>OZ010746.1:17695203-18945203 GCA_963932245.1 Tachinus rufipes | reverse complement strand
TTTTGGTATAACATGTGACCAGATTTTAGTATAGTTGTTTTCTCTGCGGGTAATTGTGTTTTGCTTATTCCCAGTACGTCCCACTTTATTTGCTGGATCTCTTGTTGCAGCGATTCTGATGTTATTTGTTGCAATCCTAATTTTGGTTTTTTGGTAGTGTTTCTATTTATAATTGATATCTTTACTTATTACTTTACTGACGTGTCAGTGTGCGCTTGTGAACTTGTTCTACTCACCTGGGTTATATTATTTGAATTTGACATAGTAACATTTGGAAGGGTTTAGCATTTTAAAACGCCGCGCTTGCCGAACGTGTTGGCAAGTCCTGTTCCCAGGATTTAATTCAGCCGCCCAATCTGGAACAGACGCTATTTGTAACCGCCCATTCTGGGACAGACGCTACGGATTCGACATATCTGGCTACTCTACTCAATTAGCCTGCGGGTCAACGCAGTTTCCAGGGTGTGGCACGAGGAGCTATGAGTAAGAGTTCTGCACCCCACGAGGACCAGTTATTGACATCCATCTCCGGTCTATTACGTTTGATGTGATCGACGACTATAAAAGGTACTATCTCTGTCATGTGACACCATTACACCCCGAATGGAACGGAACGTACAAATTGCAAAAAACATTTAAAAGAAGTGTACCATGGACGGAATAGATACGTACTTGAGACGTTCTACTAAACTTTATAGAAACACTTCAAAAAATGAATTTCTTGTGTCCCCGCAACGGCTAATGAGCTGAACTTGATTATTATTAACTTATCATTGCACCGCGGCAGAGAATTTTTGTAGTTTAATGGTGTAGTCCACCAAGTTTGTTTAGAGGTACTTCAACTTTCCTTTGGCAGTTTATCGGAAGTCTTTTCTATGAATTGTTCTGAGTAATGTAGCAATGGAATCGATGTCAATAACGCTTAAGGCATGGTTGGCTTCAACTGCAGGTTTTTTGGTTGGTATGTTTTTTCTTTGACTATCGTTATTGGCATGTGCGGATTTGTTGATGATGGTGTATGTCGAGTCTTTGCTACTTCTAGACAACGATATTACTAGCTTTTTATTTTTGTTTTAAGTTTAGTTAACTTTTGCTGTGAAGCAGGTTTTGTTGGTATGTCTGTGTTTGATAGCAATGGCTTAAATTGGCGAATCTGAGCTATAAGCAATTTTTTGTTGCCCTTGATTTAGTGGGGTTGAATGTTTGCTGATTTTTTTTAATTTCTTGCTAGTAGTAAGTACTTTTTTGCATACCAAGCCACCTCGGGAGTGATAGTGGTAGACTGGTGAATGTAGGATATTTTATAGGCTTTTTGTAACATTTTGGCCAATTATGTTGGCTTTTAATTTTGCCATGTTTTTATTGCTAATTTTTTAGCCAGTCAGTGTCGCGAATATTGTGTTTGTTGATATGTTGTCATTTTGGGTGGCAAAAGCATTTAATTTAGCATCTTGCTTGATTTGTTCAAACAAAGTCGGGTTTTTATTTTTATCGTAACTGAAAAGATTTGATTTGGTTCTACGACTGGATGTCTTCTCGAGATTAAAAATTCAAAATAAAATTGATTGTTTTTTTAAAATGACTTATCTCTAACAATTTTAATTAAAAAAAAAAAGTGTTTATAGGAAGATCTATACAGGCAAACTGTCTAGATATAGCTAAATTATAAATTGAATCGGCGTATTATGGAATTAAGAATAGTGTATCCCTTATTTATCGGACCGGAATATCCTCGCCACCCTCATGTCAGCATATTCATTACCCTAAATGTTTACTTAGTATTATCCCTGCTGTATTCTATAGAATTGCCATTGATGCAGACTCGCCAACACGAAATTGCATTATAACGCTATCTCCAACATTGAATAACCATATTCAAATGTAATATATAACGATCGGTTATATGCTATATATGTTGAAGGGAGTAGTAGACCTGCAGGATGCATAATGTTGATTATGGTTTAATCTAGGTAAGGTCCCCGGGTCATGATTATGAACGTGAGTGGGGTAGGCGGTGCTGTACGGACTGTCCCCGCCGTGATTAGTGTCGTGTTGATGTGACCGGCGATCTCCGGATCCTGATGAATGCCTCTCGCTGCTTGTGAAGATTAACATGCAGATGAGGGTGTTAGCATATTGCCCAACGCGAAACCAATCAGCACCCGCTTATTAATGCCAGCCGAGTTTGTTCCTCATACACAACGACCCTTCCATCCTAACGAACCATTTAGTCAATCAAAGCATGCACTAAATGCACTTGGTGCGCATTGTGCTCTTGCAGTTAATTACAAAATTTCTGTCTCTCGCAACAATTTACCCTAAGAGAATTTATCATATTTGTTTCAATGGTTGTTGTTTGTTCGCACGCTTTAATTAAAATTTTACTGCCATAACTATAAACGTAATGTAACTGTACAGCTGATGAATATATGTGTAATTATTTTGATACTATGTACTGCTACTATAAAACAATTTCCTAACAATAAGATTACACATTAATTAATATTTAATAGTTTAACAGTTATCATATTTTACGTCACTTATTATGAGACCACACACAAGACACAGATATGTTACCTGAAGCAAATACGCGTTACGTATATATTATGTCATTTATATAATAGATTTTGAAGAATGACAGAATAAATTTAAATATTTAGATTAGAATGGGTCAACATCTAAAATTTGTAATTAATCAATGTATTTTCATAATCTTATTTAGTATGGATGAACTAAATTGAATTCAAAATAATGATATGAATGCTAATAAATATGATACACTTAAAACTAATTAATTCATCAACAATTTTGTTGTTTAAGTTGTAAGAAAAATGTTATGTTCCTGTATACTACTTATATACAATTTTTTTTAAACTCCAATTGCATCTAATGATGACATGAGATTATCCACAAACATATTACAAACCTACCCAAACCAAAAATCATTATCACTGGTCACAAAAATTACGACATTTTTTGCTTAGAGAAATCTATTAGTTTGTCTAGGTATAGAGAATCTATGATGGTCTGTAATGTTATGCTACCCGTACCTAGAAAGTTTTTGTACAGTCTATGATGACCTGCTGGTTGATTTTTTGTGTGTTCAAGGACTTCCAGAATTAAGGGGTGCGGCTTGAATTTGCGTTGAGACGGCTCTAGGTATGTTTAAGCGGTCGCTCTAAAAAGCGAGTCTGGCTGGTTGATGCTGTGCTCCCGATTGCGTAAATTTGGTCATTTGCTTTTTTGGCTTGAGCAAGCGGGG
Organism: Tachinus rufipes; assembly: GCA_963932245.1. Classification (NCBI taxonomy): domain Eukaryota; kingdom Metazoa; phylum Arthropoda; class Insecta; order Coleoptera; family Staphylinidae; genus Tachinus; species Tachinus rufipes. Next base: position 18,941,941 of record OZ010746.1, on the reverse strand, counting down.
AGTTTGTTGGTGTTAGTTCCATGTTAAGCATTTGTTGTAATCATTCCAATGCCGAGATTGTCGTTAAAGATTTGAAGTGGTTTGGTTGTGTTGTGGGTTTAGACATATTTCTGTAGAACTGCTTCTAGCGAGGGTTATTCACTGAATATAAGTAATATGCATTTTGCATCAACTTGCCCCCGGGTTTGGTAGTGCAAAGCTACTGACAGCGAATTGATGTGTAAGAATGTACACACCTTTGCCGGGCTTGCGCGCCGTGACTATATATATATATATCTTTTATTGTCTCCAGGAGCCATGCTGATCTACTTTTATTTCTCTCTTTTCAGGGTGGCATGGTTTTGAAGCGCTTTGCTTCAATTTCTGTCTTCGGTTATGTTCGCAGATGTCAGGTTTGCCTTGTATGTGACGGGGTTTGTTACGTGAACATATATTCGGCGTAGAAGATGTGCTCACAGCAGTTGCAGAAGTGCAGGAAAGGTTAGGGCAAAATTCCTGCCTCTAGCAGGACTGACTGCGGAAGTCAGGAATATATTTCTTTCTACCTTGGTGGCGCGTGGTTTACGCCCATGACCTCGGGATTTTTTTCCGTGGTTGGTATTGTAGCTTGAACTTTCCTCTCAGCTGTCCTGTCTTGCCGGAGCCGTTTCAGGTTAGCTTTGATTTTGACGGCCACTTTCATAAAGTCGGCGTCTAGTTTTTTGGTTCCTTGATGTGCAATATCTAGAATTTGTAGTGAATAAAAATCTTGCAAGCTTTGAACATAGTCACCAATAGTGGGTTTTGGGGGGTAATGGTAAGATTCTTTCGACTAATCACAAGAAGTTTCTCGTCTGGTACGTCGGTATCGGTATCCACATTTGTTAAATCTATGTTTGTCGCAAAGGTTCTGCGTTATAGTCTGTAGGTGCCCTACAATGAGGAGTGGAGTACTGGGTAGAGGGTGCAAAGAGCAAGGCAAATCTCTCTTGTGCAGTCTTCGGTGTTGCAATCTTTATTGTGGTTGTGTCCGTAGGCATTTTGAAGGTTGAATCTTGTTAAGGTCGTCGTAGTAGAGTGAATCTTGGTATAGTAAGAATGAAAAGTATCAATTCAGTCCTGTTGTTTCGATGTCTCAATTAATACTGAAGCGCAGCCTGAAAGTTTGGTCTTTATACCTTCTGCTCTTACCGTGCTACTTCCCTATTGGCTTGTGATGATCTGTCCATAGGCGACATCAACCTCCTCCAACTTCCTGGACTGTGGCTGCGTCATCTTGTGCAGGTGTCTACAAAGTTTATGGCCATTTAATTTTCTGGCTTTTAGAGCTATATCGGTGCTTTAGAAATTTTTGACCAATGAAAGGTACAAGCAAGCATTTTGTTGCGGAGTTGTGTAGTGCGTGTACGGGCACCAGTAGTTGGACGGTTCTTGCACTGGTCCTCAGGAGTTTTTGCTGTACCGCGTATAGTAACACGGAGTTTATTAGTGAGCATATGGTCCGTTTTTTGCTGATTCTTGTTCTTGGACCTCTAGGATTGGCATTAGCGCTGACAGTGCCATTGCTGTTTTTTTGTATTTTCAGCCGTTTTTTTTTCAGGTGTTCATTAGGGTTATAATTTTTGTTGAAATATACTTCCAGATATCTTAAGGTTTTTTTTCTTTAGTTTTTGCTTCTACGTTAAAGATTACTTCTATTGGTTGTCGTCTACCAGAAGATTACTGTTTTGGTTTTCTTAAAGGCTATCTGCAGACTTTTTTTTTATAGTTCATATGATTTCTCTGACTATTTCATTGTTCTTTCTGGGTCCTACCTGTTATTAATATCCTTGTATCGTTTGCAAATCCTATTATTTTGATGCCCGTTTGTATAGGATTATTTTAGAGGGTTGGTTCTAGCACTGAGCCTTGCGGTATTACGCATATTACTTTGATTATTGTGTCATTTCCGACTATGTCTTTTAGGTAATCTTCTATCATCTTTATCAGATAGTCCAGGAACTATCTTATTTAACTCATTTAGGATTTTGCTTTATCAGGTAAAGTCATTTTTTATATCTAAGATCTTGCAGTTAACGGAAATTGGATAAAAGACATTCGATATGCGTTCGACTCAAAACTGATAGCCCAAAACATAGAGGATCTACAACAATTAGTTAATAGCGTAGGAATACATAGTAGATAAATGGGATTGAACATCAACACTGAAAACACAAAGTTTATGGTAATTAGCAGAGACTCAGACGCAAGGAAGAATGACAAATTAACATTTGACGAGTTACCAATTGAACGGGTAAACAAATTTAAATATCTGGGTACATGGCGTACTGAGGAAAGGACATAGGACATCGAAATAAAATGCAGAATTGAAAATCCACGTAGCGCATTTATGAAGTTAAAAAAAGTCTTAATCAACGCTGACTTTGATATCAGCCTTAAGCTACGGCTCGTCAAGTGATATATATGTTCGATTCTCCTTTACGGTATGGAGGGATGGACAATGAAAACAGCATCAATGAACAAACTTAAAGCCTTTGAAATGTGGCTGTACCTCAGAATACTTAAGATCCCATGGACAGCAAGAGTCACAAACGAAGAAGTGCTCAGACCAATTAACAAAGACCGCGAATTATTAATCACAATAATAAAAAGGAAAACTGCGTACCTGGGTCGCCTAATGCGCAACCAAACGTACCACATACTGCAATTAATAATCGAAAGCAAAATTGAAGGAAAAAGGGGAATAGGAAGGAAGAAGATGTCCTGGTTGCGGAACATAAAGCAATGAACGGGACTCCGAACTGTAGAAAGTTTAATCCATACAGCTAGGGATAGAGTAGAAATGGAACATGTGGTCGCGAACATCCATTAATGGATATGCGCAGGACAAGAAGAAGAAGATCTTGCAAAACTCCCTGTATTTGTACGTTTCTTTTACTTTTGATCTTCCAAATCAGTTGACTTTTATTTTCAACAATTGCTTCAGCAGTTTCCTTTCAGCGTCTAGGCAGATCAGCCTATGTGTTTGTTTGCAGGTTTCCTTTTTCCGTCGCTTTTCCAGAGCTTGGCACTATTTCAAATTTTTGATAATAAACCATAGGCCAGGTATTGGTTTATTACCGTTAGGGTTTCTTCCGTGCAGTTTTCTGTTGTTATTTTTACCAATTTTGGTGGGGTCAAGTCCAGCACCAGTGCTTTTTTGCTATTGAGCGCATTCGTCTAGTTCATCTCTTCTCAAACTCGGGATTGAACGTCTTTCGTTTGACTTTATACTTTTGGCGCGCTTCCTTTTTAGTTGTTTTGCCTGTCTTATTGTTTATTTGGCACAAGTCGATTTTTTTTTGGCCGCCCCACCAATAGACCTACTTCCTTACCCCTGGCCTTTTGAATGGAAAGTTTCATTTGCGGATTTTAATTTTTGCTTTGTTTCTGTCAAGGCTTACATGGAAAACTTTTATTTTGGTTTGTAGGTCATCTTTCTTTGTCTCCTGGGCTGTATCTTCAGTTTTGTGCCCTTTTTTACGGCAGGTGTAGCACCAGGGGGTTGTTCTGCACGGCTTTATCTGCACTCTTTCTTTGGTGAATGGGGTTGCCTGATATCTAAATAGGTGACATTTGGATTACTTTCTTTACGCGTAGATTTGCCGATCCCATTTCAAGTTTTCTTGAAAATCTTCCTCAATGGGAAAGGTTACCACCGCAAACTGAAGGCCTTTGCTGTTAGCTCTCTTAGACATTCTAATCTTTGTTTCATTTGTGACTTTTGTGATTACCTTTGCCACTTGCTGTTTGGACGTTGTTTTGTTGATGTATCTAACAAATAGCAAAATTGCGTTATGAACTCTGGCTTCCAATTGATAGTGATTATATTTATCAACATATTGCTTTCGTTGCCTTGTGAGTTTATTACCTATATCCTTACATGTCATACCTTCGTTTTTCTCACCATGTTTAATCTATTACCCATCTTGGTAATATCTAAATTCTTTTTGATGTTCTTTACTATGTTAGCAAAGCATTTGCCTTTGGTAAGCACCTTCTTCTAAATGCTGTTTTTGCCATTCTGTCCAGATTGTTTTGTTTTTGCTCTTTGGTGTCTTTAAAGACGTATTTATGCGTGTAAAAGTTTTTTTTTATTGTTGTCTGGATCCTTATCCATGTTGTGGTTTTGTTTTGTGGTGGATAAGCCAGCTAAGTTTGGTTGGAGTTAACTTCTGCGGGGTGAAGGTGCCTCCAGGGTCAAGAACACCTGATAATTGTTGTTGTTCTATAGTTTATGGGGGTAGGTGCGGCTCGAATAGGGATGAACCCGCACCCGATAGATTCCAGCGCCTATAGGTTGCCAGAGAGAGACTATGTGTGTTTGGTTGAGATCTGGCCCACGGTGAGGTGTGCAATGCCGTGAGTCGTGCATGGTCTTGGGAGGTATGTGCGTAAACAGTGGGTATACCGGTGGCCCTCATTGAAATGCTCCTTTGGTAATGATCAGTTGTTGGAAGAGGACTTATGGCGGTGAGCGCAAGCTTGTCGGTCGGGCGGTTGTGGCCGTGGTCAGTGGACATTGCGGTTGTAATATTGTAGGGGTAGCAGTTAAGAATGATTCCACAGGGTTTAATTTTAATCAATTTTGTCGTCAAATTTTATGGTCTGTGAAAGTTTGGGTTTTATATCTTGCCCTTATTGGTATTTTGATGCACCGCCCACTAAGCTCCAACAATTTTTTTAAATTTATTTTTAGTGTTGGGGTTGGTGTTTCCGTCGGTGAAGTAGGTTGCAGGTTATATAGGTAGAGTTTTACTGGAGGTCTTACTACAGACAGCAGTGGGTTTAAATAAGTCTAGCCACTTGTTGTTTGGTCTTTTTGCTCGTCTTCGTACTATCACCAAGTCTCCTGGTTTGTACTCTGTTCGTCTAGGGTACTGTCGTTCTTGCCTGCTTTTACCTGTCTTCATGAATTCTGTCTCCTGAGGTGCGTTCCAACTCAGGCCATAATTTTGGTATTTACTCTATCGCTGCGTTAATACTGTAATTGCAATGGAACAACCCTAGGGTCATCATCTTAGCCTATTGTTTGTTTGGTTGTTCTTCCTTTAGGGCTTTGAAGTTTTTCTTGATATTTGCGTGTCCACATTGCACCAGACTAGCCAGGTGATTGACTTTCAACCGCGTCTTTGAAGTGTTGGCTTGTGAATTAGGTCCCGTTAGTTTTATTTGGATAATATAACGTTTGGTTATTCCCACTTATGGAACAGGTGTTCTTCTAGAAACCGGGTGGTTACTTTGACGCTGGTAATGGCACTACTTTAACTTACATTTTCCAGAGGTCCATCATCGTTAAGGCATACCAATTTCCTTTGGGTGTTACGTCCATGTAGTGATGTAGTCAATGGCTACTCTTTCCCACGACTTCCTTGAAGGGTGTAGGTTCAGCGGAGTTTTTAGTTGTGTTGGCCCGGTCTTGACCTTCAGGTATGTTATGCAACCCTAAATAAACGTGTGTACGTCTTTTTGTACGTTTGGCCAGTGGTAGGCTCGGAGGATGGAGGCTGTGGTTTCATCTCTTCCTGGATGTCCGCCGTGGTCGTCGTGTGATGCTTTTTAACAATTTCCCGATGCAATGCTGGAGGTGCGACCAGTTGATTATTGCCAGAATTGGTTCTAATTAGTTCAACTTTAAGTGTGTTCTCCCAGTTTATAACTCAGGTCTGTTCTTTCGGGGTGATTTGATTTTTTCCTTTTTTCCCACTCCCTGATGCTTTGTATCTGGTGGCACGCTTGCTGTTATTGTTGTACCGACGCACCGGTTTGTCGGTAGTTGGGTTGTCTGCATGGTGGCATGAGGGGTATTTTCTAACGTAAAGTCAAACTTTTTCAGGATGAGAGACTACCTGGTAAACTTTTCTAAACAGATTAAGGCTCTATTGTCGGTTTGGAGTGTGAAAAAGCATTTCAACTCGTTAAAATGCTACTTACTATAGCAGGAGTTGAGCTTGGTACTATCGTATTATATGATGTGCTGCTTGAACCTTTTTTCTTGATATAATACTGCTCTTACGCCAATATTGCAGGCCTACGTCTGTAGCACGAACGGTAGGCCTGATTAGCATTAAGGGTTGGTCCAGGCCTTAATATTTTGGAATGCTTTGGATTCGACCTCTGTATTTGTGCTTTGGACTGTAAGTATGCTGATTGCATATTTATCAACAGATTTAGAAAAAAATCTTAAGGTTGCTGACTTATCTCAGTTTGTTAAACTTTTTTTATAAAACTGAGTTTAAAACTCAATTAAGACCAATTTGACAACTACTGAGTGCCCTAAGTAAAGTATGGTGATTAAAAATTTACAAATTTACACACATGCAATAGTGTTTTAGGGTATGCTTCCTTCATCAGTGTGTCTAGCATCACATTAGTTGTAAAAATAATTTGCATATAAAGCATTTTGACATTTATATTATACTTTATATCGATCACAATTTTTTTTTTCATAGAGATTGATAGATACGCTTTATCCACTTAAATTGTCAACATCACAATTAGATATAAATTGTCATTTTGCATTTAAAACTTAATAATTAGTTTTAACAACAATTAATTATAAATTCCAGTGATACGTGTGAATTAAATGTCATCAAATAATAACACTAATTGAATCACAGATTTAATTTAATGTAAATCACTGTCACATGTTATGTAATTACAATGGGTAGAAATTCCTGCGTAATTAAGTATCTTATAAACTCCATTTATCACTACTGGAATCGCGCTTTATCTTAAAACATGAACAATTGTGGAAATTTTATTGTTTACAGTCGGAATCCCATTAATGCGTTTAATGTGAAAACAGATTCCTATATAATTAAAAGTTACTAACAATCAATCAAATTAGTTTTATAATCAATTACATTGAATTAGTTATGTTGCAATATATGAATAAAACGTATTGTGTTTCGATTTGAAAATTGCTCGCCATTCCAATGCCGGTTAATGCTCCCCAAGCTGATAGTAGCTTCTTGATAGAACAAATTTTATTCCATTTTCGCATCCTCCGCGCGCCCATCATCGCAAGATCGCCATGCAAAGCACGGAACGCAATCATCCCCGATCTCGACTACGACTTTAACCTTATAAAACCGAAACAGCATAGTGCGAATTAACCGTTTTTCCACATGCACGGAATCAATCCGCCCGCAAATTAAAGGCTCCTACGTTCACAATCCCTCCTGTCATTAACATTTATATAATTAGTTTCCGGGCGCCCTCGCACAGCACAACTCGTCTATGCTGGTAGAATTTGCACGTCAAGAAATTTAAATCCGCCTTCAAATTAAATGTCATTAAGTTGAAAAGTTTTCAATTCTTAGACATAGATGAAACGTAATTTATTTCAATTTAATTTATTTAAAAGTTATATGCGAATTGCATGATGATGGAGCAGCGTTTGTTGTTGTTAATTTTAGGCACTTGCTAAATTAAATTCTTACTTGGAAATTAAATTTTATTAATACGTTTAAAATGTAATAAAGTTTTCCTGTGGAAATGTCACACCTAAAGTTGAAACTTATACTCTTATTTTAATTGGATTTTCAGATATTTGTATTAATTACTTTTGTAAAGATAAAATTTAAAATTTTTATTAGAAAATAATTGGATAATGTTGTGCATAGTGAATAATTAATAACTAATTTTGTTAGTTGACGTTTTTTATTTTGAAAATTTTCAAAAACTACTCCTTTGTCAAAAATTATTGCGTTCTTATCTTCATGAACATCCTAGGCTACCAACTAAAAAATTTGATTAAATTTGCTCGATTGGTTTTGGTTTTAAAGTCGAATGGGCAAGAATTATTCCGTTTTCTTTTAGATTCTATCTGACCACAAGACCACAGTTTTGCTACTTTATTTAAGATTGACAGAAGACTAATTAGGCGGCAATTTTGTAGAAAATGTTGGTCCTTCTTAATTTTTGTGAGAATAATGTTATCAGACCTATTTCATTAACATTAAAACCTTGTGAGAAAATGCTCTCAAAGCTTTGTTTGGAATGCAATTCGGAACTGGTGCTAATTTGGGTGTCAGATGAGGAATTATATTTTTAACTCTAGTTAGCCGAACCAATTCAAGAATTGAAGAAAGATCAGTGCGCTGCGGACACTGCCTTACTTCTGTGTGGACTATTTCCTTGTGGTCTAACTGTAAGTCTCTATCGTATAAACCAATGATGTGCATTGGAGTTTAAAGCTGTTAGCAAATACTTTGGCCTTTCTTTTTAAAGTGTATTCAAGGTCTTATTGTTATGAATAAAAGAAAGCGTACGCTTACTTCAAAGGGTTTTGGCAATCTTTTATATCAGATTATCATCATCTTTGTTGGAAGATTTGGAAGCAAATTTCTAGCACTAATTGTTCCTTCAATGCTTTCTTTACCTGAGCTTTCAGCCAATTTAGCTCGGTTTGCTCAGTTGGGTCAAGAGACATTTAAGTCATTTGTTTCTGGCACGGTTTTGAGATTGGATGAGCATTCTGTTTTTTTTTTGCAAAGCCTTAGCAGACTTATCCAATGCTAACAAGATGAGACTAGTAAAGTCAAAGACTCCTTCAGCCGTTTGAATATTAGGAAGTGATCTTTTGTTCTTCCGTAGGGTATGGGAAAACAAGACTACTAAGTATTCTAAGGTTAAATACTGAAATAACAATTTAAACTTTAAGCTGAGATGTTCTTGAGTAAAGCGATATCAAGTTCTCTGGTAGCTGTGATAAGTTTTCATGTTTGGCCCAAATACAGTACCCGGGACTTATCCGAATACTATTTTAGTTTTTTGTTGAAATTTTCTGGACCAATTGTTGGAAGTTGACCGACTTATATAGCGTTGAGACCTGCTGCAACTACCTGCTTAGCTTAGCCTTAGTTACTTCACTCATTTACGATATGCGCTGGTTTGCTACATGTAAAACATGAGGCATTAAGGTATCTCATGCCCTACTTCTTTTACTTTTCATAATGCCCATTCTGTCAATTTTCTTTCTGTTGATTAGCTTAAGTAGGTATAGTGACCACAACATACTAGAGCCATCCCGCATTTGCTTGTTTGGCCTTCTGATATCGATGTTTGGCGTTTTGTGATGTTGGTGATGGCTTTGGGCATGTCCTCTTTAGTGTCAGTTTTGTCTATGTTTTTATGAGTACTGATACGTTTTTAGTTGTTACATGAATTGCCGTACCAGTTTTCTCTATGAATTAGTTTCTGAAGTCATTGTTTTCCGCAGAGCTTTTTGTAATTTTTAGTTTTTTGGACGGAATTGATTTTGGTTTTTGCAGTCGACGCTGTTCGTTAGTCTCCGGCTTATACCTGTGTATGATTGGCCTCTCACCTGCTTTATGTTTAAAATTTCATTGCTTTTTAGATTCCTCTTGCTTTTTTGGGTTGTGAAAAATCCTATTTATCTTGGCCTACTCACGTTTTGGTCTGGTGTTGACTGGTTGAATTCTGACCTTTGTTCGGACTGTAAATATGGAATTTTAGTATTTATAGTAGCGGAGTTTGACGAGGTGACACGCTATTGGTGGAGCTTACCAACCGCAACAACCAAAGTTTAGGAAACGGACCGTGTGCCGCTCAAGAAACAAACGCAAAAGACTTACACGGCTCTCTACCAACAACCTACAGAAAAACACTTTAAGAACGAGCGACTCCTAGCTACCCTGAATTACAAATACTATTGATGGAAAAAAGGTGCAAGCACTGGTTGACTCGGGAACCAGCGATAACTTCACTAAGCTACAACTGCCCAAGACAAAATTACCAATGATAGCCATTTTCCAAGTTGACCCTACGGCTTTACTGTTAACCACGGGGGAAGTAAAAACCAACGCGAGCTTTGGAGGTCAAACCCAGGCCATCTTCTTATTAGTAACGTCAACTCTGGGTGAGGAAGTGATACTTACCAACTCTTGACTAGTAGACTATTAAGCTACTAGGGATTACTTTTCCAATACATTTACCACGGCAAGGCTCGACGTTTCTTGATCCACAAAAGCTTAGGACACTTGCTCCGCATGAACCGGTCAAGCTCCCACAACACGCATTTCCGGAACTGGCAGGATTTGAACAACAAATTTTTGACCGTTGTCAAGAAACTAGAAGTTTGCCTCCACTGCATACGTCAGAAGTAACTTTGTCACAAGAGAAAATGGTGATATCTAACCTTTTGATCACTATCACTTGGGCGGGTAGGTGGGTCACTCCATTTTAAACTTCTGATCTGTTATCATAATCTGATGTACCCGCCCAAGTACCTGTCGTCAAGAAATTAGAAGTTTGCCTTTACTGCAAACGTCTGAAGTCACTTTATCACAAGAGAAGACGGTGATATCCAAACTTTTGATAACTAAATCACTCCAAAAAAAAAAGTCTTAAGCCAGACAAATAAGGAGACGAGGACCACAAAAGTGTTTTTACTGGCCAAAAATTTGTTTATTAAAATTGCTGTGTGCAAAAGCGCATTGTCATGATGTCGTTCTTGATGTTTGGTTTCATTGCCATGACTTCTTTCCAAAATTTTTCAAGAATTTTGGTAAAAATGTTGATTGATCGTTTTGTTACACTTTTTAACAACTTATGGCTGGGTTTTGGTGCTTTCTGATAATTGATTCAAGTTTCAAGACCGGATTTTGCTATTTTTGACAATTTTTTTATATTTTTTTATTGTTTTATTTATAACTAGATTTTGCCATTTTTTACTTTTTATAAATACAATTTTGCCTATTTTATCTAATTTTTTATGACAAACACTTGAGCGGGTGGGCAGGAGCATTATATCTACCGGTCAAACATTCTTAAACTGTGTTCCCGCTCACCCGCCCGAGTGTTTGTTATCATGAAAATTGATACGTCAACTACTTTCTCAAACCTAATGACATCTGTCAGTCAATTTGTTAGCTACACGAATGCGGGAAGTGGTTGTAACTTCTAATTTTTTATAACAAACACTTGGGGGGGGGGCACTATATTAAAATACCGGTCGATCATTTATAAACTGTGTTCCCGCCCACCCGCCCAAGTGTTTTTTATCAAGAAAATTGTTACTTCAACTACTTTCTCAAATTTAATGACATCTGTCAGTCAACCTGTCATGTTTTTTAGCTGCACCATCACTGGAAGTGGTTGTACCTTCCAATTTTTTATGACAAACACTTGGGCGGGTGGGTGGGAACACTACACCAAATTACCGGCCCAACATTCTTAAACTGTGTTCCCGCTCACCCGCCCGAGTGTTTGTTATCATGAAAATTGATACGTCAACTACTTTCTCAAACCTAATGACATCTGTCAGTCAATTTGTTATCTTTGTTAGCTGCACGAATGCGGGAAGTGGTTGTAACTTCTAATTTTTTATAACAAACACTTGGGGGGGGGGGGCACTAAATTAAAATACCGGTCGATCATTTATAAACTGTGTTCCCGCCCACCCGCCCAAGTGTTTTTTATCAAGAAAATTGTTACTTCAACTACTTTCTCAAATTTAATGACATCTGTCAGTCAACCTGTCATGTTTTTTACGGGAAGTGGTTGTAACTTCCAATTTTTTATGACAAACACTTGGGCGGGTGGGTGGGAACACTACACCAAATTACCGGCCCAACATTCTTAAACTGTGTTCCCGCCCGCCCACCCGAGTGTTTGTTGTCCAGAAAATTGTTACGTCAACTACTTTCTCAAACTTAATGACATCTGTCAGTCAATCTGATATGTTTGTTAGCTGCACGAACGCGGGAAGTAGTTGTAACTTCTAATTTTTTATGACGAACACTTGAATGGGTGGGCGGGAACACTATATTAATCTACCAGCTCAACATTCTTAAACTGTGTTACCGCCCACCCACCTGAGTGTTTGTTATCAAGAATACTGTTACGTCAACTAATTTCTCAAACTTAATGACATCTGTCAGTCAATCTGTCATGTTTGTTAGCTGCACGAACGCGGGAAGTAGTTGTAACTTCTATTTTTTTATGTCAAACACTTGGGCGGGTGGGCGGGAACACTATATTAATCTACCAGCTCAACATTTTTAAACTGTGTTACCGCACGCCCACCCGAGTGTTTGTTATCAAGAAAACTGTTACGTCAACTACTTTCTCAAACTTAATGACATCTGTCAGTCAATCTGTTATGTTTGTTAGCTGCACTAACGCGGGAAGTAGTTGTAATTTCTAATTTTTTATGACGAACACTTGGGCGGGTGGGCGGGAACACTATATTAATCTACCAGCTCAACATTCTTAAACTGTGTTACCGCCCACCCACCTGAGTGTTTGTTATCAAGAAAACTGTTACGTCAACTACTTTCTCAAACTTAATGACATCTGTCAGTCAATCTGTCATGTTTGTTAGTTGCATGAACACGGGAAATAGTTGTAACTTCTATTTATTTTATGATAAACACTTGGGCGGAAAGGTGGGAACACTATATCAAACTACCGGCCCTACATTTATAAATTGTGTTCCCGTCCGCCCGCCCGAGTGTCAGTTATCAAGAAAATTGTTACGTCAACTACTTTCTCAAACTTAGTGACATCTGTCAGTCAATCTGTTATGTTTGTTAGCTGCACGAACGCGGGAAGTAGTTAAAACTTCAAATTTTTTATGACGAACACTTGGGCGGGTGGGCTGGAACACTATATTAATCTACCAGCTCAACATTCTTAAACTGTGTTACCGCCCACCCACCTTTGTGTTTGTTATCAAGAAAACTGTTACGTCAACTACTTTCTCAAACTTAATGACATCTGTCAGTCAATCTGTCATGTTTGTTAGTTGCATGAACGCGGGAAATGGTTGTAACTTCTATTTATTTTATGACAAACACTTGGGCGGGTAGGCGGGAACATTATATCAAATTACCGGCCCTACATTTATAAATTGTGTTCCCGTCCGCCCGCCCGAGTGTCTGTTATCAAGAAAATTGTTACGTCAACTAGTTTCTCAAACTTAATGACATCTGTCAGTCAAACTGTTATGTTTGTTAGCTGCACGAACGCGGGAAGTAGTTGTAACTTCTAATTTTTTATGACGAACACTTGGGCGGGTGGGCGGGAACACTATATTAATCTACCAGCTCAACATTTTTTTGATGACAAATATTTGGGCGGGTGGGTGGGTGGGCGGGAACACTGTATTAAATCACCGGCCTAATATATATCAAAAAATTTGTTATTGTACCCACCTCTGACGTATTAGTAACAACTGTCATTCAATCTTTCATACTAAAACCAGCAGAAACGCAACAAATGTGAGAATAAGCAAGTTTTTTGATAACAAACACTTAGGCGGGTGGGCGGGTACACTGTATCAAACCACCGACTTATTATTTATAAACTGTGTTTGATTGATCTATAGACAGGCTACTGACAAATTCCCATGGACGATAGCTACAAGTACGTGTCTGACCGCTTTTGCCGCCCCTGTCGGTGGTACATATTATTTTAAGGTGATGCTTTTTGGGCTGCAATGCCATATTAAAAAATGCTAGTTTGGGAAAGACTCACCTAGGCCACCATCTAAATCTGATAAAACAACAGACATCACTCAGGAACAAGAAGCAGCTGAGCAGTTTCCTAGAGCTGTGCACATGGCTGCGGGAGTATGTAGTGCAGACGGACATCTGCAACATTAGCGTAGAAGCAGTCTTGTATTAGGAAGAAGGGCATAAACAGCACATCATATCCTACGACAGTACCAAACTTACCCTTGTTAAAGTCAATACAAGTCTAAAGAGTTGGAATGCTATGCTATTCTATGGGCTATCAAAAAGTATAGAACGTACGTGGAGGACGAGATGTTTATGCTCCGGACCAATAACCAGATATTGGTATGGTTGGAAAACTCTACCGACGCCAAGGCAAAGTTTACCAGATGGTCACTAATTCTCAAGGAATTTGATTTCATGGTCGAACATACTTCTGGTGCTACCAACTTACAGATGCACTAAGTAAACATTCCAGCGTTGAGCTTATTGCCGGCATTAGTAGACGGCTCCAAAAGACTGCTACCACCAAAACATCCGACCACAATCAGACCAGCCGGTTTAAACTAAAACAGAGTTCAGAATTCATATACATCCAAACTGTGCCTACTCGAAGTAGAAACCTTAACAACGGCTGTACAACGCACACAACAAGCGTGTCCGTAGACCTAGTCCATAATTTATACCAAACAAAAGTAGGCGTCCCTGATTACCCGGAAGGAACAGACCTGGAATACAAGCTTATTAGAACAAATAGCAGCCACAACCAGCTAGTGGCACACCCTTACATGCAACGAGAGGTAATTAGGCAACACCACTTGACGGCCACGGCTGAACATCACGAAAGGGATAAAAACCATCTTCCAAGCTTACCACTGGCCGAACGTAAGGAAGGATGTTAGTCTTCATATGCCCAAAAGTTAAAACCGGACCGTCAAAATCAAATGTTCCCTAAATCCACACCGCAAGCCATGGGAACAAGTATTCATTGACCACGTAGGGCCAATGGACACCACGCAAGCAGGAAATTGATAAGCGTTGACCATGATAGACCTCTGCACCAGGTGGGTCAAAGCAGTGCCCATACTAGCGGTTATTAGCGTACTGTTTAACTGGTGGACCTACCCCAAGGTCCTGCTATTGGACAACATGACCCAATATACAAGCCATCACTTAAAGGGCGCGGAACAAAAATGGAAAGTCAAACACCATAGTACCGAGACGTACTATCCGCAAGCCAACCAAAACAAAATACATCTGAACCTCAAGGGAAAAACAGCCAAACAAACAATGAAACAATTTGCTAACACGCACCACGAACCAACGTGGTAACGGGAAAAACACCAAACAAGTTACTACTGGGAATAAACCTAGCTGAACCAAGCAGTTGGGACGCAATACAAAGGAAACCCGAAGAGAAAGACTACTGCTTGTAACAGACCAAAACAGAAGGAAGCGGCGTATAAAGATCGACGGTACCCGAGGCTGATGAACGCTAGGCAATATAAAGCAGAAGAGCTGGTGATGGTACAACACCAAAAACGATACACCAGAGGTTGCAGTCCATTAAGTGAGGGGGAACTGACGCCGTTTTAGGGGAAGAGCATCAACAAAGTGTTATTTTAACCTCACCATCAACAGGATAATAACAGTCACACCAAAGCCACCATGCAATCCCATAACCATCTCTCATCCAACTTAATCACCACAATGCCCACATACCTTGACGACAAATTGACAAACCCCAAACTAACGTTCTACCTCCTAGATTGCATAGAACCTGCTTGCACCTATTACTGTAGGTCTTCTGCCGCTTTACGAGAATCTGAATTGATATCATTTGATGCCGACCCCAGTTATTCCTTATTATTATTGCTACCAAACTTTTTCTAGGAGGTTTGCATCTTTAGTCCAAGTCCATAACTGATCCACGGCATTGCAACTACTGCCGTGAGTCACGTCTCGTTCCCTGGAGTCTACTCTTGTACCAAGTTGCACTAACCCCCGTATACTATGGAACAACCTTATAAAATTGCCAGGCATCCTCTGGAGGGAGCCTCCATCAAGGCACTCACAAAGATCAGGTGGACGCTGGGTGGAAGTATCAAACTAACCCCATGGTTGGGATTCTCTCTGCTGATGCAGAAACACTAAAAGGGTATCCAATAAACTTTTTTACAACGACCGACCCCCATTTCTTTATTATGTGGGACAGGAACCGCTACCAATTTACAAAAACCATTTAATTGTAATAGTTATTGGTGTATTGTAATTTTTGTTTTACAGCCAATTACTTACGGACTATATAATTTAGAAAAACCTTTTTGTTATTCCTCTGTGAAATTAGGGCTGTACACATTTTGGTGCTACTAATTCTAATGGAGCTATTAGTGATTTTTCTATCATTGAAAATAGTATTACTTTATCATTTTTTTAATGGATATGCTATTATAGGACAACCATCATTTGACTACTTGCATGCTTATTTATTATAAATCATAATAAGAACAACAAACATAAAATATAAATAATAGAATAAGTCCACTTAATAATATTAATACATTAACATGCTTTTAACCAAAACCAATCTATATTTATTGAGCTACTATTAAACACTTTTAGCGTACACCACAAAATCAATTTAAGCCTTGACGATACCAATAATTATGTTTGTACAATGTACGGAAATTATATAGAATTTTATGCGGCGACGGAATTTTTCTACCCTCACGCAACAACTGCCGGAGCATAACGCAATTATTATAGGTAAATTTAGTGGTATTAAGAGATGTGTTTAGTAGCATAAATGTATAATTTTCCATTAGAAAATAAAAATATGTGCGATAATATTTTTTGAAATCAATTTTATTCGCCTTTTAAGTGAGATAATGGATGGTGGTGTAACGTATTTAATAGTATACAAGTCAAGGTCTAGAAAACTTGAATATATAAAATGGTTTTTTTTTGCAAACTTGAGAATGATTTAAATTTCAGTGAATATTAGTCAATAAATCTTGGTAACTCATTGCCCGAAAGCAATAAGATAATGGTTTTGTTTAAACATCTTTAAGAATAAAGAGAACCACTTATCATTTTTATTTTTAAATATATATATTATATTGACTATTATTGAGGTGCTGACCCTTACACACGGTTGTAAATTATATCAAGATTTATTGATGGCATTTATGGTTTCATCTAAAAATAAATTTACATACAATTTTACCCATACTACAGAACAATAACGGCTGACAATAGCAAGGGCCTCTAGCGCAAAAAAATATCTTTATTTTAGAAAATAGAATAGACTTTCTGTGATATTAGATGAAGCAATTTTTTATTTAAATTTTTTTTAAAACCAGTTACGTTCTAAAAATGGTAATTGAAGCAACTGGTCAATGCATAATGTTTAGGCTCAAACAAAATATCTAACTTTTATCTTCGAATTGTTATTGTTATAGTTTTTGAATACTTGTACAAATAAACCAGTGACCAGTTTGTCAAAGGTTCAGACAAAATTTAATTTTGCAATAAAATTGATGTGTCCTAAAGAATAACAAGAGTCTCTAAAGAGCTTTTTTATATAAACAAACCCGTAATAAGAGTCCAGTGGCGTCACTAAAAATTTTTTGCTCAAAGTCAAAGTTTGTGTTTTATAATTTTGCTATTTTATTTACAACCAATTCGACTACTAATGGTGAAATTCTGAGCCAAAAAAGGCATAAAAAATTGTTTTTTGTACTACGTGTCACGCCCATTAGGATGCGGTTTTTGTATCTCGGCAGTGGCGTCAAAAAACAAAAGATTTGTCTTTGATCTAGAAATGGTTGTTCGAAAACAAGCAGATTTTGACTGTCATTTGTTTTTGCAACAAATTTATTTTTTTCAATTTTTGAAACAGAGCGTCTTTTATCTTCCCTTTTCTTTTAATATTTTGATTTTTTACCACAAAAAATTTTGAAGTAGGTATTTCTGCAATGTTTCTGTCCCAATTTAGGCGAGGATGGTGAAAAAACTTTTTGTCTCAATCCAACGTTTTCTTTTTTCTTTTTTGCTTTTCATATAAAGCATAATAGAAAATTTCAATTCTAAATCAAGGGAAGGAAAGTTTGAACCTCCGCAGGATAGGCCTTTGGGAAGTGCATGAGTTACTTTGAAGGTTTTAGTTTGTTTGAAGAAAAGACACAGTTTGTTGAACGAAATAATGATATGGCTAATGGTTTTTTTCAGTTAGCGATAAAACTTGCCTTGTTAATCGTAAACTTTAGAGATAGAATTTGTAACACAAAGATTTGCAGAAGAACCGGCGTGACAGATATCATGACACGAATTGCAAAATTTAAGTGGAGATGGACGTTGCTAGACTAAATTACTGAAGATGGACTAATTCTATAACCTCTTGGGGACCAAGGAAAACAAAACGAAAAATTGGAAGTCCTTAAATGCGATAGTTGGTCGACGTTCAAGAAGCGGCAATGCTAGCCTGGTATTATCTAGTTCAGGATAAAAAAATTGTGGAAGGAATTAAAGGTGACCTTCTTTCAAAAATGGACAACAATGGGCTAAAAGGAAGAAGAAAAAGAAAACAGTGGTTTTTGAAAAGCTTACTTAAGCATGGCAAATGAATTGTTTTTCTTTTAAGGTTTTTGGCGTCTCTGTGATCAACAAAAAACTGGATCTATTTCCCCCAGGATTGTTAAAGTTAAAAACTGTAGCAATTTTGTTCTCATTTATAAAAGACATAGGAAAGGAAATGTTAAAAGAAAAGCAAAATACCGATTCAACTTAGTTTTTGGTTGGTAGTTTCTACAGGTTGCTCAGCAAGAGCAATTTTGGCAAGCGTGTTGATGTTGGAGCGTCATGGAGTATTTGACCACTTAAATTGGCTGGTGTTGCAGTTAGAGACAACATCCAAACATCCAGGCCGTGCTCTTCTTTAAGAAAACCGAGAAACCGAGAAAGCCGTAAATTGTTACCGGCCGCCAATGCAGTACTGAATCCCAGCGTCTACATTACATAAGATATTGGCCTTGTAACAGATTGTTATATTCTGGAAAATTAGCAAATCTTTAGTATCCAGTTGTTGCAAAAAAAAAAAATTAAGAAGTATTACTCGAAAGTATTAGCCTAATTACTTCAAATAAAACTATTTACAGCATTATATAAACTGAGCGCCGCACTCACTAACCTGACTATTAGTTATCAAAAGACCGAATCTGTCACCTTCTTCTCCAAGTTTGCTGACAGCTGACATTTGTAGTAGAGAGAAACATTTAATTTCTGGATTACTGACTGAGGAGTGGGCTTTTTATAAACTAAAAGCCCTGCCCACCCAACTGATTATTATTAAAAGATTGTATCTGTCACCTTTTTTTTTAGTTTATTTACAGTTGACTTTTGTAGTAAGAAGAAACATTCAATCTCTGGACTACGGACACTTGGGTGGTCATTTTGATCAAAATTATTTGCTTGCAATTTATGAACTGCCCCGCTTGTCCACCTGACTGTTTATTATCAAAATTATTGGGTTTGTCACTTCCTCCTCCAAATTTATTGACAGAAATTAAACACATCACTCTCCTCTAACAATGTATTGACAACTGACATTTGTATTTCTGGATTACCAAAACTTTGCATTTTAGTTAAAATTATTTGCTTTACACATAAAAACTTAGTGTCCCGCCTACCCACTTGGTTGTGGGTGGTGATATCCCACTGTCATGCTTCTGGAGTTTGGAGTTACTGGATGCATTGTGTGGTGATGCATCCAAAGATTTGACGCTACATGTTGTGTGGCTTTAGGTGAATTCGTGTCCCTTTCGGGATTTTCTTTAGGTAGTAGCAGTGGGACCCAGCCATTTATTGTTCAGACCTTTTGCGCGTCCGCGATCCATCACTTCTTTGCCAGCAGCATATTCCTTCACGTTTACATGTCGGGGATATCTTCTTTCTTTGTATGTTGCCTGTCGTTACTTTGCCTGCTGCAATCTGGTGTCCTGGTTTTCTCGTTTTTTTTTTTTGGTTCATTGGTAGAATGAACCCAAGTAGGAGTTCGCCGGGGGTGCAACCGGTGTATTGGACGGGAGGTTATTTTAGGTGGAAATCAGTGAACACATAAACTAATTACTAATGTTTTAATTAACAAGGTTACAAATTATGTACGCAGCACGAGGGTTATAAAGAGACTTACTTTATTTTACAGTACATGTATGTCGTGCCGTAACAGCTGCGCACGCGCGCTATATTTAAACACCGACAGTGGCGCAGCTGTTTCGGTTTTACATCCGCATTCATAACTAACGTGATGAACTATTATAAACTGTTTCCTCAACACTACCGCCGTTTGAGCGTTTGTTATGAATGCAGCTTACATTAATGATTTCACACAATTTTCTAAAGCGATCTTTCGGAAGCGCTTTGGTCAGGATATCGGCTCGTTGTAGTTCCGACGGAACATACATTATCATTATTTCGTTGCTTTCGTATTTTTCCCGTATGTAGTGGTAGCGTATATCAATGTGTTTTGTACGTTTGTGAAACACGGGATTTTTAACCAAGCGTATCGCGCTTTGATTATCGACATACAGGATTAAAGCACGTTCACATCCAAATCCGAGATCATTTGTTAATTTACGCAGCCATATGGCTTCTTTGGTAGCTGTAGCAGCTGCCACATATTCTGATTCTGTTGTACTTAGCACTACTAGTTTTTGTCTTTGCGACGACCAGGATACTGGCCCGTTTGCCATACAGAATATGTATCTTGTCGTAGACCTTCGCGTTTCAATATCGTTTGCGTAATCCGCGTCTGAGAAACCTATTAAATCTTTCTCACTACCGCCGCTTTTATATTCTAATCCGTATTCTTTTGTTCCTGTAAGGTAGGCAAAAATTCGCTTTACAGCCCGCCAATGTTCGTTGCTGTGTCTATTAAGAAATTTACTGACAGAATTGACAGCAAAAGCTATATCCGGACGTGACACAGCTGCGAGAAAGGTTAAGGACCCAATTGCCTCCCGATAAGGCACATTGTTAGACGTCTCGTCAGTTTCATCAATTGGATATAAAATTACATGCGGATCGGCAGGTGTGCTTACTGGCTTAGCGTCACGCATTCCGAATTTGTTTAGTATTTTCTCAACATACGCACTTTGATGAATCGCAAGTGTTTTATTGACTCTGTCCCGTTCTATTTGCATCCCGACAAAGAAACTTGAATTATAAATTTTAATCTTAAACATTTCACGTAATTGACTTTTCATATAATTTAATGTAGATTCTGATTTCGCTGCGACGAGACCGTCGTCAACAAATAAAGCTAAATACACGGTTTCGCCATTTATTTGTCCGATAAAAATGCACTGATCTGCATCGCTACACCTGAGATCAAATCTACTAAGAAATTGGAGGAATTTCTTATTCCAGCACCGAGGTGCTTGTTTGAGCCCGTACAATGATTTGTTTAATTTACACACCGCCTTTCTTTTATCGTACCCTTCTACCTTCAGGCCCTCGGGGACCTCCATGAAGATATCCTCTTCTAATTCGCCGTACAAGAAGGCTGTCTGAACATCGAATTGTAGCAGTTCGAGATCCTTTTCTGTCACGGTTGCCAGAAGTACTCTGAGTGAATCGTATCGCACCACCGGTGCGAATGTTTCCGTGTAATCGATTCCTTGCTGTTGCATGAATCCTCTTGCACACAATCTCGCCTTGAATTGTTGAATTTTGTTTACTGGATCTTCTTTGATTTTAAACACCCACTTTGAATCAATCGTTTTTATTCCAGGTGTCTTATGCACTATCTTCCATGTTTCGTTTATGTCGTGCGCCTGCAACTCCTCTTCTATAGCATGCTTCCACTGCGCGGCGTCACTGCTTCCAGTTGCTTCTTCGTACGAGTTGGGAATCACGTACTCTGCTATATCGCCTTCGAAGTCGTACCTGGAGGGCCGACGTATTGTGTTTCTATCCCTCAGGACTCGCTCCTGTTTTATAATTGGGTTTCCTCGTGTTTCTTGTTCCTCGTTTTGTAGATCGACTTCGTGCTCATGAGGAACTTCTTTATTTATTTGTTCTTGCACTAAATCTCTACCTGGATTTAACACTATCATGTCAGTTTCCATATCGACATTCTCGCTGTTTTGAACTTTCCCGATTCGCTCGTGAAAAGTTGCATCACGTGTCACTTTGACCTTTTTTGTTGTTGAATCATACATTCGGTAGTTTGTAGAGTCATTCTCGTACCCGACTAGGATCATTTTTTGACCCCTCAAATCAAATTTAGTTGTAAATTGCTTGGGAATGTGCACGAATGCCACTGAACCGAATATTCTCATGTGTTGCATTGTCGGTTTCTTTCCAACCCACTTCTCGTGTGGTGTAGAATCTCCACCCGACGACACTGTACGATTTAACACATATATCGCAGTGTTGATCGCTTCGGCCCACAGACTCACCGGTAAACTTTTTGCATGTATCATTGTTCGGGCACTTTCAACAATAGTTCTATTATCTCTTTCAGCTTTCCCGTTCTGTTGGGGAGTATACGGAGCCGTATTCTCTTTTTTGATACCACGAGCCTTGAGATATTGTTCCATTTGTTTATTGCAGAATTCGCCACCATTGTCCGATCTTAGAACTCTCATCGCACGATTAAACTTGTTTGCAATTAATCTTTCAAACTCTTTGTATTTTTCGTAAACATCTGACTTGTGTCTTAAGAAAAATACATGGCGATATCCTGTGGCGTCATCTTTGAATGTTAGGAAATACTTTGCGCCTCCCGGCGATTCGACGGACATCGGGCCACAGACGTCAGTGTGAAAAACTTCGCCCGGTTTGGTTATCACTTTTTCTCGTTTGTTAAACGGTAGTCTATGAGCTTTGCCAAGGTGACACATTTCACACGCAAAATCTTTTGTGTCGGTTACCGATACTCCCTGCACTAGCCCTTTGTTAACTAATTCACGGATTGCTCGTTTGTCTATATGGCCGAGTCTCTCGTGCCATACACGTAAATTATACGCTGCTGTATTAGCCTCTTCTCTTCGTGTTTTAGTGACACGGAGAAACATGCGATAAATATCGTTGTCTTGCCTCACGCCCGACGCAACTACTCTTTTGTCCCGTATAATTTTTACACAATTATTTTTGAATGTCACTTCAAGGCCCTTTTTTGTACACGCGCCCACTGAAAAAAGATTTTTTGTTAATCCAGGTACATGTAATACATTTTCTAGTCGCGCATCACACCACAAACCGTCGAGAAGTTTTTGTGCAATTATGGTACCTTCGCCGGCTATGTTGCATTCATCACCATCACCGAGCGCTACTTTCCCGCCATCTGAAATAGGTTGGTACTCTGTAAACCAGTCTCGGTGATATGTCATGTGCCTTGACGCACCACTGTCGGTAAGCCAGATTTCTTTCGGGTCGACCGCAAGCAGCTCTCTCAGCTGATTTCCACTTGGCACCACCGACTTGAGCTCCCCACTTAGCGCCCTCTCGACGACGAACGCGCATTCGTTGTTGTGTTCGTTTTCACTATGATTGTTTTTCTTTTTCATAGGACACTCATACGCGTAATGTCCAGTTTTACGGCACTTGTAACACTCAATGTTTTTTTTTGTTTTTATTTGGTTTTCCTTTTTTTTTGTATCTGTTTTTGTCTTCATCCTTCGCGGCTGAAAACGCACTAACACTGTCTTCATTGTTGTTCAGTCTTACTTCTTCACGGATTAATCTCTCCTGCAGGTTATCTAGTGTCTGACGGGTAGGATCTACACTGTCCCACGCAGTCTGGAGTGTATTGTATTTTGATGATAAGCTGCCTAGGATCTTAGCTATCACGGTCAGTTCTGTCACGTGCTCACCCACGTCTTCTATTTGTGCGGCCAGGTTCCGAATTTTCGCAATATGCTGCACAACCGAGTCACTCGTTGCCATTTTGTATTCATGGAATTTTTGCAATAGTATGAGCTTGTTTGCAGCAGATTTCTGTTCGTGAATTTTGCATAAGTTATCCCACATTTCTTTTGCCGACTCACATACTAGCAGCGGTTCCAGCTGAGCATCTTCAAGTGCAGTCGAGATTAGGAACATTGCCTTCGCGTTATCACGCGACCACGTCTTTGCTGCCTGTGTCGTGCGATCCTCTGGTAATTTCCGCGTGCCGTCTACAACGTCGTCAATCTCATTTGCCATTAATAATGTGTTTAATTGAAACTTCCAGCCCTGGAAATGCGTTCCGTCAAATCTCTTGACGTTGCGAGTTGAGATGTCTTGGGACATGATGGATGTAGAATCACACTTTTTTTTATCTCGCAAAAATGGCTTCCACCTCGTGGTCGTCACGACCGCTTATTTTAGATCAACGTGACCTGGGCCCATAACCTATTGGACGGGAGGTTATTTTAGGTGGAAATCAGTGAACACATAAACTAATTACTAATGTTTTAATTAACAAGGTTACAAATTATGTACGCAGCACGAGGGTTATAAAGAGACTTACTTTATTTTACAGTACATGTATGTCGTGCCGTAACAGCTGCGCACGCGCGCTATATTTAAACACCGACAGTGGCGCAGCTGTTTCGGTTTTACATCCGCATTCATAACTAACGTGATGAACTATTATAAACTGTTTCCTCAACACGGTGGCCGCGTTAATCTGGCGAATACAAAGGAAGACGCCTATCGACAGATGATTATCTCACGTACTGTAGCCTGGACCTCTTTTCTCGTATAGTGCGTAGACTTTGTTTTACTCTGCGTTGCGTCCAGAGGGCCCACAAAATATATAGCGACTTCTTCCCACGGCTTGCTGGGCAGATATGTCCTTTGAAGAATATTTTGACATCTTGCCTAGTCCAGAGCCAGTAGTTCGATCGTAGTATGGTGTCTGTTATCTCATCTTGGCCGGGGTGTCCCGCTGTTAGCGTCGCATGATGTTGTTTTAATACTTTTTGTTGAGACTGGGCCGGTGCCACCAACTGATCTGTTTCCGAACTAGTTCTTAGTTTGATTGCTAATTTGGTAGCCTAGGTTTTTTATTTCTGGACGTTCTGGATTGTCAATCAGCTCGTGGTATTTTTGGATGATGTCCTAGATATCTTAACTTTCTCTCTGGGCACATTGGACCATGTTTGCAAGTTTTTCTTTCTCCAGGAGGCAGGCGTTTAGGAAGTTTGTCATGAATGCTTTTGCTAAGTGGGTATATAGGTAACTTAGCGTAGGTTATTGTTGCTTGCATGGTGTCTCTGGCGGTAGCAGTCTGTTCGGATTGTCTGACTTTAGTGCTATCAAGTTTTCACATGGATGACGGCTCAGAGCGTTGGGCAGTAGATTGATTTTACCCGGTCTATACTCCACGGTGAAATTATATTCCTGCAGTTGGAGTGACCAACGTGTAAATTTGGCCTTTGCATCCGTGGAATTTCCCAACTACTTTGAGCTTTGTTGTTGGTTCTGAAAATAAATGGGTCATCCTCCATATCTTGTGTTTGTCGATGATTGCATAACACTCCTGCTCGTTGGAATAGTATTGAGTCTGGGATGGTTAGTTTGGCACTGGCGATTATGATTCTTTTTCCTTTCACTTTTTGATAATGGTTTCTACACCCGTGTTACAAAAATCTGTCTGCAAGTTGAACTGTAGCCCTGGCCGTAGTCTTGATAATTTCAGTGGACGATCTATTAATTTGTTTGAATGCTTCTTCTTCTATTTGCGTCCAGATGGACGTCTATTTGCTGCCTTGCAGTTCCATCAGCGGAGCGGCCATCTTCGTATATCCAGGAATATATTCGCGCAGCCACGTACAAAGTTCCAAAAAAAACTGCGTAATTGCTTCTTATTTTTGAGTACGGGCTGCTTTCTGATCAGGTCCAAGTGATGCGTTAGGGGTTTTGTTCCTTTCTGCACTGATCTGGTATTCTACCGAGTTTTAGCTAAACTTGCATTTTTGGATGTGCCATTTTAATCTGTATTTTTGCAGCCTCTCCAGGACTTGTTTTATATGGCGATTGTACTCCTCGTAGTTGTTGAAGTACACCAAGATGTCATCTAGGTATACTAACACAATGTTTTCTAGCAACCCCTCCAGGATTCTGGACATAAACTTTTGGTATGTTGCGGGTGCATTTTTCAGTTCGAACGGCATCACTCGGAATTGATACGTTCCGCCGTCAAGTGTTTGTGTTGGTCCACCATAAAAATTTGCCAGTATTTGGATTCTAGGTCTATTTTACTAGACCCGGGCTGGACCAAAATTCTTCAAGGTTTCATGTATTTTTAGCAGTACAGCTGCTTCATTTTTGGTTGCTTTGTTTAGGTTTCTTTAGTCCACACAGAATTTTGGCCTTTCATCTTTTTTTCTTGATGACAACTGGCGCACAGTAACTGCTTGAGCTTTGTTCAATTATTCTGGCTGCCAAGAGTTTAGCCACCTGGGAATATATCTGGGCCTTCTTGTATGTGTACCTGGCTGACCGTATAGGTGTGTGGTCGGACCAGCTCTATGTGATGGCTGACGGTTTCCGTGGTAGTCGGATTCACTCCTACATTCAAAAACCGTTGAAAAATTTTGCACAACTTGTTCGAATGCTGCAGGCTCCGAGAATGCATGCTTTGGCAGTACTATCTGTTCGTGCGTATCTGGTCGTCGAAGCGCGGGCATGTTTTAGTAAATATTTAGAGTGGTTCCATGTTTTTCTATCTATAGATGTCTTAGGATTAGCTCTTCTCCCAAGCTTGGTTTCACGAGAACCCTGGGCGGCATCATTCGTATCTATAAAGTGAGTCTCTGGATTAGTAATACTTGGGCCAATCAAAACTATTTGACACAATATATAAACTGGCTGCAATTTGTAATTTTTTTTTCCAAATTTATTGACAGCTGACATTTGTAGTATGGAGGAACATCTAATGTTTAGATTACTGATATTTTGGTAGGTGAGCAAAACACTCCAATTGAAATTATTTACCGCATTCTAAGAGCACCGACTGTTTGTTATTAAATTATTGGGTCTTTCACTTCTACCCCAAATTGATTGACTGTTGACATTTATTGTAATGACCAACATTCAATCTTTGGGAACTAACATTTGGGTGGGTAGGCGGAGTACTTCAATTAAAATTCTTAGCATGCGATTTATAAACTTAGTGCTCCGCCCACACACCTGACTGTTTATTATCAAGCTATTGAATATGTCATTTTTCTTCAATTTAATGATAGTTGACATTTGTAGTAGGGAGAAACATTCAGTCTCTGGATAATCAAGACTTGAGTGGGTAGTATGGACACTGCAATGAAAATTATTATAGCACAATCTATGAATTGGAGAGATTGGATCTGTTACCCGTCTTTCTTAATTCGTAAAAAGGATAAACAATCAATTTGGTGGAAGTGCCATTCCAATCAAAACTATTGTATGCTAATAAATGTTACAAAACACCTAAAAAATTGAAAATTCATTCCCAAGTTGATTAAGATGCAAGCCAATTACAATCTGTATGTAGTTTTGCACTTTTTGCGGAATAGGATGCCGTGATGGAATAGTATTTAATATTACTATTAGATAAAAAATACATATTATAAAGAAAAGTTCTATTCTATTGCATCAAGCATTTTACTCAGATTTGTTAATCGAATTTGGATTGAATTATTTTGTAGTATTGGATTTTTTAATTGATAATTTTTTTTTTAAACAATTCCATTTCACTTTGCACTAATAATATTGAAACTTTGGTTACTAACAAATTGCTATGTATGGTGTTGTTATTTTTGATCTCTCGGCCTGAATAGAAATAGAAAAATATATATGTAAATGTGAGACATATCACTTAAAAATGATTTATAATGCAAACATATAAGGATTGGAAGCTCCTCGTTGGTAACACGTAAAACCCAAAGGGACAGGCTCCACTTCAAAACCATTGTCCGATATCAGAACCATCGCACATATAATTCATCATGCCGGACATTGGACGTTGCGTTTCTCTCTTTCTCTCTAAAGAGTAAAATTGTACACACGCACACATAACGCCATAAATCTTCTTACTTACTCGGGAATTATTTAAAATTATGACAATTTAATATGAACGCGCTTCTTAATAACTGTTAAGATAAACCACACTTAATACCCACCAAGGGAAAAATTTATAAAAAACGCGACACTAATATTATTTATGCCTCACGCTTGTTAATCTGCGCAAAATATAATTTATAATTTATCATATCCGATCGACACATACAATCTTTTTTGTGTTTGTTGATTCCACTTTCAATTAAAACCAGATATTAATACAATTATTAATTAAAACAGTAATTTATTCATAAGATAATAAAACAAAAAAAAACTGGTTTATTTATTAATAATTATTTAGGTAAAACGGCTATTTCATTGACGCTACAACTACTCGTATCCTGTTAAGATCACGCTGTGCTTTTTTAAACTTAAATGTTTAAGTAATTAGTAAAGTATGCAACACGCATTTTCTATATGTGGGTCTCTCGGTATTATAATAATAAGCTTCTCGCCTCTATATTTTTTGCACCACAAATACCACATGCAATTTGAATAACTGCATTTTATCGACCTATTTATGTCGTAATTTCTTAATAATTGTATGCATACACAGGCGGAAAAAAATATAATTAAATAAGCCTAGTGGAAATATTTGCATATTAGCATGTAGCTACAAAATCAAAGCAAATTAAGTTCTATTTGTACGCTTAATTAACTACAATGTTTTGATTATATATTTTTATGACATATATTTACGTTGATTGGATTGTTTACAATGAAATTAATAGTATTGATGTGTAATTAATAATTCATTAATTAGTTTTGTATAAATTAATTGCTTTGCATTGTTTATAGTAACAAATCGTATTTTATTTATGCTATTAGTGTACTTAGCTAAAGGCAAAATTTAATTAATCCATCTTTTTTCTTCAATTCTTTGTTTTTAGGTATCTTCTTAGTTTTTATTTATCTATATTAACTTCTTCGTAGTATACTTTTATCAATATTTTGTGTAGCTTCATTAAATGTATCCCCTTTAGTAGTTTTAGATATCTATAAATTTGGATCACTGAGCCTGCGCTGTTTTAAGATAATTTCTAGATACGGTCCTGCATCGATAACAATAATTAAAATATCATTTCTAGAAAATCAACCAATTTTATTATCAAACTTTCTTAAAAATATTAATTATCATTACTATGCCGGCCCTGCATTAAAATAACGTCGGCATACGGCCCTGTTTTGATTACAAAAAAAAAATCAAAACAATCTGTAATTATTACAAGCTTTTAGTTTTTATTATCAATTTAACTAACGTATTCAAACTTATAAGGAATAATAATATGTTTTCATAATAGTAACAATAAACAATTAACTTTGAATTAAATTTTTAATGTTTTACCTTATACCATGTACCGAGCCTCCGCCAGCAACAAACGTTTGCAAATATATTCTTCACCCGGCCAATTCCATCCCGCACGTATGAACCTACATCAAGTTCAACACTAATACAAAACATTTTAACACTTTTTTTTAGTCCACCGCACATTTTTGAATCAAATTCAATAATTAAACAATGAACAATTAATAACCATGCACAAGCTGTCTTTATCATAAAACTCAGGTGGTCCAACTGAAAGAAAATTAGCAACAATTTTAGTTTTATTTATGGAAAATAATAATGGTAATGTAATTAGAAAACTGTATTTAATTAAATAGAATTAATATGATTTAATCAATTAATATTTTATAATTATTGTAAATTGAATCTGGAAGCATTAAATAAATTACGATTGCACAAGGATGCAGACAATTGGCAGGCAACTTGCAATGTAGAAATGGTTACTAAGAAGTATACTTAGGTTAAATAAGATGATGTATCGGAAGCAATGCTGCATCACAATAAATCTGAATTAATTCAATTATTATATGAATTATTAGCTAATGAGTAATAAGCTGCTAGCTTCTTTATCAGGTACATATAACATAAACAATTGAACAATTAATGTGCAATATCAATATTACAAAACACATTGCAAATTGTTTTCGAATTATATTGCAGTTTTTATTTTCAAAATCTGTTCATAATTAATTATTCTTAATTTTTTATTTCCTACAATTGGCTTACCTGATAAATGATTGACATTTTCATCTACATCTTGTAAGTGTCTATTAATAGTTCATTGTTTATTTATTGAAATTGGTTATAAAATGTGCGGCGGATTATTGAAAAGTGTGAAATACTTTCTATTAGTGATTGTGTTAGTGTTAGTGAATGTGTGCGGGATGGTATTAGCCGAGAAAAGACAATATTTGCGTGTATCGGATGCTGCGGGAATCCGGCCATATGACATAAGGTAATAAGAACATTGCAAATTTAGTAAAAGGTGAATTGTTCATAATAGTAGAAGATATTAAATACTACTATTTTGGATCTATTGCTTATATTATATTTCTGAATTGAAATGTGCGTGTGTTGTAGAGTTCTATAAATATGATATAAGTATTCCAACTTCTTTTTCAATGTCAATTAATTTCTTGTTATGATAAATATTATTAAATATTTGCTGTAGTTTTTTTACTTGTTTAAATATTTACTTCATAGAATGTGATGTTTTCTTGTGTAAAATTGGTGTTGGAAATAATATTTTATGGCGGATTGTTTTGTATACTTTTTTTTGTAATCAATGCAGGGCCGTATGCAGAAATTATTTCAATACAGGCACAGTGATCTTTTTAGGATAATTTAAAATATAATTTTTGATTGATATTTTAGAAATGATTTAATTTTTATTCAAATAAAAATGTTGTAAGGCTTTTTTCGGAAATTTAATTATTACAAAAACAATTATTAAAAAAGGGTGTTTTTTATAGGCTGAAAACTTTAAATTGAAATAAAAAACAGAAACATGTTTTTAATATTCATAAAATTGGCTTTATTTGACAAATAATTTTATGGCATTAATGTTTGAATATGATTTCGACCATGTGACCGCCGTGGCTAGAGCGTACATGACGTAATCTGGAGGTTTAATTTTGACACTATTGCAGTAATTCAGGTTGTGTTTCGGCAATAATGCGTCGAATATTGGCTTCTAAGTGCTCAATTGTTTCTGGTTTATTGGTGTAGACATGAGACATGGGACATATTCCCAGAGAAAATAATCTAGGTGGCTAGTTAACAGGTCCATTTTGTGAAACTAATTGTTGGCGAAATGTTTCTTTTAGTAAATTAATTGTATTGCTTGCTATGTGGCATGTGGCGCCGTCCTGCTGAAACCACATGTCTGCAAAATTAATGCTGTCTAATTGAGGCACGAAAAAGTTGGCAATCATGTTTCTGTACTGCTCACCGCTGAATGTAACTTTCCGAAAATTATAACTTTTGAAGACATATGAACTAATGATTCCACCGGCCTATAAAGCGCATCAAACGGTATTTTTTTTTTGATGTAATGGTGTTTTGACAATGGCTTGTGGATTATTATTGCTGCAAATGCAACAATTTTGTTTGTTGAAGTATCCATTCAACTAAAAGTGGGCTTCATCACTAAACAAAATTTTTAAATGAAATTGTGAATCAATAGCAATGTTTTTCTTGGCCCATTTACCAAATGTACGCCGCGAACGATGGCTGTGTGGGTTCAATTCTTGTACAAGTTGAATATGCTTGTAAACCAAGATATTTTTGCAAATTTTTTTATAAAGTGGATGGACACAAGTTTAATTGTTGAGCACGATAATGAATTGAATTTGGATCATCATTAACACTACGCTGCACACTATCAATTGCTTTTTGTGTGCGCACTGTACGACGTCGTACTGAATGCTTATTATTGTTTAGATTAATTGTATTGCAAAGTTTTTTAAAATAATTGCTCTGATGGACGATGAGTTTCTCGAACTAAACCATGTTTATCAAAATAAATTTGAGCATTATATGTTGAATATACTTGATTTCTTTTTCAGCTTGCTTGACTTTGCTCAAATTTCATCTGTTAGCTGACAAAGTTGTGTTTGATGTAGATTGTGGGTTTGGCTAAGATTCTGATATAGGCATTATATAGTGACTGCTCATATTTTTCTATTGAGGTAGCTATAAAGTTGTCGCATAGGTGTCAACTGAGGGCGTCAGGTAATAGATTTACTCTGAGGAAGGTATTTTAAACTTTAATTTTTGTAATAGGATTGAAAACTTTGTCCTTAGCATCTGTGGAGTTTTATAACCAGACTAAGTCTAAAGAATGAAGGGTTTGTTTTTTAGGTGGGCACATTATTTTTGTATTGCCCATCCGATAGCCCTACATTCTAATTTGTTAAAATATTACTTAGTCTGCAAGGGGCAAATTTTGTACTGTCAGCAGCACGAATAGTATTCTTGGCTTAGGTCGGGCAATCAGTGGTTAGTCTAGTGCTGCCTTGAACAACACAAGCTGTATTTTGGTTCTTTGCAATGTCATTAAAGGAGCCGTTATTTTGCACATACTCCCGGAGCTGCGTACACAAACTTACTAAACTCTGGAGTTGCTTCTTGTTTCGTGGAGTCGTCTGCTCTTTAATGAGTTTTAGGTGGTGCACCAGTGGTTGGTTGTTGTTGGCGCTGGTTTGGTGCCTTAGGTATTTAACGGAGTCTGCTCAAATTTGCATTTTTTTATGGTGGCAATGCAGACAGAGACACAGTAGCCGCTAGGACTTTTTTGAATAACGTTGTTAGCTAGCAGTTTCCTTATGTTTTTTTGTGGTCAATATAGTGTGGTATTTGACTGTGGAGTTTGCTAAACACAAGTCTTGCGGTTTTTGGGAATAAATGAGTAGCCAGTAGATGGGTAATGCGGCTGTTTTTGCCGTTGTGAATACACTGACAGACATAGTTTAGACAGGCATATTTATCTGTCACCTAAAGGTGACCAAGAATAATTGCTTTTCTTAGTTTTAAGGTGACCAGTAAGGTAAAGGAGTGTTGTTGGTTTCCAATAGTCACATTAATGCTGGTTTTACCATTTGTTTGCAGAAAAACTGATGGGTCAGCTTGGGTTATAATAATTATTAAGGGTTAAGTGTTGGTCAATTTTAGTCGGGTAAAGTTGTGGCTTGCTCCTGAGTTGATCAGTGTTTATATAACTTTTCTATTGGCGGTGATGAATATCTTTTTTCTACTGCGCTTATAGAGGCTTGGTGGGTTGGTGTATTTTTTTGGCGTTTTGATTTTTTGTGTTTGGTTTGAGAATTCTGTTCCTTTTCAGGATGATTATTTATTTTATTTTTTTGAATTTGTGTAGGTTTTTGTCAGGTTTGTCTGAGAGGTATGCATAGCGTTTTGCTGGAAGGTAATATTGTTTTGACTTCATTACGGCCAGCTGAGGAGGATCTGGGTTCTGACAAATTGTGACAGGCAAAGTTTACTTGGGGTTCTTCTTGTGGTGACGTTGGTTTTTATGTTATTGTGGCACACCGCTGTAAGAATTTGTTTAACTGTTTTTAAGGATGTTCTTCAAGGAACGTGCGGATGAATTTTTTAGGTCTGCATAGCGTCGTTTCAACGGTGGTATGCTATAATTTTTTCTATTTCTGCATGGCACTAGTGAACAACTGGCAATTTTAGGTTACTCCTATCGATGTATACGATAGCTTTACTAGTTGCGGATGGTATGGACACGGGCACTATCCCACAGGTCTAAGATGGGTAGAACCACTCTATTTTTGTCTTGGGTGGTGTTGAACGGTCCGATAAAATCTATAGCTACATGTTTTTAGGGTTTCCCTAAATGGTGCAATTGGAGAGGTTGCTGTGGGCCCACCTTTTATGAGAACATGTCAGGTACCGTAGGATGTGAGCTTTTACGTCTGTTTGGAATTCCGGCCTGTGGTAGGAGCGTAAGATGGATGTTTGGGGGCGCAGATAGTTGTTTTTAACAGGCGGAGAACGCAACTGTTTGTTTTTTTGCCTATCCAGCCGGTATCTCATGTTAGTCTTGGGGAAATAGTTCAGGTCTTCTAATTGCTTGGCATACTCCTAAATGATTTTTTGTGTTTGGCCTTCTGTGTTTGTTGTTGTAGTAAGAGTTAGTCGTTTCTTTTGATAGAAAAATCTACTAATTTATCTTTTGGGTTTTGGTATAGGACTTCTGGCAAGATCTTAGAACTTCTCGAGGTGTATTTGACAAAAAACGTAATTGTCTGCAAAAGTAGGGACCACCTGGCCAAAACGGCCTTGGCATTCACTTGTTGTTTGACTCAACCAAGGCTCTATTGTTGGTTGTAAAGGTTAGTGGTTAATTTTTTATATATGCAAGGAATTTTTTGAGCGTTCTCTCGCCATACGATCTAATTTATTAGATTCAAACTTTTTTTGAGATTTGGTCAGAATATGAGACAAATAGTAGTTCTGGTCGGGATTTAGCTAGTTAGAGAGGTTGAGTCAGTGCTGTTTTTTTTTAAATTCATTTATGTAACATCTGTCTATTTCTGCTGCCAAGGCTAATCACCGACGCCAGAGGTTAACACTACCACATCTGGGAATTTTGCCGCAAATTCAGGAATTCAAATCTAAATGATCGGGTTTGTACACGGGACCTTCTAAAGTTTCTCTTCTTATCCGAAACAACACATTTTTTTAAGCAGAAAAACTGACCCTTCATATAGAAGCTCAAACCCAAGACTCCTGGTATAGCAATCGAGTACGCTAACCACTATTTTATTTATTACTTAACGGAGGCCATTACAAGTATGAATATAATATACAGTTTAAAAATACAAAAATTAACATATAAAATTACCAATAAGTACTAAAATTAAAAATAAAAACAAACATTTAATACTATTCAAAAAGATTACGATTGTGTGATAAGGGCACCACGCAGGGTATTAAGAAAATTCTTTAAAAAAATTATTTCATTAGCATGCCACAAAATACGTATAGACGCAGAATTGTGCATAATCAGTACGTCTATATGGGACATGAAATAAATTGTCACTGCGTATAACACGAGGAGGAACATGAAAACCAATTGATGTAAGCAATTCAGGACAATCAATAATTCCATGAAGCACTTTAAAAACTAACGTTACGTCAAAGTATTATACAATGTTGCATTTATATGCTAAGAAACGAATAATTTTCAATGTTTAACTTTTTTCTTATCTACTGAGGTATATATGAAGACCACACATTAGAGCAATATTTGAAGTGTGGGCGTACTAAGGCGTTGTAAAGAATTTTAGGGTCACAAAACTTCTTGAAATTGCGCTTGACAAAGCCTTACAGCTAATATGCTTTAGCCACAATGATATTGATATGCAAATTAAATGATAAGTTTGAGTCAAACGTTACACCTAAATCACGAATAGTGTTAACCCTCGACAGCGGTTCATCCATCAGGTAGTATCTATACACTACCGTTGACTGACGTCTAGACAATGTTATTACTTTGCACTTATTCAAGTTAAGTGATAGGCAATTAGTCTACACTACCCGGGCGGTGTGCTACTTTTAAATGCCAGTTTTTACATCTTATCTTGTAGTTCCATAAGCAAGAGTTCCGGAACGTATTCCTTGAAACGGCGAAAATGTTTTTTGTTATTAACTTTTGGGTGATTCCGGATAGCGGCGAGATATTGCGGTAGTGGTTGGTTGTCTTCCAAGCTAACTTGATGTTCCAGGTATTTTACGGTGTTGGTTTTGAACACGCACTTTTTACATTTTGGTATTCTTGAATTTTTTTGTTATTGTTGTCTCATCAATTACGTATTTGCCTATTTGGGTAGTGGAGAGTTCTCAAGAACTCTTATTGCATGTTTTGTCGGGGAATTCCTGTAGTGTACCGAGGTCTTATCTCTAATTACAGTTTTATAGAAGTTTTTATCTTGGGATAAAACAGTCAAATTTTTTTTTGCAAATATGTTGTCTACACAGTTTTTATTCAGGACTAAGCAGCAGGAACCCTTTGTGCCAACACTTTGCTTGTTTCTAAATCTTCATGTAGAATTTTAAAATAACTTGTTTTCTAATTTTTTATTTCTTTAGCTATAAGTTATAATTCATAATGTGAATTGTCTGCCATTTTGTTAGAAATTAAAAAAAATGGGTTTTGTTTTTACAGAAAGTTTATTTGATGGTGTAAAATTGATGGCATTAAGTTGAAAAATATATATTGGCCAAATGATCAAAGTTTGTGGTTTGTTGTGGTAAACACGAGATTTCAAAAACCCCGAAAGAAAGAAGTCACACACCGTCTGATCTGGAAATCTGAACAGTTCAAATATCCAAATCGGGAGATCACACGGTTCGGAAATTGATGATTCAAAATCTCTATAGTTGCCCAAGCTTTGTGAGCGCTTGCTCCGTTTTGCTAGAACTAACAATGCTCGAGACCCAATTCAGCAACTTGCGACAAAAAAACTCATTTAGCATCTGTCTGTTGCGCTCATCAATTACGGAAGACTGTGGTGCCGTCGGCGTCTTAAATAAGGGCCAATAACTTTTTCACTGCAAATGCCACACTAAACAGTTAAGTGGAAATGTACTTTGTCACTCATTATGATTTTGGATACGAAATCGTTTTCTTTTTGCACCAGGTTAAACAGAGCATGTGAGTAAGTTAACTTTACTTTTCACCAAAATTTGACGCAAACAACGACTGCTCATGCTAAATTGTGTGCATCGTTGTCTTGTCAATGTTTGTGGACTCTCTTGGACGTTCTTGGCCACAGCAGTGATATTCTTGATTGAACGAGCAATACGACGCTCAGCCAAACGCTTAATTGTTCGCGCACATGGTGCAGGACAACGAGAAAAACGAAAGACGGCCAATTAAGCAGTAACAATAGTTATGCGTTTTTCAGGTGTGTATTGCTCTATTGCTTGTTATCAACTAATTCTTTATTTGTCTACAACATAAATGTTAAAGCACAATGACATTTGACGCTATTTGCAATAGGTATGGCACATTCACATTATGACATTACTTTTGCTTCACCTTGTAGTACCAAATCACTAATTTTTGCTTCTTTAAACTGATATAAAAATAACAAATGTTAAGCAATTAGATCAAAACTTGGAGATGACACTATAAAATGTTCCAGAAACTTGACATACGAAAATTATTGCGAATATATTGCTATAGCTAAGTTGATAACATAAAAAACTCTCCCCATACTTTAAAGTTTGATTCAATTACATTTATAAATTTTACTACTATATACTTATATTACAAAACATATTAAATTTTACCATTATAATAAATATAATTATATGTCTTCCTTGTTAACTTAATAATACTGAATACGATTGAATTATTTATGTGTCTATAAAATTGTGTCTGCATGAATATGTAACATAAATATCATGAGGCAGAATTGTAACTGGTGGGGTGTCTCCCTATATATGTTTTGCTAACGTTTGAGTTTTATTCAAATGTTTGCATTTTAAAATGTTAGGCTTTTAGCTGGAAATATTATCGGCAAATGATTCGCGATGCACAATGATATAAAAGTTTTGTTTGATCAGTGATAGATTTGTACTATGTTATACAGCAATATTTGAATAGAAAATTATTTTTTTTATAATATTTTTTACTTTTTACTGTAATTGTACTGTAACTGTGCAATTGTGAAAATTATGGAATTTTATACTTTTTATCAAGCAAACTTTTTAAAATATTTTGACAGTTAAGTCATGAAAATGTAGAAAATTTGGTTTTGGAGCTATTTTTTTCAAATATCTCGAAAGCTGGGAAAGTTAATTTATGCAGAACTTAGTTATCTTGATAAATCTTAAGTAACTTTTTTAAATATTTTAACAACCAAGTTTAGAAATAAAAGCTAATTTTTGACAACTAAGCCGCTATAATGTTGAAAGTTTGGTTTTAAAGCTTTAATCGTTAAATATTTTGAAAGCTTTGAAAATTAAATTAAAAAAATGTATAGAATTTATAACTATTGGTAAGATTAGATAACTTTTGCCTAATTGCCTAAATGCAGAAAATATAGCTTTAGAGATATTTTTTCTAACATTTTAAAAGTTAGAACAAATATTGAAATTTACAATTAAAGTACCAATTTTTTGAAAAATTGGGGTTTAATTGCTTGGAAGTTTAAGACCTTACGGCTCATGTACCTTTTGTTTGGAGATTGGGATGTTGGAGATGGTTAGATTTTACTCAATTGGTTGTGGGGTGGGATGAGGTGCTTCCCACTTTAGGTTAAAGTAAGTAGGATGATTTGCTAGATTATTGAAATACTTTACGGCCAAAGTTTCAATATGTTGGTGCAACTGGGGTAGTAATTCGAGGTCTGCCCGAATTTCCTTATTTTAGACATATCATGGAGCTCTGTGGAACATCCTTAGAGTGATACTTTGAAAGACTTAGAGACAATTGAGATGACATGCCACTATTCCGACGCAACATCAGGACAAGCAGATTTTTTGCCATCTCCAAATACTTAGGTTAGGTTAGGATTAAGTGGCAGTTAACGCTTACATAGGCCGCAGATGAGCTCGTTGTGTTACCACAGTACTTAAAAGTACAACCTTTCTCAGGGAATTTTGTCAAACCATTTTGAGCCGTGAATGATCGTCATGAGAGTTTGCGCATCTAGTGATGCGAGGTCAGAAAGGTCATCAAAGAAAGGTTGGCCTAAGAAGAGCAATCGTATTGCGGACAGAGAGGGGCATTGGCATAAGTAATGCTGAACACTCTCCTCTTCTTCCTTGTCCAGGCAGCATCTGCAGTAGTCCCGCTTTGCTGTACCCAGTCTCTCAGCGTGCTTGCCAATGGGACAGTGTTCCGTAATGACTCCCATTGGCAGTCTGATATTGTTTCTTTTTAGAGAGACGATGTCGGTGTTTCTTTTCCTGTTTCGGTGAGGCCATACTTGCCTGGTTACCTCGTAGGTGTCTTCATCTCTCCATCTTTGCTCCGCTAGATTTGAGGTTATTACGGCTATGGTCTCCTTGCACGAGGCAAATGGAATACCAATATCCCGTAGTACTTTGGTTGAGTGCAAGCTTGTGCCACTTTTAGCAAGCTCATCCGCTTTTGTGTTACCTGGGATCCCGCTGTGGCTTGGTATCCACATGAGTCTCAAGTTTGTGTGTGCTGCCACCTCGTTCAGCTTTCTCCGATAGTCAGAGACCACTGTTGAGTTGGTGCACACGCTAGTAATTGCACTGAGAGCAGCTTGGCTATCGGTGTAAATGTGGACCTGTTCACCAGGGTTCCCATTTACCATCAGCCACTCTGCTGCTTCTTTTATGGCGGTTACCTCCGCCTGTAGAACGCTGCAGTAGTCTGGCAGGCAAAGGCTGATTCTGAGGTTGAGGTCGTTGGAGAAAACTCCGCAGCCCACTTTGTCCTCCTTCCGTGAGCCGTCTGTGTAGACCTGCGTGTGTCCTGCTGGTATACCTTTCTTCTCCATCCACTCCTCTTTAGAGGGTATGTGGTATGAGAATTTGTTGCCAAAAACAGGTGTTGCTAGACAGCGGTCTATGTTTTTGGGCACCTCTTTAAATTCATTGATAATTTCGGCGTGACCACAATGATCCGATGTCAACATTTGCACCGACTTTAGTCTGAGTGCTGTGGTAATGGTAAGTTGCTTGCTTATTAGATCGACCGATCCTCAGATACTTAGGGGTGATCAGGGGTGATTCGTCGCCGTGTAAAGACAACAGCTTTGCTTTTTTTTATTAATTTTGATTTGCCACTTGTCAAACCATTCTTCGAGGTTGTCGGTGCTGTATCATTAACAAATTGTGCCGAAGGCATGTTAGCGACGTATAGGTTTTTTTTATTGAGGTTTAGAGGGAATATTTTGCAGCCATAGTGATGCACTTACTAAAACCTCTAAAAATATTAAAAATGCAAAAACTGAAATATCTATCCTATCCTATAACCTAACCTGACCTAACTTTACCTAACCTAACATAAACTAACCTAACCATCAAAAATGCAATTTAGTAAAAAGTTGAAATTTTGTTTTTTTTTTTGTAAAAATGTCAGATTAATCTCTAATATGTCACCTAATATAAAAAAAATGCAAAAATTAAAAAGGAGAAAAAAATTTAAACTAACCTAACCTAACCTATAATCTAACCTAACCTAAGCATCAAAAATGCAAAAACTGAAAATTTTGTAAAAAATTGAAAAAAACTTTTTTGTACAAATGTCAGATTAACCCTAAAAATTGCAAAAATTGTAAATTCAGTAAAGACAAAATTTTTTTTATCAAAAATGCAAAAACTTAAGTTTTAGTAAAAAACCATTTTTTTTTTGAAAATATGTCAATGTTTTTTTCATCAAAAATACAAAAACGAAAAATTTAATAAAAAAAAAATTAATAAAAAAGTTAAAAAAAATTTTTATCAAAAATATAAAAACTGAAATTTTTAACCTAACCTTAAAATAGATTTTTTTTCCATCAAAACTAATTTTTTTTTGGTAGAAATTTAGTTTTTTTTTTAAAAACGCAAAAATTAAAAAAAAAATCATAAATGTCAAAAACT
The DNA here is from genome assembly GCA_963932245.1 of Tachinus rufipes. NCBI lineage: Eukaryota > Metazoa > Arthropoda > Insecta > Coleoptera > Staphylinidae > Tachinus > Tachinus rufipes. The sequence goes on along the minus strand of OZ010746.1, from coordinate 18,901,909 downwards.
GAATTTTTTGTAAAAACTACAATTATAGTAAAAACTCCTTTTTTGTTTGAAAAAATGTTTTTTTTATCAAAAATTAAAAAACTAAAAATTTAATAAAAAACTGAAAAAAAAAAATCATCAAAAATGAAAAACTGTAATTTTGATTCTAACCTAACTTAGCCTCGTTTAAAACATTTTTTTTATCAAAACTAATTTTTTTTCTGTAAAAATTAAATTTTTTTATCATCAAATGAGCAAAAATTGAAAGAAAAATTATCAAAAATTACAAAAACTGAAATTTTTAACCTAACCTATAATCTAACCTAACCCAACCATCGAGAATGTCGAAATTTTTTATCAAAAATGTAAAAGATTAAAAATTAAAAAAAAAACTTTTTTCTACATAAAAAAATCAAAAATTATTTTTTTGTTTTACACATCAAACATACAAAAACTGAAATTTTAATAAAAAATCGATATTTTTATCATAAATGCAAAAACAAAAAAAAATTATTAAAAATGCAAAAACTGAAATTTTTAACCTAACCTATAACCTAACCTAACCTAACTTAACTTTACCTACCATAACATAACATAAACTAACTTAACCATCAAAAATGCATTTTAGTAAAAAGTTAAAATTTTGTTTTTTTTTTTGTAAAAATTTCAGATTAATCTCTGATGTCACCTAATATAAAAAAATGCAAAAATTAAAAAGCAGGAAAAAAATGTAACCTAACTTAACCTATAATCTAACCTAACCTAAGCATCAAAAATGCAAAAACTGAAAATTTTGTGAAAAGTCGAAAAAAAACATTTTTGTAAAAATGTCAGATTAACCATAAACATTGCAAAAACTGAAAATTAAGTAAAGCCAAAAATTTTTTTATCAAAAATGCAAAAACTAAAATTTTAGTAAAAAGACTTTTTTTTTTTTGAAAACATGTCAGGTTTTGTTTTTTTTTTATTAAAAAATACAAAAACTAAAAATTTAATAATAAACTGAGAAAAAAATTCATTAAAAATGTAAAAACTGTAATTTTTAACCTAACCCAACCTAACCTCTAACCTAACCTTAAACTAACCTAACCTAATTATTGAAAATGCAAAAACTGAAAATTTACCTAACCTAACCTAACCTCTAACCTAACCTTAAACTAACCTAACCTAATCATTGAAAATGCAAAAACTGAAAATTTTGCAAAAAGTTGAAAACTCCTTAACGACTAACACTTAAGTGAGGGGAAAAGCTAACAAGTTTGTAATTATGAGCGAGTAGTTTAAATTAAAGTGATTTCTCTAAGTAATTGTTATCAAGAGATCGTAGATTTAACGTTTGGCGGGTAGGCGGGACACACTAGTTTTTATTATTGGAAAGTAGTTTAAGTTAAAGTGATTTGCATACCTACCTAAGTGTTGGTTATTAAGGAATTGAAGATTGCACGTTCCTCCAAACGTCAGAAATCACTAAGGTAGTAGACGAGATGGTGATATCTAATCTTTTAAAGACTAATACTTAAGCGGGTGTAAGCAAAACACACTAATTTATAATTACTGGTAAGTAGTTTAAACTAGTATATTAAGCAACTTTTTTGGCTTTTGATAACGTATGTTTTAAATGCTAGCTCATTTGCATGTTACCGTCTAGGTGTACTCTAAGGTACTTCACACTGTCTTTAGTGCTAATGGTATGCTGCCCTACTTCACTTATTTTTCTGCGTTTACATAGGATTACCGCTTACATCTTTTGCGGTGCCAGTTGCAGTTTATTTTTCTTCATCCAGTGGACGTATAGGTTGAATAGCAGCTAAGGGAGAATTTCTGACGTTATCTGCCGTGAGGTAGATTGGTGCTTTTTGAACTTTACTGACAAAGTTCTGCGGTTTAGATATAAGGCTATCAGACTGACAAGACGCAGAGGATAGTTAGCTTGGTACAATTTGAAAAAAAGGCTTTTGTTCTAAACCTTGTCGAAGGCTTTTTTGTAGTCAAAAAAGACCACTTTGGTGATTCTTTTTAGTCTTTAGACTATAAGGTCTGTTATGCGGTTAAGTTGATGAACAGTTAAAAGCCCTTATCTGAACTCATGTTGGTGTAGTCTGTTCAAGACCACCCTCTCAATGACCTTACTTAAGGTGTTAAGAAGACTGATAGGCCGATAGTTTTGGAGATACTTCCGCTTTTTTCCTGGTTTTGGGTTATTTATCATCAATTTTGCAATTTGTAGAAAAATTCCCAGTTTGAAGAATTGCATTAGCGATGTTGTGAGCGTTATTATTGCTTTATGCGAGAACGCCTTGTTAGATAATTGTCGGGGCCTTGAGCAGTGCCAGTTTTAAATTGTTTAATAATTATCCCCCGGTGTCTGAGGTAGGGCATTGGAGTTTGAGGCTGTCAGCAAATGCTTTGGTCTTTCTCTTGATAGATTATTGAAGTCCATTTTACTTGAATGGGAAGTCGTTTGTTCTGTAAGGTTTTAGAGATCTTCTACATTAGATTGTTATCTTCTGTGATCGAATTCAAGCTATTTGGCCATCACCATTTTTTGTGCAACTTTATGGCTTTCTTACGTTGTTGTGGAGCGAATTTAAGATCTTTTGATCTGTGGGGTCGCGATCCTACTGCCATTGATGCTTGGTTTTGCGTGATAGTCCAAGTGGATTATTGATAAGGACCTGATGGGTCTTAGAAGCCAGTTTGTACTGGTGCAAGTCTGCCAATGCTTTTTTTTTAGAGATTGTGAGAAGAGATTCTAATCCGTACTTGTTACGAATTTTCCTCCTTTTGCAGGTGATTTTCTTCTCTAGAGTAGAGCTCCAGTATTACCGGGCTCTGATCGGAGCTAAGGTCTACTGATGACGTATATGCTATATTTAAAGTTGACGTGTTTTAGTATTTCTATATCTAGAACGTCCCCTTGGTGATCCGTTGTGGTGGGTGGGTTCATCTGGACTCACTACTAGCAATATCTTTTGTTCAACATATTTCAACAGCGCTTGACTTTGCTTGGGTTAAAGTCCCAATGTCAAAAGAGTTCTAAAATTGTTAAATAGTACAAAAATTGTCAAACACCTTTCATAATTTTCAAAAATGTTCTTCAAGTTTATTGTATTGTTCATAAATTGTTGAAGTTGCTTCAAAATTGTCAAAAATGTTGCAATATAGTCAAATCTGTCAAAATGTTTTTCAAGTCTGTTGAAGTTTAGAGGCCTAACAAATACTGAAAAACTGGTATTGGAACTAATTTCTTAAAAAATTTCAAAATTTTAGAAAATATTGCGATTGCAATTTATCTACAAAGTTTTATCATTTGTTTTTGACAAATAAACTGCCAAATGATTGATTTTAACAGTACTTTCATTTTGGAAGTTGTAAAAGTTACAAAAAAGTTGAATTAGAAAAGTGGTGTTGAATTACTATGTATTTTTAAAAAGTTCAAATAATTTATTTTTTAAGTTAGGCACATCAACATATAGTTTTAGCGCTACTTTCAAATACCTTAAAATTTGCATAAAAAATTACAAAATAAAAACTATAAAGAATAAAGATTGATACGAAGTTATTATTTTGAACTGTTTGACTATTAAAAATGCAGAAATTGTTGTACAAAATACAGCAAAAGTTGTAATAGTTATTTTCTACAAAATTTATTAAAGTAGTAGTAGAAACTGGGTTTTTAGAGCTAATTTCTTTAAATATTGCTTAAACAAATTGCAGCATTAAAGTTCTAAGGAATAAAAAAATTGCAGTTTTAATATTAACATATTGATATTTTATCAATAGAATTCTTTATATGTTTCATATAAAGTAAAATTTGTGTTGAGCCTGCCTACACAGTAATTATCCGATATGAATGATGTTGACAAGTTGCACCATTTACAGAAGCTCCAATTACAGACATCGGCAAACAAATCAAAGCTTTGCTTCTGTGTAGTAAACTTGAAAATCTATAAAACTCGAAGTGAATAAAACTGTTGAGACTCTTTGGTGAAAATATAAAAACTACCATAAATAAATTCAGAACCGTGGGATTACACCCATTGCCGTGTAATAAAATATTCATTAACCAGTTTCTTCAATGATATCGAAGCGTCGTAATATAAATGCACGGACACCTAAAAAATATATATCGCGAGTTAAATGGCGGTTGTTCTCCGCCGCCATTGATTTATGCGGGCTGCCTGACAATAAAGTCGGACGTTGCGAACGGGAATTCCGCACTTGTCACTTGATGGGGCATTCTGTTTGTATGCATGAACAGAGAGAGCAGGATCAAACATGCGTCCAATAATAAAATCACCTGACAAGCCTAGAAGAAATACCAATATGGATTTGTAATTGAATTGTTTGTTGTGATGTCAACATCGAATGCGATTAATTGCAAAGAATAAATGAGTAATTTGAAATTAATCAAATGCAGGTGTTTTGTTTATTTCAGTTATTTTTGCATTTAACTCTTTATTTACTTTACAATTTATTGTAAATTAATTTATTGTAAATTAATTTATTGCTTGCATTCTATTTTCTTTCTGCTTGGCAAATGCAACAAAATTAAATTGTTTTTGAGATAACCAATAAAGTCTTTTACGGTTTACCCAGGAGAAGTGCTTGCTTCAAAGTTTTAAGTTGTTGAGGGCTTGGGTTGAGTTGTTAATTAAATTTGCTGTTCTAATCTTAGAGCTGAAATAGAAATAAAAAAATATTATAATTAGTTTGCTGTAGCTTTGTTTTTAGATTTAATCTGAAAATATCAGTCAGTGACTCGAATGAAGTTTTGTCTGTGCACTTTAGCAGAAACAAGTGCTGTTTCTACGTTTCTTTTTGTTTGTGGGTTTTGTTATGTCAGAATGTGTTTTTTTGCCGGATCACACGTCAATCTAAATGGTGTTGGTGTTGTTGTTGGAGTTCTTGGGGATTGAACATTTTTTGTTTAGGGGCACGTAGTGACGTGTTGAGATATGAATTAGTATGTTTCTTGAGAATTTTTATTTTTTTTTGCTTTGTCGATTGTTAATTGCTTTCTTAAAGTATTGAATTTAGTAAGACCAGGTGGTTGCTGATGTTGGACGATCGGACCGTTTTGGTTGGGATTGGTAAGTTTTCCGGTTCTTTCTTGGGGTTTTGTTTGGTTTCTTTTTTTGTGTTGGATTGATTATTTTTTAGTTTACTTGTTCTTATGCTTTTTTTCTATTTTAACGTGGTTTTTTAGGTTTTTGCTGGAGTTTGGTTTTTGGGGAAAGGTTAGTTTACTTTCCAGATTAAGTTTTTTTGTTGTTTTGTTTTGTTTTGAAGATTGGCAGACCAGGAGTGATTTGGTTTTTTTAGAATATTGTTCTTTTGTAAATTTGCAAAAGAAACTAAGATGATTAGTAAATCTTGTAGGTGGACGTCTGTAAATAAAGTTTTTTCGCGGTGGGAGAGGTTGTTGTATCAACTTTTGGGTGTTAGTGACTGCAGCATTGTTGGGTGCAGATTTGACTTTAATTGGTATACTGATACTGATAGATGGCGCTGATTGGATGTGGTTTATCTTTCTTGACTAAATGTTTTTTTGGTTGTTTGTAGTAGTATTGGCGGCATAGCGGGTTTGATTTGGGTATTGCTCAACATTTTTGACTGTTTTGTTTTTGATTCCTCTTGTTGCTTTGACAAGATCAGCAAAATTTTAGTGCAGGTGCTTGATTTTTGTTTGGATGTTATCTTTTTGGTATGTACCGTTTTTGTAGTAGTACCTGATTGCTTTTATTATTAAGAAAAAATTTGCAGATTTGTTGTATGTTAGTCTAATGTTGTACAGAATGATCCGTGAATTCAAAATAGTGGATTTTTCTCTTGTAGTCGGCACGTCTTTTAGCCTGTGGTGGCTGGAACTGAGAATGTCTCATGTAGATAATTACTAACAAACTCACTAACAAACTTGAGACTTATCAGTTAGTCGAATAGGAGGGCTTTGGCAAAGGGTATAGAATGACGGATCATCTTACAATATAAACTCTAATTGAGAAAATTGAAGAATATCATATCCCGGTGTACATTGCGTTGACATTGATTATGAAAAAAGGTTTTATACAGTGGAATTATGAGCAAGTAGAAAATGCAATGAATAATAGAATAGATTATTAGTACAGGTACTTTATACACAACATAAATGGCCACGTCACTATGAAAATTCAATTGACGGATAGTTTAAAGTCAATACGTTTAGATCTCGGAGTTAGACAAATCTTTCCACGCTAACTTTGGGAGACATTTTCTAAACTTTTCTCTTTGAAGAAAAAAGCCTGATTATCAACGGTAAAAGGATTTGCTGACGAGTTTGCATCTGACAAAAATTGGTCTAAACATGAATTAATTTACAACAAAGCTATGAACAACAACGATGGCAACAGAACTGTAACAGTTAAGAATGTAACACTGGAGAAAGTATTCTACTACATCTACTTTGGTCAAATGATATAAATACGCAAAGAAAACTAAACTACTAAAGTTGATAAAAGAAAAAGGTTGTCATTTGTGGCATTTGGAAACTAAGTGTATTAAAAAACAAAATGTTTTTGCAATACTTTAAAACGCTAATACATCCTACCAGTAATTAAATATGGCGTACAAACATGGAGCTGTATAAAGAACAATATGGACAAATTGATAAAACCCAGACAGAAATAGAACGCTTAATGATAAACATCATAAACGTAGCAGAACAGGAGGCAAATAGAGAATACAATGCAACAAACTAATAAACGATAAAATAACTTTGTTTTAGCATTGAAAACCCCCGCTTGGTATACAAAGACGCGAAAGCCCAATTAAGAGATAGGCCAACGACCGGTCCGTCAGTCTGAAACTCAGACCTAGAAGTAGAACTAGATCCCACTTATTCTAGGCAACATCTATATGGTTGGCACATATGTGCTTATGTAAATTTTCCCGTGTTGCATACTACCAGTTTGGAAGGCTATGTCCACGAAAGGACGAACTTTCAGCAGTCATGTCGGGGGGAGTTTAGTAGTAGGGTTTCTGCTGAAAGCGTGTAGCACAAACAGGTTATCAAAGTAGATGCTAACAAGGTGGCGTTTACTGTTTTTTTAGTTTTTTCTGCATTGTTGGAAAACTATTAGTTTGTCTTTCTGTTTTTGTCTACCTGGTTATCAACCTTAGTGGGGTTTCAGAAGTTGCTGGCTATAGTTGATGGGAAGTAGACAGGCTGGAGTAGGTTTTTTAGTCTTTGATGTCTTGTCCGTTCTTTCTATTGGTTTTTATTTAGATTTATTTTTTGTTAAGTGGTTGTGTTTTTTTGGAGTTTTGCAAAAGATGTTTGAGTGAATTTTGAAGGTAAGCATCTGTAGAGAATTGTTGGTTTTTGGTTAAGTTCTTTTGCAATAGTAAAAGTTATTTTGAGGTAGACCACGTAGTTATGATTCTATTTGTGTTATTTCTTGGGTTTCTCTTTGCTTTATTTGTTTTTGCTATCAAGGTTTATATTTGACTTTTAGTTTTTGGTAGACTTTTAGTTCTGATAGTTGGAGTTGGCATGTTTTGACAAGATTTGCAAAAAGTCCAGATGCGTTTATCGCTTGGATGTTTTCTTTCAGGTTGTTTTGGGTACAGTATTTAAGTGTTGTTGTACCTTTACTAAGTCTGTAAGCTTGTTTTAGATAGATGAAGTTGGATACAGAAAATGTTTAATTGTTTATTTTGCACTAAGCTTAACTTTGATAAGTCATCTACTTTTTGATGGATGTTTTCTATGTCATTGTTTTAGATTAAAATTGCAACGTCATTGTAAGTTCTACAAAATGCATTTTACCGCTTTTTTATGACTATCATGAGTTATGCGAGATGATCTTGTGTTGCTGCTTATTAAATATGGTAACAATTTTTTAAATTTATTTTATGGATATTTTTTATACGGTATAGCACGTATCGAAACTTGTTGATTGTAGATGTGTTATGTACTAAGTGTTTATGTTTTATTGTATTGATTTTTTTTTACAACAAAGAATGAGAACAAGCATATGTATTTGATGCTTTAATTTTAGTTTTTGTATGATTTATGCTAGACGTTGGTGATTTTCTCAAGTCAAAAAGCCTACTTCAGCTAATGTTTTAGAAAAATTCCCAGTTTATTATCTTCATGGAGTTCAGGTAATTTACTTTGGTTTTGAGATTTTGTTGCAATTCTGTCACTGCAATTTGTTATTCTACTGTCTGACAAAAAGATCTGTGGATATTTATAGTGGTCAAAAGTTGTGAGATAAATGAAGTTCTTTTGTTGTTAATTGAATTTTTGTTTGTTTGTCCTGGAGTTGATTTTTAAGAAACAATTAAGTGGCTAGAAGAATTGGTTATTTATTTTGGAATCTTTATAGGGGCAATTCCATTTCAAACGGGGGGGGGGGGTGTGTGTGTTGAGAAACTGTACTTTTTTTTAGTTTCTATAACTTATTAGTAGTCTTTTGATCGGTATATGAGGGTATGAAACCCATAAAAAAATTTTACGATTTTTTTTTTGTCGTTTTTTAACTTAATAGCATTTTTGTTTAAAAACTGCAATTTTAACTCAAAAGAAATAAATTTATTAATGAAATCAACCAGATATTTTTTGCAGAATCCAAATCTGGTGCCATTTCAAGTCTATATCCTGTCTTTAAGCCGCAAAAGCCATAAGACCATGTTTTTGTTTTCACTGGGCTAGGCAAACAAAACCATTTTTAATTTTTTTTTAACCGCCAATTTTGATGTAAAATAATTGGAAAATATAAATATGTCCTGTGTATTTGAGTTTTAAGGGTCTAAAACTCAAAACATCTGCAAAGTAGGCCTATTCTTCAACATAAACTTTTACAAATGCACGTTTAGCCGCGCTCAGAGGAACAATACACCAAATATTATTAAAAAATTGAATTTTGGGGACAATTTTACATGGAAAATAGTCAGTGTTGTACTTATCGTCTATAGAAAAATCCATCTAGAAAGAAATGTTTACAAAATTTTCAGGCAAAAATGCGTTAAAAATTAATTATTTTTTTTTTTACAAAAAATATTATAAACACACTAGGGTGTGGTTTAAAACTTTTTTTTAACAAATTTTGATAAGCGCCAGGAGGATTTATGTTTGAATGCCAAAAATAATAAAATTTTCTAATTTTTGCGCCGATAGATCGAATCTAAATTTGTGCCGCAAGCGCAAAAACTCTCAAACAAAAAGTAAAATGGCCCAAAATTGGTTCAAGCAACAAAAGATGTCTTCGTTAAACTTCTGAAATAAGCTTAAAAAATATAATCCAATAAACTTTAAAAAAAATTTTAAAAAAAATATGTTGAACATTTTTTTTTTTTTTCTATATGGGTTTTTCATTTTCAGATAAAGACGACTCTGACTATTTTCTATGTAGAATTGTTAGCAAAACTCAGTTTTTTCATAATATTTGGTGTATAGTTTCTCTGAAAACTGCTAAATATGCATTTGTAAAAGTTTATGTTGAAAAATGGGCTTATTTTTGCAGTTTTTTCGAGTTTTAGACCTTTAAAACTCAAATACACAGAACAAATTTATATTTTCCAATTAATTTACATCAAAACACGTCAACTTAGGCGGTTAAAAAAAATGTATGGCTTTTGCGGCTTATAGACAGGGTGTGGACTTGAAATGGCGCTAGATTTGGATTCTACGGAAAATTTCTAATTGATTTCATTAGTTAATTTATTTTTTTGAGTTAAAATTGCGGTTTTTAAACAAAAAATGCGATTAAGTTAAGAAACGACAAATAAACTAAAAAAAACCGTAGAATTTGTTTTTATGAGTTTCATACTCTCATATACCGATCAAAGGACTACTAATAAGTTATAGAAACTAAAAAAATACATGAGCATGTTTTTTCAATGCACCCCCCCCCCCCCAGCTCTGGTTCGTTTGAAATGGAATTGCCCATAGACGCATAATATGCATTTTGGGACTATTGATTTCCAGTTTTTCTGAAGTTTTTGGCGATTTGGGCTTCTGCTTGGGTTGTTTGGCTGTTTTTTTAACTTTTATTGTTAATAAAAAAGCAATCTATAAACAGACGACGGTTCTGCACTGCTTATAGGCCGCATTTTTGATTTTTTATTTTTAGAAAATTCTATCATGTTTTTAACTGTTGTAACATTTGTTGTAAAAAACTTGTTGGGTTGTATGTTGCGTTATAAGTATTGAAGATGTAATGGTTTTTAGCGATTTAGTGCAGTTTGTAAAGGGTACTTGTAGCAGTTTGAAATTAATTTGGGTGCAAGATTCTGTTAAACGCAAAGGAAAACGCGTAGTATGAACCGTATTGTTTTTTTGTTGTTAATACAGATAAACACTTGAGCACGAACCAAATACCGTTAATAAGTTCTACATATGCACACATGCCGTAGACAGTTTGTTTGAATATTGGTTGGTAATGGTAAAAGAGGCGATTGTGGTTTAGTGCAAAGACTGTTGAGCAAGCAGTCTGGTTTGATTTCTAGCAGCGGCATTATCTAATTTGTCGAATATATTTTGATGCAGTTTTTTGTTGTGGAAAACATTAGCAAACCAGAAAATATCTGCCTAGTAAACCCATCTAGTAAACTTTTGTATCTTAAAGTCAGACAGATAAAGCTTCCAACTCACAATAACGGACGTTCCAGTTTAAGCTACTTAAAAGACAAAAATACCCACCTTTATTTTGTCATCTTTTGTCCACCTCTATCAAGTACCTCAAAAAGCTTGGCGAATTGTTTCTGTTGCTAATTCCAGATGCATCAATCAATAGTATCTGTCACTAAGCCACATTAAAAATTGTTTAGACAAATCTTTTGTTTAGTTCAGTTTTGAATTATTTTACATTCTACATGTTCTTCAAATTTAGTTTCTTTTGACTAATTTATTGACTTTGGTCATGGCAACAAACAATTTGTTTTTGGTAGCTAAATACAATTGGTTGTCTGCATTCAATAGCTGTCAAAACTGAATAAAAAGACAGATTTATCTGAAATTGTTAATACGGTTTAGTGACAGATGGTATTTGCAAATGTCATTAGGGATTTACGATTGTGTTGCTCTCTGTTTTAATTTTACTTATAATAACTACAAAGAAGATGCAGAGAAGGTATTGCTTTTTATCAGAAACCATTTTGTTAAATTGCCGAAAGAGGCTGGGGTGTTGAAGGCCACTGTTGAAAAAAGTTTACCACAGTCAATGCCGAAGACAAAGAAGAGAGGACTTATGATGTTTTATGTTAATGTTGAGATAGTTATGTTTAATTACGTTTTTAAACAGATAGTTTGAGGGGTATGCAGTAGGTAGACAATAAATTCTATTCAGGATTTATTTGGAAGATTGAGGATTGTGATAACAATTTTATTTGGGTCAACTGCATCAACAAGTTCTATCAAAGTGTCTTAGTCAAAGAAGATTTTACAATTCAAAACAAGTTTAGTTTCTTTTTTAAGAATTAAGGTTTTTGAATTAATTTTTCTCAAATAAAAAAAAACACTCAAATTGTCGTTCTTTATATCAATCCTGATTGTGTGATTTTTTCAGATTGTTTCAGTTAGCCATTATTGAGTAATAAGCAATAAAAATTTGAAAAAATACGGTTTTTTTAAGTTTTTTTTCATTTTTTTATCGATTGTAACTTTTCAGGATTGCATTTTTAGGAAATATTTGAAATAATATTTTTTTTTTAAATTGGTCATCAAATAATATTTCACAGCCAAAAATTTTTTATGTTGAATTTTGAAAATTTCCCAGAACTTTAAAAAAACATTTTTTCTTAAAAAAAGATGACGGGTATTTATCTTTTTTTTTTTTAAATATAGATATAAACGTGCTTTTATATGTGCAAAATTGCATTGGTTCATGGTTTTTTAACATACGTCTTTTTCGCGCCGGTAAATTTTTAGATTTTGGTAAAAAAATTACAAATTTTAGTAAAACTTTGGTCAAAAAATAAGCCAGTTTTGGATTTGCGCGTTTGCTATCAATCCAATCCAAAACCTTTTAAACAAAATTTGTAGTTTTGTTACTTTAGACCACTGGAGATGCGTTATCTTAATACTTTTCTCTCCAGAAGACGATGACATTCTGACAAAATAAAAAAAATGTAATTAGAAGCCAAAAATGGCTTAAAAAATAAAACTGTGTTCATACCATAATACGACTCCAAAACATTGCTATTCAGCACTATCATATAAATTTTTAATAAATTTGAATTTTTGGAGAAGGCGCTCCTATTCTCCCGGAACGGCACATAGGCTCCAACAAAAGGTTTTTTATAGTTGAGTTGATCTTGTGCATATATTTTATTATATAGGTTATGTAGAGGTGAATTAAAATACTTTTATATGCTGTAAGTTGTATATTGTACGGACCGGTTTTGGCTGTTAGGCCATCGTCGGTGTAATATTGTGAATTACTATTATGTGTTGTTATAAATATAAAATTCATTTTATATTTATTTAATATTTAATTTTTAATATTACACCGACGATGGCCTAACAGCCGAAACCGGTCTGTACAATATACAACTCACAGCATATAAAAGTATTCTAATTCACCTCTACATAACTTATAAAAGGTTTTATGTTTGCATATTTTCTTTTGTGATTTTTCAGTAGTTTAACATTGAAGATTGAAATTTAGCCAGAATGTGACTAAGATCCCATTTTTTGCTCGCGGAATTACTTATGACTCAAGTTTTTAGTGTTAAGTCGAGGAAAATGCAATGTTTGTCAATAAAGTTTTGTTAATTAATTAGGTTGTTGACAAACGCAATTTTACGTGTTGTACCGGATACGGTTTAAACCATGGAGAATGACGTTTTGCATCATTTCTTGACGTCGAAAAAGACTACCCCCTTGATCTTTTTTACTCTAAAATCTTTGACAATGGTTTAATTGATAAACTGTTGAATGTCTCCATCTGAACTCATTTTGTGGGGGGGGGGGGGGGGGAGGAATGTTGTTTGATTCTGTGTGATTTTGGATTTTGACCTCCTTTTTGATGATTTTACTTAAAGTGCTAAAAAGACTGATGGACCGATAGATTTGAGAAAGCTCCGTATTCCCCGTTTCAGAGGTAGAAGGAAAAGGAAGGCTGGAATGGGAAATTGTCTGTTCCGTGTTTATACTCTACTACTACTACTAATTTTTTTTAAGAAAAAAACCATTTTACAAGCATACTTAACTTTTCTTAAGACTTTTTGTGTGGGGTAGGGTTTGCTCGACTGCACTCAAAAACACTTTCTGTTCTCCTTTGTTCTGTTCTTTTTTACATTTAATGGGTTTCTAGCATTGTTTCAACCATGTGCTCATCAATTTTTTTTTTCAAGTGGGTGCATGTCGTTATGGCGTTCGGTGACGCACGTCATAACGACATCTATCTCTTTACATTGCTGGCATAAATTTCCTTTCCTGATTTTGAATTTTTAGAGGTAATTACAGTAGCATCGATGCTACCTAAGATTTTGGTGAGGTAGTAGTTTACCTTTCCGTGGTCTCTGTTAATCCACATTTTTGGGTTTCTGATTAGTGACTTAGTTCAGCTACCTTTACCGTCGGTCTTTTTATCTTGTTCCCCATTTTTCTTATTTTGCTGCTGTTTTTCCGCGTTATATACATTTTTTTTACAAAAATGTCGGTGGGTATTATCTTTGCTATTACTTGCACCGCTAAGGAGGTGCTATGGTATTCTTCTTTGCTTTTTGGTGAGAATTTGTTCTTTTTTCTTCTTCTGTATGGCTTCTCCTGATATGGGAACCGTGTACAGGATCATAGAGTTTACAACCGAGCACAGTAATCTGTTTTTGCTGGACTTGGGACCGTTTACGTTAGGCATTGGTTCTGCCAGCGCCATGAGTCTTTTTGCCCTTTTCAGGTGCTCTCCCTGCTTGGTTTTGAAACAATCCCAATTTCTTGAGCATCAATTTCCACTTCTGTAAGTCGCCTTCTGATATATAGATAGGACTACTTCTCCTGTTTTTTTGTTGGCCAGTTTAAGTCCATGGCTTATGGTTATTCTGGATGTTGTCTCGATAGCATGGTTTATTTTGTCTTTAATGTGTTGTCTGCAAACTCAAGGATTAATACCGGACTTATTACTAAACCTTGCGGTATGACGCAAACTTTTATTTCTTTTGCTTCAATTAATATTGACTTTACACTGAGATTATTGTTTAGCATGTTATAAGGTAATTGCTTACTTTCATTTTTTGGAGTTCTTTGTTTATGTTGATTTTTTGGCAGAGTTAAATGCGTTTTTAATCTCAAGCGTTACCAGTGCGTCTGTATGATTGATTTTTTTTTGTTTTATTATCAGATTTTTTTTAAAATTTTGCTCATGGCGTCTATGGTTGACTTGCCTTTCCTGCAGCTGTATAGCTGATCGGACAACTCGGTTTTTTGGTTTTCTTTTTTAGTTCGGATTTGATTAGTTATTATATGCTAAAGTCTCAAATTATCATAGATTTTCACAAAATGCTTGAGTCAAGTTAAGCTGGAGTCTCAAATAGTAGAATGCTTTTTTGAAGTTATAAATTATAATCTGTCTTTTTAAAGCTTTGAGTTATGCTAGAATTTTAAACTATCATAGGTTTTTACAAATTGCTTTGATAAAGTCTTAAATTGTCATACACTGTCTTACAATTGATGCTTTTTTATAGTTTTATGTTAAGCTGGAGTTTTAAATTGTTATAAAATGCTTTTTTAAAGTTTCAAATTGTCATAAATTGTCTCACAGATGCTGCTTTTTTGTAGTTTTAAGTCATGGTGGAGTTTCAAATTTACATTAAATGTTTTTTCGAAGTTTTAAATTGCCATAATCTGTTTTGGTAAAGAGTCAAATTGTCATAAATGCTTTTTTATAGTTCTAAGTTATGCTAGAGTCTTTAACTACTGTAGATTGTTACAAAATGCTTTATTAAAATTTCAAATTGTCATAAACTGTTTTACAAATGCTTTTTTATAGGTTTAATGTTATGCTTAAGTCTCTAATTGATATAAAATGTTTTTTTTTTTGTAGACTCAAGTTGTCATACATTTTTACACAAATGCATTTTTATAGTTTCAAGTTATGCTGGAGTCTGAAATAGTCATCAAATGCTTTTTTAAATTCTAAAATTGCCAAAAACTGTCTTACTAACGCTTTTTTAAAGTCTTAAGTTATGTTAGAATCTTAAACTATCATTGATTCTTATAAAATGTTTTTGTATAGTCTTAAATTGTCATAAACTGTCTTACAATTGATGCTTTTTTATAGTTTTTAGTTATGCTGGAGTCTCAAATTATCTTAAAATGCTTTTTTGAAGTCCAAAGTTGTTATAAATTGTCATTAAATGCATGCTTGAAGTCTCAAATTTGTCATAAACTGACTCACATATGCTTATTTATAGTTTTGAAGTTATGATAGATAATTGTCATAAAATGATATTTTAAAGTTAAATTGCTATAATCAGTCTTAGAAATGCTTTTTAATAGTTGCAAGTTATGCTTGAGTCTCAAACTATTATATATTGTCACAAAATTCTTTGCCCAAGTTATGCTAAACTTTCAAACTATTATAGATTGTCACAAAATGCTTGAATAAAGTGTCAAATTCTTATAATTTGTCTTACAAATGCTTTTTGTAGTCTCAAGTTATGCTAGAGTCTCAAACTATTATAGATTGCTACAAAATGCTTTATTGAAATCTCAAATTGTCATAAGCTGTTTCACAAAAGCTTTTTTATAGTTTTAAGTTATGCTAGAGTCTCAAATTGTTATAAAATGCTATTTTGAAGTTTCAAATTGTCCTAAATTTTTAAACAAATGCATTTTTTTACAGTCTCAAGTTATGCTGGAGTCTGAAATAGTTTTAAAATGCTTTTTTGAAGTCTCCAGTTGTCATAATATTTCACACAAATGCTTTTTTATAGTAATAAAATCTGTCTTATTAATGCTTTTTAAAGTTTTGAGTTATGGTAGAATCTTAAACTATTATAGATTCTCACAAAATGTTTGGTAAAGTCTCAAATTGTCTTAAACTGGTTTACAATTAATGCCATTTTATAGTTTTAATTATGCTGGAATCTCAAGTTATTATAAAAGGTTTTTTTAAAGTTTAAAATTTTCATAAACTGTCTCTCAGATGCTTTTTTTATAGTTTTAAATTGTGGTGGAGTCTTAAATTGTCATAAAATGTTTTTTGATGTCTTAAATTGCAATATTCTGTATTGGTAAAGTGTCAAATTTTCATAAACTGTCTCACAAATGCTTTTTAATAGTTTTAAGTTATGCTGGAGTTTCAAATGGTCATAACATAAAATGCATTTTAAAAGTCTTAAATTGTCAAAAACTGTTTTATTAACACTTTTTAAAGTCTTAAGTTATGCTAGAATCTTAAACTATCATAGATTCTTACAAAATGCTATTGTAAAGTCTCAAATTGTTATAAACTGTTTTACAATTGATGTTTTTTTTATAGTTTTAAGTTTTAGTCCGGTATTTATTAGTTATTAAAGAATCCAGTAAACAGATTGGCCTGTATTGCTTTTGGTCTGTTCTCACTTTTTTCCTTTCTCAATAAAGATGAGTTATGTTTGTTTTTAGTTTTTTTGAAAAATTCTCGCTAATTGGGCATTGATTCATCGTGAGCCGCCACCGCAAGCTTAATTAACTCCAGGGAGATCTGTCGGGGCCGTGTGCAATCTTGTCTTTTAGCTTATTTGCGTTCTTTTTATGTTCCGCTTCAGTGAACAGCGGTGTATTCATATTATCTACGTTGATGGGGGATCCTACAACAATGTTGTTTTTGGAAGATTCTTACTGTTTGGATTAGTATTTTGGTTGCGATTCTCTAGCTATTTCCCCAAACACTGTTGTTAATCTTTCTGCAGAGATTAATGTAGGTTTCTCTCTTGGCTTCTTTTATAAGGTTAGTAAGGGCTTTTATCTTGGGTTTGAATTGATGGTGCTCTTTTTTTTTAATAATAGTTACTCTAGACTCTTCTCTTTTGGCTGCTAAGCAGATTTTTCTTTTGGTTACATTTTTTGTTCTACCAGTAAACATACTTTTTGGCTATTTGTTTACTCTTTTTAAAAATTTGTTTTGCAGTGACCTCTATTGTTTTTGTTAATGGCAGTGTTGTTTATGGTCCGCTTTTTAATAATTTGGTTGGAGATTTTGTTTTCAACCTTTTTGTTCTTACTTTCATCAATTTTTCTAGTTCTTTTTTTTTTCGTGCCTTATCCGCTGTGGATATTGGTGATCATTATGGCTATCTTCAGCTTATCGACGGATCTTCTAAACAGTTGAATTGAGGTCACTCCAAACCACTGGCGCAGATTTTTAAGCCTGGATATTCTTATCGTTTTTGGACCTCTTTTTCTCAGCACCTTTCCTTCCAGAATAAATTGGAGTATTCTATAAATTCTAATAATATGTCCAAGGTATTTTAGTTTTCTGGCTTTCTCATTCACCACTTGATCCACCCATGTAATCTTCAGTATATGTCTGTACGTCCACAACTCGAAAGCTTCTAGTCTGTTTTTCGAGTCCTTTGTTAGTGTCCAGGACTCTGCGCCGTACATCAGAGTGGAGAAAACATAGCATCGTATCATTACGATTTTAAGTTGCAGAGTCAGAGTCAGATCTGAGCTGGTGAATAATTTACTCATTTGTGTGAATGCAGCTTTTGCTTTTTTCTTTCTGCATTTTACTTCTCTAGAATGGTCCCACTGTTGGTTTATGCAGGTGCCTAAGTAGAGGTCAATCTGTTTGATAGGTATGTTGTTGATGGTCAGGTTTACCGGTGGTGGATTGTTTTTGGTGACTACCATGCATTTGGTCTTTTTTATATTTACAGATTACGTATTTCTTGCTAGAGGATTTGATCTTTTCCATTATAAGTTGGAATCTTTTGGCACTACTGGCCGTTATGACGAAGTCGTCTGCATATCTGATGTTATTGAGGAGTTTAGCATTCTATTCTAGTTAGAAATTTTTGTAATTTAATTTTAATAAATTCCAGACTAGAGATTTGCTGTAAAATTTTTTTTGTTGTGTTTACTGTTCTTCAGGTTATTTAAGTATCCCTCAAAGTCCATTATGGGTATATTGGGAGAAACATAGCAGGAGTAAATTACTGTTTTGTCTAACACTATAAAGGTGAAGCTTTTATTACTTGTGTTCAATCTGTGGGTTTTGAAGTCAGCGTTGTTTTCTTTAGGGTTTTTAAAAAACAATTCTATTCTCTGTTAAGATTGGTTGAGGACTTTTATTTTTGTTTGTTGGGGCTGCTTCTAGGTTTGTTCATAATCTTTTATCGCAGCCCGATAGCTTGGGCACGCCATTTTTATTTCCTTTTCACAAATGTTACATTATTTTTTGTTTGTCTTAAAGCATGGTTTATCTATTATCCTTTCTTTAGAGCAGTTTTTGCTTGTGTGTCCAAGCTTGATGTAATTTAGGAATCTCTCTTAACATGTAGTAAGAAGTACTATTCTTTATAATTCCCATTTTGTGTCAATCTTCTTTTGATTGATTAGCTTTACTTTATTTTTTTAACATTCTGATGTTGATTTCTTACATCAGTTGGTGATAGCTTTAGCTACGTTTTCTTTAGTGATAGTTTTGTCTATGTTTTCTTTAGTGATAGTTTTGTCTATGTTTTTGAAGGCCCCTGTTCTAGTTTTTTTTGTGATTTTTTTTTTGTAGTTATTGATTTCCGCAGAGTTTTTACTAATTTTGAGTCGTCCGATTCCAGTTTTGGATTTTTGGACGAAATTGATTTTGATACCCCATTTTTTGGCATTATGATTTGCCGCTCATCTGCTTGATGATTAGGACTTGTTTTCTTTTTAGATTTCTTTTTGTTTTTTTTTCTTCATTGTCTGTGGAAGTGTTTTTTTTTCTTTAACTTGATTTATTAATTTTATCTCAGAGTCTTTAAAGGTGTATGCAAGCATATTTCTAAATTCCTTGATGCTAACCTAGTTTGATTTTTGGATTTCAAAGACATCAATACCATTTTTTACTGCATCGTTTCTTATTTTGATGAGTTTCTTATACATTTATGCTTCCGTGGTCTCTAGTCTTACGATTGTTGTTATTGCGGCTCATCACGTTATTGTCCAGATCGTTTTTGTTAATTGTAATTTTACCATCACGTCTTTAATGCTGCTTAGGTTTGCAAAATTGTTTCTAACAAATCTTTTTCATTTTTAAGTTGTCTTTTTCAGTCTATAGTGCTATGATTTTTTGCAAACGGGATTTCTGCTTTAATGGATGTGTTTTTGGCCATTCTATGCATTTTATTGTTTTGAATTCTTCTTTTGAGTTCGCTACTTTTGTCCGTTTCATTTTTTTCTTTGTCGTCTCTAGTTTTTGTTTTTTTCTTAACCTAACATAACCTAACCTAACCTAATATAATATTCTTGGCAGCTACAAGAAACTAAATAACTGACTATTTTGAGAGAAGACGTTTTAATTTTGACGGTAAGACTAATTTTCAAAATGTTTTTTAGAATTTTTGTTTGTCCTGACTTGCTCAGCTCAATTTCTATTCATTCTATTTGAATTTTACGCAATTACTACTAATTTCATATACCGTATAAACGTGCAGATTATGCGCATCACTTTGCTCCATGCCTTTATCACGCATATATATTTAATTATTTTAGTTTTATTCTCATTTGTAGTATTACTTGTTTGATGTGTATTGTTTTGCAATGGCTTTTAATGGGATGAAATGAATAAAAATTATTAATTTGTGATTTTTTGTTGTTCAATTTAAGTAGGAATTGAACCAATGACCCACAGCATTAAGCATGGTTACGATTAGCTTAATGTTTGTAGTAAAAAATACTCAAAAATTGCCAGTTAATATTTCTTTAAATGTTTTCTCAAGCAAGTTGTATAATCTCCAGAAGTAAATAAAAACTACTCTCACAATATCATACTTGTCATAAAAATGCATCTCAATAACAATAATAATAAAATGTTATTAATTTAAGCTTTTCTTAATGCCTGTTGGGCTTTACTGTTCGTTCTCAGTATAGCTACGGTGTTGTAACGGTGAAACAATTAATGAAATTAATTAGTGATTTTGAAATTGCGATTGTTGTGAAACTTCCGCCCCATAATCCCCGACATAACAAAGCTTCGCACACACTCGTATACACATATCCGGATGCATTGAGGAAAGAAAAAAAAACTGTATTAGATTCCTCGAATTTACAGCGTTTGTGTGATATAAATTTATTGAAATAAAATTAATAATGATTGAAACTTAATTAAGTTTATGTATAAACATTTCTTTAATTAATAAATTGAAACGGATAAATCTTGTCAAACGGAATATAACTGTTCCCATCGATTGGAAATGTAGGTTGTAAGATGTTCGCATATGGAGGAGTCGAATCAGATATGTGTTGAAAAGTGCGTGAAATATTGACATTGGATAAGATGGCAGTGAAATAATTCGCAACAATGCGAGACATGCCATTTGCCTACTTAGATTCAGCGTGGATTTTCAGATTTATTATTATGACGGCGGTCCGACAATAAAACCGCACAACAAACGACGAACATTCCCCCTATCAACGAGCAACACGCATTCTCTTTGGATGCAATACGACATGAAAAGTATGTAAATAGGTAGATAGACCATATGCTACCGAGCTGCCAGGAGAGATTACGCCACGCGGCGGGGAACTGAAGGGGAGACGAAACAAGCGTGGAAAAGGAGAGGAGAAAAAGTACCAAGACGAGCAAACCGCACCGAGAGAATGTCGACTATTTTCATTGGTACCATTAACATGTATACGTATTGCTCTGGTACAAGGTTCTCACAATAACGGAAAACCGCATGGAAATGTTACGGGCACGTAACAAGTCAATAAATACACGCGTCCGTACCATTTTAAATAACGCCCGTGAAATGAGATCGCTTTCCTGGGGTCAACTTAGCGGTCAACACCAAACGATTCACCTTACGCACATGATGACCCCTTATCTGGACCACATCTCACATGGAAAT
Organism: Tachinus rufipes; assembly: GCA_963932245.1. Taxonomy (NCBI): domain Eukaryota; kingdom Metazoa; phylum Arthropoda; class Insecta; order Coleoptera; family Staphylinidae; genus Tachinus; species Tachinus rufipes. The sequence continues at coordinate 18,880,909 of OZ010746.1, read as the reverse complement.
CAACACCACATTCGAATCACTATTCCTAAATTATTGCTCCCTGCTGTACAGCACAGTTGAACCATGAACCCGTAACAGTTACAGGAAAGTAGGAAATATAACTTATTTTATATTTGTATGCGTTCAATAATTATTTTCTTGTTGTAGACACATACGGTAGCACAAGAAACTGTTAAATGAATCGTGTCACTTGAATACATTTCACTGTATTACACGACAATAAATTTCCAGCAGATTCTGCGCTCGTATGTCAGCTGTCCTATACATCAATTCTGACCTATTGAAGCGGACGGGTATTCACTTTCATCGTTTGTTTCGAAGGAGAGGGTCTTAAGACTGGGTAAATAAAGCATTTGTTTAGGGTTCGTAAACTTTTAGGTCCTGTAATGCAAATGTATATTATTTTATAGGGAAAATTAATTAATGAGAATAATTTACAATTAATTTTTATGTTTTTGTGCAGGCTATAGGTTTTTCTAGACAAAGAGATAAAATGAAACGAGATAAATAATGTATGTAGTCCAAAAATATTGTTGGGGAGTCAAACTATAAAGAAAATCGTCCGCGTTTGATCAATAAAAAAAATTATTTGATTATTTTTTTTTTTAAATATTGCTTGATTTTATGCAGTCTTTAGCAATGTTAAATTACCAGCAACTGATGACACTTTTATAACTTAAAATAAAACAAATGTCAGTTATTAAGATACAAAAAGTGGAAAATTATATGAATTCCTTGATAACAGAAGGTGGGTGAGATATTATCTTGTGGTCTTCTCACCCACTCAAGTGTTTGTTAACATGAGATTGGTTGATAGACTACCGTTGATGATCCATCATTTATGACATAAAATAGAACAAATGTCAGTTGTCAGATGTCACCGTCTTCCCGGTCTGAAGACAACCCGCGGAGGAGGAAACACCCCAGAGATGATGCAGTGGTTACATCAGCATTGACCCCGTTTGTCGGTATATGTATGTCGCATTAACCTGCAGCAGGTGTTGTTATTGTGAATCCGTTTGGGTTTGTAGTTCAGTTGATTACAGAGGTCGTTTGTATTTGTTTGTGTTGGACATTATTTTTCACTTTTGTTTGGAAATTTTCTGTGGAGTGGCGTTAGTGAACTGTTGTGTCTAACTGTCTCTCTGCACAAAAAATCGGCCCTTAAGTACTTTAGCGCGGCCATCCATATGCTCGACGGTGATTGGTCAAGGCGATAGCCAATGGGAATCTTTTTCATTTGGTATCATTGATTTGGGAGGCTAGATACTTTCTGAATTTTTTTAATTTTTGGTAGGTTATTGATCTCTAGAAGACTCATGGCCTACGTTCTTATAAGGGTAGTCTCAGAAGTTGAAATCTGGGCTACGAGCTGTTTGTTTTTAGATTGTCTATAAGCTTTTGGATAGTAATTAAAGGTTGGATTTGCTTAATTTTGATAGATAGATTTTTGATTAGTATTGCCTGCAAGTTTTTTTTATTTTTTTTAGTGTTTACGGTTGTGATAGTTCTGTTAGGTTAAATTTTGGACAGTTTTGCAGTAAGATTTGTTATGCATACTTTTTGCATATAATGCTTTTTATACTTACCGCCAGGTCGAGATTAGTAGTTTACTAGTCCTTGTAAGCTAGGTTTATCATCTTTGCGTTTAGAATAGGTAGGTATAAGGTATTTTGGACTTGGGACGCGGGAGTTTGGGTACGCGTGGACACTACTTTTTGAAAAATGGATCTGTATACTCGAACCTAAAATCTTGACTTTGAATGCCAGAACTTTGGCCTCGAATGACAGATTCAGTTCCTCAGCTGGTTTTTAGAGTTTCAAATTGTTATAAACTGTTACACAAAAGATTTTTTATTGTTTTAAGTCATGCTGGAATCTCAAATTGTTATAAAATGCTTTATAGAAGTTTTAAATTATCATAAACTATCTCACAAACGCTTTTGTATAGTTTTAAGTTATGCTGAGTTATGAGATTTAGGGCCGTAATATCCAACTCCTAATAAAGCACCTAATAAACTATTAGCTGAATAACCTAACTTTTTTTAAATTTTAATTTGATTTATTTTTGTTACACCTCTAAGCGGTTAATTAATTAGATGCTTAATGTTTTTATTTGTTATAAATGTATATGTTAAGCATATATTTAATTGGCTGTTCATAGGTTTTAATAAAATAAATAAAATTAAAAGTTAGGTTATTCAGCTAATAGTTTATTAGGTGCCTTATTAGGAGTTGGATATTACAGGCCTTAAACTTTTATAGATTCTCACAATTGTTGACGTCCCAAATTGTCATACACTCTTTCACATATGCTTTTTTTATAGTTTTAAGTTATGTTAAAGTCTTAAATAGTTATTAAATGCATGTTTGAAGTCTCAAATTGTTATAAAATGTCTCACATATGTAGTTTTATAGATTTTAAGTATTGGTAGAGTCTTTAATTGTCATAAAATGTTTTTTTGAAGTTTCAAATTAAATAATAATGTCTTAGAAATACCTTTTAATAGTTGCAAGCTATGCTTGAGTCTCAATCTATTATATATGTCACAAAATGCTTTGGTAAAGTGTCAAATTGTCATAAACTGACTCTACAAATGCTTTTTCATAGTCTCAAGTTATGCCAGAGTCTTAAACTATTATAAATTGTTACAAAATGCTATGATGAAGTTTTAAATTGTCATAAACTGTTTTACAAATGCTTTTTTATGGTTTTAAGTTATGCTTAATTCTTAAATTGTTATAAAATGTTTTTTTTTGAAGTTTCAAGTTGTTTTAAATTCTCTTACAAATGCTTTTTTATAGTTTCAAGTTATGCTGGAATTTCAAATAGTCATAAATTGCTTTGTTGAAGTCTTAAATTATCATAAACCATCTTATTAATGCTTTTTTATAGTTTTAAGTTATGCTAGAATTTAGCTATATATTAATAGTATTAAAATATGCTAAAGTTTTATCTTGCCATAAAAAGCTTTTTTGAAGTCTTAAGTTGTCATAAATTCTCACAAAAATGCTTTTTTATATTATCAAGTTATGCTGGACTTTTAAATAGTCATAAAATGCTTCTTTAAGATCTTAAATTGTCATAAACTGTCTCACAAATGCTTTTTTATAATCATTAGTTATGCTAGAGTCCCTAACTATCTTAGATTATCACATAATACTTTTTTGAAGTCTAAAATTGTTATAAATTTGTTTATAAACGCATATTCTTATGATATCCTGTACTTCAAATTGACAAAAAATGCGTTTTTGAAGTCTTAAATTGTCATAAACTGTTTTAGAAATGCAGTTTTATAGTCTCAAGTTATGTTAGAGTCTGAAACTATTATAGATTGTCATAAAACTCTTTTTAATGTCTTAAATTGTCACAAACTGTCTTACGCATGGTTTTTATAGTAATAGTAGTATGCTGGATTTGCAATTGTAATAAAATGCTTGTCTTTAACTGTCTTACAAATACATTTTATAGTCTTAAGTTATGAAAGAATTACAAATTGTTAAAAGCTGTTAAAAAATATCTCAAATTGTTTGTACATTTTTTATATTGTCATAATGTATGTAATATATGTTTAAAATTGTCAAAACATGTTTAAAACTATTTCCCAAAGTATCAGTAAAAAAAAACTTCAAAACTGACTAAATATGTATTAAACTGTCAAAATGTATGCAACATATGTTCAAACTGTCGAACCATGTTTAAAGTAGTCAAATTAGTTTTCAAATAGTTTAACTGTTGAGTAGACTATCAATAAACTTAAAATGACAAAATTTTGTTTATAACTTTTTTGCAAAGACTAACTGTTGACTAGGTAGGCCATCCAAAAATTTAATGAAACCCCATTTTTTTAAAGATTTTATTATTATCAAATCAATGCTGCTTATTTTAACCAACATAATTTTTTTGAAAATACTTTAATTGTTGACTAGCTTGCTCAATCAACAAGTTTAAAACATAAATTATTAATTGTTTGTATTTTGTTATACTAATAGCGATTGTTGTAAATAAAGATAATAACTTTTAATGCTTTTTAATAGCCAACATCATTTTGTTGAACACACTTTAGTTGTTGAGTAGCTATGTAATCAACAAACTCAAAATTTGAAAAAAAACTAAAATGTATATATAATTTTATAACTTTTAAAGCTTCTTTTTAAAACAATAATCATATTTTTATAAAGACTTTAAATGTTTAATAGTTATCAACAAACGCGAAGTTAGGCCTTGTTTTGAGACAAGGTTACTTTAATGGTGCTTTGAGGTTGTTTTAACCTGTTAGAATGATGCTGAGAAGACTTATGTGTTGTCTTTCACTACGTTATTTTATTTTTCTACTCCCTTCTATTAGTCCGGGAGCTGGTAACAAAAAAGTGCAAGAGTTTAGGAAAGGCTGATATTTTGAGATCGGACTGTTTATTGGTCATAGAACGCCTCTGCAAAGTCAGCACCCCAGGTGTCGGGACACCTGGCGATGGCACGCTAAGAAAGGTGTAATTTTAACACCTTACTTAGCGCACCCAAAAATTGTTTTGGAAAAGCTGAAAATTCATCGGCAGATAGTCGATGCATTACAAAACCTTAATCAAGCAGTCAGACAGAAATAACCAAACGCACGGCGTCAGCACAGTTGCGTACATGCTACAAGAACTAAGTTAATGCAAATGATTAGAAAAAGCTGAAAGTTGGGAATATGTCAAATTACGTAATTAAATCTATAAAACAAACAGTCAGACATAGTTTTTATCAGAACCCAATCAATCAGCACCTAATTGAAGTCGTGATAAGGCGCGCACGCTGCTTGTCGTAATTAAAGGTTTTTGAGTAATCAAAAAATACTTACTACAACTATGTCGCATTGGTTGACTATGCTGCATTTGCTGCATAGTTCTACCAATGAATGAATGTTTTTTTTAATTTCTTGACGTGCGCCTTCACGACTTCAATTGGGTGCTGACTGATTGGATTCTTATAAAAACTATGTCTGACTGTTTGTTTTATGAATTTAATTACGTGATTAGACATATTTCCAAATTTCAGCTTTTTCTAATTATTTGCATTAAGTAAGTTCTTGTAGCATGAACGCAACTGTGCTGACGCAATGCGTTTGGTTATTACTGTATGACTGCTTGATTAAGGTTTTAATATTACACCTTTCTTAGCGTGCTATCGCCAGGTGTCCCGACACCTGGAGTGCTGACTTTGCAGAGGCGTTCTATGACCAATAAACAGTCCGATCTCAAAATATCAGCCTTTCCTAAACTCTTGCACTTTTTTGTTACCAGCTCCCGGACTATATATATTGTCACTTTTATTCACGCCTAACTGAATGGAAATGTATCATATTCACTCTAGTGTGGATATGATATGCCGTAACAATCATAAAAACTAAAAATACAAATCACAATGTTTATTTGATTACGTCGCTAAATACAAATGGTTCTGAATTTGATAATGATGCAAAACGTCAGATGTCAAACATAACCTGAATTTATTTCAATATAAAATAATGTAAATGATTAATTGAAAAGTTTTAAAATAATTTTTATATTTTAATCAGTCGTAGAAAAAGTAACCTGTACAACTCGAGTGGAATGCCCATATCGCACTTAGACGTTTGGAGCTCTCCGCCTGCAGCGTCGTGCTCCAAATTCGTCTTCGTACGATATATCCACTCTTGTTATACAAAATACTATTTCCACATGTTTTTTTTTGGCGGATCAACGAAGGCTGTTGCCTAATTATTTCTTGGAGGTGGTTAGGGGACTTTGTCACATCGAGGGGCAATTAAGCAGCCTTGGGGTTGACATTTTTTGGTTTTAATGATAAAGTTTAAGTGCAAATTTGTATATACACACTCACACAAAGCACATGTTTTTAATAAAGAAATATTGTTTTGTGTTGCACGACGTGATGCAGCATAAAGCTAGACAAAGTAAATGTACTGAAATACGTTGGTAAACATAAAGTATTGGCGAGTAGTTTGATAGATAATTTTTTTAGAATAGAATTTTTTGGCGGAGTCAATGTCAGGTTAGTGGTTGTCAGTATAAGTTGCAAAAGTTGGTATGAGACGCAAGATGCTGGTCTATGTGTTGTTCTTGTGTTGATTTAATCTATTGTCATCTGCTTCTGCTTCATGACTTGACTGATTTGTTTGGTAGAAAAAATGTAAGATTTATTAGGCGAAAATAGCAAGGAATATTGTGGTTGGTGTTGCGTTGCTTACTGGCTGCAACTATTCTTCTCAACTTTTGAAGCTGAGTTTTTAATTTCATCTTGTTATTGTAAATGATGTTCAGGTGACATCGATGTTTAGATACGGGGCACTATTGTTTGGGAGGAGAATAGTGTAAAATAAAATTTACAGGGGTTTCACTATAAGTTTAAATTTTGCAGGGTTCCCAAAACTAGCGGGAAGGGGTATTCTAAACGCATTTAGGTTTGGGTTTAGGTGGAGGTTTCAATTGGATTTTTACCTGTTCTGTTGGTTTACTTCCAAAAGTTTTAAAGTGTAGCGCATTATTTAATGTTGGCCGTTAAACGGTTTTCATCGATTATTTTTGTTCATTGTGGTTTGATAATATTGTTTATATTGACAACTAGTGGTATTTTTGGTCATTTTTTTGTAATACTTTAAATTGACAGTTTTTGCATGCTGTGTAATTTGTCAAGCTGTAATTCTTGACTATAACTAGTTCACACAGCTGTTTGATAGCTCACTGCATGTCGATAATGAGTTCAACATTGGTATAATTATTGTTATTGGTGCTTCCAGGTACTCGAACATAATAATCGCTATACCGTTAGTTGCAATCAATCGGTATTAATTTTTTTTTAGACTGTTTTGTATATTAACTATACCTTGCAACAATTTGGTCTGCTTTCTTATATATATTATTTTTTAATCTAAAAAAGTTGCTCGACATGTTGCTTTATTTTGTTGAAGGATAACATTTTTAGGTTTGTTTAGATTTTTTTTATTTAAAGTCTATTTGATGTTATTGTCTTTCATCTTCTTATTTTTTATAACTTTGAGACATGTTTTGTTTACACTTAGTTTGCCGACAATGAAGAATTTTTTTGCTTTTTGCTAGAGTATCGGTTCTAATAGCAATTATGTCTAACTTATATTAAATACAAGCTTGACGTGACTAGGAAAAGTCTAAACGTACTCTGCATTCTAAACATAACATAACAAGATTTCTATATAAAATATCGTCTTGTTAGATGTGTTGCTGCAAATGTTGGTCTGCTTAATTCTTGTATACTTTGAGTGTATAATTTGATACTTCTCTAAAAAGTTGTTCATGTGAGAATACAAGTGAAGTTTACTTAAGGAGTAGTTGCTACAACTTAGTTTTCATGATTTTTTTGTTTTTGTATGTACAGGACAAAGCACAGTTGTCCGGATTTTTGGGAGGTCCATCAAACAATTAATACTTTGGAGGTTTTTTCTGGCGGGATCTTTGTTGTAGGAAGCAGTGCGGTGAGAAGTGGCGGTGACTGCTAGACTAATGTAGATCTACTCGGGCATAATGTATAAAGCTTCTGCGTCTTAATTTAGAATGGCATGTTGTTGCTAGAGAATAGAAGTTTGTTTATTGCATCCTTAACACTGCTGCTACATCTGCAATTAGGATGTTTTTTTTTTATAGTGGTCTTAGGACTTTTGATTTGAACGGTATTTTGGTTCTATGATCTTATGGATTCCTTTTTTTGTGGTATAGTTTTGTTAGTTTTAGCCTAAAAGTTTTTTTTTGCCAGTGGCATGTAGACCTGGATCATGTTGGCGATTATTTTCTAAAAGTTTTTTATGATAAACTACGATTTTTGCTGCCGATTAAGGAACTATAATGCGTCTCTGTCCCGGTTATTGCTGTAGTTCTGTTGGATAGCATGTTTTTGTTTATTTTTTGTTTATTTTTACTTTTTTGGAAGAATGTTTTTGGAAATACTAGGCAGACTGACTTGTGGCCTTTATTTTTATTGAGTCTCAAGAAGCTTTATGTATTTGCAGATTAGATCTATTTTAGAGAATCTGATACCCGTATTCATAAACATTTTTGTAATGATTCATTATCAAACGGATTAGTAGAACTTAAATTATATTTTTTGTAAGATTTGCACACATATTGTGATTTTTGATTAGTCAACTGTAGATTTGAAAAAAATAAGCAAGAACTTTTTGTTGGAGGAATTTAAACTTTAAGGCAAAGTTAAGAGCGCCAGGGCAAGAAGTAAAATAAAAAATGTTAGAGTCTTTTTGTCTTATTTTTTGTTCTAGTAGAAACTATTTTATTTTTATTTTATTGTTAGCGTCTTGCTAAAGTGACATTTGAGGGACTGTCTAGGCTTTACTCAGAAGTTTTTAGGTTTGAATTGGGTTGGATAAGGTTTTTCTTAACAATCCTAGATTTAGATGGCTTTGGTTATGTTGGTTAATAGAAATATATTTGAATTAATTTTATTTTGGAGGTTTTGTCTTCCGAATCTTGGTTTTTGTTTTTTTTTATTTTATTCTTTTGACGGAATCCTGATAATGAAGTTTTGCTTGTAGTATTTAGGTTTTAATCGGATTGGCTAAAGTATTTAGTATCTGGATGGTCTTAGTAGTAAGGTTGTCGATAGAAAGGTATAGGTATATTTTTTTGAGATATTTATAATTTACTGGTAGGTTGCCGGTTGTTTGCCGAGTTATTTGCAGTTGTTTGTTGTGATTTTTTTTAAGTCTGTTTTTATTGACGTTTTATACGCTTTTCAGCGGCGTATTTAATTTGATTTTTTAGCATACTTTAGTTATATATCTCAATTGTTTTTGCTAAGTAGTTTTTGTCTTTATGACAAACCATTTAGATTGATCTGGTTGATGCATATCATGGAGCTTGGTGATTAATTCATAACGGGAGAGGCTGATTTGATGTTAGCAGAAATGGAAAAATATAAGAAATAACCAATTTTTTGATAACTAACAGTTGGGCAAGTAGACGTGCTACACTATTTTTAAATTGGAGTTTAAAAACTGGGTACACCGCCTATTCAGTTCACTGTTAGTCATCATGATATTGGTTAGTGTGCCTACCTCTGACGTCCAAAGGACAACTGTCAATCTTTCTGTAATACTTGAAGGCAGCAGAAATGCAGCAAGTTTAGAAATAATCCAATTTTTTAATACCACATTTTTTTATAATATATTTAATTGATAACAAACACTTGGGTGGGTAGGATTGAGGATAAAAGATGATTGTGACTATCTATGAGGTCTTGTGCCTATCCATGACATCTTACAGACAACCGTCACACATTCTATAATACTAAAAATTAGCAACAACTGTGGGAGTAATTCAATTTCTTAATTTCTTGATAACAAACATTAAGGCGGGTGAGCGAAAATATTTTTTTATAAAGGAATGCTTTGCCCACCTGTTTTAGGGTTAGTTATTAAGGAATACTTTTGACGTTTTTAAGATAAATGTCACTAATTCTATAATATTTAAAGTTAACAGCTATGCAACAGTTGTGGGAATAATCCAATTTCTTGATAATAAACACATAGGTAGGTGGGCGAGGTATCATTTTGATCCAACTTTTTTTGGAATGTATAATTTAGATGCCCCGTATCTTAGGGACAACGGTCACTCATTCTGTAGTACTCAAAGTTATCAGGACAGCAACAAGTGTGCGAATAATTTAATTTCTTGATAATAAACATTTGGGCGGTTAAGCGGGTACATTATTTTTAACTATTTTTCTGGAATTTATAAAATAGGCCCCGCCCGCCTGCCCAAGTATTTGTTAAAAAAAAACTATATGTTTGTCTTATTTGTTGCAATTTTATTAACTTTAAATTTAACAATTGTTACTGAGACGTCAGAGGTGAGTGCAATAATCAACGAATTGAAGACTAACACTTGGGCGAGTGGGCGAGAATAGTATTTTAAACCAGTTTTTTTAAATTTATAAATTAGGTTATTTGTCAAAGTGTTATTTTTTAGAACTTTGTTATTACACCTACTTACGTTTTAGCAACCAGTGTGTTTCATTCTGTCATATTTAAAGTAAACAGAAATGGAACAAATGTGAGATGTGCTTAATTTTTTGATAACAATCACTTGTGCAGGTACACCACATAATCTAGGTACCCCGCCTGAGTGTAAGTCTTTTGGAAATTGCACTTGCCTCTTACGTCTTGGTGCCAATTGTTATTTATTTGTATGTTTAAAGTTAACAGAAATGCAACAAATGTGAAAAATGTCTAATTGCTGGATAACAAACAGCAGAGCTGGTGGACAGAGTACAGCATCCTTAAACTAGCTTTCCAACATTTTTTTGGGTTTGTATGAGACGTACATTTACAATTGCATTGTTTTAACTGCTGAGGTGTTTTGATAAAAATTTGGTGAAGAGATTGTTTTATTTTTGGTTGTGGACGCGATTGACGTCTTAGTGGACGTGGTTTTGGACCGGTGATACGTTTGTTGCTGTTAAGTTTGTTTTGAACTGGTGGTGCAGAGATTGCCCTTTGAGATTGTTGAGCATACTTAGCTAAGCTTGAATTTTGTTTTGTTTGTAGTAAATCTGACAAGATTTTTTTATATATTTGAGATATCCGGTGGACGCAGTGTTACACCGGTGATGAAACGTTTATTGTTCGAAGATGCTGTACAAGCTTTGCAACTAGTGCTTGAGTTTTGCTTGTCTGAAGTGAATCTGTAATGATCATACTTTTGTTGTTCCTAGGTTTGTGTTAAATTTGGAGTGCAGAAGTCAACTTCAAGGTTGTTGGACAAGTTTGGGTCTGAAAAGATCATCTGTGTACATGAAAAGGTCCTATGGAGAGATAGTGTTGGATAGGTGATGATACGTTTGTTGTTGTTGGGCTTGTGGTGAACTGGGGATGCAAAGTTCAATATGACGATGCAAGCTTAGCGACTATCATTATTTTGCTTGTCCAAAGTGGGTCTAAAACTATTGATGTTTGTGTTTTTAATAAGGTTTGATGAGAAGACGTTGAATTATATTATAGACTTGCAAACACAAAGTGCATTTGTACACTAAGGGATTTTTATTGATAAGGTATATGTTTCAACGTTGCTTTTGTACCTACGTTTGAACAATGCAGAGGGTTTGGGGTGCGGAAAAGCATTTAGTTTTTTTTTTGTATTTTTGGAATGCAATTGTTTTCTTAAAATATAGAAAATTAGATGTAAAGCAACTAGTTACTTGCCAAATGTTCACTGACCATACAAGGAAAAAACAAAAAAGACAAGATAGCTTTCCGCAAGGCTCTTACCCAAAACATGAAGGAGATGGCAAATGTTGGCCCCAGATGGGACCCAAAAACTGTTATGCTCCTAGACATTGACGGTACACAAAAGCACGGCTATCTTGCTTAGGGCAAGAAAGACTATTGGCGAAGACTGGAACAGATAGCGTGTGAGAAAAATAGAAGCCCTACAGAAATGCTACAAACGCCATTGTGTAGGGCACATGGCAAGAGAGTGCTCAGAAAAAAAAAAACCTATTACAAGTGTAGAAAAAAAGGACACAAAATAAAAGACTGCTCTAACCTCCAAAAATGCTATCTCTGCAACAAAGACTGAAACGATGCGCTGTCCTGCATTCAGAACCCTTAACAAAGCGCAGGAAAAAGAAAAAAAAGAAAAACCAGTCCATTAAAATGCCCACAAAAATTGTTCAAGTAAACCTTGGTAGGAGTAGGAGGGCTATGGATCTCCTAATGAATAAACGCGCTGAAAAAAATGCAACCTTTGCTCTAATTTGGAGCCAACACAAAGCATTGCAAAAACCAGAGCGCAATGGTTGTCAGACGCGTAGGCGGCTATTTACGTGCCACATACCTACACCAAGGTTTACAATACGGAAAACGGAAAGGAATACGTATGGGTAGAGAGCAAAGCCACCGTTTTTTTACTCATGCTACCTCTCACCTAAAACCCAAGCAGACAACTATTGTAGCATACTAGTAGCCCTCGGCAAGGATCTAAAAAAGCACTCAAAAGCAATCTTCATTAGAGGAAACATTAATGCAAAGTTTCATAGCTGGTTAATTTTGCCAAAGCAACCAAATCAGAATTTCTTTTCACACACAGTTCTTGACCTGATGGCGGTTCTGAAACTTGTAACAGCTTCCTTGCCAGGAAAAAACCAGGAAAAAACAAATAAGCAGTTTACTGGTAGAACAGCGATATTCCCACTCTGAGGAGCATTTGCGTAGGAGCTAGGCAAGACATCACTCGCGCGCGCAAAAAAGACAGCTTGGATCATGATAAGATAGACGCTCTGACAGAAAACTACAAATAAATCCGTAGAGACTTAAATATAGCTATTGCAAATGCCAAGAAAAGTGCATGAGACAACGATCTTTGGGGTAAAGGCTACAAAATTGTAACCGTCAAAATCGGAATGCGCTCGCCAGTAAGCTTGACGGATAAGGAGCAATTGGAGGTGGCAAAACAGCTTTTTCATTGCATGCAAGCTTGAGGAGATAACCAACATCACTGAAAAAGAGATTAGGGAAGCAGGACACAAAGTCAAAACAAAAAAAAGCGGCGGGGCCGGATGGTATCCCACCAGAAATCATAAAGAAAATAGCCAAAAAGTGTCCAGAAGCCTTACAAACCACGTTAAATACTCTCTTAAACAAATGAGTCTTTCCAACAGAATAGAAAACTACCAGACTAACTCTGATAGAAAAACCAGTAAAAAAAGCAGAAGAAAAAACGTACAGAGTACCTTCAACGCAATCGCAAAGCTCAACAAAAGACTGCTGGATAAACTTGAGGAGAAAGGCGGCCTGTCGGACATGCAGTACGGCTTTAGGAAGGGACGTTCTACTATCAACGCAGTGCATAAAGTCCAGGAACTAACAAACAAATGCAAAGCGGATAAGAATTTTGTGACTTTTGACATCAAAATTGCGTTCAACTCCGCACGCTGGGTTGACATAGTAAAATCACTACAGAGATTTGGTATATCAAACTACTTGATATAAATAAACTGCAGCTATTTGGAAAATTGCAATCTCCTAATAAAAGATAGTCACAAAATGGAAGTGACCGCTGGTGTCCCACAAGAGTCAGTCAAGGGCCCAACTCTACGGAACGTTAATTATGACGGAGTAAAGCTGAAAATACCTAGCAACATCTGGTTTATAGGTTACGCGGATGATGTGGCAATGGTTGTCGCTAGCAACAGCGCAGAGGAACTGGTGAAGGATGCCAAGTGGGCAGCCGGAAGACTTACAAGATGGCTGGACAAAAAGAAGTTTGAACTTGCAGCCCATAAAACGGAAGCTGTTATTTTAGCAAGCCAAAGAATCCTGATGACCATCTCTTTTAAGGTTGACAGCGCTACAATAACAAGTCAAACCTTTCTAAAATATTTGGGTATCACCTTTGCCCATAACATAAACATGGGCCCCCACACCGCAAAAGCCGCAGAAAGAGCGGACAAAACGGCTGCTTCTCTAGGTAGACTGATGCCCAACATAGGCGGATTAAAAAAAAAACAAAAAAAAGGCGCTGAGCAGCGTTGTCTTCTCTATAATCTTATATGGGGCACTAGCATGGAGCCTGTAGGTCTACAAAAATAAGTACCGCAAGATACTAAAGCGCTCGCAAAGAAAGGTGGCCATACGGATAGTATCTGCGTACAGGACCGTCTCCACAGAGGCAATACAGCTGATTGCCGGAACTATTCCGTTGCATTTGCAAAGGTTGGCAAGAGAGCCAACGATCAGCAAATGAGAAGAAGAGTATCAAGAAAATAACGGCACTGCAAAATGAACAAAAATTCTTATCAAAAGCGTAAAACCATAGATCTCCAGAAGACACGGGTGCGTTAATTACTACCTTAACCCAGTTTTTAAGCAGACACGGATGTTTCTCGTCTTACCTGTACAGGTTTATGCTGCAGGATAAGGAAAACTGCCCATATTGGGGCTCTATTGATACACCGGAGCGCACGGTGCTAGAATGCAGCAGATGGGCTGCAGAAAGGGAAGGCTAGGCTTCCATCTTTGGTGCAGATGGACTAACCAAACACAACATAACCACGCACATGTTGGACAGCAAAACAGAGTGGATGAGTGTACAATCCGTTATAAGCAGCATACTTAAAACAAAGGAAAGGGATGAAAAACAACTGAGTACAAAATAACTTGGTCAATGCAACAAGAAAATAGCATCAATGCAGTAATGCCGCAATGTCTTTCCATTAGTGTCTATGCAGAAACTAGAGGTGGTTTTAGTGGGTAAGGATCTTTGACGACCTCCGCAAAAACTTTGCAGAAATAAGACCATTAAGCTGCATCTAAAAATCCGCTTTAGGACTTAGATAGTTTAATTCCAAAAGAAACTAGGAGGACAATTACTACGACCTCTGCCGAAATATATTAGTACCATAGAGTGCAAAGTACTGATGTAAGTTTTAATTGGATTGATCTTAGATACTCTTTACAATGTTGTTGAATTGTTTTTCAGGTTTGCTGTTGATGTCAAGGTCATTATCAACATATTTCACTATTCAGACGTTTCTAGTCGACTTTGTTAACGAAGTTGTCAAACGATGACTTCTTGGTGGTTGTGGTGCCGACATAACTGGCTTTTTTTAGTTTGTGTAACAATGACTTTTTAGTGCTGGCAGTGGCGATGTATTTGGCTGCAGAGGGCATTAATGGTCCAAGTTCAGGTCCTGATTAGATTTCTTTCTTTAAGAGCAAATTTTGGTTTACTCATGTTTTTGCAATAGTGGATGGCAGATTTTGCTTTTGGTAAGAATTTTGTACATTTTTCTAGCTATTGTACTTAGTAATAATTAACGTAAGATCTTTTTGTAAATTTTTCTGGTTTGTTTGCAATCCGTTGACCACGAGTACACACAGCACATGTTTTTAACTACCTATTCATATCCACATAAATGAATTGCATCTTATTTTCAATATATCTTATGTACTTACCGAACTATCAGTATTGAAGCTCAAAAAAACTATCCAGGGTTTGATAGTTTTACTGCTTCTTAACTCTTGTATGTTACTTAATAACTATTTATTTCATATATCGCATAAACGTACAGACTATGATGCGTAGCACTTTGCCGCTACACATATTTTGCGGCATGCCAGCCCAGTTAAAATGGATTTTTAGTTTTATTTGTAGTAATGTATTGTATTTGGTAATAAATCAATTATATTGTTGTAGTTGAGGTTTTTTTTTAAATTATTATTGACAATATAACTTATCAAAAATTTACAATGCACTATTTGTTTATTTTTCAAATTTGCTTCTCTTGCATAATTGTTTCAGAATGGTTGTTAAAGGTGGAGGAAGTGAATGCAACCGAGAACTTTACCACCACGCTATAAAAGTTGTTAATCAAGCTCATTGTAGCCGGCCGCAACTGTGCGGTTCGTTATTAGTGCTCCGAGTTCAGAGGGCAAATCTATTTCCTTCCTAATGGTTGGTTAAATCAATACGTAACCGAACCTACCCCTAGCGCGTTTATCCGTCCAGGATCAACTGACCGCTGATGTATGTGAGCGATACGTTCACCTAAAGATAGCCCATTTGATGATGGGGTAGTTACCATTAAAAACCATTAGGTGTTTATTGCAAACTTCAACAGGAATTAAATGTTAACTATTTGTTTCCAAGCACTGTACCCCACGCAGTGCATAAAACATAACTGTTAATATTAATTAAGAAATAATATTGTTTTTAAATATTATAGATTATCATATAAGGTAACGTTGTCATAAATTACAGTTATGTCCGTCGGTTAATTAGCCCATGAGCAAATTTTAACCTGCAATTAATTAATCATTATTAAAGGATTTGCAGTTTAAGTGTTGTTTGTTTTGATGAGAAATGCACACAGGTAAGCCATAACGTAATATACACATTCCAATGTGCGTGAAATTTCCCATCCTACTTAGATATTAATTAATTGGAATTTTGTTGAGTAAATACATATAACCCCGCAAATTTTCTCATTGAGATAATTGAATTATACAGATATAATAATACATCTATTTATGTATTAGTCAGCGGAGGTCATTATAAATTAGTTTAAAAAATATATAAATAAATGTACTAAAAAGATCACGATTGTGTGAGAAGTGCTTAGCTAAATTTTTTTTTTTAAATGCATAATCTGTACGTATGTACGGTGTATAAATAGTCTTTACAAAAACAGGAGTAGGATCATAGGTACTACTGCAAATTTTTGCAGATAATATTGGATCATATCAGTGTTAACCAACAAAAACTTTGCAAGGTAAAAATAATTTAGATTTTATATTAGATCAAAACTATATGAAATTATTTGAATCTGCACTGTAATTGTTGCTACACAAAGATTATAATTAATACCCTTTTATTTTAATATTCAATGGGTTTAATGCCATTACATTGGATTTATTCCTGAAGCTTGAGTTACACCTCTCGCCAAGTTTAATTATTACTTTCTGGCCGCCCGTATAAACGAAATTGTTACATTTGCACAAGGTAATTGTAGCATGCAAATTGATTGGCTTTATTAAAAGCGTCGACAGGTTTACGAGGACCCCACAACCATGCTCGTCCCTTATTTACATCACATCGCATCAAAACCAATACAATAAATTTGAATTAGTTGAAAGTGTTAAGTTGTTTGTGTCCCAGTTACTGGAGTAATAACTGGGGAAATTTGGTTGAAATTGTTATTGTAATAGTGTTGTTCCTGAAAACGGGCCAAAATATCCATTGCCCATATAAAGATAATGAACCGAATTGCCCGCTAACATAATGGTTGACAAAAATTATACAGTAGAGGTGCAATTTATTATGCAAACAAATTGGCTCGTTACGCGCCACTTATAAAAGCCGACGACAAAGTGGCACTCTTTAAGAGTTTTCATAGTTGTTTGTTATTGCCGCGGCCGTAAAAATCCACAGTTTCAGTTCGCGACCGAATTACCAACTCGTTTCGCTTTCAATGGGAAACTACTCATTATCGTTATTTTTTTATATTGCTTCCTTGCGGAGGCGTCTAGTCGGCGACGGTGATGCGATAATAGGGGAAGGTCACGATGAGTTTAATGCATCAGAAAATAACGGTGGTGAATATACACAAATAGTAATAGTACGTTTTATTGCTTCTAAAATAAGTCAGGAAAGATTTATGCAACTATAATTTAACCAAATAATGATAATAGAAAAACAAATCTTATTTTATTGTTATGTTAACGGTTGCGTGTCGATTATTATTTACAACATACAATATTGATGGTTTATTTAATTAACTAGTTAGACAATTGTTGAACGGTACATTAGTCCATAAAATAGTAATATATTATTAAATTTACTCACGTCATCTCATAAATCAGATTTTTTTAAATTTGTTATTACTTTCTTCAAATAAAATGTCTTCGTGAGAATTATGCCTATTAGTTTATAACCATATTTATGTACAGTTGAACTGTGTACAAATTAACTTATTTGTCAAAACAAACTGTTGTCACTTCATAGATAAGAGCATTTCCTGAGATTGATGGCTGGCTACTGGAATGATTGTTTCTATACGACACTGAAAATAGTGCCTTTTTTTGTTGTTAAAATATAAAATTTTGATGGTTGATTGTACGTAAAGTAATATTTTTGTTAATCTTTAAAAAAATTGTTTGGTTTTTGGATTACCGCTTTGGTACAACATATGCTGGGGTAGGTTCTATCTACCATTACCGAAAAGTGCCTTTTTGCTGTTGAAATATAAAATTTTGGTGATTTGCAAAGTAATATTTTTTTGCTATTGTAGAACATATGATGGCTTAGATGGCTATTCGCAGGAACAGTTATCTACGTCACCAAAAAAATGGTATTTTTGCAATCCAAAAGAATTACTTTTTCTATTTTTAAAAGTTGTTGAAAATATTGAAAATATCATTGATGGATTACAAAAGGAGGTAACGTTGAAAGGGAACAAGTATGATTCTTCATATTATAGAACAATTGCATTATTGTCTAGTCTCTCAAAAAATTTAGAAGAATATATTAGTTTTCACATTGTTAAGTTCTTAGAAAAAAATAACTTTATCTCAGATACTCAATATAAATTTTGATCAAAACGTTCGATAACAGAGCTGACTTATGTTACTCACAAATGGAATTCTACTTTAGACAAACATGGAGAAAGTCTTGCAGTAGCTTAAGACATTTCCAAAGCTTTTGATAGGGTTTGGCATCCTAATCTTATCAACAAGCTTCATTGTTTAGGTCTTGATTATAAATCTGTAAATCTTAATAATAGTTTTCTTGACAATAGGAAAATTATAGTTAGAATTGATGGTTTTAACTCTGTCTCCAAAATTATAAATGCTGGTGTTCCTCAAGGTTCTGCTCTTTTGCCAACTTTATTTTTGGTTTACATTAATGAACTTCTTCAAATAACTAAAAATCTTATTTATAGTTTTGCAGATGATAGCACCCTTCATACTTTATACTTTCCAAAGACAATATCGACAAATATGGCAGAGCGTCTTGAATTTTCTAGGTTAGAACATGTAGCATCTATAAACAAAGACCTCAAAACAATATCTGAATGGGGCACTCCCAACATGGTTAATTTTAACTCTAAAAAATCTCAACTTCTAACTGTTTTAAAATCCAAATCTAAGGTATCATCAGTTCCAAATATTAAACTAAACAACAAATTTATATCTAAATCTTCTTGCTTTGTAACAAAGCTATGAAGCGACAAAAAAATTTCATAACAGCAATCTAACATGTCAGATTCTTAAACAACACATTGAGTCGGTTGTACTAGTAGCAAAGTAATTTAATTATTTTACATTTTTACCAAATAAAAGTTTGCTTACAATTACATATATTTTTCATTGACTTTCTTTATTTAAATTTGTGATTTTAAATGTTTTTTTTTTGTTTTAGGTAAGTTTCAAAACTACACATATCTAATATCCGACATGATTTTGGGTAAGCATAAAAAACAATACTACTAATTGTTTGTTTTTTTGTACATTATCAAATGAAAAAAATATGTAAGTTAAAGTCATATTTGTATTTACTTCTAAGTAAAGGTATTAACATTTATTGCAGCATTGTTTATCACCACTTAAGACAATTATCGACAGATATGGTTTGGGGTGTTAAATCATGTAGGGCTTCTTTTGGTCTTACGGACTAGTCGTATGGTAATGGTGACTCTGGGCAGTACTTGGTAATTTCTAGACTTGTTTGTGACCTTGGTCAGTATATTTCTAATTTAAGTTGGGAGCTTTATAAGGTCTGGACGATGTTGTTGGAAGCGGATAAGGGGTTTAGGAGATGGTTATTGAGACGTTCTAGAGGCTGTGGGGTGGGGTGTGGTGTTATTTATTTTGAGTTATAGAATGGTTACTTGATTCACCGGACGTTTGTAAAATGAAGCTAGGGCCAGATAAGGGTTGGTATGAATCGCAAGATTATTGAAATACGTTTAAACAAAATTGGGCGAAGTAATACTTTAGAAGGCCTTAAAATAATTAAGGTCATTAAGATAGACGTTTTCATGGGGTGTAATCTATTCCGAAGGCATGTCAGCGATGAACAGCTTAAATAGCAGAGGAAAGAAAATGGAACCTTGAGGTAAAAATGTGGTTTAAAATTTTGATAGCTACAGTTCTGCGATTTATATATGAGGCTATCAGCCCTCTCTATGACCTCACTTAAGGTTCATAGAAGTCGGATAGGCCGGTAGTTTTAAGTAAACTTCAAGTAAAGTGCCTGGTTTGAAGAATCGTATAACAATGTTTGTGCAATGTGCAATTATTGCTTTATGCGAAAACAATTTTAGAGTTCTGGGTATTTTGTTGGAGCTATGAGCAGACTGAGTTTTACATTTTTTGAAGTTATCTTTGATTCGAGAAAGTCGAACGGCGGCGCGTCGTTGTCAGCGGCTTTCAGAAAATTGTTGACATCCTATTGGGATTTTTTGACGTGCTCTAGATCAACACCTTTGGTATATGAGGGGGAGCTTTGTGTTTGTTTGTTATTGGCAAATGTTTTGGCTATTTCTTTGATAGTGTATTGAAACCCATTTTTGCCATAAATGGATGGAATGAGGACTTCTCTGTTCTCTAAGGCTTTGGAGATCTTCCACATTGGATTGTCATCATCTGTGATCTATTCTAAAATGTTTTTCCAGCACATATTTTTGTGCAACTTTATGAACTTTACTGTGAAGCAAGTTTAAGATCTTGCGATGCTTCTGTCATTAACGTTTGGCAGGATTTCTTCTAAGGATAAATGCTTTAGTGTTTTGGGATTATCCAAAAGGATTATCTGCACGAACCTGATAGGTTTTAAAAGCATTTTTTGTGGTTTGGAGGATTTGGTTAGTTAAAAGTGCGACGGCTCCTTCTATGTCTTTAACCGTTTTTACTGGGGCCAAGCTGCTCTCTTCTAGGAATTGTGAAAAAAGAGTTTGATCCCCTTCTGTAGAACTTCAATAGTACTGGGCTATGATCAGAGCCAAGGTCATTGATGACTTGTACGTTGATTTAGAAATTGATGTTTTTGAGTATTGCTACGTCAAGAACGTCACCTTGGTGAGCCGCAGAGCTGTAATGTGTGGGTTTAACTTTGTTTTACTTGCAAAACCAATATATTGATGTATACTTTACGTTTTTTGAAGTTGGCGGAGTGTGAGCCAGTACAGAGTGCGCATTTGGGCGGTGTGCTTTTAAGGCAGGCCGCAGTTTGGTGGTGTCCTAAATTGCTATGACAGATGAGAGTTGCAGTGAAATACCTTTTGGCGGTATGCTCGGAGGTTGGTGGGGGTGACTGTTGTCAGCTTTTTGAGATAATATATTTTGCGGCTAATCCACGTTCTTGGTTTGCAATTACAATTTAGTTTTTTGGTTAGTAGCTTTACTTAGTTTGTGCTATTGGCGTTGCTTGTGGCTTGTTTCTGTCTTGCTTTCTGTTAGCACTGGTCTTTGGTTTTGGTGTTGTTTTTACAAACCGGTGGGAGTTTTAAGTGTCTCCAACAAGGCTTTGCTGGATAACAGGTTTTTGGCGGTTTTTGTTTATATTTTGTTGAAACTGAAAAGAAGTTGTTGATCCGTAAGACATTAGTGGTTTTTTTAAAGTTTTTTTTTGTTGTTTTTAATCTCCAGGAGGGAGGAGAGGGTGTACACTTTTCAACGGACAATAGAATTTTAAAACCGCTTACTAACAACTGGGGACCGTTATTATGTAAGATGACTTTTTAGGTATTTTTGTGGCAAAAGCATATGTCTGCCGAATACAGATAACAGTGAGTATGAACATGTTTGTTTTTTTTAGGTGGCTCACATAGTCCACAATCAGACTTCACAATGATTTTTTGTTGGGTGATTTTAAAGCATAGCCACCTTTTGTTGTTTTTTTCTGCATTTGCTATTATTCAATTATTTGGAGAGTTTATTGACTACTAGTTTTTTTAGGCGGCGAATTGTTGATTTAGGCAGAACCAGCCAATCAGTGTTGTGTTTTTCTTTATCTAAGTTTGGAATGTGTTCTATTACAAAGTTTTTTTTTTTTCAAGATCAAGGACCATTTTTAAAATAAATTTTGCCTTGACGTTATCTTATTCTTTGTCTTTGAGGTATTTTTGTGCATTTTGCTGCTCTTACTCTGGCCGTTTATTGCTATGATAACGTTTTCTAGTTTTGTTGAGGCATTTGCAGGCGTCTCTGAATTTTATCCTTTTGGTATAGAACCGCTCTTATTTGGGATTGCAACTCTGATTGAAGTCGGTTTAACTACAGCGGTTTATCTAACTTTTGTTTTATTTTATTTGTTTTATTTGTGTACTTTTTGCTCTAGGCTAACGCTTGTTTTGCTTTTTAATGGCGATGCTATCGGCAAATTGTGGCACATATACACATGCAAAGTTTAAATAAACTCTTTGGGCTGTTATCAGCCGGATATTACACGATTTTGTGATCTTTGTATTTGATTAAAATTGTATTTATCTGGGTTGCACGCTAGTCCGTATTCCTAAAGTTGATACATGAACATTTTAAGATGTCGTAGGTCTAAACTGCTTTTATTTGGACTACTGTTTGTTTGTACTCTTAAAACCGTTTTATGACTAACTAAAAAAGTTGTATTTGATTGTTGTAGATTTGTGAGTAGAATATGATGTTGTCGAGGTCATGTGTAGGCGTAAGGTGAGGTGCACGTTGTTTGATTTGGTTAGTAACTGTCTTGGTTTGATTTTTTTTTTTTTGTTGTCAAGTTTGCATAGTATTCACTGATGGATATTAGGAGTTTTTTCACTAACTTTTAACTGTGGTTTTGATTGGTGGGTTTGTTATTTAACCTACTGACAAATGTTGTATCAGTATACAACCCTACAAGAGTTAGTGATGTTAAAATTAATTGTTCTGCTACCGACTTATCTTAAAAATTACAAGTTCTCACATTTGTTTTTATTTGAAGCATTTTTGTCTATATCTCACATTGGCTTCCAAAACGGTATACTGGAAGGTGTATACGAAAATCAGTCTTAATCTTTGATCAGTTGCGGAACAATTAGGAAGGTTTTGATATAATTATTAGTAGTTATTAGTGGCGTAGTTAGGGTTTTTGAGCCTTACCGGAAAATAATTTAATCATTTTTTAAATTTTATTTTTTAACTCCTTCTCCGACTTTTATGTTTGTTCTTATGGGTTTTTCCGGTAGCTACTTATAGCTTACGGGTCTGACTACAGTGATTGTGGTGGTTTAATGAGTTCTTGCAAACGATAATATTTTTTAAGTTGAAGGATTTGATCTTGGGTAGTGCTGCTTTTGAGAAATAGGTGATTTGATTCGGAAAAAGTTAAAACACTATGGCCTTTTATATTTATTGAAGAGCTGATGACGACTGAAAAATACGGGAATTGCCAAATTTTGATTTGGAAGCTCCATAAGTTCACGCTCCGGCACAATAGCGGCGTTGGAGCTTGGTATTTTTAAGAGTTCTGAACGAAGAGCTCCTGTTGTTATTAGCTTCTTGGTATTCATCTGTTTTGCGACTATGCTGCGTTTTTTGCCCTCCACTTTAATGTATTTCATGAGAGTGTGCAAAAACTTTTTTTGATTATTTGTGTTAATTGGTTAATTGGTCCACCGATCCATAGACAACTCCTTGTAAATGTTACCCAGAAATAGAAAAGTCCGGGAGAATTTGCAGTGGTGTAGTTCCCAATGCCAAAATGTGTAAAAACACCGAAAAGTCCTTTGTACAGTTTATGATGATCAGCTTTTTAAGTCCTCTTTCAAGGACTCCTTGATCAAAGTTAAACCGAACTATGTCAGTCCAAGTATCCAGCCTGAAAGGTAACTTTAGAGATGGTAGATACTATGCACTCAAACGCTGTGAATCCGGGTTTAGTTTATGATCCTTTCTTATAACTAACAAACATAACGAAAAAAACTTCAAGTTTTGGTAAACGCCGCAATAACACCTTGTGTCGCAGGTGTGATAGGTTTTCATATCATATCTTAAAGTCACAACGTACTCAGCGCGGCTATTCAGCAGCCAAATTGCGTTCATACAATTGATTTATTAATGCTAAAAGGAGGACAGTGGCGTAGCAATATATTGAATAAATTGTGGTAGGACCCTTTGCACCCCCCGCACCGCGGGCCTTATTTACGGCGCTGACTACCGATACCGGCCGTATGCCTCATCTTAAGATTGTTTGCAGGCAATTCCGTGAACTGCTTCTTCACGTAAAACCAAGCAAACACAGTTGTTTAAGTTATTTTTAGGCATGAAAAACAGAAAGTTTAACAGTGACGGTTCCATGATCAACCATCCGTTGTATTGTGTTGCCAGAGTCGACATCAAAGATTCTAAATAAGTTCAATGTTATGCGGACATGGTCAGGTTTGGAGTTGCACTGTAGTAAATTTTCAAAAAACTTCTATCAAACTGCTTTGCGCAAAATATACGTACTGACTAGCAAAAGTTCCATAAATGGCTCCTACTATAGGACGCCTGTTAGAAAGACTCCCAAAACACATATAACCAGTATTTTAGTCATTAAGATACAGCAGATATAAACTTACAGCAGCAACACTACTTGACATTGATTATAGAGCAAACCGCAAATTAAGAAATAGGTTCAACGTTTTTTTTGGATCTACTTGTAGTATTGGAAAAACATATGTAATTTCTCTATAGTGACCAGGCTGATAATTGATTTTCAAGAACTGATACATGAAAAAACCTTTCCTTTGAAAATGTTGCTAGATTGATCAATAAAAAATGAAACCAAGCACATAACTTCATACAGCAACGCCAGACTAACCAAACGCCAAAAAAAATTTTACTCAAACAAACTTTAATGCAAGTCTATCTAAAAGATGTCCAGATACTTTCTTTGAAGTCTGCCAAATTCACCAAATAGTCGCTGCTCTAACAAGAGTTTTTGTTTTAACTTGAGCACACCATGGTTTATAAACTACTTACCCAATAAGCTGTCTAGAAACCCAATGTCAGAATTAGTCAACCAGGACTTATAGATATACATAAAGAGCGATTGTAAGTTTTCAGAAGACGCAAAGTTTAAAGCGTAAAAATTTTTAAATTATCTTTTCAGTCAGCTAGAAGTGATATTATTTGATTACTGGAAAAAACCTTGGCTGCTTGCAAACACTAGAACTAATGCGACAATATCAATAATCACTAACAAACCCCAAGACTGCAAACGGAGTTAACGTAGAATACAAGTTTAAAATGTAGGAGAAGTCTTACAAACATTGAAAAAATACTGCTAGTTAGTAATACTACTAACATTTCAACAAGTGATGCTAAAACAATATTGATTATCACAGGTCACCTGTCTAAAGAGACTGGAGCATTTTTATTAATGATTGCGTAGTGTGCTATCAAATTAATAAATCAGGCTACGCTGGACTCGGAAACTTGCTACATTTGTATCTGCAATTCACCTTAGAGAAAGATAGCAAAAGATTACATTAGCTCATTAGACCAAGTCAAAAAATAATTTAACTTTAACAGTTATTGATATAAGCGGCTAGGTCAAGGCGTACAATACGCAACTAGCAAAACTACCACAGAACTACTGTAGGAGAAATTATTTCATTGTACAGGTTCCTGTTCACAAATAGATATTTTGAGGATATTAAAAAAGTTTGTACATCAAACAATGGCTACGTACCATCCACAGGCTAATCCTTTTGAACTCTGACTTGCAAAATTAAAAAAAAAAAGGCGTAAAGGCACTGTTAAAACATTAACCGCTAAAGCACTGGGATGAAGTAACCACCATTTTAGTTTTTTGGCTTACGGACAAAGTCCAAGCTAAATGTTGCTGAGATACGCTAAATCAACCAGAAAGCTGCAAGAAACAAAAATAATATAAAAAATCTAAAAGATCAAATTTTTACATTTGGTCGACCGCCGAAGAATGCTGCCTTGAGGCGGCAATTTGGCAGAATACTTAACGAAAATAGACGTTGCACTAGCTTTAGAATTCTTTCTTGTAGAATGCAATTCCCTTAGAAAACAAAACGCGCAAAAATTATGTAAATGACCGAGCTTTTAAGCCTAAAAGTCTCAGTAGAATCTAACAAACGAGGCAAACAAGGCAGTGATCAAAAGTAATAGCAAACCGTCAAAAGATATATCATCTCATATATTCAAGCTAAATGTTTCTGAGATACGCTAAATCAACCAGGAAGCTGCAAGAAACAAAAGTAATACAAAAAATCTAAAAAAGCAAATTTTTACATTTGGTCGACCGCCGAAGAATGCTGCCTTGAGGCGGCAATTTGGCAGAATACTTAACGAAAATAGACGTTGCACTAGCTTTAGAATTCTTTCTTGTAGAATGCAATTCCCATAGAAAACAAAACGCGCAAAAATTATGTAAATGACCGAGCTTTTAAGCCTAAAAGTCTCAGTAGAATCTAACAAACGAAGCAAACAAGGCAGTGGTCAAAAATAACAGCAACACGAGCACACCGTCAAAAAAAAGCTATATCATCTCCAATTTGCCAAAACTATTTGGGGCTTTAAGAAAACACCACCCAAGTGTTCCGGCCTTCATCCCGCCAACTTGAAGTGTGATGCATTCGTACAAATTATGGCTTTGCAAGGCAAAGGTGCTGACCCAGGTGACTTCTTCTCAAACAAAATGATTGTTAATGCTGTCTCTCCACCGGCACAAAGATGGATTTTTATCAACGACATTACGGAAAAAATGAACATTGTGGAAGACTTCTTTATCTAGCAGAACATTGACGTCATGATAGTGTCTAAGTCAAATTACAAGCCCACTCAAGCGCTGAGATTTCTAACTACATTTGCGTACTTAAGAACATCGGTGGTAAATCGGAGTCTTAAGACAGTGATCTTTGCAAAAAGATCATTGGACCACTCCGAAGTAGATACTTTCAACACAATTACACTTGAAACAATCAAAACAGCGGATTTTAATATAGTTCTTACAAACCCTCTTCTCACAATAATTGCTGGGGACTTTAATTTGCTTTGCTTGATTATGTTGAGCAAAAAAGTTTTGAAGTGGGTCCTGACAAACCGGAGTAACAAACCACAGGTTTAGGGTTTTATACACAAAAAAATAGTAAGGTAGCCTTTTTCAATGTCAAAAAAACCTTTGGCATAGGTCTTAAAACTTAAAACTGCGCAGACAAAACTTTCCGTTGCATCTTATAAAGCTGATAGAATTGCAGAACTTTGGAAGTCAAACTTTTAAATCACAATTTTATCTCACGACAAATTACGGTAAAAGTTCCTGAAGCTCCATTGCTCTTGCCTCTGCTATTTAACCTGTTTGTTGCTGATATGCCCCCGGGATAGACGCACGAGCTGTTTTCTTCACACAGCGACGAACCACTTCTTATAGAAATGATTTTTAAACGACGTTCTTATATTGTGGTCCAATGCTGCCAAGTATCTGGGGCTAACCTGTGACAAAAAAATCTGTTAGTTTTGATGCTGCGGCAAAGCAGTGGTTTGTTGCTCCAGAACAAAATCCGGCTCTACACATTTATCTTCAGACCATAGATCACCTATGAGTCTTTTTCTGAAGCACAGTTGAAAACTGGTACCTCAATCGTCTCAAAGCCTGTTAAAGTCTGTCATTGGAGCTTCATAATTTGTCCAAAACAGAGAAAAATTGTAACAATCTCGAAATTTTTCCGTTACGTTAACACATCAAAACTTTGACCAAAAAGTATTTTGATAATTTTGCGGCTCATTCTAATCTTGATCTAGCTAGACAAAGAAGTTTACACCTATAAGCAACAGGTTAATCAACACCAAACCTAAGTGGCAAACACCACTTTTAACCCCACAGCCTATAAACCGTCCTAACTAACCATCTCCTTAAATCTAATTACCAAATAAGGCACCATACGGTTTCAAACTTCTAATTATTCAACATTAGGGGTTTAGTTGGTAGGCAATTATCTTTTGGAAAAACAGAAAACAAAATTCTTACCAATTGATCGATTCACAAACACGCTGACAAAACGTTACTCTTCTCTTCAATTAGAATTAAACCATTAAGTAAATTAAGCTAAAAACCCATCAAAAATTTTATGCCAACTTCTTTTACACATTCTTCTGATGCGATGCTAACCTTTGCTATGTTTACAAACCATTGTTCTGGACTCACGTTGAAAACATCACAATGACCCATGCACCTCCTTCGGTTTATTTTAATTATACTGCAACCTATACCAAGAGCTGCGCTCTCGGCCCTTTACCGCCGCGTAAAAACATACCCACACAGGATAGTGAAATTTATAATGATTCCTTAGGACCACTTAAGCTCCTTGCCTCCGAGCAAAGCCAACATCCTGCTTCCATGCACATACTTTGAGAAGCCCCAAACCCTAAGAGAAATAGTGTTACAACTGATGCAAGAGTTGGTAAGAGTGTGTGGCCGCACTTTAAATAATGTTTAGCAAATATACCTGCCTTCAACTTTGACCGGCCGCTCTCGCACCCACTTCCAAAAACCTGTAAACTTTAATTAGTTATCAAAAAGTTGATTACATCAAAGTTTTTCTTTTTTTTTTATAATAAACACCTCATAAACTTATTGTTTGTAAATTGTTTAAATTAAAAAACGCTCCAGCAACAAAAGCAACTACGAGAATTCTTACAATTCCATTAATAAAACTGAAAGAATGAACTACATAAGTAACATTTAAATAAAATTATGATTACACATTTGTTATTGTTATATTATCGGGAACACACTTCAATTTTATTGCAATTTGTGGACACAACTCAAACAATTGTATGTAGTAACCCCGCGAGTCCTGTCGCAGCAAATATTTGTTTCGTTTTGACGATTTATAGAGTTTAATTAAAAACTGAAATTCATAAAGTATCGCATCGTTGCGGAGAGGGGCAAAAATTGCGACGGTGGTGGCAGAGTAACGGGCGGCAGCCGGCCCCGATGAAATATGTGATTTTATTTCAATAAACTCTGAGAGCCGGATTTATGGGTTGCCATCAATCTTCCGCGACTATTTTTATAGGCAGCTGGCAATCAAACAGTATTATCGAATAATAATGGACGTTCCCATATTTTTTCAAAATTATCGCCAGCGAGAGCACACTTATCATCACAAATTAAATCGAGATTAATTTTTAGAATTAATCTTCTATTGATCAGTTGTTGATTGAATATTCAACGCAATTAATTACAGCAACATGGAAATACTTTTGAATTTCAACAAGACATTTAAGCAACACCATAGCAAATAAATCTTAACCAGTACAGGTTGCGTCTTTGTAATTTCATACAATATGCCACTTGTTTGGGTAGTAACTGCTTATTCAATATATTTCAGAAATCAAAATAATTGTTTTGTAAAAAATAAATTTAATGAAAAAGATTTTAATAAATTTGTTTGAAGGTAAGACAAAAAAGAATTAATTTTGCTTTGTAAAAGTTAATTGAAGTAGATGTTCTTGTAAGAGATTTTCCACTCACGGCAATGATTTCAAACAAATAATTATTACCCTAAGGTGAATTATAAAAGAATATGAAACACAAAACAGTTTTTCACGTTTAAATTATAAAATTTGCCGAAAGGAGTTTAAATAATATTTTCGTACAAAACACTCCATCGCGTATTCTCTGCACCCTTGTTTTGTAAAGTTCCTGGAAATTATTAATTAATCCCTATTATGTAATTGTGAACAGTGCGCGCTTTTGGCTCGGCAAAATTGTTCTGAATGCCGCATGAAAATTTCATCTCCACTTTATGCCGGACTAAAAACTAGGTAACTTTTCATCAGCGTTTAATAAATACAGAAACGGAATGTACACAGCCGCACTCCAGCAGTTGTATTGCAAAAATAACAACTGGTGCAGCAACATTTACAATATTACGCGGAGGCACTTGTAAATTCTGCGAGCTCGTGAACAAACGGCGATGCCACTTTCTGTACGCGCGAGATTCTTTAATTAAAAAGCGAATCCGCGGAACGCTTCGGGGAAAGGAAGATGCCACTATCTGTTTACTGTGCGTTCACACTAGTTGCATGGTTTTAAGTGATGAAACGGATTTGCATAATTGTAATGGAATTAAATCAATCATGCAACATTGTTGCAATACACAGTCAATACAGATATTCAAATAAATATATGCTAGACAAACCGTGAAATACAGCAATATAATAGCATTTTAATTAAATATTCTCAGTTCTTATTTGCAAAGTTGATTAAAAGTTGTCACAAAAATATCAAAATATTGATTAATTTTTCGTTATCCAATTTCTAATAATATATGGCCATGTAAGAGTCAAGTGTACAGAAGGAAAATTAGTTTTTACTCAAACCGCTGAAAATGCCTTCCTATACATGAATTTTGATTATGTGAATTTTTTCAGATTTTTTTTTACATTTTTTGATGTTACTTCTCAGGATTTCATTTTTAGGAAAAAAATTTGAGAAACTTTTTTCTTCAAAATTATCCAAAGAATAAGCTTTCATAGCTAAACATTTTTTTTCTTCAATTTTGAAAACATTTGCAGAACTTGAAAAGACAGTTTAAAACAAAAGATATTTTCTTTTTTTTTTAATATTGATACAAACGTGCTTTCTGCCTGCATACGCTCTGAAGCTCCACATAAAAAAAAGTTTTTTTGTGCAGACGTCCATACAATATTTTGGCCACCTAATTAGCTCTGGCGGAAATTGGCCTTGATTTAATCCGAGAACAGACTTTGCTACGAAATAAGAAGCAGTTAGGGAGTTTTTTAGGTCTGTCTACGTGGCTAACGCGTTATCATTCAAATAAGTTGGAATGTCTAGCGATTATGTGAGCAATCGACAAATAACGAGCTTAAACAGAAGACGAACTATTCACGCTGTGAACGGATAATAAAGCTTAAGAAATATGACCGATACGAAGTCGATATTTAGGACATAATACAAAAGTTCCACGAAATGGCAGATGATCTTGAACGCTTTGAAGTCAAAAATATGGAGTATTGAATTGCTACCGCCAAACACGCAGACGATAACGAAACTACCGCAGCTATCTTTAGAGCCTACTTTTTTTTCTTTTTTTCCATGTTTTTCTATCTTGTGCTTTCTTCATCCACATTTTTCCAGCTATTTCCGTCACATCATGTGGTTTTCCTCTACTCCTTTTGGTTTCCCGTGGTTTCCATTTGCTTATTTTATAAGTCCATCTATCTTGGGTCTGTTTTGTTGTATGTCCAACCCATCTCCACTTGAGACTTGCGATGCGTTCCATCACATCTGTTATTTTTGTTTTAGTTTAAATTTTGATGTTTTGTGTTCGATCTCTTAGAGATACCTTCAGCATCACGCTCCATCGTTCTTGCGTGAATCTCAGTTTTTCTGCCAGCTTTTTTGTAATGGCCTTGGTTTCCGTCCGTTTCATGTTCCTCGGAGTGTTTTTATCTCTTAGTTTGCCGAAAGCCCATACAAGTTGAATTCTGCGTGCCACTTCAGCGGTTTGGTTTTCTTTTTCAGTTTTAATTTTATGGCCAAGGTAGATATAGTGTGGAACTTTTTTTATTGTTGTGTTATTAATGGTTATGTTTTGGAGGTCTGGAGATAGTACTTAGGTTTTGTTTATATTTATTTTAAATTTAATCCGTTTAGAGTTTGTTTAGTTCTGTTAGCATGGAGGATAGTTCTTGGGCATCTGTACTTACTAACATTATGTCGTCCGCGAATCTCAAGTGGTTAAGGTATATTCTATCAATGTTAACGCCATTTGTGTTTCACGCTAGTGTTTTAAAGAGTAAATAATTTTTGCAATATAGCATCTTCTTGTCTGACGCCTTTGTCAAGAGGTATCAGTCTTTAGTTCTTTGTCAATTTTTATATGGAAGGTTGCATCTTCGTATATATTTTTAACAATTGTGGAGTACGTAGAGTCGATCCTGGCATCATCCATTGCAGAGAGGAAAGCCCAGGTTTTGATGCTGTCAAAGGCTTTATGGTAATCTATAAATGCAATGTGTATTGGTATACTACATTCTGTTGTTTTTTCTATCTACCAGAGTTCTAATGGATTGCAGGTGGTCGAAAGTGCTAAATTTTTTTCGAAACCTTGTTTGTTCCACTAGCTGGTATAGATTGAGTTTATCTGTTAGTCGATTTGTTGTTATTTTCGTAAGAAGCTTAGGCTGATGGGCCGGTAGTTTTCCATATTGGTGGAGTTCATCAGCGTTTAACTAATACAAAAACGGAATGTACACAGCCGTACTTCAACAGTTGTATTGCAAAAATAACAACTGGTGCAGCAACATTTACAATATTACGCGGTGTTTTCCTTTTTGTGTATTAATATCATTTCTGCGTTCTTCCAGGATTGAGGCACTTTGCCTTCTAGAAGGCACTTGTTTAATAACTGTCTTATGGCTTCCTCCCATTTTCAGCATCTCGGTAGTTATTTGATCTTTACAGGGTGCTTTTTTGCTTTTCATTTTTTGGAGAACATGTTTCATTTCAGGTAGGGTTATTTCAGGCAGATCTTTTGATTTTACATTTAGAATAGTCTTGGGTTGCTGTTTGAGTTGATTGGGGCTATGTATAACCGATGTGTATAGACTTTTGTAAAAAGATTTGATTTTTGTAGCAACTTTTGTTTTATCTGATGTAATATTTTCCTGCTGAATTTGAATTTGAATTTCTTTTAAGAGCTTTGATTTTAGAACTTTTATGTTTTTGTTGTTCTCAATTGTTTCCAGAATTTGTTTGTTCTTAAGTCAGTTTGTATTTTGTTTTACTAGGTTATTAATATCTCTATACTCTGGTGCGTCCCGGTCGGTGTTTCTTCTTTTCTTCATTTGTTTTATTGTCTCCGGTGTTATTTTTGTTTCTCCATTTTTCCATACTTTGCTACAGATCTTTTTTGTTGCTATTTGAATGACGTTTGTTATCTGTTCTGTCATTTGGTCTATGCTCATATTTTGTGATTTTGTTAAAGGGTTTAGTTTCTTCTCTAGTTTTTTTTATACTTTTTTTGGTTTAGCAGCAGAGTGTCTGAAGGAAAATATTTTTAGTCTTTATCCTTGTTCTTTCCATTTTTGTATTTATTTTAATAGTTGCTTGGACCAATCTATGGTTGCTCCCAGTATTGAATTTGTTAAGTACAGATACGTCTTTACAAATGTTTTTGTCGCTAGATAGTATGTAATCTATTTCCTTTTTTGTTTGGTTATCCGGGTAATGCCAGCCCCATTTTCTTTGCTTTTGTTTCTCGAAGAATAGTTTTTTGCTGCTTAGGTAGTTTATCATCCTATATCCTCTTTAATTTTTTTTTCATAGTCCAAAATGTCTAACGTATTCCGTATCATGTATGTTTCTTCTTCCTAGTTTAGTATTTAGATCTCCGGTTGTTATAGTATTTGTGGTTCTTTCCTGGCTTCTTGCCTGTGTGATGTTCTCGTATAGCTGTTCTATAAGTTTGTCGTTGGCGGTAGCGGTTGGTGCATAGCAGTGTATTAGTTTAATACTGCATCTGTTGTTTAGCCTAAGTATGAAGTAAATGACTTTTTCTGAGATTGAGCTATATTTGCTTACTAAATGTTTTATTTTTCGGTTTATTATTAGTGCTACTTCTACATTTGTATAGTCAGTTTCCAAATTTTTCTGGTATGCGCGACCTCATGTTATAAACCGTACTCCTAGTCATGACTCTATCTATCACTTTCTACGGGTTTTCTTTTTTGCTCACTCTCATTTTTCACATGACAACTCGTTTTGCTGTATGCTAGCACCACCATGCTGATTTACGTCATTTGTCGGTACCTCAGTTGCGGGACTTGTTTTCTATTTTAATTTAATATTATTTTGTGCGTAACAGGGTAACAGGCGCGCACATTTCTAAAGTCCCAAGAGGCCGCGTCGCTTTTAAATGATATATTAGTTTGAAGCATAAACAAAACAAACATTATTTAAAGTTAGGAGTAGTATTTAATAAAAATAAATTAAAATGTTTTATATTTAATATAGTAATAAAGCTACGATCAATGGCCATTTCAAGAAGGAATCAGTTATTAATTTTATAATTCTATAATTTATTTTATTGTGTTTTTATTGTTTCTTAGTTGAATAAAAATGTAATAATCCATGGATAATATCTATTATTCAATTGAGAACATAATAAATATCAAAAAATTATAATAATACAGCAAATCAAAAGAAATACATAAGATATAAAATATATTTGTTATTAATAACTAACTGCCGGTATTACGAAATAAGTCGCTACTTAAATTTAGTATCACGATATAGCCGTTGATTGAATGATTTTACATTTAAACAAACTAATTGTACAAAAATAGTTATCATAAGAGTTTTTTATATATAGTCGTTCTGGGCGTATTAAGCAAAAACAAATATCTTTAAGTCTATTATTTGAAAACATTGTGATAACAGATAATATAAGCGTGTATAATATGTTTGCTATTTTTCAGAAATTTTCATAAAGAGCCTAACAGTCATGTCAAGTTTGATGTTAAATTTGAACTGGTTGTATCATATTGATAATGTTTGTTCAAAACTAGCAAAGACCACTTATGCTATCATAAATCTAAGAAAAGAACTAGCAGCATTACATTTTATATCCGCATTATGCTCTTGTCTATAGTGCAGTTAATTATAATATTGTAATATTATTCACTCTTTCAATTTCAAGACAGGCATAAAATATTTGTTATGCAAACACGTATTTTACGCATTATTTACAATATACCTCGGAACGAATTATGTAATATATTTCGGAACAATAAAGTATTAACAGTATATGGGTAATTCCACTTTTCGACTAATTTAAAAAAAATCGACCTCATTGATTTTGCTCAAAATATAGATAAAAAAAATGAGAGAGAGAGAGAAAAAATTTTGGACCTTAGAATATTGCCTGTTCAAATTGACACACATTTAAATGTCAACAATTTCACAATAAAACGTCTTTTTTAGCTTATTTTGTATCTCAATTTTTTTCGTATTTAATCTCTTTTTAAAGTGATCACACAATACTTATAGAATCAATAAGTATACAACATTATTTTGATGCAGGAAGTTGCACATGTTTTGCGATCTTCAAAACTTGTAATTTTCAGGTCCCGAAAAAACGTTGTCACCCTATGTCGATTTTAGTCAAAATTTCGGTAGATACTCTTCAGACCACAAGAAAAAAGGTTATTTATATGAAAAATGGTATATTGGGTATTATCAAGAAGCCATTGAGAAAATGTAAGTCGTTGTGCTGCGTGGCCTGCTTGTAGGTGTTGTACTTTTGATAATAATATGGGTGAACATTTTCACTAAAAAACGCGCCAAAAAAGTTGCTTTCTGTCAATAAATCTCAATTGCTAGGGCATTACCATTACAAAATCCGTAAACAAAATGATATCTACGTATTCTCCGTTGTTGAACAGCATTTTTATCAAATTTTACTAACCGAACCAAAGAAAACTGTTTTAACAAGTATCAAAAGCTTGCATCAATACACACTTGTTAAAGTAATGTTGTTTTGTTTGTGTTTTTTTGCTAAACAAAAAGTTTTTTAAATATTTTGTTTTTGTTGACTATCTCAAAAACAAAGCAAGATAGACAAAAAAGTAATTTAGATTTTCTGAAAAACAATGCCAATTTTGACGAATTTTAAATATAAAAAAATTCTTGATAATGCCCAATATACCTTTTTTCAGATCAATAACCTTTTTTCTTGTGGTCTGAAAAGTACTTACTGAAATTTTGACTGAAATCGACATAAGATGACAGCATTTTTTCGGCACCTAAAAATTACAAGTTTTGAAGATCGCAAAAACATGTACAACTTCCTGCATCAAAATAGTGATAAATATGTATTAATTCTTGTGTAATCACTTTAAAGATAGATTGAACACGAAGAAATCTAGACCTTGTGGATCAAATTTTGATAAGATTTGACAAAGTTAGAACGGTTTAAAGAAAGCAAAGTTTTGCGACTTTTTCAAATTAGTCGGAAAGTTACCCATATACATATTTAAAAAATAAAGAAAATTTTGTACAGGAACCAGTTTATAATTATGAAACAAACATATACATTCCAAAATATAAACTATTAAAATTTTAAAAATCGCCAATTATTGCTGCTAGTTATATTTATAATAATCTTCTGAAATAAAACTGTAATCAAATCTTAACAACTTTAAAAAATACTTTTTTAATTTTATTAATTTTTGTAAAAATTAAATTTATTTGTAATTTATTGTTTACAAATGTTGTTTTTTTTTTCTGTCGGAAGTGAAATCACTTTACGGACGCCGTGTGAGACTTTTCCATTTTTTCAAAAAAGATCCTACCACCCCTTTCCCTAAGCTTTATGTTGATTTAAATAATACCTTTTATTAAAACGGTTTTAATTTTTTTTTTTTTTTTTTTTTTTTTTTTTTTAAGAAAATTAAAACCGGGTGTCATGTTGGCTGTTCTGAATCAATTTCTATGTTTTTTCTTACTTTTCAGATAAAATCCGAATCATTCGGTGGGGTTTGAGTACTTTATTTTCAGAGCCTTTTTTGGAAACATACTGATTTGATTCCCATTAGATTTGTGGTATTTACATTGAACATTTTCATTACAATTCTACCGTTACTATGCATTTCTAATAAACTAGTCAAATCTTTTTCAATGTTTTTTTAAACATTTACATTACACTTGTGTTTATCAAACAAAACGTTAAACTTCTCTAACAAAAACGAAACTATATTAGAACATTCAACTGAAGGTCGTTTTAAAAATTTAATATTTGAAGAGCACTAGTAGTCTTTATTCAAGAAAAATAGTTTATTTTCTTGTAACAAATCAGTATCATTTAAAAAAATAAAGAACAATGTTTACAATCTGTTTTGTTAATAATATTACTTGCAGGATAGCTAGCTACATAAATATTTGAACAGGTTTCCATGGTGTTTTCTATATTTTCAATTTTGATCTCAAATTTTGTCTCCTTGTTCTTCAGTTTTGTTTTGAAAAGAAACATCAAGAGGATGTTGTCGCTTATATCTAAATTGGTGTTTTCAGTAGCAGAAGAAAGTTCAAGAACTTCACAGTTTTCGGTATCTACCGCCATTTGATGTCTAATATTCATATTTTGCTAAATTGTATATACGGCATTGACAAACTGAAGAAAAAGGGTTG
The DNA here is from genome assembly GCA_963932245.1 of Tachinus rufipes. Lineage (NCBI taxonomy): Eukaryota > Metazoa > Arthropoda > Insecta > Coleoptera > Staphylinidae > Tachinus > Tachinus rufipes. Next base: position 18,844,198 of record OZ010746.1, on the reverse strand, counting down.
TATCCTCTTCTGTTTCTGATAACAGAAAAACAAATTTCAAAAGGATCTTGATTAAGAAAGTTGGTTAGTAAATACTTAATCTCTTCATTTTTTAGCTTTGACAATAACAAACTACAGCTTTTATTGTCTACTGTAATCCTTCTACGTAATGAATGTTTGTTCTCAATACTTCATTTTCATAACACTCGATATTTTTAAAATATTTCAATCCGTTCTTCAAAATATATTCAGACAATCTTCTATATACAGAAAGAGCACATTTATTTGGGTTCCAATCATTAAGAACTCGACTATTTAATGAATCAAAAACACTATTTAATGACGTACTGCTATTTAATTGGTTAGTTTTTGTTGCAGGTTGAATTGCCGCGGCAACCATGTTCAATAATATTTAAGTTGTTTATTTTAACTTTCATTTTTTAGAAACTAATAAGACTCATATGAACTCCTTTTAGTTTTATCATTGCTCTTGTTGTGTTGCTTTGGTTGTCGATTTTGTAAGTGTTACTTACATTGGACCAAGATATGGGCTCATTATTAACAAACATATTAAATTTTAAGTTCATAAAATTATTGCGTAATGATTTAATTAAATGAGGCGCATCAAAACAGGTAAAAATAATTTGATCATTAATATTAATATTATAGTGTTCCTTTGTAGCTCTTAATGATAATATTGCACTTCGATTTGCTGGTTTTTGATCGCATACAATAATCCTAGGATTAAAAAACATTTTCCTCAAATTGTTAACAACATCTACAATTATGTGTAATAATGGCTTTTTTTACTAGTGCCTGAAGAAATAAAATAACATAATGGTATCTTCCGATTATGAATTAGAATTAGAAAAACTAACGCATGAGTGCCCAATGTATTTTCTCTTCCTAAATTTTCAAGATCCTGATACCATTTAACTATATCTTAATTTGATTGAAGTTTGTTTTTTAGAACAAATTTATCAAACATTACAACACACAGTTTCACGATCTGTCATTGTTTTGGCTTTTAGAGCAAGTTTATCGGTTAAAGTTGTTTATATTCCCGCTCTTAAACTGAATACTTTTAAACATGACTGATTAATTCTAACTAAAGCAAGACATAGTTTTAATTTATTAATCATAAAGTCCTTGAGATTTATAGTAAAGTGAAAGAGCTAGTTGTTGCTCTGATTTTGACCACAGGGTTTAAGATTTATGAAAAAACTGCATATTTATCAAAGTTTTAACCAAATTACTTTTAAATCTTAATAAATTATTTATTACTGCAATTGTAGAAAATAAAGTTTTTTTTTCTATAAGTTAAGAATATTTAGCTTTTAATTTTTTTCGCAAACTTTTTATTTTGACACTTAAAATTTTGCAGTTTTTTGTCATTTGTGACAAAGATGGCATATTCAGCAAACATTCACTAACAACACTGTTGCTAGAGCTACATTGAAACGATTGACAATTTTGCCTGGTAAAGCCAACAGATGTACTTTCGGAATCTTAATCTGTTAACGTGCTCGCAGTACTATTGTCCTTTTCTTTCTAGTATATACTTTCAGGTTGTCAGATTTATTAATCGTTTTTGTTGGACTAGTGGGAACAAGAAATTGATGGTTTATACCTAAAAACAATATATACGCAATAATTTATAAGATTTTTTTAATTATTATGCAATAAAGCCGAAAAACGTTATTTTTATTTTTAATTAAAAACAAGAAATACAAGTCACTACAATTTATTTTTTTGACGCATCACTAAATTATATTTTTTTATTGATTTTATAGATAGAACAAAAATTGTATAAAACCCACGTAATTATTTATCATAAGAATGTTTGCATTTACTGGGCTAAACATTGAAGTACTCGCACGACTACACTGGGCAGATGTAAGGTCAGTTTTTGGTTTTGCAGCTTTTATAAGTTTTTTTTTGCAATTGGTAAACATAAATTGTCTTTGCTAAAATCTTAATAATGTGCGCATTCACAATATCAGATCTAATATGATAATTGTAACGTCAGATAATAAACAAACCAATAAAAATGAAATCAGTAATAAACACAGCATAACTACACAATTTCTATCTGATGTGCTTGGCCAATTAGAAATAAAATTTCACAAGTGAAGATGACATTGTACCGTTGTCGGTAATAAAAAATCAAGTGCAAATAAAATGTGTAGATTTTCAACAACAAAATTAAAATATCTGGGCTGGGAATAAACAAATTTCAAAAACTTAAAATGGCTTCCGATTGGAAATATATGAATAATTGCTGACAACCAACTTCAAATAGCGCATCAAGATTTTGTCCAGAAATCATTAGAAATAGTGTTAAAAAATTTTCAAAATTTAAAATCACGACTGGAATGAATATGTAAAAAATGGTAATTTACATTATGTATTAAAAAATAGCTTATTTTAAATAAAGTTAATTTACCAAAAACATATTTTTTAAATTTATTTCCCATCTTCCCAGTGTATTCGATCGAGTACACCCATATTTTTTTTCAAAATAATTAAAACTACTTATAAACATATTTTACTTATAAAATGCTAAACATTACAAAATATGGATTGGCTGAATATTTGTGGGCAAATTATGACATTAAAGCCAAAAAGTATTCAATTGTCTATGATCTTTAATAATCAAATTTTTATTCTTTATTATAAAAATGATTCTTTTTATCTTAAAATATTATAAATACTAGCGGCAGCTAATCATTAATTATAAAAAAATTAAAACTTTTAAAATATTTACTATGTTCTACAGCTTATAATAATAATTGATGGTAATCAATTATTTTGATCACTGTCTTTTAATAATCAATTCAGTATTGATTACTCGAACTCGAATTACTAATTAAATCGAAATTATATATTATAAATACATAGCCGTATTCTGAACATTTTTTACAGCTGTGTTAATTAATATTTTTAACTCATTGCCCGATTGGATTTTTTAACCTCAATGTTAAAATATGTTCATAATAGCATCAATATTTTTATATTATGATAGATCTTTCGAACTAATATGCTAAATATGCCAGTTTGCATTTTTAACACAAATTTCAATTTTTTAAGTAATTTGTGTAAAAACACTTACTTTTTAGTACCAGTTTGCTGTTTATATTAAAAAATAACGCTTGTTTATACGATAAAAACATTGTCATAATAAATCCTTAAAATCATCATTACTTTCGATATAAAGATTGCAACAGCATAGTGAAATAACAATTATCGAACACTATTAATTTTAAAGTCAGTAAGTAAAAAATATTTTTCGCATATTTTTTTTATATTTCAACAGTTCTTTATTCATTAATGCAATTTTAATATTTCCGCAATATTTCTGCCACTTTTTCAAACGTTGTTCATTTTTATAGGAAAGGTAAAAAAGCTTATTGCATATACTTTGTACAATTAATGTAAACACACATATTAGATAGAAAAGCCAGCAACAAAACTACAGAACTGGTGATAATCAAAGATATTAGCCCGGAAATTAAGAGAGAAGAAATACTGGAAGAAATTATGAACAAAGTGAACACAGAAGGAAGTACAATAATTTCCATAAAGAAAGGTTATAGAGAAATACAAACCGCTATAGTCAAAAGGGACAAAAAAATAGCAGAACAGATAATAGGAGAAGGAAGAATAAACATAGGACTCATAAGATGCAGAGTAGAGAAAATTAAAGCAAATGAAAGAAAATGTTATAAATGCTGGAGGAAAGGATGTAGCGGCAGAATGTTATGGGGAAGACAGGTCTTTGCTATGTATAAAATGCGGAAAGGAGGGACATTAGGTTGCCGAATGCAGAAACAAAGAATACTGCATTGAATGCAAAGTATTAGGACACAGAACGGGAGAGAAAAGATGTCCAGCTACAAAGAAAAAAGAAATAAGGAAAACAAAGAAGAATATGGAGGACAACAACCCAGATAACTGGAGAGAACAGGAGGAAAAAATTGTATCACATAATGTATAAGTTTATACAAATAAACATAGGGAGGGGAAGAGAGTCTCACGATTTACTAATAGCAACAGCGGAGAGAGAGGAAATAGACCTAGTGCTAGTGAGTGAACCTAATAAAAACAAACTAAATGGTAAGTGGATAAGAGACAAAGGAACAGATGCAGCAATTTTAGCTAGGGGGAAGTGTAGGGACAAGGTGGAAAGATGGGGAACACCAAAAGAAGGAATAGTGTGGGCAGAAGTACAAAACATGATAGTATACAGCTGTTATATCAGCCCAAACTGCGGTCTGGAATACTATCGAGAGTGGATAGAAGAATTAGAAAGAAGTTTAAGAAAACAGAAAAACAAAAAAATTATTGTAGGAAGAGATTTCAACGCAAAATCACCGAGATGGGGAGGCTACAAGAACGATTTAAGAGGAAAAATCTTAGAGGAGATGATAGCAGGGTTAAATCTTACAATCTGCAACAATAGAGACAAACCGACGTTTGTAAGAGGAAGCTCAAAATCACATATTGACATCACCATAGCAACGTGGGAAATGGCAAAAATAATAAATGAATGGACCGTGACTGAAGAAGAATCACTGAGTCTACACAAACATATACAATACAATACAAAGGAGAAAAGAAAACAGGAGCACACGAGAGAAGGTAAATGGAACGTAAGAAGAATGGACAAAGAAAAGATAAAGAGAGGCATGGAAACAGAAGAAGTGACAGAAAACGAAAATATTTAGAAAAGATGCGAGAGGTACTCAGAAAAACTGAGAAAAGCGGCGGAGGAAGCAATTCCTAGGTACAGGGAAGGCGGACGAAAAGGACCATACTGGTGGTGTGAGGAAATAAAAGAATGCAGGAAAAACACAATACAAACAGCGAGGAAAATCAAAAGGCTGAGAAGAGGAGGAGAGAACTCAGAGGAAATAGAAGAGAAACTAAAAAACGACAGAAAATTTTTAAAAAAGGCAATTAGGGATAGCAGAAAAAGATGCTGGAAAGAAATGATAGAATCTATAGATGGGGATCCTTGGGGAAAACCGTACAAAATAGTGATGGACAAATTGGGTGGAAGAACAAAAGGAATCTGCTTAAAAGAAGACGAAGAAGAAGAAGTCATAATTAAAAAACTATTTCCCAAGGGAGAACCAGTAGAAGAACCAGAAACAAAAGAAGAAGAAGCAACAGTTATGGCAACAGTGGAAGAGATCAATGAGATCATAAAAGAATTGCCTAACAACAAAGCACCAGGTCCGGACGAAATAACAACAGAGATTGTTAAAGCAGCATTAGACGGAAACGAGATAGAAATAACTCAAATAATCAACAGGTGCCTAAAAGAAGGAACTTTTCCAGGATGTTGGAAAGAAGCCACTCTGGTACTGATTGAGAGAAAAAAAGAAGCAGGAAAAGCAACATCATACAGACCAATATGTTTAATCAACACACTGGCTAAAACAATGGAAAAAGTTATTGTACGGAGAATAGAACAAGAAATAGAAGAAAAAGGAGGATGGGAAAAAGAACAATACGGATTTACCAAAGGAATAACAACCTTAGGAGCTATTGAAAAAGTGAAAGCAATAGCAAAAGAAGCAAACAGCGGAACGCAGAGGAAAAGGCAACACTGTGTAATGATAGCGTTGGACATACAGAACGCGTTTAATAGCGTATCATGGGCAGCAATCATAGAGGCGGCAAAGAAGAAAGAACTGAACAGAAAAACAATCAAGATTATATGGAGCTACTTACAGGACAGAAATCTAGCGACAAAAAATGGAAGATTCAAACTTACTAGAGGGGTACCGCAGGGCTCAGCACTGGGACCAAAACTGTGGAACCTTGTCTATAACGAGTTACTTCGAATGAAGATGCCGGAAGGCGTGTCAATAACAGCATTTGCGGACGACATAGCAGTAGTAGGTAGAGACGTAGAAATAGAAGTACTAAAAGGAAGATTAGAGCTGGCAATTGATATGATACAAATATGGATGAGAAGTAAGGGCTTAAAACTAGCATTACAAAAAACTGAGGCGGCATGGCTATCGACTAAGAGGAATAATAGAGGAACAGGTAAGATACAGTTGGGAGATCAAGAGATAACCATAGGAAAAAAAATCAAATACCTTGGAGTGACATTCGAAGCAAAGGGATGGAATGAACAGGTTAAGGATGCGGTCATTGGAACAAAGGAAATTGAGAGAAAGCTTGGTAGACTTATGCCAAACAACGGAGGTCCAGGAGAAGAAAGCAGAAGGCTAATAGCAACGGCAGCAACAAGCAAATTGCTGTACGCCGCAGAAACATGGGGAGAAGCCATGAAAACAAAGAAAAACAGAAAGGATGTAAGAGGAGCCACAAGAGCAAGCTCGCTAAGGGTTTGTAGAGCTTACAGAACAGTGTCACAAGAAGCAGTAGAGGTAATTGCGGCAACACCTCCCGCGGATATGATGGTGGAGGAAAGAATAGAAAAAAAAAAGTTGTAAAAGAAGGACACGAGTAAAAAAGAAGCAAAGATAAGAGCAAGAGAGAAGACTATGGAAAGATGGCAGAGAAAATGGGATACAGGAGAAAAGGGGAAATGGACGAGAGAATTAATCCCAGACATAAAAGAATGGGTAGAGAAGAAACCCGAGACGTGTTATTATACAACACAAATACTGACCGGGCACGGAGCATTTGGAAAATTCTTGCAAAAAATTAAAAAAATAAATGAAGAAGAAAGGTGTACATTTTGTCAGGAAGAAACACACGATAACGCAGAACACACTCTAGTAGAATGCGAGGCGTGGGAGGAAAATAGAAAAAAACTAGAATATATACTAGAAAGCAAAGTGGATAAAAGAACAATCATTAACAAATGCTTAAAAGATGAAAATAAATGGAGGGCGTTAAAAAACTTTGCAACAAGTGTACAAAAAAAAATTGAAGAGTTTGACAATAGAAGAATATAGAAAAACAAACAATGGAAACAAACACACAAACTAAAAGCCATAGAAGAGAAAGGAAAGAGATGAGAGAAGCTAAATGGAAACAAGAAAACAGAGAAAAAGATAAAAAAAAAAAATAAGAAAGGATATGACAATTGTGCATACCAAGAAACAGAAGAAAAAAGAAGAACATTTACAGAGACTACGATACCAAACGAAATTGCAGAGATAAGGAGAAGAAGAAAAGAAATATTGAAGGAAAGCAGAATAACAGAAATAACAAGGCATATACCAAATGGTAGATATGCTATCTCGAGGATGACTGAGAACACAACCTTTCAGATAGTCAGAATATATATGGCAACGAGAGGACATGAAGAAGTAATTCCTGATGGAGATACAAGGATATCACTGGAGGTGAAACTTACAAATCTAGGACTGCCAAAAGGAATACAACTGATGGAACTGCATAAATTATTCATGAAGGAGAGGGGATATGATAAAGAAGAAGTGAACAAAGACCTTAGTAAGCTAAGAGCTCATCTGAGAACAAATTATATAATTAGAGTAAATAACACAAAGATGGGAGAAAGAAGAGAATGCAGAGGTAGATGCCAGTGCAGATAAGAAAAGGCAAAATGACAAAAGAGACAGACAAAGGTAGGGGCTATAGGGAGAGAGGGGCCGGGGACAGCATGCGTGCCGCAGATGATGCGTGAAAATCCGCAAAGCAAAAACCAACCCGCCTCAAACTAGCACCAAATGTAGGTTAGTTTAGACAGGGACATTAAAACAACAGGATTTGCGCAGAGAAGAAAACCGGAAGGTATTACCATGCGTAAGTTATTCTTAAGGGCCACTTGTTGAGAGCCAAACAACTCACTACGTCCTAAAAAAAAAAACATATTAGATATTAGAAATTTTATCCATGTTAATATTTTCTTAATTAATTTTGTAAAAATGAATATAAAGATATTCATTTTTATTTAATAATATTTTATTATTATTAAATAAAAATGAATTTATCCATGTTGTTTATTTTAAAACAACCGCTCATGCATATAAGTTTCCGTGCGGTTAATATCAGGGTCGCAGCAAGCTGTAGACGAACGAGAACGTTACTCTCACAGCGTCTGTGACTGACCGGCAATGGCGGCAATATTATTTTATAAACTTTTAAAGTGTTCAAGTAAGAGACCACTCGCGCCACTTACAACTGAAGTCGGCATTAGTTGACGGGAATTCGCATATACGTCGCGCATCTTTATATACTCTTTCAATCAACGGTAGTGATGTTCTTGCCTTGGAGTCTCGTTTTGCATATCCCTATAACGCTCCACTTCATGTTATTTATCTCTTGTTCGAGTTTTTCTAGGTGATTTTCTGTTCATTGAAACTACCCGAGTTATTTTCGGAGTGGGGTTTTTGAAACTCGGGTTCTAGCTACCTGGGGTATTTGAGTTTTAAAATTCGACATATTCATGATATTTGTATAGAAGGTTTTGGCTGTTGAAACGCCGCGCTTGCCCTGCTAGTTGACGAGTTATCTTTTGGCCGATCCTCAGGATGCAAACGTCATGTGCAGCCGCCCAAACTGGGTACAGAGGCTGCTTTATTAGTTTTGGTCCGCCCCGGGTATTTGATTTTCCTTGTACCACCTATATCTAGGAAACATTCCTCTATCCGCCACCTGGGGAGGCGCCCAGTGGGGATCTAATAACCCCCGCTGAGCCTACTATTAGCCAGGAATTAAAGTAACGTTTGAACCTTCATCAAGAGGTGTTTGACGTGCTCAACGGTGAAAGTCAAAGCTATCTTAAAGTCCCAACAGCCTGGAAAACTATGGGAGAGTATGGCTATAAACTGTATAGGCTCTCTAAAGGCGACCAAAGCAGGAAACATGTGTTGGAACTTTTTAAAAAATGGGGATATCTGAACATAGTGTTGTGGCGTGACGGACAGTTTATCAGCATATATTTTAAACGAGCAATCAAAATATGGAAAGTAGTACACCACACGACGGCAATCTTGTTCACGCTGTCATGCGGAACGCCAAGCAAGCTGATGATAGGCTATAATCTGGAACCCAAAAGTTGGGACAAACCAGAAAGACCAAGAGAAGATAAAGACGCCAACTTGAGCAAGTCAGTTAATAGCAAGCAGCGTATAAAGAACGCCGATACTTGCGACAAGCTAACCAGGAGAACTGGTTATGGTGCGTGCTAATACATATTAAAGTAGCAGATACTTATCTGCGTATCCTGCCGGCACTTTCATCATTTGTAGGTGGGTTTAAGAGAATAAGTGACAGATGTCAATATGTTGAAAGAAGGGCGTAATCAGTTTTTTGACAGCCATCACTCACCCACCCAGAGCGGCATAAGAGTTTATGATTTGTGGGAGGGTAAATTAAAATGGTGCACTACGTCCAAGTGTTTGTTTTTAAGAAATTGGAAGTTATTTCTTTGTGATATGTTCTTGCAATCAGCAATTAGGTGGGCGGTTGGGGCATGTTCATTATGGTATGGTAAAATAGAAAAGTATTTGTTATTAAGAAATTTAAGGTTACTTGCTGGCAATGTGGATTTATAAACAATAGGCCTGCACACCTATCCCAGTACTGGTTTTTGATGTTTTGGTTGCCATTATCTTTTGAGAAATGAATGTTGATATTAAATGATAGGAGAGACAAAAAAATAATTTGTTAATCACAAACACCTAACCATGTGTTTCTACACTTTTCTATGTTTCTGTTGCTATTTTATTTAAGAGATAAATGTCAATTAATTGCAGCAGGGGAGGCACAAAACCAATTTTTTTATAACAAATACTTGGGCGGACTTGGTTTATGACAGTGAACTCGGGATCTGTATTGGTATACTTTGTTTGTTGAATTTATTATCTTGAACTTTGTTTCTATACTGGGTTTGAGAGAAACCCTGACGTACCTGGATGTTACTTTGAAGGGAAGAGTAGCGTAAGTTCTACAAGTTTTCATAAATCTATGGTTCTCCTGAGGTTTTTTTTTTTATTTTTTAAAACTAATCTTTAGTTTTTTAAAGTTAGCACTGATTTGACCGCTCTATTATGCGCTGCGAGATCTAATGACTAGATGCAGGGTTTTTTTGATTTGGATGTTTCATTTGAGGGATGAATGTAAGTTGCTATGAATTTATTGTTGTGCAATAGTTTTTATGCTCTTAAATTTAATTGAATTTTGGTTGCAAATAATCTTGTATTTGTACGACGTAGAAGTTATTGGTACTATCCTAACACTCTCTTAAATCACAAAAAAAACTCAATTGAAAGAATTAAATGTTAAAGCTCATTTATCAGCTTTAACTTTAATGTTCAATTGAAAATAATTAAAATATATATATATGTAGGAAATAATAATGTTCAGCGGCAAATAAAACAGTCCCACTCTATTTAATTCACCTGTAGGTTTATTGTAATCAGGGTTTTTCTATATGACAGATTAATTAATCACCTATTACATCTACACTCTTGACACACATTTTTTATAAATTAACTAATACATGTAACAGTAATCAGTATCGGTATAATATAAACGTACGAAACAATTAATAGCGCGATCCTTACTTCTTAACTCTTGTACGTGACCTTTGTCTTGTCGGTTCAGTTTCGTCTCTCTCGGGTCGGGCGGTTCCAAGCGTCTTGTATCGTACAGGGGCGTCCGGTCCTACAACTCGGCCATCCGTACTTTCGATCTCGTCCTCGTGGTCGACGCCGGTTGCCTCATCCTCGGATTCGTCATCTTCTCTACGGTCGCCTTCGGAACAGAGTGCCCACGGTTTCACGAAGTCGGCTGCAGTGGATGTCTTCTTGGGACCCTCTTCTGGACCAACTCGTTCCACGTCGTATCGGTCGTGTCTTTTGACTCTGGTTACTCTGTATGGACCTAGAAATTTACGTTTTAATTTGCCCAAATTGGTGAACTGGGTTCGCTTTATGGCGATGAGGTCACCAATCTGGTAAGTTCTGGCCAGCTTCCGTCGTTTGTTGTAGGTTCTTCGGTTCTCTTCCTGCAATTTCAAAATTTGCTCTTTAGCAGTTTTTCGGACTTCTTCTCGATCTTCCAGGAACGTTCGACGGTACTCCTTTTGTATTAACTCTTCCAAACCAGGATCACCTTTGGTGAGTCCTGTTCAGTGCCCTTTGTACGTCTTCTACATTTCGGTACCATTTCGCCTCGTCTTCCAGTGAAAGTTTCGTAAGGATGGGAATTGTTTTGTTCATTCGTTCTACCTGACCGTTCGCACGTGGGTGGATGTGGGTCAGATCGATTCTTTCAGTTCTGCAGTAATCTTCAAAGGCTGTAGACGTGAAGGCGGTCCCTCTGTCTGCGATAATGCGCTTTGGATTCCCAAAGGTGTGCTTTTGGACCTCAAGCTTTGCAATGGCTTCTTGACTTGTCACCGTTTTCGTAGGGTACAACCAGACAAATTTGCTAAATCCATCAATGATTACAAACAGGTACTTGTATCCCTTGCCTGTGGCTGCCATAGGACCAAGGTGATCGATATGGTAGGTAGTAAGTGGTAGCTCATCCTTGCTAATAGGATTCAGGAACCCTTCGGCCTTTCCCGTCTTCTTTTCGGATAGGATGCATGGGATGCAGTTTCTCATGCATTCCTCAATCCTCTCTTGCATCCTTGGAAACCAAAATTCTCTGAAAACCAGGTCCTTGGTCTTCTTGATAGCAAAGTGACCATTGTTCTCATGGAAACTCTTTACGATGCCAGCTTGCATCAGCTCTGGGACGACCAGCAATGTCCTACCCTCGTGTTCTCGGTAGAGCAAGTCGTTCCTCAACACGTACTCTTTGTATGGTCGACAGTGGATAGAAGTAGCCTAATGACGCATAGATGCTCATCTCGTGATTGAGCAGACTCCACGGACGCAATCAGTTCATTCTTGACGACTAACATCACACTGTTTCGGGATAGAGCGTCAGCATGTTTCATCCTGGTGCCAGGTCGGTGCTCGATGGAATAATTGAACTCGCTTAACAGCATGGCCCATCGTGCGACTCTAGTACATAAGTCTTGTTTCTTCATCGTTAACGTAAAGGCTGAGCAATCAGTTGCGATTTTGAATGTCAACCCGAGTAGGTATACTCTGAATTTTCGTAAAGCGTATATGACGGCGAGAACCTCCAGTTCGTAGCTGCTGTACTTTTGTTCGGCCTCTGAGGTTTTTCTGCTCATATAGAAGATTGGGTGAAGTTCACCGGAGTCGTTCTTTTGTAACAAGATCGCCCCGAATCCGTCTATACAGGCGTCTTTATGCAGTTCGGTGACCGCGTTTACATCGTACATCCCCAGGACTGGTTCTGTCGACAGTATTTGCTTCAACTTCTCAAAGGCTAGATTTTTTTAGTCGCCAAAGGTAAAAGGAACATTCTGTCTTGTTAAGTTGCTAAGGGGTCTTGCGATTATCGAATAATCCTTAACAAACTTCCTGAAGTACCCCGTCAAGCCTAGAAAGCTTTGTACCTGCTTCACCGTAACGGGTTTGGGAAATTTCATCACGGCATTCACTTTCGCTGACGATGGCCTTATCTTTCCGTCTTCGATCCGATGTCCCAAATAATCGATGGTATTCGTTAGGAACTGACACTTCTTCCATTGAATTTGGAGACCATACTCTTCAGCCGTCTTTAAAACTATGGCCAATCTCCTCACTGCTTCTTCTTCGTTTTTGGCGAGCACTACCAAGTCGTTCATGTAGGTTAGTAAGATTCCACCTTAGATGTGTTCTCTGAATACTTCGTTGATGAATTTCTGGAACATGGCCGGCGAGTTGCACAAACCAAATGGCGTCTTTATGAACTCGTACTGGGCTGTTGGCGTGACAAAAGATGTATATTTTCGACTTTCTTCATCAATTGACACGTGGAAGAATCCGTTTTTCAAATCCAATGTACTAAAGATACGGTATCCTTGCAGACGATCTAATTGGTCCTCGATCAAGGGCAGAGGGTATCTGTCCTTGACGACTTGTTCATTCAGTCGTCTGTAGTCTTGGCAAATTCGTACTGCTCCGTCCTTCTTCTTCACCAAAACGATCGGACTCGCGAATTCTGACTGGCTAGGTCTGATTATGCCTTCTTGTAGCCATTCTTCCATCTGTCTGTCCACTTCGATTTTTTCCGCATGTGCCAACCTTCTGGGTCTGTGATAAATGGGAACTTTGCTCTTCAAAATGATCTTCATCTTCAACGAACTCTCCTTTGTCTTCTTAGTTGGATCGTAAGTCTTGTGTAACTGGTTGATCTCGTCTCTCAGGTCAGCGTTGATGATGTGACCTAGATCTAGTACAGGTGCTTTACATACAATGTTTAACATCTGTGCTTCGTCATCGGAAAGGTCGTCGCACACTTTCTTCGTCACCATTATCCCATTTGCGTCCATCTTGATGACAGCGTTCTTCAAAAATTCTTGGCCGATGACCATTGGGATCTTCAAAGCGTCGCTTGGTACCACGTACATCTTTGTGCTTACCACGACATCGTCGACTCCAATGTCGATTTGGAAGTTGCCTAAAGTGTCAACTCTGCTGCCTCCAATGCCTGTTAACGTTATTGTATCGTTTTGTAGACGTATTGGACCCAACGTCATAAAGGCATCGCGTTTGATTAGGTTGATGTCGCTTCCGGTGTCAAACAATGCAGGTATAGACTTTCCTCGTATGTTGACATCTTTGACAGCATGGTTCTTCTCGTGGTTGATCAACATGGTGCTCTTGGTATTGGTATCTTTTGGTTTGGTAGGACACACCCCCGTCTTGTGTCCAAATTCGTTACAGTTGAAACATTTTACTCCTCGTTCCTTGAACGGACAATCCTTGGATACGTGGCCTTTGCTTCCGCATCCATAACAACGCATGCGCGTGCCCTCGTCTTTCGTGGTTGGAGGTTTTCCACCACTTGGCGTTTTCACTTTGGTGTTAGGAGGTTTATCTTTCGAGTTTGATTCCGTCGTAGTTCTTCTGTGCATCGCTTCGTAGAGTTTGATCTTTGCTTTAAACTCTCGGAAGTCGTTAGCTCCGTACAAAATCATTTTGTTTGCAGGATCACCTGGAATTCCTTCAAGGATGTATTGAATGGTGGTGCATGACCAGAGTGTATTCTTGCATCGTTTCCTCTTTCTTCTTAGCTCTGCCCATCAATGTTCTATGCACTTCCGCGCTGCTAACTTTCTCTTCAAATTCCCTCTTCAGTAAAGCCTTTAATCGATGCCAGGTAGTTATACCTTTTTCGGACTTTACTAAAAGCTTTGCAAGTTTATCTAGAAGTTTTTTGGCATAGATCACTTTCTGGAAATCGTTCCAGTTTGCAAATTTAGCTAATTCTTCGAATTCGTCAATCCATTTCAATATAGGATATCCATTCTTGCCGTTGAATCGTCTTATCGAATCTTCCATTTCCCTAAAAGCGATCGAACAGGCTGCAAAACGGTTCCTCATAACGTCATAATTTCGAGCTACAGCACCTTCATCGTCGTCGTTGGCGTCTCCAGCTCTACTGTTCTTCTTTGATTTTGTCTTATTTGCATCTTTTGTCTTATTACTGTCTTCTAACCCATCTGATCCGTTTTTTCCGTCTTCTTCGTCATGTTCGTTGTATTCGTCGTCTTCACTTTCTTCTTCGGCTTCGTCTTGGTTAATTCTTTCATCACTTTTGTCTACGATATTGCATAGAAATGTCAATATCCTTTGCCGAACATCGTCTTCGGACCCGTCGTATTCGATATTGAGTACATGACACACTGACACTAAATCTGCATACGACAGTTTTGCTTTCATGTCGTCTAATTTTAATGAGTACTCATCTGAACCCGTTTTGTACGTAAATCCTTGGAATACTCTTAACATCGTTCTGTTGAGTCGTCGGTTCGGATCATCGCATATTATTCTGAATAATACCCGCAACGTTTTACACTGGAGATGCGTAATATTGTGGTCAATATCGGCAATGTCCCCTAAAGCGGACATCTTAGCGCGCGCCACTGTAAAACCAGCTGTACTCAAGACTTTACTCACTTCGTGTTCCGTATCCCGGTTGAGCCCCCAAGTTGTAGGAAATAATAATCTGTCATAAAAAAAAAACCCTGATGACAATAAACCTACAGGTGAATTAAATAGAGTGGGACTGTTTTATTTGCCGCTGAACATTATTATTTCCTACATATATATATATATATATATATATATATATATATATATATATATTTACATCAACCTAACTATAGAGCGTCCATACATTGTCCTTTTACGCACTTTGAAGCGTCCGAGAAGAATAGAGCGTCCGTATACGGACGCCAAAAGGAAACCTTTATAAATTGATTCTGCGCATCAAGGCGAGTCGAAAGATACATATAAAAAAAATTCAGTCCAAGACGCTCTATATGGCGATTTGTGTAAAAATGTATATTTTCGTGCATATTTTTAGTTCACACCATTTGCCGCAAGGAGGCGGTAAAGAGCTTGGCGTATATTTACAAGTATATTTTTCTGTACAAAAAATGCATTACTAAGCGTCCGCGTAATATGGCAACACCGCATTTAAAATATCGATCGCAAGTTAAAATTAGAATTACTTTTTCTATTTATAGGCACGTCGGCATATATTATCTAACGGACGCCAAATTGTATATTTACATTTTATTTTTACAATTTTTTTATATAAGAATTACTAAAGAATTGAAAACTCCCGCTTACAATAATAATATAAGATTTTGAATATTTAAAGTAGCGTTGTAAAAATTTTATTAATTAAAACACAGGTGGTTTTGGATTTTAAAGATTTATTTGAAAATAAAAATTATTTGTTTGCTGTGTTGGGCCGGGTTTTGAGTAATCTCCCGGAAAAAGTTTCCCGGTGAGAAGTTACCCTAGGGCGTCTGTGTGAGATTATCGGCGTCGCGGGCAGTGATGCCGGGAAGGCCTCGGTTTAATATACCGTGGCTTGGATTGTTTGGTTGAGCTCCCCGTTGGTTGGAAACATCCATATGTGGGTGCAACCAGAAGTTCCGAAGTCGAGCGGCGTTGAAACGGCATAATGTCCTTGTAAGTGGCCGTTCATAAACACAGCTGCGGAGGCTGAGTTAGCAATATAATTAGTTTCTTATCTTGATAGATGATTAGTTCTTATGTAAAACCGGCGGGCGGAAGCCTGTGCTGCTCGATCTAGTTACAGACTAACCGACTTTTATGCCTAAAAACCTAGCGAGTTAAAGACGGTAAATCCCTGCAAGTTGCAAGATAAATTTGACGAGCAAAATTTGCTTGGCTTGGTTGCTAGTGAATGCCGGGCGAGCAAAGTCATGTGTTGTATAACTATGGATTCAAATAAAATTCAGTAAACTAAGTTTGCCAACTGTAATGGTATTATCAAAAATTATTAATGAGGTACCTAACTCAACGGTGTTAAAAAATTACATTTTTTTTTATTTATTTATGCTTTTTACGGCTATTTTACATCGCCACAGTAAGTCTACGACTTGTTTAAAGTGGTTTGATGGGACCAACAGCTTAAAACATAATTGCAAAAGTGCAAAATTTTAACATTTATCACAAATATTTGGGTTTAAATAATAATGTAATAAACAACAGTCTAATTTTGGCATCAAAAAAAGAATCGTGAAAATTGATTCGCTCTGGAACGTTCAAAAAATATTCTGATTTGTTCAGTAAGTTCTAACTTTTTTGTCCAAAATTGTAATGCAATTTTGAGGGCAGAAATAAATTTGCAAGGCATGAATAAGCCAGAATATTCACGACACTAAAAATCAGAAGTGATCCAACCGAGCTGTGACGGTCAAAACGCATCCGTTCAATTCAAATGCGTCGCGCTTAAAACTCCAAAAAGTGACCCGTCTGATATGGATAGACGTAGTTTGGTAACGGTTGCAGCTAGATACTTTGTTTGTTGAAAATCTAATAAACTCAGCTATCTTTATTTTTTTTTTTAATAAACTGCCCAAATTTTGTCTAAATTTCGTTCCAAACTTGACCCAAAAAAGTCATCATTTGCACTTCGGACCATAAATCTTAAAACAAAAATTTAAAAAAATTCTTAAACAGGATGGTTTTCAAAAAATGAAAAAACTTCCACAAAATTTTTGTTCATGTCATGTTTTCCCGTTTCAATTTGCCCAGCCAAGCCCTGACCCCGTTGCAAGGCCAGAGTTAATTAAAATATATCTGACACTAAAAATCAGAAGTTATCCAACCAAGCAGTAACGGTCAAAGCACCTCTGTGCAATTCAAATGCGTCACGCTCAAAACGACCCCAAAAGGCGACCCGACTTGGATCGACGTAGCTAAGTAACGGTTGCAGCTAGAAAGTGTGTTCTAATCGGAACCGTCGGATTTTTGGCCATGTCTTCTCGCCTCAATGCTCAGTCAAGTCCATTCGGGGTGAAGCTCTAATATTTTACCGCCTTGTGCGTATAGACATAATTTTCATGTCTTAGGTTGCAGAGCAAACCCGAGAACATTATTGAATTTGGAAGACAAGTTAGCAAAAATATTTCTGATACTAAACATTGAAAGTGTTCCGACCAAGCTGTGTCAAAGCGCTTCAGTGCAATTCAAATGCGTCCCGCTCAAAGTAACCCCAAAAGCGTGATTTGCCCGACTTGGATCAACGTAGTTCGGTAATGGTTTTAACTAAGTTCTTTTTTTTGTCGAATAGCTAATAAACGCAGCATCTTTATGATTTTTTTTTAAATAAGTCGCCCAAATTTTGTTTAAAATGTTGCTCCAAATATTACCCAAAAAAGTTTCTTTTTGCACTTTTGACCAAAAATCTGGGCAAAAAATTTAATTTTAAAAAAATTCTTTGACAGAATGGTTTTTAAAGATTTACAATATTAAAAAAAAAATGTTTTGATTGGAGCCGTCGGATTTTTAGTCTTGGGCACTACCGTATAGACGTAATTTTCTTGTTCAACGTCGCGAAGCAAGTCAGAGTGTCCTAAATGAAAAAAAAAAAATTAAAAATAACGCTGGAACTCATCATTACAGGGTAGCTTTGGTAGATTACAAAATGCAAAATAATAAAATTGTATTTGCTCTTTCTTGGAAACAGTACCGCCCAAAAGTTTAGAATTTATAAAATTTATCAAAAAATTGGTCCCAAATCGAAATAATGCAAAAATTAAAATGACGTCACTAAATCTCTTTTCTAATGATTAGAGTAGCATGCAAAGATCAAAAAATACTGAATACGAATATTGTATTTGCTCCTTCTTGAAGCACAATGGTGCCCAAAAGTTTATAAAATTGAAATTTCACAAATTGTCTGACTTGAGTTAGCATAAATAAAAAATTCAACAACAATACGATTATTGTTCTAAGTAGGCTGATACGATACAAATTAAAAAATTAAGTTTGATTTTATGAGGATTTTGTTGTATTATTTTAGTTTTACTTGATTCCATAAGCAGTCAATTGTACTTTCTGATCTGAAGGATTTGGCTGATGTGAATAGTTTTAAATATTAACAATTTTTTTAAATTAAATATTTATGATCAAAAAAATATTTTACTGAGTATATTGTCAAAGTGTTGATTGATTTGTGATAAAGAATTTGTGAAAATGGTTTCTCATACTAATACTACTAATAATAGTCAGTTTTAATTGTATGTATTGTGGAATTTTTTTTTGCGCACAAAATAGGATTTTTTTTCCACGTTAATAAAAACACAGCTGAATTAATAAGACATTCAAATCCTAAATTTAATACTCAAGATTTACATTTTTCAAAAATTATATGTACCACTTGTTGTTTAGCACTAAAAAATAGAAAGAATGATAATCCTAAAAGAAACATTTCTACAATACCGAATTTTGAAAAAAATGTTTTTCTTAAAGGAACTCGAATTAAAATTGATTGTAATTGCTATATAAGTATAACTGCAAAAAAGAACTATAGATCTGCAGTAATAAAAAGAAGAGAACATATAAAAGTATATAAACAAATTAAGTTTGGTACGATAGCATCAGTAAATTATGAAAAATCACTTCAGAAAATGAAAAAAAAAATCCTAAACCCAACACTGCAGCAATTGTCTGCACAAAATGTTTTTCAACCATAGAAAAGAATCAATCTAATATATGTTCTTCAAAATAAGCAACCAGTAACATAACAAACAATATGGTTGCGGAACTGTCTGATCAATAAAAAATTGCATCATACAGCAGCTCTAAAAAAAGAATGAAGGTTTCCCAAACAAATTCAAAGGATTCAGATCAGTTTGGAGAAATTATTGAATTATAAATCTATCATGAATGTGTCTGCGTTATATATACAAAAAACGAACTAACTTTTTTCGGTCACCAACTGGTCAACGCAAATGTATTCCTGCTCATTTTTCTGAAGATATGAAGAATAGGAAATTAGACTTTGATTCCATTATATAAATTGATTTCCTAGGTTTGATGTTGGTAATGAAAATTCAACTAAAACAATTAAAAAACCAATAGTGTGGGGTAACGTTTCTGAAATATTTGATATGGTAATTAATAAACGTGGAGAAAATGGTAATGTTGACATTAAAATTATGGCAGATGGCATTTTTTTTTTAAATATCTTTTAGCATATTACCTGAGCTAGAAAATAACACAAATGAAAGATTGTTGAGATCTACATATAAAAGCAGTGCGGACTTAAAAAATTTGGTAAAGCTACAAATGTAAAAAAAGATTATTTTGTTATGTATTGTTCCCGATGTGAAGGAAAGTTATAGAAATTTAAATTTAATGAAAATTGTTGAATGATTTCTCATTCAAATTCATCGGCGATTTAAAAATAAATTTCATTGTAAACGGTCAACAAATTGCATCTGCAAAGTATCCGTGCCTATACCGCTATGTATATTTGCAAGAAAAGGTAAGCAACTGCTCTGAACATTATAATGAATTATTAGTTGGTATTAAAAATGACGACGAGGAAGAAAATAATAACATTAATAAGTTTTTATTGCAGTTTTATTATTATTTTATTTTAATTTTAGACCATTTTAATATTTACATTTTGTAATTTCAAGACTGTTCGACATTGTTGCAGGTTACATTTAGTAAACTTGAGACACTGTGTGTACATTTATACGAACATGTTTTACTTGTTCTAGTGTTGCATAGTCTAGATATTAATTGATTTCCAATTCATTTTTCCTTTTATCTATAATTTATTTTCAAAATACTTCTTTTTAGTTTAATTTTAATTTTATTATTATTATTATTTTTTTTTTAATTTTAACCACATTTTTCAATTTTATTTTTTCAATGTTGCAGTATTAGTAGTACTAACTGTAATGTGCAAGTTATTTTTATTTTCTAAGTAACTTGTTTTCGTCTTTGTAAGACGCGTATGCACAAGCCCAACGATTATTTCGTTTTTCAAGATTAATTATATTTCTTAAATTAATTGTTTGAATTTGCAAATTTGAAAATAGAAAACGGAAATTTAAGAAATTTCTTTAAAATATTTCAATCTAATGGAAGTAATAAGAAATTTGCTATGTTAAGCAAATCAGTAGTGAATCTTCTACTCTTCATTGAATACGATGATATATGTAACTGTTATTCAAAAATTCATAGTTTGAAGCAAATTAATAAAAAATTTAGATCGTAAACAAGCTCATCTTTGGTCAAAACAGTTAAAAATAATATCAAAAAATTACAATGGCAAAGTTTTTGCGGGGAATGCTTGGCGAACAATGTTGAAAAACTGATATTTTTGTTAGTGACAATATAGTAGGAAATATCAGCTCATTGATAATTATTCCATACGTATTATGTTTCAAATCAATGGATAAAATTGTAAATCTATGTTTCTCTACATCAAAACCGGATAAAAAAATCTTAAATTTAGAAACTTGAGAAAATATTTTGAAGCAACGGACTTTATCGAAACAAAACTTCATATTATTTTACACCAATTACCTCATGCGTTATATTACTTGAGTTTAGGTTTGGATAGATGGTAGGAACATGCTAGTGAAACTATTCATAATGAATTTAAAACTGTATAGTCTCGTTAAAATATCAAAATAATTAATGATCCACGTTATGCGAAAAGATTAAAAAACGCAATTGTCGACTTTAATACATACCACATTTAATTTTGAAAACTTAATAACATTCTATTGTAAAGGGTTTTCCAATAAGAAGTTTCATTTTGAATAGCAGGCTATTTGGGCAGCTGTCAATTTTGAAGCTATTATCTTTTGACATTTGACAAGTAAAAACTACGCCGTTATTAAAAATGGAACAATACACACGTCAAAAACGCATTAAAATTATTAAAATTTACTACAAAAATGGTGAAAAATTTTCAGTCACAGTTCGCAAAACTAAAACACTTTTTGGTCGTCGTAAAGCACCTTCTCGGCCGGCAATAGTCAACTTAGTGGAATAATTTAAGCTGTTGGAACAAGTTTGTGATGTAAAGAATTAAAAGCGTGTGCATCGCTTAAGAACACATGAGAATATTGCTGATGTAGCGCGTAGTGTTAAAAAAAACCCAGGTTTGTTGATTCCTTGTTGATCTTTGCAATTAGACATTTTACAAACGACATTAAATTGTATTTTGCACTTTTGACTTAAGTTTTAAGGCTTTTAAAATTCAGTTACCACAAGAACTCAAATTGGTCGATCACCACGTCGTTTCTTTGCAGATTGGGTCCTTCAAATGCATCAAAATGATTTGGAATTTCATCAAAAAATCATCTTCAGTGATGAGGCCCATTTTTACCTCGGAAGCTACGTTAATAAGCAGAATTGTCGCATTTGTAGCTCAGAAAATCCAAGAATGGTAGTTGAAAAGTCTTTGCACCCTCAACGTGTCACTGTTTGGTGCGGTTTTTAAGCTGACGGTGTGATTGGACCCTACTTTTTTTAAATATGAGGCTGGTGCAACTATTACGGTGAATGGATGGTGCTACCAAGCTATGATTAATGATTTTTTATGGCCGGAATTGAAAGATATTGCTGTGGACGACGTTTATTTTCAGCAAAACGGCGCTTCGTGCCACACAAGCAACAAAACAATCGCAATTTTGCAAGAAAAGTTTCCTGGTCGTGTTTTTCTCAAAGAGGTAATCACAATTGACTACCGAGATCTTGTGATTCAACATCTTTAGACTTTTTTCTTTGTGGTCACGTAAAAAACAAGGTTTATGCCAATGCTCTACAATCGATTCAAAACCTTAAAAATGAAATTTGTGAAGCTATCAAGGACATACAGCCTCAAATATGCGAATTGGTCATGAAAAATTTCATAAAAAGAATGTGGTACTGCAACCGTAACCGTGGCGGCTATTTGACCGATATTGTTTTCAAATGTTAATGGCATACCTTTCTCTTTACAATGAAATAAACATTTATTGCGTTTCTTAAAAATTTTCCCGTTTTTTTTTAATATCAAATAAAATGAAATGAAATGAAACCTCTTATTGGAAAACCCTATATTTCAAATACATGTTAATAAATTAAATACACAAATTATTTTGAGTAATACACTTAGGCATAAACTGTAATTATTTAAAAACTTTTCAATTTTTTAAATTTTTAGTGTTTACAAACTTTTGGGCACTACTGTTTTCAAGAAGGAACTAATACAATATTTGTATTCAATATTTTTTTATCTTTGCATGCTACTCTAAACATTAGCAAAAAGATTTAATGTCGTCATTTTAATTTTTGCATTATTTTGATTCAAGACCAAATTTTTTTATAAATTTTAATATTTCAAAATTGTTAGACGGTATTGTTTCCAAGAAAAAGCAGATACAATTTTAATATTCTGCATTTCAATTCAAGACACCTGTTAGAGGGCATCGATAGATTTGCAAAGCCTGAGTTATCCAAAATGTTTCCGACACTAAAAATGCAGTGAATTTTATATTATTTTCTACTTAAATCTAAAAACCAAAAGAATGATTCAATCAATACTAAGTGGGTATATTATTGTTTATTTTTTTATGGACGCCGTATAGTTAATTTACCACAGATATTCTATAAATAGACTGGTCAAACTGGTTTGGACGCTTTATAGTATGCACGATCCGTGTCAAATATGTATATCTACAATAGAAAACATGTTGCAACACTGCCGGACGCTTTAAGGTAGCAAACAGGACGCTCTATAACACATATTCATGTTTTTTGTGTATATGTAAGACGCTCAAAAACAGAAAAATGTACGGACGCTAAAAAGTAGTTTTATGTACAATAGAAAAATGTTTTAGTTTGTATTTAATAAGAAAACCGCGTTAATCTTTTTGAGCTCGAGTATATTCACCTGCGAGCACTACAAGTACGTTTTTTTTTAAGGGACGCCCTATGACAGTTTCTCATAGCGGACGCTTTATAGATACTGAGATGTAAATATATATATATATATATATAGAGATGTGCTAAGAGACTTAGGAGGGAATACGCGCATACTTTCTACTGATTGTGGAGGCTCGGTTATTACGGAGGCTCCCTCCTAATCCACGCATATAAATTACTGCTTACGGAGGACCGGTAGTTACTTGTTGTCGTTTGTCAATAGATGGCACCACTTTTAACTTTTATAAATGTACGATAGTAGACTGCAAGTTCAAAAGGGGCGCTACTAAATAATATTAAGATTTGTCAAATAAAGCAAATTATTCATTTTTTTTTTTGTTATTTGTATTAAAAATAATTATAATTAATTTATGTAACTGTAATATTTTATATTTTCTTTATTTAATTAATTTAAAAGATTTTATTTAATATTTAATTTATTTTTAAACAAACATGTTTTTATAAATTGTCATCATTACATATTTTATAACATGTCACAATTTAATAGAAAGTGTTTTTAGCGCTCACCGTTGCTCAGTTATACGCGTATATTAATAATCGTATTTAAAAATTTAAATAAAATATATTGTAAACATACATTATTATTAATATTATGATTTTACTGTTACACATACATAAAAATATTTTTTAGGTTAGATTTATAACAAAAGTTGTTAGTTATAAAAGTACAATACAGCAACTAAATCATATTTTTTATTGGAAAGAACTAAAATGACAAGATTGCCATTCAAATGTAAATAATTATATTATGTACTATTATAAGAAACCTAAAAAATGAAAGAAATCAGAGTTACGTTTGCTTATTTGTAAGGGTTTGCATACCTGTATTGTTTTGGTAATTTGTAAGCGGTTTAGTCAAGTGGATTAGATATTCCCAATATAAATCCTTTTTTGAATTCTACCTACTAACAATCATAACATTTTGCATGTTTGTGTGTTATGAACGATATTAATTTGAAACACCCACACACTCACAATTTCAGTTTGTATTCAAGCACAAGGTTAAAAAAATGTAAACCCTTAAACAAAATATTATGTTATTATTAATATTTTAAGATTATCATCAAAGTAATCCGCAATGTTCAAAGGTTTATTATCGATTTCTAGTAACGTCAAACACCTGAAGTACCTGTAATTACAAAAGATTATATGTGATTTCTGTTTTTCCCAATCATTAACCCACAATTTCAAACAAATTTTGTAGAACACACATTTTTGTATTATAGACAATATTGTATTACGCAACAATAATAAAAACACCCAAACAAGTTTATTAATATTAGAATAATTTTTTGACAATTTTAATAAAAAAATAACTATTAATTCTAAATTAAAAATTAAAAATGTACTATTTAAAAATACAATACAATAATATATTATTAATAATTAAGATTTAAATCATTTGTCAGACTACACATTTTAAATATTATCGTTAATCAGTAAAACGGATACAAGTTCTATAAACTAGTGGTGGGTTACACAAGCATCATTGTTTCGTGGTGTAGTGGATATCATATCCGTCTGGCATGCGGAAGGTCCTCAGTTCAATACCGGGCAAAAACAACTTTTTTTAATTATAAATCTAGTTTTTATTTGCTATAATTTTAAGTGATTATCAATCATTGACTAATGATAATTTAACTAATTTAAAAATTAATAATTAACAAACAAAAGTGATAATATATTAGTACTTTAATTCAATTAAAACGGAATGTGCATTAAAGATTTGATTAACTCAGAAAATCACTAATAAACATAATTGTATATTTATCGCATATTTGAAATTTAGTTATTTAAGAAAGTGACAACTAAAAGTATTATTAACACAAAGTTTATAAATTTGATTATAAAAATACAATATAAGATTACTGGCAATCATTATATACATATATACATATAATGCTGATTAAGAAGGATCACGGACCACGCAATGACATAAAACGATGCGTCGACCCCTTGTTAGCCGCACATTATAAGAAAATAGTAAATTTTTTTACTGATTAGGAGGGATTAGACCACGTAATGATCTAAATGATGCGTCGGTCCTTTGTAAACAGCAAATTAACTGATACAATATTTCAAAAATAAATATGATAATATTTACCTTTAAAAACTAACAATTAACAAACAAACGTGATAATTTATATGTAATTTAAATCAACTAAAACGTTTTGCATATTGAAAATTTAATTAACTAATAAAGTCATTAATAAACTTAGTTGTTGTTTATTTATTGGATATTTGAAATTTAATTAATTAAGAAAGTAATAGTATAGTAAATGCACGTTAATTATTAAAGTTAAAAGTACTAATAATAAAAAAAATGTAAATTTCTATATAAAATTTACAGACATACAATATATATTTATTACTGATTAGGAGGGACTGGACCACGCAATGACCTAAAATAATGCGTCAATCCCTTGTTAACCGCACATTATAAGAAAACAGTAAATTTGTTTACTGATTAGGAGGGATTAGACCACGTAATGATCTAAATGATGCGTCGGTCCTTTGTAAACAGCAAATTAACTGATACAATATTTCAAAAATAAATATGATAATATTTATCTTTAAAAACTAACAATAAACAAACAATAAACAAACAAACGTGATCATTTATATATAATTTATTATTCAACAAAAACGTTTTGGGTATTAAAGATTTAATTAACTAACAAAGTCAATATTAAACATAATTGTTTATTTATAGCATGTTCAAAAATTAAGAAATTTGTCAATTCACAAGTTTATTATTACAACAAAAATTGCTATTAACAACTAAACGTTTTAAATGATTTGGATAAAAAA
Source organism: Tachinus rufipes (assembly GCA_963932245.1). Classification (NCBI taxonomy): domain Eukaryota; kingdom Metazoa; phylum Arthropoda; class Insecta; order Coleoptera; family Staphylinidae; genus Tachinus; species Tachinus rufipes. The sequence continues at coordinate 18,818,102 of OZ010746.1, read as the reverse complement.
CTACTATATAAAATTTACAAGCAAACTGTACATATATATTGCTGATTAGGAGAGATTGAACCACGCAATGATCTAAAATGATGCATAGATCCCTTGTAAACGGCAAATTAATAAATACAATATTTTAAAAATAGATATATAAACATTTTTCTTTGAAAATTGATAATAAACAAACGTTATAAATTATATGTAGTTTAATTTAATTAAAGCGATTTGCATTTTGAAAATTTATCTAACTAATAAAGTCAATAATAACATACATATTTTTTTATTTATTGCAAATTTAAAAATTATTTAAAAAAGAAAGTTATTAATACGTATTATTTATTATTGCATCTAAAAGTACTATTAACAAACAAACTTTATCAATTATTTTGTTGTAACATTACAATGTAAGATTTATAGGCAAACAGTACATATAAATTGCTGATTAGGAGGGACTGGACCACGCAATGACATACAAAGATGCTCCAGTCTCTTATTAACCGCACATTATAAGAAAACATTACATCTTTTTGCTGATTAGGAGGGATTGGACCACGCAATGATCTAAAATATGCGTCAATCATTTGTTAACTGCAAATTATTGAAAACTATATTTAAAAAAATAGATATATAAACATTATTCTTTAAACATTCAAATGTGTCAAATTATATGTAAGTTAAATTCAATTATAACGTATACATTTAATTAACTAATAAAGTCATTAATAAACACAGTTAATGTTTATTTATTGCATATTTAAAATTTATTTGATTAAAAATGTTATTAATTTAACAAACTTTTCAAATGATTTAGTTGTAAAACCACTATATAAGATTTACTGGCACACATACATAATTACATAATATATATTATATATAATTTTAACTAATAAGGAGGGATTGGAAAACGTAATAACCTAAAATAATATGCCGATTAACAATAAACAAATAAAGATGACAGATTAAAGGCCGATTTTTTAATAGCAGTTTAATCAAACAAGATTAATTTGCAAACTCCGTTTTACGTCTCGCAAAACTTCCAATACAAGTTAACTTAAACAAAGATATTTATTAGGTTGATAATAAATTAACTCCGCAATATGCATAGTGAATGTCTTACTTATCATATTGACTGCAATAGCTCAGTGGTATAATACTAGCTTCACATAGGGAAGGTCCGCGGTTCGCTACCCAGAAAATTAAAAACTTTTTTAATTTTGCAAAAAGGTATGTTATTATGATTTAATACGTTTGCAATAATTAATATAATCTACATTTTTAAAATAATAATATTACTGACAAATTTCTTTCAAACAATATGTAGCACTTGTTTTATCATTTTTATTCAATTACGAAGTTTGTACATTTTGTTAAATTCAAACAAAATTATAAACAAATGTACCCATTTTCAATTAATCAAAAAAAAAAACATTGTGATAATTGTCCATACAGATAAATTCTACATTATTATATGTAATGAAATTTGATCCATGTATTGTTATAATCATATTATATTATTGATGGAACACACACAATCAATTATAATTTTTTTAATAAAATTTAAAAAAATTCCACATTAAAATTGAACAGTTTTGTTGAGTTATATTCATGAAAACGTTGCCGTCATAAACCAATATGAGCAGATGTGTGCATGCGCTTTTAGAATAAACCGGTTATTTAAGTTTAAACGGTCAATCTAGCAAGATTAGGTTTTGCTATGATAAAACGGCGTTTATGTTTACTTAATATTAAAAGTCCCGTTATTACGTACAAACATAGTTTAAACCTAAGTTTGAGTTTGAACTAATATTGAAAGACCGGCTCATGTAATTTAATTTATTAATAAACATAGTTGTTTATTTATTGTTTATTTAAAACTAAATTATTTAATAACATTATTATTAAAAACTATGTATTATGACAACTAAAACTGTTAATTATAAGCAACTTTTATGTCACGTTTTTAAATTGCGGTTAAAGGGCTTTTTTTGTTATAAAAACTAAACTTACAATGGTCAACTCTGCAACAGTCTACTAAACAATGATCAACTCAACAAAAACCAATTTTGGTTTTTATTTAAGATGTTGTTAATATCAAATTATGTATACATAATATAAACAGGGTAATTTAGTTTTAATCAAAACCGGGTTAAATTCTTCTTGCGTGTTACATTTATAGTAAAATAATCTCCCCAAAAATAATATATAAACAAATGTGAATGAATTTATTTTATAATTTGACAAGTAACAAGTTATTTTTGAAAATGGAGTTTATCTTTAATTTTGTTGTTGTTTAGTTTATATTTTTAACTTATTAGAAAAGAATGGCTTATGTAAGCACAATAATTATATTTTTGCGGTAATTAAACAATATATATCTTATTCGCTAAATTTATAAAGTAGGACGAATTGTTTGTAACGTTTTAAACAAGTATAAAAAGTATTAAAACTATCCAAGCGGCAAAAGCTTGAAGCACGAAAGGATTAACTTTTGGCGAAAGCGCCATGCACCCCTTAGGCAGTAATAAATATCATCGATATGTATGATTAGGAGTGCTCACTAATGACCAGATTTAGTCTAGTTTCAAACCATGAATGTACAATTTCTATATATATTCTACCGAGTAATTAAAGAACTGCGTGTTTATTTTATAAATTTGTTTGCCAAATATCTCTTAAAATACTTACATAATCAATAAACGCCGTCGTGTGAATGTTAAACAATGTGTAAAGAACAGCCTGGTACATTTAATTTACAATTAAAAAAAATCCGCCATAATGCCTTTAGAGTCATCCCTCCTAATGCCTTTTATATCCGTATATATATATATATATATATATATATATAAAATCCTAAGGCCGTAAAGCATTTACGATTTAGTAGGAGTAGAGAAACTATTTTTTAACAGGTTATTATTTTATCGAAAATTATAATAACTAAACAGATAAAAAATTGCCATTATGTATTTAAAAAAAGTTGAATAATTACTTAATAACCGGCCAGTATAAGAGGCACTTTGAACCAAAGACATCCGACGTAAAATTCCACAATTATTTATTCCGTTGTTGGTAAATAAGTACTTATAATTTTTATTTCAAACAACGCATACCAATGACATAACTTTTACCTTTATCTAATTAAATATATTGTAACATTTCCCTACTTGCTTGCTTATAATTACAACAAATTTTCTCGACTATATATCATTATTTATTATTATTATGCATGACATGCAGTAGATTGCATATCATATACAATTTAATAAGCAATTGAGTGTGAAAAATTTGCAACATACCTACTATTTGGAACACAGAGCCGACAAACTGTAACACATACCGATGTATCAGTAGTAGTAGCAAACGAAATGCTAATGAAACTGCAGAGTTCCGCAAACCGATCGGGAAATCGGCGTAAATGCCCCAGTGATGGATCTGTCCCAGCATCTACTGGATTACCATATGAAGGCTTATTGTGCTAATAAGGAACGATCGCTGCCTTAATTCCGAGTTTGAATGGTAATTGACGACGGTTTTTCTATGGCCTTTTCATCGGCTATTTTATGTCTGTATTTCAGCTCGCTTGAACTATAAAAAAATCTTACGTATTAAGAAAGCGACTCGGTATTATCCTTTATGGAATGTACAATTGAATTTAATTGAATCAAATAACGATTCTCCGCCACCATTATTTTTTTTATATTATTCACTTCAGAGTTGCTGTTCCCACATAATGTTATAATTATCGTTAAGCATTAGAATTGTATCGAAACAAACACCTAAAGGTTCATTGTAATTACATAACTAATTTGAAAAAGAATAATTTCTCGGTAAATGCAAGAACGCCTTTACGAACGTGCAATTACATACGAATAAATAATAGCTGAGCAAAGAAATCGAAAACGTGATTTTTTGCTGCGGGGCCGGTGCGTAAATTTGTTGATGTTTCTACATGGTTTTCCATAATTACAACCATTAAACGTTTGTAATATTTTATCCCGGCAGTTATTAATGGTAGGAACAATTAACTTTTCATAAAATATGTAATCGCATTTAATCAGTCTGATCGTTAGATAGGCGCCGACTGTTTTATATTTTGCTCTATTAGAATTTGATTTAGTTAAATATAAATAAAATCCTTTTCGGTTTTTTAATATTAATTTATATACGAGGGAAGTTTTTATGTTACCCATCTATAAAAACAAGTTAGAGTTACAGGATAAGTAACGCTAAGGCTACAAAAAAAATCTTTGCAAAATTGTCTTCTATAAAAAGCCTTTTTAAGTGTTTTTTTTTAGTTTTGGAAAAGAGTAATAGTATATATTAACTTATTGCTTAAAATTAATCAAAAATCTTAAAAAAGCATTGACAAGAATTGATCAATTAACCTTTTTGACTTATGACAAACTTAGTAAAGATAGCTTTTAAAATTATTTTATTGCTAAAAATTAATTTAAAATTAGACAAACAGAGAAATAGGCTTACAATTTTTGTTTTGTTTCTATATGCTTATCTGCAACACTAATCTATTCGTTTATATTTTTTTTTACTTTTGTACTGACTACCTACTCAAGTTTTGGTTGTTAAGGAATAGATTGTTCTAATATTATGATTTGTAAGTCATTATCTCATATGATATAGCTGCAAGAACATATTAGAAGGAAGTAACTTTCAATTTTTTGATGATTTTATTTTATGCTGAATTAGCAGGAGTAAGGGCACCCTCTTGTACTAGGAGTGAGAAATCGCTCCTAAGGCGTATGAGACAAATTCGACCAACGGCATGAAGATGCAGAAGGCAACGGAAAACCACTGCATTAAAGATCCCTAAGGATATCCCCAGGACAATCATGACAATGGCTGAAGAATCAAACAATGGCCTCAAGTACGGGCGTCTCTTAGCTGAGGCAGGGGTGCGAAGAACCTCCCGGTCAGCCACTATCAAGATAAACAAGAAACTAAATAGAAGAATAGGAACCTGGAACGTGCGAAGTATGTATGAAGCAGGGAAGATCAACAATACTATCAAGGAAATGGCTAGATTAAATATAGCCATACTAGGCATATTGGAAATGAGATAGCCAAATAATAGAAATACAAACTTTTTGCCAGTATCAGATAGAGTCATAATGTTACAAATACAGACAACGCCGCTGAACATCAATATAATTTAAGTAAACGAGCCAACATCAACAAGTGACGAAGACACAATCGAAAACTTCTACAACGAAATAGAACAACTACTCAGACATAAATCATAATGGGGGATTTAAACGCAAAAGTAGGAAATGGACCTGAAGGGAACGTCGTTGGCAAATTTGGACTTGGGACAAGAAACGAACGAGGGGACAGATTCGTGGATTTCTGCACAGTTAACGACTTAATCATCACAAACACATTCTACAATATGCCCAAACGCCGCCTGTATACGTGGATGGCTCCTGCTGACTCAGTTACCAACATAATCCGAAACCAAATCGATTACATTACAATAACAAACAGGCACAAAAACGTAATAAAATCAGTTAAAACGTTCCCCGGAACGGACGTGAATTTAGACCACAACCTCCTAGTGGCCCAAATCCGTGTCAGACTGAAAATAACGGCGAAACCCATAAAGAAACAAAATATTGACCTGGAGCAGCTTAAAGACCCTGACACAAGACAAGATATAGGAGAGAGAGACTAGAGAAAGAATTAGAAGATAGACATAACATACTAACTACTGCGATTAAAGAGGATTGGGAAAATTTCAAAACAATGGTAAACAAGATAAAACAAGAAACCCAAGCGCAGAGCAAATACATTACCAAAAAAAGAAACTGGATGAAGAACGAGATAATGGATCCCATGGAAAAAAGAAGACAACATAAAAACCGAAACCGGAACAAATATAAACAGATTAACAGTGAAATTAGAAGCAAATTAAGACTCGACAAGGCAGAATGGTTTTCCCATGAATATGCAGAAATAGAAGATTACGACAAGATGCACGACATGTTTCACCTACACAAAAAAGTCAAAAAAGCAGCTGGTTTTAAACAGAACAGAGGTCAGGACAAACTTAGAGATCGCAATGGAAAACTGATTATGGACATCGAAGGCAGACTGACCCGATTAAAAGAATACGTAGAAAAACTGTTTGCAAACACACGCACAGCACTGCTACCAGGCATGCAAAATATTTTGACTGGCCCTCCAATAACTAAAGAAGAGGTGGAGAGAGCAATCAAGAACGCAAAGAACAGGAAAGCCACAAGGCCAGATGAAATCCACACAGAAATACTAAATGTGCTCCAGACTAGGGGCATTGCAATCCTAACACAGTTGTTTAATGCAGTATACGATACAGGGGAAATTCCAAATGACTGGCTCAAATCTACTTTTGTAGTAATACCAAAAAAGAATAAGGCAGAGGAATGTAGCGACCACCGTACAATTAGTGTAATAAGCCACGTCTTAAAGATCTTCTTACACATAATACATCAAAGAATATACAGAAAAATAGAAGAACACATAGGTGAAACACAATTTAGGTACCGCAAAGGACTGGGCACCAGGGAAGCTTTATTTAGCCTACAAGTCCTAACACAAAGATGTTGAGATGTAAACCGGAAAATATTCCTATGCTTTATTGACCTAGAAAAGGCGTTTGACAAGCTACAACACAACAAAATGCTAGAAATATTAAGAAACACTGGAATAGACGACAAAGACCTTTGTTTCATCTCAAAACTTTACTGGCAACAAACAGCGAACTTCAGAATTGGAGACAGACTTACAGAAGCAGTTGACATACAAATAGGAGTTAGACAAGGATGCGTCTTTTCTCCGCTAATATTCAACATCTATGCAGAGCAAATAATCAAAGAAGATCTTGAAGGGAAAAGTGAAGAAGATAACCTGCGATATGCAGATGATACAGTACTCATTGCAGAGAGTATAGAACTAATGCAAGAAATGCTTAACCGGGTACATGTAGTATGCGGAAAGTACGGTATGAAACTAAATATAAAAAAGACGAAGTACATGATTGTAAGTAAGGATCCAGTAGGCAACCATAATATCCAGGTCGATGGCGTTCTTCTTGAATACACTAATAAGATAAAATACCTCGGATGCACCCTGAGTGATGACTGGGACCACTCAACGGAAATCCGATGCCGCATTGACACGTATGAAGTAAGTATTATGTGGGAAAGACCTGAACCTAGCACTACAAATAAGAATGCTTAGATGTTATGTGTTCTCAGTCCTTATGGAATGGAGTGCAGGCATGGACACTAACTGAAGCAAACCTTAAATGAATAGAGGTTTTTGAGATGTAGTGCTACAGGAGGATACTCCGCATCAGCTGGACGCAGCATGTTACAAATACCACGGTTATGGAAACGCTTAAGAAAGAAACCGAACTAGTACGAACCGTAAAAAACAGAAAATTTGCATATTTCGCACACGTAATGAGACACCCAGAGACATACAATATCTTACATATAATCATGCAGGGAAAGGTCAAGGGAAAGCAAGGTGTGGGAAGACGGAGAACATTCTGGCTAAAGAACCTCCGACAGTGGTTTGGACTAACAACAGAGTCGCTGTTCAGAGCAGCGGTCAATAGAGTGATGATAGCCAACATGATATTTAACGTTTTCTAATCGGATAGGGCACTCGAAGAAGAAGCTAGGCTGGCTGTTATCGGCGTTAGCATAAAAGTCGTTCCGACGAAGGTGCTTGTTCACTTTGGAGATGGAAATAAAGTTTCTTGTTAGTATATGAAGTGTATGGTTTTTAGAAAGGTAAAATGCTTGATTGGATAGATGGGACACTGTTTATGTGTATGTTAAAGTCTTTGAGAAATTGTGCGGTTGATACACTCCGGCTAATAGGTCCCTGCTTTTGTATGTAGAGATTTCTTGGGTTTTGTGTGTTTCTGTTTACGTGACATTTGTTAGAGGAGGAGCAATAGGAGTCATGCGGTTTAGGGTTGAGCTGTTAGCGCGGAGTTGGCTTGGAGGTTTGTTTTATTGGAGGTTTTTTGAAGGTGTTTCCTAGGTGTAGTGATTTTTTGTGTAAACCCTAGATTGCAATGCAAAGTCTGGGGTTGCTGATGTGGTACTGCTACGTCTGAAAGCTGTTGTGTTGTGTTATATATTTAACTTTCACTGTAGCCATTTTTTGAGGTTTTAGTCATTGGTTTATGATGCAGATATAATAGGTCCGATGATACTAAAGTATTCAGTAGATTTAGTTCAGAATTGCTTCTGAGGAACTATTTCTTGCTAGATTTTGTTTGACCTATTTGCAGATATAGAGATTGTTTGTTGTTCCGTTTCTGCCATCTGCATTAAGCCATGCTCTTGAATTTATTTGTGTTTGCTCGGGGAATAGTAGCAGCTATTTTGAGATATATATTTGTAGGCACATCTAGACTTTTACTAGACTGCAGATATTGCTTGACTTTGTTTGGCACGTTGGCAAGCAAAATGGTTATTTTGGGGTTTGTTTGCAGGTGCCACCAATATATGCATTAGTAGTATATGTTTCTGGATCTTGATTTTAGTTAGTCTCGACTTTGGTTTGGCTGATGCTTTGCTAGGTGAATGTTCTTGGTTGGTGGTTTGCCCAACTGCGATGTAATTTGGCCAGTAGTTTGTTTGAACTAACTTACTAATCAAAAATGTTATTGATTTTCTTCTGTATTTTAAGTAGAGATAGCCGCTTCTGGGTTGTTGCATAGGTGGAGGTGATCTGTGGACATTAAGATAGAATTAGTAATGGTTAAACATTTTGCATACTTGTACTTTGTTATGTTGCTTACAATTGATCTGAAAAGATTAATTGACGAATAAGTAACTCTTGCAAAATGATGGTACGGTGTATTCACCAAGGACAACTTTTCTTGTTGTTGCCCACTGGCAGTCTCTTGCAAGCAAGAGTTTGATAAAGGCGGTGGTCTAAGTTTGCTGCGGTTGGCAGCGGTGCGGCACGGCAAGTAGCAGTGGTAGTAACTGGTCCAAACTTTCTTTGTAACGGTTTTATTTTAAGGATTTTAGTTTATTTATCCTGGACTGGTGCTGGTAACATATGCTATAGCTATATATTAATACTGTATTTGGAGTGCCCTTTATTAGTCATCAGATTTGGTAAATTAGAGAAGAGAAAAGAGGAGGCTGACCCTATTCTATTGTAAAACGCATTTTTATTATCAGTTAGACGATTTGTTGTGTCTATAGACAATAACAAAGATTTATTTTATTACCTGACAGTATGCAGAAATAGAGCAAATATCATCTACAGAACTGCTTAAAGAGAACATGTTGTACCGGCGGATAAATACACAAGGATTTGTTGTATTATGCTCTTGTTTGCATAGACGAGTCTAGGAAAAGTTTTGTCTGGTGCAAAGTATGTAAAAGCAAAGCAAGACATAAGTATTCATCTGCGAAAAAAACTAATTAAGAAAACATTATTTTCTTATTGAAAAACTGTATTCCTTAACGTTGCGAGAAAATTTATTGTGGTCAAGTACTACTTTTACTTTTTGCTACTATATTACAATTGATAATTCTTAAAAACCTTATTAAATATTCTCTTTACATTCTATGATGTCTAGTAAATAGAACTATCTCTTTGATCGCGTGCGTTAATGGTTTTTGTTTTTTTTTGGCCCGTTTGGTTTGTTTATTGACGGTGGGTTAAGCTGACGTTCGTGTTATGATTAAACGACTATTTTCTGATTTATTTTCTTTGGTGATTTGAATATCTACCATTACGTAAGCAGTTGACGGAGATAATAATGTTATATTCCCTGACAATGAACGTCATATCTGTTTTTACCACTACCTTAAGTGGCCCCTGATAAAGTAGTTGGTAATGAGTATTTAGACCTTCGCGTCAGTCAAAAACCTGCTAGGTAAGTTCTTTAAATATAAACGTATTTTTTTCTTCTTGCCGACGCGTTGGTTGGTCAGAAACTTGTCATCTGCTCTTGTAGAGTTGTTATAAATACTGTCGGAGAAAATAGTTTATGCACTGCCAGTCTACCTGGGCCTGTGGGACGCGGCCGCCTATTTAAAGGAGTCATTCCCACTAAAACTCCCAGTTTATTTTTTCCGGCTTTCCGTACCTTTTGGCACAGCTTCTTGCGAAAACTCTTCTTCTATATGTGTTTCTTTTTGTTGTTTTTCTTTTCGCCGATTATGTTCTGTATAGTCGCAGCTATCAGGTTCCAGTTTGTACTGTTTACGAGCATGTGCGATATGCAGAACTAACTCGTAGTATTGTTTTTTTCGGCAACTTGGTGTGAATCTCTTTATACTTCTTTGTGTTTAGCCAGTCAGTCTATATTGGTGCTGGGTACAGCCCGTTTACGTTTGGCAGGATTCTAGCTAACGTCGTTGCCAATTTTCTGGCTTTTTTTGCTGCTGTTGTGATGTGATAGCCCATGTTTTTAATTTTTCTTAGATGTACTCCGATGTATTTTACCGTTTACCTACTGGTAATTTTTTTCCCGCAGATGTTTCTTATCACCTTGAGCGTCCTTTTAGTATGACCATCTTGGTTTTTTGAGCGGCAATTCTCAGTTTTTTGTCATTCATCTATCTTTCAACCCGGTAAGAGGTTTCTTTGATGTCTTCGATTATTTATTTTTTATTATTTTCCAGGACTAACATAGCCAGGTTATCCGCGTAGCCAATTAGCTAACGTCCAGATTTAGCACACTGTTGTAGAATATATTTTATAAAACTGGTCCGGCTACTAAGCCTTGTAGGACCCCCCATGTCATTTCTAGCGTGTTCTTTTCTCCGATCTTGATGTACTTTTTGTTGAAGTAACTTTTACAATACCTTGCCACGAGACCGTGTTGAAGGCGTTTTCTACGTCGAATGTGGCAAGGACCGCGCATTTTCCATGTAGCTTTTCTGCAGTGCCTTAAGGACTGCTTGGGTAGCGTCGATAGTCGATCTTCTTTTTCTGTTCGGAAAGGTCTTTGGTATGCTTTATGATGTTTATGATTCTGCACGTGACTATCTGCTCGCAAAGCTTTGACAGATTGGTCTATAAGATGTTTTGTTTTTTATATCCTTTTTTGGCTATTCTACTAGGACAAGGGTACCCTGCTTCCAACTTTTGAGGATCTAGCCTTCTTTTAAAACTTCGTCCACCGCCCGTCGGAGGATGTAGGGGCAGTTGATCGCAATAAGTTTTATTACTTTCGGCAATATGCCGTTAGGACTACGTGCCTTCTTGGTTTTAATCTTCAGTCCGGCTTTGCGGGTTTGCTCGGTTGTACACTTGAGTACATCTTGCTTTGTGACAGTGTGCTTTTTCCAGATATCTATCGGTTTTTGCGGGAAAGTATTTGTTGCTGTTTTTATTTGTTTTTGTTTCGACAGTTTGGTTGGCTGCCTTGCTCCTACCTTCTTGGTTACAATTTGATACCTCCTTTAATCTCCAACCTCAGTTTTTTTTTTGGTTTTGCAGTAGAGTTTTTGTACTGCTTTCCTTGCTTTGCTTGTTTGTTATTAGCTTGGTAATGTTTTTTGAGGTTGGAGCTGTAAACTGTGCCAACAACTTTTCTGGTAGTTAGAACGGTTTTCTATACAACATATCCGTTGCTGTTGCCTAAATATTGCTTTTCTATGCTGAACAGACATCTATTTTATAACGGTTAGCAGGACGGGTCTATTAATTGTTTTTGTGGAATCTAATTGCGTTATTTAATTGCTATTCCATCATTGGTTGAAGGGTGGTAAGCTGTGGTTATAAATGAGCTTTACTTGTTAAGTGGTTCAATTGTCTAAATAGATGTTGCTCAAATTGTTTTTGGTCCGTAGTAGCGGTACCCGAAATGTAGCGATCCGGTGTTTGTAGAATGCTTGTGCTACTGTTTTTGCTTTCTAGTTTTTTATTGAAATATCTTTTGGCTATCAGGAAAAACAATACACTCTGGTCAGAAAATATCTGCAGCCTTTCGAGCTCGGCAGAATTATAATGTTGATGTGCACATGTTCAAATTTTCTAGATGCGGCTGATGACTTTGGCTTGTTGACAGTCAAAGGAGCTTTGAAACCATTCTTTGTAGTCCTTACTAATAAATGGCCAAATACACTGCCGAGCATAAAACTGTAAATTGTTTTTTTTTTATTTTTAGTTTTTTTACGTGTTTTTTTGATTGTAACAGTTTACTAACTGATTGCTTGAATAAAAAAAAAGTTTATGTTGTTCAAAGTTTATTGAAAGTAAAAAAAATGAACAATTTCAATTTGATGTGCTAAGTAATGAAAATGATCAAGTTTACTTTCATGTGCTTTTGTTAAAACGTACAAGCATAGTTTTGTTTCTGTGATGATATCTGTCTGTTGCAAATTGTTTGTGTATTATTGTCATTGTTAGTGTTTGGCAATGAACTTAAATCCTGTTGTTGAGGCACGAATTGTGGCGGCTTTAGAAGACGGCCGCAGTTAGCTCAAACCTGTGATAAACGTTGATACAAGCTTCTCGAGTGTGCAACGAGTATGGCTGGTTTGCTCATTCAAAAATTTGGTTCAGGGCGAGGCAACACTATAACAGCTAGAGATGACCGCATTTTTGTTTCTAGTGCTGTGAGAAACTGAATTGTCATAGCAGTTTCCCTTCAAAATTATCTGCAAAAAGTGAGAAATGTCAACATAAGTGAGTAGACAATTAGGAAGCGACTTTATGGTGCTGGATTATTTTCTCAAACTAGAGCTACTGGACCGCCGCTTTTTCGTAAACAGCAGATTGCGAGGTTGAATTTTGCACGAAAACACTTGGCTTGGACAATAGCGGATTGGAGTAGCGTATTGTTCTCCGTTGAATTGCGATTTTGTCTTACGGGCTCAGATAGACGTGTAAGAGTGTGGCAACATTAGGGCAAAATACATGGTCAACCATGTATTGTCGAGCGACATCTATTTGGTGGAGGATCAGTTATGGCATGGGGAGGCATATCTTTCTCGCACGTTGTTAGTCTTTACCGAAAATGGGACGTTGACTGCGCATAGGTTCTAGAAGACCATATTTTACTGTTTATGGTTATTCTTGGTGGCGACGCAACATTTATGCAAGATAACGGCCCCACACTGCTCGGATAGTTTCTGAGTATCTTGACAAGTGTCAAATTACGCGATTTGTTTGAGCATGTTTGGGATGAGATGGAATATTGTTTACGGAGTCATGTCCCGGCTTCCAGAAATTCTAGAAAGCTTCGCGACATACTGGTGCAGGAATGGAACAATCTTCCGCAGAATGTGATCTAAAATCTGATCCCACGCATGCCTCGTCGTTTGCAAGTTGTTATCACTGCTAGAGGAGGAAATATTTGCTGTCTTCGAATATTCGAAGTCCTTAAGCTTTCTTTTGTTTCAACAAAATCAAATGAAAGTAAACTTGTTAATTTTTATTACTTAGCATAGCAGTTTTTTTGTTTTATGTTGCACATTAACGATATGTGTCATATCTTATATCTTTATTAGTATTAACTGAAAAGTGATGATTTACTTATTTTTTTCAGTTCTTTATCAGCTTTTTGCGCCAACGTTTTTATGTCTATTGCAGGTTCAATTTTAACGAGATAAGAGGGCATTTGCGACAATTTTATCTTCACCTGATACATGACGTATGTCTGTGGAGAATTGCCTTATATAATCCAGGTGTTGAAACTGCCGTAGGGTATACTTCTTGTTTCTTTTTGCAAATCGCATAGGTGAATATAAAAAATGACTTGGCTACAATTATGTGGCGGAAAAATTTGTTGACTTGCTGTTGAAAAGCTGTAAAATTTGATTGCAAAATATGGCAAGTGTAGTATTGAGCCATGGATTAGGAAATATTGCTGTTTGTGCTAGGTTTTTTTTGCAAGCCTCAAATGTTTTTTTGGCCTTTGATCCAGTTTTTTTTTCGGAGTTTTGCCTGTGATGATGTTTTGGAGTAGGTCGTTGAGTGGAGTTTATGTACGTGTGTCACTTTAGGAATATTTTTGTTGTAAAAAATTGTCATGCCTAAAATCTGCCTACGTTTCTTGTCTTGGGTATGAGCGTATTTCTTCAACTTTATTTTGCAGTTGTTGGGTTTTATTGGCAGAGACAAGATAGCTAAGAAGTTTTACGGGTGATTGGTCAAATATATATTTAAATGGGTTAATGACTACTCCTTAGTCTTGTAGACGTTTAAACAAAATCTCTAGATGTTTTAGGTGTTATTTTCTGATACTATTAATATATCAGCTATATAGGCATAGGCAAATTTAATAAATTTTTGGAACTTTTGAGCATCATTTTAATGCTCGAAGGTCATACATGGAAACTCAATCAATCCAAACAAAGTTGTTATTACTGATTTGGCAATGTTTTTGTTTGCTGCTGATATCTGTTTAATGTTTTGAATAGGTCATCAGTTAAGAAGGTTTTTGCATTATTTAAATTTTGAGCAAAATTTGGCATTGCTGCTCCAAGTTTTAACATGGCGTTAATTTTTTTCTTAGCGGCTTCTATTTATCTAGGGCCAATTGCCGTGGCTTGTGTGTTACAAGAAGAGTTGCTGTTCTTTTACTGTAGTACTTAGTTTGATGATTTGTTGGCTTTGATGAACTGTCTGGGTTATACATTTTTGGAAGTTTTGCCTTTAGTTTGTGGAAATGTGTCAATTTTGCTGCAAGTAAAGTTGTTTTTTCAAATTTCTACGTAAGTTTTTGACAAAGTTTGAAGTCAAGCGTCAACGTCACTGTACCGTATGTTGCAATTTTTGTTATATGATTACTTGCTTTGTGGTTCTCTAATATAAGATTGAGTAAACGCATATAGATCATCATCGATGTCTATTGTAGTGTAATCAATGATGTAATAGTTGCGGCAAAATGTTGGGCAATTACCGTCCGTCGCCATTATCAATTGCTTGTTTTGTTTCTTTAAACCGAGCATGGCTGAGTGCACTTTACTGTTTTGCGCCCGAATCTCATATAACATCAGCAGATGCCATTGTCGCATTGAGGCTGACTGTGAGCTCGACCTCGATTTTTTATGATGTTTGGACTCTTAATTGATGCTATATTTTGTTGTAGTGTGTCTGTAAGTTGCTGCAGCTTAGTAGCTCTTGCCTTCTGGAACTTGAGCAGTCCCTTCAGCGACTGTGGGTCGATAAGTCCACGATGGAAATAGCCAATTTTGCAATTTTTTTTAAGGTTAGGTTTTTATGAGCCACTAATCTTCCGAAGCATAGTACACAAACGTATACGCCAGACTTTGAATGTGTCGTAAGAACAAACTTATCGCGCTCTAAAAGGCGGCATATTTTATGTTTCTGGGACACGGAAAGACGCTTAATCATTTCCGATGTTATTGTGGTATACGCATTTTAACATTCTAGGATGCTTGCCACTTTGCAATACAAGTTTTAATCAAAAATTGCGTTTTATTTTTAACTTTAGAACAATCACAAGACAGTTTACGCGTACTAACATTCAGCATTTAATTGACCAACCATTTAAAGATCAAGAATGGATTCGAAACCAAACGAGTTGTTGCGAACGTTTGGGTTTAAGAGTAGTTCATTTTAGAAAGTGCATTTAAAAAACTTGTTTGGGACTCTACCCCGTATTAGAAAAGTTTTTTTTTTTATTGTATGCTACTTTTTGATTAGATGTTTGTAATCATAATTTTTAAAAAACTTTTTTATTTAATAAAAAAATTGGTGACGCTACTGAATGAATTGTATAAGGTTTGCATATATAAAGACCGAATATCTGCCGGTATAAGCAGACCTCTCTTGCTGGCCAACAGCTCAGGGTGGATGAGCAAACAAGAGTAAGGGCACTTTTGTCCGAAGGAGAAGAAATTGTCCTTTAAGGCGGATGAACCAGCCAATGGTCAACGGCAGAAAGATGCAGATGGCAACGGAAAACCGCTGCATTAAAGATCTCCTAGAGATATTTCCAGGAAAAATATCATTATGGCTGAAAAACTTAACAATGGCCCCGAGTACGGACGCTCCTTAGAAGGAGCAGGGGTGCGAAGAATTGCCCGTTCAGACAAAAGAGACTAGAAATTTCCATACTGGGTATTAGTGAATCACGTTGGAAAAGATCCGGGAAATGTATTGTGGATGAACATTGTATATACTACTCAGGAGAAGACAGCAAACATCATCGTAATTATTATGACCAAAGCAGTTGATAGATGTATTAAGTCCGTATGTTATGTATCTGATAGAGTTATGATGATTCAGTTGAACTCAAAATTCAACATCAACTTATTCATGTGTACGCCCCTACCAGGGATAGCGATGCTGAATACCTAGAAAAAATTTACGAAGAGATTAAAAGCGTTAGGACTAATGAATAAAGATATCTCTATAGTAATGGGAGATTTTAATGCAAAAGTCGGCAAAGGTAAAGAAAGTAAAAACAGTGGCGATTTTGGTCTAGGAGAAAGAAACGATAGAGGGGACCGCTTTGTGGAATTTTGTAAAGAGAATAATCTTTGTATAAGAAATACTTTCTTTAAACTGCCAAAAAGGCAACTGTATACATGGACTGCTTCATCAGACAATCCCGAGAGAATAGTCAGAAATCAGATTGACTTTATTACCATTAACGAACGATACCGAAACATGGTCAAAGCAGTGAAAACACTACCCGGAGCAGATGTAAACTTTGATCACAATCTATTGATAGGGGAGATCAGGCTCAGACTTAAAAAAGTCAATCAACAACAAGCATCTAAAAGAATAGATTTGGAGTATCTACAAGCTATTCGACAAACCATGACAAATAGTATAAAAAACAGATTTGAAATAGCAGAAAATCAGATGAATATAAAAGACCACTGGCAACAGTTCAAAGCGATTATCTAGGAAACATTATTAGGTATAAAGCAAACACATAAAAAGAAACAACAATGGATGAATAACGAGGTTCTTAACCTAATGGATGAACGGAGGAAACATAAAAACCAAGAAAAAGAAAAATATCAATCTATTAATAAAGAAATAAGAAGAAAAATACGTTTAGCAAAAAGAAAATTTGGTTGGATGGCAAATGCTCCGAAATAGAAGAATTAGATGGAAAACATGATGCTTTCAATCTGCATAAGAAAGTAAAAGAGATGTTGGGCACGGAGAACAAAAGAACGAATAGTCTTGTCGACAAGGATGGTAAGCTTATTCTGGACGAGATAGACAAGCTAAAACAAGACATATTTGCAGACGATAGAGACAATGTAGAAGTAGTAATACAAAATAATATATCAGGCCCAGCGATACTACCAGCAGAAATAGATAAAGCTATAAGATTAGCAAAAACAAAAAAATCAACAGGTTCAGACGAGATTCCTACCGAGCTATTAAAACTCCTCGAATCTAAAGGCAAAAAGTCACTTCTTTATCTTTTTAATAAAATATATGAGACAGGTGATATACCATCCGATTGGCTGAAATCGAGTTTTATTATGATTCCCAAAAAAATAAACGCCAAAAAATGCAGCGATCATAGGACTATAAGTCTAATGAGTCACGTCTTGAAGATCTTTCTTAGAATAATACACTCCACAATATACAATAAAATGGAAGAACAGATTAGTGATACTCAGTTCGGATTTCGTAACAACTTGGGAACCAGCGAAGCACTTTTTGGTATTCAGGTTCTGATACAAAGATGTAGAGATATTGGGCAGCCGGTTTATATCTGTTTTATTAACTTTGAGAAAGCTTTTGATAAGGTGAAGCATGATAAAGTTATTAAGATCTTGCAGAGAGTAGGAATAGACGACAAAGACCTACGTATCATTAGAAACCTGTACTGGTATCAAGAGGCAAATATTGGAATTGGTCAAAACATCTCGGAAACGTTTAAAATAAATCGAGAAGTGAGACAGGGGTGTATTTTATCTCCCCTGCTATTCAATATATACTCCAAAAACATCTTTCAGGAAACACTGGAAGAAATTGACGGAGGGATCAAAGTAAACGGCGTCAACTTTAATAACCTGAGATATGTTGACGACACGGTATTAATAGCTAGCAACCAGGAAGAACTACAACAGCAATTAACAGTATTATAGAAAATTGTGATGAATATGGCCTGAAGCTTAATACGAAAAAAACCAAGTTTATGATAGTAAATGACATTCTCTGGGATTTTATCCCAGAGAATGTCATTACATATCTTGGTTAATATAAACAGTGACTGGGATATGAGCAAAGAAATCAGAATCCGCATTGAGGAAGCCAGAGCTACATTCTTTAAATTAAAGAAAGTGCTGTGCGGTAAAAATATTAGCCTCAAACTTAAAATCCGGTTTATAAGATGTTACATATTCCCAGTATTGCTATACGGAGCTGAAAGCTGTACGCTGAAAGAAATTTTGCTAAAAAAAAAATGTGGGTGTACTGAAGAATATTGCGTATAAGTTGGAAGGAGCAAGTCACCAATGAGGAAGTCCTAAACCGCATGTCAAAAGAAAAAGAAATTATAACAACAATAAAAACCAGAAAACTTAAATACTTTGGTCACGTTATGCGACATCCCGAACGGTACAACGTATTACACCTAATAATACAAGGAAAAATAGCGGGAAGAAGAGCTCCAGGTCGTAGAAGAACTTTGTGGCTAAAAAATTTAAGAGACTGGTTCAATAAATCCACGACATCCCTGTTCCGGGCGGCAAGTAATAAAATAATAATAGCCAATATGATAGCCAACGTTTGTTAACGGACACGGTACAAGAAGAAGAAGAAGATATAAAGAGAAAGCTTTTTGCGTTAAAATTCGTTTTTCTCATAAAAATATCTAGACCTGTTTTTGATTTTTTTAACGTTAGTTAGGAAGTTTGGGAAGCAGAAAACAGTGATATCTTGAAAACGGAGCGGAGCGTTTTTTGACAAAATTGACGATGAAAAACCTATGTGGGTTTAAAAAAAAAAAAAAACTTCTGCAAGTTGAACGGTATAGGCGACGACACATTAACTTTTAATTATTTAGAATTTTAAACTTATTATTAAAAAATGAATTTTATTTTTTTTTTGAAATTTTTGTTTTATTCAATATTTAATCTTTATTGTATCGAAATTAAAATTCTTCTTTTCTATACTACAGTTATGTACTAATACAAACTTTTATATTATTATATTTTAAGATGTTTATTATTCTTAGCATTATAAGAAATATTTCAAATCTTACTATTCAGCTTCCCACAATATTTGTATTCTTATATATAAATAAACAAAACTCGATAAAAATTATCTCCAAATAAATGCTTTCATTGCAGCGATAACAAAATAAACCACACACATTTTTTTGTAGCAAAAACCAATTGGCATCGCTCAAGCACATGCATTGTTTTCGGCAATTCTCTCATTCCTTTGTGAGTGTGTAGCGACGATCGGGGTCTGTGTAACAAGTGATCGAATTAACTCCCCAATTTTTCCAAATTAATCGCTGTTATTTGTCGCACGGTAGTATTGATTGCGTGACCGCAATCGAATCGTTATTGTGCGGGCGTTATATATCGGCGCTAATAATAAAGTTATAATCACTTGACTTTTTAATAAAATTGTATTTGTGTGTTCGCTGGGGGATTACTAATCCATTTATAGCGATGCGGAGGATAATAAAAAGGTAAAATGATTTATAATACAAATATTGATACATCTGTGTATTGAGTTGAATTGGTAATGATAATTAACGTTTTTAATTCATTAGATATAAATTATAATGTGGAATAAGCAGATGTTCTATGAGACTGGGCCAAGTGATTGTCTTGACGGCCTCGTTAGATTTATTAAAAATATACAAATCAAAGAAACTAAAATATTATAATATTATAATGATGGCATGTAGAATAGAATGGAATTTAGATTTGATTGGTATTATTTTTTTTTAAGTTTTGGCGTTACCAATTCTACTCACATTCTGGGGTGGTAATGATTGAAATAACTTATTTAATTTGTGCATTGTGATGAATTATTTTAATAAAATATTAAATAAAATACAATGGGTTATGAAGCAGAACAATTTCCTGTAAAACAGGAATATAAAAAACAAATTACCGACAACTGAATGGAAATATTCCCGACTGGGAATCAGTAGGTAAATTGCATTGCAAATAAATTGAAAGTTCTACTTAAATATGGTATCGATTTAATACTGCGAATCAAATTAGCAAAGCGTTAACTTAATCATGTACTAAACAGCAAGATTCAAATCAATAATAATAAACTCGTTTTATATTATAGTAATTATAATAAATTGACCTATTATGATTTTTTTTCAATATTTATGATTATAACTGTTAAGTATTGGTGGGAACATGCTCCTTTCATTTGTTATTAAATTAGCAGGAAAAATGACAAAATATTTATGGTTGCGTGTTGATTTTAAGATGTGAAAGCTTCAATATAACGCATTTCATTGGCAATAAATATCAGGATATAATTGGCAGCAGTAAAAACACACTAAAATGAAACGGCGTTCCCATACGAGATAAGCGCTTTGACACGTGCAGAGCATTTAAAACTGCAACGAATTTCGACAACTGCGTTGAGGTGGTGGTGAAGGGATTTATCCTCAATTTGCCTAATCAGGAAGCGGATTAGAGTTGTGGTAGAACAATGGGTAAATACGATATCCACGGCGTTTGTGTATTACAGGAGCCGCGGCGGTGTAACGTACGTCTTATTAGAATATAAACTTTAATGTGATCCGATATTCTCAAGAGATAATATCATGTCACATGGAGGTAGAAGTAATTAAGGAGGCGATCACCGCTCGAAGCGAGAAAGGATAAACTGAGAGAGATGCGAGCGCGGCTTCCGTATCTATAAGCTCGCGTGTTGGGACCAGACTGCAGCTAATGTCAAATGTCGTGGGCTTAAAGACACAACATGACACAGAGGCACAGGCAGAACAGCGCATGCAGTCATCCTCCATTTACAATACTAGATAATGATGCATTACCGCTACTTATTCCGCTCACAATTAAAACCGACTGAAAGCGAGAATACACAGATCGCGAGGCCAGATTGTGGCGAGGCGTATTTAATTACCGGCGCATTTAAATGTCCAGATTTGACATCTGCATTCGAGCTGCATTCTAAACTAATAACAACGAAATTCACACCAAAACTGTAAATTAACAAACGAAAACAATATCAGTAAGTACGCTCACATAAATTACACATAATCATGATATCTAAAGGACTCGTATTGCCGCTCGTATCAATTCTAAACTCTATTCAGTATTAAATTACGAGAACAATTAGTGTTTCATGGACGTTCAATGGTTGAAATATATTTCATTGCAATTGATAGAAAATGGGATAAAATTATATTATATTTATTGCAGCAATAATCCTGAATGGAATATATAATACTTGACTTTATTATATTATTATTATTATCATATATTTCCATCGCAGTATAAATTATAGAAATGCGCATAATGTCGAGGAAACGTGTCTACAAAGTGAACTTACATTCAGCAAAATTAATTATACGTGGGTGGCTGCACCGTCTGAACTCAAGTCTATTATTTGCCTAATGAAATATTTGGAAAGCAAATAACTACATACATCTAAAATAATAATAATGTTGTTAGACCTTATTTAACAAACTAATTATATTAAATAAATTTGATGAATTGAGTTCTTACAGAAGCAAGAGCTCATGTCTTCGAACAAGGCGTGTTTGGTAAATCCATCATTTTGTCTCAGAATTTGAAGTAATTAGCAGCTTTTTTGAAAGAGGCAAGTTTTTGGCGGAAAAGATCAATTACAATATATCACTACGAGATTCAACCCCTACTTCAGTGAATTTTTTGACTGCAATGACATGTCATGGACAAGCTATACCAAAATAACTTTGCAAATCTGTCATACATATTATCTGCTTATTTTGTAAATGAAATTATTTGATTGGCCGAAACTTTGAATTTGTTGATAGCTTTATTTTAGAAGTGGTCATCTTTTAGTTTTCTACGTTGCTGTTTGCAGTCTGTGAATGGAAACGTTTAATTAGTTGATGTTACTCTATTTTTCTTTTTTGGGGCGGTTTTGAAAAGATGAATCCTGGCATTCTCTAAATGGTCTTAGTCAACGGACGTTGAATGATGCCGGGGGTTTGGTCTAGTCGAAGTTAGCATTTGCAAATGAGCAGGAGCAAATTTTGCTTTTTCTTGTCAAGTTTCTAGGCGACTTAGCGGTTGGTGTTTGGGTTGGCAAACAGCCTAATGGTCGATGTTGAGCAACTGTGTTCAGACTACTTGTTAGTAATCATGATCTGAAGTGACTTGTCCACCTTGTCAAACGTTGGTCAATAAAACAACTCCTCTTTTGACTAAAGGACTTCTAAAACTTGCAGTGAGAATAAACTTTCAATTATTTGATAACAAATACTTGGGCGGGCAAGTGGGCACTCCAGTTCAAACTATTTGCTAGTAATCATGATTTGGAGTGATTCACCCATTTGCCCAAGTGTTGGTCATAAAAATTGGATACTACATCTTTATTCTTTCACAAAGAGACTTTAAACGCTTGCAAAGAGAAGAAACTTCTAATTTTTTCATAGCAAACTTTTGGGCGGGTAGGTAGATACTCAAACTACTTGATGGTAATCAAGATCTGAAATGTTGTAGTTTTAGACGTTGAGAAATTTTATTTATTATTTCTTCTTTTAATATGCGGCTTCTAACACATGCAGAAAGAAAAAACTTACAATGTCTGCTAACAAACTTTTTTTATTAAAAGATTGAATATTACTTCCTTTTTCTTAGACAAGGAAATTTCTAACAATTGCAAACAAAAATTTTTATTTTATTAAATCAAGTTTTAGCTTGTAGGTGGGCATTTTAGTCAAAATTACTTGATAGTTAGATTGGATATTACTTTCTTCTTTTTGATAAAAAAACTTCTAACGCTTGCAAAGAGAAGAAACTTCAAATTTTTTGATAATAAACTTTTTAGAAGGGAGGTGGGCACTTTACTTCAAACTACTTGATAGTAATTATAATCTCTAGTCACCCACCCACCCGTTCAAGTGTTGGTCATAAAAAGATTGGATATTAGCTTCTCTTTGGACAGAGATTTTTATAACGCTTGCAAAGAGGAGAAACATTTAATTGTTTGATAACAAACTTTTACGTGGGTGGTTGGGCACTCCAGTTCAAACTACTCTATAATTATTATGATCTGGAGGATCTGGAGTATATTAGCTTCTCCTTGGACAGAGATTTTTATAACGCTTGCAAAGAGGAGAAACATTTAATTGTTTGATAACAAACTTTTACGTGGGTGGTTGGGCACTCCAGTTCAAGCTACTCTATAATTATTATGATCTGGAGTGACACACCCATCCGCTTTAGTGTTGGTCATTAAATGATTAGATATAACCTTTTTTTTCTTGCAGAATGAAACTTCTAACGCTTGCAAACAGGAGAAATTTCAAATTTTTTTATAATAAACTTTTGAGCGGGTAGGTGCAACTTCACTTCAATGACTTGATGGTAACTATGATATGGAGTGACCCAACCGCCCGCCCTAGTGTTGATTATTAAAAGATTAAATATCTTCTTTTTGAACAAAGAGACTCCTAACGCTTGCAAAAAAAATAAACTTTTAGTTTTTTTACTACAAACTTTTGAGCTTGTAGTTGGGCATTTTGGTTTAATATTATTAATATCATCTCTTCTTTCTTGGAGTAAGAAACTTCTAACACTTGCAAAGTGGAGACATTTTTAATTTTTTTATAATAAGCTTTTGATTGGGTTCAGTTCAAACTATTTGATGGTAATTATTAAAGCTAGGATTTATATGCGTTATGATTTTTTACTAATATTATATGCATATCAATTTTGAATGTATATCTTCACGAATCATAAGAACGTAAAGCAAATGGCACTTCTTATTTTGGCTTATTTTGTCTATTTCGGTTTTATGCATATTTTAGTTTTTATGCATATTTTAAGATTTTTTATTTGTTTTTCATAATTTTTATGCATATTTGATACTTATTCTAAATACTTTTGTCTATTTATTTATTTTTGTGCATATTTTATGCTTATTTTGAGCAATTTTTGATTTCATAAAATTTAAGAGTTAATAAAACGTTTTTTAAAAGAACGTTTTAAAATAGACATGGTCATGTACGACTCATGCTCCTCACTCGAGTATGAGCAATTATTGCCCGACTTTTTTGGCAGAAGAAGGTCCTTTTTAATGGAAAATTTGAAATAAAATTTTACTATTAATTCTTTTATAAATAAATTATGTTAATTATTATTATTGTCACACTATTATTATTATTTATTGAATTTTTGTTGTATTTATTATTATTATATTATCAGTTATTATTTTTTAATGCGTTTTATATGAGAAATAAAAAAAAAATGCTTATTTTTATGCTTATTTTTTTTTGCAGTTTTTTACGCATATAAGTCCTACCTCTAGTAATAATGATCTGGAGTGACTCACCCGCTCGCTCTAGTGTTGGTCATCAAAAGATTGTATATCACCTCCTCCTTTTTTGACAAAGAGACTTCTAGCGCTTGCAAAGAGGAAAAACTTCAAATTTTCAAATTTGATTAGAACTAACCTCCAGCTTGGCAGATGTTTTGCGTAGTTCTTCAACAAGTGTTGGAGTTAAACGGGATGCAGAAATAGAAGGTTTCTGCGAGGATTGGAAGTTTTTTGTCGTTATGCTCCCGTCGACATTTTCTCGACGAGTTTCTTTGGTTGATTGGCAAATTTAAATAACGACAGTCTGGCCGCCGGTGAACTTTGGTAACTTGTTCCTTTATTCCTTTAATCTGCTAATAACCTACTGCAGAGGTGACATAGACTTTTGGACGTCTTTTGCGTTTTCTGGATACACCAAACGCTCTACATTCTTTATGTTTTTGTTGTTTTACTTTGAGCTGGTGTTTCTGGACAGCTCGTCAACTAAGTGGTTGATGGATTTGGAGGTGTGCTCTATTTTAAATGAAAGCTTTTGTAAGAGTAACCACCGCTTCTGTACAACTCATATTTTTGCTATGAAGTTTTTTTGGCGTCAGTTAATCTGTTGCTGCAATATGAAATAATGTGTTGCAAGCATTTTTCTGCAAGACAAAGGGTAGTTCAGGTTGAGGACAGGCAAGTCTTGTGGTCTGGTCTAACAGATTTGTTAGTTATTCAAGTATAGTTGCAATTTTGCAATCTAGTGGAATGGTTTTTTCCACGTGGTAGTTGTGGTTGACCGTATATAATAATATTGTTTAGATAGGCGAGCCCAACTTGGCTAATACTTGCGACAATAATTTTTGGAATGATGAAGTCAGAACTGCATCACCCGGATTTGATACATGGCACCGTTGAGGCTGCAAGCGTGGTATAATGTTAGTAGCCTTTTTCTATGAGGATTTGACAATTTTCTATCTTTAAGTTCAGTTTCAATACGACTGGTGCGCAGTATTTGTTTGTGCTTTGGCTTTGGCAAGAAATGAGCAATTTTTAATTTTGATTTTCTGAGTTACTGTTTGCGTAGTGGTAAGAAGCGTATTGTTTGAGAAAACTGCACTTAACTTGAGTAGTAACTGTTATAACCGATGTGGGTTTGGAAACGCGTGGAACGGCATTACATTGTTTCTGGTTGTGCGTATTGTTTTTGGTTTGGTTGCGACTAATACACAGTAGCGTAGAGATGTTGTCCGAAGTGTAAACATTTTCTATACTTACATTGTTTTTTAAGGGAAGTCTCAATATATCTTCTTCTTTTAAGTGAAATGCCACTAAGAATTGTACTTTTTGTGTTAATTTTGGCTGTGAATTTGTTTGTGATTTTCAAAGTCCGCTTGGCCATTTTTGGAGTTTAAACCAAGTCAAGTTTTTGGCAGTTTTAGGCGAGTAAAATTTTTTGAGAGCTATTTTATGTTTGCTATTGATGTTTACATTAAGTTTATGGAGAGGCTTGTCTATCTCATCAGCAACCTTTTGAGAATTGCTTATCTGAGCGTGTGCGTTTCCGTTCTTGTTGATCTGGACGGTTTGGTTGCTGCGTACGAGCTGGAAGGGTATTTAATTTTGTTCTGGTTTGTTTTCTTGAGGACTACGTTTTGAGGTCTGTTGTGGAGGCAAGTGACAATCACACATAAACTTCTTCTGGTTTAATACGAACTGTTTTAACCTGGTTGCTTAGTCAAGTCAAGTAGATCTTGAATTGCCTGATATTGTAGAAGCTCTAGCAATTGTTGTAGTTTTAAATTAATCAGGGTAGTCAGTCATCGTTTGTTTTGAATGGTTTTTCTGGGTTTTGCCAACATTTGTAACAGCCTTTTTTTAATTGTTTGTACTCAGCTGGATGTTTAATTTGGGATTAGTTTTGTAGTTTGGCTTTGTTTGAATGTGGTTTGTGGTTGACATACGGTCAATTATGTGAACTTGGGCTCGTTCTGTTTTTTGTTTTTTGTTTTTGGTTTAACGGTGAGATGGCTCAGTTATAGAGCGTTAGCGTAGCACGCTAACAGTCCGGAGTTCGATCCTCGAGTATGACTAAAATAATAACTTTGCTCTTTATACTCCGGGGTGATTCGGAAGTCACCTAATAAGCCGTTGGTCCCATCAACCCCCTTCATACAAGT
Source organism: Tachinus rufipes (assembly GCA_963932245.1). Taxonomy (NCBI): domain Eukaryota; kingdom Metazoa; phylum Arthropoda; class Insecta; order Coleoptera; family Staphylinidae; genus Tachinus; species Tachinus rufipes. Next base: position 18,791,496 of record OZ010746.1, on the reverse strand, counting down.
CGTAAGACTTCTGGGGCGATGTAAAATAGCTGTAAAACGCGAAAAGCTAATGTTGAAAGAGATCAGTTGATTCTAGTTTTTTTTTAGGTTTTTTTTTGGAAGACGTATGGATTTGGTCATAATTTAAATTAGGAATACTTTACACATTGGTGTTGTTTTCCTACTTTGATGTTATTGGTTGTTTCTCCCATGGCGTGGAGTTTGTTATCGGTTTGGCTTTGTTTACGATATAAATGGTGGTGTGCAAATCAGGAAGGTTAAGCGGTGCGATGCTGTGGTTTATGATATTGTTCAGAGCTAACTTATGCGGTTTTTGATATAATATAGACTTTGTTTTACCTTCTTGTAGGGTTTCAAGTTGTTGTTTGTTTGCTTCTGTCAGGTTTTTGCTTTAATTTTTAACGCTTTAAACTTGATCTGTTTTGTGCTGAGAGCATCTACTTCTTTTCTTTCAAAGGCGAGCTTTGTATATTGTTTTAATATTTTAACTGCCGATGCTTCTTGTTATTTGTGGTTTCTAATGCCTGGCGCCACTTTTTGCAGTTTGTTCTACGACGTTGCTTACTTTGGTTCTCGCCTTGATATCCTTGTTCCTTTGTCTATATCTTAAGTTGATTTCTAGCATAGCATTCTCCATTGCAGTTGGCAAGCCTTTGTTGTGCACTTTTTTTTGTCTTGAGCCCACATAATATGACTGGCAGTACGTAAGAATCATAAACTATATGTTTTAGATTTATTGGTATCTTTGCTTCTTTGAGAATAAGTGCAAATTTTTTAAATGTAATTTATGATAAACTGATTTTTTTTCTTATTTTGGCTGTCTGTTTGCTCTTGTCTAACCTAATGTTGTGTTCCACCACTTGATGTGCGTGGTTATCAATAGTGACATTGTTGTTGTCTGTGCTCATAATCTTTGTTTTTTTACTTTTCTTTCAGTTCACACAACATAGTCCTAAATTTTTCCTAGTCGGTGTTAATGATCACAATGTTGTCGGCAAATTGGAGATGGTTTGAGGATTTTGTGTCTATGTTTACTTCTTTTTGCTACCATGTCAAGTTTTTACAAAAGTTTTCTACTGCCAGAGTAAATAATTTGTTTGCACATTAATTTCAAAAGAATGTTTAGCCTATACTGGCCGGTTAGGCTTTGAGGTTTTATACAGGCACATTACATTAGTAAAGAGTTATAAACACACTTTTAGAGAATACCTTGGGGATGTGTTGATTCTTTTTTTTCTTTAGAATTTTTTTTACCCACTCTTGTATGTAAGTCTCTTCCAAATTTTTCCATGTTTTCCTGTCTTGGGCAATTAGTATCCAGTTTTTTTATGTTTTTAAACACCTACTTTAACGCGGTTGAAAATACTTTTGGATAGATTGTGTCCGCTTGGCGTACTCTTTATCCTATCGGTATTTGCTCTGTTTTGGTATTTTTATTAATTTTCACGTGTATAGATGCATTTTTGTAGATATACTTAATGACGTTTGAGTACCTGGAATCGATTCTTGCCTACTTTTGTATGAAGTCGAATGTTTTTTGGTAGTCTACGAAAGCGATGTGTAATGGTAGATTATATTTATTGCTTTTCTCTATGAGGGTTTTTAGTGTCTGCACGTGATTGGTGGCACTGAATCCCTTCTGAAACCCAGCTTGCTCGACTGGTTGGTGGAAGTTTAATTTAAGTTATAGTCTATTTGTCATTAATTTTGTGAGGAGTTTATATAAGTGTGGTAATAAGTTTATAGGGCGGTAGTTCTCAATGTTGTTTCTGTCTGCTTTCTTGTGTAGAATAATGACCTCTGCGTTTTGCCATTTACTTGCTATCACCGCTTCTATTAAACATTTATTTAGCAAAATTTTTACACTTTTTTGTAAGTCTTTACCACCCATTTTTAACATATTACAACATTCTTCATTTTGAGTAGCGCTAGCTTTAGTTCTTGGCGGTTTATTTCAGTGATTTCTTCTGACCTTATATTTTATATTTTTGATTCTCGATATTGATAGTTCTGGGTGGTGGTGATGTATAGAGTTTTGTAGAAATCCTGAATTACCATTTTGATTTCTTCTCTGTTAACAGTGCTCAGCTGTTCCTTATTTTTTGTTATTTTGTTCTCTCTAGGGATCATTTTTATCTTGGAGCTTTCATATTTTTGTTGTCTTCAATGGTATCAGTTATAAGTTCTGCCCTGTGGTCTCTCTCTTATGTCTTTCCGTATGGTCCTACTTATGTCTTTGTTTAGTTATTTATAGTTTTCTAATTTTCTGTTAGTGTTCTTTTTTTGTTTCATCAGTTCTTTTGTTATTTAGGTGAATGGTAATATATTATACTATGTATTGATGTAATTATAGAGATTATGGCATCACGATTAGTTGGTCTGATGCTAGCAAGATTATATATTTGTTAATTGTACAGAATATATTAACGACTATGTGGTTCAGTTTATAGAACAGCACGCGGGAATAGCACGCTAAGGAGAGGAGACAAGATGGACCAATACGAGCAAGAGCAATAGGACGAAGAAAGGAGTCACAGTAACTTTTGCCTAGTGACGTTATGTGGTCATATGAGTTTGGCATTAAGTTATTCTAAAGTGAAATTAGTGTTTAATTAGTTAATAAACGACGTAAACGCACGGTGTGGAGGATGGAAGCTTTAGCGTTTTTTGCGTCAGTTATATAAAAAACAAAATTATATAACTGGGCGTAACAATTGTTATACAGTTTTTTAAATTGTCATAGAAATTTGTATGCTGTAATTTTTAAATGACAACAATTTCCAAAATTTGTTAAACAGTATCACCTAATTTAAATAAAAATAGAATTTATCAGCGGTTGTCATAAACTGTCACTTATCTCATTTAAATTGTTATAAAATTTAAAACTGTTTCTAAATTATCACATAATGTATCGTTTAAATAATCTGTTTAAGGTATTTAAAGATGTTATATGATGATGATGATATTTAAATTATTCAATAAATTTCATTAACAACCTCTATCCATTTCTCTAATTTGCACATTTAACTAAACCCAAGTTGAAATATACTTTACTTGATATATCACCCTCGTTAGAATGCTTTATTAATATTTTGTTTTGTTTCAGGTAAGTCTTCTATTATCATTGCTGCAGCATGCAATCTATTACAGGTAAATACAAACTACCATAAAATTGCATAATCTATCTCATTAAAGTTATACGTAGTATGTGTTACACATTAAAATTTAATTACAAACTCCACCATAACATGATTAGATGCATCGTAATAAATTATTACATGTAAATTACACTCTGAGCTACTTTAATTAGAAAAGAAATAGTTTCACCTATATTTTATTACACTATTCCAATTGCTATATACAGACATTAAATAGAAAATCAATAATTTATTTTTGCTCATCAGAACTTTTCTAAACGATTGATTGACTATATTTAGATTTTGCAATATGTTGGGAATACATTTGAATGTATTAATACACATTAAATTTAATAAATGATTCATTTTATGTAAATTGCTTCTTCACTTAGTGTAAGACACATACATTAGAGTTTCAGGGTATGCACCCTTCATGTGTCTGCCTGGCATCTCACTGGTCGGAGATATAATTTATTATTATATTATATAGGATGTTGATAATAATACATATCTACTTCCGAGTATAGAATAGTTGACTATTATAAATCTTGGTTATAAATTATATTTTTGCAATTTCTACACCCCTGCAGCACCTACGCAAAATCCATTATACCATGATACACATGTGGAATTAATTGAAATTATATTCGTATTATATAAGATTTCCATTCTAAACCGACGTTTGCAAAAATCCCGAATGAAGATAAATCGCGGAAATCTGCAAACTAGTTTTAATTTTCTGAAGAATTGGAACTGAGCACAAACACATACAGATGATAAATCTGTAACGAATGTAGATTAATTTCACGTCCTATATGAGCCGGATAATAAAGTGTCCCCATAATTAAAATGCAAATATTTTCTCATACGCGCGGGACCAAATACGGACTCCTTCCTGGAAGTCGTACGTAATTTAAGCGCGATGTTAATCTGGCCGCAGTAAATGCAGCAATACAGATAAACTATTCCAAATACAGGCCGACTTCTGCGGCGTGTAGATAATGCGAGCATAATAGCCGTCCCGGAGACATGAACGGCCGTTCAACAAACTCCGGGTTCAAAACCCGACACGTATTTCATACTGTATTATTGTATATATATCGCCCACGCCGGGGACTACCGTAATTTATATTTAATGTGCGAGTTTCGCAGTTGTTGCATGTTTGCTTTATTGTGAATTATTCTTGATGGCATTAGGACGTTTTTTCGTCTAGGACGATTCTACATCATCATTAAGGCTGCTAAAATGGAAAGTGCAATATTTCATTTCCATCTAACAGTTTCATTTTAATACTTAACTCAGTGTGCATGTATCAATGCTGTGCTAAAGTTAGTTACTACTTTTCATTTTACTATACAATGTAACTGATGAACGGTAAACCTTTTTTTGCTTGGGTTTGTTTTTGATAGAAGATTAAGTTTTCTACTCTAATCTGTTTTAGATCATTTTTACTTACTGATATTGGTGCTTGTCTTTGACGTTCTCTTTCAGGTTATTAAATATGGCAAAATTGTTCAGATTATAAAGGATTTTGTTGTTGAAACAACATGATTTTAAATTTATCAATAATTTCTGTTGCCATTTCTTTAAAGCAATGGTTTAGATTTAGTTGCTGGATTCTTATTAGTACATTTTGATATTTGTTTAGGTTCGTTATTGTCTTAGATGCTTTGTAGTCTACAGGTTTTTTATATAGTTTTCTAAGATTTTTGATTAAGTTTTGTATCTGTGGGAACAGTATGAAATCCGTTGATGGATTTTCTGATCATTTTGTTTAAGCCGAAGTAATTGTTTTGGATTTGATGTTGGTACCCGAGATAACGATCATTGATAATTTGGGTTTAGAGTGCTATTTTAGAGAATACATTTTTTTCTGGGAATTGTGCTAGGGTTTGGGACTTCTACTTTTGAAGCTGTTTCTTCTAGGTTAGTGCAATAGTACCAACGAGTCGATAACAGAGGTTGTCAGGGATGTTCTTTTTAAGGGTTTGCGTTGTATATTGGGATTCTGGATTGAAAGTTGGAGGGTAAACCAAAGTCTACTGCACGTAGGCCTCATTAGGCCCTTTGTACCTCCTTCAGTGGTAACCTCACTCCGTTGTCTTTGCATTTAACCACCCTATGTGGCTGATGTATGCAAGTACAACGCTTGGAGGGGTCTCCCTTATGCTGGCCATGTCAAGCCAGCAGCTCCCCAACATGGATTCTCTATCGTATGAGAGGGCCGGGCATGTGCATAGCACGTGCTCGATTGTCTCGTCGTCCATTTCACATCTTCTACACGTTGGATTGTCTCTAATACCAATCATGTGCATGTGTTTCTTTAGTTGGCAGTGTCCTGTCAAGATTCCTGTCATAATTTGCAAATTCTTCCTGGAAAGTCGCAAGTAGTAATCGGCTGTTTTGGCGTTAGGAGCAGTCTTTGCTTCTTTTGCCTGTCTGCAGCCCGGTGTATCATCCTAACGCCGTCTCAGTGCATTGTGTGTGTTAATTTTTAGTAGATTATTTAAGCTTTTGAGTGTTAAAACGGTTCAGGGTTCAGGACCACACGCTATGAGGGTTGAGCCTTTAGGCGCCAGCTCGTCCGCCTCAATGTTACCTACTTTGTTGGAGTATCCTTTTATCCAGAGCAGCTCAATGCTATTTAACAGGAACAGGCTGCTAAAGTAAGGGCACAATGACATTCATAAATTAGTTTTGATGTGATTCTAGGCTTGTTTATAGCAATTAGGGCCGCTTTACTATCCGTTAGAATTTGGACATTTTTGCCAGATATTTTGCGGTTCACAATTTCTATAACCCCATAGGTTATCCCAACTACTTCTGCTTGGAAGATAGTCGTATGAGCCCCTAGTGATAATGATATTTTGAGATCTAGGTCTTGCGAGAAGATTCCCGCTCCAGAACCTTTATTAGTTTTTTTTTAACCATCCGTGTAGATTTTAATCAAATCATTGACCACGTTCTGCTTCTCTTGTTCATGTGTGCGCACGTTGTAAAGTCTTTGAAACACAAAGAAGGGTGACATGTTATCTGTTTGCGCTCCTAACAGAGGTGTTTTCTTAACAGCCTCTTCCAGGAGAGTACAGTGTTTGCCAGCCCTCCCTGCAGTGAGCCAAAGTCCAGCTGCATTCAGACGCAATGATGCCATTGTCGCCATCTCCTCGACGTAAATATCGAGGGGCGGCAGACACAACATTGCCTCCATAGCTGCAGTTGTTGTCCGCATGCCACCTGTTATACTTAGGCATTCCATTTGTTGCAGCTGATTTAGTTTGCTTGCAGACGTTTTTTGTCTAGCTTTTGGCCACCATATTAGTGCCCCATATGTGATCATAGGTCTTATGACGCATCTTGTATTTAGGTGTGGTCCCCATGTGAGCTTATTGTCAAAGACTATTCCAAAATATTTTACCTGGGTAGTGGGGTATTTAGGAGTTTTGGTAAGTTTAGATTTCCAATTTTCCTTTTTTTTTTGTGAAGAGAACCAGTTTAGTTTTCAAAGGGTTGACCGTAAGAGCCTAGTCTTTGCACCAATTTTCGATTATTCTTAAAGCCTTTTGCATCAAGTTACAGAGTAAGCTTTCGAATTTACCGCTTTGTAGGATTGTTATGTCATCTGCATAACCAATTGTGTAGAAACCATGATCATTGAGTAGGCGTATAAGACTTTCCATAGTAGTGGAGATAATACACTTCCCTGGGGACATCCTTTAGCAACAACTTTCCTGACCGTCGAATCCCCTACATTAACTGTAACGGCTCTTTTTTCCAACATGTGTTTTATCCATCCACTAATTGTGGGGTTTACACCATGTGTTGCAAGAGCAGTTTCTATTTTATTGAAGGTGGTTTTATTGAAAGCGCCTTCAATATCTATAAATACGCCCAAAGTAGACATTTTGTTTCTTAATGATCTTATGATTTGGTCCGTTACAAGATGTAGGGCCGATTTGGTAGATCTTCCTTGAGTGTATGCATGTTGGTTTGGGTGTATTGGCTTAGTAATAAGAGCCGTTTTCCGAATTGATCTTTTGCACAATCGTTCTAATGTCTTCAGGAGAAAATACATGAGGCTGATTGGGCGATAGGATTTTGCAAGAGTGTAATCGCCCTGGTTTTGGTATAAATACAACTTTTACTTCCCTCCATGCTATAGGTATGTATCGAAAAGCAATGCATGCACTATAGATTCTTGCCAGGTGAGTTAGTATGATATCTTTGCCCCATTGTAGAAGAGCAGGAAAGACTCCATCTAATCATGGCGCTTTATACGGAGAGAAGTTTTTAATTGCCCATGCTATACGCATCTCTTCAACAAGCTGGCGAGCAGCTACCTAGTCATCTTCTGATGGAGCTAGAATTGTAGCGTCGGACCAGACTTGTTCCGGGGCGGTACAACCTGGGAAGTGAGTTTTTAGAAGTATCTCCGTTGCTTCCAATAGATTGGCTGTGTATGAGCCGTCAATTCGTTTCAGGCAACCCAGTTGCTGTTGGGAGTCTTTGGACAAGATTTTCAACCTTGCAGCAGTTGAGGTGTTTTCAACATCCTCACAAAAAGATCTCCAAGTTTCCCGTTGACGTTGACGTATGCGTCTTTTATAATCTTTCTGGGAATTTTTGTATAACATCCAGTCTGATTGGTTTTTTAAGTTTTTTGCTCTGTTGAAGAATCTCCGTGCAGCCTCCTTAAGCCGGTTTCTCACACCGCCAAGGTACGGTGTTGTCGGATTCGGTAGCCAGCCTAACTGGGCAAGAGTCCTTGTACGCTCGAGTAAAAGAAGTTTCCAACTTACTTACATAGTTTTCTATTTCTTCTACACTAATAGGTTCAATTAAATCTGCACAAGTACTTAAGCTCCGCAATAGGTTGTTTCGAAAAGCAGCCTTATCGGTCAGCCTCGGGTTTTGGTAGGGCCTGATTATTGTTTTTTGTTTATGCTCTACATTAAATTTTATCCACCTGTGATCTGACATTGAGACCGACGTAGATACGTGCCAGTCGAGGATTTTGCTTGAAATGCTAAGAGTTGCCAGTGTGATATCTATCACAGTCTGGCTGCGGGACGTAACGAACGTCGGTTCAACGCCTCGATTTAGTATTTCTAGGTTAGTACTGATAATAAAATCGTGAAGTTGCTTACTCTTGCCATTTGTGTCTTTACTTCCCTAGACAATATGATGGTAGTTGGCGTCACATCCAACTATGAGGTCAACATTTCCTCTTGTACAGTAATGCACCAAGTCCTCCAGCTGTGTTGTTGGAGGTGGTACGTCGTGCGCGAAGTATGCCGACGCCACAATGATGTCTGGCTTCCGTTTGTCTGCCGAGCTGATTCTGACGGTTGTGAGGTCACCGTCGGAAAGCTGTGGCATAAGAAACGCTGTTATGTGCTTAGGTATTTATATACACGTCCGTAGCTTACCGTTAGTTGGGTTTGAAAATATCTTCCCACTTAGTTTGCTCAATCCGCAAACCTTGGTTTGTATGATCCAAGGTTCTTGTATTAGGGCTATTGTGATGCAGGTTGCATTGTATAACATTAATGTGCCGCGTCATTGGTCGGCTTTGGGGACAGTGGTGTATCTCCATCCCGGTTTTGACCGGGTGGATCAATCGCCTTTGTTTCTATTGCTTCCTCCTGCGGCGGCACATTTTTTGTTATTTTGATGGTGGGTTTGCTAAACATATAGCTTAGCAGATTTCCCTTACCATTTAGTGTGCGTACATCTTCCTCACCTATTCCTAGAACAAGGAGTCGGCCCTCCGGTTCCTTGGACTCGGCGGTGTGGAAGATGCACCAATCGTTTACTTTGAGCTACTGATTCTGCTTTCCCAGGCGACTCATGACCAGCTCTACGACATCCGGTTTTCCCGGAAGCCACAGACTAGCTTTTGTCAGCCTAGGAAGTCGGCTCAGTGTCACAACGCCTAGTTGTGATTCCGGCCACAAAGGTTGTAGACCTAAAATCACTTTTTGAAGCCACCCAAGTGAGACGTCATTATCACAGGTGATCCTAAGGATCTCTCTTGTGTGTGTCAGCCTACTAAAGGTGGGAGGTGTTTTGCCTGGGGTGGATAAGGTATTATCCAGCTCTCGGAAAAAAAACATCTTTAATCAAATTACCCTGCTCGCTGGTGGTTTTACCCAGGGGATGAGTCAGGCTGGTGACCGCCACGCGAAGGTGCGATGAGGCAACCTCTTTGTAGCTAAAGCCCCCCTTCTTTCTCGTAGGGGGGATGTTGGGTTTCCCTTTCGTATCTTTCACCATCTTCCTGGGTTGTCCAGGTGAGGGTTCAGACGTGATGAAAAGGGTATTTGGGGGTGTTCACTAGGTAAAGTTTGATGAAAGACTTAAAACAATTGGTTCAGCATTGTTCCAATTTAAGTGGTTGCTTTGAATTTTGATTTAAAGCGTTTGCGGAGAGCGGTTACAGCTGTGCGCAGCTTATCTTGTGACAAAATTCTGTGTTGTAGGTTAAATGTGTGGTTGGAGGTGATTACCTATAAACAGGAAATAATTGATTAAGAATAATTTAGCTTGTTTTTGGCTGGGATCTTGTAGAGGATTAGGGTGCTACTGTGTGTGTCCTTGATAAACGGTTTGTATTCTCTAAGGTTAAAAGTCCTTGGCGGGACGTGCCAGCACAGAATACGGGGTTGTAGTAGCCTAGGAATCTTTGAAGGATACCTACACTTGATGGTTGACGTTACTAGGTTGGTATTTATGTGGAAGCTGCAGTTAGTGAAGTGATTAGGGTTACTTGGAGACACTAAACGGAGCTAATTTGTATATATGCCCAGGTGATTATTCTTTGCATGTTTTTTGCTTGAGTTCTCGGATGTGACTGACAAGTTTTGAAAATATTGCAGATGTTTATAGTAATTTTCATGATCGCAACAAGTTTTTTGATTGCAAGCCTTTCCTTTCCGCTACTCGGTTTGATCAATAGCGGACGAGTAGAGGGGTATAAATTAAATCCAGATTTATTTTATTAGGATTGCGCGATCGTCGCGGCATTGTACTTTTGACCTGGTAGACAATTATCCACCAGATCATTGCACGGGAGTCGCACACTCTTTTTTCCTTTCCTTTTCCGGGTACAACATTTGGATTTCTGGTGCAACGTAGTGATCCTGCATTGATCTTCGGATTGTTTTATTGGGTTTATCACTCTCCGTGCCATTGCACGGGAACCGCTTGCCAATCTGTAAAGTTACGGCTCAAAACTACAAAATATTTCTATAAATTGACATTCATCATCTTTGCATAGACGTATTAAACCCTGTGGAACTTTACGTCACTGCCTAGATTAACCGCTAGGGCCTTGCGATTTAACATAATGGCGCCCAACGTAATGCAATCAAGAGCACTTACTCCGACATCTACACATCATGAAAAAAAGAATGTTTGAATTACCATTGACGTCGAAAACGACGTCCATCTGCAAGAAGGCAATACTAGCTTAAATTAGGCTTTCAGCACCAGCCGCAATGAGTCCACTTCTTAATTGCACTTAATCTGGAAGAGGCTTTTCCCCAGTAGTACTGGTCAAAAAGAAAGATGGCTCATTGAGGTTTTGTATGAATTTTTGAAAGCTCAATGCTGCTACTAAAGACTCTCTGCTTCCTAGTCAAAGATTCATGACACCTTAAAGGATTTTGATTGGCCAAAAATAGACCTGAAGACTGGTTATTGACAATTTTCTCTGGAAAAGCAGCATTGTTATTATACAACATTTGCAGCGCCGTAACTGGTATGGTTCCGCAACATGCCGTTTGGTCTGATAAACGCTAACGCATTATTTCAGAAGGAAATACCAATGGTGCTGGCGGACCTGCTCGGAGAATTTGTGTTGGTATACTTGGACGTTATCTTTGGATACTTGGAATACTACGAAGACTACATCAAACACCTCTGCAAAATACTAGAACGCTTCCAAGAGCATGGTTTAAAATGCAAACTGCGGAAATGTGAGTTTGTTAAAACAGAGGTTGGGCCATCAGATTACGCTACAGTGGAATAAACTATTACAACATCATTTAACCTTAATCCTGTACTAGGCCAGGCCATCCATCAAAACTCAGATACCCAGCTTCTTGGGACTTAGCAGCTGGCTTAGTGAATAGGTAATTGGCTATCTCTAAATGGCGACGCTTATATGTAATAGAGATGCAGGGCAGCAAAAAGCATTTGTGTGGGATTAGGCTGCCAAAAAAGCTTTCTAGTTAATCTAAACCAGCATGGACAAATCACTCAAACTATCTTGCCCTCGACTAACCTCCGTTACGACTTACAAACCGACTCATTAAAGACAGAATTAGGAGCAGTGCTATACCAGGAGGTAGGAAGCTGACCCACTTCTAAACTTGATTCTACTTAAAAAGTACTGGCAGTATCTGGAGGATGAACCTTTTACAATATGTTCTGACAACAAACGCTAGTCTGCTAGATTTAATTTACAAAATGGACGCTACTGTTAGCGGAATTCACGTACCACACAGAAAATGTCCCTGGATACATCAACCTTTTGCCTGATACGATGTCTTATTTTGTCAACGACGAATTGACGATACCGAATGAATGCTGTTCTCTGAACGTGATCAGATACGAGATTTTTCAAAAGTACCCGGACAACAACCTTGATCTTAACTTAATTGTGGGGAACTAGGGTGAGCTTATCCGCAGCAAAACCGGATGGAACCAGCACCACAAGACCAGCGCGAGGTGCTAAAAACACATTACGCCCACGAACTTACCGGACACCCCTGTTGAGAAGAAACATATTTTTATGGATCGACATCCACCATCTTTGCATAGACTCACCAAACCTCGAGGAACTTTACGCCAGGTACCGGTAACATGCGCAAAATTGATCTAAAAAGTTCACTTTTGGACTTTAAAAGAATTTAGTTTTTAGGGCATTAAACTACGTCAATTAAGTGGCCTTTGCGAAGTGCTGCATGGTGCATCTAGCAGAGACAACTTCATTTTTTCTCAGGCTAGCTTTGTTTTGTCACTTTTAAGTTTAAGTTTTGTGTGGGTTGTAGTATTGGCTGGATCAGACTTTTTTGTGACGGTGCTTTCTTACTAGGATTCTGCTTTTTTACGTCTGGACTGGGAATTGCTGTTGCTGATAAGATAATTAGAGAAGGACCTAGCATATACGAAACGTCGTTTTAGAGGCCTCAATGATGGTAGAGCCAAGCTTTGAAGATATTGTTTTTTTAATTTTTACGCTGTTTTTCGGTTAGATATTGTCGTTATAGTTTTTGGTTGACCAAACACATCACGAAGGATTCAGTGTTTTTTGTTGTAAAGCCTTAATAACTTTTTTTAATTTAGGCTTATGGTTCTTAAAGTAAACACAAACGCTGATAACGTAACTTGGGGTATTGCATTTGTTTTTGAGCCTAATAACACATTTCTAAGGAAATGGTAATAGTATACAAGAGTAGACAACGGGTTTTACTATTTATTTTTTGTGTCGGGGAGTATATCAAATGTTAGATAATTTGCGACATTGGTTTTATATGACTTTTTTGAACTCCTGGTTTTTGCGGAAATTCTTGAGGTATAATGTTCCATTCCACAAGTAGTATTTTTTGCGCATGTTTTGATTACAATGCGTAGTACTGGTTTTTGCCGGTGACGTTTAGCACATTTTTTGTACCAATAAAACATTGCAAGGATGGGTTTGTTACGTTTACCGTCACTTTACACTAGTAGTTTTGATGAGTTGCTCAGCTTGCTCTTCTTTTCATACTTGCCGACGTTAACCTGGCTTTTTCTTGGCACTCGAATTTGATTGGTGTTGTTGTAGCTTCTTCTGACTCGTTTGGTGTAGTGATGCAAATTACATTCATTGTTAGTGTCTTTACCATGTACAACAAGTTTTCTGCGTCTATTTGTTCATGTCTGCGTTGGTATGTTAGGAAACGTAGACTTGTAGTTTTCTTTATCGTCGATGAAGAAATCTGCAAGATAAGTAGTTTAGATTAGTTTTTAGGCTTGCGTTATATTCCGCCAAATGTTGATAGCTAGATGTTTCTTTGTGCTGCTGTGTTGATAGATTTTTTTGGATCTGTGGTTCAGGTTACAAAATGATCCGGAATCTAAAAAATGTTTTTGGTCATTATTTTTATTTTGTTGCGTTTTACAGGGTGATGAAGATCTGGGTGATGTTGTTTAAAGCGTAACGCATTAGTATATAGTGTATCAAGCGCCGAAAATAGTAGCCAGCCGCTTTTGGCAACATGAAAGAACGAAGGGAGTGAGGTAAGGTATGACGACATTCAGTGAAGCTGTGGTTTAAAGCTAATCAAATGCCGTAAATAGTTTAGAGGGCAGAATAGTTTGTTGTTTCGGCCCGCATTTTAGGGTCAAAACAGATGATTTTGATAAAGGCAAGCCAAAAATTGTTTTTAGAGTCAAAGCTTAACCGTATTTGCCGGTAAGGGTTTTAAGGTGTTTTTACTATATTAAGACTCTCCGGCACGAGTTTTGCAAGCATCTCTGTATTTGTCAAGCTTACGTTTAGTTTTAAGCATTCGGAAAAGAGGAGTAGCTCGAAAGCAGATGTCTTGGCTGTAGAATATTTCTAAATTGACTGGACTGTTCTTTATGCAAGAACTGTTTTACACTTCAAAATATTGTGAATTATTGAATTATGTGATTTTGAAATTTTTTTAGTGGATAGGCAGAAGAAGAAAAAACATTACAAGAAGACGAAGAAAAAGAAGAATAATTTGCTTGTGAATGAATTTATGTAATATACAATGATGTTGACCATGTTGGTGGAGGTGACTTTGATCATAGCCGTCTGCTACGTAGATCTTGATTTGTGAATTAACACTATTAGGTTGTTTGTTTTCTCTGAGAGTTCTGTATAGTGTAGTTCTACACACAACCATAAGGTGTATCGAATTGTCTTTGTAGTCCGGTTTGGGGAATGCTGGGTTCTATTTGATCTATTGCCATGACTGAATGGTACAAGAACTTTGCTTTTTGTTGCTGAATTTTTTTCTTTGAAGGTAGGGTTGAAGCACTTTTTTTTCTTTTTTTCTTCCTTGGCCTGTATTAGTCTACTGTTGGACGTAGGCCTTCTTCAAACTGTCTTATTTGATTTCAGTCTTGTGCAACTTGATACCGTTTTTTTAATGCATTTTTTTGTCTATTCTTCTTTTTGTAATGGTACTTCTTGCTTTGTCTTCATTCTAACAATCCGTGTGTTATTTTTTTTTTCTTTTTTTGCTATATAACCTTCTTAGTTTTATTTAAGTTTAAGTTAAGTATCCTTGTTCCTTCTTCTTTTTTTTTAGACTTATGCTTAGCATGCCATGATCCATTGCATGTTGGCAGATTTGTAGTCGGTTAGCATTTTTTATCGTCAGTGTAATAGTGTCTAGGCCAGACAAACAGTACGCACTTATCGTATACTTTTTGTTTAAGACTATTTTGTATGTCGGTGTTTTTGAGTATGTATTGGAGTCTACTGAACGTTGCCCAACTGCAGTTTGGCTTGTTTTGTCAAGATTAAAGGGTTTGAGCATTGAGCATACGATTTTCTGCTTTTTTTGAGTAATTGAAAGTACTCAATATTTATTAAAAAAATAATGTAATTACTGAAATAGTTTTTAAAGACGATTTGGGAGATGTTTTTGGGCTAAGATGGGCTTGGATTTTTTTTATAAGGTTACGTAATTTTTGATAGAATGCCTTTGTCAAACTTCATAATTTTGATTTTATATGCTTAAGAAGTTTTAGCGGTTGGTATAACAATAGTATAGAGCTGTTTGAGTGGACTTAGGATTTCCTGTTATATTTACAAAGGTAAAGTTTATAAGATTCACACAAATAGGCTTATTTTAGCGCCTGGCCACCCTATTAATAAAGAAAGACCCCTCTTGCATTGGTTTGCAAAATAAGTTTTTTTTGTTTCTGAACTTGATACTATTGACCTTGGTACAAGTAAACACTTTGCCTACACCAAGCAACTCTACAAGCATCATTGACGACTAAACCTGATATGCAAACCTTTGTACAGAAACAAACATGTTTTTTGAGGCTTGTTCTTAGTCTCTAACTACTCACAAAAAGAAAAACATTTAAAAACAACGCAAATTTTTACTAAATACCAGAAATCAAGATGTTTTGTAGCTACGCGGAACCGTACAACTTATAAATAGCGAAAACTATTTTTTCTTTCACAACTAACCCCAGGGCATTATTATCTTGCTCTACTTACACGTGGCAACGCAATGATTATAGTAACTACTGCTTAAATCTAAACATTTTCTCAGTATAAAATAAATTAATAATTTATTTAATTTGAATCTAACAAAAAAACTATTATGGCAATCATCATTATCATATGGCGCGTTAGCTTTTTCTTGCTCGTAATGCTAGCACTTTACGTTACGGGTGGATCTACAGTTTTGCGTGGATACGGAACTACTGGAGAGATTATTAATTTACTCCGGACCAAAGAAAAAATTTTGAAATGGTTTTTGTTGTGACAATTGAATCTACGGTTATTGGTGCAGCAGTTGGATTGTCTAGACTACTGCGCCACGTTTACTTGTAAATTACTTTACCCGTATTTGAGTCATTGCTGGCGGCAGTTTCTTTTCTGGCTGTAATGCTGGCAACTTACATTTTAAGATCATTTTGCAATGGCCAACCAAAGTTGTTGGACTCCTAAAAGGTAACGACATGTAACCACCTGATATTTGAACGGCTGAAAAAGTTAGCAATCTTGTCATTGGCTTTACTAGCATTATATCTCCTGAAACAGGAAACTTTAACTGGGCTTTCTCAAAGCTAGCATTGGGATTTCTTAGAAAAGGCAAACAAACTTATAAATTTTTCTTAGAATTGAGCTAAACCTAAATGTTTTACGACTAAAAACCAAATTTAATTACCGTAGAGTTAAATGTAAAATATGAATATTAGATGTTGATGATATCTAAAACTCTGCATAGCAAATCTTCACTGTTTTTTTTTTTAATTTATAACCTTAAATTGATTGCATTTACTTACAGTTTTAAACTCTAATATTGATTTAGACTTTGGGTTACTTTTGACATTATATGAAGCAATTTTAGAGGTGGCAAAGAAAAGAAATCACGAACACAAAAACGATTAAGATAATATGGAGCTACCTACAACGTGGAAATTTAGTGACCAAGAAGGAAAGATTTAAACTCTGTGGAGGGGTTCCCAAGGGTTTAGAATTACGACTAAACTATTTTTGAAATTAGGAGAAGAATTTTCCTAAAAATTTACAAGTGTCGTATTTACTCTAAAGAGCGCCTACTGACTAATCGCCTGTTTAAAATTCCTAGAAGTTTGCTATTTTGATTGCATTCCTGTCATATTGGTAATGGTCTTAGTGGAGAATATTTAGAATGCACATTGTATGATAACCATAAAGGCGTTGCAGAATATAGATCTTAAAATTAGCTTTGCTTGTCTGAGCCAAACAGAGGAGAACTGATTTTTGACTCGCATGCGTTGCATTTTGCGACCGATTTTCCGTTACCTATGCATAGTACTACTTTGGTTTGAACCTTTGGAAAAGCAACGATGGCATTGGACAATTTTAGCCGATTTGCGTTTATACTCAAGTCACACTTGGTGAGAGATGATTTCTTGATTTCTTGCGGTCTGGGGCTATTGAACGTAGAGCATGAGGAAGGATTTTCCTTCTTTATGTGTTTTGCTAGACTATTTTTGCTTTTGGAGGCATACTCGACCTGGTTTTTGGCAGGTTTTTTGGGTGGTCTCAAGATTATTTGAATCTAGGATTATATTGACGGTTGCATAGTTTTCAACTTGTTCCGATTGCGACTAAAATCGTTACAATATTCGTAAATTAGCTTAGAGCCAATCAGCGAGTAGCAAAAGGAATCTTGGATTCATGAATCCAGGATCAATCCGAGATTTATCGCTGACTATTAGTACGTGCGTAAGAAGAAGAAGAAGAAGAAGAAGAGGACTTTTTCGTTCAACTAAACCTGAACGTACACCAGTACTCTTATTTCTTCAATGTTCTTCTTGAGATGCTCTATGCTGTATAGAATGTGAACTAATTAATCAGTTTTTTTGAGCTACTTTTAAGGTTTACATTGTTTTGCCTAAAATTAGATTTAATTGAAATACCATTAAAAAAATATTTCAATATTATTGTAATTTTAAATGTACCTCTTTATATTTCCATGTAGTTACCCGCATTTAAACTGTTTACATAATACTGCTTCGGGTTTAAATTAAAAAATAACAAAAGTAATTTGTTAAAAATCCGCTTTCCACTAACAATAAATTCATATGAGTTTTAATGAATTCTCTCACATACTGAACAAAAACCGTTCAGCAACAACATGAAACCGTTTAACTTATGATGCAAACTACAACATTGCATTTATTGTAATGCTTAATCGCTTTGCGGTAACACACCATACGAGATGAATTGCGCCCGTCCAAATATACAAAATTTTCATTGTCGCGACTTAATTGGAAACCCGTACATTTTTCACGCGCATCAAATTGAAAATGACGCATCACAATGTCGTTCTTACTGTTATTTTACATATTTAAATATTACAGGATAATGTCCGTTCGACAGTACATCATAAATTAAATTAATGAACAATGTTTGGAATTCCTATGTGAAAGTGAAAACCAAACATTTGTCGCTGCTGCTTTAAGTTATCTTTATTGATTTATTTTATTTTCGATTAATTAGAGCTTAATCTGCGTTATTTATTTATTAGTTGGATGATATCGTTTTTATTGAGCAATGAAGATTGTATTTCTTGGGCGCCCACATGGTTTTCTCCTAGTCTATAATTAAATGGAATGTATAGCAAGTTTTATCTATGGATAAAAACAATAAATATATTTTTACATCATTGAGATCCAATCGCATCACAAATATTTTTATTGTGATTGGATACCTTGTTAGATACATGTAATTAAATAATTCAAATATTATTTAGAAACTTAATTCAATTTCAGTAATTAACAGAAGCTACAAAACGGGCATAATGTTGCTATGCTGTGCAAGGACAACATTAATATTAGTTTTTATAGGCGTCAGTTTCCGAAACGTTATTAATAAAATAAAAGCGCTGTCGTTTTCTTTCATTACTTTATGGATTTATGTAACAAGTTAATATAAATATACTAGAGTTTTTGCTCCACAGGTTAGCTGGTCGAAATGGTTTGCTAATTAGAGCCGGAGCGTATCGTTAATACATGTGTAAACATAAAACTGAAAGATTAATTACATATAATTCATATTTATGGTAGATTTTACGATAAGACTTTTAACTGAAAACCGCCGTAAAATCTAACATGTGGGGTATAAATTTACCTTTGGGTAAATTATAATCTGTCTTGACCAACTCTACAACTCAATTCATTTATTTAAATATGTAGGGCGTAGTTGAATTATGAGGTGTTGGGCGAACTATTTATACTTTACTATTGCATTTCTTATACAATATTATGTTTATAAGTTATGGTGTATTATTCTAGAAATTGCCAAACCTACTAGTTATAGGAAGTCGAAGAAACAATGCAAAATAAGTTAATAATATATATAGTATTGAAAATTTATGTCTGAGTAGACAATTTTAAATAATAAATATTACAAGTATTTTAAAACCATATATTATGTGCAATTGGTTACATAAAATAAACGATAAATGTTGAAAAAAATGTTATTTGATTAATTTTGAAGTTAAAATTATTTATTGACATAAAAATGCTGTGAAATGTTTGCCATTTAAGTTATGATTAGAAAATTATGTCTGAAAGATGTTGACCGTCTTTATCGATGCACTTTTCCACTCTACCTTTGAAGTTCTCTTACACTTTTTCCAATGTTTGCTGATCAATCTGTTGGATCTCACAAAAAATTACATATTTAATTTTTTCTAATGTACGGGGTTTGTGTATATAAACGCGAGGTTTTAAGTAACCGCAGACGTCACATCGGATTTAGCCGAAAATGGACTGTACATGAGGCCAGTACCTAAATCCCTTGTCGAAGATTATTTCAAGATGCTTGGCAGAGTAGGATTACGGTATGGGAACGTCATTTAGTTTGACGTTCTCATGAGGAGTGAGTGATTTTTTGGCTTTACTTTGACGCGCCAATCGTCCAGTCAATCTTCTAGATTGGAGGTGGCTGTTTGTAGTTTTGACATGACCATTTTGGTTGACCTTGATGACTAGAGAAGTGCTGTGTTATCACCATATTGAGTCATTTGAACCTCGTGCATGCTTCCCAAAGGCATGTTGGCGACGAACAGGTTAAAAATATGAGGTGAGGAAATTGAGCTTTGAGAGATTGCAGCTGTGAAGTATAAATGTGATTTTTGAGTTTTACAGCTAGATTTTTGCGGTGCGTCAAACGGTTAAGTTGATGAATGTTTGAGTGATCTTATCTGGGAAGTGAAAAGATTATTTGCTTTTGTGTGTTCTTGAATAATGTTCAAGATCATTTTTTGTATGACTTTACTTAAGGTGCATAGTAGGCTTATAGGCCAATAGTTTTGAGGAAACTTTCTGTCTTTCCCAGCTTTGAAGATACTGATGACGTGAGAGCCTTTCCAAACTGTTGGAAAGTACCCTGTTTTAAGAATAGCATTTGCAATATTGATGAGTGCTATCATTGCTTTGTGCAAGAATGATTTTAGGGCTCTGTTTGGGGTTTTATGCGGGCCAGAGGCAGAACGGGATTTGATTTTTTTAATTATTTCTTTGATTTGAGAAGGTTTGACGCTTTTAAATGTTGTGAACTTTTTTGACGTGTTCCAAATCAGTGTCCTCAGTGTATGAGGGGAGAATTACAGTTTGAGGCTGTCTGCGAATGCTTGGGGTTTTTTTTTTTTTCAATAGCGTGTTGCACTCAGTTCTCAGCGTGAATGGCGGGAAAGGGGACTCGTCTGTTCCTCAGCACTTTAGAGATTTTTTACATTGGATTATTATGAAGTATTTTTAGAACTTGCGATCCCAGAGGTTTTGATGTCTTTGTCATTGACGTTTGGCGGCATTTATTTTTTGAATTAACGATTTTGTTCCCAAAATAATCTTAGAGGATTATTGACGCAAACCAAACAGGTTTTAGAAGTCTTTTTTGAGGTTTGTTAGATTTTAGTATGCGACGGCTCTTTCTATTTCTTTAATTGTTTATACTGGGGTCATTCTACGTAGTCAAACAAAATTTTACCCTAAGCATTGGCTGTTTAACTATTCCACATCCGTGTTTTGAATTGAAGTTTTTAGCAGTTTTTGTGTGATGTAGGTTAGCAAAGACAGTATAGAAATCCGTTGTTTTGATACGGTTTTGCAGTCGAATGTAAGCGGAAGCGATCTTGATTGTGCTTAGCCCTGGCACAGTCAACATTATCGTATTTGATTTTAAAGAGAGCAAGTTGGGTGTATCTGTTTTAGAGTGTTCCAATGATCTTTTTGCAAAGATTAGAGTTTTACGTTTTATGGGTACCAAGTATCAAGTAGGCTTTGCATACCTTGTAATTTGCGGGATTCCCTATCCTGAATACAAAACGCATTTTGGCGCCGATTTATTAGGGAAAGCTACTGATTGGTGGAGCCCTGAACACATACGACAGGTCTGAACTGAACCTTCTAGCAATGTGCCCGTACTTCTGGCTTAGCTGAATCTTTTATTGTACTTGAGGAGTTGCACGGCGACCATAGAAAAGCAAATAAATTTGTTGCGCAAATAAATTTGTTGCGTAAACAAAGGACATTTTTAGGATTGAAACCCAGAGTTTCAGGTGCCTGAATGCCGTTTTCTTTAGTAAGGTAGGTCAAGACCTTTAGAATCACTACCTCGAAGCAACGTGTATCTAATGTCGCCCAGGTGTGATTGTTGCAGACAGAAAATTGATGTTATTATTCTTAAAATATTTGGAGATTTGCGGGAAATTGTGCTTGCAAAGCACAATTGTAAGAAGTTCAGGAACGGGTTTGACACCAGCGGAGTTGGAGTTAGTAGCGGTAGGCTTCAACTTTGCCTTGGTGCAGTTCTTTACATTTTTGGCGAGGCGGCGCTTTTGGGAGAGTTTTTTTTTAACTGAGACGACTTCTTTGGAGTCATGGTTGGCAAAATGGTATTGTTTACGACTTTCAGAGAAGTTTATTCACAACACCAAGTGAATAGGTAGTGCTGCTTACTTTTTGCTGATGCAGCTACACCAAAGAATTATCCAACAAACCTCTTTACTACCACCGACTCCCCTC
The DNA here is from genome assembly GCA_963932245.1 of Tachinus rufipes. Taxonomy (NCBI): domain Eukaryota; kingdom Metazoa; phylum Arthropoda; class Insecta; order Coleoptera; family Staphylinidae; genus Tachinus; species Tachinus rufipes. Next base: position 18,770,079 of record OZ010746.1, on the reverse strand, counting down.
TTTTTATCATGTGCGACGGGAGCTGGTATCAATGGTAGTAAAGTCACCCTTTGGTGCGGAGTTTCAATATTTGGAAACGTAGCACTATATCTTTTTATGAAAATGATCAAACCATTAATTTTGTTAATTCATATGCAGAAAATATTTTAAAGCCGGAATTACGCTTGGGCAAAAACTGTGTGAGGTTTTAACAAGACAGTGCCACTGCACATATAGCACTGCAAACTGTTATTATGTTGAAAAATATGTTTCCTGGTCATTTGATTTTGAGGTTTAGTTTTTTGGTTTGACTGTTTCTAGTTTTTTTCAATACAAGACTTTACATTGCATATTTAAGAAGAAATAAAGAATATTGGGTCTAAATTGTTAAGAAGTGTAATGCTAAACTTAAGACAAAGATTGCAGCAAATTTATATTTATATTAAATTTGTTTCAATCTTTTACTTTTTATTCGTACGGTCTTGAAAAGGGACAATAGGTGATACCAGCTGTTCAATTCTAAACAATAAATAGAAGAAAATAGAAGAAAAATTAAGGTGGGAACAGGAGCAATATGGATTTACAAAGGGAATATAAACTGAGTCATTGAAAAAGTAAAGGACAAAGCTAAAGAAGCAAACTGTGGAAGAATTAATGAAAAATTTAAGATAATATGGAGTTACTTTCAGGAGAGAAATCTACTCACCAATAATGGAAAATTTACGCTGACTAAAGTAGTAACACAGGGTTCTGCATTAAGACCTAAATTGTGGAATCTAGTCTATAATGAGTTACCCAGAATGCGGCTGCCGGAAAAAATGACAATAACGGCAAATTTGCAAATGGAGTTATTGTCATTCTCTGGCTCTGGTAGGTAGCAATATAAACTAAGAAGTATTTAAACGAAAGGCTAGTGTTAGCAATAGTGATGATAAAGAGAAAGATAAAAATATAGGGTTAAATCTGGTTTTGCAGATAACTGAGGCGGCATGGCTATTGACAAAGAGGACTAAATGGGAAAATAGAAGTAGAGGAACAAATAATAACCATAGGGAAGAAAATAAAATATTTTGTAGTTACACTTGAAACAAAGAGATGGAACGAACAGGTTAAGGGAGCGGTAAGGGGAACAAAAAAAATGATAGGAATGCTTATTAGGCTTGTGCCGAACAAGGGAAGACAAGAAGAAGGCACAAACAGTCTAATAGCAATGGCGGCTAGAAATAAACTATTGTAGACTACTTAAAGACAAAATAACAGAAAAAAAAAAAAGAGAAGCTACAAAAACAAGCTTGTTAAGGATTTGCGTGGCTTTCAGGACGGTGACGCAGGAAGCACTAGAGGTAGAGCGACTTTATCCGCAGATTTTATTAAAAAAAGGTTACACATAAAGAAAATGGTAAATGAAAGAACTGGTAAACAAGAAGCAAAATGTCGGGCAAGAGAGAATATGATGAACAGATTGCAGAGACAACTAATACCAACAATAAAATAATGGGTAGAAAATAAACCGGCGACGTGTTACTATACAACACTACTACTCACCGGACATAAAAAAGAGATGTATGTTCTGTCAAGAAAACACGCATGGCGACGCAGACCATAAGCTAGTAGAGTGTGAAGCGTGGGAGGAAGATAGGAAAGAGTTAAAAAAGGTTTTGGAAAATAAAATTGACAAATCTACAACCATTAATAGATACCTGAGTGACGAAAACAAATAGAGAGCACTAAAAAACTATGCAACGACAGTACTGAAAAAAAGATAGATGAGTTTGAAGCTTCAAGATTTAGACAAACCAAAATGGAAGTAACACACAAATTAAATGCTATAGAAGACAAAGAAAGGAGGAGCGAGAAGCTAAATGGAAGCAAAAGAACAAGAAAAAGCAATAAAGAGGAAAGAAATGAAGAAGGCCAAAACAACTATGCTATAACTACCAATAAATGGAAGGTAAAAAGATAGACAAGAGAAGAACATTAACTGAAACATTAGTACTAACCGAAATTGCAGAAATAAAGAGAAGGAACGCAAACTGATGGAATAGACCAAACAGTTCAAACAGTAAGTAAGCAATTTTGATGTTGAAACAAATGGAGATTAAAGAATCTTACTAGAAATAAAATGACAAATCTTGGACTACAAAAAGGGATATATCTAATGGAGCTGCACAAAATATTTATGAAAGAGAGAGAATGTGACAAGGAAAAAGATGAAGATATAGAGAAACTAAGAAAATACATAAAGACAATGCAATGCACTAGGCTGAATAATGGTAGAATGAAGAGATGGAAGTAGGCAGAGGAGTAGGGTATAGGAAGAGCTGGGCCGGGACAGCATGTAGTGCCGCAGCAGATTATATGTATTCCGCGAGACCAAAACCAGCCTACCTCAAACTAATACCCCGTTAGTGACAATCACAAGGACAAATTAACAGCAGGACTAACGAGAAAAGAAGAAAACCAAAAGGTATTGCTGAAGCGAACAGCGCACTGAACCTAATATATATATATTTTTTTAAGTTGCCTAACCTTGTATATTTTTACCTTGTTATCCGTGTTCTTATATTTCTTTTTTTATATGGATTCTCTTAAGTATACAATAATTTTCAATGTATTTGTAGCTTGTCTTCTTACTTCTGCTGTTAGATTCCTTGCACTTGTGATTTCTGTTTTGATGTAGTTAAATGTCATCACCTGCTCTATAGTCTTACTTCTAGTGTGCATCTCCGTGTATTTCGATCTGTGTAGTTGATTTTGCAAGTTTTTTTTGTTGTCTGCTATTAGTATTGCATCGTCGGCATGCTATGCCTTTTGTGGTACTATTTGGTCTATCATCATATTCTTCTCTTTAGAGCTATATATATTTTTTTGGTTTTTGTTGTTAGTACTGTAACTCTATCATTGTATTGTGGTGTTTTGTATTTGCGCTTATTCTAATTGTTTTTTTTTTCTGTTGTTTGCAGGATGTTTTCTTTAATGTTTTTTTAAGTTTCTGCTTTTTTTTTGGTTCTTAGGTTGGGCGTGTTTAGCTTTCTCGTCAGTCTGTTTTGATAGAGGTTTTTGGTTTCTTAATGTTTAAGGCTTTCTATGTTAAAGCGTTTTTGGGTTATTTTATTTCTTTTCTTGCAAGATTTTATGCTATTCTTATTTTTCTTAATTTATTGGTCTAAGCTCCGTTCTTATGTTTGCTAAAGACAGTGTGTGTACGTTTAGTATGTCGCTGGGGTTATGATATATATTGTTATGATATAGTCGATCATGTATCTGCCCATATAGTTTTGTGCTGTATGGGATGCTAAAGTATGTGTTATTAATTTTTATTTTTTTATTTTCTTGAACATGTTTTCAGTTAGCCGTTGTTATAGGACATCTACTGGGGTGTGCGTTGAGGCTTCCGAGGATGAGCGTTTTGTTACCTGTTATTATATAGTATTGAAAGTGCTCAAATGAAGTTTTTTTTTTGGTATTTTGGCTTAGATTGGGATAACATTTAGAAAGGCGTTTTCTAGTTTTAAACTGATAAGCATCATGTGTTTGTTGATGTATTTTATATTTACTATAAATGGTGTACAACAAGAGTGCCGGATTTGAATTAGCCGCCATTTTGTTTGTGTGAGTAGTACGGTGATTATTTGTTGAGAGCTGTCAAATACAGATCACGCGATTAGAAGTATTTCAATGAGCAACGTTTAGTTATTATCAAAACGCACAACAAAAATGGAGAAAGTTTTGCGAGAACAGTTTGCAATTTACGTACAATTTTTGGTCGCAATAATTCGCAAAATAAATTGACAGTTTGTTTAATAAAAAATGCACTTTTCAAAAAATTTTGAAAAGAGATTTTCATTTGCACGCGTACAAGGTTTAATTGACACAAGAACTCAAGTCACGGTACCATACGCAGCGCCGTGGATTTGTTGAATGAGTGCTGGAGCAGCACTAAATTATTTCTTAAAGAAAATCATTTGCTCAGATAAGGCACATTTTTAACTCAACGAGTACATAAATAAGAGGTACTGAACATCTTTGTGTAATACTTAAATTACCAATGTGTCCGACGCGAGTAACTGTTTGGTACGAATTTTGGACTAGCGGAGTGATTGAGCATATTTCTTTGAAAATTCAGCCTAAAATGCGGTAACTGTTAATGGTGTGCGTTATTGCAAAATGTTATCTGAGTTTTTGTGGTTCTAATTGGATTGAATTGATGTGTACGATATATTTTTATTGTCTAACAAAACAGTGCAACCTCCCATACAGTACTCAAAACAATAGGTTAACTGCGGACCAAGCTTCCAGGCCGTGTCATCTTTTGGTTTGACGATCAAATTTGGTCACCAAGTGTATGCGAACAAGCCACAAACAGTTGAACACTTTAAAGAAGAGTTATGATGCGTTATTGGCAAAATAGAGCTACAGCTATGCAAAAACGTTATCCAGAATTTAAGAAAAGAATTACTCTGTACCAGTTTTGGTGGAAGCTATTTGGCGGATGTTCTATTTTATGTTCATTTGCAATTAATCCTTTTCACGTTGAATTATAAATATTTGCTTAATTAAAAAAAAAAATGTGTTTTTATCTATTAATTAAATCTGGCTTCTAACCTGCTTTTTCTTTTTTTGTACACTCTATTATATAGTAGTATGAACTTAGTTGTGTTGGCATTTTTTTTGTTTTTTGTTTGTTTTGGTTAGGGCACATATTGCGTGGGTTTTCAGTTCCTTTACAATTTCTATATCTTTCTTAATTTATGAGACAATGTTTAATGCGTTAATTTTTAGAGTATGCGATCTTGTTCTTTTATGCATAATGATCTCCTGCTTTGTATTTGTTCTATTCTAAGGCATTCTAGATTTTGGATTTGAGTAAGAGGGTGAAATTATGTTCACTTCACTTAGGTTTTATTGGGTTCTTTGTACTTTTTTCAGTGGTAAATCTTACTCCTCTGTTTAGAAACTTTTTCATCTAGGCAGTAAATTCTCGCTCTAGAACCTTGAAGAATTTTAGAGTTATTGGTGTAGGTTTGAAGGAGTTTGTTTTATTTAAGCTTATGTCTTGTATGTGTACACTGTAAGGGTATAAAGTATTGTGGCATATCTGTTTGCGTTTTTAGTAGATGTATGTTTTTACAGTTTTTTTTTCTAGAAGGAAACAGTGTTTGCTGGCACCTCCTGCAGTCTGCCAAAGTCCGGTTGCATTCAGGCGCAATGGTGTTGATGTTGTTACTTCCTCGGCATAGATAATAAAGGTCGAATGATGGCAAACCCAACGTTATAATAATAATACTTTATTCACGGTATATACAAAAACCATTTACATCTACATCATTATATACATAAATAACGATGAATTACAAACAATATTACAATTACACAAAAATATATAAAAGAATATTGAAAAATAAAAGCATGGAAAAAAGTATACATAAATAAAAACAAAATATAAAATTATTCATCAACACATTTTAAATGACACTTAAAACTACATTTTGAAACACAAAATAAATCAATATTATTAGAGAAACTATTAGCAATTCTACACATTCTACCAATTGGATTATTAAATCCATAATTGGTAGAATGTATAGATTCTCTAAATAATGGAGACTGTCTGGTTTGGCGATTATTGTTGGGGACTTGAAATGGAAGAGTTACAAGTAGCTCTTGGCAATCAATCTCAGACATCATTAGTCCACGTAAAAATGATAAATCGGCTCTTTTGCGCCGAATTTTCAGCGGCGAAAGATTATATTGCAATGCAATGAGGTTAAAATCGTAATTTTCGGATGAAATGCCTAATTTGTACGATAATAAACGAAAAAATTTGTTTTGAATACGTTCTATATTGCATATTGCTTCCATTGTTGCGCCAATTTTCATGTTTGCATACCGCCTGATCATTGTACTATTTTTTTTACTTATTATTCATTTTCTTTTGCAGAATTTTACATTTGTTTCTTTCTCTCAATCTTTTTTTATATCTCACCGCTCTTTGTCTTACTTTTACTTTTATTTTAACTTTTTTTAAGTTTGCTGAGGTTTTCTTATTTAATCCTAATACCCATCTCCAATATGTTGCCTGTATAGCTTTTAAATTATTCTATTTTTCATCCTTTAATTTCTAACAAATAAAGCATAATGCTTCTAACTAGGCTATTAAACGTTGTTCTTTTTATTTTTATGTTTTTAAACTTTTTTTCATCTATTCTCTACACTTGTTCTGCTACCTTGTTTGTCTTTTGTGCTAAATTGTGTGCTCATTCTTGTTTTGATTAACATTGAATAGTTTGTATATGTAACAGCTAAAAGTATATTGTGCACTGGTAGTTGAGGCTTTGCGGTTGCTCAATAACTTCATATGATTGACAAACTTACACAGGCCGAGGTCGAGGTTGTATGCAGGGCACATCACATGAGTAAGGAGCAGGTATAACCACACTGGTATTAAAGTATACCTTGGGAATGTGTTAATTACATGACTAGTATTGTGGTGTTTTATGTATTGATTTTATAATGCGGATTCCGACATATTGGGTCTTATGCTAGAGAGAAATTCTATGTTTGCTAGTTATGCAGAATATATTAGTAATTGTGTGCAGGTTAAATTTATGGAGAAACGCGCGGGAACAATAGCAAGTCGTAGCGCTAATGCGAGAGGACGTTATATATCGGATTAATCCTATCACGGTCTAGATTTTGTCGGAGGCGGTAGCTGACGGCGGTTTTTGGCTGGTGTTATCGGTGATGGTACCCAGAAATGGTACGTCTGGGAGCACCAAGTGTTGTATGGGGGTGACGTGCAGTCATACGTTGTGACTTGTCGGTGGCGTGACTTTGAGCCGGTTTGGTTCTTAGCCGCAGGGTTGCCGTGTAACGTTTAATGTCCGTGGTGGACGCGGGGAACAGCTCTCAGAAGTTCGAAAGGTGCTAGCGCGGAATTCCTGCCTCTAACAGACGATGTTGACTGGTGTGTTGCTGCCGCTGGACTGACTGCTGAATCCAGAAACGGATTTCTTTTATGCAGCTTGGTGGCGCGTGGTTGGTAGAACGCTTTGCGGAGTGGGCGTGTGTTAATGGTTGACACCGCCGCCTGGTGGCCGTAACAATCCTCCACTATTTTTGCGAAAGAACTTTAAGAGTTCTTGAAGTAAATGTAAAAAGTTCTTTGGCACGTTTTCCGGGTATCACATAATAGTCTGGTCTATTGTACTGAATTTGATGGGGAAATGGTAAAAATATAAAAGTGTCCACAATGGATTTCACTATGTGTCTTTGTGTGGAGCGGATAGTACAATGTATTGAAACTTGCGGCACGGGCTTTTTTTAAAATCCTAACCTTAAGATCCAGGTTGTGGCGGAGGCTTTGGAGGCAACCATTCACTAGGTGGTACACACTTTGTACGATTTTGTCATTGTTCTCTACTTACTTGTAGGCCACGATAATGTCTAACGCGTTTTTTGTGCCAATGTAATGCACTTACTTGTTTATCGCGCTGCGCGTTTTGATAATATAGCGCACTAAACTGTTCATTGTGTCTTTTGTTCTTACGGTGTGATGCAATTGACTGTTTGTTGCGTTTAAACTTGCCGGTTGTGTTTCGTTTTATCCGGACAAACGCGTAACTTGCACTCTTGTGATGATCAGCACCAGGTGTTGCGTTGATCTTCTTCTGCTTCTTGTTTATGTATGTTTTGCCAGGGTTGTCTCTAGTCGGGGTATAACTCGCCGTGTCCAAGTTGTGCATAACTTGATAAACATCTGCTTTTGTCACGTTTGGTATATCTTCATCTACTATCACGTTAGGTTAGGTTAGGTTAGGTTAATGTAATGTAATTAATGTAATTTTGGTTAATTTGGTTTAATTAGTTAGCAAAAACTGAAAATAGTATATTAAGTATCAGAGGCAGAGAAGACAATATTTGCAGCACGAGCGAAGCGAGTGCGGCAGACATCTTGAAGTGCTGCAAATATTTTCTTGTTTGTTACGACTATTTTTTGCTTGCCCATTGTAAATAAATTTTCTTCTTTTTCTTGGCGTGCTTTATCTGCTCCGGATATTAGCGATCATCATCACGATCTTCTCCTTGTCCACTACACTGCGAAAAAGTTGCAGCGTTGTCATCTCAAACTACTAGCGTAGATTTTTAAACTATGAGATTCGGCGTCTTTTTCCCATTACTTTTCCTTCCAGAATCAGTTGGAGTATTCTGTATCTATCATTATGCTTCATTACGTACCCGAGATATTTAAATTTTCTAATTTTTACAGCTTTCAATACTTCCTGTTCTTTGTCCATTCTCTGCAGAGCCTCCTAATTACAAATGTGCTCTTTTTATGAGATATTCAGGATACGACGATTTGTCTATAGTTCGAAGGCCTCCAGTTTTTTTTCTGTATTGTTAGGGTCCAGGATTTGACGCCGTACATTAGTGTTGAGAAAACGTGCAACATTTTGATCTTAATTTGCATGCTCGAGTCTGGGCTGTAGAAAACTTTTTTCGTCTGGATAAATTTTGTTCCTGCATTTGATTACTACTAAATGATCCTAGAGTTTATTCACGCATGTGCCTAGATATGTGTATTTGTCCACTTGGTCTATGGTTTTGTTGTTGAGAAGTATCGTCTGCTGTGATGGATTATCTTTATTGACAAGCATATATATGATCTTTTAGAGATTGAAATCAATTCCGTACTTCTCACTGACTAATTTGATCTTATACATCATCAGCTGAAGTCTTTGAGCTGTACTCACCAATATAACAGAGTCGTCCGCATACCTTAAGTTGTTAATTATCTTGCCGTTGATCGATATTCCTCTCTCTACTCCATCCAGCGCCTCCTTAAATAAATTTTAATTTTTTTTTTAATCAAAAAATTAAAAATTAAAATTTTATTTTTTGAATTGTTTTTTATTGCACACTTTTTTTACCTTAATTTTTTAGCGAACTGCAATGAATTTTAATTTCTACTTATGAGTTTTCTGCCTTGGGTCACAAAACATTATTTTCCGATCTAAAATACGAACAGAAAAACTATTTTTCAGAGTTGACAGGCAAAATACTACCTGGTAAGAATATAAGATTATAAATTCCAACTACAACAAATAAATTTGATTAACGATAAACTAATTACACCTGCAAATAAATAAAACGGCAATTCCCACAATTTCGCTATGAAACGGTATGTAATTTATCTCGTGCAAGTTTGTGCGTCCAGAATAATTAATGGGATAACCCGTTCGCGCCGGAATAATATCAAATAACAATATCTTAATCTGGATATCTGGTAATGGCGTGTATCTGTATGAATATTCACACGCAACTATGCCCTGGCACTGCTTGGGGATTACATAAAATTACGTTGTAAACTCGGATTCGTGTCTTTGATTAAAATTTAATTCTACTAGTGCAACATTTATTAAAAAAACAACAGTGATTATCGCTCATAATTGTCACATATTTTATAAAACTCACATTATTATGGGAAATTATTTAATACACTTTCTCATTGCCATAACATTATGTAAAAAATCTCAATTATACGGTGATTTAATGCAATTAAAAGTAATTACTATAGTAATGAGATTGCATTTAATCTATTTTCGGGATTTATTAGGATTCATGAGCGTTTTCCGGAGCGATCTACGCAAATTAAAAATAAATATTGGCGCTTATGAAATGGGAGGATATAATTTTTCCCTTTTCATAATCCGCACCCCGTAGAACGCCGCCGCCGCCACCACGAATTTGCATAGAAATTGGCCTTATATAAATCTGGAATTCAATAATAACACTCAATCAACGGCTTATATAAGTTAGCAATAAAACCTCAAACACGAGGCATAATCCGCGAACTAGGAACACTCAACTTATCTGCATCTAAACTATGAGTGAATTTCCATTATCGGTGGTGTTTCGGGGGAGGCAGGAAGGGACGAGGTTTAAAGCGGCGCTGCTGGCGGCTCTCTCTCGCTACGATTTGTCTTCACCGTCGAGGCTCGATATTGCACGCGATTTACCCCCCTCATCCTTTATGGCTGTGTATAAAAGTTAAACCAGCCACACACTTAATCTACATAAAATCCTACTTATCTTACAACCTGGATACTTCAAAGTGGTCGGCCTCAAAAATATATAGACATTGGATCTTTTTATAAGGGAAGATAAAGATATTAAAAAATATTGATTTCAAATTTAATCCGAGAAATATATTTTTAAAATTTTATGCACTAGACAATGTTAACAATTAATAGATATGTGAAAAGTATGGTGCTGCATGCTATCAATTCGAAAATAGCTGATCAGAGCTGGGATTAATTATAAAATTAATTTGGTAGCGTTGGTGCTACCTTCAAATCAATTCTTATTCTTTTAAAAAGGTTTTTTTTATTATTATTTTTTTTGTACAATGTCCGTTATGGAATGTTTTTTGCCAATAAAATTGAAATTTGATTTTTTATTAATGATTCAGAAGGATGCAGTTGCTTTTGCAGTTAGAAATCATCCAAATCAAATAGTTTCTTCTTTAGATATTGAAGATTGATTTGACCGAAAGTACAAAGAAAAAAATTTACATAAGATTTTCAGTTCTCTAAGATTTTAATATTTAGCTATTGCAGTTTTCTCAAAATGTTTGTAAACCATAAAAAAATATTTTTTTAATTAACTTTCTGATGAGCAAAATTTGCCACTTCTAGAAGAGATGTTCTCTATACTGCACACATTGCAAGCGTCATCAGCTTTATGCCTTTTGGTACATAGGAATTGGGTCTTGTAGCGGCCTAGATGGATGCATGTGCTGCTAAAATAAGCATAAATTTGTGCTTTTTTGCTTTAAGAATAGTTTGATTCTTGCGTTATAGAGTTTGGTTTTAAAACTTTAACGCATTTGATATTTTACCGTAAATTGAAGAATTGAATTGATTAGAATTAGAGCATCTAATTAAATTGAACCAATAATGAGTACCAATGGAAGTTTAAGACTCTTCGGCTCATGTACTTTCCGTTTAGAGATAGTATAGTTTGTAGATAGTTTAGATTACGCTTTATAGGCTGGTGTGGTATTACTCACATTAGAATAAGGTCCGGCTACTTGGTTCACCGGTTGTTTGTTGAAGAAGTTCTTTTTGTTTGGCTAGGCGAGTCGAGCTAGGTCAAGGTTGGGATGATTTGCGAGAGTAACCCGAAGTCAGCCCGAATCTTCCTGTTTCGGACATACCGTGGAGCTTGGTGGAACATCTTCTGAGTGTTGCTTTGAAAGACTATTAGACTGTTAAGATGACAGTTAGTTGCAGTTCCCTATACTGCGGACGCGTTAGTGAGCATGCATGGGTCTGATGATAGATGTGTAGAGCCGGGTTTTGTTCTAGGTCGACAAGCCACTATTCCGACGCAACCGGAACAAGAAGATTTTTTCCTTGTCAAAGGTAATCCCCAGGTACTTAGCAGTGTTAGACCACGGTATGGGAACGTCGTTTAGAAGGACGTTTGCATCAGATGTGATTTGTCACCGTGTGAAGAAAACAGCTTTGCTTTTTTCTCGATTAATAGGCTTTTTGTAGCCTCAAAGTGACCATTTTAGGCGACCTTGAAGAGTATATAAGTGCTGTATCGTTAGCAAATTGAGCCGTTTTGACCCCGTGCTTCTATCCTGAAAGCATATTGGCGACTTATAAGTTGACTATCAGCGGAGAGAGAATGGAGCCTTGAGGAACTTATGCTATTATCTGCCGAGGGGTAGATATGTGGTTTTTGAGTTTAGATATGAGGCTATTAACATTACAAGACGCAGAGGAAAGTTGGCTGTACAGTTTGAAGAGAAGTCTCTTATGTTAAACTTTGTCGAACGCTTTTTCGACGTTGAAAAAGACTATCCCGGTGATTTTTTATATCTAAAACCATTCCTTTTATTTCGTCACGCGGTTTAGTTTATGAACTGACGAATGCCCCCATTTGACTCCATGTGTGGTCCTGGAGCCTGTCCAAGACCACTCTCTCAATGAACTTGCTTAAGGTGTTAAGAAGAATAGGAAAATGCTCAGTTTGAAGAATCGCATTAGCAATGTTCGTGAACGCCATTATTGCTTTATGCGAGAACGCGTTAAGAGCCTTGTTCAATATGTTATCGGGGCCTGGAGCAGTGCGAGCTTTAAATTAGTTAATAATTTCTTTGGTAGGATAAGGTTGTACGCTTTTCAGCGGCGCGTTGTCGTCAGTAGCCTCCAAGATGTCCTCAATCTCTTGTTTGATAATTTCTACGTGCTCCTTATTTTTGGTATCTGAGGGGGAGCACAGGTGTTTGAGGCTGTTGGCTAATGCCCTGGCCTTTCCCACGATAGAGTAAATAAAGAAGCACATTTTGACCGGAATGGGAGCTTGTCTGTTTCGTAAGGTCTTGTAGATTATCACCGATTATAAGATGTTTTTCCAGCACAAATTTTTGGCCTTCTTCACTTTGCTGTGGAGCGAATTTAGGATTTTGCAATTTCAGGGGTCGCGATGCTTCTGTCATAGACGCTTGGCTGCATTTTTTTTTTTCAGATCAATGTCTTGATTTTGCGTGATAGTTCAAGTGGATTATCGACTCGGTAATGGCTCTTCACGTCATCAATTGTTTCTACTGATGCAAGCCTGCCAATACTCTCTTCCAGAGATCTTGAGAAAAGATTCCAATCCGTACGTGTTACAAATTTTTCTTAAGTGATCCTTTTCCGTTGAGCTCCAGTATTATCGGACTGTGATTGGAGCTAAAGCCATTGAGGATGTCTATAGTATATTTATAATTGACGTTTTTTAGTATTCTTCTTCTTCTTCAGCCTGTTTTTATCTACTCCTCGATGTAAGCCTCTTCTAAAGTTTTCCATGTTTCTCTGGATTGGGCTGTTTGAATGCAGTTCTTTCCTGCTATTTTTTGTATATTATCTCGCCATCTTGTTACCGGCCCTCCATCGCTTTTTTTCATTGTCCTTTGGCGCCATTCTATGATTCTTTTGGTCCATTTGGTTCCATCTTGTCTTGCCAGATGGCCCGCCCATCTCCACTTCAATTCTGCTATTCTCCTGGTGACGTCTTTGACTTTTGTTTTGCTTCTGATTTCTTTGTTTTTGACGCAGTTTTTGAGGCTGATACCTAGCATCGCTCTTTCCATGGATCTTAGCGTTACGATGAGTCGGTTTGCGCTTCCTAGCGTCAGGGTTGCGGTTTCCATTTTGTAGATTGTGACAGGTAATATGCAGCTGTTGTATACCTTTCTTTTAAGGTTGATGGAATGGTTCTAGACTTTAGAATGTAATCTACTTTGCTGAATGCAGCCCAGCTCATCTTTATTCTTCTAGTTATTTTTGCTGTTTGATTTGGTTTGCCCAGTTTGATATTGTGGCCTAGATATGTGTATTCTTCTACCGCCTCTACTGGTTCTCTATTAATGGTTATTCTAGCGTCCTCATTTGTTATTGTTAGGTTTATTTTTAGTCCGATTTGTTCTGATTCTGCTTTAAGTTCATCTAGCATAGATTTTAATTTGTCGTTATCATTGCTGATCAGCACGATGTCGTCTGCGAAGCGGAGGTTGTTTAGTCGAGTTTTGTTTTTATTTATTCTTTTGGTTTCCTAGGATAGGTTTTTAAATATGTCTTCTAGTGCCGCTGTGAAGAGTTTTGGTGATATGACATCGTCCAGTCTTATTCCTTTCCGGATCTTTATCTTATCTGTTACCATGTCTTTGTCTATGGTTATGTGCTTTGTAGCTTTGTCGTATATGTGTTCCATGATCCTTGTGTATCGTGAATTGATTCTTGCATCATTTATTGCTTTTATTATTGACCATGTCTCCACCGAGTCAAAAGCCTTCTCATAGTCCACAAACGCTAATTTTATAGGGACATTGTACTCTGTGCACTTTTCTATCAGACTACGTATTGTCTGGAGATGGTCGTTTGTGCCGAATCCTTTTCGGAATCCTGCCTGCTCCCATGGTTGGTATTGGTCGAGCTAAGTCGTCAGGCGGTTTGTTATTATCTTGGATAGCAGTTTGTACATGTGATTTAGAAGGCTAATTGGTCGGTAGTTGCTGATGTTGTTGGTGTCGCCTTTCTTGAAGATCAGAATTACTTCCGCGTTCAGCCAAGCTTTAGGAACTTTTCCCTTGTTTAGGCATTTGTTTAGTAGGGTGCAGATGGCTTGTTCTAATGTTGCCCCTCCCATTTTTAGCATTTCTGCAGTAACTTTTTTTTCTCCTGGGACCTTCCTGTTTTTTATTTGTTTTAGCGTGGCCCGTAATTCTGTTCTCGTAATCTCTGGTACTTCTTCCGGGCCTACGTTACGGATTGTATATCTACCCTCGTTTGGTTTTGTTATGTGTAAGGTGTAAAGGTCTTGGTAAAAATTTTGGATGACGTTTATAGTTTCTTGTTTATTTGCGGTGACTTCTCCGTGTTAGTTTTTGATCCTGTAAAATTTCTTCTTTTCTTTTGATCTGTTTCTTCTTAGTATTTTCATGTTTGCGTTGTCTTCAATAACCTTCTGTATAAGTTGGGTTTTATATGTTCTTATGTCTCTTCGCGGTTCCTTGCTTATTATTTTCCTTAGGACCTTGTATTGGCAACTTTCTCTGTCTGTGTTTCTTCTTTGTTCTAGTAATTTCAGGGTGTTGGAGCTGAGCTTTCCTATTTTGGGACCTTGCCTGTAATTGATTTTCTTTACTGCGGTCTTTTTAATAGTTTGTTCTCAAGCTGTTCCACGCCGGGTGCTTGGAGTTGTGGGGTAGGGATTATCGAGAATTGCATCAAAGTCTGCTGTTACGATGCGATTTGTCGGTCTGATGTATGCTGATGCAACCTTAAATGTGCCTAATCATTTACCGTTATCGCATTTGATTCAAGCGAAATCGTGTCAGGGGTATCCACCAATCTTTTTGCAGAGATCAGTATTTCACGCTTTGTGGGTACTGCCGACGTTCTCAAATACGTGAAGGTATTTGGGATTCTCAGAGTTTGATTAAGTTTGTGGCGCAATTCGGACACAAGCATGATGTCGAGTTCTTGTTTGATGAGGATCGCTTTTAATTCATTTTTTTTCTGCACTACCGTTGGCATTACATCGGTTGTATTATCCGTTTTAATTATTGAGTTGATTGAGGGTATTTGCTATAAGATTCATTTATTTCTTTCAAAATAGAGACAATTTTGTCGTTAGAAATTACTTGTTGCTTTTGGAGAGCAACAGTTTTAGCAAACGTTGAGTTTGCTGATGGTGCTGCAGGTTTGCGGGGACTTGAAGACTGAGTGGAAGCCTTAGGGGCTGTCGGAGCTTGGGCTGGCGCAGGTTGTGGTGCCGGTCTAAGTTTTTTACTGATCAAGGCCAACATTCAGATGTAGACTTTGCATTTCCTGTAATTTGTGGGATGAGGGCCGTTGCATAAGGCGCATTTGGCCTCTGGCACAGGCTGCCGACTGGTGGTGTTTCGCGCAGTTACGACAGACGAGTGCCGTTGTGTAGAAGCGGTTTGCTGTGTGGCCATGTTTTACTTTTGGCACTGAGGAATGCCGCGACTTTGAAGCCGCTAAGCATGTTGAGATCCATTATCTTGGAGTTTTTTTGGGAAATTAATCAGAAACCATATGACAACGAATAAATTTGTTCCCTGTACGGTGAACATTTGAAGAGCAGAATCAAATAGATTCTAATGCCCTTCTAACTTTCTCTTTACTAAAAAATTTCAGGACGTCCTTGATTACAATCTCCAAGCACTTTTTGTCGGATCTTGGCCCGCGTTGCAAGCTTTCAGAATGGCGGTTGCCTTTCGGTGTTTGTGTTTGGTGGCAATGGTAGCCGGAAGCATGAGTATGCCTTCGTGGGTATTACGAGCTGATAGAATAACTATGTTTTTGTCCCTGAACGTTTTAGAGAGTTTAGGGTAAGATTGTTTCTCGTCTAGGTTAATTGCCGGAAGACTAGATTTAGATGGAGTGTCGGAGAGGACGGAGTCTGACTCTTTGTTTACTTTCTCAGCACCGGTCTGATTGAGATTTGAGGCGGCAGGCCTGAACCTCACCTCGGTGTGGTCTTTTCAGGATTTTTTTTTTTGCGTTTGAGGGCAGAAGGCCTAAGCGCCGTTTGACTGATAGCTGGTTTGGCGTAGCTGCTGTTGGCAGCTGGGGGTGGTTGAAGGCCTTTTAGTAACTTTCAAGGGTGGGGAGAGAATTCTTCCGTTTTTTCTTACTAGTTGATATTCTTCGGAGTCAATAATGGGCTGTGAGTTGGAGTTAGAGTTGGCGGGTGCTGCTGGCGTCTGGAGAGTAAGTTTACGGCGGCTGGAAGTTGTTTGTCTTTGGCGGACTTGTTGGTGTAGATGACGGTTTCTTTGTCGTTGTCTATTTCTTCAACTTTGCTTTCCGTTTGTGAAGCGAGGACGGTGAATGGGGCGGCTGTTGTTGTAGTAGCTAAAGTGGAAAAAGTATTAGTTGTTTTTTTCGTGCTTTTGCTCTTCTTCTTGAAATGTTTCTTAGCGGTTGCGGTCTTTTGATGTTAGCGGTAAGGCGGCGGTAAACATTGGTTGCGGTTAGCGACGCGATGGTTTTTTGGAGCGCTTCGAACTTTCTCTCGAAGTTCTCCGCCATGGTAGCCATCTGCAGCTGCATCTGGTCCTCCAGGGTTTTGACCTGGGCTTTGGACTTGGAGTAGGTTCTATCGCGATCGTACCTTGGAGCCGTGGTTGCTCCTGGTGCGCTTTTGTCGTCCGCCACCTGGTTGGGGTGGTTGTCGCCCATTGCGGCAATGGGATGCCTGGAAGTAATTATTTTCTGCTTTTTCAAGTTGAAAGTAGAAAATTAAAAATTAATAAAACTATTAATAACTTATCAACATTAATAATTATTAACACGGTGGTGCAATGATAATTGCAGGTATCGAATCGGTGTGGCTGGCTGGATTGCTGGTGGCTCGGATTCTTCATGCTTCTAATTCATTTGTAGTCGAATCTATCTGTAGCTATTAGTTGGGGGAACGTCGAATCTTTCGGAACTCTTCTAGCTGATGGCATACAAAAGCTCTCAAGCGGATAATTCGAAGTTTTACTTACATTCATTGACTTTTTGCGGGCTATCTGCAGAACGGAAGTAGTTTTTTTATTTTATTTTGTGATTCTTGAGCTTTTGATATTGAAGTGCAAATTGGAAGATTGCGGGAAGATCAATGAACCATCATTCTAGTATGTAGAATTGTAGAAACTATGCTATTAAGGAATGAGAAAGCGTTTTATGATTAAGAACCCACTTTTAAAGGACTATTGCCATTTTGGAAAAAAATTAATGAAATGATTTCATCATTGCATAGTATTTTAATCTTATTATCATCTTTTATAGACTTCAACTTGTAGTTAAGTAATTAACAGATCTTAATTTTTTTATGTACCACCACTTTTTTACGACATATTTCTGTTTAGAAAGTTTTATGATTAAAGTGCAAACTAAAAAAAATAACCTATTATTACTACTTTATCAAAATATTGATGTGATTCTATAATTTTATAGAAATTTAGTTTCTCAAAAAAATAAATATTAACATTATAAATTTAAGATCCGTTTAAAAGCCAATAAATTTGACGCAACCCCATATCCAACCACACTTTAAAATATTTTCGATTAATTCGACATTCCCCCAAATTGGCTTTGATTGACAATTTCCGACTAATTGAGGAATTCCTTCGTCGCTCTTTATTTAATAATCACCGTGTTCGCGTAATGAAGTCCCTCCTCTCTCGGTCTCCCCATTTCATTCAGGGCACACTTTTTTATATTATTTCTCTAACAAAATCCCGTTGTCGATATAAATTCCAGGTCGGAGCTTTTTATCTGGCTTAAAACTTTGAAATAAATCGCGAACTTCTTGCAGTCGGATTGTGAAGTTGGCTCGCGCTCTCGGAGGCGGCGTAATTGAATGCAAATTTTGTTAATTAATTAGGTACAAACATGGCCGTCCCAGTCAGTTTATATTGTGCATTGTTTTCATTATTTATAATATGAGTACGTCAGCGTTGCATGCATGTACTATATGTTTCGCATTCTTTAGGGCTGATGGCACAATAATGTTATTTGAATTTGTTGGCGGTGAATTTTTTTAATGGTTTGCAGACTACAAGCAATTGTATCATTCATTCAAATGAAGATAAATAAAGTGCAGGGAGTCGTTTGTTTGTTTGTTTGTTTGTTTAGATGCTTTGTGTGTGACGTTCTAGAAGCCCAGACGGTTTGAACAAGGTGCATTTAATAATCTGTCCGGTAAAGGAATACATAATTAGATGGGACTTTATTGCCACAGTTTCGCCGCAATTTAATGACGGACTAATTATTTTTCATCGGCAACAAAGTTTCATGCTAAAGCGGACTAATTAATTTTGCAATTATTTCAGGATACTCTTTATTATCCTATATATCTCTCTCAACCATCGCAGTTTATGTCAATCTATTTTCGTTTTATATTGTAGCTTCAAGTTATAATTAATGATGCAAATCTATTCATTAAATGAAGATCTATTTGATAATGTACTGATAAAAATATTCAATCATAAAATTAGCATCAGACATTTGGCGCCACTAATGAATTATGTTTATGGTAATGTTGGACTTAATTACAATTCACTTTTTTAAATTGCTTTAATATTAAAGCTTAAGTTTTTGCATACGAATCTTATAATTTATAATATAAAATTTATCAAAAATTAATAATCGTGGTCATTTTAACAATTTTGAAAAATTGCGCACTGCTACATATTTTAATAAAAATCAACACCAAGATTTTTTGGAACACACCAATTTATGCTTGTTCTAACATCTGTTGAATCAAGCTTTAAATTGGCAAAGTACAAGTTAACAATAAATACAAAACTATATCAGCAAATTTGTAACAGAATTAGTATCAATAGCTTTTATTGTTACCATAAGTAGATTTTGGTTGTTGATTACTGCCTTACCTTTGTGGTATTTGCTAAGCAGTCTCCAGTTTTGTAGTTTTCGGATACAGTGGCGTTTAGTATACATAACATTCAATGTTTTTTTTAATTGAATTGGAGTTATGAGATCTCAAATTGATTATCAATAAATTTGACCAAAAAAAATTGCAGCTGGCTTTTTTAAGAGCGTGGTTGTTTGTTGCTTGCGTAGAATAAGGTTAAACATTTTTTGTGTCCTTTAAAGGACCATAGACTGGGGTTTTGGAGACTTATTGTAATATCTTGGGTTGGCGGTTTTGATTAAATGTAAAATGGGAAAGTTGTGATAGTTGGTTTTGAACTAAATGCTTCATGCATTTCTCAAATTTAAGGTGTTGATTGGATTCTTTTTCTGGAATCTAATTTATTGATATTTGTGTTAGCTTGATTTATACTTTTGTTTGCTATTTAAGAGAAAGTGTAGGAATTGCATATATAGGATGGTCTAGGCAGGTATGGTTGGGAGTCAGCAATGATACATCTTTTTTTGGATAGAGACGGAGCCACATTGGCGTCTAGTGAGTGGTGATGTGTTTGTGTGAGAAGTGTTGATGATGATAGTGTAGTGCTGTTTAGGTTAAAAAAAAAATTAGACCAACTCGTTACTTTTTTATTGCTCTAGTTGCACATGTTATTATGTGTGAGTGTAATTTATGTGTGTGTGAGTGTATGTTAGTTTGTTACACTAGTTTTTGATATCGTTTCTTCTTGTATTAGTATAGTGCGACTACTAAGGTCCCAGTTTGTAACTTTTATTGGTACTACTAAGGGTTTTCTATAGGAAGGGCTCCCACTAACATTATTTTGCACATTATTTAGTATTTTTTTGCAAGTTGTGGTTTTTAAACAAATGCACACTTAGAGGCGTTTTTCCTGCTAGTCACATTGCAGAATGTCTAGTTATGATGTGTAATGAGGTGCAAAAGCGGTGGTGAAATTTTGATTGTCTGTTTTTCTGAATATTTCTTCTTTGGGCGCTAGTGATCTGGACTGGCAGTCGGTGGAGAATATATATTTTTTTTAATTTGCTGCTGGCTAGCTTTTGTTGCCCTCAGATCCAATTTTGTTCTGGCATTTTTTGGTTGAACTTATACATTTCCTACTGTTGTGTTAAGGTTTGGACATGCCCCGATAGACGGCATTAAATATATTAGTTCTGCGAATTGTAGGTGGAGATGCCCGAATTTATTGGATAGGTTAGTTGTGGTTGCCGGTTACATTTTTTTGGTAGTGGTGTTTGTTGTTGTGTCTTTTTTAAAGCCATGCTTTAAGTTTTTACCATTTTAATGTTGTGTTTGATTTTGGGAATTGTGTGGCTTTCAGTTCAGATGGTGCGAGTTAGTTAATTTTTGAGGGTAGTGGCAACTTGTAGGTTGTTTCGCATATATCACGGTTGCTGTTTTTTTTTTGGCCGGGCGTCTTAACAATATTTTGGTTTATTTAACTCAGAGGACAAAATAAAAGTTTTTTGAGATTAATGTTATCAAAGGAGTTTGGTTTTAAGGCTAATTACAACAGTGACTTCAATGCTATAATATAAGATCTAGCAGTGGATACTGGGGTAGGTTTGGGTTTGTAGGTTTTGATGAGTTTTAGTATTGTCTTGCTTGTTTTTGAAGTAGATCGTTATTGCAGAATTTTTGGAGCGGCCTGGTAGATAATGAGCTTGAAGTTTGTTTGCTCTTTTGTCAATTCTGGGTTTTTGTGTAGGCTTGTGTGCAAAACAAAATAATAATAAATGTTTTTGCTTTTATTTTTTGTAGCCGTCTATATATTATATATATGAAGTGGTAAGCAAATTTTTTTCTACCATTGAGGAGCTGTGTAGAAAATCTTCAGCTATGGTAGTTTACTATATTTGCTATTCGTTTTAGGATAGTGTGTGGACAGATTACCTAAGTAGTCATACTTTAGAGACATTCTGTTTGAGGTTACTTTCTTTATGTTTGTGTTGGTGGCTTTCCGTTTTTAGATAGTTTGTTTATTTATTTCTTTTATTTTTTTCGGTTTGGATGTTTTGGGATCAACGATTTAGTGCCCCATCAGACAATGGTTTTTTGATTGGATGGTGTTTTGGTTGAGAAGTTCTCCAGTTTGAATGGATTCTATTGACTTATGTAACATTTTTTTGAGAGCACTAATAAACATTATTATTATTTTACGTGCTAGATTCTACACTAAGTACTTTTTAAGAGTTGTGATAGATGGTTTGTTTATTAAATGCTTGTTGTCAATTTCAGTTTATCTAGCTTGACTTAAAGAAAACTAATTTATTTAATTGATTGGTTCTTATCTGAAAATGGTGTTATAATTTTAAACAATAACCAATTGACACTTGGCCAACAACTTTATTGATGATTTAATAAATGTTGATTTTTGGTCAAAAAATTTTGTTATCAAGATCTCAAAAATGAAGAATATTAATCATAATAAAATGCTCTTAACAATTACTTGCTTGTTCAAAAAATGTATATAACATTTTGGAACTTATCGTGCACAAAAAGATTTTGATATAGTCAAACTATGGAAGACAAATTAAATTAACTAACTTATTAATAATCATTTTTTATTTTAAAAATATCATTTTGAATATAGTTATTGCACTTAATAGTAGTAAATTAAAGGTGACGTAGCAAAAATTTATGGGTTTTACTTCAGGGGTCGGCAAAGTTCAAACTTTATTTTCAATTTTTTTTCTTTAGGTTGATTGGTTTCTTTGGGATTATGAGCCGTTCTGCAGACTTTTTGTTATATAATAGCTACGTTACGGGCACGCTTTTACTTTTGCTAGGCTCAATTGAGGGAGATTTCCTTATACTATATTATTTTTTTGCGTTTAGTTTGGTCAACGTTTGTTCTTTAAATAAGTTTTTTACATCTTTTTGATCAAGGTTGCTTAATTTTTTAGGCAAATAATTAGTTTTTTTTATGGTTTTTATGATTTAATTGGTTTTTTGTGTTTTTTTGCATAGTTCACAAAAATGTGTTTTTGTGTGATTTCTTTTTTTTTTGTAAAACCTGGATCTTTTTGAGCGATTTGACATTAACTTCAAATTTCATAAGTAATAAGTAAGTTCTCTCTGCTATTTGGGATGAATTTTACAAAATGTGTTTTGTAAGCTTTTTAGATTTACAAAAAAGTGTTTTTGTACAATTTTTGAAATGGATTTTTCTAAGAGATTTTTATCAAATTTATCTAATAAGTAATTTTTTCTTTATTTATAATGTAAATAAATTTTTGTATTTTTTTTTTCAAAAATGTGTGGTTTTGGAATTAGTTTTATCTAATAAGTTGGTTTACTGCATATTTTTTATTAATTTCATTCATCATATTTTTTGCAACAAATGGGGTTTTTCAGAGATTTTAGGTCAACTTTTTTTTAAGAAATGAATTTTTTGAGTGATTTAAGGTTAGAATTGCGTAATTAGTATTTTTTTGCAAGAAATTGCGTTTTTATGTTTTTTATATACAATTAAGGTGTTAGACAAAAAACGTTTGGCAGAATAACTTTGTTATTTTTTAACCGAATTATATAATTCAAAAACTATTTTAAATGGTTCTTTCTTCTTCTTCTGTTGCATATCCACTAATAGATGTTTGCTTTATTTTTCTTTCTTTCTAGCTGTACTAAAAAGTTTTGGGACTGTATTTGTGCTTGTCTAGACTCTGATGTTTTGCAACCATGACATTTTCTTGCGTCGAATTTCCCTTTTCCCCTGCAGCATAAGCTGTAATATGAGGTAGTGTGGGATTTGCATGACATGGTCAAAATATGCCGTCTTGTGACGTTTAATGGAAGTTAGATGTTCTTGTTTTTTTTTTGTACTCAGGCCAGTACTTGCAAAACGGATATTGTTGATCCATTTCCTATTTACTTAGGTCCCTATTTCTATATTTCCAATGCAGCCTGGAATTTTTTTTTACTGGCGTAAACCGCGGCATATTTTTACTTATTCTGTCATTTTTTATCTATTCTTACTCTTGCAGTCTGATTACATACAAACTCTTAATGCATCTTATGTCTTTTTGGTCCATTTTTCTAGGATGTCAATTAGTTTATATTCTATGGCAGTTCTGGACAAGCACCTGGATTGCAGTTAGTGCTTCTCTGGTTCCTAGACCCTCTCTAAAGCCAAATTGTGTCTTATCTTAAGAAAGATTTTTAGGGTGTGATTCATCAAGCTAATATTCTATATTCACATCTTTTGGCGATGTTTTTCTTTGGTTGTGATATGAAAGTTGATTTTAACTAGTTATTAGGGTATATTTCTGTATCATATATTTTGTTAAATATTAATTTTATTGCATTTTTGATATGCTGTCGTCATCGAGAAGCTTGAAACCGTTTTCTCCGGAGATCCGATTGGGGAACTATTTAGCTCTTCGGTACATTTAGCTTTGAATGATATTATGATTTTATTCTCTTGGAAAAAATAATTATGGAGGTGGTTTTTCGTTGCTTTTTTACGGTGGTTGATCAGCCCAATCTGGGTCAAACGCTACTGTTTTAGATTAATCTTAGCTTTGTTTTTCCTCTTCAACCTTACCAGCAAGGGTGACCTTACCAGGAGTAGTTGCTGCCGCTGGCATTGCTCTCAGGATCATTGAAACTACTGTGTCCTCTCACTACGACAAAGTGTTAATCCCCCGAGAATTACATTTCATTAATTCTTATAGGTTATACCGTCATATCTCGGTTGTCAGAGCCTCGTTAGTTATCTAACACAGGAGAGGTTGACATTTGGGTCGGACTTATTTTGGTGTTTCTTGCCGTCACCCCTAACCCACCATCTTAAAGATTAAAACAAAATTATGTTAACATTTAAAAAACTTAAGTTGGTTGCCATAAAAATAAAAATAATTGTGTACCTGCCTTTATAATACTAAAAAACAATTTAAAATGGTTTTTGAATCATATAAATCAGTTAAAAAATAACGCTTTTTTAATTTAAATTATTTTTATGTAATAAATAAGTTTTTTGTGAAAATATCTTACAATATGTATATTTTTGTACAATTTTTGATCATTTTTCTGAAACATTTAAGTTTCTCTAAACGATAATATATTAACTTTTTTTAATTTTTTTTTTTTTTAAATGTATAATATAATAAAAAAGTTTTTTTTAACCAAATTGAGTTTTGTAAACGCTTTTAAATGATTTTTTAGGTGAATCTGAGTGAAAATGAATACGAATAAAGTTCCGTTTAAGCTAAAAGAAAGGCAAGGTATTAAAAAAATCTGAAAATAATATTATCATCATCACTACAATCTGCCTTTAATATAGTTGTTAAAATTGTCATCGATAAAAAATTTACAAAACAAAAATATGGCCAAATACTTAAAAAACACATATCATAAACCGAGACAAACAAAACGTTAGCGAATATAACGACAAAAAAATTATTTGGTTTGAGGAGGCTGCAAAACGGACTTAATATAAACTGACTTTTAGGTAGTAATCTGATGTTGATTTAACAATTGTTGTGATCAATTCAAATATAATTTTGTATGGTTAATGGGCACTAGAAAACCTTTGTAACACAAAAATGTTTTTACTTAGATTAGATCTTAACTGCATGAGACATCACTTTGCTTTAATTTTAAACCTATGCTAACTTTTAAGAATTGTTGTAAAAATATCAAAAACACTACAATAAAATGCTTTTAACAACTATTTGTTTGATCAAAAAGTTTAGACTACTTTGAGATGAATAGTTTTATATCTATATTGCACAAACCTAAATACAAAAAGATTGGGACATTAAGGATCAGTTTTTGTTTCAAAAATGATAATGAAAGCATTCTGATCGTAGTTAATAATGCACTTGATGATAAATTAACACTGTGTGTGTGTAGCTAGGATTTTTGGGTTGCACCGTAAAATAATGAGAGTACACTTTGAAAAAAAGGCATTAATTTTTTTTTGTTTATTTTGTAACCTAATAGCTACGTTTTTAATTAAACATTGCGGGGCTTGTTTGAGCTTTGTATATAGTTACTTGTCATACAGTAGTTACGTTACAGCACCCCTTTTCCTTCGATTTACGTGTCCTAGTGAGGTCAACTACGATGTACAATCGCTGTTTGCCCTCAAATTTGACAATAAAATTACTAAGACTTTTTATTGTTTATCAAACTTCAATTTTATGTTTTTTGTGTTATATTTGTGTTTTGAGTAGTTTTTATTGATTTTCATGCAACAAATAGCCTTGCTAAGCAATTTTTGCTATATTTGTGGTTTTAATGGCTTTTTTTATAAAATGCGCAATAAATTGGTGTTTTTGGCAATTTTTAATCAGTTTTGTAGATAATGTTTGGAGAAACTTTTTTATTATATTTTGATTTTACTGATCAGTTTAGAAGTATTAAATTCATCATTACTGTCAATGGTAACAAAATACATGAAGTGACATATTTTGCAATGACATAAGCAAATTTTTAAAAGAATTAAATTTCTGCTTACTTTAACTTGTAGTATATGCTTTCTGTACAATATGTGACAAATTTCATATTTAATATAGTTTCTTTTTGAGCGATTTTAAATCAACTTTATGTAATTAAGTTTTCTACGTATGTTTTCATACATTTCATGATGTAAACAGATTTTTTTAAACAACTTCTTTACTTTTTATGTGTTTTAAGGTAGCGTAACATACAGAACAATCTCAAACATTTTTTTTAGCGTTTTGAATTAACTTTTTGTAATAATTAAGATTTTATATCTGTGATTTTTTTGCGTTTAAATTAATCTTAATTTTAAAAATTGGTGGTGGTCGTAACCATGTGATAGTTCATTTTAAGATAAATAAAACACATTCACTATGTACTCTTTCACGATTATATTTAAATCTTACGAGTTTTGAAATATATTCGTGATATAGTACATAGTTAATGTGTTTAATTTATCTTAATCTTAATTTTATTTAAGTTTTTTTTTGTAAATTTTTATAGTTTTTCTGAAGGATTTTTGATCAAATTTATGTAATTAAAAAGTTTTTTGGGCAATTTTTGATAATGTGATGACTTTATTAAATTTAAAATATTATTGAGGTTTTTGAGTTTTTTTACATTTTTTGATCATTTGCAACTTCTCAGGATTGCATTTTTTAAAATTGTTTTTCTTGAATTTTGAAAATTTTGCAAAACTTTAAAACAGTTTTTCTTAAAATAATTTGGACATATAAAAGCACGTTTTTATTCATATTTGAAAAGAAAAGAAAATACCTATCATCTTTTTTTAGGATAAACTGTCATTTATAGTTTTGGAAAATTTTCAAAATTTTAAGAAAAATAATTTTTGTCTGAGAAAACTTATTCTTTACACAAATTTTTCCTAAAAATGCAATCCTGAAAAGTTACAAACGATCAAAAATGTAAAAAAACTCAAAAATCACAGTTTTTTCAAATTTTGATTGCTTATTACTCGGAAATGGCTCACTGAAAAAAACTGAAAAAATCACATAATTAGGATACATGTAGAGAAAGGCATTTTCAGTGGTTTGAGCAAAAACAAATTTTCATTTTGGACACTTGACTCATACATGGCTATAAATATTTTTTTTGTGCAATTTTCAATTAATTTTTTTTGTAGTTTTTTTGTAAAAATATTCTGCATTAAAAATTTCTCTAAGCGATTTTGAATTAACTTTAATGAACGATTTTATATTGATTTACTAAATAATTTTTTTGTGAAAGTTTATTCAAAAATGTTGATTTGTACCACTCTTAAAAAAAATTTAAAACAATTATTTTTTGAACATCTGCAGATTAATATGATTTTTTTGCTGTTTTTATCAATTGATTTTGCAATAATTGGGTTTTTGAGCGTTTTTTTCTCTTTTTTCTTTACCTTAATTTTGTGGTATAAGTAGATGTATTCTTCCACGTATTCAATTTTTGGATAATTAGATTGGTTTTGTTTTCTAGTTTTGTGTTTTTTTTCAAACCCACTTATTTTGACTTTATGCTGAATCATATCTACTAGTTTCTTACTTTTTTTGTGAGTATATCTTGCAATAAATGATTTTTTTGTGTGTAAGTTTTGATCATTTTTTTGCAACAATTAAGTTTTTCTGAACGAATTTAAATTCACTTTTTGTAAATAAGTTTTTTGTGATTTTTTATTCAATTTTATGATGTAAACAGATTTTGAGAATATTTTGCTACGATTTTTGTGTGCGATTTTTTTTGCAACAATTGGAATTTTTGAGCGTAAATTTATCTAAAACTGCTCAAAAGACTTAATTCTTTATGAGTTTTCTTTGCAGTTTTTGAAGAAGTTTTTGAGTGATTTTTAAATGCATTTAATAACAATTTTTGATTACTGTATGCATGCAGCAAATGAGGTTTTTTGCAAATTTTATGTAATAATCGAGTTTTTTGTCTAATTTTTGACATATTTGTTGTTATAAATTGATTATCTGTGCAGAGCAAAAAGCTTTATGCAATAAATTTGTTTTTTATACGTTTTATAATTATTTTTCAATAACTTGTTATTTTTATCCAGTTTTTGAAAAATGTACCTTTAAATAGTTGACAATATAACACAATATAATACATTTTTTTTAATAAATTTAAAATTTAAATTAAAAAAAATAAAAAATGCATTTAATTTGTACAGTTTTTAGTAACATTAACTTTTTTGTTATTTGTTTGTAGGTACTTGTTTTATATTACACCACTGGCACGCTAGAGGAAGTTTTGAAAATAAACTAAAATGTTTAATTTCACGTTCATATTTTCCTAATTTAATTTGGGTTTAAACAGACGAGGCTGTTGTTATGGTGTCTGTTCTTTAATTTAAACAAAGCTGGCGATTTTTTTTTTTTTTTTATTTTATGTATGGTTTTGCTATGTAGCGATATACATGGTGTAAACATAAGGCAAAAATTCAAGGGGTTATTCCTTGGTCTATTCTAAAAATATTGTGTCCTATGACGATTTTTGAAAACCCCCTTTGTTTCTAAGATACAGGGTGAACAAAATTTGCGTCAGTTACAACATCTTATTATTAAAAAGTCCAGCCAGGATACAAGCATTCAATCTTCTTGTCATTGAGTGCCGAATTTTTTCAAACAGACCAAGGTTGTTTCTAAATGAGTTATACCCAGCAATTATCTGATTTTGCAAGTTGCTCAAACACTCTACTGTAGTAGCGTAAACTAATGACTTTAGATAGTGTTATAAAAAATAATCTAAGGGGTTTAAGTCTGGCGATCGAGCAGGCCATGCGTGGCCCACCTCGACTAATCCAGCTATATCCGTATGTTGCTGTTAAATAGTTACGAGCAACCAAACTAAAATGTGGTGGTGCACTATCCTGCATAAACCACATTGAAATTCTTGTTGCTAATGGTACATTATCCAGAAACTGAAGAAGCATGTGTTCAAAAAAGTTGCAATACACCTTGCCAGTAAGTCTTCCTGGAAGAAATACTGTTCCTATTAGACAATCGCCTACAATTTCAACACAAACATTTAAGGAAAACTGGTGTTGAAAACGATCTTCAGATACCAGATGAGGATTTTTATCTGCACACACCTGGTTGCTATGAAAATTTCTTATTGCGTTTCTTGAAAAACTGGCTTCATCGGTGAAAAGAATATGTTTTAGTAGTTGAGAAATTAGAACTAATGTTTGCAAAAACCATTGACATAACGCAATACGTGAAAGAAAATCAGCAGGTAGTAGTGCCTGAACAAGCTGAATGTAGTATAGATGAAACAAATTGCGTTTTAGAATTTTTCAAACTGTCCAATGACTTACATTCAAAGTATTGGCAAGTTTTTGCTGAGAACTACTTGGATCTTCCTCTGTCATGTCCAGTACATTTTGCTCCAGTTGTACTGTTCTTACTGTCATTGATCTTCCTGGTTTTCCATTTTGTTTTATTGTGCCTGTTTCACGAAGACGTCGATGAATGTTTTTGAATATTCTTTGGTCGGGCATATTACGGCCAGGAAACCGTTCAATGTACTATCGTCTAGCTTGTAATGAATTGCCATCAGCAAACCCATACATGAAATGCATGTCAGTCATCTCGGCGTTTGTATAGTGATTCATGGTAGATGAATTTAACAACTATTAAAAACCTATCAAACAGAGTAATAATGGTACAACTCAGATCTCATGCAGGCAAAATTAACATCATCTAAGTGTATGCACCCCAGCAGATAAAAACGAAACAGAAATAGAAGAATTCTACAGCCAACTAAACGAAATTATGAAAATAATCAAAAGCTCAGATATTACCATTGTTTTAGGGGACTTTAACGCAAAAGTCGGGGAAGAAAGTGTAGATGAATGTGTAGGCCCATATGGTCAATGGGAGAAAAATGAGAGGGGAGAAAGACTCATTGAGTTCTCTCAGATTAGAAACATGGTCATTACAAACACATGGTTTAAACTACCAAAACCGGCGACTATACACTTGGACATTACCAGCCCACACAACAGATAAAATAGTACGGAACCAAATAGATTATATCCTAATTAACAGAAGATATAAAAACGCTATTAGCACAGTTAAAGCGTATCCAGGGGCAGATGTGTATTCTGATCACAACCCTATTATAGCCACTCTAAAAGTTAAGCTAAAGAAAGTCCAAAGAAAGTATCAAAAACTTAAATTAAATATAACTATGCTCCGGGAAGAACAAATCAGACAGAGGGTAAAGACAAATATCAACAAAAACCTCAGTCGATTTATACAGGGATGCGTAGAGAACAGAGACGTAAACCAGACATGAAAAGACCTTAAAGAAGCCTTGCTGGATGGAAGCAAGAATGAACTTAAATGCAGTACTCGGTCTCCCAAAGAACAATGGATGACTGATGAAATCTTGATTCTGATGGAAATTAGAAGACAATACAAAGGACAGAATAGGGATACATACAAAGAGATTCAACAACAAATAAGACGAAAAATTAGAGAGGACAAAGAAACATTCATTAGACAGAAGTGCGAAGAGATAGAAGCACTAGAACAAAGATACGATTTATTAATCTACATAAAAAAGTCAAAGAGTTTACTGGCATCGGAAGAAAAAAACAAAATGGTTTAATAAAGGTTTAATAAAGGATACAAACGGAAACATTATAATGGACATAGAGAAAAAAATTAAAAGGTGGGAGGAATACATACAACAACTAATTGATGACACTAGAAATGAGATAAATATACAAGAAACTACGAATAGCTTTCTTATAACTGCCGAAGAGGTAAGCCATGCTATTAAGAACTCAAAAGATAGGAATGCGATAGGTCCAGATGAGATACCAGTAGACATCCTCAAATTAATTGATGACGACAAGTTGAACATTTTAGTAAATCTATATAATACCATCTACAAAACCGGAATCATACCCCAAGAATGGCTGAAATTAACTTTTATTTCGATACCAAAAAAGCATAACGCAAGGGAGTGCTCACATTTTAGAACGATGAGCCATACTTTGAAAGTGTTCTTAAAAGTTATTCATAGTCGCATGTACAAAAAGCTAGAAGCGGATATCAGAGAGACACAGTTTGGATTTCGTAAGAACTTAGGTACAAGAGAGACGTTATTTAGCATGAATGTCATAATACAACGATGTCTCGATATGACGTCGACCAATACATCGGATTTATCGACTACGAGAAAGCCTTTGATAAAGTTAAGCACGAGCACCTAATGGAAATAGCACAACAGAAAGGTCTTGACTACAATGACATCAGAATAATAAAAAACTTGTACTGGAATCAGAAAGCCCAAATAACTGTTGAAGGACATGACTCTGGAGAATTAGAAATCCGTCGAGGTGTTTGACAAGGCTGCATACTATCGCCAGTCCTACTAAATATGTACTCAGAGGTCATATTTAAGGAAGCCATTAACGATGACTCCGGGGGAATAGTTATAAACGGGCAAACTATCAATAACATTCGATATGCAGACAATACCGCGATAATAGCAACAAACATCCAAGATTTTCAGAAAATGTTAGTACACATAAATACTGTTAACCAATCCTATGGACTAAGAATGATTTTAAATAAAACTAAAATTATGGTATTTAAAAAGAACGACTCTAATAATATCCCAGCCGTCGCAATAGATAATACCATAATAGAAAGAGTGAGAAGCTATCAGTACTTGGGAACACGAATAGGGGAGAACAACGACCAGACCAGCAAAATTAATAAACGTATAGAGGTAGCAAGAGTTTGTTAAAATGAATAATTTTTTTGTTGATAGAAACTTCGATATAGCCCTGCAAATACGAATGGTGCGATGTTATATCTTCTCGACTTTATTGTATGGTATGGAACCCTAAATAAAAACAACTAAAAAAAATATCGGTCATTCGAAATGTGGTTCTACCGTCGTATGCTAAAAATACACTGGACGAACCTTGTAAGCAATGAAGAAGTATTACGACGAACGCACAAGGAAAGAGAACTTTCACTTACAATCAAAAAAAGAAAGCTCGAGTATTTGGGGCACATTTTCCGAGGAGAAAGGTACTTAACTCACCAACTAATTATGCAGGGAATGATACAGGGAAATAGATCCGTAGGACGCCGCAGAACATCTTGGCTGAAAAACCTCCGGGAATGGTATGGAAAAACTTTGGTGGAACTATTTAGAGCTGCAGTTTCCAAAATAAATATTGCTATGATGATTGCTAACCTCCGTTAGGAGAATGCACCATAAGAAGAAAAAAAAAACACGACAAACAGCCAAACGTCACTCAATATAAACCACGGCGACTGATACATGTGATGATCAATGACGAACCGTATTCAAATGACATTTACTTGTACATTAGTAGATAAAACAGCCGTTCCAAGATATTGTTAACAGTTTTTTTAAACTTGATAAATTCATTAATTTTTTGTATTTGATATATTCTTTGGCGTACGCTATATATATTTTTATTTACATTAATGATTTCAACAAATATCGAATATGGTTGTCGCAAATTTTGTTTACCTTCTCCTATCTTTGAATTAGAAGGGTTTTTCAGAAACTATCATAGGACAAAATATTCTCAGAATAAGCAAAGGAATAACCTTTTGAATTTTTGCTGCATATTTACCTAACACCCTGTATAGCCTTAGGGTAGACTTGGTGCTCCTGGTCACTTGTGTTTTTATATGTATTTATTTATTTACGTTGGTTAAGTAACAGGGCAGTTGTTATGTTACCGACGAGTACAACTACTTATTTAAAGTGCCTTTCAAAGTAGCGCTTGATGTGCAAATTAAGTGTTTTATTTCTACATTGCTATTATAAGGGTTTACAGCATCCAACTCAACAAGAAAACGTCTGAATTTAATTGAATAAAATTTTTACACATTGTAGAAGAAAGTCCAATCTGTGTCCTCAAACTTGTAGAAATTTGATGCAATAAGTCGTTTCTTTGCAAGTAATTTTTAAAAAATGACGTTTTTAATCAGTTCTTTATTAATTTTTTACTCGTTAAATGTAACTTTAAATCTTTAACCAAAAACATGAAGACATAGAATATTGTATGTAGTTCAACATATAAAAAGAGTGATGACTAAAATCTTATCGTTTGGAAATTGAGTTGGTTGGCGTTTTGTCGTATAAGAACCAATTTTAATTTAAAAACGGCGCTGTACGTGTTAGAGAGAAAGGTTCACCGATATTCTCGTAGATGTGATAGGATTTAATATTTTTCCATAACAATAATACTAGAGGCACCACAACAGTACGGGGCGACTACACCCGGCAATTCTCTAGCGTTAACTACTGAAATTCCAAAACTGTTTTAGCTAAAAAATTACTTTGCTTTGTTCTGTTCCAGCTTCTTGGAATTAATGACTTCTGATTATATATATATATTTTTGATGATTATTTATAAAACTAAAATCACAACTTTAACCGAGGTCCGAGGAGGTTTTTGGGGTTTAATTACCCCCAAAATGATTTTTTTTAGATAACAAATCAATTAGCGTCGTTTTGAATGTGACATCTTGCGAGTTTTGTTTTAAAGCATTTTCTTAATATTGTATAATTCAATATATTAAACTTCTTTTTGGATCCCCCCGCGGGTTTGCGTTATGAATTAATGTACCCACGGCATAAGTAAATAATTAATAATAATATTTTTTTTATATTTTGAACCTTACTTAATTTTTATTTATTTGTGTCAGCGGCAGGATTTCAATCTTGGAGCTCGATGCACAATTAATATATTAGTCAAATATATACAATATCCACTATTTGTAATGCAACTTTTTTTTTCATTTATTGTGCTTTTTACGGCCAATTTACATCGCCACAGTAAGTCTACGACTTGTTTAAAGTGGTTTGTGGACCAACAACTTATTAGGTAACTTCCGAACCACCCTGGTTCATAAAAAGCAAGTTATCAATTCAGTCATATTTCGGGGGTCAAACGGACTGCTTGCATGATAAGTCCTATACCATTGAGCTATCAAACTATATAAATTGCAATTACAACTATTATTATGATTTAATCCGTTTGTAAATCTTTTACTCATCAGAGCAATGCTAGAATAAAACTATACTTGTAACTTGTTGTGATTTTATTGTGGAGCTGGTTACAGGTATCGTGCCTATAATATTTAAACGGTTTTCTATAATAATAATACAGTATCACCCATAATTGCTAATACTGCTACTTAAACTATTAATAGTTTTCTATTTATAGAATTTAATGAATTAAAAAAAAAAGTTTTTATGTTTCCTCAAAGTCCTACTAAAACGCGTTCTGAGCGGCCTCTTCGAACTGCCTACATGCAAGTTACATGTTTGATATAGTTGCATCGTGATGTTGGGGCAATATAATAAATAGCGCATCCATAAATCGGGGCCCCGTTTTATCGAACACACCATAACGCTGTGGATAAGTGCAGATGTTGGGATGATTTAAATAAGTCGGATCGCTGACGTTTATGCGATACTGCATAGAATGGCGTTATATTTCAATTATTCATTGTTTTCTAATGCAGTCCCCCTTTGCGGCTTATTTAATGCCCACTAAGACACACCACCGGTGCACTTTATAATTTAACACCTCTCTCACTCGACTAATGCAAATATACTATACGCTGCGGCCGTAATTTATTATAAATGCATACAGAAAATCGATGGTATTCTCCGTTTACCGCACATCCTGGTGTTATATCACGAGAATTCAATATTTATTTATGTTTAAGTTTTGTGCAAAAAATCGCAATCATTATGCGTGCGCTCCAAATGAAACGGCATCTTGTGTGCTATGGCTGCACGCATTTCTGGAGTTTATAGATCATTTTGTAGAATTAATGGCACGAACATAACTGATCATTTATATTTCCTTTCGTAAACATAATGTTGGCTTTCTTAGTTCCGACAATTTCAAGAACTATTTATATATATTGCCCCGCTGTTTATATATTATTCATGAAGCGCCTGGGAATATATGAAGAAATACATTCTTGATATTAAATTGTATTAATTATAAATCCATTTGCATAATTAATGTATACACATTGGATGCTATAAATTATCACAGTATGCATAGAAAAAAGTTTTATTATTCTTCTGGTGATATATGTTGCGCTGACGTTTTCTTTACATCGACACCCCTGTTGATGTAAATGCTCCGTGAGAGCGAAATGAGCCTATACACATTTGCCCCGTTTTACTACCTACCAACATAACGAAAAGCTAGTTTTATCAGACGGGTATCGCACTCCGCTGCCGCATAAATCGCTCCGAGTCTGTTATCTTCGCATGTTCTTGTGACCCACGGATGCCCCACATCGTGCCACCTTTGAACCTTATCGAATGTAGATTACCGTACGCAGTCTATAAAACCGCAAAGAGAAAGAGGACACGTTGGTGATGTATATCCATTAAGACGACCCGAAATTAGTCGCCGTTTATTTACGCCGATTAAAAAATCACACAATGAATTCTGATACGGCATTATTGTAATGGTCACACATTCCTCGACTATCTACACCTATGCAATAAAACATTAATAAGTGCGCATTGAAAGCTATCTATTGTCTAGATATAATCTGATTAAATGAGCGCACTTACTATAATGCTTATTAATATTGCCTTATGCATGACTTGGATTCGAGAAATCTTTTATTGGGATTTATACAATTGTTTAAATTATTTATTATGTCCATAATATTTATTTCATATTCATATTCAGATTTAATTTAATTTTTAAAATGTAAATTTTAACGAGTGAAACCACACTTAAGGCAGTATAAACCTTCAATAGTTTAGTTAGAGTTTGGGATTATAAATCTTGGAAAATAATGCTTTTGGAAACTTATTCCATTTGTCGATAGTTGATGGTTGAAAAAATCTGTTGTAAAAGTTATAATCTTACAATCCGAATAATTGTTAGAATTCCTAACAAACTTTTATTCTTCTTTTTTTGTCCACTTCTGGAGGTAAGTCTTGTTTTTATATTTTTTATCTTTTGCTTTCTTTTTTCTGATACTTTTTTGGTTTTCTTTCATTAGTTTTATTTTGTGGTCTAAGTAGATGTATTTTTTTTGTTTGTTTTCTACTGGATTAATTATTTTTGTTATTGATAAATTTATTTTTAAACCTACTAACTTTGATTCTCTGTTAAGTTGCTTTAGCATCAGTAGTAGTGTTAAGAAACTACTACTACTAATAAGAAGTCCAGACATCGAAGACAGTTTTGGTAGTTTCATCAACTTTTATTCTTTTATATTTCTAAGACAATTTCTTAAAAAAATTCTTTTAAAAATATTTGTTGCCAAAAGCATGAAAAAATCATTCGATACAATATCAAAAACAAAATTAACAGAAAAACTAGAGAGCATGGTAGTAAGGGAATTACAACTAATAAAAACATTTTTCAAAATGCGATATCAACAAACAAGAATTGGCAACACACTAAGTACCAAAACATATAGTGAATTTGGTATACCACAAGGAGACATGCTTGCACCGCTCCTATAGATATTATATATTAATGACATTTAAAATTAAACTACATGGAAAACTATACATATACGCTGACGATACAAGCCTAATCCACACCGAAAAAATAAAATAAAACTGCAACAAGAGATTCATGAAGATCTAGATAAAATTAACGAATGGTACTGCAACAACTTACTCACGATAAATGAACAAAAAACTAACTACATGCTTATAACACGTAAGAAAAGAAATACAAATTTTACATTAAAGATTAATAACATAAATATAGGAGATGTAGCTAGCACAAAACATCTAGGACCAACATTAAATAATAATCTAAAATGGGACAATCACAATCAAATTCAAATTAAGAAAAATACAAAGGCTATAGGCGCATTATATAAACTAAAAAATATAATCAATCTAACTACAAAAAATATGATTTATAATGCACTATTCAGCTCACAAACAAATTACTTAATGAACATATAGGCAAATAAAAAACTATAAAAACAATTTATCAACTGGAAAAACTAACACTAACTAAACAGATACTTAAACTATCTAAACAATTAACTATTAAAAACAAGATAAAACAACAAAATATAGTATTAATTTACAAGATCAAACTCGGACAAATAAAAACGGAATTTAAATTAAATAGCAGAAAAGAATTTCACACCTACAACACTAGAAGAAAAAATGACTTCAATATTGAACTTAATAAAACAATAAAACAACCACGAAAAATCAAAGCTTGGCTGTTAAAGGAATCCAAGAATACAATAAATGCCTAATAAAATAAAAAACCTTACCAGCATTCAACAATTTAAAACAAAATTAAAACAACACCTAATGACAAAACAAACACAAAACTAAGACACAAACAAAAGAAGACAGCAGAAATTTATTTCCAATACCAGGCCCCTAGAGTCTCCAACAGATGAATGGCGGCACTGCCGGAATATTATATATTTAAATAACGATTTTGCTAAAAGACAAATTTAATGATTTTCTGTAATTTGATGCAAGAATCCTTTATTACAATTGAAAATAGGGAAATAATTTAGCTTAAGCTCAGATTAATACCGGGTAGACCCACGGATGCTCTGGCTAAGTTCTACAGACCCATCACCTTGACATCCTTTATGCAAAAACCTATTGTAAAAAAATGGTTTTTTGGATATTGAGGAGACATTTGACAATTCTACCTTCAAAATCCATAGCAAATGCAATGGAGAGATGAGGAATAGATCCTCTTGTTCAAAAATGGGTCAACTTTATGCTCAAGAACCGGACTGTAACTATAACACTATATCAAAAAAGTTGTAGGTGCCAAAGTCGCCGGAGGGTGCCCACAGGGGGGCCTACTTTTCCTTCTTCTGGGGTGTCTAGTCATGGATGACTTACTACAGATACTCAAAGACATGGGCATTTTGCATTAGGCTACGCAGAGGATCTTATTATCTTTGCATACGGGAAATTTGGAGCAACCGTGTTCAACAACATACAGAATGGACTAAACATCGTAGAAAGGTGGTGCTAAAAAGAGAGGTTATTAGTAAACCCAAGCAAAACGACAATTGTGCCTTTTACAAGACGGCAAAAAACCACAGACCTAAAAATTCTGAGAATGTATGGAGCCACGCTCCCGATTTTAAAGGAGGTGAAATATTTAGGACTAACGCTTGACACTAGGCAAAACTTCAACACACATTTGACAAATATAACAGCGAAATCCAAGGTTAACATGTCGGTAACGGGGGCAATGATAACGACGCCCACGGCAGCTATAGAAGTATACTACTATTGTTACCGCCACTTCACCAGATGGGATTGGCGGACGCTAGACAAACACCATACAGGTTGCAGATAAATGAACACAATGGTAACCTTGGGGCTTACAGACCTAACATAACAAATGTTTTGCATGAAGAAAAAACTCTATTGATGAGGTCGGACTTTATGAGGGCCACTGCATCAGTAAGAAATTTGATGTAACAATACTACATCAAAATGAATGGATAAAGAATAGATACCTGAAAACAGTCAAAGGAACTATTTGGTACACAGATGGGTCCAAAAACCAAATGGTTGCCTGGGCTGGAATCTACGAGGACAACCATCTCTGGTCAAATTTGCCTCATTTTTTTAAGCGAAGGTGGTTGCCATTGAATGGTGCGCTAGGGACATGATCGAGAAGGGACTAAAACCGGACAAACTAACTGATAACTATGAGGTCAAACAGTCAAGCAGCATTGCAGGCCTTGCAATTGCCAGTAATAAAATCTAAACTGGTTTTGACCTGCATACACAGTCTGGAAGCAGTGGCCAAAACCTGCAAAGCTTGCCTGGTATGGATACCAAAAGATCAGGGGACAAAAGTGTAACGAACCCTGTGATTATTTATTAAAATAATGCCCAAACCGTTCGTCTATTTATGTCGGATAGTATCACGAACGCGCGCTTGTTATTCAGCGTTATTCATAGACATTCTTTTCGAACGCACGCATAACAAACCGCGTGAAGTATAACACGTATGCTAGGCAACCTTGGTTGCAACTAGCTGTATTCGGGGTGGCCTACCTTGCTGCCATTAATTAAACATCGTAATTAGCCGGCTACCGACACTTTTCATGTCCGCGACGTGATGTTTAATTGATGACGCAACAAACCTGCGTGTTTGTCGGCTTGCCACTCCGTTGTTTGAGGATGCACGCGGATCTAACCTATCAAACCACGTGCAATCCCATGTAATCAATAAGGCCCATAGGCGTCCCATATGGGGTTTGCCATGGGTGAGACAAACCTCCGCCGGAAGTAAGAAGTAACCAGGAGCTTCTGTGTGCTGTAATTAGTGATTTGCCATTAATAGGTAAATCACTAGTTACTGTATGCAACCGTCCGAACCCGGCGAACGTTTGTTTCTTTTGTAAATATATTAGTAATTAAGGGGAATGGGGTTTTAAGATTTTGTAGGATTGTTTATGTATTGTCAGGGGTCGTTTTGTTTAATTTAGTTTTAGTTAATTAGTTCGGGGTGTATAGGCCACCCCCTATGCACTCCCCATTTATGTTGGCTACCCTGTTCCCGCTCTTCCCCCTTCCACCAGATTTTGCCAAGTTTATCCCCTCTCTTTTCTTTCCCTTTAAATACCGCCGTCAAGTCCTCATAAATTCAATTGAGTCCAGTGGTCCAGTCCGGAAGCCAGCCCAGGAAGTGAAATTTTTTTTTTTGTTACCCGATATAACCACCGGAACTAAAACTAAATTATGGGCAAAGGAAAAAAGAAGGCCCTTAAAAGGGTGACTATCATTTCACTACCGCCAGTCTAGCGACGGAAACCACTGACCACTTGGACTGGGTCAACTCCGCTCCCCCACACGTGATACAGGGCCAATTAGAAATGTTTGGTCTATCCACCGAAGGTACGCTAGCCGCACGCCGTCTTCGGCTGTACGTATTTTTTGTGACCTGGAGAAAATACACGTACGCAAACCTGACCGTACCGGACCCACCAGCCCCACCATCATCCAGTTTACCCGTACGAACCGTTTGCTATCAAATCCGCCGACCTGACGGGCGGAAACTGTTTTATGTCCACGTCAAGGACCTGAAACCCGCATACTAAGGGAACGTCTAACTGTAAATAGTGTACATAATATATGTGTGTTTGTCTGTGCACGTCCAAATAATTATAAGCCTGTAATAGTTAAAACCTGAAAAGCCGAGAAGTTTGGAATAGATGTTCCGTCTCCGCTTCAGGGAGAAGCCGAGGAGTTTGGAGCAGCGTTCCATCTCCGCTTCAGTGAGAAACTCACCAATGTCATGGGAACCGACCAGTACCAGTTAGGGTTTTGTAATGAGAAACCGACTAGTACCAGTTAAGTTTTTTCCCTGCCGTCCGAGAGCAGTGGAAAACTTACCAGTCCTATGGGAACCGACCAGTACCAGTTAGGGTTTCGTCATGAGAAACCGACCAGTACCTGTTAAGTTCCGTCTTGCCGTCCAGTACCAGTTATGTTCCGTGTCCAGTGAAGAACCGACCAGTACCAGTTAGGGTTTCGTCCTGAGAAAACGACCAGTACCAGTTAAGTTCCGTCCTGCCGTCCAGTACCAGTTATGTTCCGTCCTGCCGTCCGAGTGCAGTGAGAAACCGTCCTGTACCAGTTATGTGCCGTCTTCGTCTCCAGTAAAGAACCGACCAGCACTTGTTAAGTTTCGTCCTGAGAAACCGACCAGTGCCAGTTAAGTTCCGTGCTGCCGTCCAGTACCAGTTATGTTCCGTCCTGCCATCCGAGTGCAGTGAGAAACCAGTTATGTGCCGTCTTCGTCTCCAGTAAGGAACCTACCAGCACTTGTTAAGTTTTGTCCGGAGAAACCGACCAGTGCCAGTTAAGTTCCGTGCTGCCGTCCAGTACCAGTTATGTTCCATCCTGCCGTCCGAGTGCAGTGAGAAACCAGCCAGTACCAGTAAAGCTTGTTTGATTGTGTCGTCTTTTGGTGTGCCAGCCCGCGTTCCCCGAAACCGAAGGATTTTGCCTGAAAAAAAAAAGGTTTTTTTTTGGTGAAGAAAGAGGGGTGTAACGAACCCCGTGATTATTTATTAAAATAATGCCCAAACCGTTCGTCTGTTTATGTCGGATAGTATCACGAACGCGCGCTTGTTATGCAGCGTTATTCATAGACATTCTTGTCGAACGCACGCATAACAAACCGCGTGAAGTATAACACGTATGCTAGGCAACCTTGGTTGCAACTAGCTGTATTCGGGGTGGCCTACCTTGCTGCCATTAATTAAACATCGTAATTAGCCGGCTACCGACACTTTTCATGTCCGCGACATGATGTTTAATTGATGACGCAACAAACCTGCGTGTTTGTCGGCTTGCCACTCCGTTGTTTGAGGATGCACGCGGATCTAACCTATCAAACCACGTGCAATCCCATGTAATCAATAAGGCCCATAGGCGTCCCATATGGGGTTCGCCATGGGTGAGACAAACCTCCGCCGGAAGTAAGAAGTAACCAGGAACTTCTGAGTGCAGTAATGAGTGATTTGCCATTAATAGGTAAATCACTAGTTACTATATGCAACCGTCCGAACCCGGCGGACGTTTGTTTCTTTTGTAAATATATTAGTAATTAAGGGGAATGGGGTTTTAAAATTTTGTAGGATTGTTTATGTATTGTCAGGGGTCATTTTGTTTAATTTAGTTTTAATTAATTAGTTCGGGGTGTATAGGCCACCCCCTACGCACTCCCCATTTATGTTGGCTACCCTGTTCCCGCTCTTCCCCCTTCCACCAGATTTTGCCAAGTTTATCCCCTCTCTTTTCTTTCCCTTTAAATACCGCCGTCCAGTCCTCATAAATTCAATTGAGTCCAGTGGTCCAGTCCGGAAGCCAGCCCAGGAAGTGAAGTCCGAGTTGAGTCCAGTCCGAGTTGAGTCCAGAATTATATTGAGTCCGTGTCCAGTGAAGAAAGTACCAGACCAGATCCGAATACCCAGATAACCGTAAGTCGAGCCGACAATCTCCGAAGCCCCATTGAAATTCCTTTTTTTTTCCTTTCTCCTTAAAACCAGAGTGTGCGGCAGCCGGAAGGCAAG
Organism: Tachinus rufipes; assembly: GCA_963932245.1. Lineage (NCBI taxonomy): Eukaryota > Metazoa > Arthropoda > Insecta > Coleoptera > Staphylinidae > Tachinus > Tachinus rufipes. The sequence goes on along the minus strand of OZ010746.1, from coordinate 18,728,566 downwards.
CCACCTCCAGATTCCCGATCCAGTCCCAAGTTCCTACCGACGTTTTCCGATCCATCTTCCTTTTGATGTTTAATCACTATATTTTTTTTGTATCTTTCTTTTTTTTTCTACGAGAATGAATGTTTTCTTGTTAACCCGTATATTATTTACTTTGTGACTACACCGGAGTGTGCGTACGTAATCTGGATTGGTCTATTTAACGGCAGGATTTTGGCCTTAAATGCCCGATCTAACTTCTAATGCGAGCAATTTAATAAACATTTTTCAGAAAATGAACAGTATTTGTAGTGGAAAATATATGAAGAAAAAGTACAGAAAGTTTTTTTGTTATAGAACCCCATGTTCTTGTTGCTACCTAGGTATTTCACAGTTTGATTGTTGATTGTTAGTTTTTTTTCCATCTTTTGATGCAAGAAGTTTATTTGACATTTGAGATAATGTTCTTTTCATTTTTCTATTAGACCATCATGGCCAGGTTATTAGCGCAGCTAATTAAGTTGACCGTGTTGGCGTCGTCCAGTTTTAACACGCTACTATAATATATTTTTCACCGAGTTTGACCGGCAACTGAACCTTGTGGGACACTACATCTCATTTTAAGCGTGCTCTTATCACCAATGTTGATTGGTATTGTCAAAATAGCTATATATAAAGTTTATTAAACATTTTGATACTTTTGTTTAGTTCCTTCACTATGTTTTGTTAGGGGGCTGTTACTATAACTACGTACTTTCTGTATTCCCAAGATGCTTTTAAGACGGCGTTATTGGCGTTTAGTAATAATATGACGGTAAATTGGTTTTTTTTAGACTTTTTACTAGAACAAGAGTACATTTTTAGATTTTGTAGTTCGGCTTTTTTTTAGAATATTGTCCATCGCAAGTCGAATTATGTCGGCACAGTTTTTTGCGCCGAGCTTGATTGTTTCCGGTGATCCCGGTACTTTTTTGATCTTTATTTTCAGTGTGGCTTTGCGGATTTTTTTATCTGTGCATTTTAGTACATTTTGTTTTGTGTTTTTTTAGACCTTCTATTGTTTTTGCGGAAAAACCTTTGTCGCTACCTCAAATTGCAGTTACTTGATTAGCTTAGTTTGCGACCTTGCACCTATTTTCTTTGTGACAATTTGGTAGTTTGCTATCGGTTTAGTTGTTGTTGTTGTAATTGTTTTAATGTCTAATTTGCAATTTATCCTGGTTTTAGTAATTTTTCGCATAGATCTCCTACAGATGTCTCTTATTAGCGCGATGCCTTTCGACCACTAGTATATCTGCATTTTTGCATTACAATAGACATTTTTCTTGAAGGTAACGTCCCAGGCATTTGATATCAGCTTAGTGATGTTATCCGGAGTTATATTAGATGTAAATTTATTGATTTTTTCTTGTCTTTACTGTAATGCTATATCTATTCTGTTGTTGCCAAGGCTACATTTTCTGTTCCCAGCGTGACGTATATCCGTATATAGTTTTTTTAGATTATGGTTAATTGAACGCATCAATGTTTTGAGTCTTAATAGAATTATTACTTATAGTACAATATCTAATGTATTGTTTTGTTGTATATATACGTAAGCATTTTGCTTTTTTTTAAAGACAATTAGATTGAAGGTACTATCTAAAGACCATAATTTGAATTATTTAAAATTACGTTTATCTTTACAAATGCACTTTATTTCAGTTTTTTTTTTGTTTCAGGTAAGTCAATCTGCTAGTATCATTGCGCAGCGTAGAATTTATATCAGGTAATAACAACTTATGTGACTTTGCGTCTTTATAGGGTTATTCAGTAATTATTTATTGTTTTGTTATTGGTTCATAAATTTTTTGTAGCTACAAGACTTTTTGGAAGCTAGGAGCATAGTTTTTTTTATGTATCTGTTCAGTTGTATCAGTTGTACATGTTGCTAATAACTAATCCAGGAAATATCAAAGATGATACTGGTATTGATTAATGTAGAATGTTTTAGGAAGGTTTTAACTTTGTGTATGTATGAATTATGTAAAAACACTTATTTTTGTTAGATTTTGACTTAAACATAATTGGAATTGAACTTACATGGACGTCTTTTGCAGTGATTAACGACTTTGTCTGTTGGTGCAGTGCTATTTATATGGGTGTACGCATTATAATGATGATAATATTAATAATAATAATCTTTATTTCATGTAAGCTATTTGTGAATATAAATTGTTACTGTAGGCGTAAACAGTTTATTAAATGCGTATCTATACAATTGAGGCAAATTCTGTTTATTTTATTTGGAAACTGTGACTGCAAGGTTTAGTTGTTGTTGCTAGTTGCTAGTATTGGAGTGGCAGAACGAGGAGATATTAGGTATTTTTGATGTTTCAACTTCTTAGCCGATACTGTAAATTTTTGTGTAGGTTTGAATCGTTAATTTTGTTTTTGAATTTTGTGCAGTGGTCTTGTATATTCCAGTGTTTTTTCAAACTGCACTAACTGCATGCGAAATAACTGTTGCCTTTGTATAGATGAGGTTTTGAGGTTTTTTGGGCGAAGACAGTGAAGGTCGTCAAACTTGTAGGTGAATGAGGTCAGCTTACATTTTGATTTGTTTTTAGCATTTATTTGACAAATTAGTTGTTCATACTTGTTTAGTTAGTTTGTTTTGGTTGTCTTCAAAGGAGAACGTGTTTCTTTGTTTGTAGTGCTAAGGAAATTAACAGTGGTCGTACTGAATAAAGTTTGTAACGGGTAGTGCAACATTAAAGACTTTGACTAGTTGTTAATTTCCGAGTATTTATTAGACTTACGTTTAAGTATTGTAGTTTGGTTAAATTTTATAGTCTGGCGACGGCAACGACCAATCATTTTTTTTCTGAATTAGTTATTTAGTGTTTAAAGTTCAACTATAGTGACTTTTAGTTTCTTGATTTTTTTGTTTTTAATTTTTGTAAACATCTAATCAATCAAACAGATAGAAATTGACGCGATAGGTTAGCAACAAACTATTAGATCAAACTCTGGTAACGCTGAACACTCTATTGTCTTTTTAACTAGAAATCAATGTTTAAAACTATCTTTGGTTTCAACACCTCGTAAACGGTAGAATTTTGTCTACATCATTTTCCAGATCTTGTTTATTTATAAAGTTTTTTAGAAGGTTGTTCCGCAACTCCTAACTAGCTTCTAGCTTGCTGGGGATTTTGATCACTTCTTGGCAGGTATATTTGATCTTGTTATTTTTTGGTTGTCTGAGTGTTGTAAACTAGTTATTAGTCTCAAGTTTGATTTTGAGCATTGACTGGATTTCCGGCCGGTTGTTCTTGTTTTGGTTGTTTTTAAGGTTTCTTTTAGTTTTTACAGTGTGTGGCGGGTTTCATGCTGCATTCTGGAATGGTGAATTGTTATATTATTGAATTATTTTTTCTGCTTTTTTAACAGTTTCTGCTAGCGTAGAAATGCTCTTTGAGGCATTTTGCGTTTTTGGGCGACTAGATATTTTTTTGCCGTATTTACACGTATTTTTTATTGATTCGAATGTTTCAGTTTAGCTGAGAAGGGCAAAACCGGTAAACGTTTTTAGTTGTGCCGTGAAATAGTCATCAACAAAAAGTTTTGGTTTATTTTGAAGGTTTGATTGATTTGCTTTTTTATGGCTGGTTTAGTGCTCGATCTCAGACAGTATTCTGTGGTTAAGCTATTGGAAATGGAGCGATTGAGTCGTGCTTTACGGTTTGTTGAAGGATACAGAAGTTTTTTTAGTTTTGTGTTGATGTGGGGACATTCCAGCTTAGCGGACAACATACGGAACGACAGTCAATATGGTTTCTTGATGTTATTGGGATGCTCTATAATATATTCTGAGCAGGTGATTTGCCGATTTTTGGTTGTCCGAGTGCTGTAAATTTGGTTTGAGTTGGAGCATTAGTTAAGTTTTTTCTTAATATGGTTACTTTAAATTTTTGTAGTTTTAATCTTAATGCTTCTAATTCTGCATTGCCGGGTTGGAGATGGTGGTGGTGCGTGTGCGTTTTTTATGTTAATCAAGTTTTCCCATATGGATTTTTTGTTGCTGTCTCCGTAGATGGATTTTATTTGCTGGGTGTTTTTATTGGCAACTTTTGCCGCTGCGTTTAGATCACTTATTGTCTATACAATCATTATTTCTTGGTTTTTGGTTTTTACAGTCATCTTTGTGTAATAGACACATTTTGCTGCTTTTTGTTTGTGCAAAAATTTGTTGGCGTTCTTCTGCTATGTTTGCGTTTGGTACATACTGACTTTCAGTTTGTTTTGCGGTGTCTTGCAGGTGTATTCCATGCTGCATTCTGGAATAATGAAGTAGTGGGTAAGCGTCTATCTAGTTGTAGCATGTGATGTTGTTTTGGTTAGTCTTGAAAGTTTGGTAGTATTTGTGAAAAAAAGAGAAAAATAATTATTGGATTTTTGAAGGTTTTGGGTAAAAGTACAAAATTTTAGAAAAATGTTTAACAGATAGTTTAAAGATTTTTTAAATAAAAGTTTTTTTTTATTAAATTGTTGCCGGTACACTTAGCAGGGTCAATTTTTGCTTAGCAGGGTCAATTTTTGCTTTTGCGTCTTGGGCTTAGTGGTCATTTTCTGACAGTCTTCCGTGACCCAGGGATTTGTTAGTGGTTGGTCCCAATTTGTTGCAGCGGTGCGGCATGGTTTGTGGCAGAAGTCCAGGATTTCCTATCTAGACGCGGTTACTTTCTTTTGATGTTGCTGCAGGGACGTGTTGGCTTAGAATAACGCTAGAGTGGCAATGCACGGACTGCATACGAAGCGTCAGTCCAGTGGGTTTGTTTATGGTAGAGTGGTTGAGAAACCGTGTTATCGAGACTCCATATAATGGCTGACTGATAAAATTTGTGGTAACAGTACAGTGGTGTGTGTCATCGAACGTTAACGTATGCGTACACCTAATGACTGGTTCTAAACAAAGAAAGTGCTGGTTTAATCACTGATAAAATAATGAAACTTAACTAAGTGACAAGTGATAGTTCAGTTACACTAAGCACTTCTAACCCCACAAATGATATTAATGATCGGAAATTAATCGACCGAAAAAACAAAGAGAAAAAGAGAACACATGCTCCAAGTAGCAGTGAGAACGAAGACTCAGAAAACGAAGACATAACACCGGTACAACCTAAAGCTAAGCTTTTTCCTTAAATTACTTTAAACAATAAAAAGTTATGGAAAAAGGTTAAAAATGACATAGAAAAATTAAATATAATATTTGATTTGAAATGCCTAAATAAGTCTATAAAAATGCCGCAAACGTCCTCAGGCCACCGGAGGGCAAAAACAAACTTAAACGCAAAAGGCTATTAGTCACACACATCAAAGTGGTAATGGGTTACGTGCCAGAAAATGTTTCTTGCTAGGAAATGATAGATAGCGTTGATGGTAAAAGGATACAATGTCAATGCACTCTCTAGGTTGCATAACCATACCAAAACCTATGATTTAATGTACATACAATTAAATAAAAACGACAAAAGCGAGGAAATTTTGAACTTAACAAAAATTCTTGGTCTCATGGTTAAAGTTAAGGAAAAGTTTAAGTTTGGCGAACTGGTTCATTGTCAGCACAATGCTATCTTACTTCTGCAGACAAGGAGAAAACTCTTTGTGCAAACTGCAGAAATAATCACCTTACGTCCTACAAAGGATGTCCGATTTACTAGAAGATAAAATCAAAAGTAAGACCTAAAGTGCAACTTCAGAAAAAGTTACGAAACGCTTAAGTCACGCCTACAACTTCCTTCTAACGCAATAGCTGTGCAGATACAACAACAACTAACACCTCTCAAGGAAGTGAAATCTAATATCAAATCCGAACTCACTAATGCCATCAACAGTAGCAGCAATGACGAAGATTTACTAAAACTGATCTTGGCTATTTTTCTCAAAAATCAAATTCAATAATGGAAGTACAAAATAATTTTATATCAATATGGAATACCAGCTGTAGTGCCAAATATCTCGAACAAATTAAACTATTCATTTTGGACCAAGATATTGATATAATGCGCTATTATCTGAAACTGGATTAAAACCCAGAGACCATCCAAAATTTCTAAACTTTAATATAGACAGAAACGACAGAATAAATCAAGGCGGTGGCACAGCAATACTTATCAAGAGAACAATAGACTATACTGAAATTTAAACTCCTAACTTTACTAACTTGGAAACGACCGGGGTTATCATCAACCTTTTTTCTATGGGAAAAATCAAAATTCTTTTGGTGTATCAACTTCTTACAAAACTACCGATTGAAAATGATTTAAAAATGACATTTGAAGACAATATTCCCACACTTATCGAGGGTGACCTCAACTCCAAACACGTGGGATGAAACTGCCGCGCCACGTATACCAAAGGCAGGATTCTAAACAAATTTATGGATAAAAAACAACTTATTCATGCACAGTTTAACTGCATCAACGTACTACAGCTACGTAGGTCACCCGCCCAACATACTTGACGTTGCCTTGACAAAAGGCGTTTTCCAGTTTTACTAACAATACTTGGAACTTTTTTAGGACAACTGGACATAAACCTGCAGCCAACTCTCAGCAAAATATCTGAGAAAATCATACTAATGCACTTAAACAAATGCAGTGTAATCAATCAAGTAATTCCAAACCATCAATATAGCTTTAGGAAACAACACTTTTTACCTACCAATTTGCACGAGTGGCAGATCACATATGTAAAAGTTTTAACAACAAAAAGTCTACCGAGCAGTTTTCTTCGACGTAGAAATAGCGCTCGACACGGTATGGCATGATGGCTTGATAGCCAAACTATATTGAGCAAAGTACCTACACCACCTGGGTAAAATTTTTAAAAAAAATTTAAGCGGCAGAAGTTTTTAAGTCAAAATTACAACACGCTTTTATCAGTATAACCGATGACAGCCGGTGTTCCCCAAGGCTAAAGACATCTCGGATATGACTAATGGAATCATCCTTGCCCAATACGCGGACGATACGGCAATTATGCATATAGCCACTTCACCAAAATTTATCACAAAACACCAACAAAAAGCTGCCAACACCATCACTGAATGGACTGAAGAGAAGGGGATCAAAATCAACCTGTCTAAAAGCAAGGCAATACTATTCACTAAAAGACAAATAACAAAAACATTATCCTTGATAACACGCCGATACCTTGGTCATCACAAGCTAATTATCTAGGAGTAACACTGGACACATCACTTACCTGGAGAGCCTATGTAAAAAAATTTAGTGACAAAACCAAAATCACGATGATAAGTCTGGCACCACTACTAAGTCATAAAAAGATGAAGGTAAAAACTAAAATGACGTTCTACAAATCGATAGAACCCAACTATCCTATGGGGAACAGTTGCAAAGACATATTTTAAAACTCTTGAAGCCTGCCAATCCAAAACTTTGAGAGCTTTTTGGTATGTAAGGAACTGAAAGAAGATTTACAAATCTCTACTTTTTATGAATTTATTATGAAAAACGTTGAGAGTTTTTACACAAAAGCTGCAACTCATGATAACACAGACATTTAATCGATTACGCATCACTACCCAAATTACACCACTTACAACAGACCTGTGAACCTAATTAAGCCCAGGCTGTGAACGTCAAAAATAGGAAGTGGATAAAACTGAAATTTTCTACTAAGCAATCAGGTCAAGAAAGCTAGGTATATAATAGGGAACCACCCCGAAAACTACCATAAAATCCAGAAGAGAACAAAGTGTTACCGAAATATTTCTTAATTTATCTTAGACGCAATCCAGCAGATAGATATAGTCAAGATGTGTATCATTATCCGCGACAGCATCTTTTAATGAATCCAAACTGTTTTCACTTTTAAGACATATACCTTTACTTGCTGGAAGGTTTCCGTCTTGACTTTTTACGAACTGCACAGACTGCATATAAAACGTTAGTATCAAGGGCTTTTTAATGATGTGGTTAATTTATTTTTTTACGTTCTATAGCTATTGCTTAAAAATTGAAGTTAATTTTTGAAATATAGAAGAGATTGTTGATTAATTATATACAAAAAAAAAATTAATTGAAAGTTTAGTTTCATTGTCAATGTTACTTTAAAAGACATTTTAATGGTTTTAGAATTTATTAAATTGTACAAAATAAGTGTGGATGATTAATTCAAACGAAAATGTTCAAACAATATCAATATTAATTGTTGCATGTAATTAGTGTCTTTCATTACAGATTGTATGAATAAACCTCATTATAACAAACAACTTTATTAATCCGGGAATTAAACAATTACAGTTAGAATTGATTTCATTAACGTGCGTGTTAGATTATTAATTGCATTAATCTAGGACACGCTGATCATTTTTCGCAATGTGTCCTTTGAGTGCACGGTCTCAATTTGTCACGGGGCGCATTATCGACGACATGATTAATATGTTTAGCGAATTACCCGTCTACTATTAATTCAAAACATAGATTAATTGCAGTTTAGTTGAAATTGTTTTAGATAATTTTTATGAATATTACAAGATGTACGGTACTATTCATAAAAAAATCAAACAAGAATAAATTATGCATCCGTTAAACTATTAAAATTAATTACTATGCCCTGAATAGATTTCCAATTTTAATGTTGGATGCTTGGTAATGATTTTTGATATATTTTCATATTGTAAATACGTATGTCTAATTGTCTAATGCGATTGTAATATTGATGACTATGTATGGGCAGTATGCGAATATCTTCCTGTTTTAATATTGGATGCCGCTAAATATTTTTCTCCCCAATTTCGTTAGACAAATTAGGTATTTTGTTTTTGGATTAAAAAATATTGTTTCCATTTATAGACGTTCGTAAAAAAGCTGTTATGTCATAAATAGTCGATTTTTATTCATTTTAACAAATGTTTTGTTTTAGTAACAATTACAAGTATTAATAATAATAATAAGAAAATATTTAATAAATTGATTTTTACTACATACACTTACTATTAATTATTTGTACAGAATCTTTTCAATTGACGTAATACTATTGAAAATATGTTGACTAGCATAGCACAGTATGGCAAGAATCGTTTTTAATTTAGAATGTCAATAGAATGGTGTATTTATGTTGTTTTATCTGAAATTTGTGTGCACCGCCAAGCGCGCATTGTTAGATTGTATCCGAATAATAACAACATGAAAATTGCGACTGTTACATTAACGTGCCTTCATTATTAATTGAAAAGTTTTATAAAAAAAATAAATCCTATAAAAAGGGGAAGCAACTTTATAACGCAATTAAATGCAAAATTTTCCGGCATAATCTTAAACAGTTTAATCTATTTATTGTCGAGATTTAATTAATTACAGCGGAAAGCTATTAGCGATTTACTAGCGTAATTGAAACTGATCATGTCAGTTGCTAAATCACGCCGTGCACTCCGGTGATATAGAGCTTTCACCTTCATATCTAAATGCCCCGAACAATGTACAAGGTGTTCGTATCTACCCACATTAGCCTTAATTATGCGAATTTACGAGTGGATTAATTAAATAAAAAAATATGAGAGGCGCTTATCCGAGCGATTCTTTTCACCGAGGGGGGCGAGAATATGCATAATTAATGGTTAATTCACTTAGAGATAACTCCACCAGGAAGTCAAGTCGATCGACAATCAATTACAACTATAGATGTAATTGATGACGTAAACGACCACAAGCATTTAGTTATTTTTACTAATTAGCAATTGCCGATTTATTAATTGCTAGATTGGTTTTTATTGTTGATACATGATTATGCAATATTAGTAGAAATAATTTTTAGTAATGTATATTTGTAGATTATATGATAGAATAGAAAATTCATCTATTCAATTCTAGGATAAAGCTTGGGAAAATAACATAAATGTTCTATCAGCTGCACATTTTGTAGTTTGTCTTATTTCTTATTTTTTTTTTAACTTTGGTACTATACATTAAAACTTGTCTTATCATTATAGAAATATTTAAACTTTATTTGAAGGCCTTTAAAAGCATTGAACAAAACACACTGGAAGTTTAATAAACTGGATTGATTGTAGTATTTTGGAAATTTCTTAGAATTCTCTTTCTGCAACTCAACAAGCCTAATAAGGTTTTTGTAAACTTAGCAGAACATATTACCATTTGTTAAAAAATGTAAAGCAAACAGTGGATAACAATTAAATGTATTTGGAAACATTTAAAAGGATTTTGAAGAACTTAAAATTGTTTGGAAGAACTTTGTATATTTTGAAAACTTCTTTATGCAACTGAGAAAGCTTAATAAATACTGTCTTAGAAAACGTAACAGAAGTTTCTGTTACAAATTCTGAAGATTTGGACATTGATACATTTAATTTAGAAACATTTGAAAGAGTTTTAAACAATTTAATTTTTTTTTGTATTTTGGAAATTTTTTGTGAATTTCTTTGTGTAAATCAGGAAGCTTAGAAGATTCTTAGAAAACTTAGTAAATGATATTACTTTTTGTTAAAAGTTCTAAGATCATTAATATTTCGTTTGGATACATTTGAAAGGACTTACTCTGCAAACCTCTTTGTGCAACTCATTAAGTTTAATAGGGTTTTAGGAAACTTAGCAAAACCTATTATCTTTTAAAGGTAAGGATTTTAAGGTTTTCAAAAGCATTTGAATGAGTGCAGTACTTTGGAAATACACTGAAGACTTTCTTGTGTAGTTTTGAATGATTTTCTTTTTTTTAAGACTTACTAGCTACGTCCAATAAATTGCCCTAAAAGTTACTGGATTTTATTGTACTTAAATAGGGCATCTATTTGTATAGGTGGTGGAAGTTAAGTTTGTATGACACAGCAATTGGGTTTTAGAACAAAAATTACTGATATTTTTTTCTAGTAATTTTTTTATTTACTCAAATTGGTCTTAAGTAGATAGTGGGTTTTTTAAAAATGACTTTTGTCGCTGGCACAGGACAGCAGTCTTTCTGGACTATTGTCACCTCTCTTGGTGGATAAATGTATTTGATTTTTATTTATCTTGGACATTAAGTTATTCTAATTATTGGATTTGTGATTTTTGTTGGCTTGGCAGACTCGGTTATAAAGATACTTGAGAACGCATTTGATTAAAAATTAAAATCTTTGAGTTTTATTGGAATTCTTAGCTGACAGTACTGGATTACCAACCAGAGTCGTAAATGGTATTGTTTATTAACAAGTTAATTCCTGGATTCTTTTGGACATAATGTAATCAGTTAGTGAAGTGGCAATTATTGGAGCTTGCAACATATTGAAGAATGGTTAGCTGTTACTGGTTGAGATCCGCGGTTGAGTATGGAGGTAGCTGGTTCGGGTTTAGAAAATATATATGGTTTCCGGAGGGTCAGATGCGTTGGTGTGGTGAGTGTGGAGAGCATTTTTTATACAAACTTAAAGTTTGTCTACTAACATTCTAACCTAGAAAGCATATACACGTTTACACGGAGTGCCAGCAGACTTACTCACACAGAGTGCGGTTTCGTAGAACTTGGTTTTGTTTTTAGGGAGCGACGTGGCAGTGCCGGAGCAATTGTCAGTGGCCGTTTTGTAAATCTGGCGGGGTGTGCAACAACAGACTTTTTCTTCTGTTGCCACTCTTATCGGAGATTGGATATCATCAAAGCTAATTTAATTTTGTTGACAGCACTTCTAAACAGTTCGTTGGAGCTACAGCCGAACCATTTCCGTAGATTTTGCAGCCTTGATACTTGTCTTCGTTTTATGCTTCTCCGTCCTTTGATTTTTCCTTGAATTATATTTTTTAGTAATGCGTATTTTTTCCCCCTCATTACGTGTCCTAGATATTGCATCTTCCTCTTTCTAATGATGAGAAGGACTTTGCGTTCTTGATTCATCCGCCGGAGGACCTCCACATTTGTTATTTTATTGGTCCACGGTATCCTAAGCATCCGGCGGTAGCACTACATCTATAAGCTTTGGATGTATTTTATGTTGTTCTGCTTAAGTGTCCATGCTTCTACTCCATAAAGCAAACCGCTGAAGACATAGCATCTCAGCATTCGTCTACGGAGAGGAAGGTTTATATTGCGGTGGCATAATATTTTTTGCAATTTATTAAATGTTGACCAAGCACTTTCAATATGACATCTTATTTCTTGTCCATGGTCGGAAGAGCTATTAATCCATGCTCCAAGGTACCTGTATTGCGTAACCTTTTTGATCCGCTCATTAATAATGCGTATATCAGACAAGTTGTTTGGTGACTTGGAGATAACCATATACTTGGTTTTTCTGACGTTCATTGTGAGACCATAATTGTTGCAGTGGTTGTTCATATCTTCAACAAGTTGTTGTAAGTCGATTGCATTTTCTGCTAGGAGTACAGTATCATCCGCGTACTAATTATTAATGCTCTCTCCGTTTATTACCATTCCTTCCGTTTTTCTGAGAGGGCTTTTTGACATATTGTTTTGCTATATACATTAAACAATAGTGGTGATAGTATGCATCATCATTCTCTATTTTGATTTTAGCTTTCTGGTTCCAATACAAATTAATGGTTATCCTTAAATCTCTATCATCTGTTTCCTTGTTTTTCAGGATTTTTTTAAGTTTTTTGTGTTGCACTTTGTCGAATGCCATCTCGAAATCTATAAAACAAGCATAAATATCTTGATTCATGTCAAGGCATCTTTGGTTTAGCACGTTAAGGGCGAATAGTGCTTCTCTGGAACATAATCCTTTCCGGAACCCCATTTGCGTTTCACTGATATGAGTCTCTAACTTCTGGTAAATTCTGTTATGTATTATTTTAAGAAACATTTTTGGCAGGTGGTTTATCAAGGATATTGTTTGATGGTTGGAACAATCTCTTGCATTAGCTTTTTTTGGAAGCGCAATGAAGGTCGATAGTAGCCACTGTTCAGATATTGTGCCAGTGCTATATATTAGATTAAAGAGGTTTAACAAGACTGTAATGGAATTTGTCCATTAGTTTTACCAATTCCGCTGGAGTTTTGTCGGGTCCGGGTGATTTTCTGTTTGTAGAGTAACGTATTGTGCATTCCACTTCTTCTCTCAATATGCTTGGTCCGGTTTGATCTATCTGTTCTTCTATATGATCTTGTCTATAATCTTTAAAAGCTCTTTTATGTATTCAGTCCATCTGCTTAATTTGTCTTTTATGTCCACCAGCATGTTTCCATCTTTAATAATAATAATAATAATAATAATAATAATAAATTTATTGGTCATAAAAAACACAAATTACAATGACCAAAGAGTTGTGGATCAGTAAAATAGATCATAAATTGATCAATTGAACTGTTCTTCCTCCAGAACTTTTGTAAAAAAATAGTAAAAAATAAAACAAAATATAAATTGCTATAAGTAAGTACAAACACACATAATCTAAAAATATAATTTAAACATATAAGTACCCCCGTCTGCTTTTTGGTTCGGTCACCTGTAATTTCTCTGGTTTTTCTGTGTACACTGAATGAATCATATCTCCTCTCATATTCCTCCATTTCTTTGCATTGTTCTTTCAGCCAGTTCTCATTAGCTTCTTTTATTTTTATTTTTATAATCTTGTCTGTCGCTTTGTACTTCTGATGGTTAGTTTTACATTTTTGTCTCTCTTCCATTAGACTTAAAATTTCTTGTGTCATCCAGACTTTGTTCTTGTTGGGCGAAGGGGTTAGGTTTTCTTCTGCAGCTTTTCTTAATATTTTTTCAACGTGTTTCAGTTTTTTGTTTACATTCGCTGTGTTGTTGATTTGTTCCTGCGTTTTCCTGAGATTTTCATTAATGTCTTCTGTTGTTTTTCTTTTTATGTCTTCGTTCTTTAGATTATTCACATCAATTGAGTTTGTACTTGGTCTTTTTATAATCTTTAGTTTGACTGAAATCACAGCAATTACAGGGTTGTGATCGGAACCAATATCAGCTCCTGGGTAAGTCTTTGAGCGTTTGACAGCATTTCGATATCTCTGTTTTATCAAGATGTAATCGATCTGGTTTCGTATAATCTTTTTTTTGGTATGACTAGGGGATGTCCAAGTGTAGAGCCTTCTCTTTGGGAGCTTGAAAAGGGTGTTGGTTATCACAAAATCTTTGTTTTCACAGAATTTTACTAATCGGTTTCCTCGTTCGTTTCTCTTGCCTAGTCCATATTATCCTACATGTCCCTCTACTTTACCTTGTCCAACTTTGGCGTTGAAATTGCCCATTACGATGGTGTTATGATGTACTTTTGTTGTTCGTAGGATTTCTTCTAGGCCTGCTGACGGAGCATATATTTGACTGTTGATTGTGCTTGAGTTACTTTCCAATTGTAACATTAAAATTTGATCTGAGTAGAGTGTGAAACTGTGGACGAATTGGTTAATTTTCTTTGAGACGATAATGCCCACTCCATAACGGTGGGATATTTTATTATCATTGATGTTCCCTGCGTAGTGGAACATTCCTTCGTTGGCAGTTGTGCATTTCCCTGATCCATGCCATTTTGTATCACTAATACCTAGCACATCGATGTTCATTCTGTCTATTTGAGCTGTAGCATTGTCGAGTTTTTCTGGTGCAAATAAACTTCTCACGTTCCAGGTTGCGATTCTCAGGGCTGACCGGGGGATTTTTTGCACCCTTTGATCATTTAAGGTCTGCCCGGGACTGAGAGCCGTGATTCTTGTTTTCTCAGCTATGATGATTTAACTAGGAAGAATTTATGAGGTGGTTTTCCGTTGCGTTCCTCTTCACAGTGTTGCAGCCGTTTAGATCAAGATGTGATCATTGCCTGCAACTGCCCGGTATCGAGTCTTTAGGGAAGTAAATCTTCGATAGCGTCGACCCGGTAATGGAGTAGCTGCTGTCCTACATTTGTCCTGTATTTTATTTCCTCGGTACCACCTATACCTAGGAGGCGTCCCCCTATCCGCCACCTGGGGAGGCGCTTGATGTGGGACTAGCAACCCCTCACGGTCTGACTGTAGGTTTGCAATTTTTCGGAATATCTTAGGGATATAACTGCGTGTGATTGTCAATTGCACCAGGGTTGGGCCAATTGCCTGGAAGTTGCAGTTGCGGAGGTGGATCTGTACAAAGGCCTGAAATCGGTTTACAGGTCTTGTAAACTAATTCTTTAGTGGCCAAGGCTTGACAGTCTGAACATTTTGGAAGTCCGGAATTTCTAGGATATTGTGAGGTCTTGTTCCGTTTACTGGCTGCAACTATACCCCCAACTTCCGAAGATGTGTTTTTTGTTCTAATTTGACACGGTAATAAGGTCCAGATGACGTCAATTTGGATTTGGAACTCTGATTTGAGACGGGAGTAGTCTATTAACTGAAAAATGTCTGCTGAGATTTTACTATCTGTCTTGCTGTCGTGGGTTTGGAATGTTTAAACACTCGCGGCACGAATAGCTTAGAAAACTGATTATAGTCCGCGTTCTGGTGGCGGTCTCAGTGGTTTTCTGAGCTGGTAGAGAACACTAGCATAAGGTTTGAGATTATTTGCATATTTTTTGCATGTGTGTAGCACGGTGGAGCACAAGATTTGCGATTAATGATGGTGAGCTTTTGCTTCTTGCCGTGATTTTTGTTCATGTAGGTTAAGCTTGCTCTACCTTGTTTTCCATATTGTGTCGGTTTGTTTTTGACTTTGCCTTTATCCGGCAAGATGATTTTATAAATGATGCTGACGTAGTCGGTTGAGTTTGTGTTAACCACAATTGCTATGTTGAGGGTTTGATCGGGCTTTTGGCTTTGGGAAGTGGACTTCTTGGTTGGCTGCCTGATGTCCGATGATTGACGGTGTGATTCCGGTTTTTTTATCTTTTGCGTTTAGGGTTTTGTACAAGTTATTAGTGGTGGCGATCACTGTTTTGCACAAAACTTCTTTGACAACTTCTAGTTGGGTGTTGATGGTGTCCGGTTTAAGTTCTAAGACTTTTTCTATTTCCAACGTGGTTTTGCATATAGTCGCGGTTTTGTTTGACAGAAGATTGCTCATTTACATTTCTATTGATTTGTGCTATTGATTTACGCAGTTTGATGACCACGCAGTCTATTGCTTCTGTAAGGAAGTGGGCATTATCTGTCTTACTTTCTTGTTGAAAGTGTAGTATGGGTTTTCTGTTCAGGCTTGGTAAAAATTATCAAACCTGGGAAATGCTTGGCATAGTTGTCATCTTGTGATGCAACTGCCAAATGTTATGGCGAATTTGGTTTGCCATGTCCACCTACCTAGCCGATGTATGATTCCCTCGTATTTAGGAGACGTGACGTGACGTGGACAAGTGTTTCTGCAGTTTGCTAGATGGTGGCGTGTGCTGGCCTCGACGTTATTGCTTTGGATTTTCTTTTCTGCCGGCTTACTGTTGGTATCGTATTTCTGTGTGCTCACAAACTTCTTCCGGTTGCAGTTTTGCCTACGACGCGTTTTGTACAGACGGTTCATCATCAGATGAACCCGCTACTTTTAGATCCAAGATTTGGCACAGAGGGTTGCCTTTATATCTACGGCATTGCACGCCCTGCAAACGGGTTACATTTTGTACGGCTACTGTGGGTTGCTTCAAACTCTCTCACGTCTTACCTTACAAGTGTTATCAGGGCTGTTTGAGGACTGCACTGAGTGCGTTTACGGTGATAGCGCTCTTTGTAAGCGTTTTAGTACGGAGGATACTCGTGGTGAGTGCGTTAGCAGTGTTGGTTTTTTATTTAAAGACGTACGTCGATACATAACGATTTTTTTTTTACTAAAATGCTTTTGAACACTTTTTCCGAGAGCGAGGCCGCATCAGCCACCTTCATGGAAGAAACGCCGGTGACAAGTTTGTTACCCCGGGCTCGGAAGATTGTTGAGTAAACTTGCTGATTGTTACAAACTTAGGAGTCGATGTTAGGCAACTGGGCTGGTGACCTCGTGGATTGAGATTGGTTGCTACGTGCTAAATAATATTTGGCATCGGAAGTGCCAAGAGGTGATATTGGTGGTAAACCCTAGGTATGTTTTATTTGGAGTATTCCAAGTTATATGGGGATGAAGTGAAGTTGTACGTAGACTTGTCGGTTGAGCCGGTTATGATTCACAGTTGTGGACGTTGGAAGTGACGTGGTTTGTCGTATATGCGTATGGGGTCCGTGCTGAACGCGCTGGGAGCAGTTGCAGGAGTGCTGCACAGGATTTAGTGTGGAATTTATGCTCCGAACTGTCGATGTGTCTAGGCTGGTGGCTGCCCTGCACTGACTTTTTTTGAGGTTTTGGAGGAGAATCTTCTAAAGACTTAAACTGTTGAATTTACTTTCACGAGGAAGGTGGCTCCCGACTAAATTCTCTCTGGTGAATTGCTCGGAAGTTTGAGACCGTTAGGCTCATGGACCTTCCCTTGGTTAGATAGAGAATGACAAAACCAGTGTTGAAAAGAAGAGACAGATACGCTATGCAGGCTGAGGGAAAAGTAGGTAGGTACTTAGGCAATGTTAATTAGTTGCGAAACTTTTTTGTCTGGCTTGGCAAGTCAGGCCAGATTAAGATTGGAATAAATTGCGAGATTGTCGAAGTATTTTGCGGACAAAGCTTCAATGTGTCTACGCAATGGAGGAATCTCAAGATCGCTTTGAATTTCACAATTTTTGACAAACTATGGAGCTCCAAAGAGCATCCGCAAAGTCAAGTTTTGAATTTACTCTAGCCAATTAAGATGCGTGTTTGCGGCTGTTCCCCATATGAGACACGCATCATGGGCCTGAGGGTAAACGTGTACAACCGGATTTTATTCTGGAGAGATAATCTACTATTCCATCGAAGCACCGGAACTAGAAGGTTTTTTGCTTTGTCGAGAATTGACTGCAGGTGCAACTTGTACGTGAGCCATTTGTCAAAGGTTATCCCTGAATACTTGACAGAATTGGACCACTGTATGGGAACGTTGTCAGTTGATTAACCAGGCGCTTATGTTGCGAAACGTTTTTGTCTGGCTCGGCGAGTCGGGTTAGATTAAAATTTGAGTAAATTGCAAGATTGTTGAAGTACTTTGCGGACAATCCTTTAATGTGTCTGCGCAATGGAGGACTCCCGCTTTGAATTTCACAATTTTGGACAAACCATAGAGCTCCGAAATGCATCCGCACGCTTCATGGGCCTGAGGGTAGACGTGTACGTGCAACTTGTACGTAAGCTCTTTGCTAAAGGTTATCACCGGATGCTTGGCAGAATTGGACCACGGTATGGGAACGTTGTTGAGGCAGATGAGAACTGCTTTGCTTTTCTTCGGATTCACTTTGACTAGCCATTTAACCAGCATTTCAAATTGTTGGTAGCTTTTTGTTGCCTGGAAATAACATTTATAGGTGACCTTGAAGAGTAAAGAAGCGCTGTGTTATTAGCGTATTGTGTCATTTTAACCCCGTACTTCCACCCCGAAGGCATGTCCACGACAAAGAGGTTAAAAAGAATCGGAGAAAGAATGGAGCCTTGAGGAACTCCTGCTGTGATATCCCGTGTGAAAGAGATGTGTTTTTGAATCTTAACAGTTAATGTTTTGCGGTTTAAATATGAAGCTATCAGCCTTATAAAACGCAGAGGAAAATTTTGATTTGTAGTTTGTAAAGAAGACTTTTATGCCAGATTTTGTTAAAGGCTTTTTTGTTGAAAAGGACTATCCCTGTGGCCCTCAACGATGATGTCTATAATTTGTTGGTGGGCCGCTGAATGTTTCCATCTACTCCATACATTTTGAGGAAACCGTCGGTTTTTTCCACGTTTTGGGATGTTGATTACAATTGAGCTTTTCCAAACCGTAGGAAAATGCCCAGAACGAAGAATTGCATTGGCAATATTGGTGAGAATTATTATTGCCTTGTGCAAAAACCATTTAAGCTGATACGGAATCCAGAATTTTTGTATAAGGTTATTTGGGGCGTGGTTGGTCAAGCGCTTTGCGGAGTGGGCGGGTTGATCCGAGTTTAATACAGGTTTGATGCCGAAATGGGGCATTCTCATTGGACATTGGAATTAATCAATCGAATAAGAAGAAGAAGCTTATACGGGATGCTATAAAAGAACAAGATTTTTAACCACCAAGTCAGTCAAGACCAACAGCAGAGTCAACAACCCAATCCAGTAGAATCAACATAAGAGCCAAGGCCATCAAGTTTACAGTCCAGGAACATCTATCACAAAGCATTTATTAGTTGAACCTGCAGGCAATCTCAAGGATAGATTTGTTTTACCTAACAGTGTGCAGAAAAGGACTAAATCCATCTACTAGATGGATCTAAGAGCATGGCCTAGTGCGTATGGCACATTGGCCAAAGAAACTACAATCTTAGACTTTATTCTACAGTCTGGGGTCAACTTTACTTTCAATGTTACACAAAAACTGTCTTTTTATGCTGACGTCTTCAGACTTCTAAAATTGAAGACGCGGGTGTAACAGGATAGTTGATTGAATGGGTTTGTATGTTAGTTTTGCTAAGAAGCAATACATCAATATTAGTGTTAAACAGAAAAACTTCTTAGCTTGTTTAGTTGGAAGACTGCATTTTAAAACGCACTTTTTAATATTGTTGAATCGGGTGAATAGATATTGTTAAGAGAAGGGAATGGGATAGAAAAGAAGCCTTTGTCACTGTTTTTGCTACGAGCAAGAGGTCTAGTTTGCAATTTTGACTTGTCAACCTGGCGGTGGTTACCAACAATGTATGAGAATGATATGATAGAATAATTTGAAAATTCCGACATGGTTATTTACTTTACTAATATATTTTTTAGAAAGAAATATTTTTCATGCGGTTGAGGTGAAAAACGTTTGGTCAAATTTCTTTAAACAGCAAATTTAGGTTATGATGCTTTATCACATGCACCGTCGTATGAACTTGTATTGTGAGCTAAATAGACGAGCCCATAATTACAATCAGCCCAACGTGCTCTAGGATATAGATCCTAGAGCAAGCTTTTCTTAAAACCGTTTTGGTATTTGAAAATCTATTGCAAACAACAAATTTACGGGTAGAACATGCCTACTGTTTAGGCGGTTACTTCAGTTATTTGTCAAAAAATGGAAGAGATTTTATGCGCGAAAGTGATCAAAATTTGTAATAGCAATTACAGTGCATCGTGTTGATAAAGAATAACCGACATTTTGCGTTTACGATTGCAAATTAGGTAAGGCGGCTCTAGACAAAGCAGCTCGTTTTCTAAAAATATTAAACAAAGCCTCGAAAATAAAGCTAATAGCCGGATACTGCAGGTCCCGTTAGCCGTCACTTTACTGAAACTTTAAACGGAGCAATATATCATTTAAAGATTGTACTCACGAGCAAAAAAAACGGGTCTTAAATTTTTTTTTTTTAAATTGATGGTTAAGGTTCAGGAGGAGTAGTTGATAGACTTTGTCTTGATTTGTCTGTTTGTGGTAATTTACGGTTCATGGTAGCTTTCTAGTGCAAATCCTAGAAGATAAGAAATAGTTTACTACTGAGTGGAGTATCAAACTTGAAGGGTTCAAAAGAAACTAAACAAAATAAACAATTTTTGGTTGATTTTTACTTATTATTTTCTGATTAAACATAGCGTACCTCAGAGTAAAGTTTTCTGCGGACATAAGCGGTTTGAACATACTATTTTATAGGAATTTTTAATAATTGTTAACTGGCACTGCCGCAAAAAGTTCTAAAAAGCAAGCAAGAACTTGAATTATAGTTGAGCATGTTTTTACGTAGCAACAAATACGCTGTTGCTGTACCAATAAAGTTAAGATCTTTGGGAAATTTACGTATCTCTATTAATTAACAAACAAGTATTGTTGATAATTATGGACAGAGTCAAGAACATGGGCCATTAAGGTTTTGGGCAGTTAAAGTGATGATTGTTTGCGAATTAGATGGAATGCATGGATAATTTTTAGTACTTGAAGTTAACATGTTTGAAGTTGGAATTTTTGATTTAATTCAAAGTTATTGAAGGAGGATGTTGTAATAAATGCTGCTTAGGTACAATGATTTAGATTGTGTAATGGTTATCATGTGGCTTTAGATAAACATTTTTTATAATTGAACTATTTTTTGTTTATTTTGACAGATGTGAGACACTAGTGCTGCTGGTAGAAAAGCTTAATATTGATAACGCCGTTGGAATTTTTTTTTGCTTTGATGGTCTATAGATCTAATCTTTTGATCGATTTTTTTTTGCTTTAGAATAAAAGTTATTTTGTTGTATATTTGGTTTGAGGAAATCTTTTTATAGACATAAAGTCTTTAGTTTGCTTTCAAAAACCTACCGGCTGAAGCTACACCTGGAAGTTTGCAGCCATTTGCCTGAATAGACTTTTCTGCCTAATTGAAATTTATTTGTTGAAATGTTAGAATGCCAGTACACTAGGTAGTGTACTAGCAATATATTTGTTTATGGGTATTGGTGGAAAAACGTCAATGGTCCTGCTTCTCAAAAATTGGCGTCTGCTGTTAAAAAGCAAGTCACTTAGATCGAGCTTTATTAGAAGTTTGGCTAGCTTTTAAAATAAGTTATGCAGAATTTGTAGTGGTGTGCAAAGTATGTTGCAAAATTTATTTGGTTTTATAGAAGTTGATATTGTAATTTCTACATTTGGGATTTTGGTTTTATTCATTATAACAAGTTTTGTCTAATAGGTTTAACAGTAGCTAGTTTTAGTAAATTTATTGATTTTTGAAATAACGAGGCTTTTACAACTATCTATATTTTTTTTTTTAGTGCAACTTTAGAGGTTGTGGTTGTAAGGTAGCAATTTATTCAGAGCAGAGAAAAGCGCATGAGTGCTCTAGAGTTAATGGCAAAAAAGTAGTAAATAATTTTAAATTTTAAATAAAATGGTTGTTGCAATTACAATTTCAAATGTAGATTTTGTGTAAACTACTTTTGGAATGAAATACGATATATAATTTTTTTTAAATTATGTTGTTAGTTTTAGTTTTCGAAATGTGGTTTTAGTAAATTAAGCCTTGCCTCTATCAACAAAATGTCATTACAGTTAGTAGACAGTCCTCAAAGTTCGACAGGATAAAGTTTTAGTTGCTATTGAGTAAATATTGGACATTGATACCCTTGATAGGTTGGAATAATTGAAATTGTTCAGCGGACCGAGATCGAACTAATTACTCACTGTTAAAGTTTGTATTTATTGATTGAAACATTTCAATAATATCTGTAAAGCATTCCGATATTGCCAATTTAATTTGTTCACTGAAATACACAAATGGTTAATTAAAAAAATATTCAGCACTACTAATTGCAATAAACAATTAAAAAAAGCTGTGTTTATAACAATATCTTGTTAAGCTGATAGTGAGTTTTTAGTAAAAATATATTAATAGATTGATGTTATAGATGAAGTTTCTTTATAATACTTAAGAGATGTTATTAAAGTGTTTATTAACGTGTGGTAAATTATGGGGTATTAGTTTATGTCGGATGGAATTGTCATGTTGTTTGTGAAGAATGCCCCATCCGCGTGTTGATTGTCGGCTGTCGACATGTATGTTTTGTCTGCTCCGAATGAATTGAGCCATGCTAGTCGCTATGTCAAATTAAAATTTTTGCGTATGGTCCCCGACTGTAAGTTATTAATGTCCCGCGGGGATCGGCAAATATGCAAATTATCCATTCATATTATGCAAAACGTTTGCCGTGCACATAAGAGATAATAACCTATAACTGAGTAGGTGTTCTCATTTGCGGGCACAATCTCCGCGAGTTGACAAATGGATGGCCTGTCCCGCGAACACGACACAAAACCTTAACCGTAAACCGTATAGATTCAGCCGGTTAGAATATAGTCGTTATTGGTCATGCATTGTGTTGTCGGGACTATGGAGTTCAAAGGTCCCTGAGGGGATGTAGGTTTGTAGAATCCACGGAACAACGGAATATTCTCGTGTGCTGCATCGCCGGTTTTACAGTTATATCGGAAAGAATCGCGCCGGTCCAGTGAGATATGGAACGGCCTCCCCCGTGAATCTCCTTCATTATTACATCTGAATAACATAAAGTCCGGCGTTATTCCGAAAGACCGCAGCATCGTGCGACTTCCGTTCTCTACGTAAATTATCCCCCACAACAGCCCGCATTCCTACATCTCATATACCAAACCACAGAGCCGCACCACCAAACCGAATCGCGGATTGTTCAGGCCATTTAAATTCCGCAAAGAATTCTATAACTTTCCTCATAACTGTAAACAGCATTTTACTTTTTCTCTCTATGCACACCTTTATAATCAATTTATTAAGACATCAAACAAGAATTTTTTATTAGCTTTACTAACACTACAAAGAAAACTGTATCCAATTGTTAACTTAATGTTGAAATCATGTTAATTCAATCAATTTTATAATTACTCAATAACCATCGATGAAAAGATCATTGTTGATTTCAAAAACTGGCTTCCATTCAGATCCTTATAATATAAATTATAATAAACAGGTTTGTATATAAATGCCATCCCACATTTATCAAAAATTGTTTAATAATTTAAAATTTAATACTGAGGCAGGAAACTGATGACAGTTAATTTACAAAACATCTTTACAATTTGTATATTGAAAAATTTACATTATGGGAATAACTGGTTTTTGTCTATGGGAATAAGATGGGTCCAAACTGACCAGTCAAATTTAATTTATCAATTGTCAAGATTCATATCACAAGAAGAAAAAAATATTAAAAATTTTTGTTCATTTACTGGGTAAAAAAAAATCTAACATTTCATACTTTTATAATAAAAATCTTTGTTTGATTTTTAAAATAAATAGTATAATTGTGTTAAGTATCAAGGGCAGGAAAGCACTGTTTGCAACGACGCAGGTGAAGTGGTGCTTACAACTATTTTTTTTTTGGAAAAAAATTTAAACATTAAAAAAAATGCTTTTTTTCAAATCAAACAAAATCATATTTTCTTGCTTTAGTTGAGTAAATAATTTTATTTCAACTGCAAAATAATAAAACTTCAACTATCTGCATCTCTTGAAAAAAAATTACGATGAGTATAAATTTAAGTGGTTGGTTTCTTTTAAACGTATAATTATTCTTTACTTAAAGCTGCGTTAAGTAAACAATAATTAGGCCAATTTAACGTGGTTGATGTAAAATAGTTTGTTATTATTGCTTACTGATTACTTATATTAATTTTTTTTTGCGTATACTAAATAAGAAAATAAAATAATATAATATTACAATTAACTTTACCGCGATGGCGCCAACACGGATTTCTACAAGTTCATCTTTATTGCTCAATAGAATTATTTCTGGTATTTACTGATTTTATTACATTTTGATTCTATATTTAAAACAATTATTACAAAGAAACTTATAGGTTTTATGGTATGGTTCTAGTTCTTTTAACCTAGTTTTTTATTTCTATCTTAGGTTATTATTTAAGATCAACTTGGATCTTTTTTCATTTATGTTTAACGCTATTTCTTTGGCGTTATATGTCCATGTTAATGGTAGTTTAATTAATAACTTATTATTGTTCAATACATAATTTGGCATTCAGTTTGATAATTGTTTATGTGTTTATGAGTTTTTAGATACTTTTATACTATTATTGTTCTATTTGTTTCTTAGTTCGTAAAACGTTTTTTTCTAAAATCGGTAGTTGATTACGTTGATGCTTTTGGAGCTTCACATGTCAGTTGGGATAAGAGGAACTTCTTTGTGCAGCAACTGCAATAGCTGACGCATGAATGATCAACTACTCAACCACCACACTGAGCGTTTGCTTCGTTAATTAGTTATAATATAAAGTTATTTTAATAATTAATGGTGTTTATCATATTTTTTTCTAACTTTCATCAGATACTGTTTTATGCAACTCTATTATTTTACAAACGGAACTGTTTACTCTTTGTCCTCGTTAACGTTTTACGTTTATTTGTTAGTTTAACTTGACCCGGAGCATTATTTTTTTTTTAAATTTTAGAATGAATTATTGACATTTAACCTTATACGATTTAGGTCAGTATTACAGAAAACCTAAGTTTGTCTATCCCAAGACGTTAACAACAATTAAAGATTTTTTTGTTTATAAAGTGCAGCTGACGCAGGAATTAAAACCGGCTGATTATAAACAATGTTAAACTTTGGTTTTTGGTGTGTTGAAAATGGAGTCTTGATTTTTTAATAAAAGTCATCTTTAGCAATAAAACCCATTTCTATCTCAAATAGACAGAACTTCTGCATCTGTGGTTTTAAAAATTCTAGAACAATGGTTGAGAAATCTTTTTAATCCCAACGAGTTAATGTTTGGTAGGGTTTTTGGGTCGGGGAAATCATGGAACTACCTACTACCGTAGAATGCTACCGACTTTTTTTGGCCTATGTTGGACAATTTGTGCATATACAGTTATTATTTATGCAATATTTTTGGGTTGTGTATTTTCTGTTTGGCTTTCTTTCGCATAGGTCTTTATATTTTCTACAGTACAGACATCTATCTTTCCGATCCGCGTTAAACTTTTGTGTCATTCTGAGACATTTGAGATCAGCTTTTTTTGTCTAGAGAATTTTTGCTTTTGTTTCATTTCTCTTGGCTTTTGAAGATCGTTTTGTTCTTTTCAGATTTGATTTGACGGCCGTTTTTTCAATTAATGGGATTTTTTCTACCTTAAGACGGTAATGAGGATTGTTCTAACTATGATCAAGCAATTTTTTTTTAGATAGTTATGTATTTTCTATATATTCTTTGGGCTCAATTTCTCTGGGTTTGCTTTAGGAGGTTTTGGTATTTGTAATATTTTATGGTTTTTATTGAGATAGCATTTTGGTTTTTGCCGCTTCTTTTTATCTTACAACTTTTTTTTGTTCTGGTTGCGACTATCCTGACGGGTTTTCTAAAATTCCAAAAGATAATTGTCCAGTATTATGTCCAGGTATTTAATGGCGTTCTTGGGCTTTACGTTACAATACAGTCTCCGAGATCACATAACTAATAATAATGTGCAGCAAGCTATGTATACAACCAATTGCCTGTACGGATTAAATTAATAAAATCAATACTCTCAATCGTGTTACCAGAGTGGATAACACTAGACTACCAAAAATTAATAAAAGGAGAGCATTAATACCAAAGAGACTTCCAAAAAGACGTCCATCACGCTAGTATGAGAGCAAAGCTTTGCGTTTTAACTGCTGTTGTAACGGTTGAAGATAAACAGGATATAATACTGCAAGGAAATAGAAAAGAACTTTGGTTCTGTTGAACATTTATTTTGCAGCTTCTACGGTTCTTTCTACCTTGACTCTATTTTTCCTCTGTGAGGTTTAGTACGTTTTTGGTTATCCATTTGTTTATGTAATCTAGGACTATGTTGACTATTCTGAAACTGTGTCCCACCGACTCGCCCAAGTGTAAGTCATTAAAGGATCTATTGTTTGTCTCACTTCTTAAGTGATTGGGTTTAGATTCGAGAGAATTGTTTAACAATAAATCTCATGATAACTAACGTTTGGGTGGTTGGGAACAAAGTTTAATTTGTGGACAAGTTACTTTTTCCTCTGTGACCCATCTACGCGCTCAAGTGTTAGTCATTAAAGGATCTATTGGGTTTAGATATGGGAGAATTGTTTAGCAATAAATCTCATGAAAACTAACGTTTGTGAGAGTGGGTGGGAACAATGTTTTACTTATGGACGAGTTATTTCTTTTACTGTGACCCACCCACTTGCCCAACTGTTAGTCATCAAAGGGACTATTGTTTGTCCCGTCTTTTATGTGATTGGGTTTAAATATGAGTTTATTGTTGAACAATAAATCTCTTGATAAGTAACGCTTGGGTGGGTGGGCGGAAACAAAGTTAAGTTTGTGGGCGAGTTACTTTTTTTACTGTGATTTACACACCTGCATGGACATGAAAACCCAGTTTACCATAAAATGCTGCGTATTTAACGCTAAAATCGGTATTAAAACAAACCAGTCGGAGACACGTGCATCCTGCCCGTTGCAACTTATGGTATGCAAACGGCAACTCTTACAGCGAAAAGCACAGCACGCTTGAGAGTTTGTCAAAGATCAATGGAGCGAGAAATGCTGGGTATCAGCCTCAGACACAAATGCCGCAATACCGATATCCGCAAGCGCACCAAAGTGACTGATGTCATAGAACGAATAGCGACATCGAAGTGGCAATGGGCGGGTCACGTAGCACAAGACGACGTCAAGTGGACGAAAGCTATAATGCAGTGGCGACCCAGAAGAACAAAAAGAAGTGTTGGCAGACCTCAGGCGAGATGGCGTGACGATCTGCAGCTACTGACAGGGAAAAACTGGATGCATCCAGCACAGAATAGAACGACATGGAAGAGAACGGAGGAGGTCTATGTTCAGCAGTGGACGTTTAAGGGCTGAAGAAGAAGAAGAGTCGGAGACATGTCTAGGAAAATTCAGATCAGAGGGCAGAAATATTTGCGGTGAAATGATGGTGGACATTTTTTTACAAAACAATCTACCAAATGAGTAGTTTATTCAATAAAAAACCTAATAGAAGATGGACTTGGGAAAGCCCAAGCCCGGTAAAACTCTGAACGAAAATGATTTCATAATCTCCGATAACAAACAAGTAGTCAAAAACGAAACAGTATTCAACAACTGCAGAACGAGAAGTGACCACAACATAGTAAAAAGTAAAATCCAAATAGACCTGAAAAAAAAGGTACAAACTTACAAAGACAACGACCAATCGAGCATGGGCAACCTAACTGGAGATAGATAAATTTAAAACGGACATTGCTGGTACACTAAGAAATAACGATCACTCAGAAACAAACATAGAAAGTCTAAATGACGCAATAACGGAAGCTATACAAAAAAGCCAAGATACCAACTGCCCTAAATTCAGGAAAAAAGAAAGTATCGGCCAAGATGCTAAAAACTTAATGGCTAAACGAAGCAAAATGAGAAGCAACCCAAATATAACCTTGGTGAAGGAAGGAAAAAAATAACAAAATTAAAGAACATGCAAGGGAATAACACAACGAACAGAGAGGAACCATGAACTATATAAAATTTGTCAAGTAGAAAATCTGGAATTAACAAAACCGGAAAAAAATATTGTCAACCAAGGATCCGAGGAGCTTCTAGATATCACTTTTGGAGAAATCGAGCTTGCCCTGTCAAAAACCAGAAACAACAAATTACCCGACAAAGACAATATAGTTAAAGAAGCAATACAAGCAGGAGGCATGTTTTTGGTGAAGAAAATACAAACACTACTTAACCTCTGTATACACGATAGCACAATTCCAGACAAGTAGCGCAACGCAATTACCATTACCAATTACTCCACAAAAAAGGGGATAAAGCCGACTTGCAAAACTACCGGCTCATAACACTTTTAAGCCAACTCTACAAACTATTCACAAAAATAATAACATTGAGATTAGGGAAGAAATTAAATTTTATTCAACCAAGCGAACAAGCTGGATTCCGCTTTGGGTTTGGAACAAACGACCATTTGCAAGGCATTAAGGTTCTAATTGAAAAGTCAGTAGAGTACATCAGACCATTGCATTCTTAGACTTTCATAAAGCTTTTGATACTGTAGAATTAATTGCCATCATGAAAGAGTGTCGCATTGATTACAGATACTTAGAACTAATCTATAACATCTACCAGCACGCTACAATATCTGTAAAGTTACATGAAAACACCAACCCCATTGAATGTAGAAGAGGAGTTAAACAGGGGGATATCATGTCCCCAAAACTATTTATAACGGTCCTGCAGTATGCCCTCAACAAGCTTAATTGGGAAACAAGAGCCATTAACATAGATGGAAAAAAACTAAACCACCTTCGTTTTGCAGACGACATGGTCCTTATAACCGACAACTTGGGAGAGTTAAGGTAAATGTTGGAAAAACTTCATATCGTATGCTTGAAAGTTGGATTGGAGATTAATTTTTTGAAAACAAAAGTAATGCACTTTAACATCGGAAACACAAACGTATATTTAATACGGCAAGAAAACTTGAAATAACTCAACGAAAAATGGAAAGATCAATGATCGAAGTAACGAAGTAACCACCACCATACAACCAATGAGGACCTACGGAGAAAAACTTAAGTGGCAGACGTGATCGAGCGTATAACTAAACTCAAATAGAGATGGGCTGGCCACGTTGGTCGAATAAAGAACGAAAGATGGACGACAAAAATACTAGAGTGGAGACCAAGAGCTGATAAACGTAGCAGAGGAAGACCACCTACGCGTTGGACCGATGACTTAAGAAGGATCGCAAACAACTGGATACACAAAACTCAAGACAAAAGACGATGAAGTGCTATGGAGGAGGTCTATGTCCAGCAGTGGACGGAACGGGTTGGGTGATGACCTATTCGCCGAAGTGTTAGTCATCAAAGGATCTATTGTTTGTCTCATTTCTTGTGTGATAGTGTTTAGAAATGAGAAAATAGTTTAACAATAAATCTCATTATAACACCGCTTTGGAGGTGGGTGGGAACAAAGTTTAGTTTTCGGATGAGTTCATTCTTTTACTGTAACCTACTTACCCACCTAACTATTAGTCATCAATAGATCTATTGTTTCACCTACCTCTTGTATGCTTGGATGTAGACACGAATAAATTGTTTAACAATAAATTTCTTGGTAATTAACGCTTGGGCGGGTGGGTGAAAACAAAGTTTAACTTGTGTTATTTTTTTTACTATGTCCCACCTAACCGCCCAAGTGTTAGTTGTCAAAGAATCTATTGTTTGTCCTACTTCTTGTGTGATTGGTTTTAGATATGATAGAACTGTTTAACAATAAATCTTATGATAACTAACGCTTGGGTTGATGGGAACAAAGTTCAGTTTGTTTACCACACACCCGCCCAAGTGTTAGTTGTCAAAGGATTTTTTGTTTGTCCCACTTCTTGTGTGATCAGATTTATATATGAGAGAATTGTTTAACAATAAATCTCATAATAACTAACGCTTGGGTGAGTGGGTGGGAATAAAGGTTAGTTTGTGGGCTAGTTACTTCTTCTACTGTGATTTACCCACTTGCCGAAGTGTTAGTCATTAGAGGATTTATTGTTTGTTTTACCTTTTGTGTGATTGAGTTTTGATTTGAAAAAATTGTTAAAAAATAAATTTTATGTAAACTTACGCTTGGGTGGGTGGGTGGTTGGGAACAAATTTTAATTTGTGGGCGAGTTTCTTTTTTTACTGATACCCACTTATTTGACCAAGTGTTAGCTATCAAAGAATCCATTGTTTGTCTCACTTTTTGTTACCTTGGATTTAGGTATGAGAGATTTGTTTAACAATAAATCTCTTGGTAACTAACGCTTGGGTGGGTGGGAACAAAGTTTAACTTGTAAGCAAGTTACTTTTTTCACTATGACCCACCCACCCACCCAACTTTTAGTTATCACAAAATATATTGTTTGTCCCACTTTTTGTATGATTGGGCTTAGATATGAGAGAATTGTTGAACAATAAATTTTGTGATAACTAACGCTTGGGTGGGTGGGTAGGAACAAAGTATAGTTTGTGAGCAAGTTACTTTTTCTACTGTTATCCACCCTCCCGCCGAAGTGTTAGTCATCAGAGGATATATTGTTTGTCTTATCGTTTATGTAACTTACTCACCCAAGTGTTATCAAAAGATCTGTTGTTTGTCCCATCTCTTGTGTGCTTGGATTTAGATATGAAAAAATTGTTATACAATATATCTTTTGATAACCAACGCCTGGATGGGTGGGTGAAAACTGTAAGCGAGTTACTTTTTTTACTGTGTCTTATCTACCCGCCCAAGTGTTAGTCATCAAAAGATCTATTGTTAAATTTCTTCATAGGGATTGAGATCAATCTGAAGTTATATAGTTAGAAGTATGGTTGAATGTCTGAGGGGGTGTTGTTATCTGGTTTGGTTGATATCCGCGAAGTGGTTTAAGGGTAATTGCGTGTATGGCAGCGATGGAGAAATCTTACATATTAATTCAAAATCTGCTATTTTAGTACGTCTGTATTTAATAATTTTTCATAAATTGGGTTGCGGTCTATGGCGGTGCGATGCATTATATTAAGTGCAGATTTAAGGTAGTTTGGTTTTGATGTTTGTGGGTGTAGATAGAGGTATCCAGTTAGCATTGACTAGGGTTAGAGTGGATGAGGAAAAAAATGCAATTAATTTTGCTGCTCTAACTTAAATCAAGAGTTCTCTTTATTCTCAATATAAATTCTAGTTTTGCTTAATTTTTATAATGCTTTCTATTGCTTTAATTTTTTTTTCAGGTTTTAGAAGTAACATAAGTTTTGTCATAGATTTTTTGTTTTATAAAATCTGGTGTAGCATTTTTTATATTCTGTTTGCTTGAAGTGTCAGTACTTTGTCTGAATGGCGTTCACAAAGAATTTTTTTTTATCTATATTAGTTTTTTGTCTACAGTGACCCAAGTGAGCTTAGTTATAATCATTTAAATTTTACTGCGATTAACAGCTGAGTCGTAGCACGTACATAATCTATTTTTGAACTTAATATTTATTATTTTACAATTTACAGTTATGGTTCAAAATGCTTAAAATATTTTCTATTTGTCGCTACCCGATTGCTAGTTGTATGAGTATAGATTAATGTTTCAAGTTTTAAGTTTCATTTAAATTGACTACAAAATTACTTATTATATTTATATTTTATATTAAAATTAAACAGAAGTCGATTTAATGATACGAAAAACATAATCATTAAGTTGCATGAAAGAAATTAGTTAAATAATAATTTATTTACATTTCCTTTATACAAACATCTTTTGCTGTTTACTGTTTATTAAATTTTATTTACTCTTTGCACAAAGGCAATGACATACTTAAGGATCCTAACGATATTATGCATCGTAACTATGTTTGTTGATACAACAAAGGCTTTTCTATATACATCCACTAGATTATTTATTCAATATTAATATCCATCTTGTCTCTTGCAGGAATTTCAACTAAAACGTTGTTGATATTTCATATTCGAACAAAGGAATCGCTCATTGTATGCAGGTCTGTCGCTGAGCATATGATTTTAAAATGTAGAATTCATTTGTTTTTATTTTAAAATTAAGGAAATATTCTATTAGCATCATTAAAAGAGATGAAGCTCTTGTGTTTCCTCAAGTTAAACAACATCCTGGTAACCGAATGTGTGTGTATGGGTAAACACCAACTATTCCTTTCCCTGCATATTAAGTTGTCATTGTGATAAAATTTAGCAATTTAGAATGCAAAGAAAACCTCTAATGAATTCCAAAGCACAACAACGTCTCTAATTAACATTCATTTTGTGTTTAGATTGCATACTTTCAAACTAAACTGTAGAACTGGAAAATCATTAACAAATAACAATTATGCGCCATAGAGTCATTTCCATTTATGCTTGCGTCGTTAAGCCATTATTAAACATTTTCTTACCGAGGCGACATAATTCATATCATTAGATAACAAATTAACATTATTCGTATCAACGGGCAGCCGGCAGAAATCTTATTATCGCCTCCATTAAAGTTTCATTTAGGTCTTAATAACGCATGATTTTCAAATAATGATAATTATATTATATGCGGCCAGTACGTTATTATGCGATGGAAAATAATGCATTCTGGAGCACACGCTCGCTTTTATCCGGGACCCCATTATGTGTAATGAAAGAAACGTACGTTACAATCAATAACAAAGGAGTAAGTAAATAACATTCTTCGTTCTCCTTATGGGTGCTGAACGGTTGGATGAGGCTCCTACATGGATGGAATTATATGCCAAGAAAAAAATTCTATGTGTGGATGGGTGGAATCAAAAGAATGGGCGTGCAGAATCTATGCTGTAATAGAACTAAATATATGTTGAATGCCATGAATGTTTCATTAGATTTATAATTCAATTCAATTTAACGATTTTAAGAAAATATTGTTAAATTATCCAAATTACCCAATGTTTTTTTTTCATTATAATTCAATTTAGATGATGGATGACTATTTCTACTAAACTTTAGAGTATTGGCTGCGTTTAATACAACTCATTACTGCCAGCTGATTAACGAGTTAGTAAAACTTAGTTTACTTGTTTTTTGACACATTTTGATTATTCTTGGATCAGTATAACTAAACCTTATACGTATTACAATGCGATTAATTGTAAAATAATTCAACTAAACTCAATTTTTTTTTCCTTTACAACTAATTGCAGATCAGTGTATAATTGATGCTCTACTCTTTTGTGTATATTGTAAATTAATATAGTTTACTTGTTTTTGTCGTTTTTCAATATACCGTGACACAACAATCAAATGCAAGGCATTAAATGATGAATAACAAATAATTGTCAAAGAGATGACCGTCAACAGAGCTAAAAGTGCGGTGAAACTTGCTGAGTTTTTGTAATGAGTTACACAAAATTTGCAAATGAGCTTTGGTATAAAAAAACATTCATTTATCTGGGTTTACGCAAAAAATACGTTTGAGCCAGCACTGAGTTGGAGATTTTGTATTCAAAATTGTCGTTGGTTATGGTAAGAAGAATGTTAAGCGTGTTACAATTTGAACTGCAAGTATGGCTAATTAGCGTGGTACCTGATGATTATTTCTTTTTATTGATAGGTTAAGTGTACTAGATTTTGAAGTGGTTCTGGTTTATAGTGGCGACAATCTGTGAGCGAAATTTGGCTAGAGAGTTGGGTTCTACGTTGAATCATACTGCTAGTGGTGGTTAAATTGTGTGTGGCAACTACGTGGTATTGTGTTAACTCAGCTTTGAAAATTTTGTTGTATGGTACTTTGAATGGCCTACAGAATTTGATAAAAAACTTCTGCTTACAACTTTTTTTACTCTAGTAATAAACTTTAAGTTAAAGCTGTTGTTTTTAAAGGGTTTAGTTGTGGCAAACGCTTCTTCTGCTACGAAATTTTAGCTAAAAGGTTTTTTGTGAGCATGTCCTTAAAGCTGCGATTAATAGCGGATTTACTTGTGATAAACATTTTGTCTGTTAAGGAATTCAAGCTAAAATGTTTTTAGTAAGTGATCTAAAGACTGACGTTTCTGGTTTTTGTTTGGCCATAACTTTGAGACTTTGGTTGATAGCTAGTTTATTTGCGGCAAACGTTTCTTTTATTATGAGGTTTATCAAGGTTTTTTGGAGTTTGAGTCTATATTTTTATCCCTTTTCTTTTGATAACAAACTGTCATGAGAACCACTTTGCTGGTATTAGTCTGGAGTATAAGTTTAAGGTTGATGGTAGGTTTGATTGCGGCAAACGCTTCTTTTATTATTAGATTTTAGCAACATGGTCTTTGCAGTGCGACAATGTTGGGAAATTATATTTAAAGTAACAAAATTTAGACATTTTTATTGTTTCTTAAAAGTAACAAAAATTGAGAGTTTATTTTTGGTATTTATGCTATGACTGAAGTTTTTAAATGTCATTTAGTTGCATGTAGTAGCTTGATTTTTTTTTAATTTTCAAAGTTGCACAATATTTTGCAAGAGTTTATAAAACTTTTTTGGATGCTTGTAGTAGCTCTGATTTTTATTGATTTTTTTTAATTGTTAAATTTGTTATACTTGAGTATATAAAAATTTTAATTTGTTGTGACGCAGTAGTCTAGGCATTTGACTGCTGCACCAAAGATCGTGGGTTTGAATCTCACAACGGAAACTATTTTCAAACGTTTATACATTCTCCCACTTTTCAACTAAGATTTTTTCTGGTTGACTAATAATTTTTCTAGTGGTACTAAATCTTCTTAAAACTATAGGTTTACTTGTAAAGCAAGTTGCCATCATTACAAGCAGAGAAAAGATTAATACGCCTGCAGCGGCGTAAAAAGGGGTTAATGATGATTGGAAACTTGTTTAAAACTGCAACTGTAAAAACAAAAGTCTATAAAACATTTTTAGTCGAATGTAGTAGTTTTGTAGTTTTTCAATTTTTTTGCAAAATTGTTTGTCTTTTCTGTAAACATCGGTAGTCATTGTGTTGCAAAAGAAAGTTGTGATATCCAATCTTTTGATAACTAACACTTAGGCGAATGGGGCATTCCAGATTGTAATAACAGATTAGTAGTTTATTCTGGAGTAACCTACTCATCTACTAAAGATTTTGACATCTAAGATTGGATGTTTTTTTTTTGTAGACGTCAGTAGTCATTATGTAACAAAAGAAAATTGTGATACTGAGCCAGTAGTTTAAACTGAAGTTCACTAACTATTTGCTCAAGTATTTGATATCAATTGATGTTTGACCTTTCTGTTGACGTCAGTGGTCATTATATCACAAGAAAACCAAAGTATACAATTTCTTGGGTAAGTGGGCGTTGAAACTACTGAGAAGCAATCAATAAACTGACTGCCCAACGCACTCACTCAAGTGTTAGTAATCAAGAAATTGGATCACAAACACTTTGGCGGAAACTAAAGTGAAAACTACTGACTGATCAATGAACTAAATGCTTTGTCAACCCACCCAAGTGTTGGTGATTAAGAAATTGGATCACAAACACTTTGGAGGGTGAGTGGGATCAAATGTTCAAACTGCTGACGCGCAATATATAAACTTTCCAACTCAAATACTTATTTGTGATCTTATTTCTTGATCAAAAACAGTTGGGTGGGTGGTCGGGAACTAAAATTGAAACTACGGACGCACAATCATTGAACTGCATGCCCCGGCCACCCACCCAAGTGTTAATGATTATGAAATTGGATTGCAACCGGTTGGGCGGGCGGGCGGGAACAAAAGTTGAAACTACTGACGCACAATGCATGAAAACTGCCCAACTCAAGTATTTGTGATCTAATTTCTTAATTACAAACACTTGGGTGCGTGGGCGTGAACTTAAGTTTATACTAATGGCACGCAATCAATAAACTAAGTGCCCTGCTCACCCACCCTAGTGTTATGAATCAAGAAATTTGATCACAATCATTTTTGTGTATGAGCGGGAACGAAAGGTGAAACTATTGACGCGCTGAATTCAAGTATTTGTGATCTAAATTCTTGATCAAAAACACTTGGGTGGGCGGACGGAAACTAAAGTTGGAACTACTGACACGCGATCAATAAACTGAGTGCCCCGAACCTATACTCATGTGTTAGTGGTTAAAAAATTGGATTACACACATTTTGGCTAGTGAGCGGGAACAAAAGTTGAAACTATTGACGCGCAATCAATGAACTGAGTGCCTCGCCTACCCAACACAGTGTTAATTATTTAGAAATTAGATCACAAATATTCCGGCGGGTGGGTGGAATAGATATTAAAACTACTGACGCGCAATCAATAAACTACTCAATTTAATTTGTGATCTAATTTCTTGATCAAAAACAGTTGGGTGGGTGGGCGGGAACTAAAATTGAAACTACTAACGCGCAATTAATGAACTGACCCACTCACTCAAGTGTTAGTGATCAAGAAATTGGATTACAAACACTTGAGCGGAAATTAAAGTTAAAACTACTAACGCGCAATCATTCAATTGAATGGTCTGCCGACCCATCCAAGTGTTGGTGATTAAAAAATTAGATTACAAACACTTGGGTTGGTGAGCGGGAACAAAAGTTGGAACTGCTGACTCGCAATCAATGAACTGCATGCTTCGCTGACCCACCCAAGTGTTGGTGATTAAGAAATTGGATCTTATAAACTTGGGCGGGTGGGCGGGAATTAAAGTTGAAACTACTGACGCGCAATCAATGAACTGCGTGTCCTGCCTACTCACCCAAGTATTTGTGTT
This sequence comes from Tachinus rufipes, assembly GCA_963932245.1. Lineage (NCBI taxonomy): Eukaryota > Metazoa > Arthropoda > Insecta > Coleoptera > Staphylinidae > Tachinus > Tachinus rufipes. The sequence goes on along the minus strand of OZ010746.1, from coordinate 18,691,835 downwards.
TAAAAAATTGGTTCACAAACACATCGGTGGGTGGGCGGGAACTAAAGTTAGAATTACTGACTTGCCCCGCACACCCATCCAAGTGTTTGTGATTTAAAAATTGGTTCACAAACACTTAAGTAGGTGGGCGGAAACAAATGTTGAAACTACTTATGCGTAATCAATAAACTGCTTAACTCAAGTACTTCTGACCTAGTTTTTTGATTACAAACACCTGGGTGTGTAGGCGGGAACTAAAGATGGAACTATTAAGGCGCGATTAATTAACTGAGTGCCTCGACTACCCACCCAAATATTAGTGATCAAGAAAATGGATCACAAATACTTAGGCGAGTGGGCCGGAATAAAAGTTGAAACTACTGACGCGCAATCAATAAACTGCCCAACCTTAGTATTTGTGATCTAATTTGATGATCACAAACACTTGGGCGGGTGGGCGGGAACTTAAATTGGAACTACTAACGCGTAATCAATGAACTGATTGCCTGACCCACTCACTCAAGTGATCACTAAGATCAAGAAATTGGATCACAAACACTTGGGAAGAAACTACTTACGTGCAATTAATGAACTGAATGCCCTGCACTCAAGTTTTGGTTATTAAAAGATTAATTACATCTTAAGTAGTTGATTTCTATGATTTAAGTTCTATTTTATTGGTTATGAGTAGATAGAATAAGCGGGTTCTGGGCCCTCCGCTCCTCCGCTTCCGGTGCTGTGTTATAATGTGTATAAGAAATTGTAAAACGTGCCCCTCCACTTTGATGACGTGCAATAATATCATATCTATATTAATATGTAAACAGTCCAATAGATGAGTCATCCGCGCCTCTGCGTCGAGCAGTAGGTGACGTCATCCATAAGAGCTTCTTGTGTGTGAGTGAGAACCAGAAATCGGAAATGGAAGGATGGAAAATATGAGAGACAGCAGCAGCCACCTAGCGGCAGCAAGCAAACTAGCATATACAGGGTGATCGAAAGACTTTGTATATACAGGGTGTGTCAAAAATAAATCCAAGATGGCGACCGGAAGTGGTTATCATTATCTTAGAATCAAAAATGGCGACCGGATGTTCGACTTCCGGTGCTGCAAATAAGGTCGTTATGGTACTCAACTGAAAGGTCTCATTGCGTAGGTTACGAATCTGAAATAAAAATGTTTACTTGACCTGCTCCTAAGCCTTTTTGACCATACGGTACTGATTAGCAGCAGCAGGTTGCCGACAGCAGGGTTCCAAGTGTGCGAGTGCAATGCAGCAGCAGCAGCAGCCACCTAGCGGCAGCAAGCGAACGAGCATATATACAGGGTGGTCGAAAGACTTTGTATATACAGGGTGGGTCAAAAATAAATCCAAAATGGCGACCGGAAGTGGTAATCTTTATCCCAAAATAAAAAATGGCGGCCGGAAGTGCGACTTCCGGTGTCGCAAAAAGGGCCTTCATGGTACTCAAATGAAAGCGCCCGTCGCGTACGTCACGAATCTAAAATAAAAACTTTTACTTGACCCGCTCCTAAGCGATAAAAATACAAAAAAACCTTCTGGATGTTTTAAAATAAAGAAACAATTGTTAAATGTGTAATTATAATTTCATATGTATTTTATAAATTATATAAATGATATATTACCAATCATTAAATAAAAAAATCAAATATATGTTATAACTGTGTTTTATTTCATCATTTCATAACAACATGCATAATAACATATCACCAATTTTCAACAGGAAATTATAACATAATCAGAAGTAACAAGATGTAATTGACTTTCTGTTAAAAATGTATATTGTTTATTATAAAGGTAGTTAAATTAAACACAACATCTAAATAACACATTTATTATTATTTAAAAAAATTACAAGAAAAATTTGCACGTTTATCAATAAAAATGTCAATCTAACATTACCAATTACACAATAAGTTACATTTAATAATATTTAATATTATTATTATCATTTAAATAAGTACAAATTTTTTTTACATTTTGAAATGAACAATTACTAAACTCATCCGTGTGATTTGCACAGAAATGAGTACATTTTTCAAACTTCGGTGAATTAATTTCACCTTCTAAATTTAATATGGTGAAATTCGGAAAATGTCTTTTTAAAAAATCTTCTTTTTGAACACCCTTGACCACGCACGTCACATCGGATAAATTCTGAGTAAATCTGTAAAAGATGTTGTCAATCTCGGCCATATCAACAATTCCTCCGGAATATGGAATTGAGTGGTAGTTATTTTCCAACCATCTGGCTTGGATTTTTTCTTTAGATGTTAAAAACGAATAGTCGATTGTCGGTTTCATCAAGTAAGTGTGAATATTTTTGTAATTTGTCGCAATACTTATTTCCTTCGGTATAAACTGATTTGCAATTACAAATCCTTGCATATCGATGGCTAATATAATCATAATGTTATATGAAGTGTACACATCAACGGTCTGTACTCGACTAAAATAAGAGCTCAATTGATGGGTATTTGACGCATTTTTCTACGTTCAGGATTCACTACTGCTTCCAATGTTATTGCAATCTTTTTAATTCTACGTTGAAATCGTAGTCTATTTTGTGCTTCAATCATCCATTCAGCACCGCTTCTATAGTCACCACATTCTTCAGGCAAATAAATGACCGTTGACTCGGGCTCACTGAATCTCACTCTTTTTCCCATCACACGAGTTTTCGAACCAACCCTGATAGCGGTGTGTATTCAACTATGGTATCGCTCAAAATGAGACAATAACACCTAGTATTGTCTTTAAAAATCTGAGAAGCTTCCATTTCAAGGCGCAAGTCTACCGTCGAGGACTTGATGCTTTCATTTTGTTTTGAAACGTCAAATACAAACATTGTGTGATTCTTAAATTCAGTAAATGAAAAGTACGGTTGATTTTTTGCATTATCATAGTAACTACTTTGAAACTGACAGTACATCTCGTATGCGGTTAAATATTCGCCATTGTCAAAATCCAAATTTAAATTTTCGTATGGATATGTTTCAGAATTTAGATAGATTCTTATGTTTCTAATGTTACAATGATCGAATGTGGAAACGTCTTCACTTGACACACCCTTTTTGTTGACGTGAAAAGCTATAATTACATATCGTGATTTCTCTAGACTGTTTGAGGTTTTTACGGACCAAACACTATCTTTAGATTTATTCATAGAGGGTAGTTCGTGTAGTTCCCATTTGCGAAATGGGATTAAGATTCTAGGATCGGTTTTAACTTGTTCCAACATTTGTAATTTAATCTCAGCATTTAATTGTATATGTGGTACTCTCCACTCGATTTTGTTTATTTTAAATTTAATCTGGCTAATTGCTTTTTTATCAGTATCATCGCTTATGAAACAATTTACATCAGTAGACGCACGTAGTAGAATTAGTTCGTGTTTAGCAAATCCCATTATTTTTTGATAGTCTTCGGCAAATCCTAACCAACACTTTAGCGGAATAAGAGCGAAAAACTTTTTATTCACAAAATATGTTTTTATTTGACCGGTTTTGCCCCACCCGGCAGTTCCCAAAACTTTAATTTCTTCGGCGTCTCCGTAGGAAAGAAACCCCTTCATAGTGCTCGAGATACCCAAATCTCTCGTTCTATCAATCTCGACACCGTTTAACTCATATCGGATTTCTTCGAACAAGAATGAGAAAACGTTGTTGGTTATGCTAAATGTTTTTCCATCTGATGGCTGTCCCTCGACCTCTCCAACCAAGTATATACTGCTTTCGCTTGGACATGTAAAAATATCTTGGTTCTGAATTGTGATTCTGATTTCATCGTTATTATCAAAGTTTGTAGTCCTTGGTCGGTAAGAATGATACTGTTCTTTAACGATGCTCTCATCAAATTGCACTTCATCAAAAATGTTAATTTTTCCCATAATGTTTCACTCTGTAACTTAGAGCCAATAGTCGGGATAAATTAAGACGTGTCACCTCTTTCGTAGGCAAAGGGGAACTGATGGTGAACGCATTGTTCTTCTTCTTTTTATTACCGAAAACAATTCCCATCTTACAGAGGTTTTAATTCCAATCTTATTAAAATATTTTCTCTCCTAAAATTAATGGGATCCCCCGCTTGATCTAATATTCTGAGATTGATATTGTCGATGCTATTGCGAACGTTTACCGGTAAATATAAAATATTTCGAGGTTCAATATTAATTGCGTAACCGGGATCCACTGCGGGACTAAATTCGAACAACGTGTGCGACAGACGATCGTCGTAATATGCTCCAGTAACGATGTTGCACTCTATTCTTATACTTTCCACTTTAATTATTTGCACGGGTAAATCGGACCTATGAATAATTCCGGCTTTTAAAATTTCTTTTCCGGAAAATCCCAAGAGACGCCCGATGGTGTTTTTATCAGGTGTAAAATCAATGTCGTACTTGCTCTTGATTTCGCACTGAAGAGTGTTGTGATTGGGTTTCAAAGACAAAATTTCTTCTGCTTCCGACTCGGGCAAATTTAACCCCCCTATTATCATGCGTTGCAAATACAATTCAATGTCTCGAATTTCGTATGCGCCTGTAGAAAGTGTGATCAATTTATTATCGTTGAAAATGAATTTATTGTTGGTTCCTTCCTCAATGTTCGGTATGGAATTATATGTGTGAAAACCAATGAGTCCTAAACAATATTCGTGTTGCGGATCTAATTCGATCGGGGGATAATAGTTGACCGATAGTTTGCTGCTATCACCTTGCAGGGTGAACGTTCGAGACATGACTAGCATAAAATTAATTTTAACATCTTTATTTATATAAAAACTCTAAACATAAATGTCCGCAGTTGTGAGAGTTAAATTTCTGATATTGATTGTGATTATATTTTATCTCGCATGCTTTGAAATATTTTACAACTTCTAGCGGCGGGCTTAAATTTCCAAAACTGTCAAAATATTGCACGCGTCTGCCGTTCTTCTTGTACGCTACCCAATGAGTGCCGGCTCCTGCCGTCCTATCCAGATTTATTATGCCCGACTCTCTATAATGAGGGTGATGCGGTAACTGATCTCGCATAAATACTCCTCTAAATGTTTTAATATGTTTCGTATATTTTTTCAAGTCTAAATCTGTGAGCGGTCTATCGGGCAGCGAACTTAACAGTTTTTTGATTTTTTCAGGTACAGTCCCAAACCTTTCTTATATGGTTTTAAATATAAACCGCTTCCTTTCTTTCCGAGAGCGATGGCTTCCATCGTTTTGTTGTGACGCTCGGACTCTTGCAGTTTCTTTTGTGCCTCCTTAGTTGATTTTACTGCTCGTACGATAGCGCTAGTACCCCCTGCGATCGAACCTAAGGCGCTTAATCCAGCAAAGAGGGGTATGAGTGGCAGAAAGCCACCTTGTTTTGGAATAGGTAGAACTCTTGGTTTGCGGACTTTATTACGTCCACCCGTTTTTTTAACAGCATCCTTAGCAGCAATCAAAGCAATTTTAGCACTTTCTCGTATAACGTCTGCACTTTTAATTTTTTTTGCTAACGGTTTTAACGCCGTTCGTACTTTATTTACTACACCTGCGCGAAGAGCTACAGTTTTAACGCCCATTCCTAATTTCCTTTTGGCTTTCATGATTCCAGTTACCGCTAGAGCGCTTGCTTTTTCGCTTAACGAAGAGTTCTTAGACTTAACTCTCCCCCAAGCAGATTTTTCCAAACTTTTATCTGCCTTATGTCGATCCTCTAACTTGGATGAATTTGAATAGGCAATGTCGTGCTGCATACAAGCTTTATCCAATTCGTTTATACCGATATCTCCTCTGATCAAACGCTTCTTCAACTTGGTGCCGGGACCGCAATATTTATATCCGGGTAAGTGGAGCTCAACAGGTAACTTATCTATAGCGCTGTTGATGATACCTCTACCGTGGTACATTGCTTAATAATTTTATCAGATCAATGATGTGTATATATAGCCATATTAATTAGAGTTTTAGTTAGTATAATGAAAACCGTTAAGCAGAAAGTTACTTTACCAATTATAAATATAGACTCAGTTGTGGGGGATACGACTGGACAATCTGAAAAACATGGCCCGTTAATCCCAAATTCTGTAAGAGCTTTAATATGCGGACCATCGAATTGTGGCAAAACTAACGTTTTATTTTCAATGCTTTTCCATGAAAACGGTTTAAAATTTGAAAACTTGTACATTTACTCAAAGTCGTTGTATCAACCAAAATATCAAATGTTAAGTGACGTTTTAAGCTCGATGTCAGAAGTTAGATATTTTCCATTTTCTGAAAACTGCGAAATCCTCGATCCGAGTGAAGCAAATAATAATTCAATTTTCATATTTGACGATGTTGCATGTGACAAACAAGATAAAATTAGAAATTTCTTCAGTATGGGTAGACATAAAAATGTTGATTCATTTTACCTATGTCAAACATATACACGTATCCCTAAGCATTTGATTCGCGATAATGGAAATTTTATAATGCTCTTCAAACAAGATGATTTAAATTTGAAACATGTATACCAAGACCATGTGAGCAGCGATATGAGTTTCGAAAAGTTTAAAACTCTATGTGCAGAATGTTGGAAAGAAAAGTATGGTTTCATTGTGATAGACAAGGATTCTGATGCCGGCAGATACCGCAAAGGACTCGACGAGTATATAATAATAAACTGATAATTACCTCAATCAGTATAGCGCATGCGTTAGAGGGGTGTGGTTATTATTTCTATCTCTATTGAAGTGAAGCAGTATAAAGAGATTAAGCAGTTATATAGCAATTGATATAGCAGTATAAAAGCGGTAGCTATTGAACAGCGCCTGATATAGCGCGCAGTATAGCGGAATAGCGAGCGGTATAGCGGAATAGCGAGCGGTATAGCGGAATAGGGAGCGGTATAGCGGAATAGCGAGCGGTATAGCGGAATAGCGAGCGGTATAGCGCTACAAAAGCGCTCGCTATTGTTAGAGATGCGGTATAAGAAGCGCTCTCTATTACGGAACCCTTTCAATACGGAGAAACACAATGTTGATAAGGAACTCATAACTGTAAAGCATGCAATTCGCAAGAAAGTAATGGCTCTCAAATTGAAGCAATCCGATGATAATGAAATCTTGAATAAAACTTACAAGCCTTTAATTGAACCAATTAAGGAGTTAATAAAGAGTTCTACATTGCCTCCGGGTCCTGCAAATGTACTTCATATAACGCCTCAAATTAAACAATCTCCTACGCAACCACCGCAACAGCAAGTGACTCCGATTAGACCTAAGAGAAAATATGGTAGAACTTCTACACCTACGAAACCAGAGGAAATGGTCAGCTTTGGTCAATATGAACCCAGTATGATACAATTTGATAAAACACAAGGTGGTTTAGAAAGAAACTCTTACGAGGGTATGTCAAATGCAACCACACTTAGGGAGGAAAATTATAAACCCGAAGAAGAGACTTACGAAAGTAGGTTAGAGTCTTCAGATGATACAGTTGATAATACAGTTGATAATACAATTGATAATACAGTTGTTGAAAATAATGAAAACCCAGACCCTATTACTGAACGTGGTTTGAGAGAATATCTCGAACAGTATCCTAATGTTTTAGTGCCTTTACTTATTGGATACGTCAAAGATGCTGATAAAATTGTTTATGATCGCTCTTCGGTAACGGGAGTTAATTATGACATTGATACCAGCAAGATAATCGTTGGAAACACAGAGCTAATGATTGATGGGATTGGAGATTTTTATGTAAGAGGGAAAAAATTTATAGGTACTGATGGATTGTATGAATTATTATTCAAGAAAACTCCTCAAAATTATACTGAACAAGACAAAAGAGACTATTTTGAAGTTTTAGTGGCTACTAATGCTTTATTTAAAAATCATAATCCTGCAGAGCAACATCAAGGAATTGGTACAACAAAATATAAAATGTTAGTTAAACCTATGTTAGATGAACGTAAAAAAGCGAGAGCAATGAGAGTGAACGAGAAAACTGTGGATGAAGAGATAATGGAAGCCTTTGCTAATACTACTACTACTACACACCGTCCAAATCGCAGCAGGAGTGTGTCAGATGCCAATTCGTACGCAGGTAAAGGATTCGATTCAACATTAGAAGTCGAAGATAAGCCTTTTCGATACACATACTGGGATAATCCTAACGAGTTAATAGAACGTTTGTGGTTGCTACACGCTTCACGTAGAGCCGGAAATTCATCTCACGCTAACGAGATTGCCTCCATCGAAGAAGAGCTGAGAGAAGCAAATATAATCTATTAAATTTTTATTTTAATCTCAATATCACTATGAGTGTAGACAAGTTCGGACGTCATTCGTCGCAAAATAAATCATTTGCTGGTGCAAGAGGCCCGCCAGGCAACGGTTTTAAGCGCGATGCTGATGGGAATTTCGACATTTCTCACAAGCGTTTGAAAAATGTTAATGCTCCTATCGATGATACTGATGTCACGACTAAGCTGTACGTTCACAACATTTCCGACTACCTCGACTCTAAAATTACAAATCTTCTCAAGAAATCTGATGATGATAAGAACGCTATCAATACTCTCTTGGAAAATTTAAACGCCGAAAATAAATCTGATTTTGATCATATTAATATCAAATATGAGGATCTTGATAAGAAAATTCAATTATGCATTAAAGACATTCCTGAAATGATTGAATCAAAGTTACTGACATTTAAGGGTGAATTGCATAAAATTGAGCAGAATATGAACTTGGTCAGCAATGCACATACAAACTTCAATCTGAATGTTTATGATCGTATTGAAGCCATACGTGATAACTTAACAACAACATACAACAGTGTAAAGGTTCAAATTAACAGCATTAATGATCGAATTCACGATATTAGCGAGCGAATAGACAAATGAACTAATTCAAAGCGACATTCAAATAAAATGGGGGGAGTTTGTTATTAAAAATGAATTTGTTATTGGGAGCTCAAGCGGAGAGCATCAAAAATTGATTTCTTCGAACAAGAATGAGTAAAGTAAAACAAGATATCGTTACTGAAATCCACAAGCCCGCGCGAATAAATTTCTCTAGAAGACGAACCATTTTGAAAGGTTTAGATGATTTGTGGCAGGCAGATTTGGCTGATTTTATACTGTATTCTCGCGAAAATAAGGGATATAAACACATTCTTATTGTAATCGATTGCTTCTCCAAATACTTGTGGGCGGAACCTCTAAAAGATAAAAGCGGACCGTCAGTGAAGAGTGCATTTGACAAAATATTTAATGGTGGTAGGATCCCGAAAAACTTGCAGACCGATCTGGGTAAAGAGTTTTACAACAAGCATGTTGAAAATTTGCTTAAAAAGCATTCGATTAATCATTACTCTACGTTTACTATTAAAAAGGCTGCAATGGCCGAGCGAGTGATACGTACTATTAAAGAAATATTATATAGAGAGTTTAGTTTACGAGGCAAATATAAATGGATCGATGTATTACCTGATATCACAAAAGATTACAACAATCGTAAGCATAGTACCATCGGTATGAAACCAAATGAAGTCACTAAAGATAAAGAGTCGATGTTGTTGAAAACCGTTTATTCACACATCAAGATTGCTGGACCGCGAAAATTTAAAATTGGAGACTTTGTGCGAATCAGCAAGGAGAAAACCGTTTTTGCGAAGGGATACACACCTAATTGGTCCACCGAAATATTTAAAGTGATTTCAATTAAAATCACAAATCCTACTGTGTACCTGTTGGAAGATTCAAGGGGGAGTCCAATCAAAGGAGGATTTTACGCTGAGGAAATTCAACTTGTTAAGCATAATGATGCATATCTAGTGGAAAAAATTATAAAGAAAAAAGGAACTAAAGTTTTCGTGAAGTGGCTGGGACTTGATAAGACTCATAATAGTTGGATTGATAAAAATAATGTTTTATAATAATTTAATCGTATACTAGTTTAGTTTTAATAATAATAATAATAATAATAATAAATTTATATTGTAACCCACACACATTGTTTTATTTATGTGAAGGAGTAAATAATAAGATTGATTTTTTTTTTTTAACATTTAATTCAACAGGAGTTTATATTCATACATTCATAGTCATAATACATTTTACCGTAAAACATGTTCAGTGTTTCCATCATAAGATACTCGAGCTCTCCTTTTGTATCGTTCTCACTCAATAAGCGGATAACTTTACCATACAAATCGTTATCTTCGTGAGCTAATTTTAAACATTTAGCCATAATTACATTATAATATAAATCAAATTCATAGGATTTTAATAATGTTAATTTAAAGTTTATAAGATTCTTAAAATTAATCAAGTTGTTGAATGTCATTAAAGAAATTAATATTTTAAAATTCCGGCACTCAAGTAATATAACATCCAGTTGTTTGTATGAGGTATATGAAATGCGGTGATCGCAGTACTTCCATGCGCCCCCATCTCTAATTTCGGTTATATTCATTTTGGAGAATTCACTCCATTCTTCTGCGGTAAAGAAAATTTCGTTGCGTCTAAAAGTACCATTATGTCCACAGTGGATTTTGATAATTGGTATAAATCCCAGTGCTGGACTTAGACCAATGGACACAAACTTTGTTCTAGAGTTATTGATTGTATAAGAGCTCTCTCCAATCAGCTGCATCTCCCGCTTGACGTCATCATCGTATCTGCAAATGCCTTCCTCCACAGGATCTTCGAACTTTAGGGGATCTGAAAAGAATGATTAGATGTAGAAATAAATTTCACTTGAGAAAAATATATTTAAAACTTACGTTCAATAATATCTTGTGACTCCAGACTTTTTAGGTTAATCTGTTGCATGCACACATCATCTAAATCGTACCCCACGTTGTAGAATTTTTCTGCATCTTTGCGTGTTAAACCGTAAGTACCTTTGGGGTTGATGTACTCGTATAATAATTCAGGTTGTAGATCTCTTGGTCGACTCTCCATATCCTCAACGAACGGTTTTATAGAATTTTTTGGGGTCTCGATTGGATTTACATGTGGTTTTTTAACATCGTACTCTCGTTTTAATGGTGTAAAATAACACTTTTTGAGATTGGACATTATGAACTCTATTGCAAATGGGGCTAAACTATTGTGAACTGAACTGCGCAAACACTGAATCAACTGTGAAGTTTTTGCATCATGATCACCATGTTATTACTAATTTAAGAATTAGATTTTTATTTTATTTTAACCAATCACAGGGCTGATAAAGATTTAATGATTTATATTTATTGTCAATCAGAAGGTCGGTATGATGGTGATAAGAATTTTCTTGTTGATTCTTGTATTACGATGCAATTTTTCTGTTAAAAGCGGATGTTACATCCTGTTACTTCTGATTATGTGATAATTTCCTGTTGAAAACTGGTGATATGTTATCATGCATGTTGTTATGAAGTGATGAAATAAAACGCAGTTATAACATATATTTGATTTTCTTTTATTTAATGTTTGTTAATATATCTTTTATATAATTTATAAAATACATATGAAATTATAATTACACATTTAACAGTCAAAATTATTTCTAGACTCAATATTAAATTTGCGTTATTACTTTCAACATTCGAAATTATTAAATGATTTGTTAAATTCATTACGTATCGATTTTTATCGAGGAACATAAAAGTTGCATTCATCACATTTGACACTCCCGGAATTGTGCTGGCGTTGATTTTGAACGTTCTTGGATGAGTGGTATTGTCGAGGTGCATCATTTTCCACTCCAAAGGCCAACTATCATTGATTCCTCTATCGATGGCGGTTATGAAGCATTGTCTGGCATCTTTGGGTTTCGTGATGAACAAAGTTCCATTAAGCAAAGTTGATAATAGTATGAATGCGGTGCTATTCATTTTTGGTGCTCTTGACACTTTTTCTAGTTGATCGGTAATCTTGACACTTTTTGCAGATACACCTTTCTGCGATGCATCTAAAACAGTTTTTTATGGGTGGAGGCGGTCCGTCTATGTGATTCTCATCAGTTGGAAGGTTGTAATGCTTATGACAGGGGAGTCTTATTTAGAAATATAAATCATTTTTACATTTTTCAGGCAGGAAGTCCCACAATCTTTCCAAATTTAGTCCATATAGCGATCGCAAATATTTGTCAGGCAGATATTTTACATATTCATCAGTTAACTTGTATTCATCCTACAATTCAATGGCTTTATTTATATTTTTAAATAAACTTCTCTCGACTTCGCTAATTTCATCGGAGCTGTATCCCGCCGAGTTTTGCACACAGTTGCTTTTGTAATTCATAATCACAAATAATTTTTTTAACATTTATAATTTGCCTTAATAGACTTTCCAATTGATAGTCTAATTGCTGTTTTTGTTTTTGCAATCGATTTTTTAAAAGGTGTCGTTTAATGAGTGACGTTCTTGACATCACCATTATCTTTAACTTTTATTATGTTTAACTGATTTTTAAATTTAGTGTCTCCACTTAAACAACGGATTGTTATCATTTATTTCTTTATTTTAAACCATCCAGATGATTTTTTTGTATTTTATTGCTTATGAGCTAGTCAAGTACAAGTTTTTATTTTAGATTCGTGACGTACGCGACGGGCGCTTTCATTTGAGTACCATGAAGGCCCTTTTTGCGACACCGGAAGTCGCACTTCCGGCCGCCATTTTTTATTTTGGGATAAAGATTACCACTTCCGGTCGCCATTTTGGATTTATTTTTGACCCACCCTGTATATACAAAGTCTTTCGACCACCCTGTATATATGCTCGTTCGCTTGCTGCCGCTAGGTGGCTGCTGCTGCTGCTGCATTGCACTCGCACACTTGGAACCCTGCTGTCGGCAACCTGCTGCTGCTAATCAGTACCGTATGGTCAAAAAGGCTTAGGAGCAGGTCAAGTAAACATTTTTATTTCAGATTCGTAACCTACGCAATGAGACCTTTCATTTGAGTACCATAACGACCTTATTTGCAGCACCGGAAGTCGAACATCCGGTCGCCATTTTTGATTCTAAGATAATGATAACCACTTCCGGTCGCCATCTTGGATTTATTTTTGACACACCCTGTATATACAAAGTCTTTCGATCACCCTGTATATGCTAGTTTGCTTGCTGCCGCTAGGTGGCTGCTGCTGTCTCTCATATTTTCCATCCTTCCATTTCCGATTTCTGGTTCTCACTCACACACAAGAAGCTCTTATGGATGACGTCACCTACTGCTCGACGCAGAGGCGCGGATGACTCATCTATTGGACTGTTTACATATTAATATAGATATGATATTATTGCACGTAATGCACGTCATCAAAGTGGAGGGGCACGTTTTACAATTTCTTATACACATTATAACACAGCACCGGAAGCGGAGGAGCGGAGGGCCCAGAACCCGCTTATTCTATCTATCTTATTAAAAGTGGAAACATTGATGACATGAATTATAATGCATATAAAAATAATTTATTTTAAAATTATAATATAAGTGAAATCAGATTTAATAGTTAGAACAATATTAGAGTAAGTAATTAAATAATTATAAAATAATATTATTACAAATTATTTTCATTGCGTTTTAGGACTTTTAAGATACAACTGTCTATTGTTAGTTTGTTGAATTTCATTTTGCGCAGTTGCCAAACGTTATTTAATGCTAAGGTGTCACATTTAATTGGTATAACAAAATGTAAAACTTAAGACGCACTTATTGCAAAACTGCCTTAGCTGAGCTGCACCTTAAGTTGCGTAGGTGCAACCGGGCATTAATTACATACACTTGGGTTGGTGAGCGGGAACAAAAGTTGGAATTGCTGACGCGCAATTAATGAACTGCATGCCCCGCCCACCCATACAATTGTTGGTGATCAGGAAATTGGATCACAAACATTTTGGCGGGTGAGCAGGAACAAAAATGAACACTACTGACGCGCAGTCTATAAACTGCCCAACCTAAGTATTTGTGACCTAATTTCTTGATTATAAATACTTGGGTGAGTGGGCGGGAACTAAAGTTGGAACTGCGTACTCCGCCCGCCTATTCAACTGTTTGTGATTAAAAATTTGGTTCACAATTACTAAACAATAAACTGCCCAACCCAAGTATTTGTAACCTAATTTCTTGATCACAAACACTTGGGTTGGTGGGCGGGAACTGAAATTGAAACTACTGACGCGCAATCAATGAGCTGAGTGCCCCGCCAACCTAGCCAAACGTTGGTGATCAAGAAATTGAATCACAAACAATTCGGCGTGTGAGCAGGAACAAAAGTTGAAACTACTGACGCGCAATCAATAAACTGCTTAACTCAAGTTTTTGTGACTTAATTTCTTAATCACAAACACTTGGGTGGGTAGGCGAGGATTATAGTTGGAACTACTGACGCGCTATCAATAAACTGAGTGCCCCGACCACCCACCTATGTGTTGGTGATTAAGAATAACAAAATTTAATTAGAAACACTTAGGGGGGAGGGGGGGGATTTATTTAAAACTACTGACGTGCAATCAATATATTGAGTACCTCGCCCACTCACAAGTGTTGCTGATTAAAAAATGGGATCACAAACACTTGGGTGGGTGGACGGGAACAAAAATTAAAACTATTAACGCGCAATCAATGAATTGACTGCCCGACCCACTCACTCAAGTGTTAGTGATCAAAAACTTGGATCACATACACTTGGGCGAAAACTAAAGTTAAAATTACTGACGCGCAATCACTGAACTGAATGATCTGCCGACCCACTTAAGTTTTGGTGAATACAAAATTAGATTACAAACGAGTGAGCTGGACCAAAAATTTAAACTACTGACGCGCAATAAACTGCCCCACCCAAGTATTTGTGACTTAATTTTTTGATCACAAACATCTGGGCGGGTAGGCGGGAATTAAAGTTTGAACTATTGACTTGCAAATAATGGACTACGTGCCCCGCCCATGTACCTAATTGTTTGTGATCAAAAAATTGATTCACAAACACTTTAGTGGGTGAGCAGTAACTAAAGTTGGAACTACTAACGCACCAAACTGCGTGCCCCGGCCACCCACCCAAGTGTATGTGATTAAAAAATTATATATAGATAGAACTATTGTCGCGCTATCAATAAACTCAGTGACTCGGCTGTTCTCTCTATGACGTCTATTATTTTTGATTTTGTCCGGATATCTGTGTTTCGCACTTTGTCTCTCAAAGTGATTCCCAGGATTGCACGTTCCATTGCTTTTTGAGTCAATTGCTGCTGATTTTTTAGTGATCACCATTGTTTCCAGGATATAGGTGGCAACGGGGAAGATGCAAATGTTGTAGACTTTACGTTTTAGGTATATTGAGAGGTTTTGATTTTTTTAGAATATGGCTGAGCTTTCCAAAGGCGGCCCATGTCAGTTGGGTTCTGCGTTTGATTTTGGCAGTTTGATTTCTTTTACCAATTTTAATTGTATGCTTCAGATATGTATATTGGTCTACTTTTTTATAATGGTGCTATTTATCGACATTTCCTGAGGGCTAGTAATTATCATTTTTGTTTTATTTAGATTTATTTTTAACCCTATTTGCTTGGACAGTTTGTCTAGTTCATCTGTCATAGTTTTTAATTATTTGATGTTGGTGTTTGTTAGAATTATGTCGTCCGCAAATATTAAGTGACTTAGGTATGCCCTATTGGTCTTAATGCCTTTCTCTTCTCAGTTAAGTTGTTGAAAATTTTTTCAATGGCTGTGGTGAATAATTTGGAAATTGGGTCCCCTTGCCGTACTCCTTTGTTGAGATTTATTTTTTTCGTGTGTAGGTCATTGTTTATTTTTACGTGAAAGGTGGCTTTTTTGTAAATGTATTCCATTAGAGCGGTATATCTCGAGTCTATTTTTGCGTTGTTCATTGCCGACAGGAAAGCCAAGTCTCGAACGCTTTGTGGTAGTCTATGAACGCTATATGTATTGGGATATTGTATTCTGTTGTCTTCTTGATAAGTGTTCGGATTGTTTGTAGGTGGTTTGCTGTGCCAAAACCTTTCCGAAAGTCTGCCTGCTTCACTGGTTATAGTTTTATTGTGAATTGTTTTCTCATAATTTGCATCATATGCTTATATAGGTGTGATAACAAGCTTATTGGACGGTAGTTTTCTATGTTTCTGGTGTCTTCTTTGTCAGAATGATGACCTCTGCGTTTATTTTATTGGTATTTTCTCTTGTACAAACATTTGTTTGTTAGTATCCGAAGAGTTTCTAGTAGGAAACTCTCGCTTTTAGCATTTCTGATGTTATCTGGTCCTCTCCTGAAGTCTTCCGGTTCTTCATTTGTTTTAACGCATGTGTAATTTCAACTGTCGTTATTTCTGACAGTTTGTACGATCCTACATTTGTAATAGTTTTTGAGGATGTCGTTGGGTTTGGTATGGATGATGTGTATAGGCTGTATTTGGGTTTTATAAGATCTGATATCTGTGCTATCTTCTTTTTTACTTTTTTTATGGTGTAATTGGGTGAGTCACGGCAGGTTTCTCTTTTCTTCATTATGAGTCGTTTTGTTTTCACTTATAGTCTGGTTTTTTTTTTTTTTTTTATCTTGCTACAGATCTTCTTTGTGACTGTTTGAATGTCTTCTGTTATGCTTGTTGTAATATTGTCTATATTAATTTTTTGTAGACTTTTTGGTAGTTTTATATTTTTTTGAATTTTGTTTTTGTATTTGTTTTTGTTGAGGGTTAGAAACTCGGTTGTTAAAATTTTTGCTTACTAACTTCTTTCTTTTAATTTTTGTGTTTATGAGGATCTTTGCGCGGACTAATCTGTGGTTACTTTTTGTACTAAATTTGTTTAATACTGAGAAATTTTTGCATATGCCATCTGCGCTCTTCCAGGTCCATCTTTTTTGTTTTTTAAAGAATGTGTTTAGACAGAATAGTTTATCGGTGTTGAGGTCAAGAAATTTAATCATAAACATTTTGGCGTGTAAGCGGAAACAAAAGTTGAAACTACCAACGCACAATCAATAAACTGCCTAACTCAAGTATTTGTGACCTAATTTTTTGATCACAAACACTAGGGTGGGTGGGTGGGTGGAAACTAAAGTTGGTACTACTAAAGTGTTGATGATCAAAAAATTGTTTATCAAATCTTTAGGTGGGCAGGCATGAACGCCTGCCTATCTAACTGTTTGTAATAAAAAAAATTAACTACAAACACTTGGGGGTAGTCGAGATTTGAGTTAAAACTACTGACGCGCAATCAATAAATTGAATACTCCGCATACTCACTCAAGTGTTGGTGATCAAAAAATTGGATCCCATACACTTGGGTGGGCGGGCGGGAACAAAAGTTAAAACTACTGACGCGTAATCAATACATTGAGTACCCCGCCCACCCACCCAAGCATTGGTTATTAAGAAACTGAATTACAAACACTTGGGTGGACGGGCGGAAACAGAAGATAAAACTAGTGACGCGCAATCAACGAACTGCTTGGTAGTTTAATTTGAAGTAACCCACCCACTTGCCCAAGACATCAAGAGATTGTATGTATGTTCTTTTTCTAGACGTCAGTACACATTATGTCAAACAAGAAGGTTGTGATATTTAATCTTTTTATTACTAATAATCCACTTATTCGCTTAAGTGTTTTTTATCAAAAAATTGGATGGTAGTTCTTTTTATTTAAAAGAGTATATTTTTTTACAAAAGTCCTTAAAGTTTTTCTAGTTGCCCGTAGTAATCCTGAAGTTTTGCAAAGTGGTTTATATCTGCGCAATTATCTACAAGAGTCTATAAATGCATCTTAGTTGCTTGTAGTATCTCTAAAAAAGTTTCATTTTTTTTTGTAAAGTTATTTAAAATTGTGCAATCTTTCTCAAGAGTTTGCTCTGAAAGTCTATTAATTCCTTTAGAAAGTTGTTTGTAACTATGCAGTTTTCTACAAAAGTCTATAAAGCTTTCTAAGTTGTCTATAACAGCTTTGAAATTTTTTATGCTGTTTTAAACAAAAAGTTTTTGGTTTCTGCATATTACCAGTCACAACATATGGGCTGCAAATAATGGCATGCATGAACTGTGAAAAATACAAACAAACTGAAAACCCAAGTTTAAGGAATAAGTTTAGGAACGAGGAAATCCAAACTAAAGTAAAAGACGTGATAGAATAATTCAGAGTTAAATTGGGCTCATAGCTAGGCGAATAGCAAAAGAAAGTCAGTTATAGAAGACCATATTTTAATAGTTTTTATCAAAATCTTGTACTTCTAGCTTTGTAGCTATGCTGCAAAGCTTGTTCGCAAAGTATACTCCATTTATTATAAAAATATAGACTCGGACCAGACGTAACTTTTCTAAGATTAAATGAAATGTAATTTACGAGCTACTACAACCAAAAAGATGATTATTATGATCATTTGTGTTAATTTGAATAAAAAACATAAAACATACAGATGTTCATAAAACATAAAAAATATTACTCTATTATTCTTAATAAATGCAAATATCCCGGTTATCATATGATAAGAACGATTTATCTCCTAATATTTACATAAATATATTATAGCGAACAGTTTTCGGGCAACAAAACACAGATTTAACTCGATTTATCATCCCGTTTCTTGCATAATTTACTTGTCACACTTATAAATAATAAAGAACAGGGGAGTTTAAGCGGCACTTTTAGATAGAAATAAAATTCAACTTGTTTATAATACGAGGGACTATAAATCTATTACACAATGCATTTGTTAATATTAAATATTAAATATAAAATGTTTGATTTAGTTTAAATTTAAACATTTTATTTCCATAAAAACAGTTTACAGGTTTTGCAAATGAGTTTGCCGTGTTTCAGATTAATCCACAAAACAGCAAACAATTGATTTCGCTTGCAGGAATAAAAAATAGGGCTAAACAATACAACGCTAATTTAGTTAATACGCAGCGAATGAAGCGGATTATTGGAAGCTGTTTAACCCTTGAAATATATAAATAATTTGATGGGTCTAGTGTTGTGTTTTAGTTTTTACGAATAGAATTCTGACCCGCAAGAATTTTCTGTAATATCCGATCGTAATTGAATCATTGGGTGTGTTCGGACACATTATTAGGATGGTTCTCAAATTGTTAAAAAAGATGCACATTACTTGGTTTGAGTGCATAGTAACTGGGCCCCACAATACCATTATATCATCTTTCATAACTTGAGAACCGCACATACAAAGATTTACTTTTTCAACATTTTACATAATTAAATAATTTTGATTGTATCAAAATGATACAAAGTAGAAAATTTATTTTAAGCAAAGGAATTTTATTCAATTATTATTATTAATATAAATTTGTTCTGATGCATATCTTGAACAAAAAAACGCATTCCAACAAATCGTACGAAATAATCACATACCTTCATTAGTCCTAATTAAATTTAATCAGACTAAATAGTGAAAAGAAATAACGCCCAAGTTCATTAGCATAACAAATCGAACATTTACTGCAGCAAATTCCGCGACGTCCTGAATTCCGACCCCTTATCTGCAATAATAAAAGTATAGATGTCATTATTAGCGGCGTCGGGCGCAATTAGCACTAAATATTTCCGCGAGTATTAAGGAGCACTCGATTTCCATTCGCTTAATATCACAATCGGGCGTAATTAAAATTGAACCTGCTGTAATAAATTCTAGATAATAGTGGAGAGATAGTCGTCGGAGGGGAATCGTCTCTTCTTGTTAGAAAGAACAATGGTGAATACGCGATTGGAAAATTGCAAGATGACTACGGGCTTTCTCATTATTTAACTGCCATATATAAATGCACACACCATTATTATTATTATTATTATTATTATTAATACGCCCCCCATGTTTTGTGAATTAGAATTGGTGAAGAATTCCTATATAAATGTCTGGAATGTAAATCGCTTAGTAATTTCATTCAAGTTTAACCCATTGTACTAAGCTAAGCGAAACTAATGATATATAAAAATGTTATGATTGTCTTAAGTAAGATTTATATGTGTAATTTAGCCAACAATTTTGCAATAACCGTAACCGATAAATTTAAGATGACATCTTGAGTAGGACCGTGGCGATTCGCACCCTTATTAGTATAACGGATGGGGTGTAGTTTTTTTTTTGTTTGTTGGGTGGCACTTATATTTTATACTACTCTTCAACTAGTCGTATAAATCAAGGACATCGGTAACAGGACTGGCGTCCTGCGGAACCAACTCTACCGGCGGCGGCGGTTCCTGCGTCTTTTTTACTCTTCCTGCGATTTAAATAGGGATTTCAGTACACGGAAAGTTCAGGCATAAAGCATCAAGTTGGTGAGATGGGGTGCATGCCATTATACAAGGAAAATTTTGCTGTTAAATTATTAAAATATTCGCACTTGACTTTCTGACTAGTTTTCTTTAATTAAATTTACTCTAATGGTATAAGAAATTTACAAAATTTAATCAATTATAATATGCGGGTTTTATTTTCTTATGCAGATTACAATTAATGAATTAAATGAAGAAATCTTTGTCACTTTGATTAATATTTTAATATATGTACATGAAATAATAATTCAATTTGTATCTTTTTTATTACGTAAAATTTATAAAATTTGCAACTTAATCCGACGTGCTCTTAAGAAACCAGAAATTCTTATGGGGCTTGAGGATGAAATGTGAAGAAATTGAAGGAATATAATAATGAGTGTATCATTAATTCTAAAGTGTCGAACATAGTACTAATGCGCAACATCTTGTATACTAGAAAGAACTTTTTGGAAAAAGTACATGATGATGGTAGGTGTACTTAGTATTTTGGTAAACGTGACTTTAATGCCTGTGATTTGGTCTTGCTGAATGCCAAGATCAACTTTACTGATGCTGAATAAGTTGAGCGACTGTCGCTTGTGTTTTATTAGTTGAAAAGAGATAATAGGGAATTTTAAATGAAACCCTGAAGCTACTTAAGCAGTATTTTTTATAAAGTTTACAGATGCACTTCAGATCCAATCTTTAAAAGACTAGGTAATATAGACGGTTTACTGGATTTGCTCAGTTGGTGATATGACTACGTTAGGAGAAGCGACTACTGACTGGAAATACCAACCTTTTACAGGATAAAACTTTTTTTTAGAATTAATTTAAGAGTAGATAAGGAGAAAGGGGTTACAATAGGCTGGGGTGTGATAGCATGGCTAGATGTCAGCTACAATGTTACCTGATGGCATCGGGTAGGGATGATGTGTGGGTGTAGTGTGTAGTTATGTTGGCAATGTAAGTGAGGGTGTGTGTGTAGAGTGTTATGGGTGGATTTGATCTAGGTTGGTTGCTGAATTTTTCAGCAGTTTTTTCCTTGTGTTTGCGGGTATTTCGTTTCATAGTTACTACTTTTAAGTGTATTATTCTAGAATGAAAAGTGCCATTTGGATTTTGGATTTTGGATTTAAAGTTAGGTTAGGCCTTATTACACTTTTTGTACCTTTCCTACAGACTTGCAGCGCAACTACTACGTTGCTGTGTGATTGGAATTAGTCTAGAACTTTACCACTGATTGCTTAGCAGCTGAGGATTTCTTTTTAACCGGACTCACTGAACACGACTAAGGAAAAAAGCCCTATAACCACGGCAAGGTTTTGATCTTTGAAAGAGTCATTTTTTTTATCGAAGTTTATCTCGGAGTATGGGGTATTGTGTGGAAACGAAAATGAATTCTAGAAGTCATCAATTCTGTCCTTTGACGCTGGTAGCAGTTAGTGGTGGAGACGTTTTTTTAGTCTGTTTCTATGCTGTCCGCTGGCTAATTGACTTTGCTGAAAAGTATTATATAGGTTTGGATGATCTGGGCGCATCTACGTTTGAAAAGAAAGCCATAAACCTTATTACCAAATGACTACAGTTCCCAAGAAGGTGGTTTTTTAGGTATTGGCTTGCTTTGATGTTGTTTTCTACTGCAATTTACATGATTCTGCAGTAGTGGGCTTGTACGTATTTAATTTTATATCTAGTGTAGTATTGAGTTCTGTGATAGCTGCTGGGCTATCGAATAGAAATTCTTGGAAATTTTTAAAATAATATTTTTTCTTACCTGAGTGTGCTTTAATTTAACGTTTTAAAAGGTTTTTAGAAATGCAAATTTGTTGGTTTATTTGAGAAGAAATGGGTTTTGAGTTTTTAATGATTAATTTTATTTTTCAGTACAAAACCAAATTTTTAGGCTTCTTTTTTATGCCGCTTTTAACTGTAGCGTGACAACTTTTAACTGCTTTGTGGTGTACAAAAGTTGTTATGTTGTAATGAGCATTGAATAAAGGATTGAAGTCTAATTGGCCAAGCGGTGAACACGTCCACTGTCAGCTTTACTAAATCTACTGAGCTCAATGAAAATGATGAAGTTCAGATCAGATCAGTTTTATATTAAATTTGACGCCTTGATGGCCATGTTCAAGTTTGTTTTATACCAAAAAAGATAACATAAGTGACCTTTTAACTTAGGAAAGCAGTTTTGATCTGATGAGCAACTTTGGCTAGTTACTGGGTTGTGAAAAGCTTAAATTGGAATTTATGTTGATTAAATTTGAAACAATAGAGCTTCAGTTGTAAACCTTAATGGCAGACCATTTTCAAGGATTTTTTTATACGGACAAGGATGACACCAGTGACCCTTTTAGTTAGGAAGGCAATTTTGATCTGATGAGCAACTTTGGCTAGTTACTGGTTTGTGGAAAGCTCAAATTGAAATCTATGTTGATGATTTAGAACAAGTTACTGGCTGCATGTCATGTTGGTTTTTGTTTAGTGATTTTTGACACCGAAGTATGCGGAAACAATGAGGATTTTTGTTTTGACTATAGCATCGCACCTTTGCTCATTGCTTAGCCTTCTGACTTTGGAACACTGGATAATTAATTCTAGCTTGGTATCCTTGCTTATTGCTTTGATCCTCAAGGTCTGTTTACAGCATCACTCAGAGCAAAAGAAGGGAGTTAGTTTTTTGAAAGTGTTTATTTCAATCTTGGGGATTGGAGATTTGGTTTGATGATGGAAAGTGAAAATTTTAAAGAGTTGGATTTGTATTGTTTAAAAAAAAAAGTATTCAAGGTTTTGTTTGGAATGCAATTGTGCAAATTTTGGTTTGATATGTTTAGTGATTTTATAATCTAAAGCAGAGGTCGTCAAACAATTTCTCGTAGGCCAAATCATAGCATTTTTGAATTTTGTTACAAGTGCAAAGAAAAGTTCTTAATCTTAAATCTTTTACGATATGGTTTTTTTCCAAAAAAAGTTTGCCTATCTCTGCTCTAGACGAACAAACTGATTTAAGAGGTAATGGAGTATTTGTGCACTGTTGACATTGGTTGACTTTTTTGCGCACCCTAAGGACATGTTGAAGTTTAAATTGTTGTTATATATTTTTAAGGTGTCTTTAATGTCTTTTTTTGTTTGTTTTGAAAAGTTTTAGATATATTCTCTATTTCATTTGTATCTTTTGTGGAGGCTTTAAAAGTAGATTTGTGTATTCTTGTATGGATTTTCTGATCGAATTGTGTTTAGTTTGATCTGCTGGGCTTCTTAAGGACGTAGAAGAACAAGGGTCAGTTACCTCCTATGACTCTTTTTTTTTTCTAAGGAGCTATATGACTACTGGACTGTATGTAGTTTGAGATGGGTTTGTTCAAAATTGATAGGGATTCTTAAGCTGAGTTGTTTTTGAGTAAAGCAATGGAAAAACATCCTGGAATTGCATCGCTATACAGTTACACCTGACCTGAATTGCTTTTAGAATTTCTCAGAAGTTTGCTGTGCTCAACTGAATGTTTGGAGTTTTTTGCAACAGTAGGAAGTAGCTAGTATTGCATTGAGGTCTGCTGCAACAGGCTCAGATCAGCGTATTTGTCAGATGTTAAAAGGGTTTTGAACAATAGCAAATAGCGGTTTTGGGTAGTTAAGAGCCTAAATCAGAAACCATTTTAATGATTTGAAACAAGTTATTGGTTCTCATGTAATCCAGGATTCTATTTAGGAATACAGTTTCTGATACTTTACTCAATATGAAAGAAGATTAATTGGTTGATAGTTTTCTGGACAAACTATCTGTTTTAACCTTATGCATTGGATCTGCTATAAACATTTTGTATGAAAGCAGAAAGTACTTGGTTTGTAGAATTTTGTAAGGAACAATGTTTAATGGTTTATGAAAGAATGAGTTTTAAGGTTTTCTTAGGAATGTAATCGGGTAGCAAGTGCAGTTTAGATTTAATATATTCTTCTGAAATAAACAAACCGATTTTAGAAGTGGTGCAGTATCTGTGCACTGCAGACATTGGTTAAAATCTGTTCTAGGTATAACTCGTTGTTATATAACAGAATTCATGGTTATCAGTAAATGCTTTGGCTTTACCTTTTAATTGTATTTAAGGATTATTTTGCTACGAATAAAAGAAAATAGAAGAGTTTTTCTAGCATATTTGTGTTTTTATGACATTTTTAATGCATTTGAGCTCAGTTTGGTCTGCTGGGCTTTTTAAGGACGTGAAAGATTGGTGACCTGTTGTCTTTTGTACTTTCTTCTGAGAAAATCTAAGATTACTAAGTTGAGTGTGTTTAAGACTGATACACAGGCTTAAATTGAGATAATAATAATAATAATAATAATAATAATAATATTTATTTCCCAACAGACAAAATACATATCCAATAACAGGGAAATATCTACAAAATAAAATATAATTGTCGTATATAATAAAATATACTGTAATACTAAGTTAATTAATAAAATATAATAATAATAATTGCATTAATAATAAAAATTAAAATAAAATATAAAAAAATGTATAAAAATATTAATAAAGAACAAACATAAAAGACATGAAAAATAAACATATAATTAAATAGACAAGAGATAGTTTAACTTTGTAAAGCAGTTAAACAATTGGCAACTGACAATTTAAACTCTGAAAATGTTGCAAAAATATCTGTGGAGTGTTGTATGTGGTGATATGATTTAATGATTTTAATTAATGGTGAGTTATTATGATGACATGTTCTAGGAGTGGCATATGAAAATGTTAATGGGTTGCGAAGATTAGTAGAAGGTACGCGTATTGTGATATAATTTACTAGTGATGGGTTGTCAAAATGATAATGAACTATTCTATGTAATGAATGAACCATATTAATGTGATGATTAGTGACAATTGATGATATATTAAATTCGTCTAATAATAATTGGTATGGATAACCCCTCTCCGGATAATGACGAGTTTTTCTATAATGAAGATGTTTTAAAAACTTACGCTGTACATTTTCTAGTTGCATTATATAGAGTTGGTTAGAGGGTATCCATACAGGTGCACAGTACATAAGCCTACTCATAATAAACGATTTGTACAATAATAAAATAGATGTAGTGTTAGTAAAATCTTTTGTAGTTCTTAATATGAAACCCATTGTTTTCATACATTGTTTTACTATGTCTGTTATGTGGCAGTTAAAAGTAAGTTTATTGTCAAAAGTTACTCCAAGATCTTTAAATTCACTAACACGCTTTATATCACAGTCAAAAAGTTTATAGTTATAATTTATAGTGTTCACATTACGAGTAAATGACAACACACAACACTTATCAACATTTAAATCAAGGCCGTTTTCATTACACCAGACACTCAAATTACATAAATTTTGTTGTAAAATATCACAGTCGTTTAAAGTTACAATAGGTTTGTACAGTTTTATATCATCGGCATATATAATAAAATCACAATTTAGGCTATCACAGACAAAATTTATAAAAAGTAAGAATAAAAGAGGACCTAAGTTGGAACCTTGCGGCACACCGCGGGTGGCAATATACTCGTAAGATGCATGTCCTTCGTACTCAACGCGTTGGATTCGACCTGTCAAGTATGATTTTATGACGCTGATAATATTATCATTTATATCGTATACTTTCAGGCGTTCAATGAGTATATCATGAGGCATACGATCGAAAGCCTTTGATATGTCGGTATAAATGACATCCGTTTGAATTCTCTTGTCCATGTTAGCAGATATTTCTTGCGTAATAGTCATTAAATTTGTTAGTGTTGATCTTTTTTTAATAAACCCATGTTGTTGCGGAGAGAGCTGCGAATGTATTTTGCTATAAACTTGTTCGGAGATAAGACATTCAAATAATTTTGAAAAGTTGCATAAAAGAGAAATAGGCCTGTAGTTTTCGATGTTTGATCTATCTCCTTTTTTTAAAAACCGGGGTTACTTTAACATATTTCCATCTGTTTGGAAAATTTCCAGTTTTTAATATTAGATTAAACAAGTATGTGAGCGGTTTAACTAGAACTACAGAAGTATCTTTTACTAAAAATTCGGGTATGTTGTCAGTACCCATAGTATGCCTCGATTTCATTTTTTTCATTTGATTAAATACCGTTTCTTCAGATACATAATAGTTACCCATGACGTCTTTGATATGTTCTTGTGGAGGGATAGTTTGATTGTTGTATTGATCATTATTGAAATGTTTTGCAAAATTGTTGACTATGTCTTGACCTGATTGCAAAATTGCATCTCCATATTTCATTACGCCTGGTATGCGACTGTGATTTTTTTTTGTCTGGATAAAAGACCAAAGTTGATTTGGATCTTTAGAAATATTTGATTCAGCATTTCTGATAAAATCGTAATATGCTTTATTAATGTTTCTTTTTAAGCGTTGTTTAACTATGTTAAGTCGAGGCTGATTAACCATAGTTCGTCTACGCCGAAGTTTTTCTTTTAGACGAATATCACAAATTATATCACGGTTGATATAACATAACAATAATTGAGTTGAGATGTTTTTGAGTAAAGCGATATGATGGACAATTCTGCATACCTTGCGATGCGGAAAAAAGTTGAAATGTTTGAAGTTTAAATTTCAATAGTATGTAGCTGGCTATTTATTTGTCCTGCGTGGCGCAGTTGCCTAGGCAGCCGGCTGCTGCACCAAAGATTGTGAGTTTGAATTTCACAACGAAAACCATTTCAACTTCTACTCCCAAACCCGCTTTGTGAGCGTTAATGCTATAATAATAAAAAAATTGTTAGGCTATATGTGGGTTGGCTTTGCTGCATCTATGTGGGTTGTTGGCACATGACTCTGTGATGATGTTACTTATTCTTAGACCGCATATTAAACACTGTGCGAACTGGCTTTTTGGCTGCAGTGGTACGATGTATGTGTGTTTTTGGTTTTATTTAGGGTCTGGTGGTATTGGAATTATTTTTGTTGTGTGGTGATGATTTTGGGTTTGTTGGTACTATCCAACCGATTTTTTTTTTGCACATGGCAAGCGTTTTTATCAATCTGGATTTTCTTCATGTTTTTTATACCTACCAAAGATTTGTGGATACTTTCTGAACCAGTTTTGTTCATCTTTTATGTTTTGGGACACTGAGCCTGATTACTTTTTTTACTCATGGTCTTTGCTATTCTTGTGGCTTGTACAACATCAGCTTTTTATCAAATGACTAGGTAGTATGGGAAATTTTTTTTATTGGTAGGTCTTACGTTTTTTTTTGTTGTTGTTTTTTGGATTTTTTTTTGAGATTGTTTTATGGTTTTTATTTTTCTGAAATCTCAAAAAAAGTGTTATTTAGAAATTGATTTATAGGTCATTGTTGGTTTAGTTTAAATTGATTTTATTCAATAGACTTTATCTTTTGGTGTTTGTGCGTTAGTAATCTCTGTGTTAGAGGAGATCAAGGTAATATCCAAAATCTTGATGCCCAACAGTTGGGTGGGCGGGTGGGTTACTCCTATTTGTAATTGGAATTTGTTATCTAGAAATTAGAAGTTTTTCCTCTTTAGAAGCGTTAGAAATTTATAAGTCAGACGTGGTATTTAATCTCTTATTAATATTTGGACGGGTGGGTAGGTGGGTGGGTTACTCCAGTTTATAATTACTATCAACTAGTTTGAACTGGAGTGGCTCATCCGCCCAAGAGTTTGTTTGTTATTAAGAATTTGCAGGTTTCTCATTTTTTTCATCTTTTGATGTTCACCAGTTGGGCGAATGGATGGGTTTGTTTAGTTTATGGTTACTATCAAGTTTAAACTAAAGTGTTTTTTGCCTAATAGTTTTTTTATAAACTAAAATTTTTTGTGTGTGGAAGTTTCAGAAGTTTCTTATTTATAGGCAGAGAAGGTGATATTCAATCTCTTGTACTGGAGCCTACTCGCTCAAAAGTTTGCTATTAAGGAGTTTGAAGTTTTTTATTTCCAAGAGTTAGAAGTCTCTATATTTTGATGCTCAACATTTAGGCGGGTAGATGGATCATTTCAGTTTATGATTACCATTAAGTAGTTTTGCAATGAACTGATTGCCTACCCGTCCAAGACATTATATCAAGAAATTGAGAATTTTTTCTCTCTTCAAGCGTTCGAAATTTCTAAATCAATCTCCTAATGCCCAACACTTTGGGTTGATGGTAGGGTTTTTTTAGTTTATGATTACTATTAAGCTGTTTTAACTGGAGTGTCACCCTGTTCAAGAGTTTGTTATTAAAAAATTGGAAGTTTTTTTTTTCAGTAAGCGTTAGTCTGTAAGTCAGAGAAGGAAAAGGTGATATCCAATTTCTTGATGCCCAATCTCAATTGATTTAAAATGCTGTCTTTGGCAAATAACAAGCATTGAAGAACAAATACTGAAGGAACATTTTATATGTTTGCTACATTGTTGCGATGATGGTTGCAATAAAATGTGAGTGCTGAAATTAAAGATTTTTTGGAATTCTAGTTGTTTGTTAACTTCTTTAGCGGTAGAGGTGGTGGTTTTGGGGCATCTGCTGTTATGCAATTTGAGGATCATGTTAGGTACTAGATTTAATAACGAAGAGTTCATAATGGAATTAAATGATTTTTAATGACTGTTAGAAATTATATATATATTTTGTAAAAAAATTAGAAGTTTTTTGAAACAAAAGATTTTAAAAGAATAATTAAACGCCTCTACTAGAGGCGTTTAATTATTTTTTTGAAAGTTAGTAGCGGCAAATGGAAAATTAGAATAAACTACTTTTAGAAGTCTAAAAAGTCGTCAGAAGTCTATGAAAGCTCTAAACAAAATCCGAAGAAAGTAGAAGTTCTTGAGAGGCTTGCAAAGATTTTCAGAATTTATTGTGCTAGAATATTAAATGGTTATAATAAGCGAAAATGAGATCTGCATGAGAGTTAGTAGTTGCAAATGAAAAATCAGATTCAACGATTTTTGAAAGTTGCCAGAAGACTATAAGAGGTTTGAACAAAATTGCAAACAATTAGAAGACTTTGAGCGGTTTGCAAAACATTTAGAAGATTTTAGAAGTTGAATTTTGCTAAGTTTTTAAAAGGTTATAATAAGCGTTTACTAGAAGCGTAAGGAATTACTACAAATCTTTAAGAGGTGTGAACAAAGTTGCTAAAAAATTAAAAGGTTTTGAGATGCTCCGAATTATTTTTTTTTTAAGTTATTGGTTGATGTTTTTTGTATTTTTAAAGATTATTATATACAATTAAAATATCTGCATAGTAGCTACTTTAGAAGTGTATAAAGTTTGAACAAGATTTCAAGGAACGTAAAAGAATTTAAAAGGTTTGCAACAAATTTAGATTTTTTTTTTTAGAAATTATTGTTTAATTTTTCCAGGATTCTAAAAAAAATATAGTAAGCAAATAAGATCTCTAAAAATCAAGTATTTTGAGCTTTTTAAAATGTTGCAAAGAAAAATTTTAAATAATTTGTCAGGAAATTGATTATTGATAAAAACTTGGAAAGTTAATGATGCTCTAGAAGATGAAGGTTTGAACAAATATAGAAGAGCTTTTATTGGAGATTGAGGCACTTTAACTGCATTAACAGACTTAGTAGGAGTATTTAAAAAAATGGGACGTTTAATCAACATTTTGAGAATTAAAGAATTGTTTTGATAACTACCAATGTTAATAACAATAGACTAAAATAGAGCTATAGAGATTTTAAGAAGTTAACAAACATTTAGACCTACTATAGGCGACTAAAGGAACTTAAGCGACGTTTAGAAGATTTTAAGAAATTTAAATAGACTTAAGAAGAGCAACAATGTTTGTAAAAGGTTTTGAGAGCTACAAAAGGCGGTTTATTTTTGACTTAATATTAGTCCTATTGACAATTAACGACATTAGGAATATAGAGAAAATTTAAAAAAATTACTTAAACCTGTTTTTTTTGTATGTTTTTTGGCATTTGGTGAAGCTTCAAAAGTTCTATGTAAGTTGATTACTTGATTCAAACAACCCTAGTTTAGATTTGGATGCATATTGGTATATTGTGAATAACTTGTAAGAATGCTGCAAGATAGTAGTAAAATATAGTGTAGAACACTGAACTTAAAAAAATTGTTATGAAGTCCTCTAGTTGCTCGCTTACATTTTTATTAGGACAACTAGTGTGGAGTCTGATTTTGGTGACGTCTTTTTTTTTACTTAGTCTAATTTCTTCATGCTTAAATTACACTTATCATATTCGTTTTATGCATTTTATTTATATTTACTGTTTAGGTCAATATTGTTAACAATCTGTAAGTCGTTAAGTCATAAAGTTTGTTAACAGTATTCTTTATTATTAAGTTTCTTTATTTTTTTACAAAATTATTGCGGGAAGTTCTACAAGCAACATAAAGGTTTGCATGCAGTATCTCTCAATCTTCGGTGTTCTGTAAAATCTTGTGAGAGGGTTAAATGCTTTTATATCTTAAATGATTACGTTTTATGCACTTTGTTTATGGTTACGGTTTATGTCGATGTTGTTACTGTTTGTTAACAGACTTGTTATCTTCTGTATTAAGTTTTTTCATATTTTTACAAAACCGGTAAGGGAGATACTACAAGAATTGCTTGAAGTATTTCTCAATCTTTGAATTTTTGTAAAACCTTGTAAGAGCGTTAAAGGACTTTAAAGTTTTTTGAGAGACTTGAAAAGCTTTTATTTTTTTAGCTTCTATTTTTTGAGACTTTAATTAAGTCTTTTATCAGCTTTATAGTTTTTGCCGAATCTTATGAAAATGTCCCGAGTTATTCAAAATTATTTAAAGCTTTTTGAGACTTTTAAGAGATAGGTTTTTATTATTATAATAGTTTTTTAAAATATTACTTTTTTTCTTAAAACTTATTTCTTAATGTTTCTTAAAAACCTAAAAATGATTTAAAAATGATGAATCGACAATAATGTTATAATTATTTTGGTTTTGACATAATAACATTCCAATTACATTCAATTTTTATAGGTCTAACCACATATTGTAATCATAAATTTTTTATTGTAGTTGAAAACCAACAATAATTAAACCAGAGCCAATTCCGCATTCAATTTTTCAAAGTGTATTGACAAATTTAAAAAATATAAATACCATTCCGTTTCATCTATAAATTTCAGCAAGGACGATTGCACAATTTTAATTCATCAATTCGCCTAGAAAAAAAAATAGTCGCCTCGATTGGATGCACGCTACAAAACCATCAAACAGCCACTCTATGATGTAGAAAAAAATGCGCGTGAAATAGAATCACGAAATCAATATTTCGTTCGTGACAAATTTACTGTGGAGCCGACACGAAATCGCTTTGAGCATCATCGGATGCTAACTTACATCATTAACACTCCGACGCTTTCGATTTCAACGTGTTTACAAACAAAACGTGTACATGTCTAGTACGGGTGCTAATTTCAAATGGAAATCGTTGATTGTATTATTACACCGACTGTGTATTAAATTATACCATTTGCTTTGGTAATTTTTAGTTTGAGCTTTAGATTCGTCAGCCCTCAGGTGGAAAGTGAAAATATCATCAATTTCAAGGCTGTTTTGTGCACGACATTAATTTTGTTAGTAATTATGATAAATGTATTGATTATTTAGAAGATAATCCATCAAATTATTGGCAAAGTTATGTAATATATTGTTGTTGAGAAACTTATATTGAGTTATGTTACAGGAAGTAGTTATACAAATCAATTATTAAACATTATTGAATTATTACAATGTGTCGGGGTTATTAGCTTATGGAAAGTTTATATTATATTGATTTAATCTGGTATATAATATTTGTTAGTACTTACGTAATGATTTATATATGGTTTATTTTGAAGCTAAATTGATTTGTATTAAATTGAGAACTTGATGTTTTGATTTATACATTGTAGTTTTGATTTAATTTAAATAAATGGTACAATAGATGGAGCTACAATTATTTGTTTTATTATTTATTGTACGTTTGATTGGATTAATATTATATGATACTTTTGAGAATTTCCATGTTTTAATTATGCTTTCTTTTGTTTTAGGTAAGTTTGAATTGCTATTCCTATTCCTATAAGTTGATGTCACATTTGGTAAGGTTTTTTAAATTGAATGTATTATGTAAGATCGTTTAGTTTGTCTTAAAAATTATGTGATGAAACACAACGTTACATTAGCATGTCTATTATTAAAAATGTTACGAGCATTTAAAACGAGCAAGAAAGTGTTAAAGAAACCTACAAACTCTAGAGAAGTTTTTGAATTTTTGTAAAGGTTCAGAAGTATCTTTGAGAACTTTATTATTACTATTACGAGTCTTAAAAGCGACTAATAAAGTATTAGAGAAACGTACAACTCTAAAAATATTTTAGAAACATTTTTTTAAGAAAGAATATGACGGCATTTTTAACGCGTTTTATTTGAATCAAATGACCAAAACAAATTTATCATTTAAAATTAATAAATGATGTATTTTATGTAAATTGCCTTTTCATCCAATAAGAGACACATACACTTGTGTTTCAGGGCATTGCGTTACCACCTTTGACACATTACTAAACATATACACCCTTATGCATAGTCATATTTAGTAGCTACTAAAGTGCTACTAGCTGAATATTACTGTTGACCGTATGTATAGTGATATTTAAAACGCTACTAAGCCTAGTTGTCGACTAAAATATCAGTAGCCAGTTTGTCTTGTCTTGCATGTGGTTAAATACACCGTAAATATAACCTACAAACTGTCAGTTGTAAATATTGAGATATTTATCATCATTTAATGACATATTGCTATATTTATTGCAATGTATGGTAATATTTAAATATTAACACTAAAATGTAATATAGTCTGTCCGCGTTAAGACTGCAGTTGCAGTTGTTATAGGAACTGGGAAACAATGCTCTGATTGGCTTAGAGACCATCCCAATTTACAATAGACTATTTTTAATTCAAATCCATTATATTAAATTTGATTGCAGTTGAATTTATTTTGTACCTATTTGTAAAATATCGTTTTTTACGCTAATGTAAGTACAACAAATTTTATTTTATCTATTATTAAGTTTACGTATTTGTAAATAAATATATGTATTTAAATTTAAAATACAAATTATTGACTTTAACGTAAAGTATAACCTAAAAAACTTGGAAACGTCATCTCAATGGCTTTCAAATGAGAATTGAAATGTAAATTGAACAATATGTTTAATATTTTTTGTAATTTCTTAAATGTTAACCATTATTTTAATAATAATAGTATGTCTTTATTTCTTGTTTAAAGACAAAGAAAATTAGCTTGTAGCTGTTCTTCCACTTAACCTTTTTTAAAATTACAAAAATTTTGTGTTAAAATTATTCTTTATTCTTTGCAGTATACTTCCATCTTAATGATCTAGCTTAAAGTGTTTTTGTTTTCTTTCTTCCCCATTGAGTCTGCATATTATTTTTTCCATACTATAAAATTTAATCTTTATGTGATTGTCAAAACTGACAAAAGATTTAGTTTTTTATATAAAATTTAAATAAAAAACTGACAAAAGTCTATGATAAATGATATCTAAAATAATTCTATATTAAAAGTAGGTTTTTGATTTGTTTCTTTTCTTTTGTGGTAATTCTTGGGTGCACTATGTACAAGTATTATCAAAAACGGTTGAGTTTTGTTGCAAACCAAATTCAGTATTGCGAATGAAAAATTTCTCAGATCAATTAGTTGATTGTAGTCGAAAACGTTTAATGTACTAGTTGAAATTGGATTGGTAATATTTTCCACCAGAGAAGTGGTGGTTCTGAACCAATCAATATTTGCCATACTGATAAAAATATTATAAGACTGATAAATAATACAATTTTATGTTGTCCAATTC
The DNA here is from genome assembly GCA_963932245.1 of Tachinus rufipes. Classification (NCBI taxonomy): domain Eukaryota; kingdom Metazoa; phylum Arthropoda; class Insecta; order Coleoptera; family Staphylinidae; genus Tachinus; species Tachinus rufipes. The sequence continues at coordinate 18,657,736 of OZ010746.1, read as the reverse complement.
TTTCATCCATTCTTTTGTCCAACTCCATTGTTGATTTTGTAACAGCTTCATCTATCATGGCTGATCAAGAAACGGCGGAAATGGCGTCGAAAGAAGATAACAACAACATAAATACTCAGAAAATTAGAAAAAATGTACCAGGGAAACTGATACATAGTGGCCAAAAGCTTATAGCTTATAATGTTTATTTAAAACATAGAAATGAGGGCAAAAATAAATCAGACAGTATTAAAATTACTTCATCAGAAACTGGCATTTCACAAAGAAGTAAGATAAGATAAGATAAACTTTATTTGCATAAACATAGTAAAATAATGTGGTACAAAATCGTCAGGTACAAGTTGTGAGTTAATATTAAAAGAAAACATTTTTACATGCAAACTTATGAACATTAACAAAACAATATAAAAACTTAAATTAAAATAATCATTAACATGATATAATTCATTATTTAATAATATTTTTTTAGAGATAACTTAAATTCCTTAGCTGGTAACTTTTGGATTGTATAGGGTAAAATATAATACATTTTGACTGACATAATGAAACGAATTTAATGTTTTTGTTAGTCTGCAGTATAGCAAGCAGATGTTTTTACTTGATTTGGTACAATAATTATGCAATTCATTTTGAAACTTGTAATTTCCAGCATATATACCTTCGCTCACATGCACCAAACATGCCAATACATATAACTTGCAACAGTCATAAAACCCAGTTTTTTAAAATGAGACCTACACGTTGAGTGTCTTATGCACGCGTTCAACAACATTAACTCTTACAATAAATACAATTTAAACCATCAATACAATACTAGACACGATAACCATCTATATCCTATTCGTCTACGTCTAACTAAGGGCCGATTTATTCAGCTTTCTATAAAGTGCTCTGTAGCATTACTGATAAGATTGCCATGATAAAATGTTTATTCATCTGTCAATAGTGACAACCTGTCATCAAATTAAATTTACAAGACAGATAAATTATATAGATTACTTTGGCCCGTCAGTAAAAAAATTACTAAAAAAACATAACCTTATGCCGTTTTGTTTTACATGAATGTAACCACAAACAAATAACAACAAGCAGTAGTACCACAATCGTTTTCTTTTTAGTAAGTCTATCTCTGTCTATCTTATAGATATGTATATAGATATCTTTTTCTATTAAGTTGTACTAGCCGTATAAAAACATTATAAGCGTGCAGTAATTACTTGTCATACAAAATGGGTTGAATACACCCAAATTTTATATAAGTGACCTATAAGTTTATTGAACACGTAACTAATCAATAACTTACAGAACAGATGAATAAACCGGCCCTAAGTCTCAAAACGGTATCAATTTCTACGGGCCTAAATTATTTAATCTATTACCTGTAAATATCAAAACTTTTACAGCAAACAATTTTAAACAAGCTTTAAAATCTTATTTTATACTAAAAGCATTTTACAGTATTGAAGAATGCTTATCTAATAAATTTGCCGATCTCAACTAACTCGGCTGTTTTACAAACCGTGATTGGTTATAGTGATTACTGTTTTTGTTTGTAGTTTAATTTTAATGTGTTATTTATCAGCAATTGTTTTGTTTATCTGTAAACTTATATTTTATATTTGATTACTATATAGAGCCTGATTATTTTAATTCTATTTATTATTATTGTTATTTACTTGTTTTCAAATATTTTTTAAATTTTAATATGTAAACTCTTGACGTATGTAAAACTTCTTGTATATTACATGAATAAAATGAATTGAATTGAATTTAACGTATCTCTGAAACCAAGACCCGCAACTGCACGAACAGCTTTCTTCTGCAAAACAAAGATTCGATTAGCATAATGAGAACTACCCCACAGCAGCACTCCATACTCAATTAAAGATTGAATAAATGCAAAATAAGCCATTCGTGTAACCGTTAGATCCGTGTTCTCAGCTATTTTTTTTATTAAATAAATATTACTGCTTAACTTTGTAGACTACGATTCCACATGCTGTTGCCAAGATAATTTATTGTCTAAGTGAATACCCAAAAATTTTATTGATTTATTAACACCTTTATTTGCATTAAGTAATGAAAAAAACATGTTCTGTTTTTGCTTCATTTAACTTTAAATTATTTGCATGAAACCATTGTTTTGCTTCTTCTAAAAGACTCAACCCATCCACCACAGAAGCTGTTACACTTTGAATGAGAGTTGTGTCATCGGCATAAAGATATGTCCTTGCTAGTGTTACATTACATTCAAGATCATTTATGTACAACAAAAACAGCAGACGACCTAAAATAGACCGCTGCGGCACACCGTAGTACATTTTAGTATATGGTATATTGTTGCCGAGATGAAAAATACTGGACGGCCGACTTCGCCACAAAAACAGCAAACACGCAAAAATATGCTGCAAACACTAGAAGAATTTCAAAAATGTACAATTCGTCAACTGGTACAATCTTTTTTTTGAAAAATGAGCCTCCTACTATTTGAAAAATATTACAATTAGTTCACAAAAACTAAATCATTACCAGCTATGGGAAAAACCACTCTGTTGAATATATTAAAAAAAAATTGGATTCAAATTTGAAACCAGATGCAGATATCCATTACTTATTGAACGGACAGAAATAACTCTTTGGCGTCGTCGATATTTAAACAAAATAAATAAATTTTGAAAAGAGGGATGTACGATCTATTATTTAGACGAAACATGGGTCAATGCCGGTCATACCCATTCTAAAATTTCAGTTGGTTTAAAAAATCCATTAGGCAAAGGCGGAAGATTTATAATAACACATATAGGCAATGAGGCTGGATTTTTCTTCAAAGAAAACAGCTGATTACCATGAAGAACTAAATTCGTTTACATTTCAAAAGTGGATGCAAAGTATTTCACCATTGCTGAAGCCAAACTCGGTAATTGTAATGGATAATGCCCCTTATCACTCCGTAAAACTAGAAAACACACCTTCCAGTACATGGCAAATACACAAAATTATTAGTTGGTTGCAGTCAAAACATATAAATTTAAAAAAAAAAGCATTAAAAGTAGATGTTCTTGCCATAGCCAAAAATTATGTCAAAAATAATCCTGTACCTTATGCCATTGATTTTATGGTAGAACAAACTGGTAGAGAAGTTTTGAGAATACCACCTTACCACTGTCTATTAAACCCAATTGAATTGGTTTGGGCTCAAGTAAAAAGTTACGTAGCTGACAATAATACTACTTTTAAAATGGCTGATGTTGAAAACCTATTTGAAAAGGGGCTAAAAAAAGTAACACCAGAAAAATGGACCAATTGTATACGGCATGTTATTGAAGAAGAGCAGCAAATGTATCGCTTGGATAATATTAATGAAAACATACAACTAAATTTTACAGTTAACACCGGCTCTTCTGACGATTCCTTTGAAGAATTTTCATCAGAAGAAAACAAAACCTTAAAAAATTATTGTTACTATTTTTTTTAATTTTAAATTATGTTATTTAGGAATTACTTAATATGTCACAACAACATAAAAATAACTTTAAATTTCAAGAGAGGAACAACACTCGCTGAAACTATCACACTGAAGACTAGATTCTCTCTTAACAAAAATTGATATTACATTAAGAAAAGCTTAACTTTTATAATTTAATTCAAAATGAATAATTAAAAAAATTTAAATATGCTTAATTCTTTAAGTATTGATATTATCATAAATAAATTTTAACAAATAATTTTTAAGTGTATAAAAGCAGAATTGGTGTATTTTTTAGCATTATACACGTAAGTTTAAAATTTTCTTTTTAATTCAGACAGATATTTATTCAGTTTGTTATGCTCAGAATGATTGAGCCATATGCTCGATAGTAAAAAAGAATCAAAATTAATCTTATTTGATTAATTTAATGTACAAATAAAATAAAACAATATAAAATATTAATACCAAATCTATATTAATTTCGCAAGTCTGGCAACTTTGTTTTTAACTGCTCTACTTATGCCCGTTTGCACCGTTCTGTCGCTTATCCTGCCCTTTCGTAGGTGACACTTAAGTTTAAGGTTCACCTTATCTTAAATTGGATTGCACGTGTAAATATTTTTGTTTTTTTAGCTACGATGTGGTTTAGGAAAAAAAAGCTACTGTTTTCGATTAGATAGTATATGTGCCTAACTTCACGCTTATTTATAGTTTTCGTTATTATCGGCATTATCGCTATATTTATAATATGCTAATTATAATCATGTATGTAATGTGTCTGCCTTTTTAATAAATTTGACAAGCAATACCATTTGACATTTCATAATAGGTTATGTTTATGTGCACCTTAAGCCTTACAACTCTGAGGCTTAACTTGGGTAATACTTAAGTATTATTTTGTGTGCCGTGCAAACCGTTTAAAACTTTAAGGTCCACTTAAGTGGAACTCAATAGATAATCCAAGATAAGTGGAAGCGGTGCAAACGGGCATTATTGACGCAATGTGACTTTTTATTTAATTTTAGGTTAAAGTAAATAAAGAGCTGTGTGATACTGACTTAATAAACCACTCCCATTACTGCAGTCTTAACACGAACAGACTATAGTTACGTCAAGTATAATTAATAAAATAAATTAATGTTATTTATTTTAATAATTAAATTAGTTTAGTGTTTTTCTGTAAGATGGCAGCATATCCAAAATTGAGTTATAAAAATTAATATGGCAGAAGCAAACACATCTGATGCTGAGCATTTTGACTCTTTAGAACTTACTCTGACTAAACATAATAGTTGTTTACTAATTTTAATAATACTTTAAAATTATTATAGCTTAAAAGTAATTCATTCTGTGTGGCCTTATTTTTTCAAGCAATAAATGCAAAATGTATTTTAGATAATTTTGTTAATTAGGTTTTTGTTTACAAGTTATTGCTATTACCGCGCAAAAATGTAAAATGAAGCAAACTTTATGTCACATAATGCTGTGTTGCCAAAGCATAATGTTATTGTTAGTAGCTACTAACTAAATTATACTAAAAATCAACTATGCATAGGACACATTTAGTATGGTGTAAGTAGCTACTAGTTAGTAACGTTATAGTAGCATATTAACCAAACAACTATGCATAAGGCTGATACTGTTTAATAGTTACTGTGATTTTATGTAAATTGTCTCTTTGATCAGTGAGATGCCTAGACGCACTGATGATGAGTGCATACCTTGAAACACGAGTGTTTGTGTCTCTTCCGGGATGAAAAGGCAGTTTACATAAAATACATCATTTATTAATTTTAAAAGATTGCTTTTATATTTTGTTTATTGTTTTAATAACCAGATTGATTTATTTTTTGGAATTTATTGGTATTGTGGCTTAAATTAGTTTTAAATGGCCGGATTTAGTCATTTTTAATCTGGTTTAGGTTATTTACAAATTATTTTGTGTTATTGTATTGATTTTACCACCAGATTTTGACTTTTATGGCCGGATTTATTTTTTTGCCGAATATACTGATATCGTTGCTTAAATGAGTCATAAATGGCCGGATTAATGGAATGGTGGTTAGATTTTGAATTTGATGGCCGGATTTTTAAATTTTACAGCCGATTTTATTGTTTTTGTTGCCGGATTTAATGATATTCTGGCCCGAGTTTATTGGATTTAATAGTTTTAAAAGCGGATTTTGTGATTTACAAATTACTTTATTTGGTTTTATGGTTACGGTTTGAGTTTTATGAATTTGTTGATTTTATGGCCTGGTTTAAAAATTTAAAACCGGATTACATGTTATAAGTTTTTATTTTATTTTATTAGTTTTTTTGTTACATTTTAAGTTTTATGCCCAGGTATATTTATTATTATTATTATTATTATTATTATTATGCTTTTTACGGCTATTTTACATCGCCACAGTAAGTCTACGACTTGTTTAAAGTGGTTTGATGGGACCAACAGCTTAATACGTGACTTCCGAACCACGCTGGTGGATAAAGAGCAAGTTATCATTTCAGTCATATTTCGAGGATCGAACCCCGGACTGCTCGCATGATATGCAAGTGCTCTACCATTGAGCTATCACACCAATAATAATAATACAATTTGGTTTATTGCCGGATTTATCTATCTATGGCCGGATTTTTTGATATTGTAGTTTTTGTTATTTTGTTGGTTTTATGGTTGAGTTTAATTACAGGATTTCTTGATTGTGTTGGCTTTATTGCTTTTACTGCCGAATTTATTTGTTTATGACCGGATTTATTTATCTATAGCCGGATTTAGTGATAGTGAAGCCTGAATTTGTCTTAAAAGACTTGATCTATTTATTTTAAAGGAAGATTATGTCATTTACAAGTTATTTTTTATTATTTTATTGGTTTTATGCTTAGTATTTGAGGTTTATGGCCAAAGTTGATTTTATGGCCGGATTTATTGTTTTTATAGAATGATTTATCTATTTTTGGACGGATTTATTGATCATGTTGTCTTAACTTGTCATAGAAGGCTGGATTTAATTATTTTAAAGGCAGGTTATGTGATGTTCAAGTTATTATTTGTTATTTTATTAGTTTTATGGTTAGATTTTGAATTTTATAGACGGATTTATTAATTTTGAGAAAAAGTTTATTGCATTTATGTCCGGATTAATCTATCTATAGCCGGATTTAGTGGTCTAGTGGCTTGATTTTGTTTTAAAAAACAGGATTGATAATTTTTAAAGCCGGATTATGTTATTTACAAGATCATTTTTGTTATTTTATTGATTTTGTGTTTTGAGTTTTATGGCCAGAATTATTGATTTTATAGCCCTATTTATTGTTTTTGGACGTTATTTAATAATGTCCAGATTTAATGATATTTAGTTTAAATTTGGTTGCAATAACCGGATCTGATTATTTTAAAGACAGTTTAATAGTTTTGCGTTTATAAAAGGTGATTCATTTAGAGGTACTTTTTTAAAAATGAAAAAAAAAACAAAAAAATGATTTTTATCTGGTAATCTTTATAATCATACAAAGGGGTTATACATTTATTAAAAAAAAAAAATATATATTATTTAACTGCGGCTAACATGGTCTATTCAGTAGTTCTAATATTTGATAACGCATTTAAGCATTTTGAGTGGTATTTGGCAAATGACGGAAGTAATGTTGATCTCCAATTCTACAATCGTAGTCGGCTTATCTATGTAGACGTAGTCCCAAAAGAAAAAGTTTAGTGGTGCGATATTACTTGATCTAGGCGGCCAACTCACCGGTTTGAGGAGTGAAATTAATTGTTTATTGAATCGTTCTTGCAATAAAGCCATGGTTATACGGTCTATGTGGCAAGCTTTGTTAGAATTAAATGTCGTCGATATTACCCGTTTCAATTTTAGGCAGCAAGTAGTCTTATTATTGTAACGAGCGCTGTATACAGTTGCGTTCTGACCTTATTTTTAAAGAAATGTTGCACTAGCCTATAATCACACCAAACCGTTGTTTTGTTAGAGTGTAATAGCAACTCTTGAATCTTTTCTGGTTGCTCTTTTGCTCAAATACGGCAATTTTGCTTATTGACGTAGCCATTAAGCTAGAAATGAAAAAAAAAATAGTAAATTTTCTTAAAGCTTTTCAAGAGTCCAAAGCCTGAAACGGTGACGATCTGGAAGGTTGGCCGGTTTCAATTCTTGCATGAGTTAAATTTTGTCAGCTTTTAAACCAAGACTCTTACGATTATGTAAACTATAAGTTGCTCCAAGCGTACAAAACATTTTCCTCATAGAGCGCTGATTTTTGTAATTTAGCTGAATAATTTGTACACGCTGTGCCGGGCTAATTCTTTCAATGATAAAATGTCAAACAATATTGAAAAAAAAAAACCATAACAGTTTGACTCAGCGCACGCTTTATCTAACATAAAACCTCTACTGAAAAAAGTATATCTAAATAAAATTATGTTGACTTTTATTAACTCATTTATTGTTTTGATGGCCGGATTTATTAATGTTTTGGTTGTGTTTATTTGTGTTTAGTTGAATTTAATATTATTATTGTTTGAATAGTATTAATAAGCCGGGTTGGTCATTTTAAATAAAGATTGTGCTATTTAAAAGTCATTTTTTGTAATTTTATTGATTTTATAGTAAAATTTATACTTTTATGGAAATATTTGTATTTTTATGATTAGATTTATTGTTTTCATGGTTTAATTTATTTGTTTATGACTCTATTGGCCTAAATAAGTCTAATGGCCGGATTTAGTTATTTGAAACGGATAATGTGAGTTACTTTTTATTGTATTTGTGATTACATTTTTAGTTTTATTACCGGATTTACTATTAATGGCCGGATTTATTGATTTTATGGCAGGATTTATTGATTTTATGACCAATGCCCGTATTCATAAAAGCTGATTAAATTTAATGACTATTAAATGTGACAACATAACCTCACAATTCGATAATACGTCAAAACTATTTTTATAAAATTGATAGAAATACATGTTATTTATTTTGTTTTATTATTAAATAGTATTTTTCATTCATTTATAATAATTATTTATTATGCCAAACTTGTTTTTATGGTAAAATAAGTATAAATAATTTTGCGGTTGTCAAATTTAACGATCCGTTACTGTAACTGACTTTTATGAATACGGGCACAGATCTAATGTTTTTAAGGCCGGATTTATATATTATAGGCTAGATTTTTATATCTATGTTCAAACTTAGTGATATTGTGTTTTGAATTTGTATTAAATGGCCATATCAAGTTATTTTAAAGGTGGATTGTGATTTTTAATTTTTTTTCTTTATTATATTGATTTATCATTTTAATGCTGAGATTTAATATTTTTATGGCCAGAATTTATAATTTTATAGCCGGATTTGTTGTTTTTATTTAATTTAAACATTTTATAAAGGTTTAAATGTGATTAAGAAATTATTTTTTGTTATTTTATTGGTTTTAATATTAGATTTTAAGTTTTTTGGCCGGATTTATAAATTTTTTGGCTTTTGTGTATTAAATGGCCGCATTTAGGATTATGTGATTAAGTTATTTGTTGTTATTTTATTGGTTTTGTTGTTGAATTTTGAATTTAATGGATTTTTGTTCTTAAAACATGGCCGAAATTAGTAATTATGTGGCTTAAACTAGTTTTAAATGGTCGGATTTAGTTGTTTTAAAGCCGGTTATGTGATTGAGAAATTATTATTTTTTTAATTTCATTTGTTAAATGATTTGATTTTGAGTTTTATGGCAGGATTTATTGATTTTAAGGCCGGATTTATTGATTTTTTTATGGGCGGATTATTTGTTTTTATGGCTGATTTTACCTATCTACGGCCGGATTTCTTGATATTGTAGTCTGATTTTGTCTTAAATGGCTAGATTTAATTATTTATTTATTATTAAAAAATGTAGTTTACAAAATTACTTGGAATAATGTGAATTTTATGTTTTGACTGTTATGGCTGGATTTATTAATTTTATTTTTGGGATTATTTGTTTTTAGCCAAATGTTGTCATTTGAATTACTTTTTAAATGGCCGGATTTATTTATTTATTTATTTAATCTTTGTTAATTAAGTTTTATAGATAGATTTTAAATTTTGTTGCAGATTTTATTGATTTTATAGCCCAATGTATTATTTTTATAGCCGGATTTTTCTGTTATGGCTGGATTCAGTAATATAGTGGCTTGATATTTTTTTAAATGGCCAAATTTAATTTTTTTAATGACAAAAAGTATATGATTTAAGTATTATTTTTTTTATTATTTTGATTTTTGGCCAGTTATTTTCAGCAAGTACTCTAAGTGCCAGACCGTAACCGCAATAGATGTTGTCTATGTCTTAAAGAGGCAATAAAGTGCCTTTTACAGATTTGGAGGTTAATTTGGCGGCAGCATAACGATCACCGCTGCAATCTAATTTTAGTTATTGGAATTAATAATGGTTTCAGCAAACATTTATAGATTTACAACAGCTTTTAGAACTTTTAGTCTTGTCTTGGCAGATAAAATTTAAACCATATTTTGAAGATTACAGAGAGTTTGGATAACTTAATAACTACTTTTTTTTAATTTAGTTTAGTTCAATTGGGTTTCTGCTCACTAACCATTCTTTTTTTCTTTTTCAGGATTATGGCATTTGCTTGTTGCATTTCTATTCTCCACTAGGTTTTGTTGTAATTTGCTTTTTAATTGTTATTGCTTCTTTTTTTTATTCTTTCCTCTTTTGTTTTTGTTTAGATCTGGTCAATCAGTGATTTTGTTGATGATATCCTAGTTTAGGCTACTGTCTAGCATTAGGTTGACTATGTTGTTAATTTTGAGCTGAGGGCTGTCTCTGCTTCTCTTCTCTCCACTTTTCATTTTGAGCAGGCCAGCAGCGTGTGTTGAGCTGTATCCACATCCTATATACGCATTTGTCGATGTTTATTTTTTAATTTTTTTTTTAGATTGACCTTGATGTTTTTGTGTTCAATTAGGCATTGGGTGAGAGAGTATTCTATTTTTCCGTGTTTTTTTTTGTTAACCTAGCCGGCAATATTTAGGATTAGGTCATGGGTCCACTTTTCTTTTTTGTCGGCTTCCCACATTGATTGCCGCAACCTTTTTGCGTTTGTGGTCACTTTTTTGACGTGTTTCCCAAATCTAAGAAATTTATCGATAGTTATGACTAGGTAAATTAAACTGTTTTTGGACAAAGTAGTATCTGTCCCAGCTTATAATTAACTTTTTTTCTTTTTGCCAATAATTATGATTGCTTCTGTCTTTTTAGTTGCCAGTTCCAGCTTATCTACTGGTTAATATTTTAGGCTATTGTTTGCCGTGGTTTTTATTACGTCCGTGTTTTTTTTTCACTATTAGCATTGCAAGGTCGTCTGCGTATGCCAATAAGGTCACTTGTCTGGGGACATCTATCCTTAACAGGTCGTCGTACAAGATGTTCCAGAGGTGGGGGCCCAGTACCGAGCCCTGTTGTACTTCTCCTGTTACTTTGTGCTTGTTATTTTTTATCAACGATTGCGCTGTTTGTGAAGTAGCTCTTTATTACTTTGGTGAAGTGTTTGGAGATTTTTTTTTTCTCAAAAGTTCAATCGTCTTATTCCATGCTGCCGTATTGAACGCGTTCTTGACGTCGATTGTTATTAGGGCACATAGTTTTCCGGTCCTGAACGTTTTTTAATTTTTTTTACCTTCATGGTTTTTAACGATTTCCATTGGGAATAAAAAAGACTTTTTTTTTCCTAAAACCGTACTGAGCATCTGACAGGTCTTTTTCTTTTTCTTTTTCTATTTTTTTTTTTCAGCTTTGCTACGATGACCTGTTTTTATAGTTTTCACAGCGAGTCGATGAAGCAAATTGAGCAGCAGGACCTTGAGTCTTCTTCATGTTTTCCGGGTTTTTAATTAACTTCAGGTTTTTTGTCTTCCACGGGGTTTGAAATTCTCTTTTTGTCCACATCGCATTCAGGGTTGCTAATTTCTGTTCCGGGATTTTTTCAGTTACACTCTTCTTAATCTATCTACTTAAAACATATTAACCAAACACTAAACTTTAGAATATATAATAATTGCGAGATATAGGCTTACTTTTCAATTATCGCAATTACTAGAAAAGAAAGTTGTAGAGAATGGTTTATAAAATTTACGAATTTTAAAGAGTTTTAGGGTTTTATAATTTGCAGTTTTACAATGTTATTGGATGAAAAGTTGCAAAGTTTAAAAATAAATCAATAAAACTGAAATTTAATTACGAATTAATTTAACAAATAATCAAACAAATTAATACTAAATGTCCGCATTAATCTGTATTTTTTAAATTATTAATTTCTGTCATAATAAGAAACTTATTTTAAAAAATAAATTTAGTGGAAACAAAAATATATTATTAGAAACTTCTAAAACAATTCTATAAATATATAAATAGCCAAAGAACACTTTATCAATTTCAATGTGAATCATAGATAAGAAAAAATGTTCGACTCGCATTTAATGCACAAACAATTTTTTACCACAGCGTGCTTATCTCTCTATTTTATTCTTCGTGCGCAAGTCGATAGCGCTCAGCCACACTCCTCTCATACAGAGTATTGTGAATCACCTGCATGGATTGAATTTGTTTAATTATTAGTGAAAATTTGTGCATTATTTGTAATAATAATTAGTGAAGTAAAATTAATAATAAGTGCATAGTGGTCAGAATACATGTGGGATCAAAAATGGTACTATAAAGGTAGAAAATGATTTTAATAATTTTATTTTGTTGCAAATATTATTTTTTTAATAATATTTAATTGAAGTTGTTTGAAAATGTTGTCATTAGCTTATCGTAGTTATTATTTTAGTTTACCAATTCTCGTTTTTTGTTATTGATTTTACACGGTTATTACAATTTTAAGTCAATTTCTAAGATGCTAATAATTTATTTTATGTATGTATTTACTGTAATTAAACAATATTATTTTAAAATATCAAAATTTTATGCGTTAAAAGAATATAATTGTGTTGATCTCATGCATATATTTTATTAAATAGGTTAGGTTATGTTTTGTAAATAAACTTTTATATGGTATATGTTTTATTATTAGATGGCCTAAAAGCCGAAACTGTATAATAATAAAACATATAGCTTATAAAAGTATATTTACAAAACATAACCAACCTAGTTAAAAGAATAGTTTTCTTGGCCAGTGATAAAATGTAAAAACCATTATCTAATTAAAAAAGTCTTGCAGTTTTTTTTGACTTGATAAATCTAGCGTCATTGACAATAATGGTTTACATCAATTATGTCTAAATTGTAATTATTGTTAATTGATTGTAGTTATCAAATAATGAGAAAAATGTCATCATTGTCATATTGCAACTTGTACCAATCACAGATAGATTGCAGAAACATTATTACAATTTACTGTCATAATGGTTTGCAACAATTGTGTTTAAATTGTAATTATTGTCAATCGATTGTAGCTGCCAAATAATGTAAAAACATTATAGTTGTCCTATTTTAACTTGTTACAACTACAGATGGATTGAAGGAACATTATTAACATACAACTTGTAACTGTCGATAATAAACAGGCGACTAAGACAGTTTTAAAGGACCTATCGTTTGTACACAGTCACTTTTTTGAGAAAGTTTTAAAAATTTTAAAAAAGTAAAAATATTTCACAGAAGAATGTTCTTAAAGATTAGTTAAAAGATAATATTGGCAGAACGAGTTCCAAAATCACTCCAAATTATTTTGAATTTTTTTAGGAATTTTAGAAACAAAAAAGACATTTTGAGAATTTTTGTTTTGTTTTAAAAGCTACTAAAAATGAAATAAACCTTAAACTAAGAAATGCATTAAAGACCTTTAACTGCTCTTTGAAAAATAGACAGAAAAGTTACTATAAGCAACTGAGAGGGACACTGCATTATTTTTGGACAAAATTGAAGGATTTGCAAACTTTTTTAAATACTTGAAAAGACTTAAAACGTTTTGAAATTTTGTAAGGAAGATAAAAAAGTTTGACATTAATTAATAGAATAGTAGTTTTCAAACCTTTAACAGTTCATAGAAAAAAATGTGTGAGCTTCTTAGAGGTTTTAGAACACTTTTGCAAGTTTTAGAATACTTTTAGATGTTTTATAAAAAAATTCAAAACTTTGAGACTTAACAAGAAAATGAGTGGGGATTTGTAATGGTTTTAAGTAGACTTTGTGAAGTTTTCAAAAACTTCTGAAGATTCTGGGAAGTTTTAAACAATCATTATTTACAATTCTGATCACTACTTGTTAAATATTAAGCTTTGAAACTGATTTATTAATATGATTTATTAATAGTTAGTACAAAATTATATATATATTTTTTTTTTAATAGAAAAGTCATAACAACACATTGCCTAGCAACAGACTTATCATAGACCAAATATGTGGTTTGTCTATAGTCTATAGGTCATATACATACTACTTTACATCCTCTCAATTTTTTCAAAAATTTATAGTACATATATTCTTTAATCCTATCCTTGAACTCAAGTCTTGCAGTCTGGGACCGTACAGTGGTTTCGTTAGCATATCAGCTAATTGCAGCTCCGACGAAACTTGCTTGACTTTGAAGTCTCCGTTACTAATACATTCTCTTACAAAGAAATGTTTCAGCACAATATGTTTGGTGCGCTTATGATATTCGTACTTCGGGTTATATGCAAGTTTTACAGCTGATTCATTGTCCAAATTCAACACTGGTTTCTCCGTTTGGATCAGGCTGTTGAGTAGGCGATTCAACCATAAAATCTCTTGAGCAGATTCACTAGCTGCTATTAATTCCGCTTCTGTGGACGAGATGGATACTGTCGTTTGCTTCTGGCTTCTCCAGCTTATAGCAGCTCCTGAGAATAAGCACACCATTCCAGATGTCGATCTTCCAGTAGTCGGATCTCCTGCGTGATCTGCGTCGCTATAACAGATTATGTGCGGAGACGACTTTTTCATAAAGGTCAACCCGTTTTGTTGTGTTCCTTTTAAATACCGAAAGATGCGTTTCAACAGCATAACATCTTTATTAGTAGGTGTTGCAAGGTTTCTAGATGCGACACCTACAGCATATGATAAATCAGGTCTTGTCCCGACTGATAGATAAGACAAAGCACCCACTGCTTGTCTGTATGGAAATTTTGCGTTGGTTTCAGTTTCTATTTCCGTCTCATTTTCTTTGATAATCGGCGTTGGTGCTGATTTGCAATTGGACATTCCATATTTTTCCAAAACTTTCTTTGTGTAAGCCTTTTGGCATAATGTAATGGTCATGTCCTTGCATACGTTAATTTCCATTCCAAGAAAGTATGACGCTGGTTTGGAAGTTATCTTGAATCGTGCTCTCAATTCATTAATAAACTCGTCTCCCGCTGTGTTTGTATTGTAGGCTACAAGTCCATTGTCAACATAAAGAGCAATAAAGACTTTCGATTGTCCTCTGATTCGAACATATAAGCATGGATCTGCTTCATACTGCTGGAAATCAGATTCTTTTAAGAATTCAGCAATGCAAGTATTCCAGCACCTCGGCGCTTGCTTTAATCCATAGAGACTGCGATTTAGTTTACAGACTCGATTTGTGCCATCTTGATAACCAACAGGTTGTTTCATGTAAATCTCTTCTTTTACTGTGCCGTTTAGAAAGGCAGTTGACACATCGAACTGACATAGTTTTAAGTTTTCTCTAGCAGCTATAGCAACTAGAGATCGTACTGTTGTCAGTCGAACAACTGGACTGAATGTTTTATCATAATCCACTCCAGGTTGCTGTGCGTAACCTTTGATAACCATTCTGGCTTTGTATCTCTCGACGGAACCATCAGGGTTTATTTTTACTTTATACACCCATTTGCTTGGTAGGGCTTTACGTCCTTTGGGTAGATGTACGAGATTCCAAGTTTGGTTATTACTCAAGGAAGTAATCTTATTATTCATGGTTTCTTGCCATTTTTCTTTGTCAGGAGATTCTATTGCTTCTTTGTAGGTCACAGGTTCTTTAGGCTTGTGAAGGTTTTCAATTTCTTCAGCTGCTGCTAAAATAAAACCATCGTATCGCTTAGGAGTTGTGATATTTGACCTGTCTCTCAATAACCTCGGATTAGCAATTGAGTTATCTTCAGCAACAGCAGTTTGTACCGTTTCATCACCATCGACAATGTTCGGAGAACCGGAAAGAGATTCGTTGTCGCTTTCTATATTTGTTGGTTCTACATGTTGAACTTCTTCAGTGCTATCGACCAAATTATGTTGCAACGTTTCATCGTCGTCTTGATCACTTGTGTCATCATCGCTGTCAGTTTGCTGATCATCTCTTTTTTTATCATCGTCAAACATAACCTTCGGTGTTTGTTGTGATGAAGTTTGTTTTGGTTTTTCGTGTATAAATACTATATCATTTAAAAGTTTGCAGATTTTATCTTCATTGCGTTCTTCGTAATACATAATATTCATCGTTTTAATGTCTTTTGATATGATTATTTTATTTTTGGAAGGTATATAGAATCGGAAAGCTTTGGAAGTTTCAGAATATCCTACAAACATGCCAGGGATTGCTTTTGGTGCAAATTTGTGAACTTTTGTGCCTTTTATTAAAACATAAGTTTTGCAACCAAAAATGTACAAATGATTAATACATGGTTTTCTTTTAACCCACCGTTCAAATGGTGTTTGGTTCTGAATGGCGCTATTTATACTCCTATTTGATAGATAATTTGAAGTTGATATTGCTTCGCCCCAGAATTTTAATGGTACTTTTGCGTCAATCATCATTGCTTTTGCTTTCTCTACCAAGGTACGGTTTTTCCGCTTAGCAACACCGTTTTGATTCGGGGTATATGGTTCGGAGAGCCTGCGCTGTATACCGCAACTTCTTAAATAAGTGTCAAACTGTTTGTTTACATATTTCGTGCCGTTATCCGATTGTAAGAATTTAATTTTGTACCCAGTGTGGGTTTCTGCTAACTCTTTATATTCTTTAAATTTTTCAAAGACTTCGCTTTTGTTTTTAATCATGTAAACTTGACTATATCTGCTGTAGTCATCAGTAAAAATTACAAAATACTTGTTGCCACCTATTGTAGACGTTTGAATTGGACCACAAACATCGCTATGAACCATTTCGAGGCATTCTGTTGTTCGTTGTGTGGTTTTTTCACGGGGAGCAGGTACTAGATGTATTTTCGCTTGAATACATGTTTCACATTTAGCAATGGATTCAGTATCATCAAAATTTAGACCTAGTAAAGTCTTGTTTTTAAGTGCAAGTTTCATATCTCTGACATTCATATGGCCAAGTTTTCTGTGCCAGTCATAGATTTTTGATGAATTTCTTGTAGTGATGATTGAAATTTTGTCATCATTCTCATTGGCTAAATTGTTGCGCTCATATTTATTAATTTTCATATAATAAAGACCATCTGCTTGTTTGTTTGCTTTGAGAGTTATTTTTCGTTTTGAATTTCTGACCGTCGCTTTATTTTTGGTAAACAGGACAGAGCATCCAGCATCTGTCATCTTACTGACAGACATCAAGTTTGTGCTGAGACTAGGTACATACAGCGTATTCTGTAAGTGTGTAAGCGCCATGCCATCAGCATTTTTAGATACAAAAGAGACTGTACCTTTTCCTGTAATCTCTGCAGTGTGTTCCTCAGTTGCGAAGTTTAATTTACTGGATGTTTGCTCTAAATTTTTGAATAAATCTCGTTGATAAGTCATGTGAGAGGTACAACCACTGTCTAAGACCCATGTGTTTTTATCAGGCTTATTGTTACATGTGAGAAGGTTCTGCGTAGCAAAATGATTCTTTTGAGAGTCGTTATTGTGTTTAATAGGCTTCTCATGTTCTTTTATCCAACAGCTTGTACAAATTCTGTGACTCTTTCTTTTGAAAATATTACCTTTTCGTTTGCAAATTTTGCAAGACACGTAGAGAGCTTCTTCGTGAAATGTTTCAGGTTCGTCATTATTAATCAAGTTTTGGCTGTGACGAGATTCACATTTTTCTAATATTTTAGTTTTAAGCTCTTCGGGCTTTAAAAGAGTGTCTCGCGATTCTATAGCTACTCTGAAATTTTCATATTCTGAAGAGAGACTGTATAACATCATGATTGTCAACATATCCTCGTTAATTGTAACGTCCATGTCTGCCAATTTGTGAACTGTATCCATAAACTTGTTTAGATGACTGCGTACATCGTGTCCTTCTAGTTTTGCTAGGATCAGTTGTTTTAATAAAGTCGCCTTTCGAGCAGGTCCCTTAATTGCAATTTTTAATTTGTTTCAGTTCAGAAGGAGCAATTATGAGGATGAGCTCAGATCTCGCCTGTCTGTCTCCTTCTTTAGCATCTTCTTTAGCATCGTCTGCTAGGGAAGTTTTGACATATTTCCATAGTTTGTTTCGTACTAATATGGCTTCAGCTTGTATCACCCATGTGTCGTAGTTATCTTTTTTAAGATGATCGATTTTGTTTTTCGACATTTTTGACAAGGGTACTTACGCAGTATATTTTGATTTCGTGTGTGTAGTCTCGTGCTTATTTTACGGACGAGAACCACGCTCTGCTACCATGTTAAATATTAAGCTTTGAAACTGATTTATTAATATGATTTATTAATAGTTAGTACAAAATTATATTTTTTTTTTTTTTTTTTATAGAAAAGTCATAACAACACATTGCCTAGCAACAGACTTATCATAGACCAAATATGTGGTATGTCTATAGTCTATAGGTCATATACATACTACTTTACACTACTTATAGTAAGCAAACAATTTAGAATTGAGATTTTCATCAGCTGTTTAAAGATTTGAAAAATGATTTACAAATAATTGCTAGCAGCAATAGTAACTAGAGGCCACTTAGAAAGTTTTAAAAACATTTAATAAAACTGTGAAAATGTTTCAAGCTTCTGACGTCTTACTTCTTTAGCAGATCTGTCTTTTTGATGAAGTTTAGAATATTTTGTCATGGGATCACCTACAGATTTTGATTGGGTTATGCTTGCCAGGCTGTGCATTGCAGATTATAAGCTATGCATTCACTCAGCAGGTGTATTAGAGTTTTTTTTTTAATTATACGTCTACGGCTGAGGAATTTGATTTTTATTCTTATTTGATGCATGTTCTTGTTGAGGCCACAGTTCCTTGTAGGATAGTGATATTTCTATAGTTGTTGTGGGCGTCGTTTTTATTACCCTTGTTGTGAACACGCTACTCCTGAACATGGATACGGACAAAAAGTTTAAACTGTTCCCGCCTACCCGTCCAGTTTGGTTATCCAAAAATTAAAAATTTGTTTTTTCTGCAAGCGTTAAAAGTTTTTATGTCAAAGAAGGTGATGGTAATTACTAATTTCTTGATAACAAACACTTGGATGGGTGGGTGGGCCACCTTTGAACATGAGTACGAACAACTATAAACTAGGGTTTCTGCCCAGCCGCCCAAGTGTTGATTATCATGTAATTAAAAGTTTCTTTTTGACAACAAACAATTGGGTAGGTGGATGGGTTATTCCTGAACATGAAGAAAAAGTTTAAACTAGGGTTCCTGCCTATCTGCTCAAATGATGGTTATCCAAAAATTGAAAGATTCTCTTCTCTGCAAGCGTTCAAAGTTTCTATGTCAAAGAAGGTAATGGTAATCTCCAATCTCTTGAAACGAACACTTGGGTGGGTGGAAGAGTTACTCCTGAACATGAGTACGTAGTACAAAAAGTTTAAACTAAAGTTTCCGTCCACCAGCTTAAGTGTTGGTTATCAAGAAATTAAAAATTTATTTATTCTGCAAGCGTTAAAGGTTTATATGTCAAAAAAAGGTGATGGTGATCTCTAATCCTTTGATAACTAACAATTGGGTGGGTAAGTGGGACATCCCTAAACATAAGTACAGATTTACTTAGTTTGTTAGGTGTATTTTTAAGGGTGGTTTTTTATACCCATACAAGCGCTTTATATGTAATTATGGGTTTTACCACCACCGTATATATTTGCTCATATTAAGTTTTAATGCGTAAGACCAGCATTTTGATTGCAATTGGTTCCTCAGTGGCTTTTGTGGTTACACTATCTAGATTAATATGGAAATTTAGCTTAATATAGAGCGTAAGTCTCAGATAGTTTACTCTTTTTGTCATTGAGAGCGATACATCTTCAGGTTTTTTAGATCTGTGATGTTTTGTCATCTTGTGAACGATACAATTGCCGTCTTGCTTGGATTTACTGATAGCTCTTTTATTTTGCATCTTTCTACTGTGTTTAATGCGTTTCGTATCATATTTGCCCTTAATTTTTTGTGTACGAGGATAGTGTGATTATTAGCGTAGTCTAAGGCAAAGACGTTCATGTCGTTGAATATTTCTAGTAGACCATCAATGACCAGGCACCACAGTAAGGGTTAAAGAACACTTTTTTGTAAGCACTCGTTGGCGACTTTAGCTTCTATAATCTATATAATTTAGGTTGCAGTTTAGTTCTGAGCATAGAGTTGACTCAGCTTTGGACGAAAGAACCGAGGAAATGACCTTTCTCGGCTCTTATTACCTTTGCGATTGATTTTAGGGTAGTATTGTCAAATGTTTCTTCAACATTTTAAAGCTATTTTTTGCAATAGACAGTGTTATCGCACTGCTGACTACCTGGTGTATTACTACTCTGCAGGATTTTTCAATTTGGTAGGCGTATTAGTGCCGGTGCCGCCCCTTTAGTGCCTCGTTTCGATTATCGATTATTTAGTCCAATAATTTTTATATAAAAGATTCTAAGCCGATTGGTCTGTAATATTTAGTAATATTATGCCCTACATGAAGTGTCCCAGTTTTGATATAACTACTACTTTGATCGCTTTTTAACTGCTCGGTATGTGAGAAAGTGCTAACCACAAACCCTGTCTGTTGCATGGTCGGCTTCTGGCAGCTTGAATGGTTTGAATGTGTTGATTTTTTATTTTAAGTTGCTCTGATTGATTATTGAATTTGCCTTATCTTTTTTGTTTGCTATTTTGTTTGACAGTTTTAGGTTTTCTGGATCTGGAGAAACTCTAAAACGTAGAACCCAAGAAATGGTCATGGTAATTTTTGGTCAGCAGAATTTAATATACTCAATGCAGTCTTTGTTTTTTTTTTGGAGACGGGAACATCTGGGACTGTTTTAAATGTTTCCACAGTATCTCTTCTATTTTTTTTTTTGGTTTTTGGTAAGGCATTATTATATGCCGTAAAACTGGTGCTAGTGGCTTAGTTACCATTTTTTTGAATAGACTTCAATTTAGTTCATTAAATTAAATTGTATAGTTTTCAGTTAGTTTTTTGGATTTCTGTATTTCAGAAAGAGTTGAAACCGGATGAATGCGTGATTAGACAATGAGTCAGCTGCAATGTTTTTGCAGGTGGTGGATGTCTTTGCTGATCGTAGGAAAGATATCTAGATCTTAAAATTAATTCCTTTCTGGTTTCTTTTCCTAATATCACCATCTTGACTGTCATTAGGTCTATGAATCATAGGCCTTATAATGGCATTAGATTAACTACATATTTTACTATGATGCGTGTATGGGGTTTGCATGAGATAGGCTGCTATCTACTTAGTATGCTTTACCCTTTTATTTTTTGTTTGAGCATCTAAAGTTCCTGGACTAGGACGGTGTCAATGTTGTTTTACAATATAAGAACTGAGAGTTGTTGCTTCACAGTGATGTTGTATGATTTGTACGATGTTCAACATTGATCCGGCACTGAAATCTGATTTATGGTCTCGACGTTCTTTGCAGCTTTTACATTGTTCCCATTCTTTTTAATAAGGGAAACAGCCCGAAGGGTTATTGTGGAGAAACTCAGTTGCAGTTTGCCGTTTGTGTGTACCACTTTCTTTTTACCCATGATATGGGCCATTTTGGATTAGACAAGTTTTTCCATTAATGATTTGGAGTTTGTTGCTTTCCAACAAGTTTTTTTTGGTCAATGTACTGAGGTGCCATTTTTTGGTTGGCTCGTATTAGAGTTGAATTACATGTTTAACGTCGAATATATTTTTAACTACTTTTTGAAAATACGGTAACTTACGATAAGAGGATAAAAAAGTAATAATTAACATTTTAAGACATTAATAGCTTATAGTTTATTATAAAGAAAATTAAATGATTGTTTTTAGAGAGTATTGAGAAATTTTAGGAGACTTTTAGAGGTCTCATAAGGTTCCGAAAAATGTTTAAAAGTTTTGAATGATAAAATAAATCACTCTGAGAACTGAATTCTTAGTTTGACAAGATTTTGAAAAATATAATGCTATTATTATTAAAGATTTTGAGTTACTGTAAGCAACCTAGGGACTTTTAACTTTATTTTTGAAAGACTTAAAAGTACATTAACAAGAGTTTCTTAACGTTTTTTTAATTTTTTTTGGGATTATTAGCGGTTAAAAAGGGATAAGTTAGACACTAAGCGGTTTTTATATAACAAAAAGATAGTCTTGAAACTTAAAAGCTTACTTGTTCAAAAGTTTTTGATAAACGGTTAATGTTTAAGAGAAAATTACAAAAAAATAGTTTAAGAGGAAACGTTTTAGAACTGTTAGTAGTTAAAGTAGTTAAAAAGAGAAGTACTAAGAGGTACTAGGAGAACAAAGAGACACCAAACACATTTTATTAACAAAGTTTTTAATAAAATGTCTTTTTAACAAAAAGGTTTTGATACTTTTTACACGAATTTCAATAAAAAAAAAAATAATAATAACTTCAAAAAGAAGACTTTAAAATTTTTAATAGTACTATCAAAATAAAATGTTTAGAAGAATGTGTGAGTTTTAAGCATAATTGGTAAAATATTGATTCTTTACTTTATTGTCAAACTAATTTACATTGAACTAAATTATTGTTTTGATCAGACTTCAATTGGCTGTTTGTTAACATCAGGTTTGTTTCAGCACAATTTAAACAGTTTTAAAATCGTTTAAACTATGCACACAAACAAATCTTGTGTTGAATATAAAAGATTTTATATAAGTTAAACTTGTTAGCACTTTGCTATGATTATTTTCATTTCTCAGCATTAGCCATATTACGTGCATGAATTTAAGTTGCAAAGAATATCAATATTAAAATTTTGAATGCCAGGATATTTGATGTTGCAAGATATAAGCTTTCTAGGCATCTCAAAGAACACAAACAGCTATTTTATCTAAAAAAATGTAAAAGAAAAGCACTTTTCTTATTTACATTCTACAATTAATTTAATCAATCTTCTGTTTAATAAACAAAAATAATAATACGCACGTTAAAAGATATTACAATCAATATTGACAACGTCAGCCGGTTGTCATTCGGTTAAAATTTTCATAGCAAAATTCAAAAACACATATACACTAAATATGTTAAATGGAAAAAAGAAATGGACACCTACACAAATGTGCCATCCTCAAGATAACATAATTTCATCAAAAGCTGTAGCCAAAGGTTTAAAAGGATTCACCCCAACATACGAAAAAGCCAACCATAATGTAATGCAATACCTAATCTCAAATCAATATTTGAGATTGTGGTTGTGCGAACGAGATCGATTTAGTAAATACATGTACCGAGACGAAACTGCAGTGAAAAAAGTATTCGGACCATACAGAGAACCGAAATTATTAGGAAGGAAAAGAATCGAAGCGGAGAAATTAAAGGCCAAGAATTTAACAATTTAGTCGAAAATGATGTTAATTTTGGTTAAGGTATATGCTTTATATGTATGTATTGTATTTTGATTTTAAATTTCAAAGATTATAAATTACATAGTTGAAGGGATTTTATTATTCATGTGAGTTAAGCAATAAAAATTAAACAAAAATATAATTATGTTAAAAAAATTGTCTTATCTGTATCTAGTAATTATAGTTTCAGTAACTATAATTGGCCGTTGCATTTGAAAGCACCTCAATATATTATATAAATATTAAGCAATTCCTATCGCATCTAATCAAATATAAAAGCATTGCGTATACATTTAATTTCATGCCTAGCCATATATAGCTTACTAATTACAGATATTTTCACTGCAACCGAAAACACATTAATATGGAATTATACATTACACATTTTTTTCTACTTCAATCAGAATACAATAAAAATTGATTAAACTATTCAATCTTAAAAGCTTGTAACATGCTATTGGAATAATTATTATTGAGTGGATAATTATTACAAATCTTCGTCATTAAAGTAATATTCTCGTGGATTAATATCGATCTTTTCGAATGAATGAACGTGAGAAAGAATCCATGAGTAAACAAAGTCGCAAATATTGGAGGCATCGTTTTGAATACTAATTAACTTGCCTCGGTATAATTCGCTCGAATTGTTTAACATAAATACCTGCTACTTGAACATAATTTATTAATAATATATCCGGTTTATTGCGCATCTATTTAAGCTATTATAAGTTAATCTGCATTAATAAGTTGTAACATATTTAAATTTTAACATTTTGTGAATAACTCGATCTGTTATGAATTATATTAATTGTAAATAATTGGTACTAGTTTGGTTGAATTAATAGATGTCGCCAATTAAGGATTAAAGATTTTTTTTGTAAATTGTGCTAGAAAGAATGGAGAAATTATTATTTTGTTTAATTGAGTTTTATTGATAATAATAACCAATTTATATAATTTCTAATGTAACCTCATATGCCTTAAGTATCTCTCGGCTTACTAGCGCTTATGTACAAATTGCGACTAATAAGTTTTTTTTCTTTGGTTATAGAAATTATATTTTTAAGTTACTATGATGCTATACGAAATTTTGAAAAAGAAAAATAGGTTAAAGTTTTCGTCGGCTTCAGGTCCTCCGTTAAGTTCAACACAGCTTGTCCCAGGCTCAATGGGGTTTTGAAATTGACAACTATCTGACGGTCATTGACGGCCATTGTATTTTATCTGTCGTTTTGTCACTAACATTGTTGCTTAGTGATTAAAGAATATTGTATTTAATCGAAAATTTTGTAATTATTGCAAAGCGTGTTTTTTAGCTCTTCTGTCATTCTTTTCACAGCCATTCTGCCGCCTTACACTTAGTAAGACGATCTTCCTAGACGTACCTGTCACATCCAGAAGGCCGTTCGTCAACGCTATTTTGTGTGCGTTGCAGACTCTTTAACAGCAACGTTTCTCCAAAACTATTTTCTTGTACATTTTCTTGCTGCACACGGCATCCCTCTATATTTCTGCCTCATACTGATACTAATATTTAGGTATAGAACACCACTACCTTCTGTTCTTTACGTCCAGAGCGACCAAGACGCAGATTTTTTTATGCGTGTAGCTGTACTTTTTGGCAGTTACCACAGCCGCTTTTACCTCAGAGTTGACTGGTCTTTTCTATACTTGTACTGGTGCTTGCTGTGAGCTTGGTCAGCTTGAAGTGTCTCTAGCAGTTTTTTCACTATTAGGTGTTCAAACAGCTTTTTGGCTAGACCAGGAGACATGGGGTGAAAAGACCTACTTTACCCTTCCCCTTGTCTGCAAGAACAAATCCCGTTTTTGGGAAGACTTTGTTTCTGACACATTTGTTAACTGGTGTCTTTCCAGAACTTATCCGTTTTGAAACTTCCCGACGCTTGCTTTTCGAGAAAAGATGGTCTTTTTCTGCTTTCACAGGCTACCTCTTGACCAACTTTCCCCCATATATTTTCGTCTATTTCCTATACCATGGGGTTTTACTTTTTTTTTGCAAACAGTTGTTTTTTTTATAGTGTTGTCTTTGGTATACTGTTATAAATATTGTTTATAAGAAAAATATATTTGCAAACGGTTCACTTTGCAGGCAAAGAGCATCTTCCTTCTTTAACGCTAGATTTAGTGTTGAGGTTTCTTTTTTCCCAATTACGGCATTCTTGATCTCACTCCGCAGTTGTTGATCTAGGCCATCCAGCATAGCCGCTAGGTTTATGCAGTCCTGTTTGGCAAGGCGCAAGAGGACTTGTGTAACTTCCTGCCCACTTGCACCTATTTAAACGTTTGGCGTAAGTTATGCTCAGTTCTTTTTCTTTAAGTAGAGGTTTTTTTTGGATTTTTTTCTTTTTTGCAACTTTGGCCTTACTATCTTTTCCATCTTTACCATCGCTTCCCATTTTTATGCCTGGGAGTATGGACCGTTATTTGAAGGTTTGTACTTTCCGAGGCTTATTCTACTACTTTTCCGTATTTCTAGCAGAAGTCAACACTACCAACAGTTTTCCCACGTCTTTCTTTTCTACCACGACAAGGGCTTTTGCTACAAAGAGTGCCAAGAACTTTACCATCCTGACGTCTTGTCTTTCTTGTTCCTGTACAGCTGTTTTTTTTTTGAGACGTGGAAATGCTTTATGCACACCATTTGATTATGGTAGTGTGGGATTTCTTCCTTTTTCAAAAAAGCTCTTACCCACTAATACCACCTTTCATTTCTATACATGGAATCAGCTTGTTGGCATTTCTGTACGTTCTTTTCTTAAGCGTTTACTTTTTTGTTACGGTTAAATCTCTCTCTTTCTCTTTTTTTTCTCTTTTTGTTTTAATCCTTTATCTATTGATGTATTACTTTCCATTTTGACTGCTTGTATAACATGTGAGCAATTATATTATTCTCTGTTAGGCTTTCATTGGTATATCTTTTGATTTTCTGTTTCTTTCCATCGATGGCAGTAGAAAAACGCGTGTTCTGTTGTGTCTTTCTTGACACAGTAAATGCATCCGCCATTATCCTTTATTTTAAATCTAGAGAGATATAATCCGAAAATGCCGTGCTTTTCAAGAAGTTTTTTAGCTTATGTTGCCTTGCCAGTATCTGCATTCTATTTTATTTATCAGCTCTCCAGCACGTTAGTTAGTGCTTTTGTCTTTGTATATGGGTCTAGTTCATTCTTCTTTCTATCAAAACTTTTGGTCCATTCCCGTATTTGTAAGTGGATTGGCACAACACCTGCTATAATTTACAGTGCTTCAGTAGACAGGGTTCTGTATGCCTGGCGTACCCACCCAGTAATGGTATTTTTTTACAATGTTTACGTTTTTTTGTACTACATAGCTATGTACCAGATTGGGCTACCATAGAGAATTGTCGAGTGAATTACTGCACAAAGAAGTTTTCTTGTTGACTGTTTTGGCTCTTTACAGTTGGGCAGTATTTTCTTTAGTGCTGTTGTCTTTTTTTTTGTTTCTGTTGAGACTCTCGCTACATGGTGGCCCATATTAGCGTTCTTGCCTATGTCTATGCTCAGGTATCTTATTTATTTTTTTGACGTAATATTTGTTTTTTTTTATTACTATTTTTGTTTTTGAGCAGCTAGTTGGAGTCCAATTTCTTCGATTTATTTGGATTACGTGTTGTGCTTCTTTACTTTTTGCCGTTGTTACTATTGCAGTATCATCTGCATATCCAATAATTTTTGTGGCATTTGCAGTAGCTGGTCGTACAAGACGTTCTAGAGCACTGGGCCAAGTACGGAGCCTTGCGGGACGATCCAAGACATTTGAACTTTTTTATTTTCTATTGTGCAGTACCTTTCTTCTAGGTAACTGGCGTTCATATTGACGAGATATTTGTCAATTCTTTTTCTCTCATTTTTGATATCGAAGGTTATTAGGAGAACAAATGATCGGTTTTTGTACGCTTTTACTTTGTTGTTCTTGGAGATTTGGAATATTGTTTCCAGTGCATTCAAAGTTTCACGTCTTAATATGAATTTCATTCTTTTTGGGCTTTTCAGTAGCACTATTTTGGCCATTTTCTATCTGTCTGGAAAGCCATCTTTTAGGACTTGATTAAAGACTTCTAGATGGAGCTTTGGTTTTGCGTATATTCCATCCGGGCTAGCGGTTTTGTTTTGTTTTATACGTTTGACAGCTGTTTCAAGTTCTGCCTCGTTGAATTCCGGAACTTATGTTGTACTCTTATGTTTTCTTGTGTTTGGTAGAATGGGTCTTCTCGGGAATAGTTTATTACAGCCATACACGAATATTGTGGCCTCTATATAGGCAATTTAGTATACACAAAAATTATGTTAAATGTAGTTAAACTAATGCCTTTGTCCGTTTTAGCACTTTTCATTTGCGCTTACATATTAAACGTTCCATGGGCGACGTTGTTCTGGGATTGAAAGATGTTAAAACGGGCAAAGGCATAAGTTTAACAACATTCAACATAATTTTAGTGTATACTAAGTTGCCTATACAGAGGCCACAATATTCGTGTCTGGCTGTAATTACTTGCAGTTTTTTTTTCCTCAAGCTAAGCTGGATTTAAGTTTTTAGGCTTTTTGTTGCTATTTTGTACCCAGAGCCCCAGGGGTTGTCTATTTCGTTAATAATGTTTTGCCAGCATTTTTCTTTGGCTTGTACTATATTTATTTGTAACTCTTTTTGAAGCTTACTTTTGACTTTGTCTGTCAAGTAGGTTTGCTCTGGTTTGTAACCGTTTTTCTTGCTATATAAGTTTTCTTCCTCAGTTGATGGTTTTTACTGTTCCACTAATATACTTTTTTATTTGGTTTGTTCAGTGTTTTTTTACTAAAGGTTTCCGTGCAGGCTTTACTTATTGCTTCCATAAGTTGATTTGGGGTTTTACTGCCAATGTTTCCGCATTATCTGCCAAAGTTTTTAAGATACTTTTTTATTTTTATATTGCTGAAGACCCATTTATTCCAATTTTTTTCTATTGAATCTTGCTTACTTGTTGAATTGCAGGTCATTTGATAGTAGATATTTTTGTGTTTACTGAGATTTTCTTCCGTAACACAACCTAACCTAACATAACAATGTAGCATCTAACCTATTGCTTTACGACTTGACAGATGTTTCACAAATATTGCAAATAAATTGTCACGGTATGTACTTAACCTAAAAATGTACTCATATAATCTGTTGCTTTGGAATTGCTAGTGTTAGTGCATGCATTTAATTTCATCATCTCACCTGTTACTTTAAGAATGACAATAGTGTCACAGTATGCATAGTTAGTTTTTTTATAACATCACAGTATAAATTTACTTAGTCGGCAGTACAGCAGAGAGGGCATGTACAAATACCAGCGCTAACGAAAGTTAAGCAACGGCCGCTCTGGTCTCAACTTGGATGAGTGAACCCAAAGTGATGCCGAGCGTAGCGTTTTTTCCAATATGGATCCGTTATCTCATATAAGCATCTTTACATATCTTCTCTGAGGCTTGGTGTGTCTGACACTTTGACACCTAACAGTATTAAAGGGTTATTGAATATATGTATACATAAATTTACCTAAAAATGTTCTTATAATATATTGCTTTGCAATTGCTAGTGTTAGCAGATGCATTTAATTTTGTCGCTTTGTGGTTGACTTTTACACTTAAAAAGTGTTGTTTTATTAATTTTATTTCAGTAGTCGTAGGCTTAAACAAACCTAAAAATGTTTGTATATTATCTGTTGCTTTACTATTTGATATTTTACGCTTTGCTAATGATTATGGTTAGGTGAGACTCTAACCTAACTTTTTTTTTTGTAAAAGGAGAAGTAAAATCTTTAGCTCTGGCTAGCAGCAGTGTTGGGGTATTACCGACTAAAAAGCTCTTTTTGTTACCAGAGGCATTTGGCATAACTTTCCACTATAACTTAGGTGGGTTTAATAATAGTCTTATTATTATCAAAGTAAACTTATATTCAATAATATTATAAACATATGTTATATCTCATGTCTTGAGAGCAACCATGACGAACTATCGTCCTAAGTAGATGTTGCGCACTACTTCCAAGACGCACATGCGCCTTGTATACATAACATCTTACCGCACAAGATTAATTTTAAATTAAAACAAGCAATATTTTTATAAACTTAAACTAAATTATACAACCAAAATAAAACAAACTTAAATTAAATATTTGGTGAAACTTATAACAATTCTTGAACTAATAACCAAAACGTAACGGTGCTCGTAACAAACTTCTATCTCTTAATTGCATGTGTGTATTATGTGCAACATTATCGTTACTCATATCTACAACTTTATTACAGATTGCCATCAATCTTTATTTTTTATTATAAAATGTTGTCTATTGCGTCAATTATGTACGATCTGGGTTGTTTACATTTATTAATTATCTTTCCTGTTTGTCATTTGTTATTACTGGTTCTAAATAAAACTTTGTTTTCTTTTTCCCCTTTCATTAGACTCCTTGTTCTGCGGTTATAATATTTTTGTTGTCGTATTTGTTTTTTCTGGAACTGATTTTTTAAAAATGTTTTTTTGACTACATTTGGCAGTAACAACTTTTCTACCCGAGGAAGATTATTTTTCAACCTTCTAGAAAATAGCATTTGTGCAGGTGACAAATTTAATTCGGGCAGAGGTGTATTTCTATAATGCAGTAGATATTCATTTAAACTTTTATGTTCTATTTTTGCTTTCTGTAACATGTTTTTTGAAACACGCACTGCAGCCTCTGCTTGTCCATTACTTTGACTATGCATTGGGCAATAAGATTTAAACTCATGAGCATTAAAAGCAGAATTGTCTGACATAACAATATCTGGATATCCGTGATAAGAAAAAATTGAGCTTAATTGATTTATAATTTTTCCGCAAGATTTATTTTTTTATTTTTTAATCTATGTCCATTTAGAATAATAGTCAACTACTATCAAATATACTTTCCAAATAATTTAGCAAGATCTATTTCCAATTTTTTCCACGGTCGATTTGGATTTTTTTGTGACAATAGGGGTATTTTTGCATTTTTACTTCTAAAACCTTCACATATTTCACAGTTATTTACCATTCTTTCTATATCTTTTGTGATTCCAGGCTAGTACATATACCTTGCTCTATTCTTGCATTTAACTATACCTTGATGTCCTTCATGAATTATTTTTAACAAATTGGCTCTAGCTTTGCAAGGTATTATTAATATATCTTGAAAAAACAATAAACCTTGACACTCGTTTAACTGATCTTTTATTTTAAAGTATGGCCTTGTTATAATTGGAATTGTCTTAACATTTTTAGTTCATTCAGTACCAATATAACTTTTCACTAAACTTAAAGCGTCATCAGATGAAGTAAGATTTTTAAACATTTCTTTTTTTTTCTTTGGATATAGGCAGATTTTTAAGAACCACATGAACTAATAAATTTATTTCACTATCTTCAAGAACCTTATCTTTTAAAAAGGATCTAGAAAGTGTGTCCAGAATAGTTAATTCTTTGCCTGGCTTATAATGAACATCTAACTCATATTTTATTAATCTAAGTATCATTCTTTGAAGTCTACTAGAAATTTTGTTAAGATTTTTTTTAAATACTAATTAGAGGTTTATGATCATTTTGAACAATAAATTTTTTTCCGTATGTATAATAATTAAACCGTTCAACCGGCAAACATAATGGCAAGAAGCTCTCTTTCAATAGGTGCATACCTTTTCTCACAATCAGTAAGCACCTGAGATCCGCAAGCTAACGAACGACCCTCTTGTAGAACCACACACCCTAACCCATCTTTACTAGCGCCTGACTGAACTACCAATTCTTTATTTGAGTCATAATGAACCAGTAATGGTGCTTTGGTTAAAATTTGTTTTAGGTCATTCAGCTCTTGTGTGTGAACTTGTTCCCATGATCATATAATATTTTTTTTTGTTAGTTCCCTTAAATTAGCTGTTATTTTTGTCATATTTGGAATAAATTTAGTTAAATATTTAACTAATCCTAATAATTTTAACAATTCTTTTTTATTTTTTGGTTTTTCTATCTTTATTATTGTTTCTATTTGTTTCTTATCTATTGACACGCCTTTTTCTGTTACAATAAATCCTAATAATTTAATTTCTCGTTTCTTGTGTTGAAATTTATCTTTATAAAATGTAACACCTGCTTTTTTAGCTGTGTTTATTAATACTTTAAGTATTATTTTATCATGGGTGGCCTCATCAGGTGCAGCAATCACTAAATCATGTATATAGATTTTAACCCCTTGAATATGACCAAAAATTTCAAAATTTTTTCCTTAAAATAGTTCAGCACTTGTATTTATGCCAAAAGGTAAACGTAAAAATTGATACTTTCCACAATTTACAGCAAAAGTACAAAGTTTGGAAGATTTGTCATCTAAAACAATCTGATAAAAACTGTCTTTTAAATCTAATACAAAAGAAATGACATATTTGCTAAGTCAGATAATATTTCATCTGCAGTTGGAATTGAGTAATGATTTTTTTTTATTTCTTTATTTAAATGATTAGGATCTAAACATATTCGAATTTGTTTTGAATTTGGTTTCTCTACATTAACTACATTGTTTACCCATTGTCTAGGTCCATCTACTTTCTTTATTACACGTTGTGCTATTGTCAAGTGCTGCTTTTACACTATCATTTAAGCTTTTAGGGATTCGTCTAGGTGGAACAACCTTAGGTACAGCGTCATTATTTACAACTAACTTGCAAGGTTGCCCTGGAAATTTACCCAGTCCATTAAACACTTTTTTAAAATTATCAATTAATTTTTCTTTATCTGTGAAATGATCTTTATTTATTTGTAATTCATCAACCCTTTTAATTAAATTTAATTCAACGCATGTATTTAATCCAAAAATTGGTTGAGTATTATGATTTAGAACATAAAACTTCATATAATGAATTTTATCTCTG
Source organism: Tachinus rufipes (assembly GCA_963932245.1). Lineage (NCBI taxonomy): Eukaryota > Metazoa > Arthropoda > Insecta > Coleoptera > Staphylinidae > Tachinus > Tachinus rufipes. The sequence continues at coordinate 18,625,628 of OZ010746.1, read as the reverse complement.
ACCTTACAATTAAGCAATACTTTTCTTTCTGCCTTCATTTTGTTGCCATCATAAGTAATAATATTTGCTTTACATTTTTCTACTTTACTTTCTTTGTTACACACTGCAAGGAGCTTGGCTGGGAGGACATTACATTGTGCCCCAGTATCTAACTTAAACATAATATTCTTTTCATTAATTAATATCTGATTCTAACCATTCATCATCATTTTAAAAATTTAAATTTGAAATAAATACTTTATTATATTTACAATTAATATTGACGCTTGCTACATAAAAAGTCTCTTTGTTATAATCATTGTTTACTAATTCATTATCATTTAATACTTTATTAACATTTTTATTTACAAAATTCATATTTCTTTTTAATCTGCAGAATGATTCAAAATGATTTAATCTTTTACAAAAGTTACATTTTTGTCTATATGCAAAACAATTTCTTATATCGTGATATTTTCCACATTTATTACTATTTTTACTATAATTTTTAAAAGTTCTTGAATTATCATATTTAAATTGTTTATCATTTATGATTTTTATTTCCTTATTATTCTTTTCATTATTATATTTACTTATCTTAATTTTATCCATTGCTACTTCTTGGTGGCTTCCTCCTTGTGACATAGTTTTTACTTGTTCCTTACTGACTCCGAAATTTTTTTTAATGTCAATTTGGGTTCTAGCAGCTGCTCTTAATGCATTGTTTAGAACTCCCATCACCAGCTTGTCGCGTACCATTTTGTCTTCTTCCGCAAATTTGCAATTTGCAGCCAATGTTTTAACTTCTGTTATAAAATCTTCTATTAGTTGATAATGGTCTTGTTTTAACGAATAAAATTTATATCGTTCAAAGATTACGTTTTTCTTTGGGTTGCAGTAATCAGCAAACATTTTTAATTTATCCGACAGTTTGGCTTTTTTACGATCAACTTTAAACGTGTTGAATATATTCTGACCTTTTTCACCCACGAGGTTTAAAAAAATTGCTACTTTCCTAGCTTCATCATCGGTGATACATGCGGCATCCATAAATATCACAAACTGTTGAGCCCATTTTTTCCATTTATCAGCTAGATTTCCTTCATCAAATCTCATCGATTGCGGTGGTCAGAAACTTTCCATTTTCTTTCAATCACACACATGGCTTTACACTAATCCTTTAATATCGTTAGCATCCACACTTATTTTACTTAGAAAACACACCTGACACCATGTTATAACTTAGGTGGGTTTAATAATAGTCTTATTATTATCAAAGTAAACTTATATTCAATAATATTATAAACATATGTTATGTCTCATGTCTTGAAAGCAACCAAGACGAATTATTGTTCACAAATTTTGGGCGTTGTAGTATAACAAGCGCAATTGCAGTCGTCACAAGTAAAGATTGCACATGCATATTACTTTCATTCTGGATTTACTTGCTTTTTATCGTCCGTGTCTTTGATAGTTAGTACTGAATTTGCAATTAGGCTGATTGCATCTAATTTGTTTTTTGACTTCATTTTCTGTTCCACGGCTGGTAAGGAGTTTAGTGAGGGTTACCAAAGGTATAAATCTACTTTTTTTGTTGCCGCTCATTTGTATATAGCCGCTACCTTTTTGAGAATTTCTTGCCAAACCGCGGCGTAAATACTGTTGAGTTGTTTGATACATACCGGTTGTACTGCTGCTAATATTTTGACCGCGCTTGGGAAGACTGGTTGGTACGCCTGGACCATTTTTTTTTGTAATTAGCTACGCTTGTCAGTAATTGTTGACATACTTGCCTGGGCTCCTACGTTATCAGTAATTGACTACCGACTGTGACACTTGTTGATTTCAAGGATAACTCACACGTATTTTAAATGTTTACCACTATCGACTTTCCCCTCCGATTTGGCCAGTTTGCTTAGTGGACAGAGCCATGCTGTTTTGGTTTTAGGAGCTGCGAGCTTTATGTCGTTGGTTGCCAGCCAACCCGACACCAGCGCCATAAACTTATGCCTTTCAGGATTTTGAGCCTGATGACCCCGTCGTATGTAAATTTTTACAAGAGTGGTCCCAGCACTGATCCTAGTGGCACCCCGTATGCCACTTGCTTACTTACTTTTACTGTAGCGCTTTTATTGTTGTACTCAATGTACCGGTTGCTTAAATAGTTTTTGACTGTACGTCTGATGCTATCCGATTTTATTCTTTGCCAGCGTTTTAAGGTGAATTTGATACGGTATTGAATTGAACGCGTTTTTTACACTAATGCAATTTACAGCTTGGATTCATAAACCGTCGATTTTTCTTTTTGAAACCCAAACTGCCTGAGGGATAAGCCATCAGACGCTTTTTGCTATTTTTCCAACTTACCGGCCCACTATATTTTTAAGACATTTTTCTGTCCCATTTAGCAGACTGATTGGCTTATGCAAAGACGGTATTTCTGGTACTTTATCGTTCTTCAGTAGGAGGACCAATCTAGCAATTTTCCGCTCTAGAGGCACTTGCTACATTGGAGTTGGAGGTCTTGCGGGTAATAGCTACCACTGTTTTAATTACTTTGTTTGGCAGTTTTTCCAACGAAAGAGAAAGGTGTGTTGGAGGTGGCCTGTGAAGGCAGAGGATGTCCGTCTTTTCTAGCCAGTAATTTTTTTGTAGAAAGCTTGTTTTCAGCATTAGTCATTTAACGCGTCGCGGCGTCTTCATCGGTCTGTGTACTTGCTTTTGTGTTGTCGCGGTGGAGCGAGTTGTAAAGAGAGCCTTTACTAAATCTGTTGTTCCGTCCGGACATACATTGTCGCAGATTTGGTACTCTGGCCAAGCGTTTTTTAAGAAATAGTAGAATTTATTAATTTAAAAATTTAGTCTGATACATAATTAGTGTCTATGTAACCATAATAAAATTACATTTAATATGTGTATGTGGACCAGTGGACCAGATACTAAGCCTTGTCAGTATCTACAACGTTTTTATTTTCTCAATTAACGGGTTTGGTAGTAAAATATTATGTAATTAATTTACAGATAGATACATACTTAAGGGCAGCTGTGAGGTAGTAACACAAGCATGAATCCTAGAATATCTTTTCTTATACCCAAATTGGCTCCATGGATATTTATCCACCTTGCAACATACCTTTTCTATCATCTCTTGGCTGCGACTTTAGTTTTGAAGATTTTTTTTTTATTTCTGTCCTTGCTCTGTAACATTTTTTTCTGGGATTAGCAATCTCTTTGCACTACTAGTACATTGGGCGGTGTTCTTTTGTGCGTTTCTTTGGTACTGCAGCTATGCATGCCGTTTGAATGACATTTATGACATTGTTATAGTCTTTATCAGCATTGACTCTAGCAATTAGAGTTTTGTTATTGGCTTAGCTATCTAACAGTTAGCATAGATTGCTATTGTTGGTGGGTAGATTCCTATTATGATCTTATGGCGGATGCTAAACGTGATGGTCTCTATGTGTCTCCACTTTCGCTACCTTTCCATTTACGTCTATCGCAGCACTGCTGTTGGCTCTCTTTTTCTGCCTTGGTTGCATGCTTTCAGGACTAGGTTTGCCATCATTTTGAAAACTTTTTAGCCTCTATTGTCCGTATAGTAGGACTTCCTCTGGAACGCTTTTGCCTACTATTGCTTTCCGGTTTTTTACTGCCCGCTTGAAACCACAAGTTTGCTATGCTTTCAATTTTTTTGTCATGTTTGGAGATGCGTAACAGCTATATATGTGGATTTTCTTGTATTTAATCTATACTATGCCCCGTGCGCGGTTATGCTCTATGCATCAATGCTCTTAAAACTTTCATCTATTTAAGTTTATCTGGGGCAGTCTAAAGCTCAAAGAAATTCCACATAAAATCTTGGCCAACAATCAGGTAAACAAAAATTAAGAATTCACCATAAAATACAAGACAAATCTGAAGCCACTTACCAACTAAAAAAAATTGAAAGCCTAGTAAACACAAATTTTGAGCAACTCTATAGCAAAAAACATTAACAAACCGACCTTCTGCAACAGTTTACATTGGAAGATAGAGTTTCCATACTGTAACTAATGTCCACCTTACACGGTCATTCCACACCGCCAGTATTTTCCTCAGTATCATAAGATACACCGACTAGTATAGAAGTATTTTAACATAGATAAACAAAAAAAAAACGTCTCTGCAATAATTCTCGCTTTTTATACAAAACGCAGGGTAGTGCTCAAACGATGGATGAAAGATTGGTTGAAGAAGCTTGACACTCGCACACTAAAGTTGCAGAATATTATATTAAACGCTTAATAAAATAATTTTAGATAACAATTTTGAATACTCGAAAAAAAAGATTTATAATTTATTTAAATGCTGGATAAATATAGTTAATATTAAAAATAAGAAATGCTCATATATTCTTACACGCATTGATGTAGCTTATTTTGTTGCTATTTTTTTGAATTTAAGATTATTTGACCAGACGTTACTAAAATTCAACAACATTTGCATTGGAATTGCAGCCCTGTACTGAAGTACTGATGTAAAATGACCTTACACTATCAGTATTACTGTCAGTATTCCTAACACTTTGTGGGCGTGGCCAGGCGTGGCCACGATATTGAAATACTGATGCTTGGATTACGGATTATCCGGAAATACTTCAGTATTTTCATCATTCCATCAGTACTAGACCTTACACGATCAATAATACTGTCAATATTTTAGAATATTGACAGTATTATTGATCGTGTAAGGTGCCTTTAAGATACCACATCTATTAATATGGGAAACAATGTCTAATTCAAAAATAATCAAGACCTTCTACCCGTTCAAAAACTCTCAGTTTTATAAAGAGCTGAACGTGATTCACCTAAGAAGTACATAAAAGTAATAGCAATGTTTAAACGTCTAAAGCCCAACATTCAAAAAATCTAGCTTTAAAAAACTGATGTTATGGAAAAGGGTATAGTAGGGTAAATGATTGTGAAAGATTGAGGAGTTGCACAAATGTCCATAAAAAGCAAATAATTTATAATTAAATGACAAACGTAGACAATAATAGTTGCACCAAATTATATTAAAAAATTCAAACATTGAATTAAATACTTGTATCAAACATTCGTTAATTAAATCGAATGAATGAACAAGACATGGCGAGTAATTAGTCTCCATGTAGCAGTATATCTCCAGGCTATGTACACTGTCATTACATCATTACAATTCTCTAAATACGGACAGATTTGGTATCCACTCCCAAAAAATAAGTTTTCTTCCTCGCAAACAACAAGCAGCACTAAACAACCCGATCCGTATCGTTATTGTTTACGGCCTCTTTAATTATATAAATAAGGCACACGTAACCGTCCATTTCAACCTTTACCTGAATAACTATAATGCATAAAAGCGCGAGTACATGTAATCTTATTGTGGTGTGCTTACTTTACATTGTAGTGTAATTATTGTACAGACCATAAGCGTTTAATGACTGCACTCTGGTGGTATTAAATCTTGTTAACATGGCCTGTTAGAATTGTCTGAATAAATTTCATTTGAATCACAATAAAAATTCCGAATGGAGTTTAAACTGACACAATAAAACACTACAATGGACACGGTTTCGAGCACGTAGCAACAACTAGTTTAATTTTAAATACTGCTGAAAAAAATAATGCAATTAACAATTAATTTTTTTGAATATAATTTGATGTTTGCTCGTGATAGTTCTCGGGATTCACATCCTTTGTCGGAATGATGTTTAGCCGCTAGGTGTGAACTGAAAGTGAACAGCAATCTCCGGACAGCATCCGCGTCCTAAACTTGTAATCCCATATATTGCATTGGCTATGAAAAATGTATCCAATTATTACACAATCCCTGTTATGGGTTATGGAAAAGTCACCGGATTCAATATTGATAATAAATAACATGCAACCCATAGCATAATTCAAATGAGTAGAAGATTTATGTAGTAGTTACGTTTAATTAATGCCTCAATGTTACAGTTTGTTGCCATTGTGGTGGTACTCGTTTACCTATATTCTGGCCATTTAAAAATCTTTCTGGTCTCGTATAACGTTTCACCAAGTGTCTCCAATTTTACAGTAAGTTAACCGCAATGCGCCGCATTTGGAGTGTCCAGTAATATCTCTCTGACATATAGGGATTACAATGGAAATTGTTCGAGAAATATTCCTTCCTATTTCCTTATAGCACCGAGGATATTGGTTAAAAATAACGTCATTTATAATGGGACAAGTCGGGACCGCGCTAGCTAGCTAGACAGCTCGCTCACAAATCACCCGATTCTCTTTCGGTCAGTAAATGGTGATCATTAGACAGAGACGTATAATGTGCGAGCCATAATATCCCGCATTTTATTACAACAATAGGGAAATAATCCGCAGGTGGTCAGCGATGCGTGCCCACAACACGAAAACAATTTTAAAATGTGTGCGGGAACCGATTGTTTAAATTCGACTATTTTTGTTTTTCGTTGGTGTGCAAATGTTATTCTCTCTTCCACCCCGAATAGCAGTTGTTGGAAACATAATTAAACTAGCAATATATTTCACACATGTATTTTTTTCGATTTAAATGTTACCCGGATATTTAAACTCGGCGATATTAATTTTTTGAAATAAATGTTTGTTGCAGTTCATATAATATTTTCTAACGTGATTTTAGATAATGGTACAATATGTTAAATTAATGGCCTAATTACATGTATGTCAACAAGCTGCGTCAGATGGGATAAAAATGTTGATTTTAAAGTAGAAGGTGATGTTTTAAAGTTAGTGAAAGAAGCTGATCTTGCTCTTGTGTTAACTGGGTATTTTGTACAAATTATACTACTTTTTGACACATGAAGTTTCAAATCTGACATCAGGCGGTCGTTTTGTCCTCAAACAATCATTGTTAGCATTAACCAAAGCCTAAAGGCAAGTAGGACAGCAAACACTTTGTAGTAATGCCCTAAACACAATAATAGGTTTTAAGAACAAAAAACAAACATTTCATAAAACCTCTAAAGCACTCTTGCAACCTCCAAAGCACCCCTCAGATCATAGTCGTAAAAGTGCCAAAAACTAAAATTGCATTTAAGTTCCTTACCAAGATACCAACCACTTGTTTGGTAGTTTTTTAATGTGTATCAAAACCACAATAACTGCCAACAATCATTGTCAACATTAACCAGAGTCGAAATAAAAAACTGCAAGTAGGACTTCTAACACAAAAACTTTACCATAAACCTGCTAAAAACTGCAAATAAAACAAGCATGAAAATGCTTTTCAAATAAAAATCTAAGAATACTAAAATCAAAACTCTTTAATAAAAAAAACATCGTTAAAATAATTGATTCTCAGGAGAATATTATATTTAACAAAATAGACATTGCTATATATATATAGACTATACACGTTACCCATACCCAACCCAACAAGACCCTAAAAGTATATCTTTAATGCAGATTTTGAAGCCTGGAGGATGATTGCATGTGTTCTTATTGGTACGAGTATTAAGGTGTCTATATCTTGGGAGTAAAGTGTAAATTTAAAGAGTTTGTTCTTATCTAGTATTGACTTGACTTTACCGAACCAGTTTATACGAGTCCAAAAGAATGCGGCATCCAAAAGTAGTTTTTTTTTTTAATATCACACACACAGACACATACAGACAATCACAGACACTCACTTACATTTGTGAATATAAATAAAAACAAACATCCACGCCCCAATAATGCTCATTTTATGCAAAAATGTTGTTATTTGGACTGAGGAATATCTTTAGTTCAGTAATAATTTGATTTTACCGAACCAGTTTATACGAGTCCAAAAGAATGCGGCATCAAAAGTTTTTTTTTTTTTCAATATTTACAGACACTTACGGACACTTACAGATACTTACAGACACCCACAGGCACCCACAGGCACTTACAGACTTCCACAGACACATACAGACACTCACAGACACTCACTTACATTTGTGAATATAAATAAAAACAAACATCCACGCCCCAATAATACTCATTTTATGCAAAAATGTCTTTATTTGGACTGAGGATTATCTTTAGTTCAGTAATAATCTGCTTTACCGAACTAGTTTATACGAGTCCAAAAGAATGCGGCATCAAAAAGTATTTTTTTTTTAAATATTTACAGACACTTACAGACACTTACAGACACCCACAGGCACTTACAGACACCCACAGACACATACAGACACTCACAAATCCTCACAGGCACTCACTTACATTTGTGAATATAAATAAAAACAAACATCCACGCCCCAATAATGTTCATTTTATGCAAAAATGTTTTTATTTGGACTGAGAATCATCTTTAGTTCAGTAATAATCTATTTAATTAAGAATATTACTGCAATAATCTTCAAATTGATGCAAACGTAATCATTCTTAGTACAATAATAGTCTTCATTTTAATCAAGATTATTACTGCAATAATCCACAAATTGATGCAAACATAATCATCTTTGGTCCTGCAATAATCTTCATTTTAATTAAGATTATTACTGCAATAATTCTTAAATTGATGCAAACGTAATCATCCTCAGTACAAAAATGATCTTTATTTTAATTAAGATTATTACTGCAATAATCCTCAAAATAATGCAAACGTAATCATTCTCAGTATAATAATAATCTTCATTTTAATTAAGATTATTACTGCAATAATCCTTAAATTGATGCAAACGTAATTATCCTCAGTACAAAAATGATTTTTATTTTAATCAAGATTATTACTGCAATAATCCTCAAATTAATGCAAACGTAATCATCCTCAGTATAATAATAATCTTTATTTCAATCAAGATTATTACTGCAATAATCCTTAAATTAATGCAAACGTAATCATCTTCAGTACAATAATAATCTTCATTTTAATCAAAATTATTACTGAAATAATCCTCAAACTGATGCAAACATAATTATCTTTAGTGCAGTAATAATCTTCATTTTAACCAAGATAACTGCAATAATCCTCAAGTTGATGCAAACATAATCATTGTTAGTCTTGTAATAATCTTTATTTTAAGCACACAGACAATATTGGAGTTCTATCTAAATTAACTCGGAATTCTTTGAAAATTGTCCAAATGTGTCCTTCATGATTTGCAAGGCGTTCTTCTGTGGTATATCCTCTAGCACGTCTTGACTTTACAATATGTTGGTTTGTTTTTGCATACTTCTTGGTAAAATAGGCTACCGGTAGATATTTTTGAATCTGGATCTTGGTTAGTCTTGACTCTAATTTGGTTAATGTTCTGCTAGATGATGTTGATTTGGTTGATGGTTTGTCTTGACGGTTGTTTTCAGGCTGTTGCATTTAAAATATAAAGTCAGAACTTATAAATATGAAAGCAGAAGAGGTTTTGGTCAGCGGACGTTAAACAACGCTTATGAAGTTTTGATTGTGAAATTAAGCAGATGCAAATTCTGCTCTATGTCTTAAAGGTTGTAGCCGTTTTTTTTTTATTACGAGGAGAATCTTTCTAAAGACTTGCTTTACTCCCACGAGCGCCTTCCCACTAAACTTTCATATTTGAATTCCTAGAAGTTTGCACGTAGTGCATGGACTTTTCTACCTAAATGATATTTATCCTTAATAGTTCCTTGAAGGGATTAGACAAAAAATCGAAGTTTTAGAAAAATTTTACCCACAGCTTAGCGACTTGTATACTTAGATGTATTTGGACTGTCTGAAGACTATTTTCACCTAGCGCACGCATGAAACGCACGTTTTGGGCAACAATTATTGTTATAAAAAGTTTTAGAGCGGAAAATTTTCAATCGATTTAGGTCATTTAAATTTTAAAATTTTCTTATAATTTTTTGTTTTTCCGCTAGAAGACGCGGAAAATAAAGCCACGATTTTGCGTTCTCTGGCGGACAATGCACGCATTAATGAAAAAATAATCGATCGGAGTTTTTTTACTCTAAAACTTTGGTTTCTTCTATTTTTTTCAGAAAATGCATAGTTTTGGTTTAAAATCTCAAAAATTAGCAAAAGGTCATAATTTTCGACATTTTTCAACATTTTTTAGCGGAAAATGCTTTCACTATCGAGAAATCTAAATAGCCAATATCAATCGGAATTTTTTTGTTGTACAACTTTGATCTCTTGTATTTTTTTACCAAAATGCATAGTTTTTGCTCTAAGTGCAAACAAATAAAATATATACTTTATTTTCCGCGCTTTTTAGCGGAAAACGGAAAATTATAGGAAAATTCAAATAACCTATATCGATTGGAAATTTTCCGCTCTACAACTTTTAATATAGATAGTTTTTGTTGTTGGCCTATTAGTTAATGTAACTGGAGAAGACTAACCCGATTCCTTTTTTTTTGTTTCCGGAACTTTTTTTTTTCTTGTTGTCCACCATGTTGTCACCGGCGTTTATTCTGGTTAAAGTTTTTACACTCGGTTTTCTTAGGGTTTAAGGTAGTGTAGAAAGCATTTTGTAAACAAATTGATTGTTAGGTTACGCCTTAAACAGAAAGCCAACACTGCTAACACATTCACTTACTTTTCCTTTATACTAACTTGCTTACTCAGAGCGTTATCACTTCAAGTGCACTCACATAGAGTACGGTGCTCGGGAGAACCTGGTGATACTTGTGGGGTACGACATGAGGGAGCTGGAAGTTACAATAGCCGTACTGAATGTTGCCCGTTTGCGGAGAGTGTAATGCTGTGGGTATAGAGCAAGATTCTGTGTAATGGTTGCGAGTTTGTTCGAAGATGTGCCTTAGGCGGAAATCCAGCCGGAAGACGTTTTTGCCGTGGTGCCGTTTCAATGCTCTACTAAAATCAAAGTGCAATTGACTATTGTGCTTATTTTTTAGAAACATGAAGTTGCCGGTGCGATTTGCGTTAAAGGTCTGCGGCACTACGGTTTGAAACCAGCAAGATTAATAGAAGCGACTTGCCCGCTATTGGTGGAATGGTTTGCTTTTTTATGAAGTCTTCTAGCTTCTAGAGCTGGACATACATTAATTCTATGGTCTGGTTGTGACTCAGCTTTGGGTTTATGCTTGAAGAGAGTTGTATTGGTTGGTAAATAAAATACTTATTCAAATCTTCTGTGTTGCTTGTTGGTGCAATAAAAATTGCTTTTATTGGGTTTGCTTTAGTCGGTTGGTGAAGTGGTTTGCTTTTGGTGTTGGCTGCTGGAAGTTAAATGGTTTTCTGTGACTTTCTCTCTGTTTGTAAGATTGGCGGGGTTGAGCTTGAAGTTAAATATTTAGAGTCCAAATGGCAGGTCCAACTGACATGGAGTTTGCTTAGGAACTGGTACTGTGTTCTTTTTTACAATCGACTAGATTTTAGTGCGCGGATTCAGTTCAAAACGCCGCTGTTTAGATTTCCACATTGGGGCATAAAATGGTGGAGGCGCGGTGTTTTATTTGACATTTGGGGACCCGCTTGTTAGCCGTTTGTTGAGGAACCGCCTTCACGACAGCAACAAAATTTGCATTCTTTTATAGCACTCCGGATGAACGGCGCTTTATTGCAGCATACGTCGTATGAGCCTTAGATCATGCACACCGGAATAACAATAATATATAGTGTACCAAGGGCTAAAAATAGGCTTTAGCAGCCCGCCGCTTTTAGCAGCACGAACGAGCGAAACGAGAGAGGGCTGCTTATGCGAAGGGCTGCTAAAGCCTTTTGGCACGAGTTACACTCGATATTTTTTTGTCGCATATGCGGGCCGGAAATGATGCTTTCGTAGAGGCAGGCGAAAAAGATTTTTTGCAGTGGCGGCAAAGTGTACAATTTTTTATATGATGTTGATCGGTTGGAACTAGATTTGTGGTTTAAGGGGTAGCGGCGAAGAGTCAGTTTTTTTATATAATGATGACCAGTTGGTACCAATTTTGTGCTTTCTACACAGATTGCATACTCAAAGACAAAATTATTGTTGCTTATGTGCTTGGTGGATGCGCTTTTTTTTTCAAGTTTGCTTACGATTTATTTTGGTTTTCAACTTTTCTGTACTTTTGCTGTTGGTTGAATCTTGTAAATTGTAAATTGAGATTCTGCAATCGATGTGGCTTATCAGTAATGTCATAGAGATTTAGTTGTTTCTTTTAATGCTTTTGTGTAATTTACGTTTTGTTTGGCATTTTTGGGTTGTCCTGGGCATGTTTTGATTAGTAGTATGCTCTATGAGGTTTATAAATTTTGCAAATTTAATTTTTTGAAGTTCTTTATCTTTGGTTTGATGTTTTTTGAAATTATCCTATTGGAAGGTAAACTACCTAGTAGTTTTGGGCATGTTTTAGTTACATAATTTAAAAAATGATTAAGATTCTATTATTCATTTTTGGATTTACTTTTTTTGAGAGACTCTAAAACGTTGCTGAGGTTTGATTTTGGTTCTAGATTGGGATTGGTTAAGATTTCTTTCCTTTTTTATATTTTTGTGTCACGTAGCGGATGATTTTGATAACGCTTTTTATGCCTAGAGTATGATCTTTGACAAGCACATTGTATTGTGGCAATTACTACTGAGTCACCCATTAAGCATGTTTTGAAGGCTGACTAATTTACCACACACACCAAACAACTTGCAGTATCTTTGGCTGCGGATTCAGGAAGCTTGGAACGCACCGCCGTTTAATGAGTGCATAACAAATCGTGGAACAACTCATTATTGTCATAGCAACGGTTTCGAAGATATGGAACATTATTTATTTTATATTTTATAGAAGATGTTCGAAGTGCTCTCTTTCCATTTCCAAATAGCCACAACGACTTTGTCTGAAAGACATTCGTATTCTTTCTAAAATCTCTTTATTGGCTCGGATTTCTTAGCTCTTTTAATTAATTTTTAATTGCAGTTCTTTGAGGTTATTTACAGGAGTAGTATACACTAATGATTTTAAATATTTAAAAAGAAAAATATCAAGAGGGTTTAAATTAGGCGATTTTGCGGGCTATAAAACTGGTTTGTTTCTTTCTACTTACCTATGTGGAAAAGTTTGGTCTAAATGCTCTCTAACGGCAATCGAAAAATGAGCTGAAATCACATTTGTTGCCTGTAGGCCGAAGGAATGTCATCCAAAAGATCATACATTGTGTTCTGCAGAAACTTGAGGTAAACAGCGCCTGTTAATCGGTTTGTAAAACAACAGGATCTAGAAACCTGTCGCCTACAATACCCATCAAAATGTTTAATGAAAAACGTGTCTGATGTCCACATTCAAGTACAGCAAGGGTGTTTTCGTCAGCCCAACGATGTGCAATATAAAAATTAACAATTCCACTTCATCTGTAAAAAGAATTTTGGCAAGAAACTGCGGGTCTTCAGCATCTTTGCGTAGAAACCAGCGACAAAAAAGTAAACGTGTCTGATGATCAGTTAAATTTAAGGCCTGTACTCGTTGTACATGGTATGGATAAAGCAGCTGCTCGTGGAGGGTTCTACAAACAAGAGTAGCACCAATTCCTACCTCGGTTGATTTTCTCCGCACACTTGTCTCAGGTTTATGCTCTATCCGTGCTATTACTTCTTGTTCTGCTTTAGGAATAGATACCGACCTTGGTCTGCCGAAAAGATAACACTGTTTTTGAAGTGATCCAATATCTCTCAATCTCAGGTGAATTCTTCTAAACATACGATGTGAGGGAATATGGCGATTTGGATAAGCTTAACATAAAGAAGTCGCGCTTTGGTGGCAATCTCAATAATGAAAACTTGTGCACTAACAACTGTCAAATACTGAATGTTTATTTTACAAAATATCAGCCAACTATGATAAGAAAATGCACATTTTTGCAAAATAAAAAATAGAGGAAAAAAGAATAATAGAAATAAATAATGTTCCATATCTCCAAAATCGTTGCTATGACAACCTATGTTTACTAAGACTTTTTTGTTTGTTGTGGTTTGTACTACTACTCCCTTAAATATTTCACATTCTTTTTTAAGCACCCTGTATACAGTAGCATTTACATTAGTCAAAGTACTTAATATAATGGCTAGCCAAAAATTAAATTATTTTAACAATTATTAATATGTAATTATATTCAAATTAAATTTCTAAATCCGTAATACAATTAAAAAAATGACCTTAAAAGTTTGATTTACCAGTTCTCAATGATCTATAAAAATTTGCATCATAAAACTTAATTAACTAAAGGCATTTTAAAATTATGTTTATTTAATTATATTGTGATAACATAATAATAGCTACTGTTTAAGCACTTTTTTGATGGTTAGAGTCTTAAACAAGGAAAAATTACTTAATCATCCCTTAATTGCGCATTATTACAACCGATTATACGAGTTGTTAAAAAGCCTTTTAATGATATTTCTTTAATTAAGGTATAAAACGGAGCTGAATTTAAACTTTAGATACGTTATTAAAAAACACTAAATATAAAAGTAAATTATATGTTGTTTAATAAAGATCTCTTCTTCTTGTTAAAATTACCCATCTTGATATGTGAAGTCTTGTTTGTACTTTGCAATTAGATTTTATTTTAATTTTTTTTTAATTATTATGCCTAAGCTATTTGAACCTTCTACTGCATGATTATTTGATGGAATTTATATTTTTATTATCTCATAATATTCAAGGTGACTTGGAGTAAATTGAATTGAAAATCATCACAAAAAATGTTTGTGAACAATTATATTTTTAAATTAAAATATGGGAAAATGTTGACTGTTTTGTTTATAGCCTTTTTTTAAATTTTAATAAAATATTTATTGTGTGTTACACTTTTTAAAAAAGAACTTTATTAGTTGCGTTGAATTTTGTATTAATTTATAAATGAGTTAAGTGATATTTGACGTCATTGCTGATACTGCGAAATGAACGCTATTGTGTAAATTATAACACTTCTTGTAGTTTGTTGTTTGTTTCAAATTATAATAATTTCCAATATATGGTAACTTTATTGTTATGAAACTATCAATCAAGTATGGGTATTATAAAAAAACTTATAAGTTTTCTATATGGTTTACAAAAGAGCTGCAAGGCCTTGTGTTTACTAAAATAAGTTACACAAAGATTATGTGCTACCTCGATCAGTAACTGACTACAAATTTAGTGCTATACTTGATAAATGTAAGCAATTGGCTAGTACAGAAGAAAGTGGAAGATTTGATTAAATTTAATCTTAAAGCTTTTTGGTGGTTTGTCAAATCTAAACGTAGCGGTAATTAGATACTATCGACTTTCACAAATGGTGAATCTCAAATTGAGATCACTGATGGCATTCTAAATTTTGTTGCTGACTTTTTTGGGTCGGTTTATAGTCATCTGAGTTGACACAGCACATATTCTTCACCATCTATTCATACCCACATAAATGAATTGCATCTTTTAAAGATATTTGATATTCTTAATGAACTATCAGTATTAAAGCCCAACAACTGTTCAGAGCCTGATTGATATTAACTGCTTATTTTTTCAACAAATGTGCATTTGCTTTTATTTAACTCCTACTTACTTGAAACAAGATTTTATCACTCCGATCTATAAGTCTGGTGCTAAAAATGATGTAAGAAACTATAAACCCATATCTATTTTATCAGTCGTTCTAAAAAAATGGCTTGTTCTTAGGTTATTGTATGCATTTATGTGTGACTGTGGTGATATGTTGGCAGCTATTTTGTTTGGTTTTGTTCAAGGTCATCTGGGGAAGTTTTTCAAGTACATCAGATTCTCTAGAGGATGCAGGGTTCAACGACATTTATCTTGTCCGTGGACTAGCCAAGTGGCCGCGTAAAACGCGTTGGTGGCGGAAGATGCAATACCTACAAGCCATCAAAGAGGGGCACTCAGATTGTTGGTTGCGGAACAGTTACTTCATATAAAAATTTTGCCCACCCGCTCAAATGTAAAATATTTAATTTTTGGATTACAAACACTTGAGTGAGTGGGCGAAAATGCACTCAGATTTTAACTAAAATTTCCGTTTAATTGTTTGTGATCTAGGTACTCAGATCATTAATTGCAAATTAGCAGTTCTTGCTTACCCGCTCAAGTACTATTCTTCAATCAATAATTTGAGTGACCCGCCCACCCACCCAAGTGTTACCATTTATGAAATTGTGTCACAAACACTTGGGTGGGTGAAGGAGGGGTGTTCTATGTAAAACCACAAATAATCTAAGTACATCTCTGCCTACTCACTCAAGTGTTTGTAATCTATTGTTTGGTCACAAACAGTTGAGTGAGTGGGCGGAGATGCACTCAGATCATTGATTGCGGGACAGGTGTTCCAACTGGAGATCTTGTTCAAGAATTTTAACTAAGAAACTAGATCTTAAACACTTGAGTAGGTGGGCGGGTTCATTGATTGCTAGACGGTAATTTCAATTGGAGTAACCGCCCCCCCCCCCCCATTCCAATTGTTTTTATTTTATTTCTGGATTTCAAAAATTTGAGTCAGTGGGCGAAGATGCACTCAAATCAATGTTTGCAAAACATTAATTTCAACTCCTCCTCAGTGTTCTAATTTCTTAATAACAAACACTTGGGCGTGCACTCAGATCATTAATTGCAAATCAGTAGTTTCAATTGGAGTTTTTGCCTATCTGTAATACACTATTTAAGAAATTGAGTCACAAACACTTGGGTGGGTGAAGTAGGGGTACTCTAGTTTAATCCACAAGCAATCTGAGTGCATCTCTGCTTACTCACTTAATGTATGTGATCTATTTTTTGATCACAAACACTTGCACTAGAATTTTAATTAAGAAACAAGATCTGGGGGGTTTTTTTGATTGCGAGACGGTAGTTTCAATAGGAGTAACTGCTGACCCGCCCAATTGTTTGTTATTTAATTTCTGGATTACAAACCCGTTTACCCACCCAAGTGCTAGCATTTAAGAAATTGAGTCACAAACCCTTGTGTGGGTGGTGGAGGGGTACTCTAGTTTAAACCACAAGTAATTTGAGTGCATCTCCGTCTACTCACTCAAGTGTTTGTGATCTATTTTTTGATCACAGAGACTTGAGTGAGTAGGCGGAGATGCACTTAAATTATTGATTGCAGGGCAGGTGTTCCAACTAAAAATCTTGCCCAAAAATTTTAGTTAAGAAACTATCTAAAACACATGGGTGGGTGGATGGTTTTATTGATTGCGAGACGGTAGTTTCAATTGGAGTGACCGCCCATCCGCCCAATTGTTTGTTATTTAATTTCTGGATCTTAAACACTTGAGTGAGTGGGCGGAGATGCACTCAAATCAATGATTGCAAGGCAGTGATTTTAACTGAAATTCCCGTCCAATTGTTTGAGATCTAATTTCTCAATTACAATCATTAGGGTGGATCACTTAAATCATCTAGTTATAATAACTGTCTTGCAATCAATGATCTGAAGAAACTTAATCACTTGGGAGGGAATTTTAGTTGAAACTACTGTCTTGCAGTCAATGATTCGGTGCATCTCTGCATACTCACTTAAGTGTTTGTGATTAAAAAATAGATCACATACATTGAGTGAGTAAGCAGAAATGCACAACTAGAGTACCCCTCCTTTACTCACCCAAGTGTTATTTAATTTGTTAAATTAATTTACAAAGACTTGGGCGGGTGTGCGGAAACTTGAGTTGAGATAACTATTTCACAATTATTGATTTGAGTGGGGCACTTGGGGCGCCTGCTCATCTAATGCTTGTTATTTAGTTTCTTAATCAGAAACACTTGGGCGGGTGGGCTGACGTTTTAGTTAAAACAACAGTCCCGCAATCAACGAATTAAGTTACCCACTCAAGTGTTAGTAATTAAGAACTAGATCTCAAACATTTGGGTGTACAGGGCACTCAAAACATTGATTGCAAAACAGTAGATTTTTTTGGGGGCTGTTGTTGCTGTGGCTGCTGGTTTATTTCTTTGCTCATTTATCTTTTAAGCTCGGGTTGATTAATGTGTGGTATATCTATGTTATTGATGAGGCATAGTTGACTACTTTATTCTGGATGCTTTGTTTTTGCTTCTGTGTGAGGTCAATGGTACTCGGTGATGGTTCTTCTATTCGTCTTTATACTTTGGTGATAACAAAGATTGTTAAGGTTATCTGTAGGCACAACTTGACTTGTGGTGGTTGAAGCTCAACTGAAGGAGAGAACAGGATTTTTCCGGGTGTCTACTTGTACAAATGGTATTGACTTGATTGATTTGATGTTGAAAATATTACAAACGGGACCTCGGAGGTGATAAAAAAGCGGCCGTGAGTTTCTCTGAAAAATAGTTTGTGAACCTTGGAGTCGAAGGATCTCGGCGTAGGAGCGTTTTGTAAGTATTATGTTGTTGAAGGTTTTTGTGGGGTATGCAAACTCAGAGCGTGCAGTGTTGCAGTAGCTTTGTAGTGTTCGAAGATTGTGACTGCGTTGGTATTGTGATACCCGGTGACACTAGACGGTAGTTTGTATGCGGTTTAATGTATATATGTTTTGATGCGTCTTGCTTTAACTGCCGTTAACTGCTAGTTGGAGAAAAAAATTTGATAATAAAAAATATCTACGAAACTAAAACAATTGTCCCAATTGGTGGCGGCTACCTTGTTTGGTCTGAAAAAATTGATGTTGATTGACATTGCTCTTATTCTGCATCACCTTTAATTTGTAACAATATTTATTAACAAAAAAAAAAGCTTAATTTCTTCATTTTCTGCTATATTCGTGGTCCAGCATGACTATTGACAAGCCATTTCCAGTTAGCTTAGGCTAGATCGGTTTATCTTTGTTAAGTAATTAATAAGTTTGCGGACTTTGCGACAAGGTTTACATTTATAAAATCATCTTTTGTAAGAAAAGTACTTATTTTGTTAGTTTGCTTAAATCATATAAGTAAGAACCCGCAGTTTGGTCTATACTCTATACAGTGTGTTAGGTAAACATGCGGCAAAAAATCAAGTGGTTTTATTTTTTAGCTTATTTTAAGAATATTTTGCCCTATGATAATTGCTGAAAAACTTTTTTGTTTCAAAGATACAGGGTGAACAAAATTTGCAACAACCATATTAGTTGAAATCATTAATGTAATGAGTATATCAAGTACAAAAAATGGTTAACGATAACTTGGAACGGTTGTTTTATCTACTAATGTACAAATGGATTTTATTTGAATCAAGTACAAAAAATGGTTAACGATAACTTGGAACGGTTGTTTTATCTACTAATGTACAAATGGATTTTATTTGAATACCTCTCGTTATTGATCATCACATGTATCGGTTGCAGTTGCTTAGATTGAATGACGTTTGGCTGTTTCACGTGTCTTTAATAGTTAGTGAGTTCTTCTACTATGATTAACTATACGATTTGCTTATGGCAATTCATTACAAGCTAGACGATTGTACATTGAACAGTTTCCTGGCCGTAATATCTCCGGCCAAAAAATTTTCAAAAACATTCATTGACGTCTTTGTGAAACAGGCACAAACAAAATAGAGGGCCAAGAAGATCAATGACAGTAAGAGCGGTACAACTGGAACAGAATGTGCTGGACATGATAGAAGAAGATCCAACTAGTTCTACGCAAAAAATTGCCAATACTATAAATGTAAGTCATTGGACAGTTTGGAAAAAAAAGGCAATTTGTTGTATCCATACCACATTTAGCGTATTAAGGCACTACTACCTGCTGATTTTCCTTCATATATTGCGTTATGTCAATTGTTTTTGCAAACATTAGTTCTAAATTCTGACACATATTCTTTTTACCGATGAAGCCAGTTTCTCAAAAATGCAATAAGAAATTTTTATAACAACCATGTGAGGGCAGATGAAAATCCGCATTAGGTATGTGAAGATCGTTTTCAATATCAGTTCTCCTTAAATGTTTGGGTTGGAATTTCGGGCGACTGTTTAATTGGACCAGTATTTCTAGTTAGAAGACTTACCGGGAAGGTGTATCGCAACTTTTTTGAACACATGCTATCTTAGTTTCTGGGTGATGTTCCATTGACAACAAAAACTGCAATGTGGTTTATGCACGATGGTGCTTTACCACTTTTCAGTTTGGTTGCTTGTGGCAATATACGGAGATTGCTAGATTGGTCAAGGTGGGCTACACGCATGTCCTGCTCGATCTCCAGACTTAAACCATATGGATTATTTCTTATCTATAATATTAAACAATATTTTGCATAATATATTGCTAGGATCTAGACGTTGCAATCTAATTGCGCAAACTTTTTGTTAGTTGTTGACACTTCTACAGTCAACATGTGAAATAAAATAAAGAAAGTTGTGTGACCATTGTTTTAGTTATAGCTTTAAAAAATAAGGAGAAAAAAAGCGCACATAAATAAAGGAATGGTAAAAAAAAGAAATAAATACTTTTAGATTATATTATACAATAAAAAACAAACTTTTTGAATCAATATTTTGTGCAATTTTTTAATATAATCTACAAACGGTCAATATTATTGTATAAAATCAATTATTGTGTAATATATTGACTATAATATTGAACGTCTGGGGGCCGCTTAAGAGGCGTTCAAAGAAAATATGATTTAGACTTCTTTCTATACCAAGCTCACAGGAATTATTATGCGTTATTTTAATTTTGTGTAGATGTTTAGGTAATCTGTTGTGCCCAGACTTAAGTCTATACATTAGAACCATTATCTTCTTGCTAGTGATTTTTTTTGCTGTACCAAGGCTTGTTATTAACATTGCTAAATTTAAAAAAAATATAATATGAAGGGATCTATTTTTATAGATTGCCACTGTTTCATTTCACTACGGATATGCCAGAATGTGAGGTCTGTATGGTTTAATTTAATGTTATTTCGTTGCCTCTATGCTCTAATGCTGCTAAACTATTATCTTTTTTATTCCCTACCTAACTATCAACATGGCTTGGAATCTAGGTTATAACTAATTTATAGCTCTGGCCTTGTAATGCCGACATTTAGAGTCTAATCAGTGCTACAATGTGATTATCTTTGATATTAACAATTTTACTTCCTATTGACTTTACTGCACTCTTAGTGTCTGTGCAAATTACTACTTTATTTTATTTTAAATACTGCTTTTTCAGGTAGTTTGTCTCATGCTTTGTTCTGAAGGTATGGGATCCAGTTCACAACGTATGTCACTGATCTTTCTGTAACATTTTTGTAAAAATTTGGCCATTTGTTTATTTGCATTTCTTTGAAGTGGGTTTGGGCTGATACTTTGTCTTTACCTATACTGAAAAATACGTCTATATTAGTGTGGATGTTCATTGACGTTTGGTACATCTTAGTTATTTCTATTAGGTTCTTGTATTGTACTACCTGTTCTAGGGCCAGTACTTTTGCTAACCTAAAAAGGTTTATACTTAAGTATTTTTAACATTTATTTGGTTTTATTAATACCATTTGTTCTCATGGCCATTATTTTACATCATTTCCTTACGGAGCTGTAAAGGAGGTTTCTCCAGAATATGAGTTGGAATGGATCTTGTCGTACTAGCGACGTATTGTTTGCTACAAAATGAATGAATAAAAGGAATGTAATCTAACCTAGACCTAATAAATGCTTTATAGAATATTGGTTACTGGATTGCTTTCCCAAGCTGTTCTTCTCAATATGACTCTCAACATATTCTTTTACCATACTGTCCACTTGAATATTTGAATTCATTTTAGAGTCTAGCCAAATACCCAGATATATGTATGAATTTACTACTTCTAATCTAATCTACTGTGGGTAAGGTAGATGATTAGCAAATATGGACTTGTTTTTTTTGATAAGATCATTGCTTTACATTTGCTTTATGACAGTGTCAAGCCCCTTTCCCATAAAAAGTTTAATTGAATTGATTCCTTGAGTGGGTTCCTAATGTATACTACCAATTCTTCCGCTGAAGAGAGCAGCTTTATACTGGCCGGAAGGTATGTATTAATACTGGCCATATATTTATGTTGAAAAGAAGTGGGCTTAATGAACTAGCCTGTGGAAGCCCAGATTTTATGTATCTTTATTTACATTTTGAGAACTTTGTCAGCCATAATATCTATGTATACCCGGTTATACGCCGCTTCTAAATTTAAAAACGTTGCTTTTATAATATTTTTAGAATTTTTCTTCTATTTTTAGAGTTTTTCTCACTACTGAGATAAGAGTGATCGGCCTGTATGCATTTGAATTGGATGCTGCCAAATCAACCGCTTTTTTGTGGCCACTAATTTACTAGTCTTCAAGAATCTGGTTCCTTTTTCTTCAAGACTTTATTGAATTCCCAAAGAAGGATAGATTTTGCCTTCTGTCCAAGTTCTGTTAAGATAATATATGCTATGTTATCTTCAGCAGAAGCAGTGCTTTTGTTTGTTTTAAGACACATTTTTAATTCATACTTGGAGAAACTTGATTGGAGACTTTGTGTCTGTTGGTGCTGCGTTTTTACCAATCTTTTGAGCTACTGGAGATGCTCTTAGGTTGGAAGACTGATTTGTTGAATTTTTAAATTTTTGTCTATACTTCCATGGTTCTGGACTTTTACGATTTACAAAATTTTTTGAAACTGTTTTTTTTTTCCTTTTGCTTTTTTTTTTTGTTAATGTTTCTTAAATTTGATTAAGTCTTCTAATCTACCAGTTCTTTGGAGGGTCTTTAAGAATTTTTTTTTGTCACCAAGCTACTGCATTTGTCATTCTACTATGTACATGGATTTTGAGAAAAGCTTGTAGATTTGAATTTAGGTGTACTTTTTTTTGCCGACTTCCACATAATTTTTGTAAACTCTTCTATATTACTATTGTTCTGCTTCCTATTTACTGCTTGATTTACTTCACTTCTATACATATCCCACTTCATTCTTCCAAGGTTCATTATGTCAGATTGTAGTAAAACTCTGTTCACATTTTTATCTAAGTTAACTTTAGTCGATATGGGAAAGTGATCACTTTCCATATTATCATTCAGAGTAGTTGTTCTCAAGTTAATGGCAATACTAGTTGATACTATGACCAAGTCATTGATTCTTGATTTGGTGTTAGTAAAATGTGTATGTTTCTCATTATTTATCAGTACCAAGTCCATATTGTTCATAACCATTTCAAGATGTAGTTCATTTCTATTATGGAACGGTTGGTCTCATCTTGATGATTAACGAAGTTTGACACCAAAAAGTTACTTCTTTCTGAGTTTATATGTGTATCAGGAGGCACATAACCTGGTATAACCGTCTTTGGTGGATGATTGAAGTCTGGAACGTCTGAGGTGGAAAGATGACTATTTTTCATTAGCTTCCGTTCTCTCTTCCAACTGGCATATTATGGTAATCTGGTACATTTTTGATACGATCAACTGGCCACCATGTTTATGACAAGGCTATCACATCCGTTTTTTGTTACTTATATAAGATCTACTATTCTTTGACAGCATTTTCAAACATTGGCGATCTTGGAGAGTCATAATTGGAAATATAATTTTTATTTTTTGTATAATGTTCAGTGGTGTTTAGGCCAACAAGGTAGTTTACAATTTAGTTGATACAACTTTCCTGTGTTTTAGCATTGATTTTTAGTCTAAGGCAGTTCCTTATAAGATATACTAATTTTCTAGTTTGGTTTTATTTTGGCCTTGTAGGCCAAGGTGTCCGGAGCTCTAATTAATTTTGTGCCTTGATGATTTTTCTCTATAGGCATATGAATGTTTAGGTGGACTTTTTGTCATTGTTTTAAATCTTAAGGTGCTTGGTCTTTGATAGTCTTTTACAATTTTTGGAAAAAGTGGTTTGTTAACTATTTGCAGTTAGTCTGCTAACGGGTTCTGCCTGCTTTCCTATCTTTGATCTTGGAAAGTCTCTCCCTCATTCTGTAAATTTATAGTATTGTCCGTGCTATGCCTCATAATGAGAGCAATTGTGTAGGCTCATAGGCACATTGGTTTATCTTTGCAAAATTTGCTTATGTGCCCATATCGCAGGCACTTTAAGCATTGTATGACTCTTTGGATATATGTTTCTACTATCTTATAGTTATGATAAATACTTACTCTTTCTGGTAAGACTTTTGTCCTAACTGTTATTACAATGGTTCCGGTTAGAATATTTCTGACAATCCTTTTGCATGGTACTGATTGCATTGGAATAAAAGCTTTTAATTTATACTTAACCAAAAATTGTGAAAACACAAAATTATTTGTATATTTTGCTTGTTAAATTTTATGGTAGCTCTATTATACCCTCTTTTTTTAACAGATAAAACTATTTTAGTTTGATTACTTATTGTGCATGAGGCCCCTTTTGTCAATAAATTGACCAGTGGCAATTGTCTCAAAGATCTTCTGAGCAACACCATCTATTAGTCTAATCCTAATAGCTATTTTTGATTTGTAACAAGAATATTTAATCTGAATGGTTTATTCATATTATTTAGTTTGTTTGACTTCCCTGCATCTTTTTTTTTTATATATTTGTTGTCTTACTTTTATCAAATATAGCAACTGACAAGCTATGTACAGTTAGGTTTGGTTCACTTTACTGAATTTTAAAATTATCTTCTGTAAGGGGAGTGCCCATTTTGCTATTAAGAGTTTACGCCAATTATGTAAGAACATGGAGATTGGTTTATATAGTAAACCAGTTTTCAAGTTGTTTCATCAAGAAAGTTAGCGCAAATTTACAATTTTTAAAAATGTTTGCTGTAATTTGACTTTTTTGGGAATAGGGAAATTTTGTACAGCCTGGACACGTTTATAAGAAGAAGGCATCAACCAATTATTGACTTAATAGGAGTTAGAACGCAACACAGTAATTTAATTTGTTAAAATTAACATTGGGTCGGCAGTTTGGCGGAGTGGATAGCAATAACAAAAGTTAAACAACGGCAAGACTTTCATGGTTGACCAATAAAGTTATGCAGAGCGTCACGTTTCTCCCAATATGGGCCTAGTACCTAATATAGGCAACTATACATACACATTTTTTTTTTCTGTAGTTTGGTGTACCAGACACCTTAAGTCATACACCAAAATGTTAAATGGGGTTAAATAAACAAAATTAGCATTGTTTTGAGCGAAACAGAAAATTTGTATATTTTAGTAAAAAAAAAACAAATCAAGATGTTCTTTAAACGACCGGAATGTAACAAATAGGTTGAGTGGAAGTGAACGAGTGTACAAGCTTACTGTTGTTTGACAATTTTTAGAATTTAACATAGTAATTTCTTGATCTTATCTAGTACACTGACGGTGTCTAACATTTTAACATGGCGAATACTGTTATTCTTTTTCACAGTCGTAATTAGAGACAGGACTTTTTAATTCTTTCAATTACCTGTTGCGCAGAATTTTTATTGGCCACAGAAATGACAAGAAGAATTTGAGAGACCAAATAGATTTTATTATTGCTAGAGTAGAAAAAAGTCAGTGGAATTCCTACTAAAGGTTTACATGATGTCCACGAAAGAAGAAAGGATTAAGAAAGTTTATTGATTTTATCAAAATAAAGAGTAGGTATATGGACTATAAAGCGCCGATAGAAAGGCAAAAACTAAATTGAAGAAACAGGAGTAGAAGAATAAAAGGAAGAAGTGTCGCTTTTAACAATTAGAATTGAAAATTTGAACCTTATTTACAATTTTAGTCGATTCTAGGTCTCCGAAGATTAGAGAAGTCCGTAAAACTCATTAGAGGTTTTTTTGGGATCTTAGATAGATTTAGATTTAGCGAATAAAAAGCTCCATTGATTCTATCAAAGAAAAAAGACGGTATTTTGACCATGAAGTGCTGGCAGAAAGGCTGTAGGTTGAACTAAAAAGGGCAGACTTAAGAGATGACAACGCAGAAGAGTCGCTTATAACAACTCAAACCGAAACGTCGAACCTTATCTACAACTTTAGGCGGTACGAAAAGATAAGCATCATGCAGCTAGAGAAACATTTTTTTGGCAACATCAACACTGCATCTCAGCCGCCGTAGGTTATTGCATTACTGTTAAATGTTAGGACATTAATCCAGAGATTTATTTGAAGGTATATGTTTTCATGAACGGAAGCAATTCCTGCTCTTAGTTACTTCAAACCAAAGAAACGTAGCCGACTCGTAGAATTCGTCATGTGGCATCAATGGCTAGAGTTGAATGGTTAAGAAGTAGAAAGAGAGATTGACAGAAGACAGCGGTTTCAGAATTTAACTACAAACATTTGACTAAAATATTTTTTAGCGTACCCTAGACACGATCCCATTGGATTCGAATCGCAGTTACGTTAAGATAACGCTGAATTGCTATTCTTTTTATATGTAGTAGCATAGCAGCAACGCATTTGTATTGATGTCATTGATGTCATTATGATTTAATTGCGATGCGATTGGGATGGCGGAGTGTCTAGCTCTGTGGTGTATTGTGATGAAAAATTGGCATTGTGTAGCTCTTTCTCTGAGCGTAACCGAATAATGTTTTGCGTTTAGTATTAGTGAGATTGATTTTACATGCTAACTGCTTGGAATTTAGGTTTCTGCAGCAATGGTAGGGAGGTGACAAATTGTTTTGTAAATACTGTTTTATGAAAATTAATTACCAATAAAAGTTGTTGTTAAAAATGTACATAAAATTGCCAAATTTCCAGTTGTTTGTAAGAAATTATAATCAAAACCTCAGTAATTAATCTTTTCTTCTTGTAAGCGAGTGACTCCGAAAACTAAATCATAAAGCATCCCCCGTCAGCATTCTATTCCATTTTAATAAATATTTAAATTTTAATTCACTGGTTTGCAATTAGTAGTAAACAATACACATCCATATTTCAATCCTGGCCGGGCCTGGGCGCCGTCGAGAAGAAAATAATCAAGGACGCCATTTAACTCGACTAAAATTTAATAGTGAAATTAAAACCGAACCGCTTCCTTACTTTGCAATTAGTTTCGTTGTGCAGCAGAAAATTCAATTATATTGTAATTAATTTGTAGAAATAAAGCACCGCATTTTATAACTTATTTAGTTTAAGAACCAATTTAAACTAAAAACATATGAATAAATGCTCCTTTTTCTATTCATGCATAATGACTTGGACTATATAACATGTTTTCGATTGAGAAATAATGTGGAGGGGTGTGGAATTTACTGTAGCAATTGTAATAACTATAAGACTGATTACTTTTGTCATCTCCCTGTTTGGTAACAAAGGAATTTCCCTTTTTTTCGCACTATTGAGAGGAACAAATGGCCATTGTGCGCTATATGATAGGTAACATTCCACAGGTAATAATAGTGTATTATTGTTACATGATGAAATCCTCCAATTTCTTTCTTAATGGCCTAAATAAATATATGAATTAGCGCCTATTAACAACGTACTAAAATAACCAATAAAATCTAGATAATGACTGTATTAATTTGTTTATTACGAATATGGTAGTTAAAAAAATAAAATCGAGCTGTTTGCACCTCTGCTTTATGAGTTGCATGTCGCCGACTAAATGCCTCGTAAACCGAAGACAAAATCGCAACATGCACTGCGAAGTCGTGCGGATCCACTTTTACGGAAAATTGCACCTGCAGTAAGTCGGTTTCGTTTTTCGAGTGTGTGCAATTCCGCGGCCGTCATCATCTTCCTACATTGTTAGTGCAAATCATGCATTTATTTTGTGCAACTGTTGTATCTCTTTAATGTTGTAACTCTTCTGTTGATTGGGTTGGTTGTAGATGTTATTATATAAAACTTTGTTCACTACTTTAATATTATTTATTAATAATTATTTCTTTACTTGAGCCTTGCGGCCCAAGCTCAGAGCTACCGCTCTTTACAGTCTTTAAAATATAACTGACTTAAAACTATTTCTCTCGCATATTTATATTGGTAGATAGGGATGAAACCGACCCTTGACCATAAACAGATGGTTTATAATCTTAATGGGTTTTTACAGTCATAAAATCGGGTTGGGACACAACATTACTTCCCCCTCAAATTAAAAATTTTTATGAAACAAAAATTTACCAATATAATTATGTGGAGTTTAAAAATTTACATTTATAATAATAATTAATTGACTAAAGAAATACAATAAAATTAATAGCTAATAACATTAAACTAAATATATATATTTATTTTTATTTGAATACAATATATAAATAGTTTTGATTCTTTCTTTTACTAAATAAACCGTTTAAAAATGTTTGATTCAATTAATTCAACCTTTACAACTTTTTATGTCAATACTACTTCATATGAAAACTTTTTAATTTTTGAATACTTAAATTTGTCTTACTTTGAAACAAATAAATTACAAACATAGACGCCAGTCTTCTTGAATCGCACATAGCTAAATTTCAAGAGCAGGATACGTCTTGATTTACCCGCCAGCTCTTAGCTAAGGTTTAATCAACTAAAACCATTTACAATCTTCAAAGATTTATGTATTGATTTTCAAAGTTAAAATGTAGAATTATATATTGTTTATGATTTTACAATTAAAATTTTAATATAGAGTCAAATCTATTTATAAATTAAATAATGACTATACAATATGTATGTTTTGTTGATATATGTTTCATACCTTAATAAATTTACTGTAAACACATTTCCACATTTAAACATGATGTGGAGAATAATTTTCACAACACAGCAGCGGAGAAACGGCGAAAATATCTTCGTGCGAGCGGCAACACGATGGCGATACTTAATGGGTTTTTACAGTCATAAAATCGGGTTGGGACACAACACAACTAACTCATCATCGCAAACAAGAAAAAATAGTAACGCGACGTGCCCGAAATCCTCGATCGTGAGCATTTAACTCTCCATTATATCCGTCTGCGTGGGCGAGATGCAGGGAATGTTTGTTTAAAGCCAACAGGAAAATTGATACTCGGTGATTTAGTATTTTGCGAAAATTCGTGATGGATTTCTAAAGAAATTACAGGTAGAGGAATAATAATAAATATGATTGGAAAATGATAACGAAATTTATAATTCAACTAAGTATTAATAATTAGATGACCTTTAACCGTAATTTAGAATCAAACATTATAATAATAATTTATTTTATCACAAAAATATAAACTTTTTACATATATTGAGGTTTACAAGTAATTATAGAGTAAGAAGACTTCACTTACTATCAGTCAAGGCTACGCAAGTTCCAATATGTTTTCTGAACTTATATACGAGGGTTGTCTACAGCTGACGCTGTTTTCCTTTTCTCAACTGTAATCTCCATTTGTTTCGGTCCATTCAGTCTTCTTCCTGGAGTCCTCTATCTTCCATAGCTTTATTGACCTTATCCCTAAATGATCTTCTAGGTCTTCCTCTTTTACGCTTTCCTGGCAGGCTTTATTTCGTTACCTGCGAAATTAATTTGTTTTGATCCGCTCATTTAATATGGCTATACCAGATTAGTCGTTTCTCCTCGATGAAGTCTAGTGTATTCGTTTCTACACTTATTCTCCATTTTATTTCTTTATTCCTTATTCTATCCATCTTGTAATTCTGCAGTTCCTTCTCCAGAACTCCAACTCCGTTGCTTTTATTTTGCCTTTAGTTTTTTTTATTTATTATCCAGTTTTTTTTATATAAAATGTTAATAAAACACAAACGGCTAGATGAAATTTCATGATCTTGAATTTATTTTGTAGCCATGAGTATCCGGTTATACATGAAATATTACATCAGCAAAATGGCTGCCACGGCTGGCCTTACAATAGTCCATTCTCTTGACTCAATTTTTCAGAACTTTTTGCAAAGTCTGCGGTTCTATCTCAGCAATGGCATTTTGGATATTGAATTTAAGATTGCCAATCGTTGCTGGATTGTTGGTATAACAACGTTCTTTAACGGCACCTTAGATATAAAAGTCCATGGGCGTCAAATCGCAGCTTTTTGCTGGCCAATTTGCGTCTCCACGACGGCTGATTAACACGATTTTCGAACTTTGACTGCAATAAGTCGATAGTTTTGTTGCTAGTGTGGCATGTCGCCTCATCTTGCTGGAACTAGATGTTGACCACATCCAAACTAGAAATATGTTCCCAAAAAAGTTTGCTATCATGGTCCTATAGCGGTTTCCGTTGACCGTTTTGCCAGATTCAAAGAAAAATGGGCCAATGATGCCGCCGGCTCATAATCCGCACCATACAGTCATTCGTTCGGGATGCATTGGCTGCTCAACGATCACGTGTGGGTTTTCCGATGCCCAAATCTTGCAGTTTTGCTTGTTTACATAGCCCCCGCGGTGACAATGCGCTTCATCGGAAAAGATAATTTTTTTGCCAAAATTCACCATCGGCTTCCAGTTGCTCTAAGGCTCAATTAGCGAAGTTGTATCAAAGTGGATGGTCAACTCTTTTTACCTGCTGTGTTATTTGGATCTTATAGGCGAATAAACAGATGTCTTGATGCAAAATACGACTCAAGGTAGTGCGGCTAATGTTCAATTGCTGAGAGCGATAACGAGTTGATGTTTTTGGGTTGGCTTGCACACTACAGGCTACAGCAGCAGTATTCTCGGGCGTACGAACCGGACGAGCCTGTGGAACTTTAGTACGGTTCACCAGCATACCAGTTTCACGAACTTTGTGCACACATTTTTTCAGACACTTGCATTTGGTAATATTTGCTACCGAATTCTGTACGCAATTTTTGCACTGATTCTGCAATACACGAATTACATTCAAAGTAAATTTTTAACATTTTCCAACGTTCATTGAGCGTATAGCGTGCCATTTTGTTAGCCGGGTGTTGTATACTGAAGAACTTCATACATCAGATGTCAAATATCATGACAGTAAAAATAAAGTTCGAACTATTGTATTGTGTATTCTTGAGCTTGTCCTAGTCGATTTTTAATTTTGTTTTTTGTAGTTCCAGTTTTTGGTATTATGCATCCTAGATATTTGAAAGTTGCTGTTCTTTTAATCCCTTTAGTTTTATCCAGTGCTAGATTTTGTACTTTCTCCTTTGTGTTGTTAGGTATTCTATTTTGTCGAAATTTTTCTCTAGTCCAAATTTATTGTATTCTTCTTCCAGTTTCCGAAGCATAAAGCTTAGGTTGTTGTCGTCTTGTGCAATTATCACTTGGTCATCTGCAAAGCTTAGTGTATATAGGTGCTTTTCTCTTATTGGGATGCCCATTTCTTCGTATTTCCTTTTCCATAGTCTTGGTGTTTGTTCTATTAATATCTTAAATAGTGTTGGTGACGTGGAACAACTTTGGAGAAGTCCTTTTGTTGTTTTAAATCCTTTTGATAGGCGGCTTCATATTTTGATGTATACTATATTTTCATAGTACATTTGTTTTACAGCTTCTATAGGCGTTTTTGATATTTCAATTTGTTCTAATGCCTCTCATATTTTCTTCCTAGGGATGGAATCGTATGCTTTAGGATAGGTGCACGTCTCTATTTTTTGCCATTTTCTTTTCTAAGAGCTGTTGTATTGTATTAATGTGGTCTATGCATGATTTTCCCGCTGTAAAGCCTGATTGGTCTTCTTCAATTTTACCGATAATTTGTTCTTCTAGTTATTGTTTAATTATTTTTCCGTATAAACGGCCAATTGTGGACAGTACACTGATTTCTCTATAGTTTTTGTATTTTTTTCTGTTCTTTTTTTTAAATACTGATGTTATATAGGCCTCCGCCCATTCTTTACGCATTTTTTTTCCGTTTAATGCTCCTTGGAACATTTGATGGGCAATTCTAGTTAGTTTTTTGGGTTCGTATTTAAAGAGTTCTGGTTATATTCCTCCAGTGCTTGCGGATTTGCCATTTTTTAGAGATTTGATTGCTTTTCTTACATCTTCCAGTTGTATTTTTAGGTTCAAATTTATTTGTGTCTGTTTTTTGTTGTTTGCACATTTGGTGCTTAAATTGAGGGCGGGTTTCGGTTAGTAGCTCTTTGTAGTATTTATCCCATCCGAGCTTTTTCATTTGTGTTTTTTCTTAATGTTTTAAGTATTTGCCATGACTCTGAGTTTCTTGTTCTTCCGATGTATTGTTCTAAGTTCTGACAAGTTCTTTCCCAGTTCTCATTCTTTTCTTTTTGTATTTTTCCTTTTAGATCTAAGTTTTTCATTTCTTTAGTATTCAAATATTTCATATGTAGTTTTTTTTTTCTGCTAAGCACTTTCTGGTTTCTTTGCTGATCTAAAGTTTGTAGTTTTGTTTTCTTTGTTCTTTTTCGCACCAATGTTTCTAGTGCCGCCTCCTTGATATTGTTTTTTAAAGCTTTGTACGTTTGTTCTAAGTTTTCATATGTAAACTCTTTTAGTTTTTGTTCTAGTCTTTGTTGGTATTGGTAACAAATTTACTTGTTTTGAAGTAAGTGCAGTTTAATTTTCTTTTTTTCTAAGTTTTTCTCTTTTATTGGTTGGGTTTTATGGTTGCTAGTTATTTTAATTTGCATTTCAGCTATTAGTAGTTTGTGGTCTGTTTCGAACTTAGCACCTCTTTTTACTCGTACGTCTTTTATGTTTATTTGTCTATTTTTTTTGTAATAAAATATTCTATAATGGATCTTAGATTTTGTGTTTCTTGAGTACAAGTAATTTTGTGGATTTGTTTGTGTTTATAGAATCCATTCATAATTCGTAAGTCGTTTAGTTTACAGAACTTTATTAATTTTTCTCCGTTATTATTTAAAGAGTCTTTGCCAAATGGTCCCACTGTATCGTCTCCTCTCTTGTTTGCGGTTCATCTGTTAAGGTTTCCTGCTATAATGATTTCATCGGTTGGTTTTGCTTTCTCTACTTGTTCTTGGAGTGTCTCTATAAACCTATCTTTCTTTTGCACTGTGCTATCTTCCGACGATCCATATACTACTATAATGGTAATAGGGGTTCCTCTTATTTTAATGTGTACTGTTATTACTCTTTTGCTTACGGCTTTCCATGATTGTATTAATTTTATTTATTTTTTTTTTACTAGAATTCCAACTCCTGCTCTTGCTCTTTCTTCTTTTTTGACTCATCTCTGTGCTATTTTCTTTTTTCCTTGTTTCATTAATAATCATTATGTCTATTCTCAGATTTTCAAATTCTTCTACTACTTCTCAGTCTTTAGTTCTCCATCTCTGGAGGTCGTATTTCTTTTTGTTTTTTTTCTTCTTCTTCTTTTTCCGGTTGAGTTTTAAGTCTGGGTTAATAGTCCCGTTTGCATGATTGCCCTTCCCGTAAAGAGGTGTGGGTTTTCACCCGGGAGTTTTTCCGTTTGGTTTTTATTTTGCATATGAATTATCTTTCTATTTGGTTTTACATGTGTCAGGAGGCTAAACCCTGACGTCACAACCCCCTACTGGGAGGCCTATATTTTTTAGCTGTCCGCTCTGGATCAGACGCTATTATTAGCCGTCCATTCTGGGTCAGACGCTAACTCTCTTTTATATTATTTCTAAAAGCTGGGTTGTTACCTACGCCTACCGAAGCCTTTTCTCTCCGTCTTCTTTGTCGGTGTGGTCTTCACCCGTAACCCTGGGTAAGGGTAAAGCGATATACCCCGCGACACTGGGTCCTCAGCTTAACTTAGTCACCAACTTTAGTTGGGTTCACCTTCGCGACTTGGACGCGCCAGCTGAGAGTTACCTAAATGTGCACAGAGGAAGTTGACTCTATACATCTTAAGCCGGGTTAATGGGTGTGTATGGCACCACACCCAAAGGCTGAACTTAATAATTATTATTTTGTTTGCTTTCTCCTACACTAGAATTAATGTTAGATGCACTAACTACTGTGTGTGTGAGGACAACGAAGTAAGTTTATTACTATGTCGCTTTGCTCTAGAGAATAAAGCATGAGATAGTGATAGTGGGTTTGTCAAAAGGATGCAATATAACACCAAAGAATATCAATAGTGGCCTCAGTGACTGATGTGCTGCTACTAGTATAGTCATTGCTTCTTGGTTATGCTTCAAGTAGTGGGTCGACGGAAATTGTGGCTTGAAAGTTTGAGATTGAGAAGTGTTTTCTCATTCCGGGTTTTTCTTTTAAGCTTGATAGAAACAGGAAAATACTAAACTCAACCCAACAAAAACTAAGAGTCGCAAGATAATGCCACCACATTCCTAGGTTAGGTTAGGTTTAAGTGGCAGCTAACGCTCACATAGGCTTCAGATAGGCCCGTTGTGTTACCACAGTACTTAAAAGTACAACCCTCCTCAGGGGATTTTGTCAAACTATTTCGAGCCGTGAATGAACTTCACGAGAGTCTGCGCATCTAGTGATGCGAGGTCAGAGAGGTCATCAAAGAAAGGTTGGCCTAAGAAGAGCAATCGTGTTGCGGACAGAAAGGGGCATTGGCATAAGTAATGCTGAACACTCTCCTTTTCCTCCTCGTCCAGGCAGCTACCTGCAGTAGTCTCGCTTTGCTATACCTAGTCTCTCAGCGTGCTTGCCGTGATGACTCCCACTGTCAGTCTGATATCGTTTCTTTTTAAAGAGACGATGTTGGTGCTTTTTTTCCTATTTCGGTGAGGCCATACTTGCCTGGTTACCTCGCAGGTATCTTCATTTCATCCCTCTACCTTTGCTCCGCTAGGTTTGAGGTTATTTCGGCTATGGTCTCCTTGCACGAAGCAAATGGAATACCAATATCCTGTAATACTTTGGTTGAGTGCAGGCTTGTGATATTCTTTGCAAGTTCATCCGCTTCTGTGTTACCTGGGATCCCGCTGCGGCTTGGCACACGCTAGTAATTGCGCTGAGAGCAGCTTGGCTATCGGTGTAAATGTGGATCTGTTCACCAGGGTTCCCATTTACCATCAGCCTTTCTGCTGCTTCTTTTATGACGGTTACCTCCGCCTGCAGAACGCCGCAGTAGTCAGGCGTAGGCTGATTCTGAGGTTGAGGTTGTTGGAGAATACTCCGCAGCCCACTTTGTCCTCCCTCTGTGAGCCGTCTGTATAGACCTGTGTGTGTCCTACTGGTATACTTTTTTTCCATCCACTCTTCTTTAGAGGGTATGTGATATGAGAATATGTTGCCAAAAGCAGGTGTTGCTTGACAGCGGTTTTTGGGGATTCCTTTAAATTCATTGATTATTCCGGCGTGACCACAATAATCCGATGTTAACATTTTACCGACTTTAGTCTGAGTGCTGCGGTTGCCCATTAGATCGACCGCGGCTATGTCCAGGAATGTCTCCAAGGCTTTTATAGGCGTTGTTCTCATGGCTTCCTTTATCATGAGCGCCGCGATTCTCTGCACTTTTACAAGCGCCATTTGATGGACTCTTTTATTAAGTGCCGGCCACCATATGAATACGTCGTAGTAGAAAATTAGTGTAACTACGGCTCTGTATAGCCAGAAGGTAATCTTCGGGTTGAGGCCCCAGGATTTTCCTACCGCTCTCTTGCTTTCCGTACTATATTAAGCTTCCATGATAACTTTCGGTCTAGTATGATATCTAAGTATTTGGCGCTCTCCTTGATCGTCAGTTCAGTGCTCTTTAGCATTGGGGCCACATCCCTAAAAACAAATCAAATGAGAAAACTGAGAAAAATATTTCCTTACAGTCAAAGAGACAAAAAACAAAATAGAACAAAACTCTATCAAGGAAGAGATTATCGGCAAATAGCAGGAGCAGTGGAAAATTGCCTCAAGAGCGTATGGCTGCACATGGAAAAATAAATTACTAACAAACAGAAGCACAAACCGAACACGCGCTTACACCTGCAACCAAACAAACAAATCTTACTAAAAACAAATTGACACGGCGGAGCAACCGGTATTTCCGTTCAAAAAGTGGAAGTAAAAAAATAAAAAAGCAGAACACAAATTGAAAGAAGAGATTAAAATGTAATAAATATCAGCAACATAATGCTCAAAAATAAAAGATACTCATATACTAAAAAAAAAAAAAAACTGAAAGAAGATCAAATTGGTAAGAAATGCCCTAGCGACAAATGCCATCATAATGTGTAAAACAAAGAGAAGTTTTAGTGGGTATAGTTCCTCAAAATAGGCGGCAGAGTTCCACAGATTCAGATGGAATGAATAAGCATTAAAAAAAAAGCAAAAGAAACTTTAATCTCTTCAGGCGCAACCCCAGGTGGCGCATAGAAGAAATTGCAGTAGCGGACAATACAATATTACGGTAACCATATTTCTCCGTCAGTAACACTACCATTTTTTCTTTTGTTTTTCCTTGAACTAGTTTAAATCCGCCCCTGTATATTTATGTTTTTGTTTAAACTCTATATAAAACTTAAATAAAATTTTCAATGTTTGCGCATTTATTGATTCAATATGTTCCTTATATAAGAAAAGCGAAAAATATTAGTACCCCTGCGTTTGGCGACTGCTACCCTTAGTGGTGCCCTATTCGCAAACAAACTCAATATTTGAATAAACATATTTGATACCCAATACTGTCTCTGCTCTTCCACCTATGATTAATACCAACAATATAACAATAAATATAAAATCTGAATTGAATAGGGTTAGTTATGATTGCTAATTAAATATCAGTGATGTTATTTAGAAGTGGCCATTGTTACAATATGAATGATGACTCCATTTGAAAAAATAAAAATGAAATCGCCAATTTTGATTTGTGTCGGTTCGTTATTATGAAAAGGGTGGTTGAAGTGGGACCGCACAATTCATCGCTAGCCTTCACAATTGCAGAGTAGGAATTTCATTTTCGATATGTATGCCCGGTTATTTCGAATAGGCGGACGTTTTTACTGTGCAGGTAGAGGTGAATGTTGGAAATAATAATTTATGCGCCCTACTATTTTATGTTCAAAGCGACGACGTGTAAAAATGTATAGTAATGAAAAGTTGCACTTTAAAACAATAATAACTACACGCTGTGTGCAGGACGTGATATAAGAACCGCTTTCATTTTATTGTATATTATGCTATCTTTGTAATGCTTTATACCTTTTGTTAAGCTCGAATTCCTAATCATAACTGTCAACAGATTTCAAAAAAAGTGCTTTAAGATAATTAAAATTAGTAGAAGCTGGGTGGTCATAACCGAAATTAAAACGTGATAATTTCCCACGGTTTTATATTAATTTCCCAATTGATTTATAAAATAAAGCAAATTTAATATAGCCATCTAATTTTTAACATGAGTTGATTATAGCATGTTGATAGACAATATGATCACATGTTATGAATGAAGGAAGGAATAATTAACATCTGTAACCCATCATGGCTATACTTTGCATCGACTAAAATACGAGTTATTTTGACACGGCTATTATATACTGCCGTGTGTTATGAAATTATTGAATAAAGCAAAGATAAACGCCGCCTGTAATCTTGATCTAATCTAAACAATATAAATATTTTTCCGGATCCATTGTTGCGAGTATAATTCAATTGGGATTCCTTGATAATTCGTTGGCCTAAATGCCGATCGTAATCAAGAGTTATGGCGTGCTTCCGTAACAAATGTACCGCAAATGCATTGACATCTGTATACAGAGAGTTGGTATGCTTGGGCAGCGATTCCATCGGATACACTACGCCCGACAATTAGTCAACTAATAAATAAACCAAACAAAACATTTTCACACCGATGCTATACTCCCTGCTGATCGTTGATATAAACATAATAAAAAATAAAGTGGATCAAAACGTGGGGTACAATTTTTGGGAATTATGATGTCAACAGAGTAAAAAAAACATTGATTGATGTTTTGTTGATTTCATTAACAGTTTGCTTCCTATTAATGGGGTAATTTTTTACATTTACTAATGGAACCAGTAAATCGATTTAATTTGATAAAATTTTTATTTTTATAAAATTTAATTTTTAAGCATTAGCTCTATACTAGATCTGAATTGCAAAAATTAAAACTCAGATGCAATGCTAAATAACAAAAAAATATGTTACAACAGGGCATTAATTAGTATTCAAACGCTATTAAGACTGCCGCTTGTCAACATTTTTAAACCATAAACGGCTTAAAGTTTTTAGTCATAATTGTCAGTTCAGTAGTACAAATACATAACCTGTAATGAAAAAGCAAGTACTAAACCTGTTACCGAAAGATAATATAACTAGGGAGACTATAAAACAAGGTTTTGAACTATAATGGTAACAACAAATTTTCAAAATTTGATGATAGTTTATTTTAAATAGCTGCAATAATTGCACCTTTAGTAGTTTAGAGTTAGTTTCCAAATATGTTGTTGTCAGAACTCAACATATGCCAAGTTTGTAGTATCAAAAAACATTTCTTTGGCTTGTTTAGATTGGTATTTGTAACGCAATTGCTTTGCCAGTACTGCCAAGTATAAGTAAATTTGCAAAAAGCTGCTCAAAATTAGCATTGCATCGTGATGATAGTTGCGACCGTCTTTCCTAACCTACATAAGAATCAATTCATTGTAAAACTCTTAAACTTTCGCTCTAGTAACATTACTAGAGGGAAAGTTTTTCTGGGTCAGTAACTGGCAATGACACAACCAGTGCAGCCAAGTAAACAAAAATCTTCTAATCACCCAGGAGAGTCAGATGGAGCGGGAGAAAAAAAAGATAAAGGAACCGAGACTGGTCTCAACCCAGGCACAGGTCCTACTCCCGGGTTAACTCAGTAGCAAACCCGGTCCTGGAGTTAAAATGATGTCCAAGATGGAGTCAAGCTTCAATCGGAAGCTTGAAACACTCAACGCCACTATCATAACTATAATACACACCTGGCCATTATTGCTCGCGTTCTATCACCATAACCCTCCGCCGAGGAAAGCATGGAGATGGCTGACCCCGACGAGGAAAAAAAGCCAAAACAACGTCATTTAGGGACAAACATCAAGCTCCGCACTCTTTTTGGAAGACGAGGGCAAACTTGCCAGCTCCTTTTAAGTGCCCAAAGAGATCGGTTCCGCCGCTGACCTCCTCGACCTCTTAAAAAACAGTGGTTGAGTTTTCCCATCAAACAGGTCCTACAGGCCATTAGCCAAACTCCCAGTTGCTTTCATAAACAGCCTCTCAACAGTCATAAGCGGCTAATCTTACAAGCCCTTCAGGCCAAAGAATACAAAAATCATATGCTCAAAAAAAGC
This sequence comes from Tachinus rufipes, assembly GCA_963932245.1. NCBI lineage: Eukaryota > Metazoa > Arthropoda > Insecta > Coleoptera > Staphylinidae > Tachinus > Tachinus rufipes. The sequence continues at coordinate 18,586,738 of OZ010746.1, read as the reverse complement.
ATTTTTGCCAAAAGGACATTCACTGAGGTTTTTGTTAGACAAACAATTTCAAATTCCCGAGGTACTCCAAATATTTATGAAATTACAATATTGCAATATTGTCCTCTTTTAATACTTATGAGGGAATTTGAATGATTTCGACCATCAGAAATCAACAGCTTTCCTCAAATTTGAAAGGCCAACTTTTATATCTGGCCGACCACTAATAAACGCCGATGACAAACGTGGGTCAGGCACTCAAATCATTAAGATTTGCGCCAACCAATATTTGGTGAATGTGAAATAAATTTGTTTGTTTTCCATTAATGTAGTCCGGTGTCTTTTTTCTATTTAGTTTGACATCTATCTATAATTTTTTTTTTATATGTCGTTCTTTTTTTGTCACTGTTTTTTGTAGGTTTTTCTTTTTTGCTCTGCCATATCGGAGGAATAGCGGCTATTGACAGAATGGCTTCTATCGATATCGTACGGTATACGCTTGCAATTCTGAACGTCACTATTTTTTTTGCACTACAAGCATGTTTTTGTACATGTTATGACGGTTTTTATGTTTTTGGCGTGATTTTTACCAGTGCCAGTACTGTTTTCTTGTTTTGCAATTACCTATTTGATATGCTCTTTCATACTCATGTTATGTTCAAAGAATACTTCAAGATTTTTTTGTTTTAAATTTAATGTTTTCCGCTTCTAGTGTTTGGTCTACTTTCTTTAATTATTAGCATTAACTCTGCTATTTTATCTCTTATTTGTTTTATTGTGCAATATGCCAGCTTGGTAATTTTATTTTTATTTTTGACCTTAACAACGATAGCCGTATCGTTGGCAAAGCGTAACACCTTAACTCTTCTTGGTGACGTTTTTATTTTCAGGATTTTGTTATATAAGCAATACCTTCTATTTTTATATGAAAATCTTTTTGCCGCTATGGCTTCTCCTAAACCCTTACTGATTTGGGTGCAGCTTTTCTTCTATTGCTTCTCTTAGCCTTTCTGCTTACATCTTTTCATACACATCACTTATTGAGTTGAGTAGACAAATTGGTCTATATTTTGTTGGCTTTTGCACTTTGTTAGTTTTTTTTTTCTAAAACCATCAACCTTCCATGTATCTTGAAAGTTACCGGCTATAAACTCGTTGTTGATTATTGTTATTATTTTTTTTGTGGAGGGCTTGTCTAATTCTTTGATATTGCTTGTTGGCAGCAGGTCAGTCCACGGGCTACTCTTGCAACTTTTTAGGGTTTTTTAACTACGTTTAATTCCTTCGTCCATCAATTCTCTGCTCTGCTACATTTTCTTATGCTTTTTTTACGATAATGATTTTTTTTTAGATGCGCATTAGATCACTAGTGATTGGGTCGTTAATTTTGTTAATTTTTTAATCAATCTTTCTTTGAGTATAGGTAATAGTTTGGTTTTATTTTTTATTTTTTTTGCCCAACAGAAATCCAATAAGGGAAAAATATACTTAAATTAAATAATATAAAATAGATATAAAAAATAATAATATAAAAGGTACAATAATTATAAACAAAATTTTAAGTACAAAACTACATATAAAGAGCACGAACAAACTAAAACAAAATTAAAACAACACCTAATGATAGAACAAACACAAAACTAAGACACAAACAAAAAACAAAAGAAGACAGCAGAAATTTATTTCCAATACCAGGCCCCTCGAGTCTTTAACAGATGGATGGCGGCACTGCTGGAATATTATATATTTAAATACAAATTGTAAATATGTAAATAATTATAATAAATATAAAAAAAAAAAAAAAAAAAAAAAAATAATAAATTGTAAAATGTTTGGTGATTTGCTTAATATGTTAATATGTTTGTGCAGTCTTAACAAAAATAAAATATTAATGTGGCATGATGCTAGCAGTGGTACATAATACTATATTTTAAAAACTAATTTGGAACAATCAATGTTATTATAAAGCAATTTATATAGAAATGTTACACTACATAAATCTCTGCGATCTGGCAGCAAAACAAATTTATGCTTTTCAAGCAGTTCACTATAATCACAAGATCTGCCAGGATATATTCTTTCAGTTTTGAAACATAAGTATTTAAGAAAGCGCCTCCGAAATTTTTCTAGTGCAAAAGAAAGATTTGCCTAGATGCATACTTAAGTTTGTTGCGAACCAAGGCAACGTATAATACTTTCAAGTCTGATTTTTTTTAGTTACCTAATAGTATTAAATCCTACTAATTTTAAAGCTGATAACATAGTTGTATTTATATAGATTATATGATACTTGAGCCTGTAATTGACAAAGATATCTTGACTATTATTAATAAAATGGATAATAAAAAAAGTTGTGGATATGATAATATTTCTATATGTCTTATAAAGCGTTGTATTCCCCATATACTTAAACCACTTAAAGATATATTTAATAGTTCGTTTGAATCTGGAACCTACCCTGATAAATTAAAGTATTCTATAATTGTACCCATTTTTAAAAAGGGCAACTGTGAGTGTTTTGAAAATTATAGACCAATTAGTTTATTAAGCACATTTTCAAAAATTATAGAATCATTAATGTACAGCAGACTTTGTAATTTTTTCCAACGTCACAAGTTATTCAACAACACGCAACATGGTTTTACTACGGGAAAAGGAATAGACACTCTATTTGTTTATCTACAAGCTACCCTATCAGCTCTTGATAAAAAAGAAGTTGTATGTGGTCTGCTCTTAGATCTATCTAGAGCATTTGACACCTTAGACCACTCTATATTGCTAACAAAATTACACCATTACGGTGTTTGTGGAACTGCCCACAAATGGATTAAATCTTATTTAACATCAAGAATGCAATCTGTTAGAATAAAAACAAAAGATCAGGATATAGTGTCAAATGCTCTAAGTGTTGAAATGGGTATTTCTCAAGGCAGCATATTAGGACCACTTTTATTTGTAATTTTTATTAATGATATACAAAGCACTATTCACACTGGCTGTCATCTGGTTAGTTATGCAGATGATACTTGTTGGTTGGGAAAACTTACTTAGAAGTCATAAATAAAGGCAACATTATGATGGAAAATATTGAAATTTGGTTTAGTAATAACAAACTAATATTAAACGCAGACAAAACAAACACAATCCTTTTTAAAACAAATCGAGTATATGAAACAGCAAATACAATAACAATAAATAAAAAACAGTATAGCTTCACTAACACTGTGATACTTTTAGGTATACTGCTAGATGAAACCTTAAACTACAAACAGCATATTGACTGTTTAGAAGCTAAGTTAAGCAATGTATGTTTTGGCTTGCGAATACTTGCTAAAAATACAAACTTTAACATAGTTAGAATATTTTATTATGCAAATTTTTATTCGCATCTAAGGTACGGAATAATCTTTTGGGGAAGCAGTTCACATTCAAACGGATTATTTATACTCCAAAAAAGGGCTATGCGAATAATCAGTAAAATGAAATTTAAAGACAGCTGTAGGGGTATATTTAAGCAGAACAATATGCTAACGGTACGTGCTATTTATGTATACGAATGTATAAAATTTTTGTTCAATCTTAAAAGTTTATTTTCAACATACATACTTTGTCCAATTTATATGATACTAGACATGGCGTTGAGTACAGGGTTCCTGGTCATAGACTGAGTATGTTTGAAAAAGGAGCACTTTACAACTGTATTAAATGTTACAATCATTTGCCCAAAAATATTAAAGAAGCACAGACATATTCAGCTATGAAGATAATGCTGTACAAAGCGCTATGTAGTTTAGAGCCATATCAAACTAAAGATTTCTTTGATCATCATTTTTAATATTTGTAATTTCATCTTTTGCTTGTTTAATTACTTGTAACTATGTATTTTATATTTGTAAATTTTTATCATTTGTTATATTGACGTGTTTTCATTGTAAGTATTGTATTTTTATGTTTTGTAATTTTACTGTATGCTCGTTGAAATAAATGTATTATTATTATTATTATTATTATTATTATTATTTTTATATGGTGGGAGAAAGTAAGTTGGTAGACAAATAATACTCCAAGATCCCTTATTTCAGATTGCCTCTTTAAATAAGTAGTATTAATATCATAATTTGTTAAAGTAGGAACAGGTTTTTAAGTATAACTGATAACGCAACATTTACCTATATTTAAAGTAAATTTGTTTACAGCGCACCATTGAACTATAAAATTAAGACAGTTAGTATTGTTTACACAATTAATAACTTGATATATTTTTAAATCGTCAGCATATGCCAGAACAGGACATGATATTGAAGTAATTAAATCGTCTGTGAATAGAAAAAATAGTAAAGGCCCTAGGTTTTAAACTTGAGGTATACCAAAAATAGAAACCATATTTGTTCTACTATCAAGATAAGAGGTGAAAAAACTCAAAAATTTTGATGCAGTTCCAAAAGTACTAAGCTTGTTTATCGGTGTAAATCACATCAGTTTGCACATTATTATCCATGTTTTTGCACAAAATTTGTGTTAAGACTGTTATATTTGTTACTGTAGAGCGCACTGGTAGGAACCCATGTTGTTGAAGAAAAACATATTTCCGCACATGTTTATAGATAATATTACAAATAATATGCTCAAATAGTTTGGAAAAAATTGGCATAATTGCATTTTATCTAGCAACAACGAATCATCTTTTTTAAATACCGGATTTATAATAGCACATTTCTATTTGTCAGGAAATACACCGGTTTGAAGCCACAAATTAAATATTTAAGAAAGCGGTTTTGCCCAACTAGTATTACAATTTTTAGCTAAGGAATACAGTCAACACCAGAGGTAATTGCATTTTTTAAACGTTTGGCACTAGCAATAACATCAGACTCACTAATAGGTGAAATGTATAACGGTAATTGATTAGAAAGCAAATCTGGGATAGTAGAAAAACTTTTTGGTAAATAAACTTTAGAAAATGTATCAGCAAATGCATCAACTATACTTTGAGGAGAACAAAATTTAGACTTACCATCACTCATTTTTCCAGGATTTCGAGTGCTAGAGTTTTTTGGGACGTACATAGTTCCAAAGATTTTTTGGGTTACTTTTAACATTAGTCTGGATTTCTTGTAAGTATGTATTGCAGGCTATTTTGATTTGTGACTTTGTTAAAGCTTACATTCTTTGAAATTCGCTTTAGTAAAAAGGAGATAAAGTTACGATGATAATAAAGCTTAAGTTTGATATTGTTTCTTAATTTATATGTAAACCAGGGTGGAAACTGGTTACTTTTAAAGCATTTGTAAAGAGGAACGTACTTATCAAAACTAGAATAAATTGATTTGTAAAATTTATTTATATATGGCCATGTATGAGTCAAGTGTACGGAATTGTCGTTTCCAAGTAATAAACAATCAAAATTTGAAAAATTGTGGTTTTTGAGTTTTTTTACATTTTTTGATCGTTTGGAATTTTTTAGGATTGCATTTTGAAGAAAAAATTATAAGAAATTTTTTTCTTCAAAATTGTCCAAAGAATAAGTTCTTATAGCCAAAATTTTTTCCTTGAATTTTGAAAATTTTGAAGAGCTTAAAAGACAGTTATTCTTAAAAAAAATATGACGGGTATTTTTTTCAAATATGGATAAAAACGTGCTTTTTTATGTAAACAACGTTTTTATCTAGAATTAGTTTTTGTTGTGCCTTAATACTTTTTTCAAGTTCATACAAATGTGTTTTGTATTTAGTTGTTGTTTTGTTGAGAGACGACCAATAACAGGAATATACAATGATGTCCTTTATTTTTGCTCAGACAATTCCTATTTATCCTTGTTCTTATTTTGTTGTTGCTAGTTTTTTTTTATACTCTTAAAACTGCATCATAGTTTTGTCAGCGAGCCAGTGTATGTGGATGCCATATTTTTATTGGGTTTTTGAAACTATCATTCTTGTTGTCTACAGCCGTCTTCTGAAGGAGACTTATAATTTCCTTACTCTTATCTATATTACATTAAAGCACTTTTATGTTTGGTATTGTCAACAATCAAGTCCTTTGTTGTGTTATTGTTTCTTGATAATTCTTCCGATAATTTACCTGCGCCGGCTTTGTGGCCAGATTTTTGGCACAATCTACATTTTTCTGTATTTTTGCACTTGCTTAGAGTATAATATTTCTCACATCATTTGTAGCACAAATTAGATTTGTCATTTATAGCATTTTTGGATTTTTTTTAATTCAAATGTTTTACCTCTATCATAACTGTTTTTAGTAGTTTTTTTGACGTTTCTTTTACATGGTCACTATAGTTGTTTAGGTGCCTTTGTTATTTTGAGTGATCTTATCAATTGAATGCATTAATCAGTGTCATTTACAATATTTTTAATGGCTGTTGCGTCAATACCTCTTATGACTATTGTTTTCATTTTGTTTGCCGCTAGTTTCCTAGTAGAATTAGGATAGTTTTTTTTATTGTTTTTTGATACCTTTTAGCGCCGTTATGGTTATAAAGATTTTGCTCCCTTTTGTCTTACACGTGTGATCGCTTTTCCGTCAGGATTTTTTTTTATCCATTTGAGCAGTTGCTTTGAATCCAGGTAAAGTTTATTGTCTATTCAAATTTCTTGTATGTAATAATGGCATCAATATCTACTTTTTCAATATTTTTTTCTCTTGTTTACTCTTGAGAGAACTATTTTTAGTAATATGTTCTTCAAGTTTTTTATTTTTTTTTTATAAAGTGCCAGGTTTTCTCTATGCAGTTTCTATATTCTCTTTAACTTATTAATTTGCTTGTAAGCTTCTTTTTTGAGTTTTTTTTTCTGTTTGATGTATAAATATTTTGATGAATTCTCATTAATGTATCCTCTTTGTCTTCAAACACGAAAAAAAAAGCTACCAAGAAACTATCAATGTTGGTGTAATCTTATTCTTTTCAAAAGTTTTATTTTCTTTCATAAATGACAAACAGGTAATGTTGATGACGAAACACTTTCTTCTACCAGTCTTTTTTGTTGTGTCTTTTTCCTGTTTCTTGGTTTTTTTGCCTTGTTTTTTTTTTAGCTTTTTGTCGGTGTTTTTAATTTCTCTACCTCTTTTTTTAATTTCAATTTTGTTAATTTGTCGTATTTTGTTAAATTTGCTGTGCATTTGGCAATTTTTTTTTGCACTTAGTTTTTTTGGAGTATTATTTATTTTTTTTTACATACATTTTTTTGACAAACTAAGTTTTTTTTTTTAAATCTTTTTTCTATTTTCATTGCTTTGTTTGCTGCTTTAACAATACTTTCGGTTACAATAGCGGGTTTTGTAAAATCAGAGATTGAATGCCGTTTTTTCTTCTTAAAGTCGTTTTTTCTATCCGTATTATTTCCAGTTTTATAGCTTGGGTTGTTATTTGATTTACAGTTTAGGTTGCTTCACTTTTTTAACTTTTTATTTTATTTTATTTTGAGCTAATGGCAGCCGTAATTTCATTTTCTGACTGTCTTGACAGTATACATGTTTATACTGTTGGGTTTCACTGTAAGAGAAAGATTTTAAAGCTTTTTTGATTACTAGGCTCTCGATATGTAATAGCGTTGGTAACCAGAAAGTGTGTCAAAGGAGACTAAAGAGTTGTCCAAGAGCGTAAGACAGTTTAAAGAAGAAAAAAAAGAAAAAAAAAGTTAGATTCATTACCCAGTCATTGGCTACCGTGCAATTCTGTTGTATATTTGAAACTTTAGAACATGTCTATTACAGTCTAGAGTGTGAGCTGAACTTCAACGGTTTTTACATACTAGTTTGTCCTATATTAGGCAAACCACTCACGTTTAAAGCATTTTTGTAACAGATAATTTTTGTGGGCGCACTACTAGTCCAAAGCAGACGTAGGAGCAATTTTTTGTCATGTTAATAAAATTAAGCAATTTGCTCAAGATAATCCTTCTATAGTTTCAGGAAATCAAAAATGGAAGGGTGCGGCCCCTATTTTTGTTAATAAAGCAGAATTAAAAATAATGATTAATCTTCTATTAATATTTTTAATAATAATAAAATTATTAGCAATTCTAGCATAGTTTGTGTTCTAGAAACCAGAATTGGATTTGTTTTGAAAAATTATTTTTTGAAAGTTATGTTAGCTGACAGATAGCCTATAGCAAAAATTAAGGTTAAATGGATTCTTTTGCAGTGCACAAAAAGCACATTGCCTTAACTAGCTGAGCTTAAACGGGCTACAATTTTTGTGGTTGCATATGAGTTTCATGCAAAACGCACAAAACTGGAGCTCTCTAAACAACATCATTCTGAGAAAATAGTCAGCTATTTTAGCATTTACTTGCATTGGACGGATTTTGCAGCATTGAGCATTCCAGATAGTTTTGCTTTTTGCAAAGCACACGAGCTAGGCCCACAAAAATCTGGCCTATTTCTACATTTAGGAACATTTGCTAAACTAGTTTTGCACTGTTTGTAAGATTTTACCGGTTTTGGTAAACACCAGTTGCAATTGCAGTTGCCGACAGTTTTCTCAAGAAACCAAGCAAGGTACCACAAAAACCCCAAATAATAATACTGCGACTTCTTTTTTTAGTCTACTAGCGACGATTTATAAACGGCTACAGTTTTATCGCAACATCATCAAGGTGGAAAACTGCAACACTTATTTTGGGCACGGAAATTTGGTGCTACAGACACATAGCTTTGACTAGCTGAGTTTATATGCCAGTATAAATTTATTGTTACATATGCGGTCCGCGTTACAACTTGACAACACATCAACAATTAGCGAGTATTCAGAAATCTACGACTGACGTTTCGTACATTACAAGAACGAAGCTGACTGCCACATTTATGGGCTCTTTTGCTGACAACCACAACGGTTTAAGTCACATCGTTGTAGCACAAGTAAGCTTTCAAAGCAACCGGATTTTATTTTAGAACAAATTACTCTCCCTATTCTATTTAGAATCATTACATCGGGTAGACTTTGCAGTGTTAGTGTTAGCTTAGTTATAGAGCGATAGTTGTTTAGAACGCTAAATGTCCGGGTTTTGATCTTCAAAAAGTGACTAAATAATAACTTGTTTTCATTCATTATGTGTGATATGGAAGTCGCTCCTCTCAAACAAATTTTAGGACTTCTGGGAAGATGTAAAAAAGCTGCAAAACGCGAAATTTAAAAAAAAAACTTAGCCATTCTTGTTTGTTTTTTAGGTGGTTTGCTTAGCGTTTCTACACTATGAAAATGAATGTTCTACTGTGCACCTTGAACGACTTACTCTTTTAGCAGTTTTGTTTTTTGAATAAAATCTAAGAGATTTTGCCAGAAGACTGTTTTGTTGATTGTGCTTGCTAAAGTGAGTTGTGCATTGCATATTGATTACCTTATATTCACTCAGCAGATGCAATGGAGTTTCTTCATCTTTCGAACAACCGCGGCATTTGAATGTTACTATAACTATAGAAATATGAATGCTTGGCAGACACGTTTTTGTTTGTATTGCGCATTACTTCACTCATCTTGTATGAGAGAGATAGGCAAGACATACATGTGATCATATTTGACTAGTTATCGTATCATAAGCCATTTTAGTTCTTACTACTAAGGTCAATTTATTAACTACTTTAAGAAGGAAGACCATAATAGTAGGCGCATAACGTGGAACTACATTAGGAAAAACGCTTAAAATAAAAAAATAAATTGTTATAACGGTAAACTTTTGTAGTCGTGGTAAACATGGACCAGTAAAGCGTAACAACAGAAATTACAAAATTAATTTGTTATGTTAAATTCTTTTGAACTAGTAACAATAACTAGTATTAACCTGACAACACCTAACCAAAGAGTAAAAAAAAATGCTCATTTTATGCAAAAATGTCTTCATTTGGACTGAGGATCATCTTCAGTCCAGTAATAATCTTTATTTTAATCAAGATTATTACTGCAATAATTCTTAAATTGATAAAAATGTAATCATCTTCAATAATAATCTTCATTTTATGCAAAAATTGTTTTTATCTGATCATGTTTAGATTATTCAAAAATTATTATTGCAATAATCCTCAAAATATAATCATCTTTGGTCTTGTAATAATCTTTATTTTAAGCAAGATTATTACTGTAACAATCCTCAAATTGATGCAAACGTAATCATCTTTACTACAGTAATAATCTTCATTTTAATCAAGATTATTACTGCAATAAACCTCAAATTGGTACAAACTTAATCATCTTTAGTTCTGTAATAATCTTTATTTTAAATAAAATCACAACTGCAATAATCCTCAAATTGATGCAAACATAATTATCTTCAGTTCAGTAATAATCTTCATTTTATACAAAAAAAATTTTTATCTGGATTGAGAATCATCTTTAGTTTATGCAAGAATTTTCACATTGTTATTCTCAAATTAATCCAAACATAATCACCGACACCCACAAACAATATTGTAGTACTATTTGATTTTTTTTTTTATTTGTTAAAAGATTTGTTAACAGGGGTCGGCGGCGAGGAAGATGACGCCAAAAACCGCTTGATCGACGGAGGTCTCGCGAACGAGTGCGGCAAGAGCCACGACAAAAATCGCGAAAATGTTCCGATACCTGGCGGATCCAAATCTGGAGTCGGATTTTTCCAAAAATGAAAGGGGTTCCGGCGGCAGCTGTCCGCACGTCGTCTCGAAAAATTCCGGCGCGTGACGCTGTTTAAAGCGCGGAACCGGCGTCGGGATTTGGAGCTCGGATTTGGATTCCGCCATCCTTCCCGGTGGGAAAAGGTATAGCTCGCGTTGGGCGGCCGAAGGGGTCCCGATTTTCCCGATCGGTGACCCGGAAAGGCGCGGATATTTCGGAAACGGTGCGTCGGAGAGAAAATAAAAAGGGCGTAGAGGAGGTTTTGGCGAACGTTTAGTTTTTTTTTTAAATTTTTTTTTGCTCACCGGGAGCGGAGATAATAGAAAAAAACGTAACAACGGTTTTTTGAACATTGCCGGAGAACCGGAAAAGCTTTCGGGTTTCGGTTTTCGCCGTTTTTTTTTTTTGGTCCAGTTTTTGTCGGGTACACTACCTCTTTGCCCGCCGCACCTTGCGCGTAAAAACACCTTTTCGAAACCGAAATAGTAATGAAGGAAGTCCAAAATAGTAATGAAGGAATTAGGAAGTCGAAACAGTAGAAACTGTACAGAAAAATGGTCATATTGTTTAAAACATTTCAGCAAATGTTGCAGATGCAGATTAACTTCTTGGCACCAAATTTAATCTCTAGTTTATTGATCTAATGCCCAAACAAATAAACTAAAATCAGTTCAACATCTCAATAAGCAGCATACGGGTTTTTAATCAGCAATTGTCTTCAGAATTAATACCTAACTACAATAGCTCAATAGCACAGCTTCTTCTTTCTTAAAGTTGTGGATTAAAATATAATGCGCGGATTCTATACTGAGAAAGAGGTAATGAGTTCCTAAATCGACCTAGAGATGTTCAACAAATGCAACAGCAAATTAAAAACGTCAGAAGCAAAGTTTATGAAGCAAGATTTCAATAGTTGAATCAACCAAATAGTTAGTATTTACCGTATATTTTTTATCTACCAACATAAATTACATTATAATTTATATTCAAAAGAAACAATCCAATAAAGCGCAGGTATTTAATTTATTGCTTCATAAATAGAATCCCTTGCAGAATATTTATATTTATGTATGGAAGTAGGAAAGTTGAACAGAGAAAGAGAGATTGATTGGGTGAGAGTGTTGGGTGGAGGCTTAAGCGCTTAGTGAATTAATCAGGACGAGGAGTATAAATCGAAACAGATTTAAAGTAAACAGTTCGTTCCGATGAATTCGGGGTCCTTTGCTAAATTAATCGGACAAGAAATCGAGGTTATTGTCGGCAGAAGGATTATCTAGGAATATTATTACGTGACGCTCAATCCCCCAGAGGAAAAATATAACGCCAGAAAACAATATAGCAGAAAAATATATCATGCGGTTTGTGGCGCTTTAATATGTTACGGTCGTATATTTGAGTTACGTACTGATTTAGAAGGGAATGAAAAAAAGCTTTAATAAATAAATAAATAAATAAAATGCATGACATAAACCCGCGTCATCTGCAAAGGCCACTTATTGTTTCGCCAAGTCGTTCACATCGCTTGAATATTCATAGGGATCTCTCTCGCTCCGCGTGTCTTCATCTTCGTCCATTCGCAGCACACGCTTTTCGTTCACTGGCCTTACCGGCGGCGTTCTGACCATATGGTGACTTACCAGAGGCCACTTCCTCTTCCCATTTGCATACTTCTGCTCTACATATCTGCGAATGTCCAGCCACCTTCATTTATAACAATTAGTGCGCTTGTGCACTTCCACTAAATTCCGATTGCAAATCCCACACCAACACGGTACAGTATTGGATGGATACGTATAAATCAACACGATAACTAGACAATGTGTTTCTATGTATGGGATTTTACCGCTTCCATTAACATTTTATTTCATTCTATCAATAGCACTTGCCTAATCTAATCGCGAATCTATTTTGTTAATAGGACTGTTATTTCAATATTGTTTGAATGAAATATTTAAACATATGTTTATATCAATAATAAATAATAATTTATATTTTATATTTTATATTCGTCGCCTACGAAATTTTATCTAACGCAAATAAAAAATATTTCTTTTAAAGACTGAGGTTTTACAAACATTGCCTAACATAAATTGGTGTAATTGATGTCGCGTCTTTACACTCATATGTTATCAATTGAATAATACAATGACGCCTTAACTTTTCATTATCATTATTCACTAATAACATTTATAGCCATTATGCAATTTATTTTGAAAGGTTAATTGAATAATTATTTAATAGTTATAGATTAAATTGTATTATTTACATAATTAATTATAATTTGAGATGCATAACAAAATAATAATTATTTAAACTCTCGCTTGATAAATGCACACACTTTGAAACTCACAACAATTCATAAATTATTTATATCCCTACCCAAAAACACGTACATTTTATCATTTGTCACGCAAAGTGTTAAAGGACAAACAAACTGATTCAGTTTCGGGCTCCCTGTGTGACACATATAGTCCGTGAACTATATAAATTTGCAAAATTAATCACTTTGCACAGTTTCGGGTCGGCATTTTAAGCAACATCTGTTTCGTCTGCTTGCTTTCAAGTCTCCTCCTTCTACCCCACAATTATTACACAACAATTTGTTTACGACTTCCCTTCATCCAGTAGGAGACTAAAAATAAACTCCTCGGCACAATCACACAGCAGCCTTACAACATTTGTATAAATTTGCATTGATATGGCTTTCATGGGCTTAGAACTTTATTATGGTAAATGGATAATAACTATAAAAATACCTGACGGTTTGTTAACAAAATTTAAACTGCTTATTCTTTTGTTAAAAAACACAGTATTTTAGACTAATTTATAAATTAAAGTTTTTTTTTTTAATTTTACTTTTATTGTTACATTCCATAATACATTTGTATATCTTGGAATGTCAGGAACAAACTATTGGTTTTTATAGAATTATCAATTTTGCTGAAAAGTTTTCATGGAGAATAGAGAGAAAAGACACAACATAGTGATAAAAGGAATGGATAAAGAGTATACATGTAAAGATACAGTCAAGGAGATGCTGAAGAATGAATTAAGTATAAATATATACAGGGCGTTAGATAAACATGCGGCAAAAATTCAAGGGGTTATTCCTTATTTTGTTCTAAGATTTCTGAAAAATCCTTTTGTTTTGAAGATACAGGCTGAACAAAATTTGCAACAGTTACAACATTTTATTATCAAAAAGTACATGTAAATTTGCTGAATCTACAATAAATGTACGAAATGATTTTCTCCAGCCTGGATACAAGCCATTAATTTTCTTGTCATTAAGTGCAAAATTCTTTCAAACACACCAGGAATGTTTCTAATTTAGTTACACCTAGCAGTTATCTGGTTTTGCAAGTCGTTTAAATTTTCCACCGGAGGAGCGTAAACTAAAGACTTTAGATAGCCCCATAAGAAATAATCCAGAGAAGTCTGGAGATCGAGCAGGCCATGCGTGTGGCTCACCTCTACCAATACAGAGATCTTTGTATGTTGCTGTTAAATAATCACGAGCAACCAAACTGAAATGTGGTGGGGCACCATCGCACATAAACCACATTGTAATTTTTGTTGCCAATGGTACATCATTTAAAAACTAAGGTAGCATGTGTTCCAAAAAGTTGCGATACACCTCGCCGGTAAGTCTTTTTGGTAGAAATACTGGTCCAATTAGACAGTTGCCCACAATTCCAACCCAAACATTTAAGGAGAATTGATGTTGAAATCAATCTTCACATACCTGATGCGGATTTTTATCTGCCCACACGTACACGGTAGTTATGAAAATTCTTTATTGCATTTCTTGAGAAACTGGCTTTATCGGTTAAAAAACATTGGTGTTAGGAATTGAGGGATTAAAACTAATGTTTGCAAAATCCATTCACATAACGCAATACGTGAAGAAAAATCAGCAGGTAGTAGTGCCTGAACACGCTAACTGATATGGATTCAACAAATTGCTCTTAAAAAATTTCCAAACTGTCCAATGAAATATATTCAAAGTATTGGCAATTTTTTGAGTAGAATTACTTGGATTTTCCTTTATCATGTCCAGCACATTCTGTTTCAGTTGTACCGTTCTTACTGTCATTGATTTTCTTGGCCCTCCATTTCGTTTCCTGTTTCACGAAGACGTTGATGATGAAAAGAACATAGACATTGAAAGAAAATAGGAAACATTAAAAAATAGTTTAGTGGAAGCGACAAAAGAAACAAAAATAGGAAACAAAGATATAAAGAAAACCGAATGGTAATTGGAAGACATAAAAAGAAAGATCAAAAAACAAAAAAGAAAAATAGAAAAAATAGCTAACTACAAGTAAAATACAGAACTACGAAGTATACAAACAAAACGAAAGTAAAGTGAGAAACAAAAAATGAAAAACTAAAATTATGAATCAAATTTAGTAGAATTTTAAACGAGAACAACAACAAAGACAACTAAAATATATTCAATGGAAGATTAAAACAAAAAAGAATACAATATGATAAATATGAAAGACACACTGGGAAATATAATTACGAACCTTATTTCTGCACAATTTTTGTTTGTGTTTTTTAAGAGTTTTTAAATTTTTTTGCAATAGTTATTATTTCTTACACAATTTTTTTGTTTTTTTGCAACAAATTAATTTTTTTTTTGCAATTTTTTTTTTTAGGCAACAAGTTGGTATTCTAAGCGTTTTTGGTCAGTTTTTTGCAATTTTTTTTACTTTGAGCTGATTTTATGCTGCAGTTGAGTTCTTTGTATAATTTTTGTGTTTTTTGTGAAACATAGCCATGCCCCAGGCAGCCCCTCAGATTCTAGAAGGAGGTGGGTAATCTATAATAAAGAAAGCACTCAATTCTAACAATAGCGGAGCTGTAAAGTACTCAAAAAACTCCTTCAGAAACGGTTAATTAATTAATTTTGCAGTGAAAATTTTATAAGTTGAAAAACTTGTACCAAATAAATCAAAATTGGATAATAAACTGTCAATAAAGTTACTAAATATTTCAAGTAACTTACAGTAATAGTTTATGTTGACAAAAATATAGCGGGTCTGTCAATCAATATTGTAAACTTTAGACAAAAATACAACATATTTTTTTTAGTTTTTGTGAAATAATTTACAGATATTTTAAAATGTACTACATCTGTCAAAAATTATATTTTCTATGTCAAAAAATACATTTTGTAAAAGAATTATTATTAAAAAATTACTAAAATTGTCAACAATTTATAGCAATGTAATAAAATGCGTACCATCTGTATAAAGTAAATTAAACTTTTAATAAATTACTTTATTTATTAAACAATTACACTTATTTTATTTACTTTTTAAATATTATTTTAATCTGCTAAAAGTACTGTCAAAAAGTAAGAACATTTCCAAAAAAACTACTAAACGGTCAGAAATATTACAACATCTGTCAAAAGTTACCACAACTATCAAATAGATTTCACCAATCTGTCAACAAAATTACTAGAATATAAAATTTACTGTATATATCAACAAATTACTGATATATATATATATATATATATATATATATATATATATATATATATATATATTTTGATAATTTAAAGCTGGTAAATGTACCTTAAATTTTGACATTTTGTGCACTTTTGAAACATTTTAAAGAAATTTGTAATATTATTGACAATTTTAGAATTTTTTCAAACTTATTAACAGACTTGAGAATACATTTTTGACAATTTATATTTTTTTTGCAGTTTAAAAAATTCTTGTGACAATTTAAAACCGTTTATGAAAATTTAATAACGTTTTTGATTATTTTTGAACATTTTTTACTATTTTAGATTATGAACAAATTTGAGGAACATATTTTAAAATTTTGCAACATTTTTTTAAACTTTTGAAACATTTTTGACAATTTTGTAACAAATTTAGAACATTTTTTACAGTTTTGAAATGTTTGTTTACGTTTTTGGGACCTTTTTGATACTTTTGTATTTTGTTCATGATTTAATAACGTTTTTAACAACTTTAGAACTTTTTTTATGTTTTTAGAACGTTTCAACAGATTTGAGGAACATTTTAGACAAAATTGTCAAAATTATATTATATATTTTTGGAACATTTTTGTCGATTTTGTAATATTTTTGACAACTTAAAAACTTTTTTGACAACGTTTAAATATTTTTGAGGATTTTGAAAAATATCAACAGACTTAAGGAAACTTTTAGAATTTATGACAATTTTTGAACAATACATCAGAATTTAAAAACATTTTTGACAATTTTTGTATTTTTTAAGAGTTTTGAAATTTGTATGATTGTTGGTAATCATATTTATTTGTTTTTGAAATAAGTTTAACAGCTGTAGGAATGTTTGTGACACTTGCCAATTAGTTTTCACATTTGTGAAATGATGATTTGAATATTTTTGACAGTTTCAGAATGTTTTATCAGCAGATTTGTCGAACATATTTTAGTTTTAGATTATTTGTGATATTTGTTAATTTTTGAACTTATTAACAGACTTGAGGATATTTTTTAACATTTTATACAATTTTAACAAGTATCAACAGATTTGACGAACATTTTTGATAATTGTGTCAAAATGTTTTTGACGGTTTTGTAAACTTTTTGACAATTTTAGAATATATTTGACAGTTTTGGAATGTTTTTGATACTTTTGAATTTTTTGATTGAAGTTATTAAAAAAATGTTAATTTTTAATAATTTTAGAAAAATGTTGATAGTTTTAGAACATATCCACAAACTTGAGGAATTTATTGACAAAATTGTCAAAATATTTTTTTACACAACATTGTTATTTGTTAATTTTGTAATATTTTTGACAATTTTAAAATATATTATCAAAACATTTTTGACAAATTTTGGAAACATTTTTGACAATCTATGAACAATACATCAGAATGAAGCAATCTTTTTGATAATTATGAAAGGTTTTTGGCAATTTTTGTACTTTTTAACAATTTTGGAACTTCTATGACATTATAATAATAATAATAATAATAATAATAATAATAATAATAATAATAATAATAATAATAATAATACTTTATTCACGGTATATACAAAATCATTTACATCTACATCATTATGTACATAAATAACGATGAATTACAAGCAATATTACAATTACACAAAAATATATAAAACATATATTAGTACCTGCACTGCACTGAGTTATGATATTTTACTCTTTCAATTTTAAGTGTTTATAAGTGTTTTTAATTGTGAAGTTTTACCTAACGTATTGGCAATTATATTTGTAGTTGTTTGTGCTATCTGTCTTAATCATTATTCAGTAAAATTTATGGTAAAGTTTGTTTATTGAAACTTAACCTAAATTTATAGCAGCCGCCCGCGCATTCTCATCCGCGCAGCGCAAAGCAATAATAATACTTTATTCACGGTATATACAAAAACCATTTACATCTACATCATTATATACATAAATAACGATGAATTACAAACAATATTACAATTACACAAAAATATATAAAAGAATATTGAAAAATAAAAGCATGGAAAAAAGTATACATAAATAAAAACAAAATATAAAATTATTCATCAACACATTTTAAATGACACTTAAAACTACATTTTGAAACACAAAATAAATCAATATTATTAGAGAAACTATTAGCAATTCTACATATTCTACCAATTGGATTATTAAATCCATAATTGGTAGATTGTATAGATTCTCTAAATAATGGAGACTGTCTGGTTCGGCGATTATTGTTGGGGACTTGAAATGGAAGAGTTACAAGTAGCTCTTGGCAATCAATCTCAGACATCATTAGTCCACGTAAAAATGATAAATCGGCTCTTTTGAGCCGAATTTTCAGCGGCGGAAGATTATATTGCAATGCAATGAGGTTAAAATCGTAATTTTCGGATGAAATGCCTAATTTGTACGATAATAAACGAAAAAATTTGTTTTGAATACGTTCTATATTGCATATATGAACGCTGTAGTATGGACACCAAACTGACGGAGCGTACTCTAAATGAGAACGTACTAAAGCGCAATAAAGTAATTTGAGTGTGCTAGGAGATAGGTCAGTAGACATTCTGTAAACAAATCCTAACATTTTCATAGCACGGTTGCACATATAGTTTATATGCTCAACAAAAGTTAGTTTTGAATCAAAAATTACGCCCAAATCTTTTATTTGTGTAACATGCTCCAAAACATTATTATCGATAGTATAGTCAAACGATACTTTACTTAAAGTTCTGTTGAAGCTTATCGAAAAACATTTATTTGCGTTAAACAACAAGTTATTAATAAGACACCATGAATGAACAGAATCTAAATCATTTTGCAAACTAATGCAGTCCTCGATAGATGATATTCTTTTATAAATTTTAAGATCGTCAGCAAATAAAAGATAAGACGAAGAATTAATAGAATAAACAAGATCATTAATAAAGAGTAAAAACAGAATTGGTCTACAATGAGATCCTTGAGGAACCCCAGAAGGAACAACAATTGGTTGTGATAAAAAGTTATTAATTTTCACACACTGTGTACGATTTTCCAAAAAGCTCGACAACCACGCAACAACAGATTCATGAAAACCCAAAGCCCGAAGCTTAGCAATCAAAATACTATGATTAACGCGATCAAAAGCCTTAGAAAAATCTGTGTAAATAGAATCTACTTGAACTCTTGATTGAAAGGCATTCAAAAGATCATTTTCGTAACAAAGAAGATTTGTAAGAGTAGAACGACCCTCGCGAAACCCATGTTGCTGTTCCACTAAAATGCTTTTGCACATCCATTGTATTTGACCAGTTACAATTTGATCAAACAACTTAGGAATAGCAGACTGGATGCATATACCTCTATAATTAGTAATATCCTCCTTAGCTCCAGATTTATGTAAAGGCATAATGTAGCTTTGTTTCCAAACTGAAGGAAACTTGGCTTCATTAAGAGAAGCCTCAAAAAGTAAGTGCAATGGCATAGAAATTGAATAAATACATTGTTTTAACAGCATAGATGGAACACCGTCCGGTCCAGTGCTAAAGTTACATTTAAGGTTCTCAATCCCTTTAAATACATCCAACAAACTAATTGAAAATGATCGATGTAATACGTTTTTCTTAAAGTCAAACAAAGGAGTTGGATGAGTTTGTGTATCGTAAACAGAGGAAAAGAATTCAGCAAAACTATTAACATAGTCATCTCCATTACTGCAAGTTTTTTGTTTATAATACATTGTGGCTGGAAAATCATTAGTTTTTCTAGAGTCGCTAACAAATTTCCAAAAATGTTTAGGGTTACATTGAATGTTGTTTTCTGTTCGAGTAATATATTGCTTGTATAGACATGTACTGAGATTTTTACACGAAGTACGAATTGATTGAAACTCGTTATAATCAGACAATAGTCTTGAAGATTTATAACGTTTATGAACAGTTTTTTTGAGTCTAGTAAGTGAAATCAATTCTTTATTAAACCAAACCGGAAAATTGTTTTCTCGCCATTGTTTTTTGGGAAGAAAACAATCAATAGCAAAATGCAACACAGAGTAAAATAAATTAACCAATTATCAACATCACAATTATAAAAAAGGGCGGACCAATCAACATTCAACAAAAAATTATTGATTGCGTTAAAGTCGGCATATTTAAAATCATTAAAAACATAATTACACATTAAAATATCACGGCTAGTATCACATTTTACATCAATCACATAAGCAATATGATGTTGGCTAAGTTTTAACAAAACATCCACAGCTTTAATCACAGAAATATCACAGATGTTAGAAAAACATAAATCTAAGAACACACCACCATCATTAGGTATAGAAATACATTGAGCGCAGTTTAGAAATCCATAACAGTTGGAAAATATTTTATATTCAGTGGCGTAACTTGTTTTTTTTTAATTTGTGATTTTATATTTTAATTTGTGATTTTATATTTTAAGCTTGTTTTAAATACTCCTTTGTTTTCTTGTGTTATCCCAACCGTTTTCTGCTTTTGTTTGTTTTGTAGTTAGTCACCAGGTGAAGGACCGCACCGGTGTGAATTGTGTATCCTTGTATGATTCTTGTATTATTTTTTATTCCTAAATCTTTAATCACTTTTATAGTTAAATTTTTATATTTTAAATTTTAATTTATTATTATGTCCGGTCAAGCGTGCAAATGCAGAAGTGTTGCACAATCTGGCGTAACATGTACTAGTTGTGGAATTATATTTCATAACAGTTGCGCCATTTGCCATAAAAAATGTCACTGTGGTACGTCAATCGAACTTGACGATTCCGAACTTTCCAGGCTTTATAAAGAGATATCGTACTGTATCAAGTTTTGTTAGATGAAGTTTGGTCTAACAATAAATTGCTGTTAGATAAAGTTATGTATCTTGAAGAGAAGATTGCAGACAAAGATAAGGTAATACTTGAATACAAAATTCGTATTCAAGAATCTATGCCTTGTGTAGTTACACCAACTATTAATGAGAAAATTCAATTGCTTCTACCTGCAATTAATTCTGTAATTAATAATTCTTCTTCTTTTGCAACCCTTACTGCTCAAATAAAACCAAAACAGAAAGTTCAACTTAAAACTCCAACAATTTTTGGTTGTGGTCCAAGTAACGATACGTTGCAGGCATATGTGCCAAACTCATACATGTCTCAAAATTTAAACGCGGAACTAAAAAATCCGATGTTATTAACTACATTAAATTGAAATACCCCGATATTTCAATTAACGCTGTAGATCTAGCTGTACAATCTGGAAGCTACAGTAGCTTTAAAGTCTCGGTTCCAGCCGACCATGCTTGAGCTATTATTTGCAAAGACTTTTGGCCAGCTAACATTGCTGTCATAAAAATTGTGAGTTATGGTCGTTCACAAAATGTTCCTGCTTCATCTCCAATAGGTTTTCGGAGCCTGAATCCTGTCAACAGCTTGGACCCATCTTCAGGAATTATAACGGCTTCTCCATCTACTACCAGAACGTCGGGGGTTTAAAAACTAAACTTAGGAAACTCTTGCTAGCTGTAGCCGTATCAGACTACGATGTGATTGTTTTCACCGAAACCTGGCTTTCTCCAGACATCAGTGACTCTGAATTAAATCTAAATGGCTATCATTTATTTAGGTGTGATTGCTCGGCCCTTACAAGCCTTAAACAAAGCGGAGGTGGTGTTTTAATTGCTATCAAAACTCACCTCAAATCTGTATTACTTTACCCCACGTTTATTAGTGTTAAACATTTGTTTGTAGTTGTTAAGTTTAATCTTGTGTCTTATATATTTTGTGCGGTATATTTACCACCTAATTCAACTAGTGACAAATATCTTGACCATTGTTATTCCGTCGAATCTATTGCCGACGAGTTTCCAAGCAGTAAACTAGTTTTATTGGGCGATTACAACCTACCTGCAGCATCTTGGGTTAACGATGTTTTAGGTATAGGAGTAATTTGTAATGATAGTTACCCTGCACATTTAGTAGCTAATTCATTTGGGTTCTTAATTTGCGTACAATGCATTTCTATTTCTAATAGTGAGGGTGTGTTTTTAGATTTATGTTTTACTAACGATCGTGATATTTTTGTGATAGAAGCTGTAGATGTTTTGTTAAATTGAAGCCAACACTATACTGCGTACTTGTTAACTATAAAATGTGATACTACCTGTGATATTTTAAATTGTAATTATGGTTTTAATGATTTTAAACTTGCCGACTACAACGCAATCAATAATTATGTGTTGAATGTTGATTGGACTGCACTATTTTATAACTGTGATATTGATATGTGTTTTGATGTATTTTACTCTGTAATCGATTATGTTATTGATTGTTTTGTCCCTAAAAAACTGTGGCGTGAAAGCAATTTTCCTATTTTGTTCAACAAAGAATTGATATCACTTACTAAACTCAAGAAAACTGTATACAAACGTTATTTAAGTCTTTAAAACTATTGTCGGACTATAATGAATTCCAATCTATTCGTACTACGTGCAAAAATCTTAGTGCACATCAATACAAGCAATATATTTTACAAACTGAATGTAAAATTCAAAATAATCCAAAACATTTTTGGAGATTTGTTAATGAGAACAAAAAAACTAATGGTTTTCCAGCCACAATGCATTATAAAGGTCAAACTTGTGATAATAGACGATTTTGTAACTAATTTTGCAGATTTTTTTTCTTCAGTCTATGATAACGAAACTCATCCAACTCCATTGTTTAATTTTAATAATAATGTAATACATTCAAAATTTTCTATTAGTTTGTGTGATGTTTTTAAGGGAATTGAAAACCTTAAATGTAATTAAGCGTTGGACCCGACGGCATTCCTTTTTTACTGTTAAAAAAGTGAATTTATTCTATTGCAAAGCCATTGCACTTACTTTTCATTGCTTCATTGAATGAATCTAAATTTCCTCAAATATGGAAACAAAGCTATATTACGCCTTTGTTTAAATCTGGAGCCAAAGAGAATATCACTAACTATAGAGGCATTTGCATTCAATCTGCTATACCTAAATTGTTTGATAAAATTGTAACTGGTCAGTTGCAATGGATGTGCAAAAGTATCTTAATAGAAGAGCAGCATGGATTTTGTGAAGGGCGTTCCACACTTACTAATTTACTCTGTTTTGAAAATGATATTTTAAATGCATTTGAATCTAAAGTACAAGTTGACTCAAATTACACCGATTTTTTCAAAGGCGTTTGATCGTGTGAGTCATAATATTTTGATTGCCAAGCTCAGTGCTCTGGGTTTTTATTATGATGTGATTTTTTGGTTATTCAGTTTTTTGAAAATTCGCACGCAGTGTGTAAAAATTAATAACTTTTTGTCTCAGCCCATTCTTGTTTCATCAGGTGTTTCTTAAAGATCTCATTGTAGACCAATTTTATTTTTGCTTTTCATTAATGATATCCCACAGTATATCAATTCATCGTCATTTCTTTTATTTACGGATGATTTAAAAATGTATAGAAGAATATCATCTCTCAATAACTGCCATCTTTTACAACTGGACTTAGATTCTATAAATACTTGGTGTTTTATTAATAAATTATTTTTTAATGCTGATAAATGTTTTTCAATAAGTTTCTATAGAACTTTAAGTAAAATTTCTTTTAACTATATAGTTGACAAAGTCACACAAATAAAAGATTTAGGCGTTATTTTTTATTATAAACTTACATTTGTTGAACATATTAACAACATGTGCAATAGTGCCATAAAAATGTTAGGATTTGTTTATAGAATGTCCGCGAATTTATCAGCCAGTACACTAAAACTTTTATGTTGTGCTTTGGTGCGTTTGCATTTAGAGTATGCTTTGTCAGTTTGGAGTCCTGTTTATGAAATTTATAACTGTAGTATTGAACGAATTCAAAAGAAGTTTTGTCGTTTATTGTCTTATATATCGGGCATATTATCTGTAAATTATGATAACTGCTACATTGCTTTATTGTACAACCTACTGAGAAGATTTGCCGCAAAAGGGCTGATTTGTCGTTCTTGCGTAATTTAATTAGGTCTGATATTGATTGTCCGGAGCTACTTCGTACTCTTCCATTCCATGTAGCACCTAATAATAGACATAGCAGACATTCTTCTTTATTTCGCGAGTCTACCCATTCTACTAATTATGGTTTCAACAATCTACTCGGTAGAATGTGTAGATTTGCAAATAATTTACCAACAGATGTTAATATATGTTGTGTCTCTAAATCTACGTTTAGAAGTCAGCTGAATCATGCTGACTAATGTTTAATATGTGCGCTTTTATGTATGTTATTTTTTGTATTCTTTATTATTGTATTGTAAAACATCATTGTTTATGGATATTTGATGTAGATGTAAATGGTAAGATTATACCGTGAATAAAATATTATTATAATAGCGGAGCTGTAAAGTACTCGAAAGGCCCATTCAGAAACGGTTAAAAAAAACAGACAATTTTGCAGTGAAAATTTTATAGGTTGGAAAACTTGTACCAAATAAGTCAAAATTAGATAATAAACTGTCAATAAAGTTACTAAATATGTCAAGTAACTTACAGTAATAGTTTATGTTGACAGAAATATAGCGGGTCTGTCAATTAATATTGTAAACTGAAAACAAAAAATACAATACATTTTTATAAGTTTTTGTGAAATAATTTAGTTATCTTAAAAAATGTTATAAGTTGGTCAAATGTACTAAATCTGTCAAAAATTGTATTCTCTACTGTCAAAAAATACAACTTATAAAAAATTACTGTCAAAAAGTTAATGAAACTGTCAAACAATTTACAGCAATGTAATAAAATTTGTACTATCTGTCAAAAAGTAAGTGAAACTTAAAAAAAAAATTATTTATTAAACAATTACAGTTATAATTTAATTTACTTTTTAAATATTATTTTAAACTGTTAAAAATACTGTCAAAAAGTAAGTAAATTTGTAAAAAACTACTAAACGTTCAGAAATATTACATACATCTGTCGAAAGTTACCAAAACTATCAAATAGATTTCACCAATCTGCCAACAAAATTACTAGTAAAATATAAGAAAATATTTTGAACTTTTAAAACATTACTGCACAAAATTTACTGTCAATAAATTACTGATAATTTTATTTTTTTGACAATTCTAAAACCTATTAGCAGGTTTGATGTACAATTTGACATTTTGTGCACTTTTAAAACATTTTGAAGAAATTTCTAATATTTTGACAATTTTAGAATAATTTTGAACTTATTAACAGACTTGAGAAAACATTTTTGCAAGTTTCAAAAAGTTTTTGAAATTTTTGTGGCAATTTAAAAACATCTGTGACAATTTAATAACCTTTATGATCATTTTTAAACGTTTTTTACTATTTCAAAACCTGAACAGATTTGAGGAACGTTTTTGACAATTTTTTTAAACTTTTGAAATATTTTTGATGATTTTGTAATAATTTTGAGAAATTTTGAACATTTTTGACAGTTTTGGATTTTTTTAAACTTTTTTGGTACTTTTTTGATACTTATCAATTTTGTTGATGATTTAACAACGTTTTTATCAACTTTAGAACTTTTTTCACGTTTTTAAAACATTTCAACAGATTTTAGAAACATTTTAGACAAAAATTTTAAAACATATTTGTCGATTTTGTAATATTTTTGACACATCTAAAACTTTTTTGACAATTTTAGAATATTTTTGACAATTTTTGAAAATGTAGCCACATTTTTTAATTTTTTAACAGTTTTGAATTTTTTATGATTGTTGGTAATCATATTGATTTGTTTTTGAAATATATTTGACAGCTGTAGGAATGTTTGTGACATTTGCCAATCAGTTTTTATATTTGTGGAACATTGTTGACAGTTTTTGAATATTTTTGACAGTTTTAGAACTTTTATCAGCAAATTTGTCAATCATATTCTAGTTTTAGAATATTAGTGATATTTGTTAATCATATTCACGTTTTTGACATTCGTAGAGCATTTATAATAATTAATTTGGCATTTTTTTTATAATTTTGTAATAAATTTATCAACAGACTTGAGGAAACATTTTTGATAATTTTGATTTTTTTAAATATTTTTGTAAAGTTTTTGACTGTTTTAAAACATATCAACAAATTTGAGAAACATTGGACAGTTTTGTTATTTTTTTTACACTTTTGAAACGTTTTTGTTTTTTTTTTTTAATATTGTTGACAATTTTATAATTTTTTTGAACTTATAAACAGTCTTAAAGAAACATTTTTGACAATTTAGTGTTTTTTTACATTTTTGGGAACTATTAACAATTTTTAAACGTTTCTTACAATTTTAAAACATTAACAGATTTGAGGAACATATTTAACAATATTAAAATTTTTGTGACAGTTTTGGAAAGTTTTTTTTACATTTTTTTAATATTTTTGATTTTTTTTTTGATGATTTATAGAATTTTTAACAATTAAAGAACATTTTGACAATTCTAAAACAGCAACAGATTTGACAGATTTTGACAGTTTTGTATTTTTTTTACACTTTTGAAATGTTTTTTAAAAAGTTGTATTTTTTTTTATTATTTTAGAATATTTTTGAACTTATTTACAATCTTGAAGAAACATTTTTAACAATTTATATTTTATTTACATTTTTGAAAAGTTTTTGAAACTTTTCAAATTTTCGTAATAATTTAATAACGTTTATTTCAATTTTTAAAATTGTTTTACAATTTTAAAATATATCATTAAATTTAAGCTTTTTGACAATTTTAGAATATTTTTGACAGTTTTGGAATGTTTTTTACATTTTTGGGATAATAATAATAATAATACTTTATTTACGGTATATAAAAAGAACCTGTTACATCTACATCATTAAGTACATAAATAATGATGAATTACAAGCAATATTACAATTAGACAACGATATACAAACCAAAATTGAATAATAAAAACATAGAATAAAACATATATAAAATTATTCATCAACACATTTAAATTGATTCTTAAAATACATTTTGAAACACAAAATAAATCAATATTTTTAGAAAAACTATTTGCAATTCTACACATTCTACCAATTGGATTATTAAATCCATAATTGGTAGAATAAATAGATTTTCTAAATAATGGAGAATGGGGACTTAAAATGAAAGAGTTACTAGTAGCTCTTGGCAATCAATCTCAGACATTATTAGTCACCCTAAAAACGATAAGTCGGCTTTTTTGAGCCTAAGTTCTAGCAATGGAAGATTATATTGCAATGCAATGTGGTTGAAATCGTAGTTTTCATAGAAATTGCCCAATTTGTACGACAATAAACGAATTTTTTTGTTTTGAATGCGTTCTATATTGCGTATATGATTGCTGTAGAATGGGCATCAAACTGACGGATCATACTCTAAATGGGAGCGTACCAATGCGCAATAAACTAGTTTAAGTGTGCTTGGAGATAGGTCAGTAGACATTTTGTAAACAAATCCTAACATGTTCATAGCACGGTTACACATATAGTTTATATGCTCAACAAAAGTTAGTTTTGGGTCAAAAATTTATCCCAAATTCTTTATTTGTGTAACATGTTTCAATACTTTATTGTCAATAGTATAATCATACGAAACTTTACTTAAAGTTCTGTTGAAGCTTATAGAAAAACATTTATTTGGATTAAACAACAAGTTGTTAGTAAGACACCATAGATGAACAGAATTCAAGTCATTTTGCAAACTAATGCAGTCCTTGATAGATGATATTCTTTTATAAATTTTAAGATCGTCAGCAAATAAAAGATAAGACGAAGAATTAATAGAATAAACAAGATCATTAATAAAGAGTAAAAACAGAATTGGTTTACAATGAGATCCCTGAGGAACCCCAGAAGGAACAACAATTGGTTGTGATAAAAAGTTATTAATTTTCACACACTGTGTACGATTTTCCAAAAAGCTCGACAACCACGCAACAACAGAACCATGAAAACTCAAAGCCCGAAGCTTAGCAATCAAAATACTATGATTAACGCGATCAAAAGCCTTTGAAAAATTTGTGTAAATAGAATCTACTTGAACTCTTGTTTGAAAGGCATTCAAAAGATCATTTTCGTAACAATGAAGATTTGTGAGAGTAGAACGACCCTCGCGAAACCCATGTTGCTGTTCCACTAAAATGCTTTTGCACATCCATTGTATTTGACCAGTTACAATTTGATCAAACAACTTAGGAATAGCAGACTGGATGCATATACCTCTATAATTAGTAATATCTTCCTTAGGTCCAGATTTATGTAAAGGCATAATGTAGCTTTGTTTCCAAACTGAAGGAAACTTGGCTTCGTTAAGAGAAGCCTCAAAAAGTAGGTGCAATGGCGTAGAAATTGAATAAATACATTGTTTGTTTTAACAGAATAGATGGAACAACGTCCGGTCTAGTGCTAAAGTTACATTTAAGGTTCTCAATCTCTTTAAATACATCCAATAATCTAATTGAAAATGATCGATGTAATACGTTTTTCTTATAGTCAAACAAAGGAGTTTGATGAGTTTGTGTATCGTAAACAGAGGAAAAGAATTCAGCAAAACTATTAACATAGTCATCTCCATTACTGCAAGTTTTTTGTTTATAATACATTGTGGCTGGAAAATCATTAGTTTTTCTAGAGTCGCTAACAAATTTCCAAAAGTGTTTAGGGTTACTTTGAATGTTATTTTCTGTTCGAGTAATATATTGCTTGTATAGACATGTACTGAGATTTTTACACGAAGTACGAATTGATTGAAACTCGTTATAATCAGACAATAATCTTGAAGATTTATAACGTTTATGAACTGTTTTTTTGAGTCTAGTAAGTGAAATCAATTCTTTATTAAACCAAACTGGAAAATTGTTTTCTCGCCATTGTTTATTGGGAACAAAATAGTCAATAGCAAAATGCAACACAGAGTAAAATAAATTAACGCAATTATCAACATCACAATTATAAAAAAGGGCGGACCAATCAACATTCAACAAAAAATTATTGATTGCGTTAAAGTCGGCACCCAGTAAACACAAGTTTAGATAATATAAGTTTATTACACGTATATATGGTGTAAAAAGCGTATATGGTTTATGTGTATTCGTATAATATACATTTCTTGTACACGTAAGATATGTATATCTGTATATTATACGTTAATATTTTCCTTTTTTTCTACCGTTGATTAATATACGTATATTATTCATTAAAATATATCTATAAATAACCTGCATAATATATCTACGTATATTTAACGTTTATTATTTCTGGGTTTAGTTTGCCGATCAATATATGTTGTCTTGGATATTCGTACGTCCGAGGCAACCCGAGCGCGTGAATATAGTTTGCAAAGTGTATGTTGAGATGCATGATTCATCTTTTTTTTAATTTTTTATCAACCATAATGTGCACTTGCTATTAGTTGCAATATCCGATACAGTTTTAAGTTGTTTGTTGTTACACAACAGTGCTGAAGTGTTGTTTAATTGAACTGGAAGCGCAGGTTTAGGAGTACTAATATGAAATACCTAATTTGTGCTAAGTTTGAAAATATGCAATGACATTTTTGGTTCAAATAACTTGTTTTTATAGCCATTACAGTAACATTAATATCAATTCATCGTTTTTTTTTTTTAATTTAAATTTATTGTTTTAATTGCTATTGTTATATATAGTATTATAAATACAAATAGCAAACTAGTCAAGTTATTTAAAATAAAGATTACCATATGTGTGTCATATGAGGTTGTGGAAATACACACAGTATATTTTTCAGATGTCACCAAAAGACTGGTTAAAAAATCAAAATGAATCTTTAATTTAATTGTAATGTTCTTTAATATCTTTGTTAAATATTAAAATGTTTTATTTATTTACATGTAATACTTTGTATTTTATGTTAAAATTATATACATATTTTATATTATTATATATCCGAGAAAGTAGGCAGTACGGCAGAGAGGGCATGTACAAATACCAGCGTTAACAAAAGTTAAGCAACGTCCGCTCCGGTCATAACTTGGATGGGTGACCCAGTTCTTCCCAATATGAGTCCGTTATTTCGTATAGGCATCCAAACATACACATGTCTACTCGCCGGATAAAGTTTAACCTATAATACACGTGTATTTCAATTGAAAAAATATTCAATTATATTTATTATATTTTTAACGCATTTTTTACGTTGATAATACGTGTAAATTACACGTTTAAAATACATATAACCTATACGTATATTACACACTAAATATACGAGATATATCCGTTTAGTCGCCGGACATTTTTCCGAATAATATACTTAACAAATAAACAAATATTACACTTAGGTGTAATACCAAAAATAAACGTATCTTAAACGTAACTGTGTTTACTGGGCATTTTTAAAATCATTAAAAACATAATTACACATTAAAATATCACGGCTAGTATCACATTTTACATCAATCACATAAGCAATATGATGTTGGCTAAGTTTTAACAAAACATCCACAGATTTAATCACAGAAATATCACAGATGTTAGAAAAACATAAATCTAAGAACACACCACCATCATTAGGTATAGAAATACATTGAGCGCAGTTTAGAAATCCATAATAGTTGGATACAAAATGAGCAGAATAAGTATCATTACAAATAACACTTATGCCTAACTCATCATTAACCCATACCGCTGCGGGTAGATTATAATCGCCTAGTGAAATTAGTTTACTGTCTGGATATTTGTCAGCGATAGATTCAACGGAATAACAATGATCTAAATATTTATCACATGCCGAGTTAGGTGGTAAGTAGACTGCACTGATAATATATGATAAAAACTTAAACTTAACAATTACAAACAAATGTTCAACACTTAAAAATGTAAGTTGTAATAAAATACAATTAAAACAAGTTTTAGTAGCAATTAAGACACCTCCTCCGTCAAGCTTAGGGCTTGTTAATGAAGAGCGATCACATCTAAACAAACTGTAACCAATTAATTGTAGCTCCGCATTGCTGATGTCCTGATTTAGCCAGGTTTTGGTCAGTACAATAATATCGTTGTTGGATACAGCTACAGCCAGCATAAGTTCTTTGAGTTTAGTTTTTATACCCCGACATTCTGGTAATAGATGGAGATACCGCTGGTGTTTCTTGTGACGGGTTTAGATTGTTGGCTGGATCCAGATTTCGAAAATCCACCGAAGATGAAGCAGGAACATTATTAACTCGCCCATAATTAAAAAATTTCTTGACCGCTATATTTGCAGGCCAAAAATCTTTGCAGAGAATAGATCGAGCATGATTAGCTGGAACAGAAACTTTAAAGCTGCTGTAGTTTCCAGATTTTACTTTTAACTCAACAACATCAACTGATATCGTGGAAAACTTAAATTTAATATGATTTACTATATCAGTTTTATTAGTTCCACGTCTAAGTTTAGAAACATGTACGTAAGAAGTAGGCACATAAGCCTGCAGTTTGTTATTGGTTGGGCCACAACCAAATTTAAGATAGTTTGAGTTCTTGGCTGAGTTTTTTGATTAGTTTTCCCCTTAATAACAGAGCTTGCCAAAGAAGGAAAAACTGCAGGTTGAATCAATTGCACCGTATCATTAGTGAGCGGCGCAGTAGTAGGAGCAGTTTGTTGTTTACTGCGAGCTTCGTATTGAAGAATAGTTTTATTTTTTTCGGTGATCTTCTCTTCAAGATAAGTAATTTTATCCAAGAGTAATTTATTGCTCGACCTCAACTCATCACATAAAACTTAAAGAGTAATATTTTCTTTATAAAGTTTAGGAAGTTCGGAATCATCCAATTCAAATAAATTACCGCAATTACATTTCTTGTAACGAATAGCACAACTGTTATGGAAGATAACGCCACAATTGCTACAGGTTACACCTGATTGTGCAACAGTTTTGCATTTACAGTTTAGACCGGGCATAATAACAGATGCAGTTACAAAAATAAAAATGACTAGAGCAATAAATAAATAAAAACCGGATAAGGTCAATTTTTTTGTCAATTTTGGAATATTTTTGATAATTTTAAAATATATAGAATATTTTTGACAATTTTCAGAACATTTTTGACAATCTATGAACAATACATCAGAATGGAGCAACATTTTTGATAAATATGAAAGATTTTTGTACTTTTTAACAATTTTGAAACTATGACATTAGTAATTATATTTATTTGATTGTGGAAAATGTTTGACAGCTGTGGAAATATTTTTACAATTGTGGAACATTTTCAACAATAGTATAGTATTAATTTAGGAATGTTTTTGACACTTGCTAATCAGTTCTTACGTTTGTGGCACATTTTTGATAGTTTTTAATTATTTTTGACAGTTTTAAAAAGTTTTATCAGCAGATTCGTCAAACAAATTTCAGTTTTAAAACATTTATGACATTTGTTAATCATATTTACATTTTAAATATCTGCGGAACATTTATAAATTAATGTTCAACATTTTTTACATTTACTGGCTTGTGGATAATTATGGAACGTGTTTTACAATTGTTTTTATTATATAGAGAACATTTTTGGAACATTGTGATCTTTGTTGATCTAATTTGCTTGCTTGTGAATTAATTTTGACAAGTAAAAACAGTATTAACAATTGTAGCATATTTTTGACACTATTTTAACATGAAGAAAACATCAAATCAGTTTTTTTATAATTGTAAAACATTTTTTGACAAATGAATAACATTTTTGTTATTGTAGAACATTTTGTGTTTTTTTTTTTAAATTGGTACATTTTAGACATTTGCTAAAATATACTTGTTAATAAAAGATTTTTGAAAACTATTGAAAATTTTTGACATTTGCACACCATTTTATGACAATCGTGGGACATTTTTGATAATTGTAGAACGTTTTTTGATAAATGTAGAATATTGTTGACAATTTGACAATTATGGACGTTTTTTTATACTTTTTGTAGATTTTTTGATAATAAAATTGTGGAATATTTGTGGAAAGTTTTGAAACATTTTAGATATTTAGTAATATTTACTTATTTAAAAATTATCTACAAGCAAATAAATGTCAAACTACTCCAAAAATGTCAAAAAATTAACAATTGTGAAACATTGACTTGATTTTATTGTAGGAGTATATTTAAATGTCGAAGAACCTTAAAGAGTTACTAAAACAGAAAATGTGTAAAAGTATTATAAGTTAACCCAAACGTAACAAACACGTTGAGCATATTGTCAAAAATGTTACTACATTTGGAAAAAAATTACCATAACAGTAATATAATTGATTATATATGTAACTTAAAACATTAAAAATAACTAAAACTCTCAAAAGAAATTAGTTTTAAAATATTTTGTGTAAAAAAGTTTACAATCATGTGCCAAAACTGTCAAAATATGTTCCAAAATTGTCAACATTTTAAAGCAAAATATTAAAACTATCAAATTATGTTTAGTATATTATATAATATTAAGTTTTGAGTGTCAAAAAATGGTTGAATTCTAAGAAAAAATGTATATATGTTTTTTTTTGTTTTTCAATTTTTTTTTACGGTATATCTTACCAACTACTTCAAATATACATAAGCAATGATGTTTTACAATATAAAAATAAAGAAATAAAACATACATAAAAGCGCACATATTAACAAAATATTAGTCAGCTTGACTCAGCTGATTTCTAATCGTAGTTTTAGAGACACAAATACATTAAAATTAGTTGGTAAATTATTTGCAAAACTACTTATTCTTCCGAGCGGATTATTGAAACCATAGTTAGTAGAATGAGTAGACTCACGGAAAAAGGAAGACTTCAACACTGAACGAGATAATCTAGGAAACCTACCAAACCGAGGAAACCCAAACAAGATCTGGAAGAAGACCCTTAGCTGAAGAGTTTGAAATCCTGTTTCCAAAGGTTTGAAGAAAACGACTGGCAATATCCCGACCTCATACGCTAACTTCCAGTCCAACATGGCACTTGGTTGGTCGGGCACAGACTTGAACGTAAAAGACTTTAGTAAGTAAAATCAAATCGAGATCTAGCTATACCGAATTAACAATAACAGTAACTCTTTAGACGCCTCAGCTATTATACCGGATCTACAGGTACCCAATCTGATAACGTATAATCGGATCAATATAGACGACTCAAAAAAAAAAAACAGGCAAAATTAAGCACTGTCAACATCAACGCAGCACCTAGAACCTAGACCTAAAAGCGTTATATAATAGTGACAATTCTAAAATTGAGTTTTGGATACTAATGTGGATTAACACTAAGTCTAATTCTAGACATGATTTTTAAAAGAATTGATTATTTTATCGAGACGAAGTGCTTAACATAAGCAGTGTTGCAAAAGTAGGGGTATTGTTGCAGGTACGCTTCAATGTCAATAAAACCGCGCTAAAACTTGCTAAACTCAAATACTAAAAAAAAACTAGCAGCAGCATAGGCTAAACCATCTGATCAAAGACGCACGTTTCCTAAAGGGCGTTTTTGCTAACCTCTGCTAAGACCTTGTAGTCACCAAACACCACCTTTAAGATGCATCTACCGGGCAAAATATGTTATTCCAAAAAGCATAACCTGGAGGGTATTCTCCAACACAATCTGCCAAAACCTCATTGTAACCTACAGGTTAACCACTGCCTCATCTCCACGATATTAGGACAACCACTCTATAACCGTTTCCACTCCCAAAACAACGCACAAATTCTACATTATTACCGTTTTCTCAGTCCACTAATAACCTATGAACCACCGTCAATAAACTAAAACCGTCACGACAATATTTATTATGCTAGGTCACTATAAATATTTTTCTAAAATCATAAACTGAAGTGCACCGCACACCTGCTTAAGTGTTTGTTAAAACATAAAAATTAGTTAGAAATTGAAGTGATGATATCGAATTTCTTAATAACAAACATTTGGGCAGTTAGAGCACTCCAATTCGAAACAATTTTTCATAATCATAAACTGGAGTGCCCACCTAACCGTCTAAGTGTTTGTTATCAAAAGATTTAATATTTTTTGTCCTTAC
Source organism: Tachinus rufipes (assembly GCA_963932245.1). Lineage (NCBI taxonomy): Eukaryota > Metazoa > Arthropoda > Insecta > Coleoptera > Staphylinidae > Tachinus > Tachinus rufipes. Next base: position 18,551,667 of record OZ010746.1, on the reverse strand, counting down.
CAACGTAATCACTATGTTAAAGGATGATCACACCCAATTCCTAAATAGCACACACTTCGATGGCTGATTTGAGGCATTTAAATACAAAATATTTTATTTTGGTAATTACATCATCTTTGCTGTATTTAAAAAATATCTTAACTGAAAAACCGAGTTTGTGCTAAAGTTTTACTGGTATACATGTAAGATTGGATCCTGCTAAACACAGGGACCCTTGCTTCGGTCATAGCACTGTAATCTCGCTCAACGCTTTTACCTTGTTTTTATATATTTTACATTAGTTTTGGTCTAACTTTTAATGAGTCAACATGGACTTCCTTATCTAAAGAAGATGGCAGAAAGTTCAACCTAACCTAAATGACTTTGTTGGTTTTGTAGATTCATTGTTTTGGTTTTAGTGCTAAAAGCTTAAGATTCAGAACAGGCCCCGTCCTGTTTTTTTTTGTCTTTTGGCTTTATTTTGGCAATCATGATAGAATATTTTGGTGTAATAAACGTTTATGTTTGTGACTAACGTTGACTGTTTATTCCTCTTCTTAGAACATTGATTTGTTTATCTTAAATTATATGTTCATATAACAGAGTTGTTGCAATTTTTGGGTAGGTCATTTGTAAAAGACTAATTGATTTCTGGAAAATGAATCTCAAAAATTGACTCAACATCTTGTGGTAACTAATATATCTTCAAGAAATGAGAGCATAAACTAATTTCTAGTATTTGTAGCCAAAAAATCTACTTCCACTTCTGATTAATCTAGTAAAGAATATATGATCTATGTTAAAATACATCGTTTATAATAACGATGGGCAAAACCATGTACCTTGTGCTACTTTTATATTGTAATCAATCAACATTTTTTGAAAATATGTTCTGATTATTAAATATTTAATGATTTTAACTATTTTGGATATTATTTACTAGATTAATTATAATTTCTATTTTCGTCCATATTTAAGGGTAATGTACAGCTTAGCTCACATTAGTGTCTCAATATTAATAATTTAATAATTAAAATGCGGTGTTTTAATCGAGTCTGAAAAACCTTCAGCTTGTCTAATATGAGTTTATAAATTACGAAAACCTGTTCAAGTAGTTATTGAAAATATAAAACAAAAAATGACAGAGATATTATATTAAAAAAATCTCATTTTAAAATGTCAAAGGTTAAATTAATACACTTTTTATAAATATCTGTCGGCAAAGTCGAGAAGAAAGGAAAAATTCTCCCATGCTGATGAATATATTAAAAATATGATTCTTGTAACATTAAACAACTTAATACAAATACCACCGAGCCCGCAGTCATGCCTTTAATATAAACATTAAAATATGATTACACAACGGCCGAAATCATTCTGTGTGGGCTTCAAAGAGATTCTCGTCAACGGGATCTCATGCATACCATTTTTTTTATGTATATATAACGGGTAGATTATTTATTCATATCGGGCAATAATAAATCGCCACTGTAAAATGGTCGCGGCGAAGACAATGCGTTATTAAAGCCCACGACAGATTGCTATATTTAAATTGTTTAACCTCTTAGAGGACACGAGGTGAGCGTAGTAGCTTCCAGGAGCACTAAATATTAAACAACAACGGAACGGTTTCTGCATATTTTTTAGATATAAATATAATGGTAAATCACACGCGACACGCAGGACACCTAAGACACGACTACATTAATATCGGCTAAAGTACCACACATGCTAATGGATTAAATATATTTCTTGTTAGAAAATATTAAATACTCAACAATTTGTTTTGCAAATAAATAGTACAAAGCTAAATTGGAGCTAGGCTAGACTAATCAACTGCTAAAATGTCTAAAATAAAATAATTTTGTATTGCTATTCTTATATTCAGTTTTTGATGTTTTTAGTGCAAGAAATAAGTTAATGCGCAATTTATCATCAATTTTAAGCAACAAAATTTAATACAATATTTTTTATAGATTGCAATGATTTTTGCGCAATAATTGTTGAAGTCTTGCCCGATTTTTATTATTTATGCGATTTTTGATGTTTTTTGTGTAACAAATTTGATTTCTGGGAAATTTTTGGTAAACTTTCTAGAGAATCATCAATTTTAAGCAACAAAATTTATTATTTGTTCAAATTTTGATGTTTATTTAGTTTTGATCTATTTTTATAAATTGTATATGCAGCAATTTTTAATAGTTTTTGCTCAACAAATGAGTTTTCTCAACGATTTTTGATTAAAAAATTTTATGCATTCATTTTGTTATTTTTATGCTCTTATTCAATTTTGTGTTTTAGTGCAACAAGTAAGTTTGCTAAAATTGTTTAATTATTTGTTGCCAAAATTAATATTTTTTCCACAGTTTTTGGTAATTTTCTAAGCGTTTTAAATAATTATTTTGCAAAAATTCTAATAAAATGTTGCAACAATAGAGACGAAGAACTGACAGACTAAACAACAAAAGAGATTAGGAATTAGATCTTAATAGACAACAATCAGTTAAGCAACCAAGGTCAAAAGCCTAAGTACGATCACTCCGCAACGTTATTGTTGCGCTGCTGGTCTGTGGAATGATTTATCCACGTATTTGTCCCATGCGTGAAAACCCGCAAAATAGATAAAGGAGTCCTGTTGACTGATGCATCTCTAAGATTTGGCAACATTCCACTTTGGACTGGATTTATCCTTAAAAGGCAGGTTGTGATTAACTCATCTCAATTAATTGGCAACGTCATCCAGTCAGATGACCGATCAGGTAAATACTTAGAAGTTAAATGGAATTAAACAAGCCGCACACTTACTGACTTGGTGTGCGTCACTTGTTCGTATACAAATCACCTTCGGGGCTATACTTTTCTAACCCTAGCAATCAATTTTAGACATCCCCAGATTGCGGGTTCCATGGCGGGTGGGAAGCAAATTTATCAGGTAAATCTTATATATCTTGAATACCAAAGACTCGGTAAGTGCGTTTACGGATGCTTGATTGGTTTCGAGGGCTTGGTAACCAAAGTAGCTTTCAAATCGTTTTCCTTACAGTGGAACCCAACACTCTAAACAACTATAAAGGTGCGCGACTATCCAGGAGTTATAAAATGGAACCACGGCTGCCATTAGCCTAAAATGGAAAATGGACCAAAGTTTAGAAAAAATTAATACTCAGGAATCTGGGTGGGGCAAACTAAACGACGACGACAACCAACCATGGAAATGATAAAAAACCAGGAGATGAAGGAAGCATTTGGACAAAAGAGCAGAGTACTCAGATTGCCTGTAAGAAGACACTCGATCTTGGAGTTCACTAAGCCAGATGGGGTGGCCGGAACTATAGTAAAGGCTACAAATGATGCTATTCAGATGGGAATAGACAAGAAAGTTATTGAACAAAAAATTGATGCCTTTGAAAATATATGCGTAGAACAGAAAAAAAGAGCCAGGGAAGAAAGCAAAACAGTCAGTAAAAAAGAAAAATGTTTTTGAGATGTCGATGAAAAAAAATCTCATGGATCAACAAATTGAGGATATAGTAAAATGCACGGAAGACATAGTCAGAGAAGTTGCTCAAAACACTAAAGTTGAAACCAAAAAAGGAGTGAAAAGGTTAAAGACAGCTACAAAAAATCTGGAAAGGCAAGACTGGCTCAAAAATCCAAAGAAACAGAAAAAAGACAAGATAAAGAAAAATTGGTAGATGAGGGACAAAATAACCCAGCAAATGAGGATCTCCGCCAAACAGAGGATCTGAAGAGAATTAATGAACTGCACCAAGGAAACAAAATATTAAACTAAAAAATTTAAAAAATTTAAAACCAGATGGCAGAAAGGGAACTACATAATAGTATGCAAGAAAAGGAGCTAGAGCAACTACAAAATGCAAACAATAAACAAGAAGAATTTGAGCGGAAGAAAACACAAGAAAAAAAAGAGAAGGAGATGGACGAGCTTTGGACCGCAGAAAGGAAAATAACTACCCTGGAAACAAAATTAGTGAGCTCAAAAAAGCGCTAAAAAAACGCGGAGCAAACGCAGGTTATACACACCGAAGAGCTAGCCAAAAATCAAAAAAACTTGGCGGAACTAATCAAGGAAACAGATTTTTATGAGACGTTCACAAATCTCAACGCAATTAAATGGCCAGAAGATCTATTTAAAGTAACTAAAATGGAAACCATCCAAACTTACGAGTGGAAACAAGAGTCTGATTTAATAGTGTGGGTGAACGAAGAAGATAAGAACATGGATAAAGGACTGCAAAGGAGAATAAGGAATAAATACTCAGAATTAACACAAATAGAAGAGAAAATAGGTGCAGTAGCCATAACTACTAACATTAAATCAGGTCAGATCGATACATTTGACCAAAAATATCATTAAAGTGAATACTGGGGAAACCGAAGAAGATCTTTTTGATCAAATTAAAAAGAAAAATTAGATCATAAATAGTGAGAATAAAATTTTTATTTCTACTAACGCACCGTATAAGAGAGATACAGTAACATTCCGAAAAATGATTGAATGCGTATTCTACAACATGGGTATAACAGTAACTGTACATAAAAGCAGGAACAGAGACAAACAGATAGAAGAAAACAACACAGAAACAAAAATAAACAAACAAAAAGACTGGACTGAAAAAATGTATGTCAAAGACCAATCCTGCACGTATGCAGAACTACTTAAAAGCATCAAAGTAAAAGTAACTAATAGTGACATACAAGAAACAATCATAAGTGCTTGGAAAACAGTAAACAACGAACTGGCAATCACAACAAATGGCAAAACCAAAGAGCTGATAGAAATAATTAACAGCGCCAAGAGCGCAGCAACCATTTTTACCAATAAACCCAGAAAGAAAGCAGTTATAGTTAGTGACATGGATGGAATAACTACAAAAGAGGAATTATGCCAGGCAATCTTAAATCAAAAAGAATTAACAATTAAAAACAAACTTAACAAGCAATCCGGACAAAAGCCAAACAGCAACCATTGAGGTTGAAGAAAACCTTGCAAGACAACTCTCTAAAAAAAGGAATATTAGAGTGGGCATGGTAAACTGCCAAGTAAAAAAATGTAGCAGATGTTTATGCCACGAGCATGCGAGGAAGGAATGCAACAAACCAACCAGAGGCGTAGGAACGTGGATTAAAAAAGGCCTATGCCGGTGACTTCAACGCCAAGTCAAAAATATAGGGAAACAATAAAAAAGACAAAAGAGGAAAAATTCTTATAGAATGGGCGGCAGAACATAAGCTTGTCCTGCACAACAAGATCACTAACCCAACGTTTTCATGACCCCAAGGTACATCATATATTGACCTAACGTTTACAACTGAGAAGATTGCCCATCAAATCACAAACTGGAAAGTCAAAATAGAAGAAAATCTCAGTAAACACAAAAACATTTACTACCAAGTAACCTGCAAGTCAACAAATAAGTAAGACTCAACAGAAAGAGAACGGAATAAATGGGTCTTCAGCAACAAAAAAATAAAATAGTATCTTGGGCATGGAATCCGGAAACATTAGCAGTAAAACTCCAGAACAGCTCATGGAAACAATAAATAAAGCTTGCACAAAGATCTGAAATCACTAAAAGAACCAAAAGAAATGTATATTGGTAGAACAGTGAAATCCATCAACAGAAAAAGAAAGCTAATAAAACAAGAAGAGCGGTAAGGATTTCAAAAAGGAGTTACGAATAAATATAGTACAAGCCAAAAAAAATGCTGGCATTGACATTATAATTGAAATAGACAGTGACCCATGGGGCGCTGGATACAAAATAGCAACAAAAAACCTAAAAACACAAAAACCAGCGCAGCTCGGGGAAGAACAAAATCTGCAAGCAGTTAATGAACTCTTCTCGAGAAGACCCATAATACCTAACACAAGGAAAAATAGCAGCATAACACAAGTTCCGGAATTCAACGAAGCGGCACTCGAAACGGCGGTCAAACGTCTGAAACAAAAAAAAAACCTTGAAGACGAAGGAGGCCTATAAAAACAGTTTGGTTTTAGGAAGGGGCACTCAACTTTAAATGCACTGGAAGAAGTCTTTAAAATTTCCAAAAGCAACAAAGAAAAAGCGTACAAGAATTGTTTATTCATTCTACTAATAACTCTGGATATTAAAAATGCGTTTAATACTGCAAGATGTGAAGAGATCCTTAAAGCCCTAGAAGGGAAAGGAATTGACGGATATCTTGTCAATATGATCGCCAGCTACCTAGAAAAATGGTACTGCACAATAGGTAACAAAAAGGTTTAGATGTCATGAGACATCCCGCAAGGCTCCGTACTTGGCCCAGTGCTCTAGAACGTCTTGTACGACCAGGTACAGCAGATAAAAATGCCCCAAGGCACAAAAATTATTGGGTATGCAGATGATACTGCGATAATAATATTGGCAAAAAGCAAAGATATTCTTGTAGCAAATGCACAACAAGCGATTGACGTAGTAATTCAAAAAATTGAAGAAATTGGACTACAACTAGCTGCTCATAAGACAGAGATAGTGATTCTATATGGAGGGAGAACACTTAATTAGGTCACCCTTAAAATAAAAGAAGCAAATATTACGTCAGAAAAAAAGCTAAGATATTTGGGCATAGACATAGGCAGTCATTCACTCAACAATTCTGTATGGTAGCTCGACATAGGGCACAGCTACGCAATACAAAAATATTGCTATGGGTATGCTAGGCATACAGAACTCTATCTACGGAAGCATTGCAAGTCATAGCAGGTGTTGTGCCAATTCACTTACAAATAAAGGAAAGGGCCAACAATTTTGACAGAAAGAATAATGGACTGGACCCATATACAAAAACAGTAGCACTAACTAACGTGCTAGATAGCTGGCAAGTAAAATGGAATAAACCCAGTAAACACAGTTACGTTTAAGATACGTTTATTTTTGGTATTACACCTAAGTGTAATATTTGTTTATTTGTTAAGTATATTATTCGGAAAAATGTCCGGCGACTAAACGGATATATCTCGTATATTTAGTGTGTAATATACGTATAGGTTATATGTATTTTAAACGTGTAATTTACACGTATTATCAACGTAAAAAATATAATAAATATAATTGTATATTTTTTCAATTTTAATACACGTGTACTATAGGTTAAACTTTATCCGGCGATTAGACATGTGTATGTTTGGATGCCTATACGAAATAACAGACTTATATTGGGAAGAATTGGGTCACCCATCCAAGTCGTGACCGGAGCGGACGTTGCTTAACTTTTGTAAACGCTGGTATTTGTACATGCCCTCTCTGCCGTACTGCCTACTTTCTCGGATATATAATAATATAAAATATGTATATCATTTTAACATAAAATACAAAGTATTACATCTAAATAAATAAAACATTATAATATTTAACATAGATATTAAAAAACATTACAATTAAATTAAAGATTCATTTTGATTTTTCAACCAGTCTTTTGGTGACATCTGAAAAATATACTGTGTGTATTTCCACAACCTCATATGACACACATATGGTAATCTTTATTTTAAATAACTTGACTAGTTTGCTATTTGTATTTATAATACTTTATATAACAATAGCAATTAATAATATTAAATTTAAATTAAAAAAAAAATAAAATAAATCGATGAATTGATATTAATGTTACTGTAATGGCTATAAAAACAAGTTATTTGAACCAAAAATGTCATTGCATATTTTCAGACTTAGCACAAATTAGGTATTTCATATTAGTACTCCTAAACCTGCGCTTCCAGTTCAATTAAACAACACTTCAGCACTGTTGTGTAACAACAAACAACTTAAAACTGTATCGGATATTGCAACTAATAGCAAGTGCACATTATGGTTGATAAAAAATTTAAAAAAAGATGAATCATGCATCTCAACATACACTTTGCAAACTATATTCACGCGCTCGGGTAGCCTCGGACGTACGAATATCCAAGACAACATTGATCGGCAAACTAAACCCAGAAATAATAAACGTTAAATATACGTAGATATATTATGCAGGTTATTTATAGATATATTCTAATGGATAATATACGTATATTAATCAACGGTAGAAAAAAAGGAAAATATTAACGTATAATATACAGATATACATATCTTACGTGTACAAGAAATGTATATTATACAAATACACATATACCATATACGCTTTTTACACCATATATACGTGTAATAAACTTATATTATCTAAACTTGTGTTTACTGGGAAGAAACTAGCAATGCTGCATGGACCAAAAAATTAATAAAAAATGTTAGCACCTGGATTCAGAGGAAGCACGGGGAAGTAGACTACTTCTTATCGTAGTTTCTTGGAGAGCACGGCACTTTTGGAGCATGTCTCTCCAGATTTAAAATAAGGGATAACGATGGATGCACTTACTGTGGCAAGAAAGACACAACTGAACACGCGTTTTTATATTGTCTTTGATGGGAAGAAGATTAAAGACGAAATTAAAAAATATATCAACGAAAGGTTAACAGCGGACAACATTATTGCTCACATTCTAGACGAGGAGTCTAAATGGAGAATAATACATCAATGCATAAGAAAAGGACGTGAAGAAATGCCGACGGGCTGATTCCATGTAATGAAATGAGAGGGGTTTTTAGTGGGTAGGAGCTTTTATGAAAAAAAGGAAGGATTCCCACACTACCATAATTAAATGTAGTGCATAAAGCATTTTTTACCTCTCAAAAAAAAAGGTTGTCAAAACCACAATGACTGGTATATAGTTAAAATTCAAACAGGGCTCATTCTGTTTTGTTTGTCTTTTAGTCTTGTCTAGAATATCTTATTTGAAGAAAAGGTTTATGTTTGTGACTAACGCGGACTGTATCTTTGATTCTTTTTAGAACATTGATGTCTAGGTTTTTAGTTTTGTTTATCTTTAATTATTTGTTTGTGTAACAACAAGCAATTTTTGGATAGGTTATTTATTAAAAGTTAAAAATTATTGGCTATCAACTCTTCTCTCATTCACTGCTAGTTTGAAGGCTTTTTGCTAAACTTTATCATAATAACCAAGGTATCAACGAGACTTTATCGGATGCTTTTGTTACATTACGCAAGAAAATGTTGACCTTATTGTTGGATGTGACGCCAACTTTCATTATATTGTCTGGAGAAGCAAAAACATAAATGACAGGGATAAGCAACTTTACAATTTTATTATCAGTACTAATCTAAAAATACTAAATCAAAGCGTGAAAACAAAATAAAAATCAAGCCCTACCAAACTCCAAGGCTGCCCAATAAGACTGCTTTTAGAAAACTTATCGCGTTTAAGTACCTGTTCAGATTTAAGTAAACGCATTAGCAAAGACCTTACAACTTGTGCACACATGAAAAAAGGAAGCAGAATGTGGTCAATGATTTGATTAGAATTGACACGAATGGTTCAAAAATTAAACATCTTTACCACTAGGAACGCGTACGACTATCTTCCAAGCAAAAATAGTTGGGATAATCTTAAATAGTAAACCGCAAAACATCTGGCAAAAATGGCTACCTAACCTAACCTAACTTACTAAAAATCAACACATACAATGCACTGAAAGGGCGTTGGAATGACACTACGAGCTGCAGACAGGCAGACAAGGCAATGACTGCCCCAAACGCCAAAACAGCCGATTACTACTTGCGACTCTCCAGAAAGAACTTGAAAATTATGACTGGATACTGCCAATAAAGAAAGTACAAGTGCTGAGGATGTAAAATGGATGACATAATGCTATGTACATGCCCGGCCCTCTCTTATGACAGAGAGTACATGTTGAGGAGTTGTTGGCTTTACATGGTCAGTATAAGGAAGACCCTTCACCTAAGATTAATGAATGCCAGGACAACAAATTAAGGTCACCACTGGAGTTTTACTCTCCAACTCTAAATATTAATTCCTAATTTCCTATACTAAAAAATCTTTTTTGCAAATAAATTAAGTTTAATCTTGTAATTGTGATAAAACTTTTACTTTTGGTCAGAGTTTTTGAAAATAGTATTTCGAAAAACTGTAGTAATTATAATAAATTATGCAAAATTTTGGATTAACTACTTACAATTTATAATGCAAGTAAAATAAGTTCAATCTTAAAAGTATAAAAAAAATATAAAATTTGCTCAGTAACTTCTGAAATGTAATTTTTATAAAAAAATATTAATTTCAGTTCAAGTAAGATGTAATGGTAGAATGATTTATTATAATATAATTTGCTCGGAAAAATAATGTGCGAGACGCGTCCCAAGTGTACAATTTCTATTTTCAAATCTGTTTTTAATGTTGTCTGTTAACTCAAAAATTACTGAAGATGTAGATTTTGTGATTAACGATAAAAAAACATGATACAATATAAATTAACATCTGTACGTTTTAATGGTACATGGAGTTAGCCCGGTAACGGGCACGATTATCCGGATTTAATTGCACGTGAAATAGTTTAAATATTAAAAGTAAGGGGATCTAACGGTGAGGCCACTTAGTGCATGTGTATCGCATTTGACCATCCTGTTATCTAAAATCTCTCACGCATAGTGAGCGAGACAATATGTGACGGGACGACTTGAGTATCATTCCGGTCACAAGTTGAAAAAATTAATTCAAGAAGAGAAATGATTATTTCATATTTCGTATGAGTGTTGTGATACAATCTTAAATGAGGAAATCTTTCATTAAAAAATAATAATAAACAAACACTTCTTGATGCATTTATGCAGTTACATCAATCAAAGCGCGATCAAGGAAGCAGGACCACATAGTAAGAATGATTAACATAAATTTATAAATTAACAATAAATACAATTAACCCATATATACATTACAAAATAAAGCTGCCCTATTCGAAGTAAATGTGTTTATCATTTAGATGTCGTTGCGGATAAGAGCCGTTAGTGTTTGCAGAAAATTATTGCTAAACATAATATAGTTATTATCGTTTGGCCTGCAAAACGCGTGTCAATATCAATCTGCGCGTCGCCGAAATGAGAGCGACAATACATCACGCGATTAAGATCTGAACGGGGCATGCATTTATATAATAGCAGTCGTAATCCTCACTATAAAAGCCGAGATGATGATGATGGGAAAACTGTGCCGGGAGAGTTATATATACATGCGCACGAATTTATAAGGAGAAAATGTAGGTAGTAAGATATTTCCAACGTTACAATTAATTAAGCACGGATTTATTTTGTGCATTAATTGATTTGATCGATTTAGGATATGCATTCGTACATTGAGATAGTTTCGTTTTCCTTTATTGCGGTCAATTGAATGCAGATATAAATTGACCCAACTTTATTAGTTCTATTTCTATATTATGTTCATTTATAAAAAAAGTTAAATTTGGCTTATTACCTACTTTCTGATAAAATTCAAAATTTACCGTTTGTTCAAATTATAGAATTAATAATTTTTGCTTAAAAATTATCAAAAATTGTTCAACAAACTCATTTGTTGTACAAAAAACATCGCACAAATACTGGACTGATGTTGATGGTTCCTTTCTTCTATTTGTTTTGCTGTTGCAATTGTTCCAAATGTTCCATTGACCATTTTTCCAAATATTTTTATTCATTTGGGTGATTAACTGCTGTCTGAATAAGCTGTTTATGTATTTGTGTAATCGTGATTAGATGGAGCTATGATTGCATCATTAAAAATATCTTGGAGTATGAGCATTTTGTTTGTTCGGGTTATCACTAAGCAGACAGAGTAGTCTTGAGTTTGAAGTTTCTTTAATATCAGCTAACAAAATAGTCAATTCTTCAAATATCAGCTTTGTATTTCCACCCACTTTGTACAGATATTTTTTAATGCTTTTTACGGAAGCTTTTCAAAAGCCGCCTTGGAATGATAAATGTCTATTTTATGTCATTTTGCCAGTTTTTTCAATGATTTGTTGATTTTTTTGATAGAAATTCTTGAAGTTATTTTAATTGGTTCTTTGCTTTAATAAAATTTGTAGCGTTATCACTATTCACATGCCAAAAAAGCATCTGTGTACGTGTACTGCTTTTGTAGACAATATACACGCCGTGTGCCTTTATAGTTTTTTTTTTACTTTTTTGATCCTTCTTTTATAAACAGTGGTCCAAAATAGTCTATACCCAAGTTCTTGAATGGTCTGCTTATAGTTACTCGGCCTTTTGTAGGGTTTTCCTCTCCTATAAATATTTTAAATGCTGGTTTAGTTCAGATAGATTTAATACTTGACTATATTTCTGACTGCAACTTAATTATTTGAAGTTTAGAATTTGTACAACTGGTCAAAACATTATTGTCCATATCCTTATTGGCCTTCTTGGGTGCTTTTCTTTTTGTGGTTTTTTCTATTTTTTTTTAACTATAAGTATGGTTTTTGGATTGCATGTTGAGTTAACTAACGTTGCTTTGTTGTTGTTAGTAGAAGTTCATATGTTTTGAGTTAATGTATATGTTTCATGCAACAATGAATGGTATCTCTTACAGCAATCACGACAGCACGAAACAGTTGTAGCATAGTATTTTTTCATTTATTATCACTTAACTTTTACTAACTGACAACAAAAGTATTTAAAAATGATGTGATCTTCATCGAACATAAAACTTTTTTTTGTTGTTTGACTCTCTAGTAACAATACAACTTCTTAGCAAATTATTCATAGCTTCAGATTGTTTCTATTTAACCGATAGAAACTCTTCTAATTGTCTAAATGTTGGCAAATTGTTGCATGTAGCAAATTTCCAATCATTTTGCAGACAAAAATCTAATTTGTCAACAATAATTTTTATTAGAAAATTATTCCAGTTCTTTATAAGTTTCGACACTGTAATAAAGCTTAGAACTAGGTTTGATTTGACGTAAGACCTGAGTTCAATTTGAAAACGTAAAAAACCTACCTAAGAACGTAAACTATAACTGAATGTAATTTTATCAAACGTAATTTGATTCTGCGCAACCCAGAATATTTTTGGTTTAGTTTTAGATTAAAATTGTTTATTTCTATTAGTTCTGGTTTATTAGTTGATTATTTTAGTAAATATTAATAATTTTAGATTAAAACGTATTAATTTTGATACATTGATGCTAGTTTTTGTACAAAAAATATTTTTTGTTTACAATTTTAGAACTTTTTTCAGATTTTAATAACATATGCATTACCGTAAACTTTTTAACAGCTTTAGTATAACTTTGTGGACAGCTGAATGATTTTGACCAACTTTGGTTATTTATACCAACTTTCATATTTTAGCCGTTTTTTGTTATTAACTTGGGATAGGGCAAAATTTGCACCTAGTTTGGAGGAGTATGTACCGTAAAGTACAGCTATATCCCGAAATGGGTGCTCTCGCGAGCACGCCTTGCAATTCCACTCTTTATATTAGACAAGATTTCTTGTCAACGTTAGATGAGTTTCTTTTGTGGGTCTTTGCGGACATTTTTTTTTACATTAATACCTAGAATGGCGTTCTTTGCTTCTAAACGGTACGGGTTTGAGTGTCGACGTAGAAGGATTGGTTCGTTTATTTTCTAGGTTTTATGGGTAGAAGCCGTGGAGTCAAACAACTACTCATAAACAAAATGGCATAAATTTAAGCAAATGTGTTGTATTTTTAAGAACTACCCTGTGAAAGAGAAGTAAAGAATATTTTTGCTCTTGGAGTACAATATAGTCACAGCAAGCAAGTCTCGGCAGAGATATCTATTTGCCATTCTACAATGTTCTTGGGCGTCAGCAGGTACGGATAATATACGATCAATGATACTCTAAACCGAGTTATAACAGCCAGTTTGATACAGCAGCAGTTGCCTGTGGGGTTACACCATAAGTACATTTGCGCAGAAGAAACAGCCACGAGTCTAAACTCATATCGACATGCCGTGAACCAAATCAGCTCTCCACTACCATATGTAACACCAACGTGACAAATATTAATGCAAATTATATGAATTGGATTCACGAGCGGATGATGGAAGTAAAAGCCAGCTTGGCCATTAAACAGATGCTAGACGATGGCACTCGAAAACTCTAATCTCTACTGCAAACGCCAAAAATTACCTGCGGAACACTGTAAATATAGCTATTAAACACTTGGCCGCTCTGGAGAAAGCCGCAGAAATGGAAACAGCAACCAGAAACGTAAATACCGGATTCATTTGCAACCTGATTTACGGTTATATGCAAACTGAATTGTTAGTCTGCGCTTGTGAAGTAACTGCCGTAGATGTAATAGAATACGAAGTGGCTGAAGCGTTGTATTTGAACGCAATCCTTGAAAATGGAAGCTGCTTTACAAAGTCACATAACTGAACGTAACAAGCAATTACAACGGACTTGAAAGTAAAATTTAGATATCTACAATTAAGATGAAACAAGCGAAAGTTAGTGGCGTATATTTTGGCAAATATGAAAAGAGGAATAAGCAGAGCAAAACAACACTTAGTGCTTATTACAATTGCTTCCAAAACCTCTACTGAGATGTGGAAGATGAGTTTTGGATAAACTACGTAAAGTTTTAACCTGCATGAATGTCGACTACAAGTAAGAGGCGAGGCGAGGGTTTGTTAACATTGAAGTCAAGGCGGATTAAGTGCTTGCAACATTTGCTACGCGTTTTCTATTATTTCAAATAAGCCTTAATGGTAGCGTGCGCTACTAACAATGTTTTAATTTTTTTGAAATTGTTTTTAAGCGGGATAGTAACACATATGCCATAGTCTTTTAATAATGAGAAAACGAGGTCTCGGCGAGAGGTTGTTGGGTTGTCCTTTTGGTTTTCAGAATTAAGCAATTGCGGTTGGTATATGTATCTCAATTTATAATGCGGGGTTTTGGCGGATTTTCTCAAAGTCACTTTTTAGGGTATGGGCGTACTGGAGCAAATTCATCGTGGCTACTAGATTTCTTTCAACAATTGGTATTTTTTGGTTTGATACTGGTACAAGTAGAGGAGTTGTTTTAGTCTTTAAGTTAGCGATAAAACTAGCTGGCGAGTTTTGGTCACACTGTGTTCCGGCGGGATTGCAGTTGTAGGGTTCCTTACTAATAGTGGTGGCTCTGCTTGTAGTAGATCTGATTTCTGACTATTTTATGGGTTCTGTGAGCTTGAGATGACAACGACTCCACTATTTATAACAGGGTTGCGATTTTTTTTATAAACATAAGCGATCAAGTCACGTGTCTCTTTATTTGTTTAAATTTACATTTGATAAAGAACACATCTTGAAATCAAGATGCCTCAAAAGCTGCCAAGTAATGAAATTGTTGGGCCTAGCCAGGGTTAATAGCAGTTATGTTTTAACTGCCTGGACATATGTCTATCGATATCTAATTAGCAGTATTAGTAAAGTACTATGTTTTAGTAGACCACATATTATAATAGGTCTGGGGCTATATCTAAGTGTATTAAGTGGCCGAGCTACTATATTATCTAGCCGACTTGTTTTTGCACTAGGAACATAGTAAACTCTTGGGCGTCACTTATTGGTCCGATTTGTGGCAGGATTGCGGTTGGCTACCAATAATGGTTACTTTGCCTGTGGTGGATGGAATTTGTTAAATTTTTGATGAAAGGGATGTTGCAAGATTGCAAATGTCTTAAAAGTATAGCAATAAGCATTTTGGTTGGGCGGTGGCGGATTGTATTGGGTTTGATGTTGAGGTCAATCTTGGATCAATAGCAGTTGTATTTTAGCTGCCTGGATGTGTCTTTTTGGTCTAAACTACAGATTATAACGGTTTTATAGTTGGTTTCTAAATGTATCAGGTAGCCACACGCTTTTGGTCACACTGGAAAGAACTACAACGCTTACTGTTGGCTTAAATTACTTTTTGGTGGATTTTTTTAAAGCAAACTTGCTAATTGACTATAATTTAAGTTATTTTTTTTCATTTGCAAGGACCGATATTTTAGGGTTTACGTTTATGCTATTATCGCACAAACTGCCTTTGAACATAAAGGTACCAGGAAAATTAAATACACAAATATATACTATAGCATTGAGAGAATGGAGGCGCTGTAGATACTGACGAGGCCTAGTAACTGGTCCACCCACACTTTCATATTAAATGTATGTAAATAAATTATGGTTAAATGAAGACTTATCATATATTCTAAAGTCTTTAATTAAAAAAAATTTCTACCGAAGCTGGGGTTCGAACCTGCGACAAATTATGCGCCTAGATTCCAATTGTACTACTCTCCATTTGCTAATAGCTAGTAGATGACTTTGTTTTACTACTTAAAGAGACTGCCTAATATGAGATCAATGAAGTTGGTGTTTGTAAATTTGTTTGTTGCTAAAACTATGCGGTCGGAAGAAGATTAAAAAAATATTGTTAGTTTAACTTTCTAAAGTTTAATGCTTACAGACTATCCTCTCTTTGGAGTATACCTGGAAGTTTGAGACTGTAAGGTTTATGTACTTTCTGCTTAGAAAAATGTATTTTATACTAATCTTGGTTAAAATGTTAATTTGTCTTTTATATGTGTATATTTTTTTGTTTGCTTTAGCAAGTTTGGCCAGTTCAGGGTTGGGTTGAACCAGGAGGGCATTAAAGTACATTTTGGTCAAACTTTTGAACTATTAGCGCAACGGGAGGGTACCTTTGTTACGAACATACCATAAGGCTCTGACAAGCCAATTCAAGGTAAGATTTGGGAGGTTTTGAACTGCTTGAGGTGCATGTTAAACGTAGTTTCTTATACTGAAAATTAATTTGTTAATAAGTTTTGCCGAACAATTGAAATTAGTAGGTTTTTAGTCTAAGATGGACTGTACGTGGAATTTGTACGAAAGTTTTTTATCAAAAGTGATATTGGTATACTTAGCATCCGATTACTGGATACGGACGTTGTTTTGAAGTATTTTTTTATGGGGAGTGGTTTGTCGCTGTGAGAAGAGAACTGCTTTGTTTTTCTCTAGGTATACTTTGACTTTCTGTTTATTGCTAGTTTTGAAGATTGCTAGAAGCGCTTTGTAGCCTTAGAGTAACTACTTTTGGCAACCGATAGCTATGGATCAATGCTGTATTATCAGCTATTTAAACCCCGTGCGGAGAATGGAGTTTTGAGTGCGTACTGATATGATCTGCTAGGAGGTAAAAATATGATTAAATAGTTTCACAGTCAGAGTTTTGTGGTTTAAATATGAAGCTTTATAAGATGCATAGGGAATTTGGTTTGTGCACTTTTAAAAGTAAACCTTTGCTCCAGACCTTGTAAAACTGTTTGTAAAGCGCGGCTAGCTGTACATTTATATTATTTGGTGCTGATGAAGATGAAACATGGCCAAACAATTTGTTTGTTGTTACAGCGGATGGTTTGTGGGCACCATAAGGAGACAGGGCCCTCTAGTTTTTTATTGCTTTTGCCTTGTGAGGCGAATTATTTTTATGTATGTTTTGCATCCTTGAATGTTAGCGTGATGAGGATCAGAGTATAAAGCACACTTAGAAGGTGAACAGGTCTGGCAGACAAAAGCAATTTTTGGCGGTGTGCCTGTGGCTTTGGCACTAAAGACATTAAGCTATTTGAAGTATCAAGATCTTTTTCTTATTTAAGGAAACTAGTTGCCTTCTTATGGTCAGTCAGTGTAACAATGTTATTGCTGCTAAAATGTTTAGAGAAGCTTGGGAGTCTGTACTTCTGGGTTAACACAAATGCCGGATGGCCGGAGTCACCACTAGTGGTGTCGTTTCCTGAAAGGTCAAGAATTATGACTGCAGACTTGAACCTGACCTTGGTAAAAGTTTTTTGTTTTTTTTTTACGGTGGAAGATGGTTCTTGTGTCTTTTGGTCTTGCCCTACAAAGGGGACTCTGTAAGCAGACGTTTATGAGTAGGAGAATTGCCATCGCAGCAGCATGAAGTTTGATGCTAGAAAAATGATTATTAACAAGGTTTCTTTTGGTTATAATAATTGTGGTTAAGTTGCAATCATAAATGCATTGTTTTTTTTTGGCTGAACTGCTGCCAAGGGTTTTGGTTTGTAGCTCTACTTTTATTGAAGTTGTGCATTCATCAACTTTAAATGCTTTTACAGTCAAAAAGGCCGGCTGGAAGAGCATGAAATAAATTACAACACTTTTCTGTTCAACTATCTATACATTTCTGGTACTAGAAACGTGGACTGTAGTTGAACGAATTTTATGTTTGGACAATAAGTCCATCTTTTTGGTTAAATCTGTTAAAATACGAATTTGGTTTGTCTTGGTACATTGAATGTACTTTTGACTGAGCTACTGCTTTAATTATATTCATTAATTTTTCATGCATAATTTAACAATAATTTAATATAATTTTATTATAATAATAATAACAGTATAACATGAGTATTTATAGTGATTTTTAAATTATTTTGTTTTGTTTCAGGTGAGTGAGAAATAAATCTAATCTTCTGAATCTACAATAAGGTAAATTTAATTCATTTATTTTTAAGTCGCAAACATTCTCCTCGATTCAGTACATAAATATTGTAAAAGGTATAAAGTTTCTTTCTACTCATTATCCTTTCTTTAAAGAAAAACAGTAATAAATAAGCAGAGGGGATTACTGCGAATTCCATTCCGAAATCGCGGCACGTCGGACTACATCTTGTGTCGCATTCGTTTTAAAAGCGCGCTAAGTGCAGCGAAATGTATCGCCCGCAGATTCCAATCAACTTTGAAAACATAATGCTTCCGTTTTTTTTTATTTCCTACTGAATATTAATAAGTAACATTGAATGGAATAAAATCAATACGATAAAAAAAATTTAATTGTTGTTTACAATTCGTTTTATGTTTGTTAGGTCAATGTCAAACATTTTATTGTATTTTTAACTGTTTGCTCATATAACAAATGTAGTTTACAGATGTAAGTCTTTGCATATTTATCATCTGCTTAACCTATGAACTCTTTATCAGTTGATATTGTCCGTAGGTTAAATCTTGAGGAAAAACAATGTAGAAGGAAGCTTTAAAACACAAAGTAATAAAATGAAATTTGCATTTATTTTATTAGTTTTAAGTTGGCTTTATATACGGCAAGGACGTTTGCACAAATCGGACAAATAAATTTGAATTAATATCACGTTTTGATTCACACTAAATTTTATATTTTATTTTATCAAAAATAATTTCTTACATTTAAAAGTAATAATTTTAAAAATTCTGTATGTGACAAGGGTAAATCATGAGTTAATTGTTGCTTTACAACCAAAAAAAGTGTTTTAATTTGAAACTCAAAAGAATCACAATTTGTGCAGATATTTTGTCATCATCAGTCAAACGTCACGAACAGTTGCTCATTTTTCTGTATACAAACAGAGAAAAAAATGTGTTCCAATCCGCGAAAGTAATAAATGCGTGTTTTACGAGTGAGGTGGAACGCCGCCGCTATTGCGCCCCTTTTGTATCGGGAACGGCAGTAATAAAGTGATAGTACATGAAAAACGTCGCCCCATTAGGCGTCATTTCGAATGTGGGACTTGTGGCTTTTCGTTGCAAAAGCGGCAATATATATTGTGCAATCTAACGTGCACGAGTGGGCCCCCGTTGTCGTCGTCGTCTCTTTAGACCCGCATACATGTTCTCTTCTTTTTTTAAGCTATTTTTGTTCCGGAGATGAACGACTCGTAGTTCGATCACGTCGCCAGGATCCAGTTGGAAAATATATTTTCTTAAATCTGCAATACTGATTTTTATTCAATTGATTAAATGGGGTTAATGCTGCCTTTGTTCATATGGGCGTTGCGACTACACACAAAGATGGTATTAACTTCATCGAGGGGGGGATAACTGTAAATTAGTTATTAGCCTAATGGTCGATCAACCTATTTTACTCTGCATACTACGATTATGTTCGCTTATTAAATTTAGATTTATCTCCTCTTCCTGCTCTACTGGCGGATTACATACAGATGTAATTATTCTTGATATCTCATTCAGCACTCAATCAATATGTCGATATCTTTGTCTATTTGCTACATACGATTATTCTCTGAGTAATGGAATCTTGTACCTTTTTCAGTAAAATTACGCGTTAATTGTATAAATGGATTAACTGTGTTACAAGCATTGATATGCAAATTGTTAATGCCCATATCTATGTAATAACCACTACATATTATATTATTACTCAATCACTTTTTTGTAATAATTTATAACGGCAACTAATTGATTATAGAATAAAATAACAATCACTATAAATTATTGTACGGTAGTAGAAATTTTCTGATTTAAACTATGTAAGAATGGAAATTTCCAACTGCATCATAAAAAAAACTCGTGCAAAACATCAAATAATAAAGCTGGGGGCTTATAATGGTGATCAGTTGGTTTTAGTTTATGTACAAAATGCAGCCTGTGTATTTGCACCGATCATTTCCCATTGCACTACCGGCTTTACGACCGTGGCATAACTATAACGCAACGTGCAACATCGCCCCCATTCGACATGCCCCAATTTACTTTATATTTGTTTTGTGATAAATGACCGTAAACAATTTCAGAGTGCACACTGTGTTTATATCTTTTAATGTTTATAATGCAGGCAGTACAAGTGAGTTTATTATTATTTAATAGTTTATTTTGATTGTTGCTTATTTTTATGATGATTTATTTATGAACGTATGGGGGTTTGCTTTAGGATCATTGGATATGATTACAGCTAGATTTAACTTATAGACGCAAATTAATTAAAAAGTTTTAGAGAGTTTGTTCTTTTAAAATTGCACGTCCTTTTATGGCTCTAATTAGAATTCTGATTTTTTATTGTTATTTACACGAGGTTAAATTATAGTATCTACAAGCGACACAAGAGAAACTATTTGAATACCCAACAAGTCGACTCAACAAAGGCTTTATTTGGAAAGTTTTAATGATTACTTGGCTAAAACTTATGTAATATCTACGACTGTAAAATAAAAAATTAGTGTTGATGCTTTGGAAATAATTTATCTCAAGCTTTACAAAACAGTTTTAAGCTTTTTAAAACTTTTTTTTTAAACATAATCAAAAACTTTAAATAATCTCAAGATTCCGGAAACAATTGAAATTATCTAGTGATAATTTTGAGCTTTTTGGAAATACTTTTCAAAGTTTTTGGAAACATTCTTAAAACTACAACTGACAATTTGAAGTATCTGGGGATTAGTACAACAACAACAACAACAACTTTTAAAAATTATTTGAAACTTTGACTAAAGCTTTTGCTTGTATTATTCTCAAACTTTTGATGGCAAAATTGAACTTTTAGAAATAAATTAAAGTTACTTTGCAGCAAATATCAAGGTTTTATAAACTATCATGAAGTTTTTGATATATTTTTAAAAATTTAAAGACAATTTTAAGCTTTTTTGAACAATATTATATTCTCTCTTTCTTTAGGCTGCGTTTGTTGATTGCTGGACGTAGGCTTTCTTTAAGTCGTTTTGTGCCGATCTTTCTTTAACTTGATGCCATTTTTTGGTGCTTTGTTCTGTTGCTTTTAGTTTCTAGTGAAAGATTCTGTGCATTCACTTGTTTGTGTTTTCTCTGGATACGTGTCCTACACAGCTTCACTTAAGTTTTGCGCTTTGTTCAAGTACCTCTTTGACATTGGTTTGCAGTCTAATTTCCTAATTTTTTATTTTGTCTCTTAATTTTATGCCGAGTAGTAAGCTCTTTATGGCTTGTTGGCAGATTTTTAGTTTGCGTTGTTTGGTCGATGCTGTTATGGTAGTATCTTGTAATGGTTTCTGTTTCTTGGGACATAATCTTGGTTTATTTTTAGGCCGATTGATATTGATTTTGTGTTATTGGATGTCTGAACTTAATAATATAATATTGTCGGCGTAACCTAAGTGGTTTAGTTAGTTGCAATCTATACGTATGCTTTTTTTTAACCCAAAACATGTTTTTGAAGACGTCTTCTAGGGCGAGAGTGAACAGCTTTGATCTTTTTGTTTGACTAGGAATAATTTGAAGTTTTTTGGATTAATGTCAATAACGTTTTCAAATTTGTAGAGCTTCTGCAAATAATGCCAAGGTTTAAAAAATAGTCTGAGATTTTTATAAACAAAACTATTTTAAAATGTTTTAAGTTTTTGGAGACAATCTTAAACTTCTGAAAACACGTTTGAGAACATTTTTTAATTACTGTGACATTTTGAAGTTTTTGGGTTAATGCTCATAATACTTCCAAATTTTTAGAAATAATCTTAAGCCTCTGCAAACAATGTCAAGGTTTTGGGAGCAGTTTGAGAGTTCTAAAATTTATCTTAAAATATTACTATAACTTTTTGGAGACGATTTTGAACTTTTAATGTTGAACAGTTTTCAAGTATTGGAGCTTTTGGATAAATGTTACTAATTTTCCAAATTTTGTAGCAACAATTTTAAGCTTCTGCAAACAATGCCAACGTTTTTGGAAACAGTCTGAGATTTTTGGGAACAATTTTAAACTTCAGAAATACTTTTCAAGTTTTTGGATTAATGCCAATGATATTTCCAAACTTGTAAAAATAATTTTAAGTTTTTGAAATCAATGTCAAGGTATTGAGAATAGTTTGAGGCTTTTGTAAACATTATCCAGCTTCTAAAAATACTTTTTAAATATTACTATAAGCTTGAGACAATAGTTTTTGAAAACACATTTGGGAACAATTTCCATTTACTAGAGATCTAATAATATTTCCAAATTTGTAACTACAATTGCAAAAAATATCAAAATTTTTGGAATTGTCTAAGACTTTTGTAGACAATAACTAGCTTTTAAAGTTCATCTTAAAATATTAGCATAAACTTTAGAAATTATTTTTGAAAATAATTTTCAACTACTGTCATAGTCATAAAGCTTTTGGGTCAATGCCGTTTATATTTATAGTCATGGTTTTAGTGATAGTTTGAGGCTTTTGTAAACAATATACAGTTTTTAAGAATTAAGTTCTTAGAAACACTTTTGAGAAAAAATTATAATTGCTTGATAAGCTTTTGGATTAATGCCAATTAAATTTGTAAACTTGTAGAAACAATTTTAAGTTAAAAAAAGTCACGCCCGTGTTTTATAATATCCGAAAAGGCATCTGCTAAAAGAAGAAGAAGTCCGTGGAACTCACCAGAAGCTAACATGATGGTCAGGAAAGAAGCAGCCTTTTGGGGTTATTGTACGCAAACATTTTTCTCTTTCACGGACCAAAAAGGTTTATTGATTTCAACAAAGAATGAAAATGAGATGAGTTCAATTTTATTCACATTTTTATGTGGTTCTAGATCTTTGAGGAAGGGAAATTTTTTTTTTGGAAATTACTAGAGATTTATATGATGGCTAGGAAAGAAGCAGTTTTTAGGAGTGCATGCACGAATACATAACTTTTTTATAGGGATTAGGAAAGTCTACTGATCTTATCAAAAAAAGAATTTCTTGCCTTTTTTAGTCGGTAGAAAAATTTGAGTTCAAAAAAGCAGAAGTAGTACAAGGAATCAACATAGAAGAACAGTATATAATAATTGGAATTGAAAAGCTAAACATTATCTACACCCTTTTTCTTTTGCCTCTACCGAAAGCATCTGTTTTTTTTTACTAAAATGCAGGCGGAAAATTGTCTTTTTGGCTTTTGGGCTTCCAAACTATTTGCGGTATTTGATTGGCTGTGAATCACAATTTCATATGATGACGTCATACCTTAAAATTTGATATTAGTGACAGATTATAATAAGTATTGAAAACAATGTTTTTAATTGCGGTAGGCAAAAAAATATTGAGTGTAATTTGTGTCAAAAGGCTTTAGCAACCCTTTGCTTTAGCAGCCTTCAGTCGCTTTGCTCGTTCGTGTTGCTAAAATCGGCGGGCTGCTAAAGCTTATTTCTGGCCCTTGATACACTATATACTATTTTGCAACCATTTTTAAAAGTATTTAAAAACAATGTTATGTTTTTTGGATTAAAAAAACAATCTCAAGAATCTAGAAAGCATTCCAAGCTTTTGGAGATTGTTTTTTTGTTATTAATTTTTAAAAATCAAGTTATGAGAATATTGTTAAGTACCTGAAAAAAACTGAAGTTTTTTTTAAGACAATTTAAAGCATCTGGAGATTGGATAAAGCTTTTACAATCTATATCAGGTTTTGGAAATTATCTTAAAATTTTTTAAACTAAAGCAAGTTTCTGGAAATCATTTCAAGTTTCTTGTGATGGTTTATGGTTTTTGAAATTGATTTTAAAAATATTTTCAGTTTTTGGATATAGGTTAAAGTTTTTGCAAGCAATGTTGAATTCTGAAAATTTAGAGATTTTTTCTGAACTTTTAAAATTAAGCATATTTTAAACTTTTGGAGATGATTTTTTAAAATTTATACCAAGCAAATTTTTGAGTTTCTGAAACTTTTCTTCAAGTTTGGTAAACATTATCCCTTTATGGAAACAACATTTTAAGTTTTTAAAGACCATTTTAATTTCTTGTAAATAAACTGAAGATTCTGCAAGAAATGCGTAATCTTTAGCTTTAGCAATTAGTTATAAAAAATAATTTTAGGTTTTTTAAAATAATGTTATTTTTCTGCAAATCGGTTTTTTGTAAAAATAACAGATGAGAATCTCAAAGTTTTTGGAGTAATTTTACACTTTAAACGGCTGGAGATGTTCTAAAACTTCTGCAAACAATGACAACAAATTTAGTTTTTGGAAACTATTGTAAGTTTTTTAATATTATTTTTGAGCATTTGGAGAAATTTGTATGCTATTGGGAATATTTTTAATCTAAAGATATTATTAAGACCAAGAACATGTTGCATGGATTATAAAGTTACATAATTTAATTAAGATAACCTTAACTGCCTATCAAAAACTTTGTAGGTTTGAGAAGATAAGAAGAATATATGTATAAAGACTTAAAAAAAGTATAAAATAAAATTTGTGACATTTCAGAAAGTTTTAAGAACTTTTAGATGAGACTTTTATTTTAATTTTAAATTTTAAAAACTATTCTAAAATTTTTCTAATTTTTTTTTGAGTTTTTTTAAACTAATTTTATTAGAAATAAGTTTTTGGTTTGATTTTTTATGCGACTTTAAGACTTTTAAAGAAATACATCATTTATTGAATTTAAATGATAAATTTGTTTCGGTCAAGATGACCAAAAATTGAAATAAATTGCGCTAAAAAGGCCGTTGCCTGTCCGTGTAGGTTTTAATTGTATCTTCTTTACACACAAACAATTTAATGTTTCTCTTAATAGGGGGCATTACGTTAACACTTTCAACACATTAATAAACATAAACTGTTTAATAGTTACTGTGATTTTATGTAAATTGTCTTTTCGACCAGTGAGTTGCTAGGCACATTGATGATGGATGCATACTTTGAATCACGAGTGTATGTGTCTTTTACTGGATGAAAAGGCAATTTACTTAAAATTTATTATTTATTAACTTTAAACTTTTAACATGTCTTTGAGTTTTTGGATGTCTAAACTTATTAATATAATATTGTCGGCAAAGGGTAAGTAATTTAGATGTTTGCAGTCTATGCTTATGCTTTTTTTTTTCCAAAGCATGTTCTTGAAGACGTTTTCTAGGGCGAGAATGAACAACTTTTGCAATATAGTATTTTTTTAGTCTGACTTCTTTACTTTATACTACTGGGGATAATTTGAAGTCTTTTAGGTTAATGTATATAACATTTCTAAACGTGTAGAGCTTCTGCAAATAATGCCAAGGTTTTAAAAATAGTCTGAGACTTCTATAAACGATAACAGCTTCTAAAAACTATTTTTAAATGTTTTAAGTTTCTGGAGACAATCCGAAGTTTTCGAAAACACGTTTGAAAACATTTTTTAATTACTTAGGATATTTTGAAGTTTTTGAATTAATGTTCATAATATTTCTATTTTTTTTTTAATAATTTCACGCTTTTGCCACCAATGTTAAGGTTTTAGGAACAGTCTTAGAGTTCAATAATCTATCTTAAAATATTACTATAACTTTCTGGAGACAATTTTGAACTTTTAAATACCAATTTGAGAACAATTATTAACTGTTGTAGATGGTTTAAAGCTTTTCGATTAATGCTAATAATTTACCCAAACTTGTAGCAACAGTTTTAAGTTTCTGCAAACAAGTTTTAGGTTTTTGGAAATAGTTTGAGATTTTTTGGAAACAATTTTTAGTTTGAAAAACACATTTGAGAACTTTTTTATAATTCCTAGAATATAGTCTGAAGCTTTTGGATTAATGCCAGGAATATTTTCAAACTTGTAGAAGCATTTTCAAGCTTTTGCAAACATTATCAAGGTTTGGGCAATAGTTTTATACTTCTGTAAACAATCCAGGTTTTAAATATTAGCTTAATATTTTACCATAATCTTTTGAAAACAGCTTAAATCTTTTGAAAAACTTTTTGAGTTTCTGGAAATTGTCTGAAAATTTAACAAACAATCTAAAAATATTATTAAGCTTTTGTAAACAAGAACAGAATTTTTAAACATATTTTTAAAACTTTAACGGCTTTAAGATTTATTTTAATAATTAGCTTTTGTGATTATTTTTTGAAAACTTATTTAAAAGTTTTGGAGATTATTTTAAGCATCTAGAAAAATATTAAACTCTTGCTATGTTCACTTTTGAAAATAATGTCAAGCTTTTGAAAAATAATTTAATGCACTTGGAAATTTAATAAAGCTTTTACAAAATGTATGGAAATTGTTTTAATGATTTTTATGTTATAGCAAGCTTTTAGAAACTATTCAAATTTAGTGATGAAATAAAGTTTTTGAAGGTCAAGATTTTGCAGTTAATGTTCTAAAGCTTCTAAAAACTCTAAGAATATTTCAAAACTATAAAACTCAAGGAAATTACTTTAAACTTTTAGAGATATATTTTTTTTAATTAATGCCTAATATACCTCAAAAGTCCTGACAACTTTTACAAAGTTTTTAGAATATAATCATGTTTTTGGAAACAATTATTACTTTCTAAAGACTTTCAAGTTGTTAAAAATGGAAGTTTTTGAAGACAATGTTAAACCTATGAAATCAATATTTTGAAAATAATTTTAGGCTTCTGAAAAACTTTATGAAAACAATAGTTTTCTGATAAGTTTTAAAGTTTAAGAATAATTTTATACTTAAAAAAAACAATTGTAATAGTCAAAAGTTTCTGCAAGCAACGTCAAGCTTCTAGAAACTTTCGTATTTTTTTAAAGTGTTTAAAGCATTTGAAGACAATCTTAAATTTTTGAAAATTATTTTATAATATTATTAATTTTAAGATTAAATAATTTCCAAATTACTTAATCTTAAAATCAATATAAAAAGGATATAACAACAAAAACAAAATTAGAATATTATTAATTAGGTTTTTGAAGATAATACCACGTTTCTAGAAATATTTTTGAGAACTATTTCCAACTACTGGCACAGTTTGTTGATTCTGGATTTTATTGCTAATAACTTTCCCAAATTTGTAGAAACAGTTTTAAGCTTTTGCAAACAAGGTTTTGGGAATAACCTGAGGCTTTTGTAAACAGTTTTGAAAACCATTTTAAAAGTTTCTAAAGACAGTTTTAAGATTCTTGTTTTTTTAGAACATTATTTAACTAATGGGTATAGTCACAAGTTTTTGGATTAATGTTAATATTATTGCTAAACTTAGAAAAACAATCAAAATTTTTTGAAACTTTTGTAGTCCAGTAATTTTATACATCACAGCATGCGTCAAATGAATAATCGAAGTTTGTGACCTCGAGCGCCGAACGCAACTTTGTCAAAAATTGACTGGGATCAGATTCTGTAGATTTTGAGTTCAAACGGCACTCACGTTATGAGCAGCAGGTCGTGACTTCATACGAGCAACACTTGCACAGTTCGTCGGAGGTAATTGGAACTTCATACCGCTAGAGTTAAAAAAAATTATAAACTTTGAAAGGCTTAATCTCGGAAACTATTGGGTCTACAGAGACAGTATTAGTATCATATTGTAGCAATTTAGTCTACTTTAAAAACGTCTAAAGAAAGTTTTTTCAAAAATTAATCTTTTAGGGTTGTAATCGCTAAAATTGGAAAAAACTGATTATTCGCGTTTTTTTTAATTTTTGACAAAGTTGCGTTTGGCGCTCAAGATCACAAATTAGAATTATTCATTAGGCCAACATCATAAACAAGTTTGCAAAAAATCAGATTTGACGCATACTTCCCCATACTTTCAGGCGACAAAGTTACTAGACTAATGGGCATATTCTGAAAATTTTGTAAACAAAAAAATTCTTAATAATAATACATTTATTGATTTTTAAAACAAAATACATTGTATAGAATACGTCACAAACATCTGTTAGAACTTAACTAACTACAAAGATACAATAAACATATTATATTAATAAATTCTGCTACAGAGTAACATGCATTGCACATAAGCAAGTCTTTTACACTTTTAGTAAGCAGTTTTGGCTGTTGTGACTTTATGTCAGGAAGCAATTTTATGAAAGTTAAGTTATTTTTTTAATCATTTTTTTAAGTTTTGAAAATATTCTCTTTTTGAAAATCCTGAAATTTTAGAGACAATTTCAAACATCTGGAGATTGGTGAAAGCTTTTACAAACTATGTTAAGTTTTAGAAACTATTTAAAAGTTTTTGGAAACCATTTGCAAATTTTTGATAATGGACTGAAACTTTTGCAACCAATTTCAAAAATATATCTTAAAGCTCTGAAAATATTTTTAAACTTGAATGATGTTAAACGTCTGCAAACTATTTGAAGTTAAAAAAAAAAAAAAATTAAACCTAAACCTTAACTTTTGAAAATATTATTAAGTTTTTTGATGAATCTAGTTCTTTTTTTTTAATTTTCAAAACTATGGAAACAATATCTAACTTATGAAATCAATATTTTAGTATTTTAGAATTAATTAATTAAAATGTTTGTAAACAATGGTAACAAGCATTATAAAAACTTCTAAGAGCTTTTAGAGGTGACTTAAAAAGCTTATTTTAGAAAAGTATTTGTTGTTTTTACTGGGTGGGTATTTGTTATTAAAAAGTTGGATCTTTAGTTAACAGTCAAATCATATTTGCAAAGAAGAGAAACATTTAATTTTTAGATGAGCAGTACTAGGTTGGGTGAATGGGGCACTTTAGTTGAAAGTACTGTCCCGTTGGATCTGTTAATTATTTTTCTTAACAAAAAACAATCACTTTCTGGATTATATCTAGATGGTTGGGTAAGTAAGGCATTTCAGTTGAAACCTAAACGAGTTTAATGACATTTAAAGAGAAAATAAAAAAAATATGACCAACATTTGGTTGGGTGGGTTTGGCACTTTAATTAAAACTTCTGTCCCGCAATCAATAAACTTTTTTTGAAATACTTTGAAGGGTTTGAAAGGGACCTAGTATAAAATCAAGTTTTGCAATTATGCTCTTAAAGACTACCAGAAGAAGAAAGTTTTCTGATATTGCTAAGTTTTAAAATTATTTTGCACTGAAATGAAAATACTGTTATAAATAAAGATTTTGAGGTCGGAGAAACATTGAAAAAAGTATTTTGTACTTGAAAAATGTATAGTACAAGAAAATTATTTAACGTTAGTTGGCAATACGTTTTAGTTAGAATTCTATTTGTTGAGAGTTTTAAGAGATTTAGAATTGAAACGATTTTGAAACAAAAGTAGGAAACTTTAACTTTATTTTTGGGAGAATCTAATATACTGAAACAATTTTTAAAGGTTTTGCAAAGAAAACAAATGCTTCTCGGAAGTATTATGTTTTTAATAAATTTTGATCTTGCTTTGAGAATACGCTGGGAAAGTTAACGCTTTTCAGTATTTTTACAGAAAATTGGAAGTTTTGAGAGCTATTGGTTAAAGGTTTGTGTAGTATCTTGAAGGTTTTACAATGTTAAGAATTTTTTTTAGATTTTTTGAGGATCATAACCTAGCTTGTGAAAAGGTTCTAAAAGTTTCATGTTGACACTGCTATTAGGGGAAACCTGGAAAATGCTAATTTAAAAAAAAATGTTTTAAATAATGTATGTTACATAAAAGGACTCTGTCAACGATATTCAAAACTAAAAAAAAACTAAAGTACTCTTGAGTTTTGTATGGTTTTCAATCCCATGATCGTTGCTATTGGCTGGTAGAAAGAATTTAAGTAGAAAGCGCAAAGTTGAGACTAAAATTCAAATATAAAATATAAAAATAATTTGTATAAGATTGCAATTATTTATTTGCTTTAGAATTTAACATATTCAATATCTATAAACCTTTTTAAGAAGAAAATTAATGTTTCAATAGAATTTGCAAATAGAATTCTAGAAGCTACTAAAAGAAGAAAGTTTTTGAAACCTTAGAAGGGATATACGGGTTATATAGAAGATTTTCAGTTTTGTTTAAAATATTGAGAAGATTTGAACAATTTTGACGAAACTAAAAAACTTTTAAAAGTTACTACAGGCAATAAAGTCTTAAATCTTGTAGACATCTTATAGAAGATTATAAAAAAAATGAGAAGAATTTATAATACTTAAAGATGTAATAATCAATTTTGCAAGTAAAACTGAAAGTTGACTATGAGAGTTGATATTATTGTCATGCTTTTAGTTAATGGCTGGTGGTTATTATGATAGTTTTGAGGTTGGTAATGGGAATAGTAATAACCACGGAGGTCTTGTGAGTATTGTGTAGGCTGTGTTCCATTTGAAAATACATTTAAAACTATTGAGAGCTTTTGTCAAGTTTTTTTTGTTGAAGGTGTTAGATTTTATTGCAATTTTGGCACACTGAAGTGGCTGTGGTATTATATGCTGAGGTTTGGCGATGATGGAAATTTGTTATTACAGTTGAGACTAAGAGTAAGGTTTTTGTTTGTTACAAATTTGTTTGCTTGCAGATGTTGTCACCAGGATTTGGTAGTCATTAGAGTGGACAATTGATTGCAGTTTTTTTATTATAGTTGTGTGGCTACGTACATTACTATCCCGTTAATGGTGATCATAATAGTTATAAAAGACTTACATGATAAACGGTGCAGATGTCGGTTTACACTGTTGGGCAATTTAATTTTTTGTAGTCAAAGTTTGTTGCTGTTTGGCAAAGCGAGTTAGGGCTGTGTTATTATTTGATGGTGTTAAGTGGATTGTTTAAAGACGGTTGATAGACTGAAAATATTTGCATTGTATGTATTTGCATGGTGTAGATGCTGTAGTTCAAAAAAGCCGAAAACCAATTTCTATAAAAAAATTTGCCCTACTATTTTAAAGTTGGGAATTTTTTCTATTAGTCCGTTTTTTTTTTTAAATCAGAAGGTGGTAAGCTCAACATATTGATTTTTTCATGAGGTGAAATTACATTATACGGTATTGAAAGTTAACATCAACAACAAAAATTAAAATGCGCAACACACATTAACTGTGACTGTAGCTTTCATGACAGACTAAGCTGAAAAGTAATACTTAAGTGGGTTTATGAGTCAAAACTATTTTAGATAACTTAGAAACAAAAGGTTACCGCCCATGGGCATGCACATAAGAAAACAAAAAAAATTGAAAAGTTGTATTAGCAAAATAATTTAAATATTGGCATAACTTCACTCGTATTGGCATAGTCAACATGTGTTGAGAATAACCTAGTCAAAAAGATGTATAGCACAGCCGCTAGTATATTGGCAAACAATAATTATGACGGACTGGATGAAAACAAGATCTTGACGATATATTTATAAAAGTACAATTGGTCATGCAGGAAGTGACAAACACATATAAACTATGCCACAGAAAGTCTAAATAAGAACCAGATTCTTCTTCTTCTTCTTATTATTAGTCTTCATACTTTTGTTGTTGGATATAGGTTTTTTTTATTCTTTTCTATGCTTTTCTGTCGTTTGTTGTTTTCATCCACTGTTTTCCTGTTATTTTTATGTCATCAATCTATCTCGTTTGGGGTTTTTTCGTGCTTCTTTCTGTTTCCCAGGGTCTTCAGAAGGTAATCTTGTCGCTCCATTTTTTTGTATTTTTTCTGGCCACGTGTCCTGCGTATTGTCATTTCAGTTTCCCTGTTCTCTCTATGACGTCTATTATTTTTGTTTTTGTCCGTATATCTGTGTTGCGCACTTCGTCTCTCAAAGTGATTTCCAGCATCGCACGTTCTATTGCTTTTTGAGTCACTTCTAGGCCATAGGTGGCAACGGGAAGAATACAACTGTTGTAGACCTTACATTTTAGGTATATTGAGACGTCTCGATTTTTTAGAATATGGCTAAGCTTTCCAGAGGCGCCTCATGTCAGTTGGATTTTGCGTTTGATTTTTTTTTTCCAATTTTAATTGTATGCCCAGATATGTATATTGCTCTACTTTTTTTATTATGGTGCTATCTATCGATATTTCTTGAGGGCTTCTAGTTATAATTTTTGTTTTCTTTAGATTCATTTTTAACCCTATTTGCTTAGACAGGTTGTTTAGTTCTACCATAGTTTTGAATTCTTTAATGTTGGTGTTAGTTAAAATTATGTCATCCGCAAATCTTAAGTGACTTAGGTATGCCTCGTCTATCTTGATGCCTTTCTTCTAGGTCTTCGTTTATTTTGCCTGCTCCACTGGTTAATAGAAATCTAGTTTTGTTGTGAGTCGTTTTGTGATAATTTGCATCATAAGCTTATATAGGTGTGATAACAAGTTTATTGGACGGTAGTTTTCTATGTTTGTGGAGTCTCTTTTTTTGTGCAGGATGATGACCTCTGCGTTCTTCTATTTTTTTGGTATTTTTCCTTCGTACAAGCATTTGTTTGTTAGCATCCGCAGAGCTTTTAGTAGAGTTCCGTCTTTCGCTTTTAGCATTTCTGATGTTATCTAGTCTTCTCCTGGGGTCTTATTAGATTGCCAGCGACAAATTTAAATTTGATAGATCTTTTTAGAGAGAACAACGGTGCAGAGAGCACTTAAGCATTACTGGGAGCTAACGTTTACGGATACGGACTAAGAAACTGAGTTACTTTAGCCCAAACAGCCAAGTAAATACTTTGTCCTTACAATGGAGTAGAAAAAACGAAGAGAGCGATAGTAAATTTGGTCGACAAACATACCCGGAGTAGAGTAAATACTACTGGCTACGGCGGCTTGCGGCGCACACTCAAATCTGGATGCGAGGTAGGATTTGCATTTGCAAAGTTTGATAGCAAGGAGTATAGAGTTGTAAGAACGTTATAGTAACTGGTTTGAAAAACTCACCTGGAGTATTACTTTTGTCGGCTTAAGGGATACACCTAAAGCAGACCGCGAGGTAAGAATTGGCATTTGCATATCCCGATAGCAATGAAAACGAAAAAACCTGAGTTAGTGAACTGGCTTGATGGCCACTTGAGGATAGAGAGAAGTTGCAACAAATTATAGCTAACGGACTTAGTTTCATGCTGACACAATGGTCTCTGGCAACCTTGACCGGAGCGAGTGAAGGAGTGTAGGCAGAAGAGAACACATGGATGGTAGCACAATGTCTTACAACAAGAGAACTCCAGCAAGTATCTCAACATCACAAACAGTTTTTACGGGTAGAGACGAGAACGCAACTCAGGACGCCATAATTCTCCACTACCTGGAGGATATTTTTAAGGAGGTTTTGAAAAGTTTTTATTATACAGTGGAACAAACCTACTACTACTTACTACCTACTTCAGAATCAAAGAGAACATTAATTACTTTGTGTATTTGTACGCGGTAGTCGCGGTTTTTTTAACAAAAATTAAAATGGACGATTATTTTAAAATATAATATTAATTTACAATAAAAATTTGAATAGAAAGATATAGGTTTTTATTGGTTTAATAATGAATTGAAATAGGTAAGGGTAGGAGTATTTATAGGAAGAGACTATTTTATGATAGGAAGGATTAGCAGGTAGGTACAAATGGTGTTAATGGAAATAAATTGGGTTATTGGGATAAGTAATTTGGATGTTGTAAAAAAGACATTAGTACAATAATAATCATAGACTAAATGGAAAAGATACTAAAAAAAAAAAAAAAATAATAAATGTAAATCTATGCAGCTGTCGTATAAGAATTCTTATAATCTAAAACAGATGACAAGAAATAACACTCTGCTTGATACATCGACAATATTGTTTGACGGACTTCCGCACGAGTTTCCAGTGAATCATATCAAGACGCTGGAAGCATTTCTCCAAAAAGAAAACGTTCTGCAACTCAAGTAGGAACAGCTTTTGCAAACTGTATATTAGTAACGGTCATCACTATTCAGTTTTTTTTTACTGCGTACATAATGAAAGAAATTCTTTTATTCATATTATTAATATTTAGTTAATATAAAAGGTTTGGCAAAACTAAATTGAGAATTAAGAAGATTTTTTCTTTTTTTTTTTCTTTTTGTAATAGTGAAATTATATCACAAAACATGATCTATTTCAAGCTAAGTTGACAAGATTGGGCATTTTTACAGATTTTTGTTTATTTTTTTAATGGACAACCTTGAAATTGCATTACAAAATATGATCTGTAATAAAGTTGAAACTTATATCTTCTTCTTTAGGTGCAAATCCGATTTCGGATGTTGGCGATGACTATTTTTACTTTATTGGTTGCTATTCTGAAGAGCTCTTTTGACGTCTTTCTGTACAACGCCTTAAGATTTTGCAACCTTGATATTCTCCTTTATTTTGGACTTTGCTTGCCGTGTATCTTGCTTTGAATGAAGGCTTGTAGTAGGGCGTACCGGTTTTTGTTTCTCCTAATGTGGCCTAGATATTG
Organism: Tachinus rufipes; assembly: GCA_963932245.1. Taxonomy (NCBI): domain Eukaryota; kingdom Metazoa; phylum Arthropoda; class Insecta; order Coleoptera; family Staphylinidae; genus Tachinus; species Tachinus rufipes. The sequence continues at coordinate 18,516,982 of OZ010746.1, read as the reverse complement.
AAGTTTGCGGGTTATGATGATGTTTATTATTTTTGTCCCTTTTTTCATCTTGCAGAGGATTTCTATGTTTGTTAGTCTGTTCTTCCAAGATATCCGCAGGATTCGTCGATATAGCCACATGTTGTTGCTTTATTGAGTGTTCAGGACTCGACTCCGTATAGTAGTATTGAGAATATGTAGTACTTCAACATGCGTATTTTGGTATCAAGTTGGAGTTTGTGGTTTTTGAAGAGGTTATTTATTGTATTGAAAGCGGGTTGAGCTTTCCCAATTATATTTTTTATCTTTTGAATATTGTTTCAGTTTTTGTTTACAATTGTGTCTAAGTATGCTGTCTGCCTTCCTCTCTAATTGTTGATTGTGAGTGTATAGATTTACATTGGGTATCTTTTCTTAGCTTATGACCATGAACTTTGTTTTGTTGCTATTGATAATAAATCCAATTTTTTTAATAGTCTCTTCAATTTTCTTTAATAGTGTTTGAAGTCCTTCAAGAGAGTCAGCCAATATCATTGTATTGTCGGCATATCTGATGTTGTTCAGCCTAGCTTTGTTTAGTAAGATGCCTTCTTCTGTGTCTTCTAGGGCTTCTTTAAAGATTTGTTTGGAGTATACATTGACCAGAATTGGCAAAAGTATGCACTCTTGTTTTACCCTTCTTGCTATTTCGTTGTCTTCTACTTGTTCATCTTCAATTTTTAAGGATGCGGTCTGTTTCCAGTACAAATCGGTAATGATTTGGAGATCTTTGGCGTCAATTTTATATCGAACTTACATAAAACTACAAATTACTATTAGCGAGCATTTCTGCCACTCCTAGACTACAAAAAAAAACAAATACTTGACACAAATTGTATAAATTAATTATAATCTCCGATGAATTATAATTTGAACAATATTAATGATACATAAATAATAACAACTTCTAAATGACAAGTCACGAGTTGAGCCTAAACATATTTCTTCAATTATACATGCCTCCATCTCATAAATTTAAACGACGATTTTTTCACGACAGCTTTCAATTTCGATTAAAAATTCCGAACTAATAAAACTTCTATAATTAACCTCACAACCATAAAAAAGGGGATCCTAAGATGTAGCCAATTACAATCTTTAATTATTAATATCGTTGTTTAACATTGTGTTCAGATTAGTATCAACATTTATACTATTTTTATTGCTAATTATAATTAATGATACCTATATGTTATTCACGTTTAATTACAAAATAATGGGCGTCCATTAAAAAAAATAATGCATGAAACGCTTATTAAAAATTTAATCTAAACGCGTTGTAATTATTGATAATTTTACAGATAAAAAAATTAATCGAATTATAAACAATTATGTAGCTCATCCCATACAAAACAACAAGGAAATGATTGAAGGGGAATTAAAAATCGCATTTTTTTAATGGTTTAATAATGATGTTGCTTTTTGTTTTGAAGCTTCTTCTCATTAGTTTGTAAGTTTTATATGTTAATTTTGGTCGTTAGTATTTTTTTAAGATAGTTTGTGGTATGAAAATAATAGATTATTAAATTTTAATGAAATATAATTTTTTTTCACACAAATATATTGTTACATAGTAATTATTTTTAAAATTGTGTTCAAGATTTAAACAAAATTCAAAAAATATAAAAAAATTTCTGAATATTAATTTTAAGTTTAGTGACTATTATTAATTTGTTGACTAACAAAAAATTACTATATTTCCAGAAGATTTTTGCAGGTGTCGTACAATTTAAATTTTTAATCCTACGCTACTAGACATAAAATAGTGCAGAGAAAAAAAAATTGTTTTGTTTTTTCTTCAAGTTGGTACTAAAAAAATAAATGGTAAATTTCTATTTGAGAAGATGGTTATAACTCCAAAACAAAATCTGCTACCAATTCTAATAAATTTAAAACTGTTTTGATATTAGCTGTTCTATTTCTTGTAATATTATTATAACTCTAATTATTTTGTCATAAATTCTTGTACATATGTAATCGAGCTGACACAACAAAGCGATGAAATAAGTTATTATAAATTGGACAAATCCGATGGATATTATTTATAGCTACCAAAATAACTATCACGTATTTAATGCGGCGAATACAAATTTCCGACATTTTCAAACATAATGAACAACGATGTTGTCACATAATTTAAATATCTATGAATAAGCACGTTTCACATCCATCAGCGTGTTTAATATTTCACTCAATTTACATCATAATACTCTTCTAAAAACGTATTAATATCCTCCGGTACGCAGGTGCACGGTGCGGGTGTGATGTAACGAACGAAATAACGCAAGAGAAGAGCTTTGATGTGTGGAACATTAGTGAGCATTAATAATTACCTGTAAATAGCCTGCAGAGATGGCTGCGAGTGATAATATATTTTTCTGTTGCTTTTACAAATACGCAATGATTTATTGTAATTGAGCTCTTGGCACAGGTTTTATTTCACTTCCGTTTTGTTTGTTTTGTAACTAAATTACGCTTGTCTTTGTGAAATTAGCAATTAAAAGGTGGGCGAAAATGTGGAAGCGCAGCGAATATTTCCTCTGGGTGTTATCGGGGAATTTATTTTATGAATTTAACCCACATCCTTGCTGCACTTTAATTTACTACAGTTTACAACGAATTTGTCGCTAGTAACTTAACAAAATCACTACATATACGCACAGAATCAAAATGAAAAAGTAATATTCATTTATATTCATCTTATATCAAGAATAGTTCACATATCTCATGACCTAAAATGTACAAATTTTGTATGCGGAGACTGCACAATTTTATATGCAAATTGTATACATGAAATGTGCATTGATGTCAGGTCAGGATCAATTCCACGATCAAATCATTATTACTAGTTCTCACAAATATGTCAATATATGTGCATAAGAAATTTATGTTTTATCATTAATAGTCTAAATCAATTTAAATATTTTGATTACATGTAATATAAACTAACAGATTCATTGTGGGAAAGAGATATATTAAAATGTAGCAGGACTGATTTGGACATTGATAAAAATTTTAAATTTGTGACAAATTTTGACTACATTTTATATACATTAAACTAGTTTGTACTCAATACGGTTGAAAGGATGTGGTAATATATTTTATTGTATTTATGGAGTGATTTCTGTTTCCATAATCTGTAGACAACTTGTGAGATATTAATGAAGTTTGCTAATTAATTCTTCTTATATCATGTTTCAGACAATATGAAATTATTAAATAATTTAATTAAAATTAATTAACGATTACAGCGGCCAAAAGTTAAGCACTTGGAAAACATTACCAAAAGGACAATTTTAGAAGAGTTGCTTAATTTAGGATTTGCATTTAGTCAAGGTACTGATGACAAATATCTATAGAGCAAAACAATTGATGATTTTTGTGACTAATGACAAGATTTTTTGATTTAAATTCAAATATTGTAGTGAAGACAGCACCAAATAATGCCAAAATTAGATTTGTTGTTGGATTTTATTGTTGTTAGCAAGGTAGTGTCAAAATATAGTGTAGCAAAGACAATTATTGTTGTTTGTAAATTTTATTTTATTTTTTAATTCCCATGTTGATTAGTTATTGATGTTGAAAAGAATTACTTCAAAAATCTGCTGTGAGCATAACCAATCAAGAGATAAGGTAACATCAATCGAGTTATTTTAAACAAGTTAGTTCAGATGATAGCCAACATTTGGTTTAAGTACGCATTTATAAAATAAGTAGAATATTTAATTATTTGTTTTAACAATTTACGCAACAAACGCTTACTGACTTATTCTTCACACCGAGCGTTTATGTTGTTGATAATTAGAAGTATTTTAACTTTAGTACAACAATTATTGTTAAATTTTAAATTATTTTTTTAATCGTTGTCAGTTGTCATTTTAATTGATTGCATCGTTTATCTACGAACGGTAAACTGTTCACTCTCTTTGTTTTTTGTTTGACTTGGTTTGGTATCACTTGTTTTTTGCTATGTTATTGCTACAGTTTGCAATTAATTTTCATTAATTAAACTTGTAAGAAATTATTATAGACAATTAGTAGTTATTGATTTTCTGTTGCATAAAATCCGTATGTTGTGATGCACGAATACTTGTTATACCACACTACCCCGTACACCGCAATAGTAAGGTGTTTATAAAAACCTTGTTTGCCTTAACTTTAATATTAATCTACTTTTTTATAAACATCCTTAGGCATTTTTGGCGTATGTGGAACTTCAGACTCAGACAATGCATTCTGCTATGTATATTACTAAAATCTTCTCGGTCTATGTGCAAATAACTTCAGATAGTTGTGAAATACCTCAATGACCATGCATTTTATTAAATACAACTAGGAGATCTTATTGGTCATAGAATGATGTTTGTTGAGTCGTTTCTGGATTTGGGCTATAGTTAAGCAGCTTTAAGGGTAAAGGATTTTGGAGTTTTGTCTTTTTTTGGTGCATTGTACTTGGTTTTGGTGGTGCTTTTTGTGATTTATGTTGCATACTCAAACAAAGAACTATTTGTTTGTGTGGTTTGATGTGATGTAGCGTGAAGACGATAACAGAGGCTGCCTAGAAATTTTTATGATATTTATAAAGTTGAGAACGGTGGGCCGTATACTAAGACGGTGTCTATATTATCTGGGCGATTCCAATCTGCTTGATTGTTATGAATGACTTATTTTGTTGATACTCTGGGCGGCTGAACTGAAGAGTTGAGAAAAAAATTGATTAATTATAAGAGCGAGGGAAGCTGCTATTATTGATCGCTCACTTGCGATAAAAATTTCCTCCAATTTTTTTGAACAGTGCTTTCGATTTTATTTAGGTTGAAGGTGTTGTGGTGATGGTGTCCAGAGAATTGAATGGTTTGATTTTAGTCTATTATTTATTAGGAGGTAGTTTTTTTTTACTGACTAAAAACCCACTGTTCTTTTTTTTACTTGAAGTGGTTTGCTTGGCGCCCCTTGCACTGCGGTCCTATTGGACCTGTTGTACACTTTTGATGTCATATTCTTTTAACAGCTCCGCTTTTTTGATGAAGTCCAGTAGGTTTAGCCAATGGGTTGCATTTAGCGCAGCTTTGGTTAGGTTGTATTTGCCAAATATGGCTGTGCATTGCTGTTTATATGCTTCCTATTCTCTTCCATAGCATAGAGGGTCCATTTTTATTGCTATTTTATGCAAGTTCTTGTTGAGACCACAGTATCTGGTTATCTATCTATGTCTCGTATGGGATCCTGAAAACAGGTTCTGGTTAGTGAATGTCTCTTTTGTTCTTTGTTTGGCGAGCGGATTTGTTTTGAGGTTTTTTTATCTATTAATTATTTGGTATTCATACCTTACTTTACAGATTTTAGTTACTGCTTCCAGACTGTATATGCAGGTCATACTCAGTTTGGATTTTATTACTGGATTTTATATCAGTCTGTCAGGTTTTAGTTCTTTTTTGATCATGTTTTTGGCGCATCATTTGATGTCAGCCACTTTTGCCTGAAAAGTCAAGGCTTATTTAACAAAAGAAAGCAAAGTTTGTTCTTATAGATTTTAGTTCCGGTGCTTTTTTGGATTTTGGCCCCATATTTTTATACTATATGTACCAGTGGCGTAACATAGAGTTTTAATTTATGATTTTATATTTTAATTTAATTTTAAAGTTGTTTTTAATTATTCCGTTGTCTCTACTGTAACCTTTTCGTGGTCTATCCGTGTTTGTTTTAAAGTGAGTCACCAGGTGATAGACCGTACCGGTGTGAAATTTGTCTCCTTGTTTTAAACCTTTTCCTACATATTTTATTTTATTTTATTCACATTTATATTTACATTTACATTTTTTATTATGACTGGCCTTTGCAAGTATAACAGTATAGCACAATCTGGAATTACTTGTAGTGGTTGTGGAGTTATTTTCCATAATAGCTGTGCTATTCGCTACAAAAAATGTCATTGTGGTGTTTTATTTGATTTTAAATCGGAGTCTGATCTTTGCAAACTATACAAAGAAAACATCGTGTTGTATCAAGTATTGTTAGATGAAGTTCGCTCTAACAATAAACTTTTAACTGACAAAATTTCTTATTTGGAGGAGAAGATAGCTCTGAAAGATATAGAAATTTTAAACTTAAAATCTTGCCGTCAACTTGAACTTGCTTCTATTAGGCTTGTTATTAATACGGATTCAATTCAATTGCCACCGGCAAAAACAATTTTATACAGTACTTCTACCACTACTAATAGTTCGCAATCAATTAAACCTAGTGTACAGCACAAAACTCCAACGATTTTTGAATGTGGTCCTGACAATGACCAGCTACAAGCCTACGTTCCCCCTTTATATATTCATGTGTCAAAACTTAAGCGTGGATCAAATAAAACTGAACTTGCAAACTATATGAAAGCTAAACTACCATCTGTTTTGATTGATGTTGTTGAGTTGGTAGTAAGATCTGGAAACTACAGCAGCTTTAAAGTATCTATTCCAGCCGATCAAGCTGGTTTAGTTTTTTCTAAAATTTTTTGGCCGGCAAACATTGCTGTCAAGAAATTTATTAACTATAGCCGACCACGAAATTTACCACCAACTCCTGCAGGGGATTTTTGGATGTTAAATCCGCTCAACAGTTTGGACCCGTCCCCAGGAATACCATCGGCCTCTCAATTTACTACCAAAACGTTGGAGTTATAAAAACCAAACTGAAAAAACTTTTGTTAGCTGTAGCTCTGTCAAGTTATGACAATATTGTTTTAACCGAAACTTGGCTATCTGAAGACATCGCTGACTCAGAACTAAGACTAACTGGCTATAACCTATTTAGATGTGATCGCTCTAATTTAACTAGCCCTAATTTTAGCAGAGGTGGCGTATTGATTGCGGTTAGAAGTCATCTAAAGTGTACATTACGACATCCGCCATATTTAAGTGTTGAACATGTGTTTGTAATTGTCAACTTTAAGTTTATGTCGTACATAATTGGTGCAGTTTATTTACCCCCTCGTTCGGTTATTGATAAATATGCTGACCACTGCTACTCCGTTGAATCTTTTGCTGATGTTTTTCCTAATAGTAAATTAATTTTACTGGGAGATTACAATTTACCAGAAGCAACGTGGCTAAATGATGAATTTGGAACTAGAGTTACTTGCAACGAAAACTACCCTGGACATTTAGTTGCTAACTCATTTGGATTTTTAAGCTGTGTTTAATGTATAACCATACCAAATAGTATGGATGTATTTTTAGATTTGTGTTTTACTAATGATAGTGATAATTTTACTGTGATGAAATGCTGTAGATGTTTTATTAGATATAACTCAACATCATAATGCCTATGTGATAGATGTCAAATGTGATACTTCTTGTGATATTCTAAACTGTAACTACGTTTTTAATGATTTTAAATGTGCCAACTTCAGCGCAATCAATGATTTTTTGTTGAACGTTGATTGGTCTGTTCTTTTTAACAACTGTGATATTAATGTATGTGTTGATTTATTTTATTCTGTTTTGTATTATGCAATTGATTGTTATGTACCTAAAAAAGTGTGGCATGACAACAACTTTCCTATTTGGTTTAGCAAGGAATTAATTTCACTTACTAAACTTAAAAAAATAGCACATAAACGATTTAAATCTTCAGAACTTCTTTCTGATTACAATGAATTTGATTCTCTTCGGACTTCATGTAAAAATCTGAACGCACGTCTTTACAAGCAGTACATTTTACGCACCGAGAATAACATTCGGTCTAATCCAAAACATTTTTGGAGATTTGTAAATGAAGCTAAGAAAACTGATGCTTTTCCAGCTACAATGTATTATGGTGATCAAACCTGTATTAATAGTGACGTTCTTGTAAACAAATTTGCAGATTTTTTCTCTTCCGTTTATAATTCTCAAACTCATCCAACTCCATTGTTTAAGTTTGATAAAAATGTAATTCGTACAAATTTCTCAGTCAGTTTACTAGATAATTTTAATGGAATTACAAGCCTTAAATCTAATCTTAGCACTGAACCTGACGGTATTCCTTCTATGCTTTTAAAGAATTGTATTTATTCAATTTCAAAACCATTACATTTTTAAATGTTTTGCAATCAGTTTTAATAAAACGCTAAGCAAAATTTCGTATGATTATATTATCGATAACAAGCTGCTACAACAAGTGACACAAATTAAAGACTTGGGTGTAATTTTCGATTTTAAACTTACGTTTGTTGAGCATATCAGCTACATGTGTAATCGTGCTATAAAAATGATGGGGTTTGTATACAGGATGTCTGCTGATCTTTCTCCAAATACTCTTAAATTACTTTACTGTGCCTTGGTGCGTTCTCATTTAGAGTACGTTCCGTCAGTCTGGTGCCCTTTCTATGAAATCCATAGTCAGAATATTCAACGTATTCAAAACAAATTTTTTCGCCTGTTGTCCTATAGATCTGGCATATTGTCGGTTAATTTTGATCGCAATTACATTTCTTCACTATACAATTTACCGTCACTAAAAGTTTGGCGCAAAAGATCAGATCTCTCATTTTTGCGTGGTCTAGTGATGTCTGAAGTAGACTGTCCAGAGTTACTTGTATCTCTTCCATTCTACATTCCTATTAGTGAACGACGTACCAGGCAGACTTCATTATTTAGAGAATTTACACATTCTACTAATTATGGATTTCACAATCCTATTGGTAGAATTTGTAGATTTGCAAACAGTTTAACAAACAATTTAAATTTTTTTTGTTCTAAATCTTTGTTTAAGATTCAATTGAGACATATTGATTAAATGTTATGTATTTTATATTATATTATGTTTTTTATGTCAATCTTTTGCTTTTGTTTTTTATATTGATTATTTTATATATGTATTTTATTGTTTATATTTATTGTATTTTTATGTAGATGTAAATGGTTTTACTTATACCGTAAATAAAAAATTATTATTACTCTTATCATTAGAGTTTTTCTTTATGCAACACATTTGTCATGCTAGGTCTTTGTTTAAAATGTGTTTATTTATCCGCAGTCTATATGCAGCTTTTCTTGCCTCCGCCATTGCGAACAGGTGAAGTGACGGTAACAATAATAGTATTTCTATAGTTGCTGTGGGCGTCGTTCTTATTGCTATTGTTATTAGCATACATGCTAGCCTCTGAATTTTGTTTAGATTTTTTGGTAGTACATTTGAGAGTGTTTTTTCTTCTATACAAGCGCTTTGTAGGTGATACTGAGTCTCACCACTCACCACCGTGTATAACCATCCGCTCATATTGGGTGTTAGTCTCTATGTACGTCCGACCATAATTGGTTACAAAGATCACCCAAATGGCTTCTGTTGTTATATTAGTCAGGTGTGTATTGAAGGGAGCGTGGTTCCATATATTCTATATAGTTTTTTTTGGTCTGTTGTGTTTTAATGTCTTTGGTTTATTCGTTGTTTTGCTTCAGTTTACTGATAACATTTTGCACTATTTTCTTACGGTACGCTAACACGGTTACTTTTTTCTTGCAAGGATAGTGACATTATTTGCATAGCTTTATGCATAAATGCCCATATCGTTTAGAATTTGTAGTAAGTCGTCCATGACTGAGTACACTTCTTGTGGGCACTTGCCGGCAACTTGGGTTCCTACAGCTTTTTCATATAATGTTATGTTTACAGTCTGGTTCTTGACCATAAAGTTGACCCATTGTTGGACCAGAAGATATTTTTCTCTCTCTATTGTTTTTGCATTGGATTTGAATGTTTTTTTGCACTTGCTTTTGTACCGTATGTACCTGTTGACTATATTTTCCAATAGTTTTTGCATTTAGGATATTCTCAGCTTTGGTATAAATTTTACCTTAACTGCTCTCCAGCTGTTTGGCATTAGTGAAATTGCTAAGTTTGCATAGAGGCCTTTTTAGCACCGCGAAACCTTTCTGTAGGACGATAGGATAAATTAGCTTTGTTGAACAGCTTTTTAGTGTCTGCCATTGTCTTGTCAAGCCTTTTGTTTTACAAAATAATCTTATTTGGAGATTACTATGAGTTTGTTTGTTTTGAGGTTTAGAGAATTTGTAAACTTGCGGCGTGGGCTGGTCTAAACGCGTTTTTGTTCGGGTATAGGCGGGGATTTTAAAGAGTTTGTTGCACTGCGGTAAAACAATAAATAATAATAAAAATATTCAAACTAAAATTAATGTGCAATTTTAAACTTGCGACACGGCAGCGCAGTGTTGCATAGCGTTTACATATGGCGGTGGAAATTGACTTTTTTTGTTAGTCAGGTATAGTCTTTTGCCAGTTTGGGGCTGCCAGCAGGGAGTTGTATGCTTTAAATAAAACTTATCATTACCATAGTAGTAAGGGTTGTTGACGGGTGTTCTATGTGAGCTGTGTTGGTAATACTACCTAGCTCACCCAATAGATGATAGTGGTTGCATGAAAGGTAAAAGTTGGTTTTGTTGTAGGTCTCTACTAAGTAGGGGTCTTAGTTGTTGTGATGCCAATGTTGTACTTTTTAAACGTTTCAAGTACTTTGCCAGATATTGTTTTTGTAACTCGGTGGTGTCTACGTCTATTAGCCTTTTTTTGTTTTCTTCTTAAAGTATTGTTGTTGGAGTCACGAAGGCATTGTATTGTTTGTCATTCCATTTTGGGCATCATATGTCATCGGCTCTTATTGGCATAGGTTGTTAATGTACGGGGTTGTGGGGAATCGTAGATTTTTACATAGTGTGTTGATAAATAGAATTCTTGCGGAGGTTACATACGTCTCCAGTGCCGAGTTACTGGAGATATAGGTCTTGATGCGTGCTAATGCTGTTTTCAGTGGACGTTACGACATTTCTATGAATAGCGTTTATAGACTGCAGGGGTTGGTACAAGCAGAAAGCTCGGGAAGTGGCCTATGGCTGAAGGTATAAGACTTATAAGGTTATAGGCACTTCAAAATACATGAGCATTATTCTTGAAGTAGTTGTCGGTATAGAGGTGTAGTTTTATTATTTGATGTCTATTGCCATAGCAGCAGCTGAGTTGTAGAGGTTCTGGCTGGTTAGTTGCATGTTGAACGTGATGATAAATGGAGCAATCTGAGTGGCTATGATATATTAAAACACTTACAGTGCATGCGTGACATCTGTTCATATTTATAGGGTTTTCATTTTCTTTATTAATGTATATTGGGTTTCCGTGGGTAGTAGCCGTCGCTTTTATGTGTGAATACCCTAATTCCTATTTATAGCTTGTTAGGTTTTGACTGCTTGATTGTTAGTATTTTCTGCGTAAAAAAATGATCTTTATAACTTCTGCTTGTACCAGCTGCCAGCTTTGCTCTGATTGGTTGAGTGATGCGTTATCCACTCTAGGGTCTTTAGTAACCCGACTGACCGTGGTTTGTGTTTTGTGTATGATTCAAAGTACAACGAGTGTTACTGGCGGTGGTGTTATGCCAGTAGCGGTTTTTGTTGGACGACGTTGATGGTGGAATGTGTAAAGTCTCTTAGCGTTGTTGACGGCTTGTCAGTTGTATTTCCAAACTGTGGAGGTTGGTTAAACTTTTTGTCATGTTGAAATGGTGACTTGTCTTTGGTCATCTTTATAGCGATATTATCAGAAGTAGATGCTATAAAACATGATTCCTTTTAAGTAAATTTTATTTTTGAAAGCGTATTTCAAATTGATAAGCAGTTAGCCTTATAGACAGAGTGTAGATTTTGCCTCAATTTGATTATATGACTACTACTAAACTTCTTTTTCTGTAAGTATCAACTTTTACAGGTTATAACCTACTGTTTGGATGTGTTCTGGAGTGTGGCCACATTCTAAAAACAATTTTTTTATAGGTTAGAAACTTTTTTTTTTAAGACTGGCTTTCATAGACGGAGTGTAAGATTTGACTTTTACTCAACCCCAATGGTTAGTTTCAAGGTAAAGTCTAGCTTTATAGAAGTCGCGGTTAGTTATTTTGGATATTTTTTAGTTTAGTCCTAAATAATTTTCTAAAATGTATGGTAAAATGTGTTGCAGTTGCAATTCTTTTTAAACTGTTTTCTTATACGACTTGGATTTAGTTGTTTTCTTGTTTTATTTGGTTTAGTTTGTTTTGTAGCTTTGGACTTTTAGTTTTTTATTTGTACGTCATTTGACTTGATTTCTTTTTAATGAAGAAAAGAGGTTGAAAAGACTAAAATGACTATACTGCATAGGAGAGAAGATTGAGTCTTAAAAATACAAAATATGTATGTTAAGTGAAGTTTTTTTTGTGATTGTAATTTGAATTTTCTTTTTGTCCAGGCCAGTGACTACGGTATAGCTTTATTTAATTCCTTCTTTTCTGGTGTTTGGTTTTCAAGTTCTTTGTTTGGACACATGTTCAGCATGATTGTTGTGGTTTCTGCTACTTTGTTGTGGTCTTTATAGTTGTGAAGCATTTTCTGTCTCTGATATGACCTGGATCAGATGTTATGTGAATTTTTTATTTCTGCGACAGCTAAATTAAGTTCCACTAGTTATTTGTTTGTCAGAATAGGTATTGTAACTGTTAAATGTTTTTTGTGCAAGTTTTAGGTTTTCTTATAATTTTAGAGAGGCTTTTCCACAGTAGAGAAAAAAACTTGGGTGTTTGTGCAGACGATGAGTAGATAGGTACATTGGTGCAGATTTTATAGTACTGGTTAAGATTCATAAATATTTTATCAACTTTGTATTAAATTGCATGAGGTAGAGCAATTGGTGTTTAGTGACTAAGTCTACTTTTATTATTTGATTGTAGAAGCAGTTTGTTTGGAAAAATCTAGTAGACAATAACAAGCTTCTGGACTAAAGTTTTGGCAAATATTATCAAAAATATTAAAATTTCTGTAAGTTATCTAAAAGTTTTAAGAATATTTGTAAACTTTTTAAAACAATTTTAGGTTTCTGAAAAAAAAAATTTAAGCTTTTAAAAACTTTGGCAAGAAATGCTTAAGGTTCTGGAAACTGGACATAATTTTAAACTTTTGAATTGAATTGCAAAAATTTAAACTATTTTGCACTAAAATGAAAGAACTTATAATTAGTAGATGTGACAAAAGAAGTTTTGTAGAGTTTTGTATAACGTCTGTTAATAAATTTTCAGGTCAGAGGACTTGATGATTTTCTACTTCAGAAAGGACATAGTTAAAAACAATTGACAACAAATTGCTGCATGCTGTTATTAAAACCAGACATTAGCACTAGGTAATAAATTACTTCAAGCAACAAGAAAAATGTTTATTGTTAGCTGGCAACATATTTGGTTAGAACTCAATTTGTTGAAAGTTTTAAAAGATATAGAAAATGTAATGACAATAATTGAAGATTTTTATAATTAGTATAAAAATAGTATTTGGGACTTTTATATCGAAATTAAAGCTCATTTCTAAATTTGTGATGTATATATATTATGTGTGAGCATTTCAGTGATTTTCAACAAATAATAAATCTACTATCAATTTATAATATATTATAATTTAATATATTCATTGTTGCTAAATGTAAGTAGCCATTTTGGACGTACAAGCAGATAGCAGATTGAACTATTTGCAAAGATAAAGGCAAAGTTGCGTGTAAATTATAGTCATGTGTAGATTTTCGAGTTAAAATCGTGCGCGACCAATCCATGCCCATGTTTTATGTATAAATGTTAATTAAACAAAGCGGCAGTGATAACTGATTGACCTATCTATGGACATTGCGTGGGCGCGGACACTTATTTCCAACATTCAACATGGTATTGGACTTAATCTAAGTAAGATAAGTTGGCGAGCGGAGCGCGTGTGAAGGCATCCCACGGGCGTATATATACTCGCGCATACCGGACGTTGACCGTTCTTTCTTCCGTACAGGTTTCCCACTGCACACAATCCCTTTCCTCGGCAAATATTATACACATCATCTGTGGAATCAGCGACTCCCGCACTTTTACAACCCACACAAGCAGATCAGATCGTACCACGAACAAAACGGATAATGAAAGGGAAATTTATTTTATTCCGCGCACACACGAAGCAACATTAAATAATATTCCGGTTACTTGTTTTCTGCATCTGACCCGAGGCAGAACCTCTATAGTCGCCTTTATTATTATTCATTTGGGACGTCGTCGTGACGGATATAAATTATGAAAACGAAAGCCTATTGCGATATCATCATCGCCGCCCGAATTAACGCTTTAATTATTAATTTCGAAAACGATACGTTTTACCGCTATGGCTAATCCCCGCTTGCAATCGGTTATGATTTTTTTGTTCATCTTCCATACGTTAATTATCTCTCGGACTCATTCGTTTGTAATATCAAAACATTATACGCTCGGATAATATACGCTATTAAATTTAATAAATTAAAGAGCCGCACTACCCGACAAATGTTTGATTAATTTATAATGATACGTTCAGGCTCGCTTTTTTAATAATATTATTTCTTAACTATTTTATGCATCCTAGCTGAATTCTGTTCGATACTTATTCTTATCAAATGATTGTTATTGCTAAAATTAGGTCAGTTGGCTTTGTTCAATTACCATTAATACATAAAACATGCCTTCTCTCAACCCAACAATAATTTACGCATCATAACGACGAAACCTAAATACCTACATTTCTTATCGCGATGCATTTGCATCCTGTCCATATTCATTAACAACGATTCGGTCAAGATTAAACCATAAATAATCGATCGGACAGATTATCGTCAATAGACATCTAAAATTTATTGCATGGCAAACACTGTAATACACATAAACTACAAGTGGTCGCAACTGTAATAAAAATAGGAATTAATGGACGATGCTAAGAGATACCCAATATTTATAAGAGAAGTTACAGTTTCAAGTGTGTAATTTTTGTCTGTTTAGTATCGAATGCCTATGATTTTAGTTAATAAAGTATGGAAATTGATACAGTTATGTTTGGACGGTAATTTTCTTCATGGTTGCTTTAAACTGTTGGTGGATTAAATACCAGACATATTTTTATATTTGTGTATGCCTTCAAGGAGTGATGATATAATTGGTTAACGTAATAGTTGATTGAGTTGAGTCACCTGGAAACAATAACTAAATCAATTAGTTATACATATAAAGTCGGTGTTAGATTAGAATCTTTTCAAGTGTTAACAAATAATTACTTTTAATATAATCGTGATTTATTAGTAGTATATTTTATAAAAAAAAACATAATAAATTTATTGAGTAGTTTATTGAAATTAAGTTCGCGATATTTTGAGTGTGAAAACTTTAAGCATTTTAACTCTTTTTTGAAACAGGATTTTTGCAACGTGCAGAAAATAAAATTTCTAGGGACATGAAATATATAAGAAACCAAAGTTTTCAATTGTTTGTTAAGTTGTGAAAATGAATTTTAAATTTTTAATGAATTTTTCGTTTAAACTTTATCACACCGCAAATTTTATATCTTTTTAATTGTGTTATTAGTTATTATTATAAAATAACAAATGTTATAGTTTTGCTCGAAGTTGTGAATATATGATAAAATGTAATATTTTAAATTCTTTCTAACGTTAATAATTTAACCGCTTTGCACTTTAAAAACAATACAATATACAAGCCCTTTAACGGACAATGAACATTGTTAGCACGCTCGAAAAAAAAAACATTTTAATTTGATGCAAAGCTACAACGAACAAAATGTAGATTAAACAGGACTGATATTCGTTCAGAGAAAACGACGAAGGAAACCAGAAATTGAAGTAAGCAGCTCCAATCAATTGTACATACTACAAATATTAAATGAGATTGACGAGTGACACTGGTGATTCCAAGGAGGTTGAAATGCTACAAAGCACTAGATCATATACTCTTATAGATGCGCCTTGTGATATTTTTTATGGTGAAACTAACATAACATCGTTCTACGCCCACGATTGACGTCACACACACTTTATGGCCGGATTTTAGTTTTTTTCTGACATTTTATGTACAGAATTTTGCAGCATTTAGCCAGATTTTTGTTCTTTTTAAAAATATTTTAATACTTTATGGCTAATTTTACTATTTTAGATTTTTTATAAATAGAATTTTGCATTTTTTAACAATTTATGACCAAATGCTGCTTGCTTCTTTGTAATAATGTTTGCAATTTTTAAGATTTGAGGAAGTTTTTTACATTTTTTGACATTTGTTTAAAATTTTAAGGACGGTTTTTTCCATTTTTGGCATTTTATGAATAGTTTCTGGTCGGATTTTGTGTTGTTTTAATATTTTATGATTAGATTTTGCATTTTTTGTTATTTGTAAGTTTAAAAATTTTACTATTTTATAGCCGAATTTTGTTATTTTTGGGGTTTTAGGAAAATTCCATTTCATAAACATAATTTTTTATTTGTTTACAGTTTATGACCGAATTTTGGTTCATTTTATCAACATTATAATATTTTTGAGTATAAGTAGAATTTTGCAATTTTCAACTGTTTTTGGATAGATTTTGGTTTTGACATAATTATAATATTTTGTGATTGCATTTTGTTATTTTTGACATTTTATAAATAGAATTTTGCACATTTAAAGTATTGCCGGTTGGATTTTGATTCTATTTGAAATGTTGTATGACTGAATTCAATTTTTTGATTTTTTGTGAATAGAATTTTGCAATTTTTACAGTTTAAGGCCGGAATTTTGCTAGTTCCAACAATATTTTGTAATTTTATTGCTGGATTTTGCAGTTTATGAAATGTTGGGAAAGTTTTACACTTTTTAGCAGTTTATGAATGGATTTTGGTGCTTTTATTGTATCAAAATTGAATTTTGTTATTATTGACATTTTATAAATAGAATTTTACAATTTTTAACAGTTTTGGCCGGATTTTGTTTTTTTTTTGAAAATATTTATGACGGGATTTTTTTTTTTTACTTTTTTATTAATAGAGTATACGAATTCTTGCCCACAACTGACGCCACACGCACAGGTTATGTTGGCTTCATCGCGTCGGCAAAAGGCATGTCTATAAGTGTATATGGTTTTAGTAAAACGCATTTTGATCGTTTCATGGGATAACGTCAAGGAGAATAAAATTAATTCAAAAATTACTTAAATATCTTTGGATGTCCAACTATAGATTGCAGAAGTAAACACAAAAGTAGGTTTTTTAAACTATCTAAACAAGTAGTTAGAGCTGCAGTTGAACATAAAATGAAATAGAAAAATTTATTCTACAAAATATTTATTTTGAGAAATATAGTTGGATGTTGAAAATGATTATGATTAGAATAAAAAAAAATGCCCAAAATGCAAATTCATAGAGTATTACAATGAAGATTTTTCAGAATGAGTTTTACGAAGAGTAACAAAAGTTTGCATTGCGATAAACCTAAAAGCATACAAGGCCTTTTTCACGTCAATTTTAAATAAATTTTGTAAAAGTTTTGGCCGGGTTTTTTTATAATTTTTTTTACCGAATTTGTTGTTTTTGTTTTTTATTAATAGAGATTGCGCAATCTTGTTTCTTACTCACAACTGACGCTGCACGCATTTGTTATGTTAGCGTCATTGCGTCGGTAAAATATGGCATGTCTATAAGTGTATATGGTCTAATAAAAAAAAATATATTGCTTTATGGAATAACCTCAAGGAGAATACAATTAATTCAAAATTATTTGAATATGTTTGGATATCCAACTTTAGAATGCAGAGGTAAAAGGCATTTTTTAAAAGTTTATGGTACTTTCAGACAATTGTTTAAAATCTCATGGTCGGTTTTTGGATTTTAAAACAGTTTTTGTCAAATTTTGTTTTTTAACAATGTTATTGATATTTAAAAGCAAGATTTTGGGTTTTATAAAACAAAATTTAAAATTTTTAAAAATTTATAGCTGGATTTTGGTGCTTTCTAACAATTGTATACAATTTCAAGGCCAGATTTTGCTGTTTTGATATTTGATAAATAGAATTTTGCAGTTTTCAATAGTTTTTGGTCAGAGTTTTGTTTGTTTTTCTTAATAATTTAATGGTTTTTGACTAAATTTTGATGTTTTCTTATAATTTTTTCATATTTTATGGCCGGATTTTGCTAATTTTAACATTTTGTAAATATAATTGTGCACCTTTTATCAAATTTTGCAATTTCTATCAATATTTTGATAACTCATAGCAATTTTTTACATCTTCTAGGAATTTAATGACGGATTTGGCCTGATTTTTTTTTTGGCAAAATTTAAATTTTTTTAAACTTAATTTTTTTACCTTTAACATTTTATAAATAAAGTTTCGCACTTTTAACAGTTTATTGCTGGATTATGTTTGTTTCTAAAAATATTGTAATTTTTTATAACCGGATTTTGCTATTTTTAACTGTTTTGAAGCATATTACCACCAAATTTGGCTATTTTTAATAATAGATTTCTTATGTCAAAGTTTAATTGTTTTATAACAATGTTCAGGTGTTTTTGATCGGATTTAGTTATTTTTGACTACGTATATGAAAATGAATTTACATTTTTAATAGTTTAAGACTAAATTCTAGTGATTTTTGACAATATTTTAATGTTTTAAGACTAGATATTGCTATTTTATGAATAGAATTTTGCACTTTTTAACAGTTTATGGCCGTATTTTTGCTTTCTGACTAAGGTATTTTTGATTAAAAAAATTTTGCTAATTTTTTTACATTATTTTAATATTTTATGACCGGATGTTAATATTTTCGATATTTTATTAATAGAGTTTTATAGTTTTCATTAATTTATAGCTAGATTTAAATGTTTTCCAACAATATTTTAATGTTTCAAGGACCGATTTTGCTAATTTTGACATTTTTTGAGTATAACTGTTTTATGGATCTTGGTACATTTTTACAATAGTTTTATATTTATGACCGGATATATTTGACAATGATTTTTTTTATTGGGTTTTACTATTCTTGACGTTTTATAAATAAAATTGCAAACTTTTTAAAAGTTTACGGCTAGATTTTGTTTTTTTCCAACAATATTTTGATATATTATGGCCGAGCTTTTTATTTACAACCTCTATTGTTTCTGTCTTTCTTTAATCAATTTTACAAAACTAATTTATCTTTGACAAAGTCTGTACATTTTTAAACGGGTTTTGAACGATTAATCATAAAACCAACTATAAACTATTAATTTTTGGTTGTTATTAATTTGGCTATAACTATTTTTGTTCAATAAATTTTTGAGCGATATTAATTGCACTACTTTTAGAATTTAACCTGAATTACAATGTAAAAAATACAAACCATTAACAGCTTACGCCAAACTAAATTGAGACGAGCTTGTGTCTACAACCTGGAAACAGCTACAAAGTTTTTTAGGTCTAGCACTGGCTCGATTTTTTAAACTGGAAAAATTTTGGAGATCTTCTACATTAGAATTTTATTTTTTTGTGGTGGATTCTAAAGTTTTTTTTGTGTATCAATTTTTTAGTTGCGAGTATAATTCTAAAGGATTATCAGTCCAAACCTAAAGGGCTTTAAAAGATTTGTTTATGAATATATGTATATGATCGGTTAGATATTTGACTGTTTTATATGTTTGCAGGCGTCTGTAATGGCGTTTGCTCATATTTTTGTTTTGAAAAATAGAGGGTCCAGTTCGTATGAGTAACGGGTTTTTATTTTTTCTTGTTTGAATATCTTCCGTAAAGTTTTACTATTACTGAGATGTTACTTTATGTCTTTGATTGTTTTCAACGGTTACCACGTCAGGCTGTTGTGGGCGGTTTGTTTGTCCGGGCTCAAAACCTGTGGATCTTGTTGTTTGGCGTAGGTTTACAGTGCTAGACATATTTTTTACCGGATACTTGGAGTTGAAATTTTTAACAATTATAGTAGGTTGTAGGGGATTTGCAAAAACCAATTTGAGATTACATCTTTTTATGAGGTTTAAGCGGTTGCGTTTTTAAGTATGACTATTGCTTTTTGGCAAAGATCAGTATTCTTGTGTCTTTGGCTTACATTCGACGTTCTCAAATACAATAATGATTTGATTTTAAAACGAGCATGATTTTGATATGCTGTTTGATGAAGCATGTTTTTACTAATTTTATCAGGAATGCATTTCAGAATCATACTCTGAGCACTATGTTGAATTTAAGAATGCATGTGGCTGGTTTTGGGAGAAAGCCGGGCAGGTTTGGGCTTATTGTTGCGGCGTTATTAAGCATGTTTCTGCACGACCGTCCAACATTTTTTGCAATTTAGAAAATTGATAGATGAAGGGTTTTTGAAAAATTTCCGCGCTTGGCTTATTAGCATTACGCAATGTCTTTGTTTCGTTTTTATGGTTTAACGGTGACTTTAAAACTGAGGAGGTTGATTAGTTAGTTGATTTGCATATTTTTGTCTTTTTTTTAGGAGTTGTGTAGAGATTATTATTGACAGTTTGCTAGTTAAAGTAGTGGATTTATTGGACTTGAGAAAGTTGCCTTGAGGCATTAACGCCAAAAGAGATTTTTTTAGGTGATGTAGCCTTTTGTATTGGCCTTGTGTTCCGTATGTTTATATGCATGAAAGGCTTTCTGATTATCTTGAAGTTTGCTCTTGGTATTGCTGTCCGCTCGTGGTTAGTTGCGTTGTTGTACCTTTTTTCTGAGACAAGTTCTAACGTTTTGCTGCATAATTTGAAATATTACGAGCACTTTGGTAGAACGTTGCTAAAATACAATATTTTTATGTGGTTGCCGGTATGCAAAAGCTATTAATTAAATATTATTTTATCACGCAACGATATTGCAAAAAAAAAGTTTACGTTAGGACTATAAAAATCAACTCAACAGTCTGTGCATCTAACAAAGCATCCTTAAAACCTTCATCTCTTATTAAGGAATTATTGATAAGGCTACACTAGACTCTAATTCTAATTTATAAATGTTAAAATTATTGCAATTAAATTGTAACCTCACTATAGTAGCGACAAGAAATGCGAAAGTAGTTTTTTTTTTTAATATTTATTAAGTCTCAAAAACTACTCAATTTTGCAGCAAAAACACATCAGCTGAAACTGGAGATGACTTGTCCAACTACCTGAATGCATTTTTTAAAAGTCGGTGAGATAGCTTGGTGATAAAACGTTTGCTTAGCAATCTTGATTCTTGAAGAATAACTAAATAAAAACTTGCTTTTTGTGCACCGGGATAATTTGGAGGTCACCTAATACGTTTTTGGTTTTATCAACACTTTTCTAACAGTTGCAAGATTTTTAGGGCTATTTATAGTTTTAAAATGCACTATATAAAGAGGAAAAGCTTCCAATACACATTTAGTCAAAAAAGTAATATGCGCTTGCGTGTTTTTGTGTTAGCAGTTTGACTGGCATATTTTTTGGACATGAAAAAAGGGCAGTTGTTCTAGGATTAAGCAACTTTTGGGTTAAAGTTTTTTGAGTTTTTTTTTGCATTTTGAAGAAATGGTTAAGTGCAGTTTGTACTTTGTTATTGTATAGCGTTTGTCATTGTTATTATTTTACACAGAGTGCGGCTTCTTAATAAGATCGATTAGTAAGTGCACATAGCTGCTAACAGTGTTCGTTTTGAAATTCTGGCGGGGTGTGCAAGCCCAATAATGTTTGCTTTAGACGGAAGATGCTTAGATGTTTTTATGTGCTGATCTATTTCGATCTGAACTGTTTCTAGATTGCTAGACATAAATGGTCTAATTTCTGATTGTTTTATGCTTTGGAGAAAAATCATTTTAGGGTACCATGGTTGCTGGAATAAGATGTAACAGAACAAAGAAACGTAAAGTCACTGTAGACTGGTTTCAACAACAATTACCAACAAATTTGTCATTTAAAAGAACTATATCTCAAATGATAAGAAGTTGGATTAATTATTTAAAGACCTTAGAACAGTATATGACGAACGAGTTATTCAGATTCTCATGAATCAATTACTTGCATTGAATTTACAAATCAGGTTCTGATGACACGCGTTCTTTGTAAGCGATTTAAAGCATGCTAGCTAATGGAATTAAAGAGAGTTTGAGCTGCTACTGTGTCATAGTAGTCTTAAAAAAAAAATTGGTTTTTGTTTTAGCGTTAAATGCATAATCTGAAGAGCAAACTTTAGAACAGTGTTTGATGAACGAATAACTCTACTTCTACAAAGACCACGGCTTGTTGCAATAAATTTATTAAGTTTTGATGATACGAGTTTTTTGCTATGAATTCAAAACATGTTCATCAACGGAAATGTAGAGAGGAGTTTGAGTAGCTACTGTGTCCTACTAGTCTTAATTCAGAAGAAAAGTAAAAGTTTCTGTTTTTGTATTGACTATCCAGTCATCAAAAACAAATGGATTCTAAAGATACAGAATACTCTGAACAATTTTGAGCCAGGTTTTTACTAAGTTTTAATTAGATTCCAGCTACTGGCAAGTATCCATGCAAAAAAACCATAAACAATACATTATTTGCTGCCCCTCGATGGGCTAAACAAGAGTTATATCATATGAGTTTCAGAAGGCGTGCTTTTTTAAACCCATATGAGGAAAAAGCTTAAAAACTAAAAAAAATATATATTTTTGAGCCTAAATTGGGCCAAAACAATTTTTTTTTTAATTTTTGTTAATAATTACTTTTATCATAATTTTGTGCATAAATTACATCAATTTCCAAAAATTAGAACTTTGAAACATTGAGGAAGAAGCTCAAAAACTAAGATTTTTTTATGTTTTTAAGCCTAAATTGGGCCAAAAATATTTTTTTTAAAATTTTTGATAAGAATTACTTTTGTCAACAATTCTTACATAAATTACATTAATTTCCAAAAGTTAGGACTTTGAAACATTAAGGAAAAAGCTCAAAAACTGAGAATTTTCCATATTTTTAAGCCTAAATAGAGCCAAACATATTTTTCTTCAAATTTTTTTCAGATTAACTTTTTTCATCATTTTTTGCATAAATTACACCAATTTCCAAAAGTAAAAACTTTGATTCATTGAGGAAGAAGTTCAAAAACTAAGATATTTTAATACTTTTAGTAAATTTAGGCTCAAATAGGGCCAAAAATATTTTTCTTCAAATTTTTGTTAAGAATTACTTTTATCAACATTTCGTGCATAAATTACATCAATTTCCAAAAGTAATGACTTTGATACATAGAGGAAGAAGCTCAAAAATTATTTTTTTAAATATTTTTAAACCTAAATTAGGTAAAAAAAATAGCAATTCAAAACCTGTAACCTACAAATAACTTGGTAGGAATATCTTTAACACTATTTGCTAGCTTATGAAAGTACTTACTTTTCTTTGAACAATCTTCAGCACACTATAAACCCATTTCCTCATACTAAATCGTAAAAGTGATGGTCCACCCAATGACGCAACACATTTAAAACTCCGAAAAATTAAATGTTAAAATAATATAAACATAAAACTACTACTACTACTACTACTTTTGCATTTTAATAGATGTGCATGTATCGAGAGTTGAACTTATTATGAGACATTTTACAATCAGTAATGGTTATTTATTGAAAATAATTGGAACCAATTCTATTTTATATTTACATTAGACTTATTATTGATTACTATAAACAGCTCAAATTAATTAATTTTTACCGGAATTGCACAGGTTGACAATATTCCTTTCTTATCAGTATTACAGTTGTCTTGTTCATATACTAACAAAGGGTCGGGTATCTGGAAGCGCTCAACGAGTAGGTGCAGCAATTCCATGGGGACACAGAACGAACGGTATGTATTTGGGGTCTGCATATATGTGATAGGTCAGACGTTCTACTAACTTATATATAGTCGCGCCCTATAAAAAAAATTATTAAAAAAATGTCTTGATAATCGGGTTTATTTACCTTAATTAGAAGAACTCCCCAGTTTTCTTTTTGTTCTAATATTATGTTATCTTGCGAATCCGGTTTGGCAAATTTATACAAATTGGGCGATGGTAGCCGTAAGGGATGTTTTTTTTTTCCATATCCATATCCAATACTCTCTCCAACATTGTTCTAAACCGTTAAATGTTTGTTTTAGGTTAGGTTATATGATTGGATGTACTGAATGCACAATTTGCGTTTAAAACATTTTTTTCTTGAGGTTATGTCGCCGATAGGATTAAATCGCCCACATCATTCCTTGTTTAGCTAGTTTTTTTTTAATCTATACAAAGTAGGACAGCGATTGCACTAAAGTTTAAAGTTGTCTGCGTTTAGAGGGAAGACAACTTGCGTTGTTTAAAAGGGTCACAAAATACCCGGGTAGTACGAGTTATTTAGTTTGTTAGTGCCCCTGCGAGGTTTGTCTAGAAATGCACTATTTTGGGTGTAGTTTTAGTGGTCAGGATTTGGGGGCTGGTTTTAAGACGTCTACGTGGCAATGTTTTTTGGCGAAGGTTACTTTTTTGGACTTATACATTTGGCTGTTAGTCTACGTTTGCTTATTGGCTTTTTTCTTTGGCGTTGTTCTGGTATTTTGCCCGGGGCATGTCCTAATCTTTAGGTGCAGCAATATAAGGTTTAATTTAGCTTGAAGTTGTGTGTGGTTAATGTATGGGTGGTAAGTTGCCATTGTGTGATAATGTTCTAAGAGGCTGCTGTCGTGATGTGACTGTAAAGTTTGCTTTCTTGCATTATGACTTATTTGTAAGGTTTTTGAGTTTGGCGTTATTTATAGTTTTAAACAGAGTGTGTCGTAAGTTTTAAGGGCTGTTTTATACGGTTTTTGAAGCTTACCAAGAGTAGTTACTTGTTTTAAAGTATTTTGAGATGACTGTCTATAAGGAATTGTAATGATTATTTTAGTTTGGCGGGTTAGGGGCGGCTATTGTGATGTGACCTAAAGTTGCAGATTCTTGGTCTTGGTTGTTTTTCTGAAGCTTAGTTAGTGGTTTTTTGAAGGAAGTTGCAGCAAGTTGATTTTACTTGGTAATGATGTGGTACAACTTTCCGTCTGCGTCTTGGTGGTATCTTACGTTTTTTTGGGTTTGGCCATTTTTTTGAATAGCCCACCAACTGCGTAACTGCTAGCACTTACGTTAGTTTTGCATTGCAGCCACGACCGGAGTTTTAACTTCTAATGTAAAAGTGCCTTTTTGGTAATTGGTCTTAGTTTTTCTACTATAGACGATGGTATAAGCTATTGAAACTGATCCATAGTATTTTTACCAGCCGTTTAGGTTGTTGGTTTTGTTGCCGGTTTTGTCGGATTTGGGTAAACAGTTTTTCAACCCGGGAGTAAGTTTGATGTCAAATGAATTATGCCAGCTGTAGCGATGTTTGCATAAACTTGTTTTATGTGTCCTAGGTGTTGATATGCTGGTAAGGATTGAGAGTAAATCACTTTTTAGTACTCACACCTGAAGTAAACTAATGATCTGACGTAATTGATAGTGACTCTGTTCTGTATATAGCTACGGGTGCTTCAGGATTAGTTATTTGTTGGTTGCCGACCTGGATGGTGAAGGTTATTTTTTTGGCAATAGTGGGTTGGTTTTGGAGGTTTGCTTGATGTTCAATGTGCCTCTGATGGATGATGATGTTGTTGGTTGTTAAAAACTCTTACCTGAGTAAAAGCGGTGTGTCAACCACAAGTAACACTGGATCAAACAGAAATAGATTTTTCATCTATCTGAGCGTCTAAAAAAAAGAAACTAGCACTTTTTCTGAAATATGCACTAAGAGAAGATTTCTGTTTCAGTCTTTTGCCAACTTCATGTAAACCACAAGTTATAACGATTAACAAATAATGTATAAAAGTCGAGTTTGACCTATGGAATGATAGCAAGGAAAACATTGTAATGAATTAATATTTATAAAAATACTGCTTTTTTTTGAGGTTTACATTTGTTTTTAATTTATTCTGAAATGTCCATGAAAATCTATACAATATACAATGTTCAATTATATAACTAAATTTAATTAATTTCTAATTATATTAATAAGGTATATTTTATGCAATAATTAATCCGTCAAAATTGTATAATAATATCAACCGCAAAATTCAATCAAAATATTTAAATTGTAAATTAAATCCAAGAAGAATCAATTAGCATTGTCACATCGAGTATATTAAATTAACATATGAGATGCATAACAAATCTCACGTCAAAAATTCAAAATTAAATTTCTCAGAAGTGACAGTATGTAATAACATTAACATGTAATATACGCTTAACAATAAACCGAATTAATGGACGTGAAAACCAATCATGCTTAATTGGTTCAGGTGCGACAATTTTGGAGAATCCATTGACGAGATCATTATATAATATATCATTTAAAGCGAACGTAAAAAATACATTATTTGTCCTGTCACACGAAAATGCTTTGTCGCAATATCAATCAATGCAGATTGAAAATAATCCGTCAATAATCATTGAAAGTTTAACATTTTGTTTGTTTCGAGCTTCTTTGAAGCTTATTATGATCATAGTTTTTTTTTGCAAATAGTGTATTGCCAGCTTCGAACCTTCTAGTTGACTCTCGTTATACCATTTAATTTATTTATATAATTAATATAGTGCACACTTCACTACCAATTTCAAATTATGCAACAAAAGCCTGGAAATACACAAACAAAACTTTCAATGCATATTAATTTGCAATGCAGGCTGATTGAAAAGGGATGGAGTTTAATGAGAAGCATGCAGCGATTTTAATTAAAAATTGAATCAATTAATCGGATGCACAAATATTTACGCGCCCTTGTCAATATTCTCCAACGGCACACTCAATATTTCTCTTATGCAAACCAACTCCCACGTTCAAACAATAATAATATTTTAAAAGCACATCGTTTTTATTTAATAACATTTAATTAGAAGTATATTTTAAAATTTTTATTAGAATTATATGAAAAACATTTGTATATTTAACAATTTATTATTAAAAATCAGAAACAACTTAATTATATTGAAAAAAGCGTTATGATATGAAAGGGCGAATGG
Organism: Tachinus rufipes; assembly: GCA_963932245.1. Classification (NCBI taxonomy): domain Eukaryota; kingdom Metazoa; phylum Arthropoda; class Insecta; order Coleoptera; family Staphylinidae; genus Tachinus; species Tachinus rufipes. The sequence continues at coordinate 18,490,103 of OZ010746.1, read as the reverse complement.
GTTTATAATTGAAAATATGTATGAAGGTCTAGACACATTTGAACTATATTATGTATTTGAATTTCCATTAAAAAATCTAATAAGAAAATGGATGAAAGGATTTCTAAAGAGGATGATTTAATATTTTTTTGGCTAGACATTAAAGAATTTATCAAAGTAGTGCGCGTTTAAGTGTTTAACGATTTTATTTTATATTTTATAAATAGTCGTTAAAAAATCTAAAAGTTCTCTAGTATGCTATAATATATTTTCCTTGCTTATTATTTGCTATTCATATTTTAGATACGGAATATCCAAAGTTGCTCTTACAACCTGGGCATTATATTCTGATTCATAAAAGCTTGGAGATTTTTCTTAAAAGATTGGATATTTGTTTATAAATATGTCTAAACAAAAATAAATAAGATTAATTATTTTTATATTTTTTTTTAAATATAAAATTTTGTATGAACTACGTGCATTACTTAATAACGCACATTGGCAACTTTAATCCTTTGGGCCATAGGTTCTTAAGGGGGGAGAATTGTTGCGCTATTATAAGGGTTTACAGCATCCAACTCAGCAAGAAAACGCCTGAATATAATTGAATAAAATTTTCACACATTGTAGAAGAAAGTCCAATCTGTGTCCTCAAACTTGTAGAAATTTAATGCAATAAGTCGTTTTTTTGCAATTAATTTTTAAAAAGTGACTTTTTTAATTAGTTTTTAATTAATTTTTTTCTTGTTAAATATAACTTTAAATCTTTAACCAAAAACATGAAGACATAGAATATTGTATGTAGTACAACATATAAAAAAAGTGATGACTAAAATCTTATTGTTTGGATATTGAGTTGGTTGGCGTTTTGTTCTGTAAGAACCAATTTTAATTTAAAAACGGCGCTGTACGTGTCAATATTTTTTTAGAGAGAAAGGTTCACCGATATTCTCGTAGATGTGATAGGATTTAATATTTTTCCATAACAATACTACTAGTGGCACCACAACAGGACGGGGCGACTAAACATAGCAATTCTCTAGAGTTAAGCTGGAATTTGTTGCACTTTGGGCATTACATTTAATGCACTTGGTGCATAAACAAGTAATATTGCTTTATTTACAGTGAGACAACATAAATACAAGGTGCAAGCTGAAGTGGACGTCGGTTACATAGTAGACTTATTGAACTACGATTTGCGCACTTGCAGAACCAGCTGGTTAGCGCCATCACCTGACAGTTGTAATAGTCAAATTGTAAACACTGCAGAGTTAAGAATACTTTGGCATCTTCTTGACCTAGAAGCGGTCCTACAAAGGTGCAACACTTTGGAGATAAATTTGCTAATAGGTCCCTGTTGTGTATGGTGATAATTTATTGTTTTGGAATGTTTTGTTTGGTGGGGATACCATTTCTCTAAGAGAAACTCAATGAAGAAGTATGAAGGTATTTGTTGGTGTATAATTTAGGGTGTCAATTTATGCAATGACACTGCGATAGCCTTTCCAAATGGAGTTTGATTAGAGCTTGGTGGTAGTGATCTTCTACCCAATAGAAACTGTGGCCTGCAGTGATGATTACTTATGGGTTCTATTTATTTAGTAAAGTATTTTTTACTTCCCATGATTTGGTTGCCGGGGTTATATTCACAGATGTTGAAATGTCTTGGGTAACGTTTTTACTGGCGTCTTTTGCCGTTATTGTGCTTATTGTAGTTTTTGATTTAATTGAAGGTTGGATAAACTTCTGGTTGAGGCATTTAAGCTTTCCTGTTTTGTCAAGTGCTATTAGAAGTTAGGACACTGCTAACAATAGAAGTTTGTAATATTATTTCTCTGGATGTTTTTTAGTTAGGATACCTGTTTATTAACTAGAACATTAATTAACATTCACAGAACATATTTTGCAAGTAGGAATATTTTATTTACAAATATAATAAAAAAACATGTAGTGATACTTCAAGATCTTTTACACTAACTGAAACATTACAAGAAGGCAAAGTAACAAGAAATCTTGCTTATATTATTTTTCCACTTACCGATAATTTCTGCTGTTGACTCACTAGACTATTTCTGAATTTGTGGAGTTGTAAGTCATTTTTTATACTTTTGTGGCTTTCGAAAAGTTTTTTTAACTATTTCTAAAGTCAAAATGTTTCTTTCCAGTTTAAACTACTCGCTAGTATCATGATTTGGAATGACCTCAAGAGTTAAATATATCTTTTTCCTGTGACTAAAAAACTTCTAAATCTTGCAGAAAAAATAATATTTTAATTCTTTGCTAACTAGCACTTGGGCGGGTGGGCGGGTCACTCCAGATTATGATTACTAGCGAGTAATTTATACTGGAGTGCTCACCCACTTGCCTAAGTGTTGGTCATCAAGAGATTTGATATCACCTGTTCCTCTTCTGACTAAAGGACTTCTAACACTTACAGAGAGGACAATATTTCAATTCTTTGATAACCAACACTTGGCCAGATCATGATTACCAATAAGTAGTTTAAACTGGAATGACCCAACTGTTGGTTATCAAAAGAATGGATACCATCACCTCTTTCTCTGACTAAGGGATTTCTAACACTTGCAGAAAGGGCAAATATTTAAATTTGATAACAAACAGTTGGGCAGGTGGGTGCGTACTCTAGTTTGAACTATTTGATGGTAATCATAATCTGGAGTAATATCACCTCTTTCTCTTTTGATTAAAAGACTTCTTACACTTGAAGAAAAGAGAAATTTTCAATTTTTTAATAACAACTATTTAGGCGGGTAAGTGGTCACTTCAGTTGAAACTATTTGCTAATAATCCTAAGTTGGAGTGACTTACCCATCCGCCCGATTGGCTGTTATTAAAGAATTGGAAATTTGTCCTCTTTGCAAGTGTAAGAAGTCTTTTAATCTAAGGAGAAGGAGGTGATATCTAGTACTCCAGATTATGATTACCAGCGAGTAATTTAAACTGGAGTGCCTACCCACTCGCCCAAGTGTTGGTCATCAAGAGATTAGATATTACCTTTTCCTTTTTTGACTAAAGGACTTCTAACACTTACAGAGAAGACAATATTTAAATTTTTTGATAACCAACACTTGGGCGGGTTCGAGGGTCATTCCAGATCATGATTATCAATGAGTAGTTTAAACTGGAATGATCTACTCACTCAGAAAGGGCAAATATTAAACTTTGTGATAACAAACAGTTGGGCAGGCGGGTGCGCGTTCCAGTTAAAACTATTTGTTGGTAATTATGATCTGATTAAAAGATTTCTTACACTTGCAGAAAGGACAAATTTTCAATTCTTTAATAACAAACATTTGGGCGGGTGAGTGGGCATTTCAGTTCAAATTATTTGCTGATAATACTTTTCCGTTCCTGACCAAAGGACTTCTAACATCTGCATAGACAATATTTTAATTCTTTGATAACAAACACTCGAGCGGATGGGTGTGTTACTTCAAATGAATATCAACCAATTGTTTGAAGTGGAGTGGTCACGCACTCACTCAAGTTTTAGTAATTAAAAAGTTAGATATTACTTTTTTGTCTTCTGACTAAAGAACTTCTTCAGAGGAAACAATTCTTTGATAACAAATATTAGGGCGGGTGAGTGGGCACTTCACTTCAAACTACTTGCTGGTAATTATGATTTGAAGTGACCTATTTACCTGCTTAAGTCTTTGTTATCAAAGAATCGAAATATAGTCTTCTCTGCAGGTGTGAGAAGTTTTTTAGTTAGAAAAGGATGAGGTGATATCTAAACTTTTGATGAATATTGCAGAAGTGTGACATGTTACTGGTTTCTGTCCCACATGATAAAGAGGTGTGGATTAAAGAGATTTGTTAGATACTCCTTTCGTGTTTAACCGTAGCTATTTATTTGATGTTGAGGATTGACTTTTTAGAAGTTGTTGATGTTATTTGGGTTGGATTTTCAGCGTCCACCTGGTGTTTGTGAGCATCTTGGTGAAGGCGCCTCCAAGGTTTGAGAACGCTTGGCAAGCGTTATAGGGTTGTTCCATAGCTTACAAAAGTTAGTGCAACTTAGTTAGAGACAAACTTGCGGCCAAGTAGGGGTAGTGGTTTGAAGGTTGCGGTGAGAGCGACTTATTTGTTTGTTGATCCCTTGTCCAAGAAAAGGGTAAGGACGTAATACACAGGGCGGTACAATGCTGTTGTTGCTTTGGATTAGAGATTATAAATGTAATGTGGCCTTAGGGAAAAGGTTAAATTTCTTAAGGCCGCCAATAGTGTAGCAGCAACTCCTTAGTCGTAGTCATAAGAAATAACAGAAGTTGGTGTCAAGTGGTTTCAATTCAGTTTCCCGTGGAGTGGGAGAGAACTTATAGCGAGGGATGCAAGCCGATAAATTTTGTATAAACCAGGAATTATAGTTGGGAAGGGCATTCCAGATTATGATTACCAATGAGTAATTTAAACTGGAATTACCCACCTAACTGTTGGTTGTTAAGAGATTAGATATCATTATTTCTTTCTCTGACTAAAGGAATTCTAACACTTGCAGAAAAGGCAAATGTTTAATATTTTGATAACAAACAGTTGGGCAGGTGGGTGCGCGCTCCAGTTTAAATTATTTGTTGGTAATCATGATCTGGAGTAATATTATCTTTTTTTCTTTTGATTAAATGACTTCTTACACTTACAGAAAGGACAAATTGCCAATTCTTTAATAACAAGTGTAAGAAGTTTTTTAATCAGAGGAGGAGGAGGTGATATCTAATCTTTTGATGACCAACACTAGGGTGGGTTATTCCAAATCATAATTATCAGCAAATAGTTTGAACTGGAGTACCCACCTACGTACCGAAGTATTGGTCATTAAGAGATTAGATATCACTTCTTTTTTCTCTGACTAAAGGACTTCTAACATCTGCAGAGAAAACAATATTTTAATTCTTTGATAACTAACACTTGGGTAGGTGGGTGTGTCACTCCAAATTATGATTATCAACAAGTAGATTGAATTGGAGTGGCCACGCCACCATAGTCTTGGTCATCAAAAAGTTAGATATTTCTCATACTTTCTCGTCTTTTGACTAAAGAATTTCTAACATTTGCAGAGAAAACATATAAATACAAATACTTGGGCGTGTTAGTGGGCACAACACTTTTAACTACTGGCTGGTAATTATGATTTGAAGTGATCCACCCACTTGCTTAAGTCTTTGTTATCAAATAATTGATATATAGTTTTTTCTGCAAGTGTTAGAAGCTTTTTAGTCAGAAGAGGAGGAAGTGATATGTAAATTTTTGATAAATATTGCAGAAGTGTGACATGTTTTGGTGGTTGTAAAGAGATTTGTTAGATATCTTTTTAGTGTTTCTTTTCTCTTTGATTGTAACTTCATATCTAAAGTATCGTGACATTACCGATATATTTAGGTTGTTTGGTGGACCCGGTTTTTTTTAGCTTGGTCCTTGATTTTTTAATTTGTAGTCTTATTTTGAATTATAAGAAGTTGGTGGTCCAATCTGCAATCTGCTCCAGGGAACGTTTTGCAGTTCATGATGGAGGATCTCCATTAGCACTGATGCTTTGTTAAAAGCCACTCCGTTGCAACTTTTCTCTGTGTTTCCTGAAAAGTATATGGTATGTGCAGTACTTGTGTTAAAATAACTAGCTCTTTTCCAATGCGTTTCACTCAGGCCGATAATGCCCAACATGTGTATGTCAGCTTTTCTTTTGATGATGTTCAGTTTGCCTGTCTGCAAAAGTCCGCGGACATTCCAGGTTCTTATTCGGGTTGTGTTTTGTAATTTTATTTTAGTTTGGTTGGATTTATTCAAGGTTGCTGCCCCCGGAGATCTTATTGGGCAGCTATAATCTTCGGTATATTTGATATTTAACATTGAATTCTTCTATAATGTTCTCTTGGGATGTCTTAGCGATCTTTAATGCGATAGTCTCTTTTTAATTTTCGCATCTCCACACCGTTTACCAGTTTGTCGGTTCATGCGCCTTTGGGATTGTTGCCCTACTCCTGCCAGCTCCTCTAACTAAAGCTGTTGGCTGGCAAGAGGGTGCCGCTTATACCGGCTGCAGCTCGGTTGACAGAGCCTCGTTGGTTATCAGCTTTCCATCAAGGTGTGTAAGTTTTGGTCCGCCCCGGGTATTTGATTTCTTTGATACTACTCATATCTGGGAGGCATTCCCATATCTGCCACCTGGTGAGGCCCTTGATGGGGGATTAGTGTTTAACCGTAGCTATTTACCTGATATTGAGGATAGATTTTTTAGAAGTTGTTGATGATGTTATTTGGCTAACCATGCGGTTGGATTCTCAGCGTCTATCTGTGAAGGCGCTCTTCAAGGTTTGAGAACGCTTAGCAAGCGTTATAGGGTTGTTCCATAGCTTACAAAAGTTAATGCAATTTAGTTAGGGACAAACTTGTGATCAAGTAGACGGTAGTGGTTTGAAGGTCGCGGTGGGAGTGACTTATTTGTCTCTTGATACTTTGTGCGGCACAAAACCGTAGATCAGTTGTGGTTTTGAATTAGAGACTAAAAAGACTATTAATGTGTTGTGGCCTTAGGGCAAAGGTGCAAGTATCCAAGGCAGTCAATAGTGTAGAAGCAATTTCTTAGTTGTAGTCATAAGGAATAACAGAAGTCGGCGTCAATTGGTTCTAATTCAGTTTTCCGTGGATTGGGAGAGAACCTATGGCGAGGGGTTCAAGCCGATAAATCTTGTGTAAACCAGGAATTATAGGTGGAACTCCTAGGGCAAATGTCGGTCAAGATTTGTGGGCAAGTAGTTTGAACTGGAGTGCCTATTTACTTACCCAAATGTTAGTCATCAAGAGATTAGAGGTTACCTTGTCCTTCTTTGAATAAGAGGCTTCTAACACTTAAAGAGACAACAAACTTCTAATTCTTTGATAACAAACACACCCAAACCCAAGTTTGATCATCAAGAAATTAGATATCACCTCTTCTTCTTCTGACCAAGGGACTTCTAATACCTGCAGAGAAGACAATATTCTATTTATTTGATAACAAACACTTGGACAGGTGGGTGGGCACTACAGTTCAAACTACTTGTTGGCATACATAATTTAGAGATTAAAAAGAATCATTTGTGCGGGTGAGTAAAACTGACATTTACCGTGTTTTTTGCTTCATTTCTTGATTACAAACCCTTAAGTGGGTAGGCAGAGTACTAGTTGTGAAACTAAATAATCCGATCATTTAGTTAAGAAAGAAATTTGGCCATAAACGTGATAATACAATAATTTTTTTTAGTAAGCTTTAAAATTCAAAGATTTCTAAAGTATTTCCAATTTTGAAATTATTTATCTTTTATAAATATAAAGAATTTTTCAACTGTTAAGTTTGTCAACTAAATTTTTAAAGTTTTTTTAAAGTTTAATGCTTAATCTTCAACTATTTTACTTGTTTTTTCTTTAAGTAGAAAATTAAACTGCTTTCTACTTTAGCATAGTATTTTTAAATAATTGGTGGATGAATTTTGGCAGATAGTCAACGTGCAGATAATGACTTTGTTAACAACAGGGTTAAATAGCAGCAACATGTTCTTCAGATTTGCAAAAAAGGTATGTCTAGAGTGATGCGAGTCTTAGTTTTAGTACAGGATTAATTTAAGCAACGTTACATTGGCTTGGACTCTTGCTCTTGTTATGAGCGCAGGATGGTGGTAAGAGTTTGGTCTCTTTTGGATAGCCGCCTCTATTGATATTATGGTTTTAGGTTAAAACAACTTGTTTTGCTTTTGGTAATATGGATAACTATTCTCATCTTGCTGAAGTGCATAGGAGCTCTTTTTGTTTACTTAGCCTATATTCCATATTTTTATTGTATGGATAGTTTGGGTTTTCTAGAGTGTTGGCATATCTCCGAATGGTTTTTGAGTTTTGAGAACATTTCTGTTGGCAAATACTTTGCCGTGTTTTGCTATTATTTTTTGGTGGTAATATTTGTTTTCCGAAACTGTTCCGCAGAAAGCGTAAACCCAAACAAACTTCGTCCAACAGTCAATTCCAATGGAAACGACAAATACGCTTACAACTCATTTTGCAACAACGGTTTGTCTTAAGACAAACCCGGTGGACAAAATGCTTTTTAAACTACCACAAATCTCATAGAACACGTTCACCAAGAGCAAGGACGTTCTTGGACTTAAAATAGCCGCTTTTGCCACCCTCATGGAAGAGACGCTGGTGATAGACACGAGCAAAAAATTGAACAATAAGAATGAAACTTGAAGCAACAGCAAAAGAGAATCTGTTTCTTTTGAAACGGAAGCGGACTCAAGAGAACCCCTAAAAAATAAAGTCTGGTGGATGACGGTTTAAAAGCAGCAGAGGCGGTAGCTGCAGTAGTGGTATTGGAACATGGCATAATGAAAGGCCAAATCAAATCAAGAAAAAATAAAATGAAAAGCAAAGAAAGTAAAGACAGGGTCAGAAAAGAAAACATCCAGGTAACTCAGCAAACAATACACAATAGCTTACCGACACTGTTAATAGGAACAAAACAATTCTTACTGGTTTTATCAAGATATTCAAGGATACCAGGAACTTGAAAAAACAAGAAACAATAAAAAAAATAAAACAATACAAAAAGAAAAAAAAAACAGAGAAGCTTCAGGAAATAAACTGGTTTAATGAAAAAATAAAAACTACAGAAAAGAAAGAAGTACTCAAGTACAAGCAGGAGAAAGATCTGAAAAAACTCCGGACCGCAAACAACAAACTTTAGATAGAAGTTGTGAGAATTAAAGCCTAAGATACGAATGTGGCAATATGGGTCAAAAAAGGGAGACAAAGAAGAAAAATGAATGCAAATGAAAAGGTTACTTAAAACTGCCTTAATTGAAGGAAATGTTGAACTAACAATAGTAAACACCTCAGTGCAGATAGAAGACAAAAATAACACAAAAAAGAATAGCTAAACTTTAAAACACAAAAGAAGAAAAAGGAGAACACTTTAAAATTCTAACAACACTTGCTAACAAACTAAGAAAGGCAGAAAAATGAAAATAAGTCAAATAGGTTAATAAATATGTGTAGCTAGAAACCGAAAACCACAGGATTTACTCGTGCTATATCTTGTAAGAGACTTTAAATCGATCACCAAGAACATGACTTATATTAAAAATAGCGGAGTGGGGCTCAAAAAAATCTGACAAAATGAGAGAATTCATTAAAAAACAAATTTTTTTTTTTTTAAGAAATAAGGAAACACTCAATCTAGACTAGTAGGCAGATACCTTTCAATAGGAGCATAGTAAACGAGGACAATAAGGAATGAAAAATTAACTGTGGGGTTCCACAAGGGTATGTACTTGCTTCAGCTTATCTTTAAAACTTTGCGCTACTTGAGTAATATTTTTTATTATCACATAGGATGTACCATTGTTCTTGGAACTGGTATTTAAATTCCGGATGTTCTCTCAGAGTATCCTACAGTCTATTGTGTTTGTAGTCAAGACATTTGTAGATAAGGACTAGGGCCCTTAGAACAATTTAAGCGATTAGACAAATCCTCAAAAAAAAAACAAAATTGCTTCTGCGGCTAGCAACCAATTCCAACAGATGAACGTTAAAGCAGAAGTTTGTAAGCATTATTGTTATTTATAATGCCTTCTTATGTAAATTTGTTGCGCACGACGCGGTTTTAAAAAATAAATTTAATATAAAAATATTGTTTATTTTATTATATTTTAATACTGTTAATGTATTAATTAACAAGTGATAAGATATTACAAAAAAAAACTAATAATTTGAAATATAAAAGTCGTTCATTACTTTATTTGTGCGGGAAAGTTTAATGCGTTTAGCATGTTAAAAGGGAATTTATAACTTAGCACTAAAGGGAAGATATGTAATTTCGAAAGACTGTTAAGTTCACCTAAAACCATCGGCCACGCTCCGAACTTTGTTATAAATCCTATTAGGCACGCATTTTTCCTCCCTAATTATCTAAAACAAAACCGCAGTCAATCGATTCAAAATGGGCGGTTGGCATGGTGTGGCAAAGACCCCTTCTTTCAACCCACGAAAGGCCCGAAAGGGAACGCGGGCAGACGTGACTGTTACATTTACCGGAAATTATATGGTGTTTATTGCGAACGTCAGTTTCAGAATATATCAACAGAAAATATTCACGACGATACATAGAAAATGATATTCCCAGTTATATAAATGCAAATGTATGCACCTATAACATACTTTCATCAAAACGGCCGGGTATAATATCGGAAATTGAAAATGTAATCATAGCATTACTAAATGGCATTTGTTGTTCGAGGGGCTTTACGACCCTCGCAACTTAATTTGATTAGACGATAACTTTGTAATTAACGATTATCATTTAGCGAAATCTTAAAATATTACACAATTAAACTGTCTAAAACAAACATTGAACATTACATATTTAAATTAAATACAAATTACATTGAATCGACGCACGCACTTGTATTAAATTAGTCCGATCTAATTTTATACTGAAAACGAGCGAGAGGGCGAAGCGTGTTTTAATGAAAATTCATTAGGCTAATTCGAGCCCATGTGAAGAAGCCTGAGGATCTTTGATCTGAGTTTTTAGTTAATTAAGTTTCATTCCGTTCGAAGACGTGACGATGCAATTTGCTAATTCCATGGGAATTAACACCTAATTCGCGATTTGTTCCAAACGGCACCTAAATATTAGAGACACTGCGAATTTTCATTCGCTTAAAAGAAAATTAGTTTAATCGCATTTTGTCAATCGTTGAGCTAATTTCTCACAAGCTTAATTTATGTTCTTAAAACATGTCACTTATTAACATCATTAAACTAAATTGATAATAATAATTTTACTTAAAGGTTATAAAAATTTATATTTATTCAAATAGATTATTTTTACAGGTATAACTTCGTAGGTAAATTTAAGGAATGTGCCTGAGCTTATGAGCCTCAAAAAAACTATTCATTAAAGATAATTGGGATTTAACAATGAACGTTGCGTTACTATCAGCAACTCATAAATTACTAAAAGCAGAAGCAAAGAAGATAGGAAGCTAGTGCAACCTATGTTCAATTTGTTCTTCTATCAAAACAACTAAAAACAATTGTTGGTAGTTTGCTTCCCCAACTAGTAGTAAGTATTGATCTACATTCAAGATGACAATTGGATTTGCACTAGTGAACCTTTAGAACGTTGTTGGGAGCCAACCTGGTTTGTGTTCACTATAAGCATGCAGTTGTAGACCAAGTTTAGCCGGCGGCATACTTGACTTGTCACTTTTGATCACAAAGCCGTTGGCTCGTCCTCTATAGTGGACTCTAAGGAGTTACAGGAGGACCGGTTGAGGTTTGTGGTTTATGCTCCGTAAGAGTCTTCACCGGGCTTACTTGTTCTCCCGGTTGTTGTTACTTGGAAGATGGTTCTATCTGATCCGATTGAGGTTGAGCTGTGCGATGATTTGTTTGCACATTGCAGGACTTTCTTTGTTCACAGTCAGGTTCTGGTTGACGGGGTTCTCGACTGTTTGCGACAACGGTGTCTGATGGTAATACTACTATCAAAGTTGTAGTTTACACTGTCTTTATAGCCACGTGAAGTGACGTCGGTTGTTCTGCCAGATAGCTGCCGAGTTCTACTTGATGGGAAACGCTGACAGAGCCTGCTGTGACTAGCAGTTTTAATTTTGTCGGGAGCGCTGGTTTTCCGGATAGTGGGGTACGCAGTAACAGTACTCTAGTTTAACCGTGCGGCGGCGACGTCTTTGAAGCTTGTTTATTTTGTTTTTAGGGTAGCTTTTTTCATGTTTGGAAATCGCCGTCTTTTTTATGGGGTGACGGAGGAGTCCGAGAAATTTCTTCCATTCGGTGAAGGTGTTTCATGGGGTTTGTAGTAGTGTAGAAAGCATTTTGTAAACGAATGTTTTCTTATGCTTGACAAACGCTTTCACACAGAAAACCAACACTGCTAACATACTAGCACTCAGAGTGTAATTTGTACTAATACGCTTACTCAAAACATCATCATTGTAAACAAACTTACACACAGTGTGGTCCTTGGGAGAACCTGGTAATACCTGTGGGGTACGACGTGGGGGAGTTGCCCACCGTGGCCATACTGAGTGTTAAGCTTAGGTGTGTGCCAAATCTTAGATATAGGAGTCGCGGGCTTGTCTGATGGTGGTCCATCAGTGAATGATGCGTTGTAGGCGGAATACTAAGAGGACGTCTTTGCCGAGGAGCCGTTTTATTGCTCTACTGGGAATTGATTGTTGGCCAAAGTTTTGGTCGTTGCGTAGTGTTTCTTTCTTCAAGAGCGTGAAGTTGATAGTGTGACGTGCGTTACAGATCTGCGTTTGAAAATGATACCTTTTGATATCTTTTTTTGGCAGAGGAGTTGTTGCGTGGTGGAACTAGCTATCAAAGATTTGCGCTGGGGATTTTTTTATTTATTTTTCAGGGTTTACAGAGGGTTGTGCATCATTGTAGTACGCACATATGTTTTTGCATTTTTTCTTGGAGAATAAAAAAATTAAAAATCCAGGGTAGGGATGGTGGTTAGAGCAGTTTTTTCACACATTATTGTCTTGTCAGAGAGTCGTGATTAGAAAAGTCACATCTGGGATTTGGTCATTAAAGTTTGTACACTGGTCTCCTGGGACAAAATTTAGAGGCTTGCGGGCGTTGGGATCGCGTAGCGCGTTCAAGTCTAACAGTTTTTTTGGTTTAGGTTTCTTTCGGACGGGGGAATTTTAGCCTGGGAGAGACGGAGGTTTGGGGTTTCAGGTCTGAGTTCATAAGCAAAGAAACCGTGTTGGCAGGTGGTGTTGTTCGGGTTCCGTATCCGGGTGCTTGTTTAGGATGATCATGTCAAACACAATATGATTGTACACTAGTGAATATGGTGTTAAGGCGTGAACATTGGCAGGTTTGTTTGATGAACTGCGGTCAGTATGGATAGGGTGCATCGACGTCTGTCGAGTCATCCTGGTTAGATTTGTCTTTGCTCGAATCATTGTCTTTGTTCGGGTCACTTTTGCTAGAGTCTAGGTCCGAAATCACATAAATACTGTTAATTTGGTGTACGACTGGGGAGGTGTTTGGCGTGCTTAGTTGTTGTATTTGTCAAATTTTTGAACGTATGATTTCTAACTCTCAAAGTCGGGGTCTTTTTCCGGGTCTTGTTTGTTTTTTTTTTGTGGCTCAAGAGGTTTTCAGGCAAGAGAGTCTTTTAGGGTTCTCCGCTTGGGATTGAAATCTGGATTTACCTCTCGTGTGCTAGTCTGAGTTTTAAATAATTGAACGGGCCATATCTAAATTTTATTATTTTTTATTGATTAGCACGCTAGTGGGGTACGTAGTAACAGTATTCTAGTTTAGCCACGCAGCGGCGACGTCTTTGACGGTCGGTGGAAAATGCGTCGTAGGCGGAATTTTTACCGGAGGAGATTCTTGCCGTGGTGCCGTTTTGATGCTCTACTGGGAATTGAATGTCGGACGGATCTTCTTGTTGAGTCGTGTTTCATTCTTCAAGAACTTGAAGTTACTGATTTGCGTTAATCGCAATCGATTTTTTGGTTTTGAAGGGAGATGCGGATGAAGGATTTGTTGTGGCGAATGTGGAGGTTGGGGTGTTAAAATACGATAAGTTGTGTTTTTTGGGGATTTGCGGTTATCTTCTATTTCTAGAGCCACCGTTGGAGGGAGGAGAGTAAGGTATGGAGATGGTTTCAAGCAAGCTCGGGTGAGTTGTGGGAAACCTATCTGCCGCAACGGGTTTGAATTGATTGGTTTGATAAAAATTAATGACAGATTGGTCATGAGATTGACGGATCGAAATGTTTTTCTTGAGTTTCCTGAGTTCGAATTGGAATTGACGGAGGGCATCCTTATTGTCGTAGAAGACATGGAGACGCTCTAGGAAGAGCTGATCAAGCAGTTTTGACGTAGTGTCAATAAGTGAGATGGGTCAATACGAGTCGGGGTTGTCCGAGGTTTTTTTTTTTGGGTTTAGGAATAAGGATAGTTTAAGCTTGTTTGTGCCGGTGGGGGCTAAGTAATAGCAGTTGGAGAGCACAAGTACCGTTATGATGATTTTGTCGGGACCTGGAGCGGTGTTTTTTTTTTACAGTTGAAGCAGCTCTTGTATTTCTTATATGGTAGTGGGCGAGAAGTGATCGTCAGGTGCGAAAGGGCGCTACTTGTAGTTTGGTAGAAGTGAAGGGTGGTTGCCGGTTGTCTTGTATATTCCCGTCTGTTTGGACAGGAACTTCTGGTTTGGGGGTTGGTGAACGTGGTTGGTAAAGAGGTCGGTTTTCTGCTAAGGCGTGGCGTAGAAGACGTCGTTTTTCTTTGAGAGGGTGATATGGGTAGCTCTGCGTCCTGTGGGAAGGTTGAATTTTTTTCAATATTTTTCTCTATCTTGGTAGTCCAAAGCGGTTGTTTTGATTCATTTTCTTCTTCTAAAACAAAAAGGAAATTCTTATAGATACGATGCTTTTTTTGGACTAGGGAGAGGATTGGAGGAAGGGGAGATTAAGTTATGTGACAGTATTTTAATTTTGGTGGGAATGTGGAAAGTGGAGGCTAGTTTGCATTCTTGTAATCTCGGTTCTGAATATAAAAAGGGGGTGGGTGGAGGGTGAATGAATAAAGCCTAAAAGGAGCATGTGGTCGCTGGTGATAGAATAAGAAGATGAGGCAAGTTTAAAATACGAGATAAGATCGAATGTGGTTAATTATTGAGTGGCCTTTGTGGTTGGAATATGTGGGGTCGGGGCAGTTTAGTTGGAATAAGAAATGGTTGATAAGGGGGCCCGCGAGGATGATGGCTTTTGAGTTTGAGACATAGTTGCCGAACGACACATGTCGGGCATTCACGTCGGGCATTTATGTCGCCGAGGATAATTTTATTAATTTGGTAAATGGAGCAAATGGATATGCTACCGATTGCGACCGCTTCCACATCTAAGTTTGTCTATGAGGAGTCAAGGGTAGTGATGAAGGAAATAATGACATGGTTGTTATAAGCTATTGCAATGCAGCCTGAGTGGCACACTGCTTGTTTGCAGTGGAATAAGTATTTGGGAAGAGACGTTACATTTGAAAAAGGATTTTGTATCCTGAAGGGTGAGGACCTGCTGCAAACGGACAACCGTTTGGAGCAGGTTGTGAACAAGTGAACGCGTTTGCGTCTACCCGTTGGTGTTAAGGGAGGCTATTGTACCATGGTATGCTGCCATTATTGGACGGCCTCACATATGATGTGGACAACATTGCCCGTGTAGTGGAGTTGGGTTTGGAACCCAAAACATTGAACCGAGTAACGGTTTATGGTGCTACTCGGTGTGACGTTGTAAAGAGTAGCGATGTGACGGTTGTGACGGTTGTGACATTTATGGAAGAAAGCTGTATGTTTTGTCGAATTACAGAGTGTGCATTTAAGCACAGTTGATTTGCTGGTATGACGGGGGGGGGGGGGCAGAACAGGTGACACATACGATGGGGTTGTGGCAAGGTTTACGCGATTTGTGGAACCGTAAGCATTGTGGACATTGCATGGGGGGGGGGGGGGAGAAAGCAGAGTAGGTTCGGTGCGGTGAAGTGTTTTAAAGATAATATAATTATTCTGGAAGAGAGAATAGTGTGGTGGTCAATAGTAGAAGAGTTAAAAGAAATAATGTAATAAGAGTGATGAAGCGGTCGGTTACCTTTGATTTTATTCGAATGGCTTTTGGTGTCTCTTTGGGGACAAGTTTTTTTATTACCGGGTTAACTCCAGTTTGGTCTAGCGTTTAGGTGGCCGCAGCCGTTAGTAATATTTATTTTAGCTTCTTTCATTTTTTTGTTTGGGCTAGGCGGTAAATCTTGTAAAAGACTGGCAACCCGTCGGATTTATTTCCTTTTAGCTTGGAATGCCTACCGACTAAAAACCGCCTAATAGTGAGTGCCTACGGAAGTTTGAAATCTTACGGCTCATGTACCTTTCTTTTAAAGATTAGTAGTTTGGAGATTAGACTACGCCCTGTAGGCTTGTGCGGTATTGGTTAGTACTTTGTGGCCAAAGCTTTGATGTGTTGACGTATCGGGGGTAGGCCTAGGTCTGCCCGAATATCTCTGTTTTGGACAAACCACGGAGCCCTGTGAAACGGTTTTAGAGATTTACTTTGAAAGACTCTAGCTTGTTAAGATGGCAGTTAACTGCTGTTCTCTATACTGGAGACGCGTAAGTGGAACGAGAACGTTTTTTGCTTTTTGGGTTTTACCGAGAACGGACTGCACGTGGAGTTTTTACGTGAGCTCATTGATTGTCAAGATTAAATCCCAGGTACTTGGCAGAATCGGACCACGGGATCGGGACGTCATTAAGAAAAACGTTCTCATCAGGTTCAATACTTTGTAAAGAGTACAGCTTTGTTTTCTTCTGAGTTAATAGTGACTTGCCACTTGTCCAACCATTCATCGAGGTTGTCGGTGGTCCATTGAAGCTTTAAAATGATCATCTCGGGCGACCTGGAAGAATATAGAAGACCCGTATCTTCGGCAAATTGTACTATTTTGACCCCGTGCTTACATCCCGAAGGCATGTAGGCAACGTATAAGTTGAATAGCAGCTGAGAGAGAATGGAGCCTTGAAGAACTACTGCTGTTATCTCCCGAGGGTTAAATATGTGATTTTTGATTTTTTTTTTCAAGTTCTGCTGTATAGAAATGAGGCTATCAGCCTTACAAGTTGAAGCGGATAGTTAGCTCCATACAATTTGAAGATAAGTCCCTTGTACCAGACCTTGTTGAAGGCTTTGTCGACGTTGAAAAAAAACTACCCTTGTGATCTTTTGGCCTCTAAAATCTTTGACTAAAAGGTCCGTTACGCGGTTTAGTTGATAAACAGAAGTGCCTGAACCCGTGCTGGTGATGAGGGAGGATGTTGATTTATTCTGTGTGGTCCAGGAGTCTGTCTAAGACTACTTTCTTGATGACCTTGCTAATCGTACTGAGAAGACTGATAGGCCAATAGTTTTGAGAAAACATTTGGTAAAATGCCTAGTTCTAAGAATTGCATTAGCAATGTTGGTGACCGCCATTATTGTTTTATGCCAGAACACTTTAAGAGCCTTGTTAGAGATATTGTCGGGGCACAGCCCCCGTGCGAGATTTAAAACTTTTGATGATTTTTCTGTTGTGAGAAGGTCGCACGCTTTCCAGCGGTTTGTTGTTGTCAGAGTTCTTCAACAAGTCCTCAACTACTTGTTCAACCCTTACGACGTGCTCCGCATCTGCCGTTTTTGACGGGGAGCAATGGTGTTCCAGGGTGTCGGCGAATGCCTTGGCCTTTTCCACGATATTGAATAGAAGCTTCTTTCAGGACGAACGGGCAAATGGTAATAGTAATGTTGCCTGAAACCGGCAAGTTTTAGAAAAGCGATTTGCTTGCAATTAGTGGAGTGGTTTACCGAAGGAGGGCGTGGCTACGAGTTGCCCATGACAATTCGTTAGTCGATTTATAGTGTAAGTTGCTCGACCCATAATTCACGGAGCAGTTTGCTTCTACAGATGAAAAGAATTTTTTTTCCTGGGTACTTCCATTGTCTAAACTGTTTATTGTTGGTTGTGCTAATGTCAGCAAGTCAGTTTCTATTCTTTGACTATCTGAACAGTTGCGCACCTTTATTGTGTTGGGTTTTACTGTGAGAGAAAGATTTTAAATCTGTTTTGATTTCTAGACTTTTGATACTTAACCAAAAAGAGGGTCAAAGGAAACTAAAAAGTTGTCCAAGCGCAGGCGACAGTTTAAAAAAAAAATAAAGAGGAAATTGATGCAATGATGTTGGTCCCCTGTGAGTAAATTTTATTTGATACCTGGTGACACGCCTGAAGAAGGTTACAAATTTTTTGCTTGCTTTATTTAGATCTAAAACCTTTCAATTTTTTTGTATGAAAACTTAGTTTGATAATAATATATAACTTTTTTGCTAACGGTTACTATGTGCACTACAATCTTTGTGACTAATAAAACTAACTGCTCGTTTTGATTATTCTCTTTTATGTTGCAGTAGAACAAGTTGCTTGACCGTCTAGTTAATTGGTTCTCTGCTCTTCTTCTCACTTTGTTTAGTTTTATTATATCTCAGTAGAACTGATATATATTTTTATCCGTTGATGGGGTTCTAGTGTTATAAACGACTATAAAAATTGTTTTTATATACTAGGGTAGCCTGAAATTGCCTTGGGATTCTAGACACTCTGCTTGTTTTCTTTTTTGTCGCTACCATGACCGGGAACTAACAAACTGCCGGGCACTTAAAAGCCTTGTGTTTTCTGACATATTTATGATATGGGGTTTTTAGTTTTACTCTTACTATGCTGGCCAGTGCTGGTTGGTAGGGTGCAAGAATTTATTTCATAAATTCTTTATTTGAACGTTTAGATCGGGTTGACTTAGTCGCTAAAGCCTCGTTTGTTTTCTAGCAGGGAGCACCAACGTGCAGGTGAGGTTGACATTAATGCCGGACTTATAAGTTAATGATTGCCGACACATCCTAACCTCATTAAAATAAAATATATTAAAAAAATCTTTAAGTTTGTTAATTGATTTCTAAAACATAATTATTAAAAAAATAATTTAAAAGCGTTTTAAGAATTTTGATAAAAATGTATATTTTTGTTTTACAAAAACTGCTATTAAAAATTTCAAATTTCTTAATCAGGTTGTCAATGAATTTTTTAATTGATTTGCAGAATATAGTTTTCAAAAAGTATTTTGAAAAATTAATGATGAGAAATGTTGATTTTTATTATTTTCTACCCTAAACCGGGTTATGCGTCGATATATTTAATATTTTAATTTTTAATTTTATTACAACAATTTGAATAAATTAAATTATATCTACTTGTTTACATTTTTTGTTTAATAATTTGTACAGTTACAATATTAATGTTAGAATACTCAACTACATAATAAACTAAAAGGAGTTATTATATCAGAGTAAATATTATTAGATCTTAAGTTAGACAACATATAGTGCATGTAAGCTAGACCTGGTAAGACATTGCACATAACACATATTTGCATGCATGCATAAAATGCAAGATTAATTAAATCATTTAAATTAATAACCGGAATCGTGTAAATTTCTCACGTTTTAAAATAAAATGAATTAAATTTGTTAATATTAATTCACATTATTAATTATAATGATAATTTTTGTTGTTTATAAAACTGTGTATTATGTTAATTCAAAGCTGAATAAGTGTCATTAATCCATTTATGAATGCAATTGGTTTAATGGGATTTATTTAAATAACACTAGTAGTAAAACCAACTGTTGTTTTCGTCGTATATTAATGAAAGTATTACTAAATATCTAGGTTGTTATTTATAATATTTGCGTTGAAACATAGTGATTAAGTGCCGGCATAAATTACCCGCCCGGAATCGATGTAACAGATTAGAAATCCGGAATGCATAAAGCTATGCTGTAATCGAATACCTTCTGGTAATTATTTAAGGGTGCAGTAGCAGGGGTTGTGGAATCCTGCTTTCCTTTTACACGATGTAAACCTTGGATAATAACGAGCCGAAATAGCTCTCTCAAGCTCCCGAAACATGGCAAGGTTATCTAGCCAGAATTATGCAATGCAGGATGTTCCACGCTTAATGAACGTCTTATAAGTTATCTAGAATATTAAAGAGGATCGCGTGTTATTTCGTTGTAATTAGTTATTAGTTAATTGATATTGCCAAGTGTAGCGGTTCCTAGCTCTTACCTATAATTATAATACAGCTTGGATAATACAAATTATAAGCGCAACTTGGTGGCAATGGATCATAATTACTAATGCTACCTACAAATATTATTTATTTAAGAAAAAAATCAAATAGCCGCATACTAATTGACGTAACGATGTGTTTTTATCACGTCTGCAGCGGCGCAATCGATAAATCACGATCGCAATTATATGATCTTATATGTAAATTATGGTGGTATAATAGAAAATTGATAGGATCTTTATGAAACACAATAAAAGTGGTTTATTATGGCATCGGACATGAATGAAATACATATGTTTAAGCTAATAAGGAATTCTGTAATGGTATCGCGATTATCTCGTTTCTTATCGTGAAGGGAAAATGTATGAATGGCTAGTCGGGTTTTACTGCCGGCAAATCTTAAAGGGTAGATAAAGAACACACAATAAAGGAAAAGCCATTGGACCCGTTTCGTTCTCAAGTTGTGAAAATGTCCTACGTCCGTCCATTTGGAAGGAAAGTGATTAATTATCAATTGAATATTCTATACAGTAAATTTTGGTTGTTACGTTATGTATATAACTATTACATATTCATTCCTTATTGACCTGGTCAATGGTGATAGCCCAATGAAATATTTTAACAATGGATTTTCTGAGTTTTGATTGTAGCTACATATTTTTGGCAAGGGTGTGGTCGATTGTCGTATTTATTTTTATGTGCTTCTCTGAATCTTTTTTGATTATACTTTTCAGGATGATTTTTTTAATTGAAGGCCATGTTGCTGTTTATTGTACAAGGTTTTAGACAGTAATATTTAGCTTCAATCTACGGTAGCAGTTTGTAGAGTTATGTTTTAGGTCAGTTAACTTTTTTGTGTGTGTCTATTATGCTGATTATTTGATTCTTGCGGTTGGACGTGAAGCAAGCTTTTGCAAAGACGACTTCCTACTTTGTAAGTGTCTTTGTCAAACTATGCTGTGATCTTTCGACAAGTTTTTTTAAGATGAGCATAATGGCTGTGGTCTTGTCGTGAACGTCTGTTTTAAAATAGAGTTTTTATGAACCGAAGTTATCAGGTTTCTGAAAATTTTTTTTGACTAAAGTAGTTAGCTAGGATTGGCTTAGCTGCACTTTGTTTTTATTGATTTTAATCTTTAACAACTTAAATTACGTCACTCCTAGGGAAACCGAAATATTTTTCTCCGGAAGATTTTTGTTTTGTATTAATTTTTGTATTACCAAGCTGTTGCTGTTTTTGGTGACTTTTACCAAAGTGAATTAGTTTAGGATACTGCTATTTTTTTATAGTTTTGTTTTTTAGACGTTGTTATTTGTTGTTTGCAAAGAACGCATCTTGCAAAATTTTCTTAGGTATGAGCGAAGCTTTTTTGGCTTGATTGAGCTTTAGTTAGTTTAGTTATGTAAACAGTGATCTTTGTCAGCATTGTTTATAATAGTTAATGTTTTACATGTATTATTATTTACGTACAGCTAGAGTGTCTAAGACTGTGCTGAGGATATCTATATACAGGGTGTCCGGAAAATACGTGTACAACGTTTGACGACAGACTCCTGACGTCAAAATAGGTCGATCTAAGCCGACTTAGTTATATCCAAAATTGTCTCGTTTATCCGGTAGAGGGCGTCAAAAATTTGTAAATATTAAAAAGAAATTACCTGTAACAATAATTTTTTAAGTGACCTTGTTGCTATGGCGTTTAATAATTTGACAATTATTGACAAATTGTCACCAGTCTATGAAATTTACTCAAGTATACGATCAACATTCTTGAATTACAAGTTCATTTTACCATTAAAAATGGAAAATTATACAAACTCTCAGAAAGTTGACATGCTCCTGGTATACGGGTTTTGTCAAGGAAATGGGCGTCAGAGTGTTAGGGTTTACATGGAGAGGTTTCCTAACCATCGAATACCAAACCACCAAACATTTGCCAATATTGAGCGTCATCTTCGGGAAACGGGCAGTTTTGAGAAAAAGTTTGAAGGCAGGGGTCGTATGCGAACAACTCGAACTGTGGAAACAGAAGAGATGATTCTGGAAAGAGTTGAAGAAGAACCAAGTACCAGTACCCGTCTCTTAGAACGTGAGTTAAATGTTCCTAAAACGATTGTCAATGAGGTTTTAAGAGAACAGTTGTTACATCCTTACCACATACAAAAAGTCCAGGAACTTTTACCGACTGATCCCCCCATGCGGCTTACATTTTGTCAATTTATTAGAAACAAAAGAATCCTTGTTTCAAATTTTTGTAGAAAAATTATGTTTACTGACGAGGCATGCTTTACAAGATCTGGGGTAACCAATCTGCACAACAAACATATTTATTCCGATGAAAATCCACATGCCATTAAAGTTGCACATCATGAGCATCAATTTAAAATTAATATTTGGGCAGGTATTATTGATCACTACCTTATTGGTCCCATTGTTATTCCAGACAGGTTAGATGGAAATATTTATTTAAATTTTTTGCAAGACACATTACCAATTCTTCTGGAGAATTTGCCCCTTTTACTTCGGAGGAAAATGTGGTATATGCATGATGGTGCCCCGCTTCATTTTTCCGTTGCCGTTCGGCAATACTTACATCATCAATATCCCAACCGATGGATTGGAAGAGGCAATGATGCGCCAGTAAAATGGCTACCACGTTCTCCTTAGTTAAATATGTGTGACTTATTTTTGTGGGGCGCTATTAAAACAGAAGTTTACAAGACTCCGGTAAACACACGCGATGATTTATTGCAGCGGATTTTAAATGCAGGCAACCATTTTAATAATCCCGAGACATTAGATAGGGTCCAATATCATTTTTTAAAGAGTGTTAATAAGTGTATTCAGCAAGATGGCGGTCATTTTACACATTTGCTTAAGTAATGTTTTTGTTTTACTTAGTTTCTTACAATAGATACTTTCAACTTTGTTATACTTTTGTTTTTTTTGACGCCCTCTACCGGCTAAACGAGACAATTTTGGATATAACTAAGTCGGCTTAGATCGACCTATTTTGACGTCAGGAGTCTGTCGTCAAACGTTGTACACGTATTTTCTGGACACCATGTATATTGGAATGCATCCCGGGAAGAAATGCTCAAAAATTTTATCAAATCAAAGATATTTTCAGATTCTCAGATTCTATAATAGAACGATGTTAACTGGCCCATTTTGCCAATTCAAACCTTCCGCAACGCAGAGGATCTATCAATTAAGCTTTTAATTTCAAAGCTTTATCCTCATTAATAGCTCTCCATAAAATGTAATCGACATAAATTTTATTTTTCAAAGCTTCCGCTGTTAAACTAACTGAAGAATGAACCTTTGAGCTAAATAAGGACTAAATGTATCCTCAAAAAGTAGTCTAGTATGTTCAAGTTTTTTGATAGGATTGCTAGAATAAAAATGCCAAAACATATGTTGGAAAACACAATCTTCTTCATTTAAACCTACCTCACAAAATATCTGACACCTTGATGAAATTTGAAACGTGTCAATATTTGACCAATGTCTGTCTGAAGTCTTCTACCAGAGGAAAGAGTATCAATTAAAGAGATTCTGTTAGAATCTTTCTCTGCAGGGTTAAATATAAACTATTCACACTAGACGGTTTTTCTTTTTTGACTCCGTAATGCGTCAAAATATACAAAATTTGTTGTTTTGTAAGCACCAAATAACTTTTATCAATGTAGTTAAGTATTTTTTCGGAATATATTTTTTTTAATTCATCTCTTTTAAAACAAGCTTTCAATTAATAAAAACGTTTCAAAGCACGTTCTCTATTGTTACCTAGAACAGGACAGTCATTTGCTTTAAAAGGTAACCGAGTAATGTAGCAACCATTTTTATCTCTAAAAATAATTTTTTTAAATTTAACAAAGTTTTTTCTGGTAATAAAAAAGAAACTGGAGATAATTCTATCATCTTCCAAAAAGCACGAATCATTTGCTCAAGAGAAGGGCAAACAAATTCTGGATTTATGATCAAAGAATTTAAGACTAATTTGGTACTAATAACCTTGTCCGGAGGTAAAGTATTTAAACAAAGCTTGTTAGATTCATAAGTAGAAAAAAAATATGTATTAGACTACAATAACACAAGATGAGTTCTCTAAAAGCAGCAAACCAAAATTGATGTCAAAGACCTTATTGAAACAAGATGAGTCCTAATAGGCGTATTCCTTTGCATCTCTGGATATGTTGATGTTAGAGACCATGTTGAAACAAGACAAGTCCTTAAAGACGTACTCCTATGCATTCAAATTAGATGTGTAATTGATTAACTCCGTGATTGACAGAATCAGATAATTCAACGGTCGGGGCCAGTTCAGGCGACATGGTTTCTGATCTCACAACCTTTTGCATCATCATATATATTATAACATCCATAAAAAAAATATAAATTTACACCGACAATGGCCTCACAGCTGAAACCGGTCTATATAAATATACATAAAAAACAGAATATAAAAATAACCCAATTTCTTATAATTATAATAAATGTAATAAGATCAACTCAATTATAAATAAATATATCTTTTCCTTTTTAAAGTATTGTTTTAATTAATCTTCTAATAATACGTTAATATAATAATAATATTATTAGTAAAGCCTGCTTGTTTTAATTAGGTGTTACCAAATTATTAATGCATGTGCCTAATAAAATTACTTATCCGGAAAGTCAGCATGCTGGCTGCGACATAAAGAATCTGATGTCAAGACATAATAGTCTTTAATCATTTTTTTTGCCATGTATTTTAGTTTTCATCATAGTTTTACATCTTAATATTTTTATATTATTATTTAACATAATAAAAAAATTATAATACATCAACAGATTATCAAAATAAACTACTCTTGCAGCATGCTTTTCAGTACTACGATATTTTAATTTGTTATTGATACACAAAAATGAAACATTAGTTACTAAACATAATTTATGTATTTAATAAAAATAATTTTAATTGTGTATATGTCATAAAACAACATGTATTTTGGAATTGCTTTTATTATTTAATATATTATTTTGTGTACTAAAAAAAAAACAATTAATATTAAATATTTTGTAGAATTTATTTGAGATATCCGTTTAATTGGGCCATAAAGTCCCGATTAAGCGGAAGCAAAATCGACAGTATTATAACTTCTAAGTTACTTTTATCTACTTGATATATAAATTAGGCAATTTATAAATGAAGCGTACGACATGACTTCCAAAAACAATGCAACACTGTTGGAAGTAAGAACGACTTCTTCATTTAGCATTTAAAGCATATATATCGGAAGTGAGTTTGTATCTTCAACTTAACGTATATATATATAATTTTATTTTTTAGAAATTGTTTTCCCTCTTTTGTGATTTATAATCTATAAGTTCCCCTCATGTATATATAGCACACCTAAATTTAATAAAAAAATTGGAACACCCGGATGTCAGGCCGCCTTATGTACATAACGGAAGTGACAGCTTAACAGGCATCAATATATATATATATATATATATATATATATATGTTGTATTTTCATGTAAATTTGTTCTATACTCAGTGAATGAGTCAACAGAATTAATAAAATATTATTATTATTATTATTATTATTATTAGGCAGATTTACGCGGATATATTTTAATCTTAAAATCGTCAGAAAAGTATCTGTGCACTTTCAGGTACATTGTAGCTGAAGATGTCTTGGAGGTGTATAGATAGAAACGCATTAACATAGGTCATTGAACTACTTTATAGTTGTTTGAGGTTATTTACACATAGACCAAGAAATCCATAGAAGATGTGTGTATATAGAAGTGCATTGGCGTTGAGCTTATTCAGATACTGTCACACATACGCCACAAAAGTTTTTAAGAGTGTGTACAAAAATGTATAAATACTTTGCTTTTATGGTGTTACGAAGAGGTTTCTGGCATCATAACTTATTGCTTCTATGTTACAGGAAGATTTTATATTTACTAATTTAGTTGTATTGAATAATAATGTGTAGGTTTTTTTTCAAAAATACTGGACAGTCTGTACTGTTTAGGATTTTACTGACTAAAAACCTCACCTTTTTGCTTTTATTTTTAGAGGTTGTTTGCTTGGTACTTTTTGTTTTGTTGACTTGTTGTATATCGGGCAGATGTACTTGATAGAAAGGCATGCGGGAACGATGTGCGTTAATGCAATAGAACGATATACACCGGACCGAGTCAAACAAAAAAAAAGGGGGGCAAGTGCAACCGGCATGAGAAGAGGAGAAAACAGATTTTGTTTTTGTTGACTTGTTGTGGTTTCCCGTAAATCTTAAAGTTGCACTAAAATTGTTTTGGCCCGTTTTTTCATTTTTTACGCTTTTAACGTCATAGTTGTTGCAACTCTCAACTTTTAAGTTTACCATCAGCTGTAGCGGTGTGGCAAATAATTTTTTTTGCATAGTTCTACTTTTTATTTTTGTTTGTTTTTGTATGTCAGTGTATGCCAATTTTTTTTGTATAATTTTTTTTAATATGATTATGAACCTCTTAAGTCTAAGAGCTTTTGTCAAGAAATTGTTTTTAGCTTTTTTTTAGTTAGCTTATGCGTGTTCTGTGCTATGTTCTACTGCAAGTTTCTTTTCAATTTTTTTTTTGTTTTGTTTGGAATCCTGAAAGTAGGAAAACTGATTTAGATCCAATAAATGTTCCCGTTTTTTTTTGGTAAACTCATCTGACTTGAGGTTTCCAGCTTATTGGTTACAATAAGAATTTTTTATTTGGAGGTACAGTTTTTTTAGGTAAGAAAAAAACTTTGTAAGATTAAAGTATAGAATAGTTTAGGCCAGCTTGGTTGGATGTTTATATGCAACTTATGATGAAAAACTTGTACGCGCCAAATCTTCTTGGATGGCATATTCTAATAAAAAAACTTATGGCTATTTATACGAGTAGTGTTGGTCGAAACTTTTAACTAAATGTTTTGAAGACATTCTTTTATTTTAATTTCAATAGTTTTTTGGAACTGTTAAAGACATCTTTTTTGGAGATTTATGCTGTAATTTTTTGTTGAAAAAAGTAAAATAAATTGTAATAATTTGTTTTTTCTAAACCCGCTTTTTAGGTGTAAACTGACAATGTTAATGTTTATCACAATGGTTAACAGAATTATTTGTTAGCTAATAGATTGTTATAATATTGGTTGATGGTGAATAAATGTATAGAATTGTAGTTGTACTGGACTATAAAGATTGCTTTACACACATTGGTAATGAGTTCGTTTGCTAACACTATACGCAGTTTAGAGCATGCTGTGTACTAATGATTAAAGCTTTGCGGTTGCACAATAATTGCAAAATTATTAAGCTTAAGTAGGTCGGTTAGGTTTTAGGTTGTACACAGGGCACATTTTATTGGTAATGATTAGCTATATACACTACACTAGTTTTTAATTATTTTTTTTTTTTAACTTTTTTTTGTGTGCAGCTTTAGAAATTGATTTTAATGCAAAAAACGTAAGCCATGCCAAAGTTCAACTTTAAGATTCAAGAGAAGATGTGTCGCACTGCACTTTAGTTACAAAGATAATATTCTTAATAAGTATCATACACTTTAATATTTTAGTTTTCTTTGAGGTTGTGTTAGTTTAAAAACGCATTGCTGATCAAGTTATTATTCTCATTGATATTCAAGTTATGTTTAAGTTGGATGATTGCGAATATTGCGACATTATAACCTAATTGTGGTGTAGATGTTGGTCGATTGCACAAAATATATTAATAATTATGTGCAGGTGTAATTTATAAGCAATAGTAGTAGCGCGCTGATGCGAGATGCCAAGATGAACCGGACTGACTTGAACGGAGAACAGTGTGGCAAGTTGTGGCGCGAAGAAATTTGTTATGCGATTAGGGGTTTAAAAGTGTAGATGTGTAAGAGTATACGTTTTGTGTTTATTGGATGGCAAAAAATATAGAGGTTGGTTTACAATACTTGGGACAACACAGGAGTTATACTAAGGCGGGCTGAATGATGTAAGTCGTTTTTTATTGATTATATTGTCAATACTTGAGACGTTATTTAGGTTTTAAGGTGTGTGTTAAGTGGTTAAAATTTTTTTGACTAAATGGAGGAAGGTGGGACTGATGGGGCCGGCGGTAGCAATATTCTTCGCTTTTAGAGTGTTTTTAAATATAGGCTCGTATACCTTAAAATATTGAAACAACTTTTACAACCGTCACTGGTTAATTTGTGCAAATATCTTAAAATTATAACAATAAGAAATTAAAGAAGAAGGATGGTTCTTACATTTAAGATTAAGCATAATTTTTTTACTGCTTTGGTTAACTAGTGAAAACGCCACTGCTTGAAAGCAATGTTATTAATCAAAACTAAACTTGCACATTTCGATCTCTTCTTTTGATTTTTTTTTGTTCCAAGTTGATGTCATGGATAACGTTTAGAGATCTATTTGTGGTTTGCAATATCAGATTTTTAAAACTACAATTTTTGGCTTTCATGTAAAATTAGTGACGTCACTATACAAATAAATTAAGAGTGATATATGAGAAATATCTTATCTAAAGGGATTTTTTGGTTCATATTATTCCTATCTGTCATCAAAAATACGTAAGTTGTTTCAAATCTATTTGTGTTTAGTTCTAAATTGTAGATAAAAAGTGGTAGAATCCGAAAATCTATATGCGTTATTAAGATGTTTTATCGGGACGAGTGTAGAGTGTCGTAAATTTGGTTAATTCGAACCAAAATAACGCAGTAAAATTTTTTTAAATTAAAACAAAATACGTTTTACGCCTGTGATGACACGGACGGAGATAACATCGAGCAAAGTATAACTTAAATTGCGTTATATTACAAACAAGTAAAGAAAAAGCATTATAAAATTATGTAAAAGAAATTGCATTTATATTGTGAGATAAGAATTTATAATTATACAAAAAAAACTTTATTTAATAATAAATGAAACTAAAATTTAAGACTAAAACGGTTTATAACACAATAGAATCATAATAATTCGTGAGCGTTTGTAATGGCGTTGGAAGCAAAACTATGTTATTGTGTTTAAAATTGATGTTTTACATAAAAGATTGATCTAAAAAGCTATCTAAATTATGGAGAAGAGTAGTAGGAGTGGAATCAAGAATATTTGTTTTTATAAACCTTAAAAGTATTTATTCAGAAAAACTTGCTCAGAGTGTTGTTGAGTTTGGAGTTTAAAATTGAAGAACACTTATTCAATTGGTTGATTTGTGACGTTTCTGGGCTCCAACCGCCTGTATAATGCACCCAAGTAAAGTTCTTTAAGTCATGCCAGTGGTACTTCTACGTAGTATATTTGGAATGGTCTCTATACATTGATCATTTGACGAGTGGTGCATTCGAATACCGCTTGTAATTTTTATTAAAATTTAAAAAAATGTGAGAAAAAGTGTTTATTATTTTTAGGCTTTGTACGTAAAAAGATTTTGATTTTTGGGTTTTACTTTAATAATTTAATAATTATTATTCTAGAGTTGTCTAGAGTTTTTGGTTGTTGTTTATGTCTTTTCTTTCAACTGGCTAATTAGCAGGCGACCGGAGACTGACGATAGAAATCGTTCCGAAACAGAGTAATCACTACAATCGTTAAATGAATAATTATTAGAAAGAGGCGCTAAACTAAAACGAATTTTAGCTTGATTTTACATTTTATTTTGTAGAAGTTGTATAATGCAGGAATTGTTTGAAACCGTATGATAGTACTATATCTTGTTATCAGAATCAAGAGTTAAATTGAAAAGCTGTGTTATTGTCCTTAAAATTGATGCTTTACACAAAGCATTTTGATTTAAATGATGGACATTAGTAATTTAAAATTGTGGAAAAAAAACTGCTCCAACATGGAATTTAAGTGTGGTTTTTCTGTGACGAAGGTTCTTATGAACCTAAATACTGGGTTCTTGAGCTAACCATCTAAAAAACATAATACTTTCCAACTAACGGATAGCTCAAATCTACAATTAGAAATCAATGAAACAATATAAACCTGCAAGAGATACACAAACCTTTAACAAGAATAGCAATGACGATGATAAAATAACAGCACGAATTACACATGCTAAGAAATTAATTGAATATTTAAATGGAGTATTTTAGAGTTACAAAAATAGAAAGAAAAGGAAATATAATAATTACAACACGTTGCTCAAATCGACTCTAATATTTAGGCCTCTTCCAGGTTTCTCCATGTTATTCTATTTTGCGCGACTTGGAACCATCTTTTTTTCTGCGATTATTATTATATTATCAAGCCACCTTCTACATCTGTAACTTTTTTCATTTTGTATTCTGTTTCTAAGGCTCACCTCCAACATAGCTCGTTCCATTGACCTTTGGGATGTTTATAATTTATTGACGCATTTCTGAGTTAAAAGTCACAGTCTCTAATCCCTATGTTATCACGGGTAAGATGCACGTCTCGTAGACTTTTCTCTTTAGGTTTGTTGGGATATCTGCAAGAGGCCTATATCCAGCAGTAGATTGATTAAGGCTGATAAGAAAGAAAGAAGAAAGAAGAGGTCAAATTGACTTTAATAACAGGAACAGGAAAAGGTTAAGTTAGAAAAGGCAATAGAGATGGACGTCTCACGACTCGATAGAATCAGGAATGACAAAATACGCAATCTAATAGGAGTTGAATGACCAGTACACACAGATGTGGAAACAGAACAATTTACCTAGTATAGTTATGTTCAAAGAATTTAATGGGTTCCAGCACAGAGAAGGAAGAGATGAAAACCAAGAAGACAATGGAAGGAAGGAATAGCAAAAGCGATAAGCGTTAGTGACCTTTAAGAAAGACAGTAGAACATTATAGGGTAATACAAATTGGGTATCAGAAAACGTCGATAGATATTTTAACACTGACGAGAAGTTTGGCGTTCAGAATTAAAGGAAATTTGATTACTTGGCAGGCTGATGAAGCTTATCTAATCTGCTTTTGGTTTTATAAAGTTATGTCAGTGGTAGCTATGTAATATGTCTTGAATGTCTTTTTATAGTGACCAACGATTAAGCGGCTTTTCCGAACACCAACAGTGTGAAAATGTAAATTATTCTTAAGTTTTTAACGTAAAATGATTTGCAGGATTTGTTGGTTCTAATTTGATAATTTTTTACAAAAACTTTTATGGTGGCGGAATAACATATTATGGTTGAGGTAGAAGAATATAGCTGCTTTTGCTGCAGCCGTTGTTTTGAAAACACAGCACAATAGTAATGAGAAGTTTTAAACATACTGACGACAAGAGTATTGTGTTAATTAAGTGACTGTGAGTTGGGTGTTTATAAATACTTTGGTACTATGGTATACGAAGGTTTCCTTTTATATTTTGGGATTGGGCGACTCTAGTGCTGCCATCTGTCAACTGACGTCTGCCTTGTAAAGTTTAACATTTTTAAGGGTTTACGTATTCAAAACGTTTTGACGTTGGATCGCTATTTGTGTAATTTAAAATAAAAATTTATCTTGCCCAAAAAATGAAATTGAATTGTAAACATTTTTGTTCAATTTTATTTTACAACTTTTGACGTGTATTAACTCAACATCAAAGTATTA
Organism: Tachinus rufipes; assembly: GCA_963932245.1. Taxonomy (NCBI): domain Eukaryota; kingdom Metazoa; phylum Arthropoda; class Insecta; order Coleoptera; family Staphylinidae; genus Tachinus; species Tachinus rufipes. The sequence goes on along the minus strand of OZ010746.1, from coordinate 18,458,792 downwards.
ATAAACTTAATTTGTTTTTTTTTTATGAAACACCATCAAAGACTAGTGTTTATTGATGTTTTACCAAATTCAATCGTGATGGTAGTTTGTTCTTTGACGAATTGTTGAAGGTGTTTTAAAATTGGTTGTTGTATTGGAAAACATTGATTTTGTGCGTAAACTGTTACTGCAAGAAGTCGGTTGGTTAAAAAAATTGCTAAAAAAAACGAGGTGATGAATTGTGGAGCCCAAAAATAAACAGAAGTCGACTGTTTGGATTTTTAAATGAGTCAAATTTATCAACAAAAGTTGATTGCGCACAAAGAAATTTGAAGCAAATTATTGCCTGTTTTTTGTGGAAAAACTGGGCAGAACTTAGTAGATACCATTAGTACAACAGTCAATTAAAATTGTAGAAATTTTTAAAAAATTAAGGAAAACTAACCGCTGAAGCGTTCTTTAAGACTACAGTGCGAGCTTGTATTTGCGACGTTAACGGTTTTTGATTGATTCAAACGCATTCAAAAGTGTGTTGACTTTTATGGAGAATAATTTGAAAAACAATATATAAAGCTATTTTTAATGATAAATATTTGGTTTTGTTATTTAATCTCTAAATATAAAAGCCAACTATTGTATGATGTTTTGGTGTGATGATGGAAATTTTGGCATCACAACCTTTTGGTTATATGTTAGAGCAAAAAAATATATTTATCAATTTAGTTGTATTTAATAGTTATGTGCAAATTTAATAGATAGACAGCCACGCGTTAATAAAAAAAAAAATGAGTTGTGCCGGACCGACTTGAACGTAGAGCAGCAGGGGCAAGTTAAAATGGTTAGAAGAAATTGCTGGCAAGCAGTATTATTTGTTACAGTAAAAATGTACTTCTACGACATGAATGCTTGGTGTGTAAAAAATAAATACTTGAACATAACACTTGCTGGAAATGGAATATGTAAAAGCAAAAATTTGATTGTTCAATTGCCACCAGATTTGCGTTCTGCTTCATAACTATATTATTCACTAAAATTATATGTTTTTAGTCCCAATTATATATAAAATATTATAGATCACAAATGCATTTCTGCAACAACAAATTAATCGCAATGGTTAACTGCGTATGAATTTTACGATTGGCCAATAATAAACCAATATTGCCATTATTTCATTTTCGGTGCGAATGCCACGGGTTGCTTTTTGCATATTTCAGTTGATTTGATTCTGATGCCGATTCGAATGCTGAATATATGGATACAATTAAAGCGCTCTAAATATCGATTCTGTTATTAAAAACGCCGGCATATCTGTAATATGGTAATATTTTCATGAATATATATGTACATGTTGATGGTTTGTCAATTACACATACAGCTCAATTAGAAAATCAAATAAATTGGACTAATTTACATAACATAATAGCGAACCAACATATTGCATCATAATTATGACAGTTAGTAATATACAAACTCATTACCGACATCGCGTACATGTCAGGATGCTGTAAGAAACGCATTAATGATGCCACGATTATATTTTTTTCTATTTCGTATATATAGATAAAGGCAGGGCTTGTAATTAAATGTGTGCCCGCTCCTACCGATTCTCCGGGAGACAGTTTCCTTTATGTTTGAGATAAGTGCCAATCTAAATTGACTTTTTTAATAAATGTAGCAGTGAAATGAGGCAATTATAACGGAGGATTTATTCAATACACACTCATAAATAATGCAGATTAAACTTTTTATTTAAATAGTTGATAGATATCATGAGGTATTAGGCAAGCTATTGTCAGTCGCTACAACTAATTATGTACAGATCCAAGGAATGAAGATTTTAATTTATTCTTACAACTTTACTTGCTTAACCCATTACCACCCACTCAGTCAAGTGCAAAATTAATATTGCAATTTATGAAAATTAAACGTCATTAATTAACAATTACAATTTTACATTACTAATAACAATTAGGTTGGTTTCAAGAGCTTGGAAACATTTTTATGACAAAAACAATTTAATAATATTCTCATTTGAAGGATGTTTTAATTAATGGGACGTGGGCAATGTGCGCGTTTCATCCGCGAAACGTGTCAAGCAATGGCGCGGGGCGTGACGGTGATTACTCAACTAGAAAATTCAATTTGCACACGGCTATTAGATAGAGTTCATTTGCCTATTAGAACATCCATCAGTCAGCCGAAGCGGCAGCATTGTCCTGCAGGACACGTCGCACCGTCTTGCAGCCGGCTTCACCTATATGTCACGAATCGAACAAACATCCACACGAGAATTTCTTCTTAAAAGAAATCAATTACTGTTAGACTGCATTACCATATTACAGATACGGTTTCCTTGATCGGGAAACCGCACACGCACGAGCTTTTCTGTTCGATGTAGTTGGGTTTTTTCTTTCTATTTAGACCGTTAGCGACAAATTAATTAAATGCGAGGAGAATTTTTAATGCATTTTAAGTGTTAAAGGATATTTTCACTATGCCAGTCAGGTGTGATATATATGCACGCATATGGTGATGGTTATTAATCAATTGCACAGTAAATGTTGTACAGTTATTAAACAATTTACGATAAAACATGTTTATTACTTTAAAGTATCCATTTAAGCAACGGCTACCTTGGTTATTTAACTCAATAAATTAGCATTTGCATTTCACTGCAAATTTATATCAGCGATATAAATAGAAATAGAAAAGAAGTAATGTAAGATAATTACATTAAACAATATAAAATAATTGTCAAAAAATTGAAAAAATTAAACAATGTTTATAATCTTTGCAAATTGCATTATGTGTTTCCAATTATTAATATAAAAGTACTGCCACTGAAGACCCCATTTAAAAATTATTGAAAACCGTTTCTAAGGGATACCTATACACCTTTCTCACAACACTTAAAGTTTAATCAAAAAGACCGTGACAATTTATAAACAATGAATTTTACCTTATCTGAAATTTGGCCAACCAACTAAAAGCTCTAGCAAAACTACTCACAGAAGTACGATTCTTAATAGTTTACTTAGCTCAAATACCGATTTTAAATTTTAATCCAAACAAGTCGCACAACTGCAAACAGTTCGCTCGGTATATACAGAGAAACAACCAAAGTGTAGAAGTGCTACTACAGTTAACTCCGCAATATAGAACCAAAATAGTTCTTGAAATTATTTTTGCATTACAATTTGAAATACCTGACGTATTGTTTTACCACTGTTTGTAAAGAATCTTTAATGAACAAACAAAACCTGTAAATAACATCGGTTACTTAGTCAAAATACTGATCTTAGTATGCAGAACCTAAGTTAGAAACCTGTCTAATACAAGCTGATAAATATAATAATAAAATTTTAGGTAGCAACCGCTGTGGGTTAGGGAACTAGTGGCTACATTAAAGTAAAGTGAAAGGAATAATTTTTTTTAGCGTCTCTTTTTTTTTAAACTTAGAGGTGTAATGGAAAATTTTAGCGTTACTATCCACAAATATCTTATCTTACCAAACAGTGTACAAAAAAAAAACTTTTGCAAAGCGTCTGCAGTGACTATAGCATTTAATCACTAATTTATGCATTAAAAATATTCTAATTTTAGAAAACCTTAACAGAGTTTGTGATTTTTGGAAGGGTCTCAGTCATGATATCAATTGTTGCATAGGCAGAAATAGCTTGCATTATCCTTTGATTACTTACTAAAAAAAGTTTGTTCTATGCACCTGCACTTAGCTAGAACATTAATTTAATACTGACAGGTTTATATTTTTAGCTTTTGTGTTTGTTAAATTTATTTAATTTTCTTTTTTACTTTTTTTGACATTGAATTCCATCCATGTTTTTGATATATCTTTATTGGTTTTAGGAGTGTTCTTGAAAAATTTTAGGTTCTTACAGCATAAATGCTGTCACTTTTGATAGTCATGTCAGAGTTTGGGAGAGGATTGCGATAGTTTGGTTTTTTGGTTTTGTTTTGGATTTGAGAACTAGAGTGTTGGTTTATCTGCCACGGGCGGTAATCCGTTAGGAGGCAGGTTTAAGTATTGGTCGGTTTTGTTGTGCTGGCTCATTTTGGCTGTTAGCATTGGTAGTACTTAATTCTATCATAGTTAGCAAAATTAGGTTTAGGGTTAGCTTGCCTTTGGACTTCTTGCTAACTTACGTTTCGTGGGTGTGGCGGTTAGTAATCAAAGTTGGTAGAAAGTATTTTTTTTGTTTTAAATCATTTGTTGGTGAGTGTGGAAACAATCAGTTTTTATATTTCCAAAAGATGTTGTATAAGCTGTGTTTTGTTGGGGGTTTTATGCATATTTCCAATTGTATCAAGATATTTTTTTAAGCTCACTTTTGGACGTTTCTTGAGACGTTATTTTTTTAATTTTTAGATATTATTTTTTTTAAGCGAATTATGATTTTTTTACCAACAAGAAAAACTTTATTTTATTTTGTTTTCAGAACACTGTGATATAGCTCAGTTATAGGGCATTAACGTAGCACACTTACAGTTTGGGGTTCAATCCCCAAATATAACCAAAATTATAAATTGTACTATCCACTGGGGTGATTTGGAAGTTACCTAATAATACCGTTCGTCTTATCAACCTCCTTCAAATAAGTTGTAAGACTTCTGGGGCAATGTAAAATAGCTATAAAATGCGCAATAAAGAAGAACTCTCTTCTGGCTTGCTGAAGTTAATTAGGTTGAATTATTTGCAGGTTTGATATCAGAGCGGGGGCATTATTGTTGTTGTCTTGTCCGGTGGTAGTAGTAATTGTTGTTTTGGGGATCTTTGAGTTTTGTTTTCAACCGAGAACATGTTTTAAGTGGTGATATTTTTTGTATCTGTTTCTGTAGCTGTTAGTCCTGAAAGTTGTTGGAAACTTTTGAGGAGTTTTTTTCTAATTTACGGTGACTTGTTTGGCATCAATTTTTTTTTTTGAGTTTGCATGGGATTGGTACAGTGGGCTAAATCTTTTTTGTTGAAATTCTATATGTCTGAGTTGAGTTGCAATTAATCTCGTTGGATACGTCGATTGGGTTTTTGGCAAAAAAATTATTAGTGGTAATAAGTTCTTGCTTTAAAGGCTGCTAAGTCGTGAATGTTGCCGTAGGGATATATTATGGTATCGGAAAACTTGTTGGAGTTTGCACGATAATGGTGTATCTTAGCAGGGAATGTATTTTGCGAAGGTTTCCAAACATATTTTTAAACCATTTATGAAAGAACATTAGGCATTGTAGGTACACATTGTTGACCTTTGCAGCGCTTGTATTTTGTGTGGTTTCAATTGTTTATATCATAAGTGGTGATACGTTGTTTTTTTGGCTTATTTTGCTTCAAAGAACTTGTCGAAGTTTGCATAGGATCGGTTAGTATATTTTGTCTAGATTTTTTGCCGAGATTTTCTACGTTTGAGTTGGATTCTGCCTAATTTAGTTGGTTGAAAGTCCATCAGGTTTTAGGCGTGGAATGTATTTTCTGCAGATTTTTAAGCATAGTTTTTGAGCTTTTGTATCCTGCGTAGTTTTAATTGTTCTTGCAGGTTCCCAGGCGAAATAAGTTTTGAAAATATTTGGTTTTGTTTTTATGTACGTTTTACAGTTATTTTAGTTCGTCCAAAAAGTCTTACAGCTTGTTGGAAAAGGTTTGATGGGTTGGTTGATCTTGTACAGAAAGTCTCGGTGGAAGTGCTATGACGTTTCTTGATGACTTACCGATTTTGGCTACACAATTAGTTTTGTTTTTTTAAGCTGGTTGACGTAAAAGGTATTGAGTATTATTGTTTTGCTTTGAGTAACCTTGTTTACAGTTTGCAAAAATCTATGTTGTTGATTTCAGTCAGATTGTGTGTACAAGTTTATGATATTGTTTTATTTTTTTGAGGTATTGTGTTTTTGGAGGTTGTTGTAGTCGGTCGGTTGGCAAATGGTAAAATTTTGTCAAAATATTTTGCTTACTTTTTTAAAGGAATTTATAGATTTTTGGGAAGCTTTTGGGGATATCTTGTCGGTGGGATTAAAGTACCTTGAATTAAGTTGCCTTACGTTGGGCGCAAATTGTTGTGATTTAGCGTTTGGTGGTGTCTTGCGCTTGATGTTAGTTTAAGAAAAAAGGTTAATTAATGGGTTGGGGTTCTGCTTTGGGAAATGAAGAAAAGGAAGAACGTCCTAGGAAAAGGAACAGTATTTTTTCTCCAATGTTACCAATGAGTGACAGTAGAGGTTGTCGTTGATTATTTGACTAGGGGTTTGCGTCTTGGATTGGGATGGTATGGTTTGCTCTTTTTATACTTTATTAAGTTTGGTGCTTGGGAGTCACCGTTGAAGCCGTCTTAAAGATGCTATACAAATTGCTTGTGGAGCTAAGTAGCCGCAGGGTTTTGTAGAATTTGGGATTTGCTCTTGCAAATAGCTTTTTGTTTTTTTTTTGTAGGTTAGAGAGAAAAATCAATTGACGGAGTGTAAGATTTGCTTTAGTTTGATTATATTGACCACCTTGGAGATACGTTCTGGAAGTTGGAGAACTTTATAAAAACTAATATAGAAATAGTCTTATAGGCTGCTGTATGAGGCATAGCTTGGAGTTAGCTAGCCAAGTAGGAGCAGTTGTTTGGCTTTTGAATAAGGCCAGAGACCTAGTGATATCAGGTGAGGATGATGTTTAGGTGTGGTGTGTAGTGATGTTAGAATGATATATGAGTGTTAGTTGAGTGTTTGGGTGTGTAGGGTGTAATAGAGTTGAGACAAGTTGGTTGCTGCTTCTTCTTATTATGTGCGGTCTGTTTTGTATCGGTTTTTGGAGAAAAGGTTTTACTAACTCCATTTGCGTCTTTTTCCAGGATGGGAGGGGAGTTGCGGAAATTGCAATTATTTTCTGAGCACATCTCAGAACGTGGTAGTGTTGTGTGATGTAATGTTATTTGGAAACGGCGGTGAATTCTAGAAGACATCTATCTTTATGAATTTTCGTTTTTTGCTACTGGCCGTGTGCACTGGAAACGTCCTTCTTGTTTGGCATTTGACTTTGTTTGCTTTGTTGCCGGTGAACGCGCCTGTTTTTTTTTTTGTGATGACCGTGGAATTTTTTTAAGACTTGCAAGTGTCTGATTCACTCTCACGAGCTTACCGACTACTTACTCACTCACTCTTGTGACATTAACCTTTCTGTCTAACTAATAAAATAGTTTAGGGTATTCAGTTACGGGTTGATTTACACTTGAGGTGCCGCCTTAAAGCCGTTGCGTAGAGTTTTGTGAAAAACTTGTACCATGTCTACGCCTGGGCTTTAGACTGTTGAGCATTAGTATGAGTTCTTAGCTATCTAGTTGGTTAGAAGCTTAGCTGGAGATATAAACATCTTAAGAAAAAATTTGTCACTTGCTTGGGATAAGCGGAGTGACAGCTGACTTTTAGCTAAAAATGCGTTTTGCGCCGATCTTGTTGCTTGCACATAGTGCGCGTAGGATTACTTTTTGTGAGCGTTAGGAATGTTTCTAGGTGTAGCAGAAGTCTGCTGTTGAGATGCAGGTGATGACTTACCGTGTTTATGATAAACTGAGCAGAATTTGTATCTGGTGGTCTGCAGCTTACCGCATGCGGCGAATGCAGCTATATTCCTGGACCCTTTTTGAATGTACATTTAACGCACGCATAGGTTGAGTTGCTCCAGGATGCCGGTTGACCGAATTGTTGGCAATGGTGACATTGTGTAATATTTTCCGTTTATATTCAACGGTGACGCAAAACCCGCAAATCTCGGTGAGAGACAGGATCTTTTTACTCATAGCTTCCTGCATAAGCTAAACATACAACATTGGCAAAGTGTAGTGGAGGTTGGATTATAGCCCTGAGCGATGAGCTTTTTAGCTTGCATCACATCAGCTGTGGTGTACTAGGGTGTATTCCAAATGACATACTTTAGGGTTTTTTCAGCCTTTATTTGGTAGGTGTAGTGAAAAACATTGTTTTTTGTAAAATGATCCACATGCGAGAGAGAGTGCATGCGTAAACGAACTTGCAACGGTTTGGTGATTATTTAATTATAAGTCGGTGATGCCAATTTGTAGGCGGAGCATTACCTGACCAATCAGAGTAGAGTTGACCGACATTAATGTTATAAAGATTTAACGTTCACAAAGAATCTAAACTTGACGTAACCGTTTTTGACAGTTCAACATGCAACAATCTTTTCACATACGAATTGTTTCTAGCTACGCTTCCGGAACTTGAAGAATGAAACTATATCTAAATACGTTATTAGTGATTACCGTTCTAAGAATAATGCCTATGCATTCCGCCTTGCATGTAACTTACGGTCTTTTAGCCGTAGATCACTCTCCGACGTTTAAGGTCTTTATTTATATATTTGGAACGACTACCGTTATGTTCACAGACTTTATCAATTTGCTACCCGAACTCTGACGAACGCCCGCAAGCGTGTATCTTACTTCCACGATTTATAGCATTGCACCTTCTGCTGTGAATTATTTTGTGAAATACACTCGTTCAACTACTACGAGACTTTAATACATTGTCATTTCAAAACAACAAAGTTTTTTAGCAATTCAACGGGGAAAGCTTACTCTTGCTGCAGCTGTGGTTACGTATTTACCTAGATTGTACCAACTTCTGCAGTCTACGAGAATTAGTCAAACACAAAAAGGTTGTTTGCTTTGTTGCACTTATGTTTTATATTTTACATATTCCGCCCAAGATGGACCACCCATTTAGTAACTACGTGCTGGAAGACATTTAGATTTAGATATTTTTGACTTTAGGTATATTACGAACTCTGAAAAAAGCTGTGTTGTAAAGTAGGCAAACTTTTTGAAGGTGAAGTGGTTTTTAGATTGTGAGAGTTCAATAAGATCTTTGATCAAAATGAATATTAATGAACTTCGATATTGATTGCCACTTTATGTACTGTGAAGAGGTAGTTGCTTTTGTTTCTAACTCCAAGTTGCTATTTTATCTGATTGGCTGTATTGTAGTCGTTGTCTAGTTACCTCTTATAATTTTTTTTTTGTGATAATAAATTTTTTAGAAACATAGTTACAGTCTAATGAACCAGTGCATCAAAAACAAATTCTTAAGATCAGATGAAATGGAAGACAAATCATACAATTAATGGAACACAGATCAACAAAGAAATTAAAGAAGTCAAAGACCAAGAAATACGAGAAAATTTGAAAACTGCTTACCTAATTTTTTTGCAGAGCACAATAATTTTTTTGAAGACATTACTTATGACCAAATGCAACAAATTGTTGTTAATTCTGGTAGCAGAGCGTTGATAATTCTGGTAGCAGAGCGTTGATAATTCACAGCCAACAAAACAAGTATCAAATAGAATTTATTCAGTTAGGTTTATAAGTTCGTGTGTTCACGTTACAGCTTGTTTACAGACTGACACTTACACTTCTACATAAACATAAATATCATTATTCATTGTTTTATTCTCACTAGGTTACCGACTGCGAGCCCGCACGCTCTGATCACCTCGCATTCATAACCGTGCGAAACTTGTAACTACGTTTTCACAACACTCTCACCAGTTCCATGTTTCACGGATGTGTCGATGATTTGCAGTCCGTCTCGGAGTTCATGAAAGTTTTCCTTTGGTAGTGCCTTTGTGAGTATATCAGCCAGCTGCTGATTTGATGGTACGTAGATGATGTCTAGGTGTCCATCTTCATATTTTTCTCTGATGAAATGGAAGCGCACTTCGATGTGTTTGGTGCGCTTGTGGAACTCGGGATTCTTTATGAGCTTGATCGCGCTCTGGTTGTCCTCATGGAGCCTTGTTGCAACCGGCTCGTCGAACCCCACTGCAGCCAGAATACGTCGAATCCATATGATTTCTCTGGTGCAGTTACTAGCTGCAATGTATTCGGCTTCGGTTGTCGAGAGGGCCACAATTCGTTGTCGTTGCGATGTCCACGCCACTGGTCCACCGTTAAAGATAAGCACATAGCCGCTGGTGGATTTTCGTGTATCAGGATCGCCTGCGTAATCGCTATCCGAATATGCCTTCATCGTTTCAGATGTTTCATTGCCGCCGTACATGATCCCGTAACTAGACGTGTCTTTGATGTATCGTATGATCTTTTTGACCGCCATCCAATGTTCTTGCAGTGGTTTCTCAGCATAACGACTGACGACAGCTACTGCATACATAATGTCAGGACGAGTCACGCATGCCGCAAACATCAGTGATCCAACCGCTTCACGGTAGGGTACCGTGTGACCAACGGCTTCACCGATGGTGCACAGCTTTGTGTGTGGATCTGCCGGAACCGATACTGACTTCGCGTCCTCCATTTTAAATTTTTCAACCACTCGCCTTAGGTAATTGGTTTGAGTAAGTATTAGTTGTTTCTTTGCACGGTTTCTATATATTTGCAAACCCACAAATACCTTCCCAGCTCCGACCACAACTTCGAAACTGTCTTTCAGATTTTTCATGACGATCTCAATCGCAGCTCCGCTGGGTGACAGAAACAGCCCGTCATCAACATAGAGCAACAACACGATCATGTGGCCATTCACGTTTCCTGTGTACATGCACGGGTCTGCTTTGCTTTCAATAAAGTTGTACTGCTTCAGAAACGTGACAAAACATTTGTTCCATTGACGTGGGGATTGTTTCAGACCATACAATGATTTCTTGAGTAGTACTATACGGCCGAGCTTGTGTGCGACTTCTTCAGGAAGACGCATATAAATTTCTTCCTCCAGCTCGCCGTATAGAAATGCAGTCTTAATGTCAAACTGAGCAAGTTCCCAGTTTTCCCTAGCTGTTAATGCTAACATCATTCTGACTGTTTCATACCTTACTACCGGTGCAAATGTTTCGTGATAATCGATCCCTTTACGTTGTGAGAAACCGCGAGCCACCAGGCGCGCTTTAAACCGCTCGATTTTTCCGTCACAGTTCATTTTCTTTTTAAGCACAAATTTCGAGTCCACCACTTTAGCACCCGTTGGCACTTGATCAACTTCAATCCATGTTTTATTTTTCTCTTGAGAGTTCATTTCTTCCGTGACAGCACCCCGCCAGTTTGTTGACTCAGATCCGTTGTAGGCTTCAGAGAGTGACGTCGGTTCGTCGGCCTGGACTGAATTTGCTTCGTATCTGGCAGGTCTTCTTATTTCGCCTCTGGTGCGCAGCTTGTACCGTTTTTCTTCTTCTTCAGGTTCATTTCTTTCTGGTTGTTCATCAGGTTTGTTTCTTTCTGGTTGTTCATCAGGTTCGTTTCTTTCTAGCGGAATTTCTTCGTTTACCACGTCCGAATCATTCAAATCGATTGCTGGCCAATGATTATCAGTTTCTTTTGTTGCAGTCTCTTCATTGAAATGAGCACTCTGCGGTGCCCGGCCAAACCATAACTCGTACGCAGATTTCTTTCCGGATCGTTTCGATGGAGTTCTGTTGGCCAGATACGTTGCTGTCAATACAGCCTCAGCCCACAGTCTTTCCTCCAAGTCCCCTGCAAACAGCATTGCTTTTGCTGATTCGACTATCGTACGATTCTTACGCTCGGATATCCCGTTTTGTTCTGGAGTGTAGGGAGCTGTAGTTTGATGATTGATGCCTCGATCCGCCATGAACGTCTTCATCCGGTGATTGACGTACTCACCGCCATTGTCGCTTCTCAATACCTTGACCTTATTTCCGGTTTGAGTCTCGATCAGATTTACCACTAGTTTGAATTTTTCGTACACTTCATCTTTGTTCTTTATGAATTGCACGAAGGTCATATTGGTGGTATCACACACAAAATTAACGAAGTATTGATTTCCTCCATGGCTTTTGTGTGTCATCGGTCCATTTACGTCTGAATGCAGAAATTCACCTGCTGCATAGTTTCGTGGTTGTGTGGTTTTGAATGATTTCTTTGTTGATTTCGCGAATACACACGCTTCACAAAACAGTTTGGCATTAGCATTAATTCTAATATTAATTTGACCAATATCAGCCATTTGACGCATTCGGTCCAAACCCGGATGGCTGAGTTTCCGATGCCATCTCATGAGTTCTTCTTCTACCGAATTTGCCGCTTCATATTCCAACGGCTTTAGTTGCATCTCGTACAAGTTGCTTGTTGTGAGTATGCCTTCAAGATGGGTTTGTCCATTTAGGTTGAATTTGACCCCCTCACCAGCCATTAATATTTTAGCGCCTACCTTTTGGCATAATCCAGTGCTGATCAGATTTTTCCGCAAAGTTGGAATGTACATAGCATTTTTGAAGTCGACCTGCTTCCATCTATTTCCAACTTTTGCCAATGCGGTTACCAAACCCCGACCAGCTGCTTCTAGTTCATATTTGCCCGCCAATTTTAGTTTTTCACTGTCTTCATTCAGATCAACAAACCACTTCTTTTCATTAAACATGTGGCAACTTGCCCCACTGTCACACAACACTTTGTCATCGCGTTCACTGACCATCGCTGCCTCCGCCGCGCTGAAGCATATGTTCCCCATGTTGGTGCTGGTGCTGGTGCTGCCTTGTTGTTTGCTCCGCTTCGGACAATCTCGTCTGAAGTGTCCATGTTCCCCGCACCCATAGCATTTTGCCCTTTTCTTTGATGAGACGTTCCTTGGTTTTTGCGACACGGACCTTGTTGACTTTTTGACGAACATTGTTTCGGCTGTCATTTCTGGATTCACACGAGCCTCTTCGGCAAGTATGATTTTCTTTAGTTCATCTGGCGTCCTCTTATCGTCACTAGCCAGATGGAATGCCACATGCACTGTAGAGAATTCTCTTGGTAAATTATCCATTAGCTTCACCATGATGTCCTCAGGTGACTTAATGTCACCGCTGCGTTTGCATTTTGCAACCAACAATTCGATTTGAGCAATGTGTATAGCCATTGACCCCCCCATGTAACGATAAGCGTGTTATTCGCGATTTGCCTCCATTTTGCTACTTCCATCGGAACGTTCGTACACCGATAGTAGCTTTTTCCACATTTCACCTGCGGTCTCGCAAGCTGCCACGAATGTTTGCTGATTGTTATCGATCGCCGACAGTATTGCCAAAGTAGTCCTTCCATCGCATTTTTCCCATGCTTCGATCTGTGCTTCATTGCTGCCATTGCTCTCCGGCCGTAAAACATTACCCTGTGCATATTTCAGCAAGGCATTCACTTTGAAATATTGCAGCATACATTGTTTCCACAACGGCCAATTTGAGCCCTTCAGCTTTTCAAAATGTGGCATGTCTGTTTTATCTGACATGTTGATTTTATTCCCGAAACACTCACGAAATACAAAAATAAACGATAACTACTTTACTGTCCAAGATGTCCGACAACACGTGTTTTTCACTAACCTGTTTCACAGTTTTGTGGCGCAGTGGAAGCGTGCTGGGCCCATAACCTGTTGTTAATTCTGGTAGCAGAGCGTTGATAATTCTGGTAGCAGAGCGTTGATAATTCACAGCCAACAAAACAAGTATCAAATAGAATTTATTCAGTTAGGTTTATAAGTTCGTGTGTTCACGTTACAGCTTGTTTACAGACTGACACTTACACTTCTACATAAACATAAATATCATTATTCATTGTTTTATTCTCACTAGGTTACCGACTGCGAGCCCGCACGCTCTGATCACCTCGCATTCATAACCGTGCGAAACTTGTAACTACGTTTTCACAACACAAATGTGGTTCTAGCATGATGGTGCTGCAGCTTATTTTTTGATTGCTGTTAGAGAACATTTGTAGACCTGTTTTTAGCTTGCAAGATCACCTAAATTAAACTGTTTAGATTTTTTTTTTTGTGATATTTTAAAACATTGGTCTATGGTACTTTTGCAAATAGCTTGAGGAGCTGCTTATACGAATTAAACAAAAATGCAAACAAATCTGAGTCAATGAAGGGGTTTTAGAATGAGTTTGAATATCACAGAGGCAGCATTTCTTAAGATCATAATTGAGGATGATTTGAAACGGCGGGTTTTGATATTCATAAACATATATGATACAAAGAGCATTTTGAAGGATTGGCTAAAATAGAATCAATTACGATCCCAAAAAAACTTAATGTAATGAATGAAAATGTGAAGAAAGTATCTCAAGAACTCAATTCGGGTTTATAAACAAAGCCATTTTCAGTATTAAAGTATTTTTTGATTGACAAAAGACATTTGTGCCTGATTTATTAATTATCAAAAAGCATTCGATCGGATACAACCATGCAACGTTCTAAAATGGTTGAGATAAAAAAAAAAAAAGAATTGCCAAAGATCTTAGAATTACTACAAATTTTTATTGGAACCAGACCGCCACTGTCCGGGTAGGTAACAAAAAAACCAAAGTTATTAGCATACTCAGAGGTGAAGATGCGTCCTATCGCTAACACTGTTCAATATAAAGTTTAGGCCAATATTTCGACAAAAAAAGTTTTGAATTTTTATATATTTTATTAGACTGCTAATTTCATTTTATACGCTTTGAAGTTAGCCGATTTTAAAAAGGAGTTAAATTGCGTGAGTTCTGTTGGTAGTTTTATGACACTCTTTAAACCGCGCCTTTAACATATTTGCAGTTTACAGTAGATTTTGTAGTTCTAAATTTACTTTCTAAATTATCTTTAGTTATAATTCTATGAAACACATCTAATTGTCTATCCACTTGAAAAATATTGTGCGTTCTGTTAGGAATTTATGCTACATTATTATTATTTTTTCTAATTTATAGAACCTGTCGCAATGCATTAATAATTGATTGAAAGACTAATAGCTTTAGTCATTTTGAATATAGATTATTATTGCCATTATATTCCCGTTGATACTTAACAACAACAACAACGTATATATGTTGCTAACAAGTGGTTGCAGATGATTAGAATGTCTTTTTTTATAGTTGTTTGGATGTGTAGATTGAGATGATTCCACGTGCCTCTCTTCTCGCTCGTCATAACGGGCTTCGTGATATTGGTTCCGCGACCGAACTCATCAATCAATGTTTGTACCGTAGCCGAGTTAATGAAACCAAAATTTAATTACGACCGCTTGTTAGAAAGGATACAACCCTCATTTGTGACCGTTGACCTGACCCCATTGCGAATAATTTACACTCCCGCATTCGTATTGTTTGCATACTCTTGGTTCAAAATAAAAATTTGAATCAATATTATTATTGACATAAATGTTTGCATTAAGTTACAAAGTATCTCATATTCAAATAGAAATTAGAAGTAATCTGAAGCTTGAAAAACATTTCAACGAATTGTAAATGATAACATTTCCGTTCAGAAATATTTGTATGGAATTATATTTTGCTTGAATCATTATAGTAAATTTCCATACTTATTATTTATGAATTTTATAAATATTATTTTAAACAAATTTTGATTCTAACATTATTAAATACGACCTATTCGTTTGAATAGTTTATTAATTTCCAATTATCAAAATTTTGGTATAAATTTGGTATTAAGATTGCATTGAAATAAATGTTCCACATAAATATAAATTTTTGTGTGGTCGGTCATATCGCTTTATGCGTTTTATTTCGTGCCTCAGATTGCCCTGATGTGTGTTTTTATTTGGACATAAAACTATAAAAGTGCCAACTTTTTCCGTTTATTTTCCTCCGGTCCCGATTCAACAGGATAATTTACATGTGGCTCCATATTCCAACACGCAAAACAAAACAAAAATGTTTCCAACAAAATAATAAAAAAAGAACCCTAATTAATATCATGCGGAAATATTTAAATCCGTTATGGAAAATAAACAATAAAATAAACTATTGTAGCATTGGTATAATCATAGCATTCCATTCCTCATTTACTGTCCGCGTACTGCACGAACACGCTAAGATTATGCACATGCATAACAGATAAATATTAACGTATGCATTGTTTGTTTAGTTTTGCCTGTGCGTAAATCGTCGCAATGTCTTTATATAGCTGTTCCTAAATAGGAATGGGGACTCCTTTTAATAATAATGGACTGCGTAGGATCTCCCTGTTTTGGATCTGATAAACCGCCAAACAAATTATTGCCGCATAATAAACAAATTAAAAACGAATTATTGCACGCTCGATGAGAACTACAAATTGGAATAAGATAAGGGGATATGAGTATGAAATACAACAGTTTTTTTGTAATTAATCAATATGTTATTAGTGTTCTATTGTAGATTTATAATTTGATTATAATGCAACGGTTATTAGAATGTATAATATAATTAATGCTTTTAATATAGAAATTTAAGATAAAAAGCAATTTAAAAATTTATTAACTTCAATAATATAACTATAACGTTTTTAAATTATCTTGATATAATTACGACGATAAAGACTTGTACTTTCTAAAAACAAGGCAAAATGAAGTAAAATTTTGAATCTAAAAAAATTTTTTGGAAGTGGTTTTTTTTATATAGATTATTTAAGAAATAGCAATTATAAACGCAGATACGGCCTGACTGTTTTTTATATTCTTTTCATAAATTTAGTACTGAGCTTATGTAAAGCCTTTCATAACATTTATATCTACGAAAATATCCATTAAATAGCTTATCTATCTATCTATGCATCAATTTTATCTAATATATTTTTATTTTTAATGAAACAATTAGTCTCTTGAATTGTAACAAATTAACCATTTTCTAACAGTTTTTAAATTTTAATTATTGCGGTCTGACTTCAAATGAAACTGATACTACCCTGATTAATATTTTTAGTATCATAATCGTTTTTTTTTTGCGGATTGGGAGGGAAAGACCTTGCAAAAGTGTCGGATTTATCCTTACAAGCGCCTACCAACTAAACTCAATGATTCCTAGAAGTTCGCACATTTGTGTGCAAGGACCTTCCTACTTTAGTGAAAATTGTTTTAATGGGAAAAACTCAAGAAATGCACATTGTGCCAAGCGAAGGAGAAACTGATTTTTTGCTTGATTTGCATGTTGCTACATGCTCTGACTCCTTATTATATTTGCTTGGCTATAATAACGCTGGAAACGGCGGCATTGCACGATGTTCCCTGTTTTACGTTTGATTCCAACACTTGAGATTGCATAGCTTGGTGAAAGACAGCATCTCTTAGGGAACTAGGGGTTGTGCCAGAAGTGGACGCCTTGACTTTAGTGGCCGGCCGGGTTCTGAACCCTTTGACCTTGGCGGTTGAAGACCCTGATGGCGCTTGATTTGGGGGGCCGGACGATTTTTTTTGAGTATTCTAACAGAGTAAAATCCTGCTGTGACGTTGCTCTCCTGCGAAGTCTACATCGCTGTTTTGTCGTTGGAGGAACTAGAGTCGACCGGTTTTTTGGCTGGCCTTTGAGGGAGATTTGAGCCGCAGTGGCTGGAGACGTGGGAGGCGGCTTGGATGCAGCAGCTGGGGAAGATGTTTTGATCTTTGGGACCTTGATGGGAGAGGTCTGTACCGAGGGTTTTGTTAGGTCAAGCTTGGTGGAGTGCTTGGCGATCAGCAATATAGGTGGCAGCGTTGGCGGCGGTGATGCTGGACGTTATGTCTTTGAAGATGTCTTTGCGCAGTGTGACGCTTTTATCTTCTGAAACTGAATGTATAAATATGACAGAATATTATTGTTTGTCAGTTTCTGGGTGGCGGAATATTTTGCATGTAGTGGTTCCATCTTGAAATAAGTCTGTATTAATTAATTAACAAGTTAATTCAGTTAATACAGTTGGATTAACAATTAAGACATCCTTAGTCGCTTTGTTGGTTATTGCAATTATAATTGCATTTGGTCCGGGCTTCGGGTTTGCATCAGTCGGGTGCTGATTCGGCTGCTAGCAATTGATTTCTTGTATTAAATCGTTTATTGTAAGCTGAATATTTATATTTTTTGTGAGTTTCTCTACTTATTTGACAAGGTTTTAGGGGTGGTCCGGCTGGATCGAAAAATTTACGTAACATGAGCGCACAAAGGCAGCGAACTTTTAACAACGTTTCTCTTTGAAAGCTTCCTCCGGCATTTTTTACCCAGTCCTGAATGGCAAGCGGGGTGACATTAAACAACCGCGCAACCGCTAGCGATGGTTT
This sequence comes from Tachinus rufipes, assembly GCA_963932245.1. NCBI lineage: Eukaryota > Metazoa > Arthropoda > Insecta > Coleoptera > Staphylinidae > Tachinus > Tachinus rufipes. The sequence continues at coordinate 18,440,782 of OZ010746.1, read as the reverse complement.
GATGCTTAAATACCAATACATTTTTTGAAAGAGGAAGAATCTAAAATTGCAATAGATTGAAGCAATTTCTGATTTTAACTTTTGTTTATGACCAGCTTTTGAAGGCCATTGTTGGGAAATAGGGTCGCGAAAAAGAGGATTAGATGTGTTTAGGGGTATAACGCGATTTCCTATATAAAATTTTTGATTTCATTGGGAATTCAAGTTTTGCCCTCATCAAGTTTTGGGTTTTTTAATATTTTTGCGATTTGATTTTTTTTTTCTGGTTTTTCAAGTTTTAGATGCTATTAGATTTATGTTGGTATAGAACTAACTATAGCAGAATTTTTTGTCAAGCAAAATTTTATGTTTTATTCAATTTCAGTTGTCTTTGATTGACGAGGTTTGCTTGAGGATAGTTAATGGCAGAGGTATGGTTTAAGCACTTTTACGTTTTGATGCTTTGATAAAGTTTTGCCTTGTGAACTACGATCTTTTAATTTATTTATTTAACTTTGGTTTATTTGTTTGATACATACTTCTAAGTTTTTTTTGTATGAGAAAATTTTACATTTCTAAAGCAACTTTTTTTTATCAATATAATTTTTTTAAATATTTTTTTTACATTTTTAAAGGTGTTTTTATCATTTTGTTTATGATGTTTTTTACGTTTAGCTTTATTCTTGTTTTTTTTGCTATTTGTTTTCTGTTAATTCATCATTTGCTGCAGTTGAACATTGGATGTTCTGACGTGTTTTAGATATTACAGTGCAAAGAATCGTTGTCTGGTGTCTTGTTTATTTTTTTGGCGTATTGTCTGAAAGAGCTATGACTTAACAAACTGCGTTACAGCAATATACTTTTCTAAATAGGAATTTTGTTGTGTTTTATATTTTGTTCTACGATTTTTGCCATGATTTTGATCTGGGTACGGTTTTTACTTTTGCAAGATTCTCTGCGTCTAAAAATTATAAAAGTTTTTTTCTTTAGTTATAATATCTATCAACCCACTTAAACAAGTCATAAGATTTTTGGGATGATGTAAAATAGCTGTATCTTTTTTTCCTTTTTTTTGTATTTTTTGGTTTTGGTAAGACTTCATAGGGCAATAATAACTGGGTAACTCTGTACAATATATAAAGACAGGTCTGCTTACTTTTTTGTGAGCGTAGTTGCTTTCTTTGATTTCTTTGTGCTTTGCTAGTAAAGTCTTGTACTATCAGGTCTTCACACTTTTTAGTGAAATTTTCTGCTTTTACTTATACTGCAATATTGTTTGTTTACACAATTACCGTAGTTTTATCACTTCACTCCAGGAATAGCATGTCATTGTAAAGAAAGTACGAGGGCGGAGTGAAAAGTTTCGTAAAATTGTTACAGAGAGCGCCACCATTGCAAATCCCAAATAACATATAACAGTAGGCCAAATTAAATTTTTCAGACAGATCTGTCATTTTGTTTAGTTTTGACAGCTATTGAAACCAGACAATTCATCGTATTTTTGCAAACATGGAAAAAAGTGTATTTTGTGTGTTAATTAAACATTATTTTTTGCGTGGAAAAACTATTACGCAAACTAAAACAAAGCTTATAAAATATTATGAGGACTCTTCACCTTCGATTAAAATGATTTACAAGTGGTTTACCGATTTCCGTTGTAATCGTACAAGCACAACTGATGCCGAACGTTCAGGACGCCCAAATGAAGTCACCACACCAGAAATAGTTGACAAAATCCATTATACGGTATTGCAAGACCGCAGAGTGAAACTGCGCGAGATAACTGAGATAGTAGGCATCTCAGATGAACGTGTGCGCAATATATTACACGAACATTTAAATATGATAAATCTATCCGCGCGATGGGTGCCGCGTTTGCTTACAATCGACCAAAAACGCACACAGGTAGGTTTGGCGATGTTAAAGCACAATAAAAAAGATTTTTTGCGTCGTTTCATAACTGTAGATCAAACATGGATCAATCACTATACTCCGAAAACGAAGGAACAGTCTAAACAGTGGATTTCTACTGGCAAATCTGCGCCGAAGAAGGCTAAGGCGGTTTTACCGGCTAACAAAGTCATGGCCACAGTTTCTCCAACCCTTTAAAATATCATATTTAATCATATTATTCGGAAGCGATCAAAAAATTAGAAAATTGTTAGACTAAGTGCATCGAGCTAAAAGGCCACTACGTTGAGAAAATTATATTGTTTGTTACATATTTACCAGACTTCTCACTCTGCTCTCGTATGTTCTATAACGCGGTGCCCAGAACTGAGTTTTGCGGGATTTTCAAGGTAAACTCCAAAGTAGTTTAAAGCATACAACTTCAGGCCATTAACTTTGTAATTTAGAAAATACTTTTCTACTTTTTCTGAATCGATAGAAAAAAATTCAATAAAGGTTGATCAACATATCTGATTATTTATAATTTTTTTGAAGTTTTTTAAAAGCTGTTAAAAAATTTATATTTTACATTTTAAGTAAATACGTTTACATTTTTTTAGAATGTTTTAAATCTTTTCTTCTTTATACAAAAACTTTTTAGAATTTTTTTTTAAGTTAAAAAAAATAATTGCTACAATTTTCTGTGATTTTTGGAGGGTTCTCAATTTTTTGTAGACTATTTTAGATTTCTTAACATTTTCTATTTAGTTAAAAAAATTTAAAGTAGTGCGTGTTGCAGTGGTTTGGGTATCCGACCGCTGCACTGAAGATTGTGGGTTCGATTCCTATATACCGTGATATATTGTTTATGCTCTCCTACTCTCGTCTTGTCAGCGTGGAGTTTTACGGGTAGAAACCTTTTCTGATGGAGTGATGAAATCTTTTCAGTGGTTTGGAACCTACTTTTTTGTAATGTCGCCAGCATTATGGGCAGAGTAGAGGCTACAACGCCAACAGTGGCGTATAATTGTCTGACGACGATTTAAATTTTTTTAAACTTGGTTTTTATGACTTTCTTGGTTGTTTCTAGTAACACTTATAGTCATACATTTTTGTCATAAAAATGTTTAAAATTTCTAGAATCTTGTTGTTTTTTTTTAATTCATTCAAAACACACTAAAGTTTTCAAAATTGTTTTAATATTCTAAGTAGCTTACAAGCTTTTTAAATTCTTTTAAATATTTTACTTTTTTGTGAGTTGTTAAAGATTTTTAATTTTTTTCTAAAAACAGAAGTAAAACTAAAACATTAAATGTCTGAACATTTTTTTACACTGTTGATTATCTTCAAGTTTGCCTTGATTTTGTCAAGCAACTCTAAAAATATTTGTTCATTATTTGCAAGAAATTTTAAAATTCTTCTTCTTACATTTAAGTTTGTTTTCACACTTTTCAAGAAATATACTCTTTGTATATATTAACTCTCAAAAGCTTCTATATATATTTTTCACAATTTCTTATGATTTTTTTAGATCTTTTAAAGTTTTCTAATCATGCTATTTGAATTCTAATTTTGCAACATTTTTGAATTAAGAGTTTCTATTATTAAGTTTTGTGGAGAATTTATCCCAGTGATCCCTAATGGTATGCATGAGCTTGATCAATATTTTGTGTGTAAAAAAGTACACTTAAATAATTCTATTTTGTCAACTTGTTTTTATGGGGAAAATGCCTAGACACGAACTCTTATGGGTAGTGTGCACCCGCTAAAAACTGTTTTATTGCGGGATCTCTTGTGCATTACTTTACGATGGACGTTGCCTATTTACCTATCTATCGGCTTTTTTCAATTTTTTATGTGTATAATGGTGCAAACTACGTATACTTTTTTCTATTTCTTCTTAGATGCTATTAGGTCTGACATCATATTTTCTACATTGAAGTTTAACTTGGTCTGGTTGGTGTAGTTTTTCATGATTCTTCCCACCTAGGACGCTTAAACAGGGTTTGTTTGACGTTGTCTGCTCTATTACAATAATTGCACTAATCGGTTTTTGTTTTTTTTTTGTTGTATAGATATTTTTTGAAACAATCGTGCCTTAAAAAAACCTGCGTGACAGATTTTAATTTCTTCGTATGATTTTCTTATCCAGGCTTAGATGTTTAGATTGTCACTTTATCTTGTTTTCCTATATTTTTTGCCACTTAGAGACTTTTTCTTTTGGTGTTGTAATGGTGCTATAATGTTTTGAGGCTTTCTTTAGTATAGGGCAATACGCCCTTAGTTACACATACTGCTTCTGTCTAGATCATGATGTACGCACTACATATCTTGTTTGACATTAGTTTTTGAATATTTGCTACTTTCTTTATGGCTATTCTATTTTCAGTTGCCGTTTGAATCTGTGAAAGAATCACACACGCTATTATTCTTCTTATTGAAGAGTAGGGCTTTCGATTTCTTGGTTTGTTGGATAGTTGAGTCTGTTTTGCTCATCAGTATATAGTTTTCTGCAACAACTACAGTCAGGGCTATGTTGTCCAGTTAGCGTCATTTTTTCTGGATGCTCCATTCTTAATAGGTTCTTGTAAAGGATGTTCCCCTGGGTTCTTTGCAATAGGATGCTACAATAGTCACTAAGTTTTTTTTTTGTAAGGCTTTCCAGCATTATTTGCCGCATGGCGCCGTTGGAAGCATTTTTAAAGTCAAGTGTTATGATAAAACTCAACTTTTTATGTTGTCATGCATATGCTGCAGGATGTTTAGCAAATTACGCTAGAGCTTTCACTATTTCATTGCCGACGTTTTATGTAACGGAACTATTTATCTACTAAGCTTCCAGTGTGCTTTATCAAGATTAGTTGTTTGTACAGTTTTTCTTTAACGTTCAAGAAGCATATAGTCTTGAATGCTGCCGAGTGGTCCAATGGTTTGTTACTTTTTCTAAGCAACACAAGCATTACCTGTTTTTAGTTGTTGAGAAATGTACCTCGGCGTGCTAGCTTGTTGCTCATCTCTAGTACGTAATCAGGTTTGCTATGTTTTTAGAATTTTTAGTGAAGTATTTTCTTGACCAGGTGCTTGTTGAAATTTACAGGTGTTTTGAGAAGAGGTGTTTGACAACCTCTTTTATCATTGGCATTGGCATTTGAGGTTTTGGAGTGAAGTTAATTGGTTGCTTTTCACATATAGCTTTCCAGTACGTTTTGTTTGTCACTTTAATGCATTTTTCTCATATCAGTATCAGCCAGTGTATGTTGCGTTTTTGTTAGTTTATTTTTTTAATCTGTCAAAATATCTTGGAGTAAATGTTTTTTTTTTCTTCTGTTTGTCTTCTAACTTAAAAATAATGCAGTTGTGGTTACTCAAGGTTTTTTTGTTGCTTACTTTTCACCTTCCAAAATTAATTTTTATTTATTCCGCGCATGGTTAGTTCTAGTATTGAGAAGGACTCCATTTCAGTCTTTGTTTATGCATATAATAATTTTTTTCTGCTATCTACTTAATCACAACTCTTTTATCTAATTAACTTATGAACTTTTATTTTATTGTACGGACTAGGCATTACAATCTTCTACAATTATTGATTTGTTTTTGCTTTTTTTGATTTTGAAGAGTATCTTTTCTAGATTTTCTATTTTTCTGTTGGGAAAGCGCAACAGCTAAACGTTGTGAAGTTAGCAGTTTTGCTGTACAAAAATTCAAGTCTAGAGCCCTGTTTTTTAATTACTAGTTGTATGTCTATTACTTTTATAGCGGTGTCTAGTTTTTTTATGCGTTAATTTGTAAGTACTTTATTATGTTGGAATGACAACAAACATCAGGGACAGAAGGAAGTTTAGTTTCTGTTGTTTGGACTCTTTACGCTTTCCAACTGGTGTCTATTTTTTTACATTGTTTACAGTAAGGTTTGTTTTTGGGCGCTTTGTGGTTTTTTTGCCACATTTTACAAATAATTTTTTTTGTCTGGTTTCTTGCAGTGAGCTTTTTCATGCTTATATTCCTAACATTTAAAACATTTTACTTCTTTTGCTCTTTTTATAATTCTGCAGTTTATCTAACCAATATTGACTTGTTTCAGTGTTTCAATCTCAAATGTATTTGGTTTGGTTTTTAGGGACACGGAGATGGCGTGTCTTATATTTTGTTCAGATGATATTTTGTTAAGGTCTTTTATGTGTAGTACATTTTTGTTGGTAAGGCGAAATATTATTGCCTCTGGAAGTTTTTCTTTGATTTTGTTTCTTAAAGTTTCCGCTTTTTTAAGAGTATTCAACTTCTCATCATCTTTATTTTTTTTCTGCTCTAGTTTTGTTAGAGTTTACTTAGTTTTTGACAATCATAAGTAGTTCTGCGTAGAACACATTTTTCATACTAATTAGTACTGCTTCTTTTCTTGGTTTTTTGGTTTGTTTAGTTGCGGCCTGCTGAACAGACCTTATTTCTCTAATTTAACCAGTTTTTTGCTTCTTCTTTAGTTTTTAGATCTTGTTTGGTCTTTTTTGTAATAAATAAAGTGATTTAAACGTTTGTTTTGAAGAACACATTTTTTAGTATTTTAGGAATCATAGTCTCGATCACTCTTTTATTGTCTGAGACGGGTACCCCGTATTACCGGGCCTCTTAAGTACGGTACATTTGTTATCGGAACTTTTTAGATACCATTTTGAGCTAATAGTAGACTTGTTTCCATTTTTTGCTAGTTTTGTGTTAGGTTCTATTAGATGAAGAAAAGAAAGAATGAAAGGTTGTTTGTCTACTTAGCTCGCGTTACCTAATAGCGTCGGTAACCGAAAAAGATCTGTAGTTTAACGAAGAGTTTGTCTAAGGGAGGACGTCAGTTCAAATAGGAAGAGGAGCGGAAAGTGATGATAATCTCACTATCAAAACAGGGCTACCATGCAATGGGACCAAGCTATTTTGCCCTTTAAACTATCTGTATGCATGAATACGATCATAACTTCTTATGAGTACTCTTAAATAATTTGAGTTTTTCAGTTATAGCATATTTACGAAATAGAAATGGTATGAATTTATATATATAAATATGTGGAATAACACTCGTCTATGCTTTTGATTGAACTACAAATTAGCATTGCTGTACTGAATAGTTACGTATTAATCCTTTGTTAATGACTTTGTTAATCATTAAAATCAATTTTTTTTTGTTTCAGGTGAGTTTCGATATTTGCTAATTTATCAACCAGCTTTCAAAAGAAAAATAATTTTTTCAAAGGTTAGTAATTTATTCGAAATATTATCAATACGCATTTGTTAAATCCCTGGCGGATATGTAGGTGAAACTAGTCCATATTACACACATTTTCAGTTCATGCATTACGCATGGGTTGTAGTAAAAGTATTTCACAGGGGAGATGAAACCCGAAGCGTCCTACTTTCAAAATTTAACAAGTGATATTGCAATATTTTGTTCAAATATAAAAAAAATCCTTTGTGAACAATAAAATATTTGAAATTATATATGTATTAATTACGTCTGGATAAAAACAGCTTTGCAGAAGCACGAATGCAAATCGTGCACAATGCAAAAACCGAAGAGTAGAGAACAACAAAAGGATTAAACCCAAACGATTCTTGAGATAAATGCATGATGTGCACGTGATCCGTCTACTGCCTGGCAAAGCATTGTTAATACGTTCGCATGTCGTCACATGGACTATTGTAATTAATCAGTGACTTCGTTAGCGGTTGGAATACGAATTATAATTAAGAGTACGCGCGTGATGATCGCGAGGATGATTTATGCGCCGGCTCCCACATTAAAACACGCGTGTAAACCATCCCTTTCCTTCAAAATGCATCTGAAATAATAATAAAAATATGGTGGCTGCAAACCGATCGTGGGTAAAATTTAATTACTACAAGTTACTTATAATTAACTGAATCGAGGCAATAAATCACCTTTAGATAACTTTTGCTTTCGTCTTGTTTTACGCATGTAATCATTTAATTGGTAATCTATACGTCCCGGACGGTTTTCCACGCATTATTTATAGGTCCCTAATTATATATTTTATTATGATATTGTGTGATGGGCACGGCCCGGATGCTGAAGGATGTATAAATCAGGAATTATCAAGGGAACATTCCATTGACGTTCAATGAACTAAACTATTATGAAACGCACCAACACTAGTGTGTAATGTTTGTCAATTCTATGTATACTATAGTATACGAACATAATAATTTAATATTCTTTAGCTTGTCACAATTATAAAGAAGTTTTATTGATTTATTACATTAAATTTATGAGTTAAATTGAAAACCAGCTATTAAGCTAAACTTAACTGTTTCTATAAATATGAAATAGATACATTATTATTATTATTTAATACCATATATATTTTAATTTATTGCCTATCGGTTTTCAGCTTACATTTAATGTGATGAGCACTGCAATTAGAGACTAAAGCGGCTCCTAGACGTTCAATATTATATTCAATATATTGCACAATCATTGATATTATACAATAATATTCACCGTCTGTAAATCATATTGAAGCTATAACTAAGCAATGGTCACACAACTTGCTTTATTTTATTCCACATGTTGACTGCAGAAATGTCAGTAAATAACAATAAGTTTGTGCAATTATATTGCAACGTATAGGTGGTCCTAGCAATATATTGTGCAATAGATTGTTTAATATTATTGATGATAATATTGATAGTCTAAGGGCATGAGTAGCTCTTACTTGTGTCTGCATTTTTAAGTACTGTGAATTAGGTTAATACAATGATAGTAAGCTTTTAATCTAATTAACACTCTTTATTAATATTTGTTGGACACGATATTCTTTAGTTTACTTAAATAATTGGTCACCTGTACTCTTAAGAATAATATATATTTATTGCTTATTTTGTTACTTTTTAAATTAGTTGCTTTTGCATTATTAAAATTTTATAAAAATTAGTTATTTCTATAGACTAGACAAACAAAATATCTTTGTTTTTCTGTTGATTCTTTGATGTTGAAGCATCCACGTTTTTTTGTCGACTCGCTCTTGCAAAATCTAAATTGCTGGTCGGAGAGTTAACTTCTTTGAATTTGGGTTTTAGTGGGAGAATGAGTTTTCTTATTGAGAGTGTTTTCTCAAAATTGTTGTTATAATTTGGAGGTCCCGGAAACCAGAAAGTGGTTTTTGTCTACCTGAGGAGGTGCACGACGCACGTCGAAGTTTTTACTTTGCTCACAGTGGTTATATACTAGAGATTGTTTTTTTTACGCACTATAAAAATCTTTAAAGATAGAAGGTGTTTTCTTGAATATAGACAGTGTTTTATCCTGCTCTTGAGTTAGGGCAACTTTGATTAACTCTGGCTGTTTTAGGTACTCTAGATGAGGGCTTGGAAGTGGATTAGCAAAACATTTTTTGTTTATCTTGTTTTGAAGGGGTTTGGGCTTGGAAGAAGGTTAGCTTTTTCTGCAACAGCCAACTACGTCTTTTATTTTCTTTTGACGTTGGCAGCGCAGAGTGCAATGGATTGTGGTGCAAGGTCTGGGGTTGTGTGTTGCGGTGTATTGGCTGTCCGCTCTTGTTTAAATGTTATGAAGGGACCTTGGTGTGGCTTTGTTGTTTTTATCTAAGTCAGTTAGTATCTGTGACCATAAATGACCATGATACTGTAAAAAATCTCGACTTTTGGCCTGAAGGTGTGTACATGAAATTTTTTTCACGCGGTACCGAAGTGAAGGCAACTTTAAAGATTTCTGAAAACAAGTGCGATTAGGAACAAATAAAACAATTTAATTTTTTATGTATTACCGAAAACAAAGGACAAAGCATTTTTTTGCCGGATAGTTATTTAATGTGTTTACTGATTTTTTGTTCAGAATTTATTTTGTACAAATGTGTTAGACTCAATTAAATTGACCTGGAAGTTGTTTTTTTTAATTATAATTTACACATGTTTTTGGAAGAGAATGTTGAAAGTTTTATGTAGTGTTATACTACATCATGCAAACAACAGGCGTACATGAAGCTTTGGATGTACAAGCTTATAGTATGAATGCAATTTAAGTTGTAAACGACTGGTGGAGCAGTTGACAGTTAAATTAGTGGTTTTGTTTGCTTGCGAGTTGAGACTTGACTAAAGTAATTTTTGCGTTTGGTATTTTACCTCTTACATTTTACTAAACTAGGAAAATACAGAAGGGTTGCTTGAGATGCAGTGACTTGTCCAAGATTTCCTGTAAGGTTTGAACTAACATGCGTTGTAGGAGCAGGCTGAATTTTACTTTTCTTGCTCGTTTTAAACTTTTGTTAACTAGATAGCTATATAAAGAAGCCTTGTGCTTGTTGTTGGCACTGGCACGCAGAATAGAAAAGCACCTTGTACCCGAACTACCGGAGACGTTTTGTCTGCACTGATATGGTGAGACCAGAAATCTTAGAAACGGAAAAAAAAATCTTGTTTTTGCGAGCTGTACAGCATTTTACGTTTAATATTTTTGGAATTTGTTTGCGCCTAGTGCTAAAGATGCATTTAGGAAAGTTGTTGGTGGTGGCAATTTTTTTTTGACAAGGATGATCATTAACCAGATGCAAAATGTTCTGAATGTTTTTCTACCAAGTTTGTGGTTTCTGTTTTAGGTTATGCTGCTGGACGTTATTGTTGCCGCTGATGACGATAATGAAAGTGCGGAGAGCTAATCCAGATTTATCTGCAGAGTTTGTTGATTGTTTTTTTTTACATCTAGGTGGCTATAAGGTATGACGATTTAGTTTAGATTCGGCTTTAGTACCTTTTCGATGCAAAGGGGTTAACCATTGCCTGTGGTCACGTTTGGTGTTTTGATATTGACTGTAAGCAACTTTTACCGATAAAAACTTGGCTGTGTTTAGCTGGTAGTTGGATATTCTATACGTTACTTGGATATTGCAATGGTTGGATGATTGCTATAAAACCTGTAGTTTGTTTGAGCAGGCCACATAACTGCTCAATTTTTGCTAAGTTTGCTTATGAAATTGATTATTCAGTTAAAATAGTAAATGTTGTAAAACTATGTCAAAGGGTAGTAGTCCCAGTATGGCCGTTGACAACTTCATCCGTAGTTGTTATTTGCGAGATGTATTAGTGATGATACTTAAAAATGAATGGTACAATTACCATTGTCACCTGGCTTGAAGGAGAGTTTCAAATATGGAGACAGTGGTTATATTTGGTTAAGTCGTGCGAGTCTTATCTTCCTACAGTATTATGTTTGTATACCAAAAAAAAAATAACATTGTCAAATTTTGGTGCCGATAAATTGAGTCTAAATGGTGTTGCAAGCGCTAAAACTACCAAAGAAGAAGTAACATTGCCCAAAATCAACGTTAAATATTTATGCTTTTTTCCCAGATTTTGGGTGATGTAGTAGATTACCTTCTCTTTGTTTTTGTTGATTTACATTTTCAGATTTCTAATCAGAGAGACTTGGTCTAGCTGATTTTACCGTCCTAGTCTTCTATTTAATTGATCTTTTTTAACTTTTTCTTTATTTTGTTGCTTTTTTTAAGCATTTTTGTTTTTCTTTTACTGCATTATTTCTAGAAAAGTAGTAGTTCTTTTGGATTCTGGTGAGAATTTAAAGTTTTTTTTATTTATGGATTGCTTTACTCCATATTGGGTATAGGATTATAGAGCTTAAAAGTCTTGGTACTAATGCTGGCGTGAACTTTCACTTTTGTAAGTTACCTTCCGCTGTATAGAATCATTCCTTTTGCCTTTTTGTTGGCTAGTCTTAGGCTTGAGGTTAGTTTGGTTAAATCTTCGATTGTTTGGTATATTTTTTCATTGATATCGTTCTTAGTTTTTCCACGTGCAATTTTTTTAGTGTTGTATTTGAAGCCAATGGTTTTCCTGGTGTTAATTGTTAGTACCTGGTCGTATAGGATGTTGCTGAGAACCGGACTTAATACTGAACATTGCTCAGCAGACTTTTTTAATCGATTAAAATTGATCTTTTACTGAGATAGTTGTTTGTTATGTTGAGTTTATTGCTTACTTTTTGTTTTGTATATGCTGCTTCATCTGACAGAGTTAAAGACGTTTTTGATCTCAAGCGTTACCAATGCGCAAAGTTGCTTGCTTTTATATGACTTTTTCTTGACTTTATTAATTTTGCTTATGGCATCTATTGTTGATTTGCTTTACCTGAAGCCATATTGCTGATCAAAGAGCTTTTTTTAGGTTTTATGTTTAATCCGATCTTGGTTTTGTCTATTTTCACTTTTTTGAAATTGTGCTGCTAGTTAGTAGTACATTGATTTATTAGTTAATGAACTTTTTCCAAATATGCCACTACCGAATACGCCTTGTACCCGAACTACTGGCGACGTTTTGTTTGCACCGGTATTGTGAGACCAGAAATCTTGGAGATGTTAATTTTTATTTTTTGCAAGTTACACAGCATTGGATATTAATTTTTTTGTAATTAGAACTTGAACGCATTAAAGCATTTTTTAATTAAAAATATTTTTTGCTTTTTTACTACAATGCTTCTTTTTTAGTTTGTTTTTATTTTTGTATTTGTCTATTATGCGACTTACAAGTGACATAGGTTTTTATTACTTTCAAAGACAAAAAAATTGGATTATAAACCAAAGAGGTGTTTCACACTTTTTATTGGCAGAAGTTGCTGTTGAACGGGATGGTTTTTGTTCATATTGGGAAAGAGTATTTTGACACGTTTTAATGTGGCTGGAATATTTTGGTTGATCGATGTGTCTTGGGCTGCTATTGGATTTTTATTTGCAATATCTTAACAGTTTTTGCAAATTCTTTGTTGGCGAGCGGTTGCTTTGTTTTAGAGTTTGCTTTGGCTGATGAGGCAAACAAAATATTTAAAGAGTGTTTGCATTGCGTTTAATTGTGTGATGCTCTGCTGATTGAGTAAAGCTCAATCAGTTGTCTTAACTTTGAAATTTTATTAGAAGATGTTTTTTAAATATTTGGATATGAGGTTCTATTTTTTTTTAAGAAAATAGTCTATAAATAGAAGTATTTATTAGTATACTAGAATGTAAGTGTTGCGGGGTTTAAAAAGTTTAAAATACTAACTAAATACAAACTTGTTAAGGGCCAGGTTTAGACGGGGGTTTCTAGTGTAGCAAAAGGTTTATAGTTTTGCACAATGTTTTTGAACTTGCAACTTCAAAGCGCCGGGGTACTGAAGATGCAAGGTTTTTTGCCAGTTTGGAATTGTTTTCTTTGATGACTGAGTCTGGGTTCTTCTGCAGATTTTGCCGATTGGTTGCTTTTGACATCTAAAAAAATTAGTTCTGTTCAGCAGGTATTTGGATGTTATATACGCTATTTGGATATTGCAGTGGTTGGATTATTGCTTTAAAAGCTGCACAGTTTGTTTGAGCAGGCTACATAGTTGCTCAATAGTGCTGAGAACTGCAGATTTTGCCTAGAAGAAGAATTTGCTAAGTTTTGAATGCAAACGGATTGGCTGTCGTCAGGTCGGTTGTGTAATAGGTACTTGGATGTTCTATACGCTAACTGCACAACGCAATGGTTAAGGTTGTTGATTATCAAATATAGAGTTTTTTTTAAGCATTCTACATAGTTGATTGTTGTAAAACCGTGGAGGTGGTAGTCTTGGTTTGCCTGTCGATGGCGTTTTTGTTCCGTAGATGTTAGTTGCGAGTTGTATTACTTAAATGACTTAATGAATAGATAAGTTGGTACATTTGGTTTTGACTTGCGTGACCAAGTCTAACTTCTTTCGGTGCTGGTATAAATCATTTTTTTTTTTAATTTTTGAAAGTTACTACCAGAGCATCATCTTCATGGTTTCTGTTGATCCACATCTGGTCCAATCGCTCATGTTTGTATTGATTTTTATTTTGCTGCGTTTTTTTTTTTACTTCTGCGATTACCTGCACTGTCTTTAGAGAGATGATACGGTATCTACGCATACTCTTAATCCAGCACTGTTTTTGAGCACAATAGTATTTTTTTGCTCTTGGTCTGTCTACCTTGAGCATATCCTTTTCAGGTGCTTTTCTTGATTGTAATTTTTGCTTGAATACTTGGTTCTGAAGTAATTCATGCTCATTGAGCGACAATTTTTACTTTTTATTTTTGTATAGATTTATCACTTTTGTTTTTTTTGTTGGTCAGTTTGAGTCTTAGGCTTGAAGTTTAGTTTGGATATATCTTTGATTGTCTCTACTGTTTTCTGATGTTAATTGTTAGTATCTAGTTGTATAGGATGTTCCAGAGAACCGGACCTAGTACTGAACCGTGCTGTACACCGCAGCTACTCTTTATTTTTATTTTCTTTGATTGAGATTGATCTTTTACTGAGAAAGTTACTTAATTTTTAATGTCAATAGTTAACAGAGCGCAAAAATCTCTGCTTCTGTATTACTTTTTTTGATTTCTCTCAGAATCTTCTTAGTTTTGCTCATAGCATCTGTTGTTGATTTGCCTTTCTTTAAGCCATATTGCTGATACAGATTTTTTTTTTTTGGTTTTTTATCTAGTCGAGTTTTGATCAGTTATTCTAGTAGCTTACCTTTTAATAGACAGATCGGTCTGTATTCCTTTTAGTATCTTTTTTTAATGAGAATAAGTTTTGTCCGTTTGCACTTTTTTGAAATTAAGCCAGTAGTTAGGCATTGATTTATCAGTTCCAGAACTTTTTCCGGACATACTGTCACCGCGGTCTGGAATTTTGTCGGGGCTGGCTGCTGTCTTGTTTGTCTTTTTTGTACTTTTTTTAAATTTTTTTTTTGAGAACAGCGGCAAGTTCTTTTTATTGACACTGATGGGAGGTTTTACAACTATAATATCTTTGGGGAACAATTTTTTGGCGATTTTTAATTTTAGTCCTGGCTACACAAATTTTTTTTTTTTGGTTTTTCCGTTTCACTAGTAAACCTGCTTTTTGTCTTCTGTTTCTTGATTTAATTTGTTTTTGTCATAGTGGTATTGTTTGTTAAGTAGGTTGTTCACTTTGCTTTCAAACTCTACGTTTTTACCTACTTTTCTATTCTCCAGTTTTGATAAGTTGGATATTTTGGATATTAGCTTAATGTAAATGTTTTGGTGAGGGTTTATATTTAACTAATTGCTCAATTTTTAGTTTTTAATTGGTCAGACGTATTGGCAGATGTTATTATGATGTTGATAACCGCTTTGATGGTCCTTCTTACAAAGGTTGGGCTGGTGCAGACGTTTTGGACGGTCCGATCCAGCTCCGCTATTCATTCTAGCAGGATGATTCATGATTTGTCTGTTTTTTATGGATTTTAGAACTAAAAATTGCTGTTGAAGTTTTTCAAATAGAATTTATTTGTTGTAGCTTTAAATACTGTCTCCTAGGAATTTAAGATATTTTTTAAAGTATTTAATGGGTATGTTGAGAAAAACTTACTAGAAGTAAATTACTGTGTTGTCTGACACTATAAAAGTGAAGCCTTTATTATTCGTTTTTGGTCCGTGGGTTTTGATATTTTTAGTTTAGATTATGTTTTAATCTGAGATTTAGACGGCTGTGACCCACCCACCTACCCAAGTGGAGTGACCTACCCACCTACCCTAGTGTTAGTTATTAGGAGGTTGAATATCATTATCTTTTCTTGTGACAAAGTGTCTTGCGAAGTTTACACAGAAGGCAAACTTCTTGTTTTTTGACGACGGATACTTGGGTGGGGTACTTCATATTATGATAACGGCTTAGTAGTTTGAAAAGGAGTGACCCACCTACCCACCCAAGTGTTAGTTTTTAATAGGTTGGATATCACTATCTTCTCTTGTGATAAAGTGCTTTTTGAAATTTACATAGAAGGCAAACTTTTAGTTTCTTGACGACGGACACTTGGGTGGGTGTGTGTGGTACTCCATATTATGATAACGAGTCAATAATTTGAAATGGAGAGACCCATCCATCCACCCAAATGTTAGTTATCAAGAGGTTGGATATCACCATCTTCTCTTGTGAGAAAGTGTCCTTTGAAGTTTGCACAGGAGGCAAAATACTAGTTTCTTGACAACGGATTCTTGGGTGAGTTGGTGGGGTACTCCATATATTATAACGGGTTAGCAGTTTTAAATGGAGTGAGCCACCTACCCGCTCATGCGTTAGTTATCAAAATGTTGGATATTACCATCTCGTCTTGTGACAAAGTGACTTCTGACGTTTGCAGCGGAGGCAAAGTATCTTGACGACCACACATACCCAAGTGTTAGATATCAAGAGGTTGGATATTGTCATTTTTTTTGTGATAACGTTACTTCTTACATGTGCAGAGGAGGCAAACTTTTTGTTTTAGACGACGGACACTTGGGTAGGTTGGTAAGTAGTTTTAAATAGAGTGACCTAACCACCCGCCCAAGCTGCAGTTCCTGGAGCGTAAGCATGAAGCTGCTTTGTAAGCGTGCGGAAAGTTTTTGCACAATTTTGATCTGCAAGTTGGGGGAGCGTACGCTCCAAAAAGTGTGTACTTGGGTACAATGTCGACATTGAGATTTTTTTATGTTGGTGCTGTTATTTACTTACAGTTTTGTTGTTTTATGGAAAACTTTTGGTATACTATTGTCTAGTGTAAAGTAAGACTTCCATCTTGTCATATGTTATCTCGACATCAGTTTTTGTTTGATAACTGGGAGATTGCGGAGGTTGGGTTTTTAAAAAGCGTCTTTGAAACTACTTTTGGCTTTAGTTTAGACTAACCAAGTTCCATTCTCCATATTTGCTTGATGACTAAGACTTTTTTTGTTTTTTGGGTTCTTTTTGTTTTTGTGGGTTGTCTATGTGTTGTTCTTTTGGGTTCAAAATTCTTCATTTGTGGAATGTTTTTTTTTCTGACGTGAATGCCAAATTTTATCACATGGTGTTACCTTGTTTGGATTTTGGATTGCTACGATCTTGATACCATTTTTGACTGTGTTCTCTCTTATTTTGGTAAGTTTCTCATACTTTTTTGCGTTGTTGTCCGTGGTCGCTATTCTTACGATTATTTTGTGGTTTGTTACGTTGTCGTGAAACAAGAAACCTTGTGTTTTTGTTAAAAATAATTATTTTATACTTGTGTTTAATGTTGGTTAGTTTTTGAAACTTGTTTCTTGTTTACTTTTGGAAACTTTTCTGTCCATAGTACTATATGGCACTATGATTCTGTTGAAAACTGGTTTTGTGTTTTAATGGATGTGCTTTTCTATTTATAACGCAGCCATAAAAAGCATTTTGTTAACTTAAATCTACCCGATTCAGAACTCATTTTATGGCAAGTTATTTGATATACTTACTGATCTCTTGCTTAGAAGCAATCTGTTGAATCTTGGACTAACTAACTAACTTGGGCTGCAAAATGTGACTGCGATACATTTTATAGGTGTTTAGACTTTTTGATTAAATATCAGAATCAAACTTTCAAAGCCAGCCAGACCACCTCTTTAACGTAAAATAGATCTTAAAAAACTCTTAAAACCAAGAACTGAGAACGGCGGTAATAACGGATATTTGCTGAAAATTCGAAGTCAACATACCTACAAACATAGAAGAGGAAGAAACTACTGGTTTATGGGACAAAGTGTCAGATATCCTGATGGGCAGCACAGAATAAGCAAAAATCCGAAAACAAACATGGATGACGAACGAGATTCTAATGTTAATGGATGAAAGACGCAAACTCAAAAAAAGCGACGGAAGCAGCTACAAAAACACCCAAAAAATAATAAGAAATAAGTTAAGAAGAGCAAAGAACGAATGGCTAACGCGGGAGTGTAAAGAAATCAAACAACTACAGACTCTGCACGACAACTTCAATCTACATAAAAAACTAAAAAAATAAGCTGGGGTTTTCCAAAAAACCAATTTCTCTACGTTGGCAAATCAGAAAAATAAAATAATCCTAGGCATTGAGGAGAAAAAATAGGTATGGCAGAGATATATTGAAAATCTATTTGCAGACCAACGACCAGACAATACCACAGAGACAAATATTAACCGGATAGGTCTGTCAATTAGCAAAAACAAAATTGAAAGAGCTATAAAATCAGCAAAAAACAATAAAGCTTTAAAACTAGAAAAAGTCCCAGTGGAAATACATAAACTAATAGATGAAAAAGGCATAGACGTATTGTACAATATCTTCAATAAAGTGTATGATACCGGTCAGTTTCCCAACCAGGGGATTTTATCAACGCTCATACTTTTACCTAAAAAGAAAAAAAAAAGACCACAGTCTCATTAGTTTTATGAGTCACACCTTTAAGTTGTTTTTCGGAATAATTCAGAGGATATATCGAAAATGTGAACAATTGGCGACACGCAGTTTGGATTCAGGAAGGGACTAAGAACAAGTGAGGCAATTGTTGCAACACAAGTACTAGTACAAAATTGTTACGACCAGAGAAAGCCCGTATATCTTTGATTTATAGATTACAAAAAGGCTTTTGACAAAGTGCAACAACACAAACTTATTGATATCCTGAAAGAATTAGACATCGATCAAAAAAATATTAGATGTATAGAGAGTCTATACTGGAGGTAGCTCATGTAACACTAGAAAACGAGAAAACCAGTGAAATTAAGATCTGCAGAGGAGTGAGACAAAGATGTATTATGTCACCTCTATTGTTCAACATATATTCTGAGAACGAATTTCTGGAAGCACTCATGGACCTAGAAAAAGGCATGATCAACGGTATATGGCTAAACAATATACGTTATGCAGACGACACAATACTAACCGACAATAACTTAGAAGATTTCCAAGAACTGGTCAACATAGTAGTTAATCAGAGCCAACTCATGTGACTAAACATAAACCAAACAAAATTTTTTTTGAGAACATGTTGGACAAAAGGCTGGTCATCAGACACCAAAATCAGGTGCCGAATTAGTTACGCACGCAATGGATTTATAAAATACAGAGAATTCTTTACTAACACCGAATTTGATCTGAACCTCCGAACAAGATTTGTCAGATGCTATATGTGATCTGTGCTTCTCTATGGTACTGAGGAGTAGACGATGAAAGTAACATCAATGAACAGAATAGAAGTCTTTGAAATGTGGTTCTACCGCAGAATGTTTAAGATTTTATGAACCGCGCGATTAACCAACGAAGAAGTCCTGCGACGGGCAAACAGAGGTTGTGAGCTGTTGACTTCGATAAAAAGAAGGAAAACTGCATATTTGAAACATGGCATTTAAAATTAGAAGTTTGATATTTTACAGCTTATTATCGAGGGCAAAATCGAAGGAAAGAGGGGAATCGGAAAAAAGAAGATGTTGTGGCTGAAAAACATAAAACAATGGACGGGACTGAGGACTATCGGAAGTCTGATCCACACAGCCAGGAATCTCGAAAAGATGAACCATATTGTTGATAACATCCATTAATGGATAATGGCATAAGAAGAAGAAGGTTAAAAGATTTTGACATGGGTTTTTCTACATTTTGGAAGGTTATCTGTGCTTTGTTGAACTTGTAAAACGTGTGCCTTCTTTTTTATAGTTTTTAATAAAGAACTATTTGTTTGCATTGTATTCTATGTGGGACTGCAAGTTTATATCAAACTAATAATAGCCTGGGCGGGTAGTGCAATGTCGCAAGTATTGTTGCTGTTGGCTTTGGTAACTTCTGAGGTTGGAACCGATTAGTGGAGAGGTCGACGACATTAATGGTTGTTGTCGGATCTTGTTGCGTTTTGAAGGTACAGTGTTCTTCTGGTTTTTGATCTAGATGTACCGAGGCTTCTCTATAAAGCTGGCTGAGAAAAAAATGCTACTTACAAAAAATAAATCATAATAAATATGCATCTATTTCTACAACTTTTAAGATGAAGGCATCATCTATCTGCAGATTTTAGTTTTACTCGTCTGAAGTGCTGGGGGAGGAGGGAAATTAAATTGTAGTTGCTACGATGGTCATTGAAACTTTCAATAAATCTGCATCAATTTTCTCAATTTTATGGAGGCATCACTTGTTTGGCTATGAAATTTTTTTGAAAATTATTCTAGAACAAAACTAAAAAGCCCCGTTTTTTGTTAATATTATTTAAGAAATGATTAATAAGATTACTGTTAGTTTTATATAAATATAGACATAATACATCAGTAGGAAGCGCTAGTTGAGCCGACACTAGTAATGAATAAATTAGTTTATTATTATTTGGTTATCTACTACAAATTTTCATTTTGTTGCTGTTAACATCTGCTATTTGAAATATATAAATGGAATGCAATAAAGAGTAATAACTAAATATTACATTGCTACACAAAAGCAGCACGTACATTGTATCACAATATTTCTATTGCCTTTTGGGATGAATAATAGGCAACCACCGTAAAATAATTACATTACGATTTAATGCCTGCAAAAACATTTTTACGCGACCATAAAATGCGTGCGGCATTTTTATGTCCCGTTTAATGTGGGGGCGGCGTATTTAATATTCAGGCTAATTGCTTCCAATAATGATCGTTACCATTAAAAAAATAAAAAATAGATAAAAATCAATTTGCCTTGTCTTCTCGCTCACATTAAATTATGCAATAGAATTAAGGACCGATTCACAAAGTCGCTCTTTGATGTTTAAACGCTCGTCTTACACGCGGTTGGGTTCTATAAATGCCTTTAATCATTTATATGTTGCGACGGGGGCATTTTTCGTGGAAAGGTCGCGAACCGTGCCGGGCATTTTAAAGGCGAACCTTTTATGCATCTCAAATTGTAATAAAGGACGGAGTCAAAGGTTTTTCCACTCAACAGTATGATATTAATGCTTCTATAATGTCAGCCATCCCCTTCGTAGACTGCAAAAAACATATATAAAATGAGGGTAATAATCATTAATTTGAGCTCTGTATTGTAGTGAAGGGAGTTGTACTGATATCATGTATACTCCTATTAGGTCAAGCGTAAAAAAATTTAGATGCAAATATGAAAATCCAAACAGACCACTGGGAGTGGAACGATAAAATAAAAGTTAAAACAAATTTAGTAATTAATAAGTCCAAAATGATATTTTAATAATACAAATATTAATTTAGCTAGGGTTTATTTCAACGGCCTTAAATTGTTTGATATAATATTATTTTTTTAATGTATTTTATGTTGAGTTATTCTACTTTGGGGTTGGTAGTTTGAAAGACATAACAGACAGTATATTAAAATGAAACTTTAGAAATGTAATTTTAAAATAATGGGATTTTTTTATATCCTAACAATAACTGAGATAAATCTGAGTTTGCTTATGCGAGGAGGAAATGGAGACACTTTATTAACGTATTTCAATGCATTAAGGGGGTTGGTTTGTTGTATTTGAATTCGTGCATAGTTTTATTTTTATCACGATGGGACAAGAGGCCGCACAATCATCGTTCATGTTTGTTGCGCATTGTGGCCGGAGGAAGCATGAGAACGGTTCCGCAAACATCGCCGTGGAGTGGGCCGCCCGCTGCGTCCAAGTGCTCCCATACTCTCTCCCATGCTACACCGGCGGGACTTCTTTAGACGCGATGTGAAATATGTGATGTATGCACATAAGGCGAGCCTTTATGCGAGAGGGCCTCGTTACCTGAGAGCAGGGATTATTCCATTTTTAGCGGATTTATTTATATATGGCTGGGGAGTGAGATTAAAATTAAAATTAAAATGCAAGAGAGGAATTGCGCTTGAATTCTTTAAGATGTCTTTTCCTTGGCACAAAAGGGGATAACATGGTCTGGTTGGTCATAGCCTTTTTCAAATTAAATTGCAGGGAATGTTGGATATTTTTATATAGCCACTTTTTTACACTATGTTCACACAAGCTTTGAATACTTAAACATTTCCATGTATTCATCTGTGTTATAAAATTCAATTGCAACGTAAGTTCTTTAATAAATAATATGATAAGTGTTTAAGGATTAAAACTGATACAATAGAAAATTTAATTAGCATACATTCAAGACCATTGTTTTATTTTTTATTTAACAAGTATTGATGTACTTTTTTCATTCTATTGTAGCATTCGAGCCATGCCATTGTTACAATTTGTTGTTTTTTTTTACATTAATTTGTTGTATTTGTTTTTGCATCTTCTCTAATAAAAGTGTTTGTTACTAGTTGTTAATTTTTAGTTTGTTTATTGTTTCAAGTTTTTGATTTAATAAATACTTCGTTCGTAACCTGAACTTGTTTTATAACAAAATTTTGCTTCAGTTTTATGAGTTAACTTCTAGATTGGCCAATCATTTGGCAGGTAGCAACTTTTGTTGTTTTGGTAAGATGTTCTTGGTTATGTATTGATGTTTTTGATACAATCAACAACATCCTTTTTGTGCTCTATTTAATATTTAATTTGATCTTAAAGTCCAGAACAAAGTTATCTAAAATAAATGTTTCACTCAAGAGATAAAGTTAGCAACGTCAACAAGTGACCGAAATCAAATTGTACAGGATACATTGTTCATGGTGTATTCAGCAAACGGCTTATTACATCTTAGCTTCTACTTTTCAACACTAAAAATTTGTTTGATTTTTACACTGTGAATCACACTACTACTGGAGTTGCGTTTACTGGGAAACAACTTTAAGAGTTTTTAGATTATATTTGACTACTCCAACATTACACAATCATTTTAGTAAGTCGAACTTTTTATTAAACTTTGGCATGGATTACGTCCTTATACTAAAGCAAGTGTAACATGGGATCAGAAGGGCATAAGGATAGACGGAAGATACCTCAACCACCTCTGCTTTGCAGACGATATTGTCCTCTGTAGCAGTGACCCGGCTGAACTTGCGACAATGCTTCAAGAACTCAGAGTAGCCTCCGAAGCCGTTGGTCTTAAAATGAACCTCCAGAAGACCAAAATCATGAGTACATCTAACATGAGAGTCACCATCGGTAACCAAAATCTGGAGCTAGTCGAAGAATATGTATATCTGGGACATAACATCAAAATTGGGAAAAGTAACCAAACCGCAAAGATTACTAGACGAATCGGCCTCAGCTGGGCAGCGTTCGGTAAACTCAGCTATATACTTCGCCAACCAAAAATCCCAGTGAACCTGAAGAGGAAAGTTTACGATACCTGCATCCTGCCGGTGGCAACATACGGGCTCGAAACAGCCACTCTTACAATAAACAGTGCCAACCGTCTTAGAGTCTGCCAAAGGGCAATGGAGCGAGCAATGCTGGGAGTCAGTTTGAGGGACAGGATCCGGAATCGTGGAACGGGTGGCACGGCTCAAGTGGCAGTGGGCGGGGCACGTATCCAGAAACAACATCAAATGAATGAAAACCCTAATGCAATGGAGGCCAAGAGAAACAAAAAGAAGCATCGGGCGCCCGCAGGCAAGGTGGAGAGACGACATTCAGCGACATGCGGGCAAAAACTGGATGAAGACCGCACAAGACAGACCGACATGGAAGTCGTTGGAAGAGGCCTATGTCCAGGAGTGGACGAATACAGGCTAAAGAAGAAGAAGAAGAAACGTGATTATGATGATTAAAGGTTGCTAGACTATTTCATACCTCAGACAATTTTTTGATTAAAACTTTGCGTGGATCACGTCTTTATATATTATAGAAAATGTAAAAGTAAATACCTAATCAAACTAAGCATAGACTAATACAATCGACTTTATATAATACATCACTTAGGGCGAGTAACAAAAACTATGGTCTTTAATTTTGGGGCAGAATAGTCTGAAGTTAAAGATACATTCTAGTTTGCAAACTATTTTGGAATCTAGTAATTTCATGAATGAAAGGTAGTGGTATGCAGTGATTTAGCAAAACTTCACTGGTTGTTAGAATAATTTACAATTTTTTTCCAACATTTTATATATCTTGGAATCCACTATATTCTGCGCTTAACACATGTACGGTGTTATCAATTTCCAAACTCCACCGAAGTTTTACGGGTTTATTGCAATAGTCTTTGACTGCATTCTAATTAGTTAGCACATTGAATTCTAGTAGAAGCGATCTTAGTTGTCGTACTACCTGGATATAGACAGTTTAAAAGGCAAAACACAGGAGGCAATACTTGGCTTTTACTGTGGCCACAAAGATTATTATATCAATGAGGTTAGAGTATAGCCCTTGTTTATCAAACTATTGGCTGAATGGGGTGTTTACATATAATTTCTGGGAAACGGTGTTGTCTATGCTTTTTTAAATTGTTATTGCTCAATTGAGTGAAACAGTGCACTATTTTTTACTTTAATGATTGTGCATAAAATTTATTGTTGGAGGTGTTTGGTGAGCTGTGGGATTGAGCAGTAGTTTATTGAGCAGCAGATGCTCCTTGGTTTAAAACAGTCTGAACAACCTTTGTAGCTTGCTGTGTGACCGCATTCCAACATATTTTGGTTAAGGGCAGGCTACAGAGTTGCCTGAGAGAAAGTAACTCATGACTCTTTGAGGTTGGCATTACCTGAGAATACATTATTAGACAAATTTTTTTTTCTTTCTACGCTTAATACATAACGGTGCAAACTTACAAGCTTATCTTCTTACGCAACATTAATCCAAGAATTTTTTTTAGGCTTTTTTTGTTTGCATTTATTTGGTTCTTTTCTAGGGGCAAGATTTCTGTTTCTGGTAGGTCAATGTTGATGGGTTTTTTACTTCCTTATCCTTGTAGGTTGCTGACTTGATTGTAGATTCAGTTTCTTGTAATTTTTTAATTGTTTTTGTAGGTTGATTTGTGATCTAGGCCAGATGGTTAGATCTAATCCAGACTTTAAACGAATGCTGTTTAGGTTTGCTTCTGCTGCTTTTGGAAATCTTGTTTTTACACCCAAGCTCAGCTTTGTCTAAATGTATTTGTATGTAGTTTAAATATATGCCTAAATTTTTGGACTAATAATAATTGGCAATGAAAACCAAACTGAAAAAACATAATGACTCAAAAAGTTATGGAACGTGCAATGATAGGAATTACTTTGAGAAATAAAATGCGCAACACCGATATCTGTGCAAAAACAAAAGTAACAGACATTATGGAAAGAACAGCTGAACTTAAATGACAATAGGTAGGACATGTGGTTAGAAAAAATACAAATCAATGGAGCCATAAAATCACTTTATTGGGACCGCGGGAAATCAATCAAAATATCAAAAAATTCGAAACGAGATGGATTGATTGATATTAGAACCATAGCGGGGAAACAGTGGATAAGGACAGCTAAGGACAACAAATGCAAGGAAACAAATGAAAGAAGTCTGTATTCAATAATGGAAATATGAAAGCTAAAAAGAAGATGAAGAAAAAGAAGATAAGCGATTGTAAGCAACGTGTTTGTGAATTTAAAAAAAAAATTGTTTCTTTTTAAACATTGTCGCTTGCAATAGCACTTACCGATTAAAGGATTACAGCTTATTGGTCACAAGCTTTGTTAAAGGATATTTCAAGCAACGTTTACTACGATGTATCTTAAGAGGTAAAATGGACACGTTAAGTTTATTGTTGTTTGGACAAGGGCTGCCTCCGGATTGTTGTGTGAGTGGATAATGTTTGTAAACAGAAAAGAAATAATTAGTAACGATTTAGTACTTTGCGTACTGTACTATTTATGGCTTGTAGTTTATCAAAAAAGATTGAGTCCGGCAGCTACCAGTTTTATTACGTTACGGTTGTCGATAAGTGACCCAAGTAAAGTTTTGCCTGTCTACTCTAGAAAGGACAACTATTTCTTGTCTTTGGCTGAGCTTGTGGTGATTTTAGCAATTTAATCTTTATTAAATCTACTATTATCTCAGTTTATTTAAGGTGGAAGGAATAAGGCATTGGTTTGCCCAAGATTTTTGTTTAGTAGATACGGTTATGATGTTGGTGTGGTGTGTATTTTGACTTAGAGTAAATGGTGTAATGAAAATGGCTAGCTTGATAGGGGTTTTTGATGGTACAAAAGTTCTAGGATATTATTTATCTTGTACATTCTCAATGATGTTAACTATAAAAATATTACTTGTTAGAATCTATGGTATGAAGGTGAATGTCAAGACCAATAATATTAGAAATCAAAGGTCACTTGGTTGTATAGAAAATTTTAGTTGTGTAGTTTTTTCAAGGTAGAAAACTGTGTTGTCTTGGAGTATAATAACGCGTAATTGCAAATCTTTAAGATGGCGACGAGGGCAACTGTGAATGTAATCATGATTCTTCGTGGTCTACCATATGATTGAGCCAAGTTGCTGAAGTGATTTTTTTAAAATCTTTACATTTTGCGTTTTCCTTGTATTAATCCAGATATTGAGTGTGTTTTAAAGTGGATTAGTAAAGACAATAAACAGATCAAAAAGGAAATTGACACAATAGCATTATTTTTTGTTTGTTTTTGCTGTGAAAATTAACGGCAATTGATGACCAGTAAAGGTAAAGATAACTATTTTTTTAGCGCTGCACAAAAACTTTAGAATCAGGATTTTTGCTGTCTATGGGGAGAGGAGCGTGGCACACTAGTTTAGGCATTCAACCAAAAAACCTTCTCTGATCCGGAAAAGATGAATAATTTCTATAGTGATTTTCTCTCTACTTAAAACATATCAATGTGTTTTTATAAGTTGGATCTGACCAGTTTTGTTTCTAGTATTTTTTGTAGATTTGTTTGGTTGTTATCAGTTGTGGAGTCTGTTCAACAGCATGAAATGAGCGGACTTGGTTGTGGTTTTACATCAATCTTAGATTTTGATAAAGTTTGTTGGAGTTTAGAAAAGAGAGAGGTTTAGAATTTTACAAAATATTTTTGTTTTGTTTTTGAGAGTTGCCGGAACTAATGGTTTTCTTTACGGGATTACTTCTGAAGAAGTTATTGAAATTGTTGCTGTCAGGTTTTACATTGTTGATCGCGTGAGTATAGACGTTTGCGGTGATTAATAAATAAAATTAAGTATTAGTGGGATGATGTAACTAGTTTATCTATGGTTAACTTTGTTTTTTTGAAAATGTTTTGCTGAACTTGTGGTCTGAGTTAAGCGTTGGAACAGTTTTTGCTTTTTTGTAGAAACAGATGGCAGCACTTTGATTATGATAATTTTTTAGTTGAGCTTATGGTGTACGATCTGGCAATTTGAACGTCTTTGTTTAGAATAAAACGTTTGTAGTGTGAGAGAAATTTCTTCTAAAAAGTGGTTTCCCACAAAAAAATTTCTGGAACATAATTGAAAGTTAATTCTTTATTGTTTTTTTTTTATATAGAAGACATATCTTTGTTTGGCTCAGCTAGACTGCTCAGATTAGGAATGGAGTGAACTTCAAGAACATCAAAGTACCTTTTTGATAAATTTTGATGAATTGATGCAATTCAATGCAAAGTTAGATTTTGGAAGGGTTAGAATTGATTAAGGTGTGTGTTTTCTATACTAAAGACGCAAAAGTACTGTAAAGACTAATTATAGAAGTAGACATATGCTGCTATTCTGCCAAATATTTAAGAAACTAGCATTTTTTTGTCATTTTGGTTTTATCTAGAATGGATTGATAATTTTTACGTAATTTTGTTTGTTGACAGTTATACTGAGATATTTAGCTTTACCAGCATTAAACGACGGATTGGAACATTATTTACAAAAAAATTGTTATGTAGACTGACTTGTCGCCGTGAGAATATAACAGCTTTGCTTTTCTCTAAATTCACTTTGTAGCGACCATTTTAGGCGACCTAGACCTATAGATTAAAGTTGTAAGCACATTGAACTTTTTTGTGCCCATAGACATGTCAGCTACATACAAATTGAATAACAAAGGCGAGATAATTCAGCCTTGAGGAAGTTTCTGTGATTTTTTTAAGGTAAAAATGTGGTTTAGTAGCTTGATTGCATTTTGTGAGACGCAAAAGGAATTTGAATCTATGTAATTCAAAGGGTAAACTTTAGAGCCGGATTTTTTTAAAGCGTTTTCTGCTTTAGTCGCATTTACCTTACTACTGACGGTAGCCTCTTATTTGCTTTTAATGCTGGCAGCTTACATTACGAGTAGGCCTACAGTTTTCAGTGAATTTCGAACAACTGAAGAGATTATTAATCTACTCTTGACCAGAGAAAAATTTTAGTTAAGAAACTCTACGCTGACATGGCGGGTTGAGAGTGGGAGAGCTTTTAAATGTAAGATTTGAACCTAACGTCTCTAGTGTAGGATGCCTAGACTGCGTTACACTTTTTCAAAGAAAGGGTCTTTTATACGTTAAAAATTTCGCTTTTGTGGTCTAAGGACTAAAGTATTTGACAATGTGCTCAACGACGCGAGTTAGCTGGTGGACTATATAATATATATATTTTATTTTTATGACTTCTCTTTAGGTACATAGCTAACTGATTTTTAATTTTATATAATTTTTTTTTATTATAGAATAGTTGACGCTATTTAAAGCTGTGTCGGTGCTCTTCAAGAGGTTGTTGATTTTTTTGGTGGACAGATTTTGGCATGCTTTAGACCAATGTTTTTGTCCGCAAAAGTGAATTATTGGAATTTGTCTGCTGTGTAAGGCATTAGAGGTTTCATACATTACATTTTTATCTTCTGTAGTCATTTTTAATGTTTTTTGCTAACACAGATGGCCATTTTAATTTAATTGTAGAGCAAATTTAAGGTTTTTGGCGACGTTTTTTTGCAGATTAATATTTTTTTTTAGCAAGATAATCTTAATGGGTTATCGGCACGAATCAAATGTTTTTTAGAAGGTTTGTCTATGGCTTTGTGTATTAAATTAGTTTTTTGGTTACCTATAATTTTTTCTAGGAGTAGAGATTAGAGTTTAATCCGCTACTGATTTTTCTCTTTCTTGCAAGACTTCATTCTGTAGTGGTGAATGTGAATAGGTGATTAAAATGAAATTTTAATTGAATTGGATAAGTGTAGTGCAGTCTGTATGGACAGTTTACAAAACGTTGAAGTTCTTAAATTGTGGAGTAATTGTGCATTTTGAAGGATTTTAAATGTATATGAAGTGAATAGGGTATCTGATGGATTATATAGTACAGCAAAAAAATTGTGAATGAAATATTTTGTTGATTAGTTCAAATTTTTTGTTTGTAAAACGACTTGGTAGGGACAATTGTTTGGTTAGTTTACTGTTTTTTTTTTGTAATAAATGAAGCAAACATATTTCAATAAATGGTGATATTCTTCATTCATCAGGAATGATTTTGATTGACTTGATTGTGAAATCTTTCGCTTATTTATTAGTATCTTGTTTAGTGCGATTTGGTACAGATTGAATTGATCTTGATTGAACTGGGGGTTCTACTTTAAAAGTGATAAAGTGTTTTAAAGTTTTTTCAATAAATGGTGATTTAAACAAGAATTACTATGGTCTGCATTCTTGATCCATCACCTAAGTTTCAAAATTGTTATTTTGCTAATTATTTCTGCACGACCTATAGCTTGGGACGGTTGTTTTTATATTTATTTCATATGCATCGCATTCTAACAAGAATTTAGTTCTATAAAAAAAAAACATTAAATTCTTGTCATTAAATTATATTAAATATTATTAAAGTGGTTGTAAAATATTGTATATACAAATTGAATAAAAATAATATTTTTTTAATGAATCAGAGCAATTTGCATTGTTATTGCTCTGTTATCTACAAAAAAGTATTAAATCATGTGTTAAATGTAATACAAATGACTAATCTACTTAATCGATAAATAACATTGCTCATGGAACAATGAAACGGCTTCTAATAAACTAATAAACATCAGTTTTAATAAATCAGCCAAGCAAGCAACATATAAAATGTCCAATCAATCAAAAATGTTGAAGAAAGACACCATCCAAGTGCATAATTTTCAACCAAAATTAAAGACTGGGTTACCAAAACCTATAATATTAACCAATAACAATTGCAACATTACGGCTTCCGCTAAAATGAAGGAAGTAAATATGTGCAACAATTGTAATGGTGACGAACCTCTACTTATCGAAATGGGTGGACTGGATGCTGAAATGGCCACTGCTAAGAAGAATTGCTTATATTATGGTCTGTTGTGGATTTATGGAAACATTTTTGTTTACGTTATTTTAATGTTGATTGTTATTTTGGTTTTTCTTATTCGTGTTCTTTTTTATTAAAAACACAATACGTTATTGGATTATATTATAAATTCATTAATATTTTATTGTTTTGTAAAGAAATAAATGTTTAACTATTAAAAATTATCTTCATTTATATCCTATAAATTGTTGATTTGCAGGAAGTGATTTTGTTCAATTGATTGAAAGGTTTGTTAATGATATTTTTGTGTTTTTTTCTATAAGAAAAAAATTATTTTGTAAATTAGTAGATATAATAACATTAAAGATTTTTAATTATGAAGTAGAAAAATGTAATTCTTAACTTTGTACAATTAATTAATTTTGGTAATAGTTTAATCATAAATAATTTTTTTATATTTAAAACATAATAGTCCAAGCAATTTAAACTGGTATACTATAAACTTTATTCTAAACGAAATAATATTTTAACTGCCACGTGAACTTGCTTTCTGGAGTCGTGACGTTAGATGCGATACTGGGAATTAAAATCCAATAAGGCTCTCCGTTGTAAACACGAGGAATTGACACAGAACTTTATATATAGGTATACGATCGTTTTTACATTTTCTCACCCTTTTTTATTGTCGTTTTCTGTAATTAAATTTACATTATAAATTACCGCACGGGTGGCCGGCATGTTCTTTTAATCATAAACTATTTTTTTACCATTTTATATCGGATTTTAATCAGAAATCGTAACGTGTATCAGTTTATTGCTTGCCTGACGGGATTACTGAATTGCATTGAGTAACATAATATTATGACTAATTTTATAACTCCATATACCAAGTTATATATTTATACAATCTTGCTGTGGATGGTTATTCAATTACTTTCAATATCTTGGTTCGCATTAACATACAATAAAATTCTATAGGCTTGAATGTTTAATATTATCTCCGCAGATATTCGTATCAATACCAGGAAATTGGAATATGGAATTTATTATATTGATCACATGCAATTGATATTTTGCCAATCAGTAGAGTGTGGGTTTAAATGTATATCGTTCGTATTTATAACATAATCAACCCTTTGGTTCATTATTATTTCAGGGCGTTCACTTTCTGTCAGTCATATTAATAAGATAATCCAGTATGTCGAAACCAATCATGGCGAAACTCATTTATTAATGTTATTAATATTATATTTAAAACATCAATTCACGGATTTGATTAATTAATTTTGTTCCAACTTAATAAGTAAAATGTTTGTACACTGCAATGAAGAATTAAAATGATATCAGTTTAATGATTCAAAATTGAATGCTTTTATTTTAATAAAAATTTTGAAATTGAAAATTTAAAAAAAATTATTGAATAATAATAGTTTGCTCTTATGCTGCTGGATTAAAATTGGTACATTGGACATTTTTTTTTTTTGAGATTGATATATTTAAATTTTACGTTTCATACAGATACGTCCATACTGTATATATGAAATAAATAGTTTTTGGCTAACCTAACCGTAAAATGAATTGAAAGACAAAACAACAAAAAGCATTGTCCAATTGTCTATTGGGGAAGCTGCGGGGCGGATAATTTTTTTAGAAGGTCTTAGCGTACTGAAAGTTGATTGTAAATATTGTCGTATTTCGAATAATTTGGCAAAGACTGGCAGAAGAGTTGAGTCACGGGGGGTATTGTTAAGTTCTAAAGCCACAACCCTATGAGAGGCGTGCAACAGTCTTTGTCACTTTCTAAACATTGATTCCGTTCCGAATTTGGTACTGGGAAAGTAGTCTCGATAAGTTTTGCACCTTTATCTAGCGCAGTCCAGTTTGTTCTCACTCACGTTTATACTAAAGTTTGTAGTGATTTGATCGTTTCTACTTACTACTGCAATTTACCCGGTAATGCTGGTTGTGGTTGGGTATCTTGTCCGGTGATGTCCCTAGGAGGTTTGTTCGGCTAGCTCTCTGTTCCGGTTTATCCAAGCGGTTTGGTGGTGGAGCTGGTGAGTAGTCTTTGACCCAGTGGCAGTGCCATCTGGCGGAGGCATATAGGCGTTTTGGGCCCACCCATTTGAGTATTAGTCCTCTTTTGAGGACCATGACCTGGTTGCCGGGTCGATAGTCGATGGCGGCGTTGCTTTGCTAAGGGCATTTTTGTTGGCAATACATGGTTTGTTGCTGTGTGGCTCACTGTAACTTCCGGTTTTTTGCTTTGGCGTTGTTGTGGATCTCCGCTCGTGGTGAGCCCCAACTTTTCAATTTTGGCAATATTTGCAAATGGCTATACTTAAAGTGAGGCCATGGCCGCGTTGGAATGTGGTCATGTGTACTAGCTTGTCCCAAAACTTGGCTTTCAGAAGACACTGCTAAAATTTTTAAATTTTGTTGGCGTTGTTCTACGGGGTTAGCATAAGGATGATACGTGGTAGTAGTGTAATGATGGAATTTCTACTTTACCGTTAATCTAAACCAATGTCCTGTTTGAGTAGTGTCTAACAGACTCACCTAGTCAATTGCGATACGTTTCCAAAGGCATTTGTCGGGATGGGACTGTAAGGCGACAGCTTCTTGGGCACCCAGACAGTCATCACGGAAGTGATGCACCAGACGTATGCTTTGACGTCTTTTCTGACTCTTGGTCAGTAGTAACTCTTCAATATGTTGCTACAAGTTTTGTCTTGTTCTGGATGTTTGTAGCGCTGTCGTTGTGGTGCTGTTTCATAACTTTTTTTGCAACACTGGTAGAACGGCTAGCTAGTCACAGCCTGCCAGGGCGTTATATAGTTCTTTGTAAGCGGCATGTTTACGTTTCAATGAACTCCTTGGTGTCTTGGATGCCAGTCAGTCACACCAACATTTGATTGCTGGTGGTTAGCAAGAACCAATAGTTTTCTAGGTAGGCCTGGCACTTCTTCATGGCCCACTTTATAGCGTTGCATGTTTGCTCATTGTTGTTGTACTGTTTGGTGGTTGACAACCGTGAGCTGACATAACTTATGATTTGCTTCTTGCCTTCTTCTTTATGGTATAGTAAAATATGTGTTAAGGAATGCCGGTTATTATATAGGTATTGCCGCCGGCTTGGTTTGGTGTTTGCCCTATAGATTACTTCTTGAGTGTCTTGAGCATCTAAAATATACAAGGTGTCGAACGAAGTTGAGAGTGGTCTGATTTTGTGAAATATGGTGATGGTAATGGTTGCTTTTTTGGTGATAGCAAGTTTGTTGTGGGTGTTGGCCTGGTGGACGACAGAGTCTGTTTTGTGCAATTCAGGTAGGATTAGCCGGATGAAATTTTGTCTAGCCCCGCTATCTATCAGGGCGATATGTGATGGGGATTTTTGGGAGGTGATAGTAGTCACCCGACTACTTCAACTTGAACAGGAAATGCTGTTGTCGTGCTCATATTTTATCGACTTGTTGCTCGTTTTCCAATCCTGCAAGGGTGTCTTTGTGGGGCAGCGTGTGGTGTGCGTTTGTGTGGCTGGCCTTGAACCGGGTCAGCTGGTTTTAATTTTAGTGGCTGTTTTCCGGAAATGTTGGAGGTCTTTAAATTTTATAATGTCAATTATTTGTTGGATTAGCTGGCTGACCAGGTTGATCAGCCAATTGGCCATGGTTGCTTTGGACGCTTAGCAACTGGTATTTTGGTCTAGTGTTTTTATGTCCAGAATTGTTGGTTCAGATCTATTATCCAGTCCTGGTCCGCATATTTCTGCAGGAGGGCTTAATAATAATAATAATAATAATAATAATATGTTTATTAACGGAAAACTCCTTTTACATCAAATGAACATTAACTTATTACAACA
Source organism: Tachinus rufipes (assembly GCA_963932245.1). Classification (NCBI taxonomy): domain Eukaryota; kingdom Metazoa; phylum Arthropoda; class Insecta; order Coleoptera; family Staphylinidae; genus Tachinus; species Tachinus rufipes. The sequence continues at coordinate 18,407,142 of OZ010746.1, read as the reverse complement.
ATACTTAAAAACTAACAAAAATTAGTAACAAATAGAAATAAGAAACAAATTGTCATAAATAACTATTTAAATTATGTAAATTAAAATAGAAAAAAAAGTCTATACACAGACAGACAAATCTATGTTACGTCCACAATTTTTGAATGAGGTATATGACACATTGAATATATTCATGTACGATTGACTACTAATAATATTATAATAACGCGTAATTCTACATAGCGGTGCGTGTAAACTGTAGTTGTTTTGATGAACTTGTTGCTTAAATGTTTTATGCTGACGAATAATCCGATTAGGTATAAAAAATTCAAGCCTAGCAATTAGTTCAGAAGAACTGATATTACCATTTACCAATTTGTACTTGCGTACTTGCGTACTCTAAGTGAGGTCGAACAAGTGATAAGTACAATAATCTTTTTGTTCAAATAGAAAACGGTTTACTGAACCGATTAATAAAACCAAGAATTATTAAAGCTTTAGTGCAAATAGTGTCAATATGTTTAGCAAATGTAAGAGCGCTATCAAAAACAACTCCTAGATCTCTAACTTCTGTTAGATAATTTAATTCCTCTAATTGCAAAATATATTGTCTTTGTACAATCCTACATTTACCAAACGATATTGACATACATTTTTTCTGATTTAACGTTAATTTACGTTAATATTACACCAATCAACCAAAGCATCAAGGTCTTTCTGAAAATTAACAAAATTGGTGGAGTCTTGAACAATGTTATATAGTTTTAGATCATCAGCAAATAACAAAAACTTACAATATTTAATATGTTTTCTTATATCATTAATAAAAAAACAAATAATACAGGACCGCAATGAGATCCTTGTGGTACACCAAACATTTATTGCACCAGACACAAAATCACAAATTTTAACATATTGTTTTCTATCTGAAAGAAAGCTTTTTAGCCACTCAACCACAACACCAAAGCCCATAGATTTTAGTTTATGAAATAGAATTGTATGTTGAACCCGGTCGAAGGCTTTAGCAAAATCTGTATATACCGCGTCAATTTGAAATCCATTTTCCAAAGAATCCAGAAGAAATGTTTGATGAACAAGTAGATTGGATACTGTAGACTTGCTTTTGCAAAAGCCATGTTGTTTATTAATGATAACATTTTTACTGCTCCAGATTAATTGGTCGGTAATTAATTTGTCCAATATTTTTAGAATAATAATAATAATAAATGATTTTTATTGTCGAAAAAGTTACAAAAAAAAAATAGTATTGACAATAAGGTACATGATCAGTTTGAATAGTTAAAATAACTGTTCTCTGGTCTTCCTCATGAACCTTTACACATAACTACATAAAAACAAAATATTAAAATACTAAAAGTAAATGTATATATATATATATATATATATAAAAAAAAAAAGACAAAACGTTACATATTACTTACTAATTAAAATTATCTAATACTATGTTGCTGCTTCAACAAATATATTTTTAAATTATATTTAAAATTAAAAATGCTATAATGTTTAAAATTAACGGGAAAGGAATTATAAACAGATGCAATATTATAATGAAATGATCTTTTGAAAATTTGTGAGTTGTGCTTTGGTATTGATATCACATTAGTGTTTTGTAGGTTTATATTATGAAAATCACCTAATAAAATTTTTATGTATTTATATATGTTGGAATACCTGTAGTTAAAATTTGATGATACATAACTGCAGCGTTTAAATATCTAGAGTTTTTTTAGATTTAGCCACTTTAAATCCGTTAATTTATGGCTAACACTGTTTGGACGACGTATGCCAAATATAAATCTCATGCAGCAATTTTGAACGCGTTGCAATCTATTAATGTCTTGTTTGGTAATACACGGGCCATACACTGTGTCATAAAAATTTAAATGTGAGAGTACCAAGGATTGACATAACATTGCTTTTAACTTTTGACTTAAGTAAAATCTGTTAGAATAGAGTAGTTTAAGGTTTGCAAACGATTTTTGGATCTTTTTGTTTAAATGTTGTTTGAATCGAAAATTAAAATCAATATTGAACCCAAGATTTTTTGTTGAATCTACTATTGGTAGCATAACGTTATTTATGCTAAGCAATCTGTTGTTCTGTAATGCTTTTTCTCTTAATTTCTTTGTCCCAAATATTATTAAACATGATTTAGAAGCGTTAATTTCAAGATAATGATTTGATGACGTAGCTATTAGATGATCTAGATTGTCTTGCATGGCGTTTATAGATTGCCTCGTACAGATGGTATTTTGAGTTAAGTATAGTTTTTGTTGGGTATAAAGAAGTGTAGATTATATACAATAGTGAACCAAGTATGGACCTTTGAGGTACCCCTTTAGTTATGCTTATTGCATTGGATATTTGTTTTCCAATTGCCACTTTTTGTGTTCTATGACATAAATAAGATATTAAAAACTTTATTGTATTAAGCCCAAACTCAACAGAGTTTGAAATAGCAAACAGTAATTCATGGTCAATAGAATCAAAAGCCTTAGAATAGTCTATTAATGCTAAAATGGAAATTTGTTTTTATCTATTGATTTTAAAATGTCGTCTGTGATATGCGCCATTGTTGTAGCACAGCTATGACCGGGCCTAAAACCAGATTAAGTTGATGGATTAACATTTAAATTGTTCAGATGTTTTCGTATCAGTATTTCAATAACTTTTTCTACAACTTTTGAAAGTACTGGTAATATACTGATTGGTCTTAGATCTTTATAGCTAGTTGCACACTTTTGACAATGGAACAACTTTGGATTCTTTCAAATTTTCAGGAAATACAGTATCATGTATACAAAAATTTACAATATGTGTTATGTATGGAGTTAAATATGGGCTGCACATATTAATAATGTCTATGTTTAACTAGTCTACTCCGTACGCTTTTGTTTTAATTTGTGAAAGTATTTTAGTTACTTCAATTTCACTAACTTCAACAAATTCTAGTTTACTTTCCGTATAATTTACGCCATTATACTCTTTGATTAATTGAGCGTTGGCTTTAGAAGTTTTGATTGCTCTTACAAAATATTCATTTATTTTGTTAACATCTTTGAGATGTTCTGAAATTTCGGCGGATTTAGGTTTGTTGTATATATTGTGTTTTTTTAAAGTTTGCCAGATTTGTTTTTAATTTGATATAGAAAGTACATGCTCTATAAATGCTATTTTCTCTGCTTTTATTGAAAAGGTAGTTAAATTTCTAAGGGTTTTGTTTTACTCCCAATGCTGTTCTAATTTGTTTCTTTTAATCTTTTAAGTGCGTTTTCTCTAAGTTTTATCATTAATTTTTTGTTATCTGTTATCCAAGGTAAGTTTTTACGAGTAAATCGAGCAGTTTTGTAAGGTGCATGGTAGTCTAGAAGATCGGTAATCTTATCTTTAATGTTATTGACGTTATGTATGTTATCCCAGGGTATAATTTTTAGATCTTCATAAAACTGATAGTAATTCATTTGTTTAAAACTTTTAAAAGTGCGAATATTATTAATTGGCTTAGATTTTTTAATAGGAATATTGCAAAAAGTTGCCCAATGATCTGCAACCTCACTGGCGTCTATGGAACCAGAAGCAATAACGTTAACATCATTCTTTAAAATAATAACATCTAACAACGTTTGTGATGTTGCTGTAATTCTATAAAATATAAGAAGTAAGCCTTGTTTCTGTAATTGCATAAACATCCGCGTTTGAAACAACAATTTTATTTTGTACAGCATCAAAATTGCCAGTTAGCGTTTTCACGTTTAGGTAATAGATTCTAAAATTGTTTGTCATTTTAGCAAATTAGATGAATTGTTTTTGAATAAAAGTCTATTTTACTTTATAAAATTTTGAGTACCTTTACATATGTCGCATTATATGCATAAACAAATATAAAATTCAAATAAAATAGATAAAACCATAATCTAATTATAAAACAAAAAACACATAAACATTGTTAAAGCAACTTAAAGACAAAAAAATATAAAAAATAAGTTATACATATTAAAAATACAATTTAATGTTGCGTTGTTTTGAGTTTAGTTGGTTTTATAGATTTAGGAAGTTTTAGTGTAGCACTTGATGAGTTGCTTCTTAATTTTCTGTTCATTTCATTGAGCAGTTTAGGGGTGCATTGTAAAACCGACTTCTCTTTTGTTGATTCTGTTTGGTCCGCTGTTGATACCAGTTGGATTTCAGGTTTTAAATGTACACTTTTATTTAAATTGGGAGTTCCAGGAGCACTTGTTGTTAATCTCGTTGGAAGATTTTTAAACTCATCAGTTGTGGTAGTGTTTAATATACATGCTTCATCCTCTAGTTGTTCTAAAGTATAGATTTCGTCTTGAATCAACAATTTGTTTTTTTGTACAATTTTAATTTTGAAAGACTTTTCTTTAGCAGTTTGTTTCTTCTTTTGTCAGGTCATCAGAAAAACTAATTTTTGTTCCTTTTAATCGAAATAGGTTTTTTCTTATAGCCAACTTTTTTGGTAAGATATCAATTCAATTTTAAATATGTGTTTTGTTTTCCTATTTTGTATATGATATTTATATCACTAATAGATATATCAAAATCTATCTATTAGTTTATTAGTATTATTATTCGTGTTTCCAAACCCATGTATAATTAAATTGTTTTTTTCTTTGTTTATATTCCAGAGTATTAATACGATGTTGAAGTTTGCAATTATTATCGGTTAGTTATTAATTTTAGACTGATAAGTTTCCTTTAAATCAATTATTAAATTATTTATTTTGTCTTCAAATACCTTTTCAATTTTAATATATAATTCATCATTAGAAATAGTAATGTTATTCATGCTATATGGTGTATTTGGGAAAGGTAAGGAATAACTTTTCACACTACTGGACCTGTAATAGTGACTAATATACAGACAAGTGGGAAGGCCGCGGTAGGGCTATCTACAGTAAATGTATGGAACGGAAATTATACACAAAAATTATTCAAACACAAACATTAAAACATTTAAAATATTTAAAACAATTTAAAATAAAATATCTCAATAAAAATAAATTTTTAAAATAAATTCAATAAATTTAAATTTGAGAATACGGACCTGTTGTTTTTAATGTGAATGAGTATAAAGCGCGTGCGCCAGTGTGTAAGCAGAATGTTTAGTTACTGAATTACAAATAAATAACATCACACAATTTTACATTGTATCTTGGCAGCTCTGTAAACACTTTAACAATCAGCATATACTATCAGAATGTTTTTAAGTCACTTTAATTTTATGTTTTTGAAAATGTAGATAACAAACTAAATCACAACAGTTGACAGGACCGTACTTCTTTTTAATTTGTCTTTAATTGCAGATTGAATAGCAATTGCACGATAATTTGTAACATCTTTACGGTTGCCATCTTTAAATACTGGTGTAATATAACACTCTTTCCACTTTGACGGAAAAACTCCATTATTAACAGACTTGGAAAACAAAATGTGCAAAGGAATGCATAACGAATAAATGCATTGTTTTAAAAAGTATGGTGGTTTTCTATCCGGTCCCGAACTACACTTATCCGGCAAAGTATTTATTGATTCAAAAATAGATACACTATATACAATAACACTAACGTTAAACTTGGCTAAGTTAATTTCTTCAGAATTGACAAATGCTGGCCGTGTAGTATTACATTTTTTGTAAACAGTTGCAAAATATTCAGCAAATAAATTGATATGATTTTGACCATCCTAACTAACATTTGTTTAGGATAGCCTTCAACTTTTCGAACCTCTTTAACATGCGACCAAAAACTAAGTGGATTGTTTGTTAAGTTAAGTTTCATTCTATTAATATACGCATTATATAAACTTTTGCTTAAATCTTTGCACTGAGATCTTATAAGACGAAAACTATCATAATCGTTGGACCGGCCACTATTTTTGTATTTAGCATGTGCTACTTTCTTATCCTTTACAAGTTTTATAATAGTTGTATTAAACCATTTAGTATAATTAGATGATTTAATACATTTTGCAGGAACACAAGTCGTAATTACATCATAAACAACCACAGCTTTGTTAATATTATTGGTAGATAATATATCATTCCAAAGAACACATGATAAACAAGAATTAATTTCAAAATAATTGGCTTTCTTAAAGTCTAATATATTATTTTTCATTTTCAAGTCAACATCGTTTAAATTTATAGACGCTAAGATACAATATCCAATATGATGCATGCTATTTTTATGTAATAAATTATTATCTTCAACTCTTTCAACTTCAAGTTTTTTAAAATTAGAAAATAAAAAATCCAAATACGTTCCACAATTATTGGGTATATGATTACACTGACGCAAGTTATGAAATTCAAGGTAATCAGCCATAAATTGATTATAGTAAGATCTGTTCAGTTCATTTAATACATTAACTTGAGATCTATCCCTATGTGCATTAGGGATATTGTAGTCACCACAGAATAAATATTCGCAATTTGGATACGACTCACAAATGGCATCAATTGCAATACAGTGTTGTTCATAAATAGAAATGTTCGAACCTAGAGTTATATAAGTCGATCCAATAATTATATTTCTATTAACTTGAACAAACAATTGTTCCATGGTTTCATCTGTAGGTAGCCTAGTAGAACACAAATTCTTCCTTACCGCTATAAGAACACTGCCTCCACCATTTTTGTCACTAGTGACAGTAGATTGATCTTTTCTATATATATATTAAAATTATGGAATCCCAATTCTTCATCATTTACATGAATAACAAGCCATGTTTCGACTAGCACAATTACATCATATACGCAACAATTTACATTTAACAGCAAGTTTGGAATTAATCCCCCCTACATTTTGATAAAAAATCTTTAAAAGTTTTTTTGTTTTAACGATTTTTGGAATATTTTGAACATATTTAATGGTAATATCTTTATCACCTTTGTCTTTCCGTTCATTGACTTCCGTTTTTAATCGATTTAAGTAATCTCTTTGAGAGCTTGTTAAATCAGCCTTAAATTTAAGGTTGCCAGTATTGACATTTTTTATAGATTTAAGCAAGTTCACTGCTTCTAATTTGGACTTAAATATCATTTTTACTGGTCTTGGCTTTGAAGATTTCTTTCCAAGTCTAATTACTTTAAGTGGTTTAAATACAATACCAGTTGGTTCAAGTGTTGTTTTTATAGCACTTATATCTTTTGCTATACTAGTTTCCACAGACTGAGATGATGATTCAAAGAGATTGTAAATCATTACGTTATTTGCACAATTAGCTCTTTTTCAATTTCTTATATAATATTATTTTCATTAAAATTTGAAGTTAAATTTGCAGCAGTCTCTGATTGTAATTTGTTTAATCTATTTTTATATCAGATATTTCATTGCTAAATATTTGCATTGATTATCGAAACTCATTTCTAAAACTTGTTAAATCGGCTGCTATTGTTTTAATAATATCCGTTAATGAATTTGACTCAGAAGTGGTTTTTGTTGAGCTATTGAATTTACTAGAATCAAATTGCTTTTCTTCATTAAGATAAAAATCGGCATCTGCATCTGTCAATGTTGTGCATTTGTTGTGATGCCACTTATTACAAGGTCCATGACATCTAATATAATCAGTGGAAGGACTAATGACAGATGAGCATTTACCACAATAAAAATCCATAGTTTGTAGTATTTAAAAAATAACAATTAACCAAAAAAAAACACAAAAAACAGGGACACACTTCACTCTACAGGGCCGATTGTAGAGGCTTAAATACATAAACAAAGGAAGGCCACGGAATTGGAAAAATTAATTTTAATAAATAATAAGTAAAGGTTTTAAGTGTAAATAATAGGATAAAGTAAAGAAAAAAACTAGAATTGTAATATAAATATATAAACAGTTGACATTTTTTACCTTTTTTACGATTGAAATTTTATCATCTAGTTCAACAACCTTTAAATAAAATTGTATGGGAATTTATTGAGCACATAAAATTCACTAAAAACACTAATTTCACATAACTTTTTGCGCTTAGAATTATAACACTTAAATGCACATTATATTGCTGATAACATATATTTAAAAATAATTAATTTACATCAAAATTAAACTACTTATTTATACACTTTTATAAGAGCATAATTATTTCTCTGTACGCACACACGCATTTGATAATGGTTTGTTTGGTTTCTTCGTAGATAAACTCTAAGTATTAATCTACGTTTTTGCTTTTTAAAGCCTTTACTAGACAGCGGTGGTGTATCAGCTTGGGCACGTGGAAGAAATAGTCTTTAAGCTAGTAATAAATCGGTTGTGGTTTTTGTGTTTGGCAGGTGGTCTTCATGTCTGATTTTTGTGAGAAATTTTGCAATTGGTTGTTTTGTGAGTCTTTGTGTACGACTATATACCATGACGTCAAAATACAAAAAGTGGCTAAGTTCAAGTGGCAGATTCAAGCCTCAGCTTCGATAAAACATTTTAAGAAATTGTAGCATTTATTAATAGTCTAATACATAATTAGTGTCTGTGTTACCGTAATTATATATAACATAAGAGTGGTCCACCCAACCAGATACTAGATTTTAGTATCTAACGCGCATCCATTATCTCAATTAACGAGTTCGGTAGTAATTTTGTGAATATTCAAACGCAGTTGTGCACAGACGTACGACCTAAAATATTGACCCATAAACTGAAAAAAAAAAAACAAACTTAGGTTGTCTCGTCGCTATTTACAATGCTGCTTATTATTGTTATTATATTAGCTATACATCGATTTTCTCATTTAAAAACGTATTGGAGCAAATATTTCCTCATTTGCCTGTCTAAATAGACATTTAAAGAAATAAACTGTAGGATTATTAATAATAAATTAATCCATGATTAATGATCGCAGACTTTATTTGACATTCCCTTTTAACCAACTGGAATTTCAACTTATTTAAAATACTATTCATCATATTTCGAATGCATTTACATTACAAATCGAACATTGAATATTGCATGTCATCGCATCATAAAGCGTGTCGGTAATCGTGCGCACATTATTACATGTAAAACAAGTATGTAACGAGCATGGAACTGCACACAAAATGTAAAAAAAATGTAATAATAATACAATTGGATAGAAACGATTTCGAATAGTGCAAATTATTTTTATTGGTAAAGTTGTTGATAAATATCTCCTGATAAAAATGAAAAGATAATGCAGCACAATAATTTAAGTCAATAAATTAATTTTACTTTTATTTCATTTGTATCATATGAAATTGCTATTTTATTATTCTATTAGATGATTGGATAATTATTATCCTGACTCAATTACGCGACTTAATACGTTTTCATATCATGAATGAATATATGAAATAGAATCTGTATTCATGTAGAATGTGAGAAAGTGAGAAAGAAATAAATAAAAAAAATGAATGCGGACGCACTGTGAAGATTCAATCTTCGGGACAATTAAGAGGAAAGAGGGAAAAAAGTAGGAGTTTCAATCTGGGTTTTTCATGCCGGATTGTTAGCGAGCTGCCACAGGAGGTGATGGATATACAACCTTTTGTGTGCATTTTTTCATCTTTCAACAGGATTAAAAATAAAAATCAAGCAGGTGAAGATTATTATAAGGACTATGGATAGGATAATTAAATATTGTATTACTAGCAATTTTAATCAATTATTGTCAAATAAGATTATCCAATCACATTTATATCAGTTTCAAATTCAAATTAAAGTTCGTTAAACCTATCCATTTCCAACACAAATCATGAATCAAATAAATGTTTGATGCAATTGCAGATAAATACATCAAAAGTTTTACAAATATACATCCATTATTAACACATGAAACCATATAAATTATCCAACGTCGGCAAAATAATTTATTTAATTACATCTACATAAAAAAATAGGCAATAATAATAAAAAAAACAAGCATTGCTCACTGTTAACGGCGTATTAATTAAAAGCTAGAAGTAATTTTCAAAAATAAAAACAAATTTTCATAATTCATATCGGATAGAAGAGAACGTCTGACTATAATAAACCATAAATTACATCCCGATATAAAAAAAAGGAACATGTGTGAATAAGTGAAATTTACTGCGGAAATGTCCGCTGAGTGACAGGACATGAGAGAGAATACGAGGGGAAAATAGTAAACGGATTCCACAAAAGGGCATAAGTGAGGTAAAATTAAAATGATAAATAAACGTGCGGGGATTATGCAAAACTATTTTGTAATTTCATCTAAGCTGCAGGAATTATTTATATAGATTATTTTTGCGCAGTGTATGTAGTGTGTCTTTTTATTATGGAAACTATAAATTACTAAACATTTGTAATTATATATGTAATTTTGTAATATATTTTCTTGTATTGTTTGGGAGATTATGCATTATAGTATAATTTTACCAAAGCCCAATGTATAACTTTGAGATTATTTATGTTTGATAATACCTAACACATTAACATTCAATGTAGCTGCCCAATCAAAAGTTATGTCAAAATTACCGTATCGATTTTATTAAATTTTATACAGTTGCTAATTCTGCTAATTTTTTTAAGCTATAAATTGTTGCTTAGCACTCAACACTTTAATAGTTATAGGTCGATATAGTAATCGGTAAATAAATCTCTGTATAAAATTTACATATGGATAATAAGATAAGAGCTAAGCATAGCACCACAGAAAACCAAAGCAATTACACTAAAAAAAAATTATGTCCAAATTCTACATAAAAAAATATTTTAACTTAACAAACTAATTACGCTCATTTGGATATAACACAAAAAAAAAATTTGTTAGTTGTCGAACCAGTCGATAATACAATTGAAATGCTAGGTCTTGTCTGGGAGTGGTAGAGCCAGACTGCTTTATGACTCTTCAATGTTGACTAGGAGCAATTGTGTTGTTGTTGCCAAGGTGTTGTAGTAAATGGTTATCATCGCCCGTCTTGCGGAGCTGGATAACCGTAAATGGGATATTAATGATGTACTTACGTTATCTTGTTTTTTTTTTTAATGTCTGTTCCTGTAAGTTATCTTGACATTAAAATGGTTATTGGCGTTGTATAATGCCGTTGGGAGGTGTTGTTGCCGGATCGTTTCTTGCATCTATGATTTTGGCTGGGACCAATGGTGTTGTTGCAACTCTGGTAGCGAGTGGTAATAATTTCACGTTTTGTGGGGCTGGATAAAATTTTACAGACTGCGGTAAGTCGGATATTAATTTTGTACTTACCGAAGTTGATAAATTTTCTTTTAGAGGCTCTTTGTGGGGGTGGGAATTTCTTTTTAGGGTACCGAATAAACCTGATGAGGTGGCAATCTTGCCCTGGAAATGCTGAAGGCGTGAGGTGATAGGAGGGATTTTTGAGAGTGCCGAAGGGAGGGAGACTGAGGACGCGACGAATTATTCTTTTCTCCAGGCTCGCTATTGGAGAAATGTGGGTATGCCGGGCCAGGGTCAGAATGATCGCCTAGTAATCTACTAGGGGTAGGTACCGCGGAGTGCTTTGAGGAGGTTTGATCTTATTAATGGGTGATATGGCCTGGTTCTAGAGGTTTAAACAAAAGTAGGAATTGTTGTGTTTGATATGGAGGTTGAGGTGATGGAAAATGAGTTAGCGTTGGAGGGAAGAGAGGAAGGTTTGGAGGAGTTTCTGAGCGACCTTGGGGGAGCGATGGGATACCCACGCCGCGGTGCCATCCGCGTACTGCTGGAGTCTAATCTGTGGGTCTGAGGGTTGGGGGATGTCTATCACGTAAATGTTGAACAAAGTGGGGGATAAAACGTAAGATTCCGCATCGGGTTTGTGTTTCTCTATTAGCCAGAAAAGATTTGACTGAAGCTATTATGTAATTAATATTGATTAATTTAAAACTGAGACCTTTGTGCTACAGTCGGTAGTAGCCTCTGGTTATGTCCGGGAATATTGCCAGAGAGCACATGTTGGTGTTATAAGCTAGGGACAGGTCAGACATTAGATTGCGTGACGGGTCGAAATGCCCTTCTTGAATACGAATTGGGATTGAGGGAGGGCATCCCTATCGTCGCAGAAGGATTGGAGACGCGTTTGGAGAAGTCTTTTAAGGAGTTTTCCCGTGGTGTCTATTATTGAAATCGTGCGATACAAATTGGGGTCGTCGGGGTTTTTTTTAGGTTTCGGAATTAATACAATATGAGCGTGTTTAAACCGAGGGGGGAAATAACCGGAGTACATACAACAATTGAATATGGGGCCAAGTAGGCTAGCGGAAGGGGGCAATTTTTTTAATACCTGTTTTCTTATCCCGTCTGGGGCGGTGCTTCTTCTTGGGGTGTTGAGCAGCTTCTGGATTTCTTCCTCTGTTGTTGGTATGAAGTGTTTGTCCGGTTTTTGGGGTTGCTGCCTGAAGCTCGGTTGCAGCAACGGATGGTTGGAGTCCTCTTTGCAGATTTGGGTTTGGGATTTTTGGAACAGCCGGTCTTGGGGGGTGGTAAATGTTGCCTTCAAGTGTCCTGCGAACAGGTTTGCTTTATCTTGGGTGGTAGAGTAGATTACCCCGTCTTTCATAAAGGGGTGTTGCTTGGCTGCTCTGCGGACGGTCAGGGTGTTAAATTTATTCTAAAATTTTTTCTCGTCTTGGACGTCAAGGGCTGCTGTGGCTTCCATCCATTTTTTTTTCTGAAACATAAAAGATTGCAACGGATTTTAGAGTTTAATCTGTTTCAATGTGTTTGATAATGGGGTCGCAAGTGCGGAGGAATAATTCTTGTGCTTTTCCTTGATCGAAGAGATAATAGGGTGCGGAATTATGTAATTGTTTATTGCTTTGGTTTTGAAGGGTATATGGGCGGCGGCGACGGCGGTGTTGACAGCGTCAAAGTATGTATTGATCGCCGAATCGATGTTGCGGATGGAATTAATCGCGGGGGGTTTGGTGAGTTTATGCTCTATGTCGCGCTGGAACGCGGGCCAGTTAGATTTGTTGTAATCTGGGTATGTTATGTGAGTGGGTGGGGGCAACGGGGAATTGATGAGCGAGGTGATGCCAACGAGTGGCATGTGGTTGCTGGTAGCGCAGGTAGGCAAGACTTGGGAAGCAAGTTTGAAGTACGGAATGAGGTCGAGGGTTATTACGATATTATCGAGCATTGAATGGCCTATGTGGTTTCCAAACGTGGGGTCCGTGCAGCTGAGTCGGTATAAAGGATGGTTGATAAGGAAGTCCGCCAGAGCGACGCCTCTGGGATTTGATGGTGTGGTGTGACGGGCGTTCATGTCACCTAGTATAATTGATTTACTCTTTTTTGCAACGTGTTTGAAAAATTCTGAGGGGAATGGGATTTGGGGGTTAATGTTTATAGAGAAGATGGATATGCTGCCGATCGCGCTTTGCAGCGCAACCGCCACCACATTAAGGTTGTTCTCCCAGGTAGGGTTGGGGGGGAGGGGTGATGGGAGAGATAGGAAAGAGGGCATTGTAGGCTATTGCCACGCCCTCCGATCTGGCGATTTACAGTTTTCGCGACTTGTTTGCGATTGTTGAGGAAGAACGCAAGTAGGGCTATCGTTTGTCTATTGCTTTTAGCAAGAAGACGGTTGCTTCTGAAAGGGGGGCTTAGGAGCGCAAGGGGTATTTATCAAACCACGCTGCATGGTCTGTGGAGCCGCATAAGGTGCACTTAAGCGTGGTGGACGTGCAGGTGTGGGTGGGGAGGTTTCCGGCACATGTGCCGCATGTGATATGGTTGTTACAATGTTCAAGAGTTGGATGAAATTTGTGGATAAAGGACATTGAAGCGGTTTGGGCGCGGAGGGGAGTGATGCTTCAGCGCGGTGTACAGTTTGATAAGAGGTCTTCGATTGTGTCCGCGTCGGTTGATATTACCATGACGAGGGCTGTGAGTCGGTCTGTGGCTCTAGATCTGATTCGAATTGCCTTTGTTACGTTCAGCCCGGCAGACGCGTTTTGGTCAAAGTTGGCAGTGGTAGTGATTAGATAGGCGGTATTTCTGTGAATATAGAAAAAGACAATTTTGTTGTTTACTGGTTGGAGAGCATTGAAAAGAGCTTTAGTTTCCTGAAGGGGTTTTGGGAGGGGTGTTATGGTAAAGCGATACTTAGCTACTGCAACCTGTGTCCTCTTTTCCGGTGGCTCTTGAAGGGGGTACATGGATGCCTGGCGTTTCTGGTTTGCCTTGCGTTGATGCCTCTGGAGCTGGAAGTCGTCATTGTCCTGGGCGTTGTCTTCTTTGTGGTCCGGGTTCTGTGAGGTTCCTGATCTTGTTGAAAAGGCTGCTCCGTAGGACAATCCCGAATAATCTTTGTTTGCGGAAGAGGATAGGATAAAATTTGAAGTAGTCGATAGTCGGTGTTGTTTGTTTGTAGCGAGGGTCGTAGACTTTATGTTTGGCCATTGTTGTTTCTACGATTGGCAACAATGATTCTGAATTTGGTTATTATTTGTTAGCAGTTTCTGTTCTGTGAGGGAGTTAGAGGGGGAGAAGTCAGTAGATGTGGTCATGTGTATAATGTTGATGAGCTGGAAACTGTTGTTATATGGTTGTAAGTCTAAAGAGGTGTTGATATCTAGTCTGGCTGGTATCTACGGAGTGGTTTGCAGATAAGTACATTTATGACAGCGATAAAGTAATCTCACATAGTGGTGCAAAACCCGCTCTTTTAGTATAATTATTTGTTGATTCCTCATGAGTTAAGTTTGGCTGATTTGAGAGCGTGTAGTTTGACATATTTGTGGGTGTAGATAGTGTCTAGTTAGCGTTGTATAGGGTTGGAGTGGGTACAAAAAAAAGTAATTTTGCTGTTGTTATGTTTAGTCAAAAGACTTGATTTTGTGATTTTTTTGCTGTGAAATTGTTTTGTAATATGACTTCTAGTTTTGTCTATGCGAAAATCAGGAGTCACAAAGTTACAAGAGAAGATGGTGATATCTAACCTCTTAATGACCAACATTTGGGTGGGTGGCCAGGAATTCAAATTCAAACTATTTGCTTGTTATCATGCTTTAAAGTGCCCCGACTATTCACTCAAATGTTTGTTATCAAAAGATTGAATAACTTTTATTTCTGCAAATGTTAGTAGTCATTATGATATTAGAAGAGGAGGCAACATGTAACTGCTTGATGACCAACAGTTTGGAGGGTGGGAGGAAATTCTAGTTTAAATTATTTGTTTGTAAAAATGCTTTGTATTGCCCGACCATTTACTCGAATGGTTTATCAAGACATTGGTCTCTGTTTTTAATATTACTCTTAATATGAACGTACATTACTGAGCTGCAACTAGAAGACATTACTTGTTTGCACCATAGTGCATCTAAATCTACGTTTAATTAACTAAGCCGACAATATTGACTTCTTAAGTAAGGGTCCCTAAAGCTATAAATTTTCTTTAAACATGTGAATGTTTAAGATTTAAGCGATGTTGATGCAATTACCCCTAAATGAACTTTAAATGAAGTCGACACTAATAATTTTTTTAATAAGGCACGTATTTAAGCCACTTAAAATACTTTTGAAAAAATATCGGAAAACACTTAAAAAACTTTTTAAATGGAGTTAAGATATTTTGAAGGTATTACTGGACACCGCCGCATTTCTGTTTTTTTGGTGAATAAGCGGATTTTTTTTAAATTTATTTGGGACGTTTTCAGCTACCAAACGATTGCCGGTTGAAAATCTTTCTTTTTTTTTGTACTTTTTTACTTTCTGTGTTGCCCTTTCATCTAGTTCATTTTTCCTTACAATATTTTAAATAGTTTTTCTACAGTTCTTTATTTTGTGTTGCTTTCTAGCGTTGTTTTGATGATGTTGTTCAGTTGGAGTTTTTCTCCCAGGTTTTTGTGGGCGTTTTCCCTGTTAGCTTCCAATCTTTTGCACCTCAAGACGGAGTGTTTATTTTCCTACGGTATAAGCCTTTATTTGGTGCTATGTATGCGTGCTTAAGGCATAATTAGTGCTTCCGTCTTGTGATAAACTATCAAGGATCTTTCTTTCCAATCATGCTATTTTGCAGATTGCAAATTTTGTATCTGTTACAATATATTTCACATTTTTGCTGCTCAGTGCCAGTTTGTCCGCATACTCCTTCTTCTAGAAGGTTGGTTTTGAGGATCTTTTCATATTAGATTATCCACAGGGCCGGTTCTATGACTGAGTTTTATGGTAAACTACACGTCATGTTTAAATTTGTTTTTTGTATAACGTTTCAACAATGCTTGTCTATAGGACTGAGTTGATAACATTATTGAGATCTAGGATTACCAGAATGGCCTTTATCTTCTTCTTCTTAGCTTTTTATAAGCTGTTTTTACATTTTAGATGGCATCTGCAAATGAATGCTTTGTTCTAAACCTATACTGTTGGTCGGATAGCCAACCACACATCTTGGGTTTTTCAGTTATCCTACGCATTATTTCTAGTTTAAATAGCTTTTTTATTGTGTTAGTGAGGCACAATAGTTTGTATGCTGAGGGGTTGTTTTTCATTTTTGTAAAGTGTCAGTTTGGCTATCTTCCATTTGTTTGGAAATATGGTTTTAGTAATCAGTTCGGTTTTCTTATGACACAATTTTTCTGCTACATTGTATTGTTAACTGTCTGAGAGCGTTAAGGGACTGCAAAGTTCGAGCTTGTTGGTGACTATTTTATAGCCATCTTCTTACAAATTGTTATTGATCTTTTTACAAGTTCCCTTTTTGGAGTTTTAATTGGTTTAACTTGTTTTTACTATATTTCTTTGCTCTGATCAGTTATCTCTTGGCGTTGGATTTCTGCAATTACATTGTTCTAATAAATAACCGATTTGCTTAAAAAAATTTTCGCTTTTTTACGAAATGATTTATCTTACACTTTTTTAATAATTTTTATTAGATTACTAATACTGCGTTTTTTATGATTTTCTGTCTATTGGATTGCTATTTCTGAAAAATGAAGTGTTACTGTATTACTATTTTTGCGATTTTTATATAGATATTGTTGTAGTTGCTTAGATTTTTTGTTTCTGATCTTTCATATATTGGCTTCATGCAGCAACCCTTTGGAGCACAAAGTGATGTTTATACTTCTTTATTATATAAGAAGTCTTTCCGGGTAGAGTTATACAGATTATACGGGCCCTTTGTTTCTGTTTGCAACATGTAAATCAACTTTACTTAACTATTTGCTAACTATATCTCTGCATTTGTTGTCTTTGGCATTTCCATACTTGGACAACTTAGCGTTAAAGTAACCACATACTATGGTTGGCGTTAGCACTCCGGATATCACGGCTTTACTTTTCAAAATGCACCAGGGTAGTATTATATTCTTGTTTGGTTTGCTCTAACCAAAACAAAACCTCTACTATTACTTACAGTTGTCATGTTTTGGCGTGGAAATAAGATTATTAGGTTTGGCAATGTTTATTTCTTTTGTAGAAAGTATGTTTTGACCGGACTTTTTTTCAGTTACTCAGTTTTAAGTTTTCTTATAGAAGTTTTATCGTCATTTTTGGTTGAATTTTACAGCTTTTTCCTGCATTTTTACGAACGCCTTTACGTTGAATGCGTGGTTGACATCAAAGCTTTGAGCCTGCCTAGAGCCATGCTTAGGATGCCTTGTATTTTGTGACCTTGTCTACGTCTAGTATTATTAACGCTTTGTTGATCTGTCTGACGCTGACTTTCGTTATGTCACCCATATTTGTTCATGTTTTACAAATCAGTCTTCTAAGTTTTTTGTTTTTGTCGGGGGTGTTGGGCTCAACATCTTGGAATTCTTAACTTGTAAGGGGTCAACTTTTATGGCGTACGGACCTGAATTCTGTACCGTTTTACTATTTAAAACTTACTAAAATTCAACATACACAACGTACTAAGAAGGCGTTTGGAGGATTCTTTGGGCTGCCGACAGGAATAAAAGGCAATCTCCAAGACAGCCGATTACCACTTGTGACTGCCCAGAAAGAACTTGCAAACTGACAAAGATCTTGACAAAACAATGTCAACTAAAAAAACATATGCGCATGATTGATATTGGAGACAGTCCAAAATGTGGAGGATGTGAAATGGATGAAAATACAATCAAGCATGTGCTATCTACATGCCCGGTCCTCTTATACGATAGAGAGTTTATGTTGGAAAGTTGCTGGCTTGACAAGGGCAGTATAAGGGAGATATCTTCAAGCGTTGTAAAGGTTTTTTTTAGCTGCATGAGAAGTTTTAATGGTAGTTGTCTATCTATACTGAAAGAGAATGTCAAACTGTTTTTATATTTCTGTTCAGTAAGGTAATTCATCATGAATTGTTTAACGCCACAACAACGCTTCCTAATAGTGGAAATTTACTTTTAAAAAAATAAATCTGTTTGCGCGAAGTTCATAGAGCGCTTTGTCCATTTTACGATCAACATAATTGGCCTAGTGACCAAGCAATTTGTGCAGTTATTGATCGTATTTGCACTAATTTTACTCTTCTCAGTTTAATACTATCAACAAGACAAAGAAATGTGCGTACCGAAGAGAATATTGCTGCTGTAGCGCGAAGTGTTGAAGAAGACGCCGAAATGTTGATTTATCGCAGTTCTCAACTTGTTAGCCTTTATTCTTTGACTACGTGGAAAATTTTACGTAAGGATCTTGGATTACGTGCATATAAAATACAGCTAGTGCAACAATTAAAGCTAACTGACCATCGTTTACGTCGCATTTTGCTAATTTAAAATTGGCCGAAGATGAGCATTTTTATCAAGGAATTGTGTTTAGTGATGAAGCTTATTTCTGATAAACTGACTTTGTCAATAAGCAAAATTGCCGGATATGGAGCGAAGACAATTCTTAAGCCATTATCGAAACAACATTTATCAAAATTGACTGGTTGGTGCGGTTTACACGCTGGCGGCATCATCGGTCCTTATTTCTGTCAAAATAAAGAACGTTACGGTGAATGGTGAGCGCTATCGAGCCATGCTGACTGATTTTTTATTTTTAATAATTAATCAGCTAAACATCGACAACATTTGGTTCCAACAAGACGGCGCAACTTGCCATACCACTTAACCATCAATTTATTGCAAAATCAATTTGGTGACAACTTTATTTCCAGAAGTGGTCCTGTAAACTGGTCTTTTCGTTAACTCTAAATCTAGAATTCAGAGCTTTTCTTTTTTTTTCTGCTCACACTTGTCAGTGTAAATACCGTTGGGGCACGTTGCATTTTACTTTTTAGATTTTTTGTTATTTTTTTTCAAATAATTTTGTACGTTTTTGTGTTTTTTTGTTCGCGATAATAATTTGGATATGGGACATTTCTTGAAGGTTTTTTCATTTGTACTTTTTTGCTGTTTTTCTAAAAAAATCTTTTAGCTTTTGGACTTTTATGATTGCCTTTGGGCTACTTAGCCGTTTTTTTTTACGTCTTATAATGCAATAATACGTTTATTTCTTGCCTTTCGGCTTTGAAAATACGTCTTATAATGTTACAATGTCTAGGACTGCACCACCGCTTTCTTGAAGTACTCTTTTAAATTTAACTTAAATAAAGGGCTAAACAGAATTACTCAATGGACCCTTTCTCAAAGATCTGCGTTTTGCTAAAGGAGTACTTAGTACGGACATTTAATAAAAAGTTGTGGAAGTGAAAAACAGCAGAAATAACCCCAAAAATATAAGCGCGGTACTATTGGAGACTCACATTTGAAGTCGAACTTTAACATTGTTTTTAAAATTATGCAGTGAGCATACTATAATCGACCATTAGAGAACATTTGAGAAAGATTACTAAACAGCATCGGAAAAACTTTTCCACACTTTTGTCAATTTATCTTAGAATAGCAATAAACAAAAGTTTGGGACTGCATCACATAAGCTTGCATTGTTGGCTAGTAACTTTGTAACCTTTTTAGTGTAAGGTTCAAAAAATGTTTTATTTAATTTTTATTGTTGCATATTAATTTTTTTTTTTTTAATGTAAACGGGTTTGGTAAGATTGTTTGGCTATCAATAACAATTATAACATTAGTCCAATAATGAAGACCAATATAATAGATATTTGAATTGATTAAGTATTTACTAGATTTTATTTTAAATGTTAAAACAATCTTGATATTAAAAAAAAATGTTTTCATTGACGATGCTGTTTAACACGTTGGTCCACATCAACCCCGCTTTCATTGTTTGTCGAATAATGACGAGACACAATGCATCTGGCGTGCAAGTGCCGGACGAGACTCAATCAAGCATCCATATAAAAATGACATTGTACACACATTGTGATTGAAAGCTGCGGGCGTGCTGCCTGCCTGCCTGTAAACGTCCTTGCCGTTTGTAGCTGCAGTTGTGCGGGTGCTTGACCGGCTGCTTCTTCTGCGCGAATCTCAGATGCGTGCGTGATTGCCGTTTCATTATGCCCCGTGGACCCGTCTAGTTATCTCACCAGAGGTCTAAATGCAATATAAAACTCACCTCTTAGCATAACATTATTAGGATTGAACACACGTATTATATCGAATGTCGCGTATATTTGCATGGAATTAATTGTGCCTGCAGGTGTTGCAGGAATCGATACAGAACAAGTTCTGATGAGACGATATCCTATGGATGTGACGTAATTACGAACAACAATTTGTATATTAATGTAGTAGAAATAGTAATTTGTTAGGTAAACAAAACAAAGATGGTAAATAAGAGAAAAAAACTCAGACGCAGACAGACAGCAATAAAATATTTGCCCGATGATTACACGTTGATAAGTGTGTGCATGCTGATGGAAGTAGAGACATCTGCGAGCAGTCTCTTCCCCGTCAGTCTCGTTGTCAATATCGCTTACAGCGATTTGTCTTAATATATATCTGCCCTCGTAGCGTATAGTCATGCTCGTGACAGCTACTTTATATCTGTTGCGAATTGAATACCGTGGAGCCTGCAGAACATATTTCCCACTTACATTCAAATTTCTTCAAGTATCTTACGATTATTTGCTAAAAAATAAACGTTTTCATTATGGATTGGCTTCCGCGACTAGTACCGAACAGAACGTGCGGCCATAAATCCGACCAGGTTATCACCTAACGTTGACTTTGAATGTTAAACGCAAACTCTTTTATGTACCCCATGTCCGCTAATTTATTTCACATCAGTAGATGTCATCATCATCTCAGCGCCTTTACATACCAACAACGATTACATGTCCGATGGTATGTAGACGGGAATTTTATGTTAGCAAATTCTTACATTTATATTTGTTAGAAACTCTAATTAGATAAGCTCAATGATATAAAGAAGGTTACGGAACTATTTTTATTACGTCAATATTTTCCAATAGAAGAGATTAAAGTAACTAGTGTCGGTTCTAATTAATTTAAAATATTCCAATGGAATAAGCAACACAATTATTTGTATTAATTAGTTTAGTTCACTATACGGTCGATGCAAAGGTTTCCTTTAATTGACTCAATTCACAGTAAACCCTTCGAGTTTATGTATACTTACAATAGAGCTAATTCGCTTTTGGAATTGTTGATATTGGTATACATCAATCATTGTTTGAATAATATAATTAGAACTAATTTCAAGTTAATTTCTATACAAAATTTTAAATATAATGGTATTGAAACCCAGTTTATTGCTTGGTGTATTTGTTTTATTAATTACATGTTAAGTTGTCTCTGCATATTTGTTTTTGCCATTTCATATATTTTAAGCTCTTCGCTTGCTATCCAGTGTGAAAAGTTGACATATTTGTTTAGGATTCGCTGTGATGACCCACCGACATCGTGTGTTTGAATAATTTTAATTACTTATTTTATCTACTATGATTATATGTGGGTGTATTAAAGAGTTAATACTATAACAATATTGAAACGCGATTAAAGGGAATCTGTTATGTAATTTGTAAATATTTTACTACTTCGGCATAATTTCGGTTTAAATCAAATTAGGGTTAATTCTTGTGTTTGTTGTAGGAGGTTTTGTGAGATAATGCATTTTAGAGATTTGTTTGCTTGTTTACACATTATATTTGTTAAAAATGCAAATTTTGATTTTTTGCATTTTTTATCGATTTGACTTGATATTTTAAATAAAGTTATATAATTAAAAAAAAATTGAAAGACAGTTTTTAAGGAAGGGAAATGAATCTAGCAAATGCTATGATAAAGCGGAATTTTGTTAATTTTATGATTGTATTGCTTATGTTGCGAATGACGTAAATTTAGATCTTGCTGACGTAGTTGTTGCATCAGCGGCTATATAAACGTGTTTGTGTATTTCTGTATTTGTCTGGGTCGAACTCAATGAGGTTGTAGCTGTACCAAGACCAGGGCATGTAGGTAGTGTCAGTTTTACTTAATACAAGTATATATCCGGCGGATTAGATTATTATTATGGTGTATTCCAGAAGTTGTTGTGATAAAGCCAGCACGTTTTTTTTTTGTGGTTTAGGTAGGAAATCTTTTTAAAAACAAATGAGACTGCCTATTACTAAACCTAACCTAATATCTGAGTACCAGGCAGTGCGGCACATAATGTCACTTTGAATGTGGTTTGCGTTTACGACTTTATATTTTACATTTTACTGTGCAATAAGATCCTTAATCTCATTGTTGACAGAAGAGTTGCCTGAGATGTAAAAATTTGTATAAGAACCGGTTGGATTTCTGCCTCATTTGACTTGCATTTTTGGCACATAGCGTATGTGGTTGACGTATTTATGTTCTTAAATAAATTTGTAGCATAGTGTACATTCTACGCAAGTAATAAGTCATTAAAGTACATTGTTGTCGAATGCCCAAAGCATTTGTTGCACTAGTAAACTTTATAGTATTGGAAGTTTGATTTTTTGGGGATTGTTTCTCTATCAAATTGCGGAGATGATATTAAATCAAAGCGATTCAAGCTTTCTTTTTACATTGTTTGCAGAGGAATGTTTTGAATCACCGTTCAGATGTTTGAAATATAAAAGTTGTACTTTTTTATCAATAATATATTTCCAGAAGTCAATTAAATTGCTAAAAGGTATGAGAATGCCATTGCTGATCTTGGTAGCACGAACGATTGTCATAACCGCTATCTTTTATTAATTTGGCGAATTTGCATTTCTTGTAAATTACAAGAAGCGTAGGTTTGTTTTTATTGCCCATAGAAAGCGTTTGGATTAGAAAGCGCTAGTTTTGCGCATCTAATTTTTAGCAGATGCTGATGAACAGGATGCAAAAGTTGATGGGACGAGGTTGGTTGTTTGTAGTATGTTGCTGCTTAATGGGACTCGATGGTCAGATTTGGCACCAACTTTTGTTGGCGGCCAAGTATTTCTGCTGTTCTTGCCAATATTTTATTCTGTAGTTTTTCTTTTTCAATTGTTTTTTATTTATTTTCCCTTCAGAATTGCGTTGATCATTGATTTTATGATGTTCCATTTGTTTAGGCTTTTCAGCATTTCATTAACAATGTTTCCGGGTCTTAGGTTCTTGCCTAATCTCCTGTTTGGCTTTTCCTTAAATGAGTCTTAATTTCTACAGGAGAATACTGTGTTAGCTTTTCTAACTTCCTTGCAGTACAAACATCTGTGGCTATTTTTCCGTTTCTTAACTTATTTTTTGAAGTAGCTATGCCCTGTAAGGAACTGCGTTAAGCTGTAGCCCACTTGACAATGCTTTCTTTTTTACCATTCTGAGATATTTAGAATCAAGTTTTCAGTATAGAGGTTTTTTTGCTCGTATCTCATCTCTTTTTCTATTTGAAAAGCGTTTTGTACGTTTCCGTTTTCTTTTGGCGTCTGTTTTCCCAATTATTGCAATTATCTCTTTTGCTAGGAAGGTAAAAGGGATTGTCTTAGCTCTGATCACGCAGTTTTTTTTGGGTTGGTTCTATATTTCTTACCGATTCTAAGGACCTATGGGCTTGCTCTAGGATGTTTTGGTACTTTTGATATTTTATGGCTTGAAAAAAAAAATTCTGCACAGCAGTTTTTTTTTGTTCTTGCTGGCGCTATGATTTTTGCTTTGATCGTGACTAACTGAAAATGCTTCTCAAAGTACAAATACTTGTCCATTGTTATGTTTAAGTATGTAATGGTATCTTTTGGCTTTGTTTTAGTTTTGTTTATTTTGAACTTTACACTTTTTACGTTCTTTTTGCTTGTTAGTAGTATCGCTTTTTTATTTTTTTGCAAGATTAAACTCGTTTTTGGTTATCTATTTGTTTATTTGTCTTTGGACTAGGTTTACTAATCTGGTCAATTTTTTTTGTTAAAACGATAATTGCGTATGAGCTCAATTATTTCTGGTAAATTTTTGTTTAGAATTCTATTGTATACAACGTTCTATAGTAGTGGACCGACCCTTGTGGTACTTTGCACGTAATCTTGTGCTCTTTTTTCTTTTTTTTGATTAAGGATCTCTTTGTAAAGTAAATAGTTGTATCTGGTATAAGCATGCTTTAGGTTTTATTAGCATTTTTATAATAGAAGAGGCTACTACAGCACATAGTCTTTTTTTAATTTTTAGGCTTTTATCTTTTTTCTTTTTGGATTTTTTTACAGCCATTACCGTTCTTCTTTTTGCCTTGAAACCATACTGATTTTAGGATAAAATCAGCTTTTTTTACGATTATTTTTTTAGGAGGTTTTTTTTATAGTGTTCAAAAGGCATATTGATCTGCAAGTTCTCAGCTCTTTACTAGGTTTGTTGGGTTTCTATTTTAGAACTAGTTTATTCATTTTTCAACTGTTTTGATTGTTTTTTTTCTTGACAAAGATCTTCAATATTTTTTCAGGAATGTTGTTGGGTTTCGGCGTTTTCTCGTTCTTTATGTTTTTACGCTTTTAGCTAGTCCGGAGTGATTGGCTTTATCTCTATTTCTTTATTTTCTTTTGGTATATAGTTGTTTTTTCTAGTTTTTGACATAGGGTTTTGATAATCTTTATCTTGAGATCGTCGAGTATGCTCATATTTTTGTTGAATTTTTTTCTGACGATTTTTTAACTTTTTTTGCATACGGTTTTTTACGCATTTTGTTTGCTTATTATTATTAGTATTGTAAGTTGTTTCAATTCTGTTTTGTGTGTTTCTTATCGGGATTTTAAGTTTTACTTCTGGTTTGAGCATTATTTTCTTTTATTTCACTTTGCATTTTTTTCATGTTTTTATTGGCTTTGTTATATCATAGGCTTTTGTTTATTGTGACTGTATTTTCCAAAGAGTCTTTTATTTAGGTGTCTGCTTAGCTTTTTTTGCTTAATATATTAAGATTTCTTTTAGGTGGGCTTTTTGTCGGTTTTGTTTCTAATTTTATGCCATACCATTTTATACTAGTGGTAAGTGCTTAGTGTCTCTTTATACAGGACTCCTTATTTTGCATTATGCATCTTCCTGGTCTTTTTCTTGGAGGTTAGCTCTCATTGAGACGTTTTTTGTTCTATTTGTATATGTTGATACTAATTGACAGTCAGATATTTCAATAACAATTCCATTGTGGTGTGTATTACATAAGTTTTTTAGATCTTGCAGCTTTTTTAACGCTTCCAGTGTTGTTTTGTTGGATTGCATAAAGTTTTTCGATCTTCTTATCGAGTCAGTAAGATGTATTGATATTGACTAAGGCTTGGATTTATTTGAAGCTACTGTTTAGAACCGTGTCGTTTTGACCAGTGACAAAGCTAAGGTTTTTGGGCCCTCTATGCTTGTGGGTCCTTCCGCATTGCAGATCCTTCTTCACTCAGAAAAGCATTTTTTGTCTGGTCACTTTTGTAGAAAAGCTTTTTTGAAGTATACTGTTAACAGTTTTTCTCAAAACTAGCTAAGTTCTCTAACAGACGTCTATAATTTTTAGAGTAGCTTATATTAGTATCAGTGAGCATCATGTTTTTGATTGATTTAGTTGGTTGCTATTTGTTATTGAGTTTATTCTTTT
Organism: Tachinus rufipes; assembly: GCA_963932245.1. NCBI lineage: Eukaryota > Metazoa > Arthropoda > Insecta > Coleoptera > Staphylinidae > Tachinus > Tachinus rufipes. Next base: position 18,381,287 of record OZ010746.1, on the reverse strand, counting down.
TTAGTGAGACAGTCCGCTAAATGTTGTTGACTTGTTGATGCATTAGCAACTAGTTTTGTTCTATATTTCATTATTTTGTTTATCACTATAGTTGTAGGTAAACGCGTACACGAAAAAATCTGAACCTGTTCAGACAAGAATAACTTGTCTGAACAGGTTCAGATTTTTTAAAGGTTTTACTGTGGACGAAAATTTATATAAGTTGAGTTCAACGAGGTGGCCACTACCAAAATTAGAGGTGTTAATTTTCCATGTTTTTGAACGGTCAAAATGCGGGGTGTTTTTTAAGATGTAGTAGTAGACTCGTAGTAGGTGATTGTTTTACAATTTGTTAAAAGTAGAGTTTACAGTCTATATATCTGTATGCCAGTTGTGGGTTGCTCTTTACAATTCAAATACATTTAGTATTTAAAAAACATTTACAATAGCTGTTGGTTTAAACTTAAAAAGATGTTGCTAAAAAAATAGTAGTCTATTTGTGGTTTATTTGACCTTTGCATATTTTTAAGACGTAAGACAAATTTTTATCTCCGCTTGATGTTAGTAAAAGTACACGGAGCGTCGGTTTTTGTGGTATAGGTCATATATCTACTTAAAAACACAAACTGAAAAATTTACTTTTCTGAGCATCTACCGACTATGCATTAATTTTTTTACATAACGCTAGAGAATTGCCAGGTTTCGTCGCCCCGTCCTGTTGTGGTGCCACTAGTATTATTGTTATGGAAAATTATTAAATCCTATCACATCTACGAGAATATCGGTGAACTTTTCTCTATAGAAAAATATTAACACGTTCAGCGCCGTTTTTAAATTAAAATTGGTTCTTATAGGTCAAATCGCCAACCAACTCAATATCCAAACGATAAGATATTAACCATCACTCTTTTAATATGATAAACTACATACAATATTCTATGTCTTCATGTTTTTGGTTAAAGATTTAAAGTTACATTTAACGAGTAAAAAATTAATAAAGAACTGATTTTTTTAATCAGTCACTTTTTAAAAATTAATTGCGAAGAAACGATTTATTTCATCAAATTTCTAAAAGTTTGAGGACACAGATTGGACTTTCTTCTACAATGTCTGAAAATTTTATTCAATTATATTCAGGTGTTTTCTTGCTGAGTTGGATGCTGTAAACCCTTATAATAGCGCAACTATTCTCCCCCCTTAAATGTAATTTACTTGTTGATATGTGCAAAATTTATTGCTTGGTTGAGCCAAGTAATGTATTATTTTATACATAAACGTTTGCGGTTTGAGCGTTTTTGAATGTTTGAGCTTTATTTTTATTTTTGCGGGTTATAGGTGTGCTTTGGGATGGAGAGGTAGTTTCTGTTTCTGTAGGTACTTCTGATTAATTTTTATTGGAAGTTTGGCTATTTTTTAGCTTAAGATCATTTAGGCAGCCTTTGTAACTTGCTGCTTACGTATGTTGCAACATGTTTTGGCTTTTTTGTGTGAACGCATTTGGAGTTTGGATGGGTTCTTACGCAAACGTAAAAAGAACTGCATCTGGATGCCTGGTTACTATATTGTTACCAATTGCGGAATAACCACTGATATTTGACGGTTACAGAGTTGACTGATAAAAAGTATTTTATGACTCTTAAAGGTTGACAGGAGCTAGACATACATTATTAAAAAGGATTATTTTTTTACGTCTGTTACGTAAGTACGCATATCTAATAGCGATACGTTGTTTCTGCGCAACATTATCAGAGATGCAGTTGAGTATGTTTCTAATAACATACTTCTTGTTTACACAATATTTCTTTACTTCTGAATTATCTTACTGGAGAAAATAGGATTAAAGCGGTTAATGGTCATGTTTAGTAACTTGAATAGATATGACGTTTTTGTTGAATCTGAGTGTGGCATCATATGTTGTCCTTTGTAAATATCAAACAGGTTAAAGGGTTTGTTAGCGCTAATGAGGAGGCATAGATGGACCATTTGGGCTGAAAACTTTTTGACTTTTGAAGTTCTTTTACTTGTTGTTTATGGCATTGGCATGGTTGACTCATTTTATTTTTTGTTTGGCTTCTTTAGCTAGCATTTTTTGGGGTTAACCTTAATATGTTTTTTTGGAAGCTTCAGATTAAACAAACAGCCACACCGACGACAGTTATGAAGAAGTAGACATTTTTTTTAGTATCACGAGCTCTTGTTGGTTGCGCCTTTCGCTACGAATCTTCTCGTTGCACCTGCAAAATTTTTTTAAGGGTTTTCAACAAAAAATTAGCATTGCACCATTGTTGAAGGCTTTTTTTTCTTCTTTGAACGAAGGTTGGCAACCATCATGATAATTTTGTTTTTATTTGTGGCTCTTCTAAATAGTTCCGTTGATGTACAATTGATCCATTCATTTAAGTTTCGTAGCCATAAGATTCTTCTTAAAACTTTGACATTAGTTACTTTGTCAGTCCACGGTATTCTAAGGATCTTTCTGAATATCCACATCTCGAATGCCTTAAGTTGTTTAACTGCATTAGCTTTGAGTGTCGTGGCTTCTATTTTATATAATAATGTTGACTCGATATAGCATGTTACCATTCTAAGTTTTAATTTATTTTTGAGATTTTTACAACAGAAGATTTTTTTCATTTTTATAAATGCGTTGCGAGCTATTTCAATTCTGCTTATCATCTCATATGTGCTTATTTAATATTTGCGATCAAAAGTACTATGTTTCAAGAGTATCATATTAAAATTTTACGTCTCCAGATGTAGCAAAATTGAAGATATCGAATTTTGAATAAGATGGAATTTTTCCCGTTTTCCACTAAAAATTTTGGAAAACCAAGGGCGGGATCGTGTTCTATGGAATTTTTTTATAAGATACACTCTTTTGAATATGATTTTTGACTATTTTTTGCTTATTCACAGCACAATAACTGAAATTGTAGACACGACATGTTTCTAGGACCTGTAGTTTTACCAAACTCATTAACAGGCCCGCTTACCTAAACTTTTTGCAGAACACAATGTATGATCTTTTTGATGACATTACTATTGACCAAAGGCAACAAATATGGTTCCAACATGATGATGCTTCAGCTTATTTTTCGATTGCCGTTAAGCGAGAATTTACATTACATTTTTTTGTGTAAGTAGGTAGGAAGGGAAGGTCTTGTTTTATGGCTTGCAAGATTGCCTGATTTGAACTTCCTAGATCTTTTTCTTTGGGGATATTCTACTCCTGTAATTAGTTTTGAGGAGCCAACAAAACCGAGCCACTAAGGGGATTTTAGAAAGAGTTCGAATAATATTCAGACTAAGATGTTGTGCTTCCTTGGAAATATAGGAGGGCATTTTGAAAATTTTATTTAACTTTGTTTTTTATTGTTGCTAGAAAAAAAAAACTTTTCTGTCTTCAATATCCTTACTTTTCGGACCAATGATTATTAAGACTTTTTTGTTTATTTTGGTTCATACTACTATTTCTTTAATTATTTTTTTTAGCACCTTATATATGCAAACTGGTTTGATGTCATATTTGTTTGAGTAAAAAAAATAAATGTTCATACTTTAAAACTTAAGATAATAATAAATCAAACGTGATTCAGAACTAATATTTCAAGTTAGTAATGGAATAAATTAGAGTAGAAAAACTTTTACCTCAAATGAATTACATCGTTATTTGAACCCAAAAGGGATGTTTACAATTAAACAGTTATTGTTATAATTGAATCTGAAAACTTCCCGGACGGAATAAAGCAGCAAAGTATTTTCCGATTCACCCATTCAAGCGGCCAAACAAATTTAAAATAAGTTTCGTTCTATCCCTTTTAAAACTAAATGAATTAAATTTTATACGCGGAAAAAGTTTCTCTCTTATTTTATTTCCCTTACATCTCACTTATTTGGCAATTAAGATTAAAACATTCCTTTTGTTCCCATTTAAATTAAACAACTATTTTCAACAACTTTAAAACAGCCGGTCCGGATACATTTTTCTTGTTGCGCTGGGATTTTAAAACGGACATTCTTGGCGCAACTTCAACCGGAATTGAAGTGGAAATAATCTTTTTTATTTTTAATCTGTTTGTTTCCAGTACTCGGATTTAATTAATCCTCACCACTAAAGTAATCACTTAAAATTCTCTCGGTGTTTATTGAACAGTTGGGATGAGATTTAGTGACGTGCGTGTACGTCGTCGGTTTCAACTACACGCACATTATGAGATTATTTATTGGTGAGCTTTATGTGAAGGAATCACAGTTAGATGTACGTACACGGTGTGGAATATGTTGGGATGCCATCAGATGCGTCCGGTTTGATTTAATTATGTAAATTAGTTGCGGTTAATTTCGACGTGAGAGATTCTTTCATAACAATGTTGCATGCGTTTAACAGAATATTTCAATTAATGCTTACATTGCAAATTATGAATAAAAATTGGCTTAACATATGAACTTTTGTAGTTATGAATGAATCCATTTACATAATACCTTTTACAACTAATTTGTATGTTTTAATCCAAAAATAAGTTGCTTCATAATTTACAATTCCTGAATAATTTCACAGAACGCAGTTGCCGGATGTAAATTTACGAATGTATTCTGCCCCACTTCTAGTTTTCTAGTTTCCCATGCGGGCCGCAATAAATCCTATTAAAACAAGATAAAAAGCAAAAGCAACAACAAAGTAAAAAACAAAGAGTTTCCTACCGCTCTGCAACGTTATATATACTCGTCATGCAGTTTTGAAACTATTTGACCACCCACGCATATCATATAGCTCTGGGTGCATTACTCCAACGATTTATAGCCTCCGTTCAGAATTATAAGAAAAAAATTTGTTACGTACACCACTAATTATCGGTTATTTACTGCTAGCGTTGGTTGGAGATTTTACTTTTCTTTTCTTCTTACCACCGCGAAGATATCTCGTTATTATTTTATTAATGTAAAATATTACATTTCAACTAATTAAAGAAACGATTGGCGATAATCAACACGAAGTGTTTGCGAAAGGATGGGAAACCGGAAATCGCTATCCAAACCCATTTAGTTTCTATTCTATATCGATGAGTTTGAAAACTATCTTTTTAATGGATAATTAATTAATTAAATTTGCACATTTCAATTCAATCCAATTGCAATAAAATATAGTTTTTATATTTATTATTATATGTAAATAACTTGTATTGGCTTACACTTATTTGCAATATTAATAAACTAGTTTTGCCCAGTTTATGAAAATTAGAACAACAAAAATGGGACCCAAATCTGACCCCAATATTGAAACATCTTTTGTTTTGCTAATTGTTTAAACTGACAATAACAATTTTTAGTAAGTATTTTAAAGTACTATTGCCGTAAGTAAATTGAATTATAAATTTAATTGAGTAAAACACATATTGTTCCAATTGACAATCAACAATCTTCGGTTACTATTTCAAATATGTCAATATAAGTGAATTGAGTTTCAAACAGTAAATTTTTTGTTTAAATTAAAAAAAAAATCATCTTAAGATTTAATTTGTCGAATTTACTTACCATATGGCTTGTGGATCTTCCTTTTGGAGATGAGATTTATAAAGATGGTTGGTTGTGTTGCCTTATATGCAGTGGGGTGGGGTGTAGGTGTTAGCCACAGGTTTTTTTGGTTTACAGGTCTCCTATAGGACTATACTTTTTTGTCTGGTTTAGTATGTCAGCCCAAATCAGTAAACGGTGAAATTGTCGTAGAACTTTTTGACTAAAGGAAGAAAATTATTAGTTTTTGTGTGGTCTTGGATGATGTCCGAGATCACCCCATATATGATCTTGCTTAAGGTGCATAGCAGACTGATTAGTCGGCAGGTTTGGGTAAACTTTTTTTTTTACGTTTTGATTTATTTATATAATGCTAGTCTTTTCATTCTGTAAGAAAGTGCCTCGTGCGTATAAATGTATTAGCAATGTTGGTGAGGGCCAGGGGCAGATTGAGTTTTAAATTTTTTATTTATTTCTTTGATTTGAGGTTGGATGCTTCTCAGCGGTGAGTCAACTTCAGCGTCTTCTAAAAAGTTATTGATTTATTGGTGAATACGTTGGAATTTGAGGCTGTTAGCAAATGTTTTGGCTTTTACCTCAACTGTATATTGAACCTATTCTAAACTGAAATGGGAATTTGTCTGTTTCATAAGGCTTACGAGATTTTTAATAATATTTTTTTGTTCTCTGTGATCGATATCTAAAACACTAGCTTTTGTGTAACCTTATGGCTTTTTTACTTTGCTGTGAAGCGAGTTTAAGTTCACGAGATCTTTTGGGTTGCAATGTCTTTGTCTTTGATGTTTGATGTTTTGTGCATTTGTTTTTACTAGGGCCAGACTGCTAATGCATTTTTTCAGGAACTGAGAGTGGAAACTTCAATTTGTATGGGTTCAGTACTGCAGGGTTGTGGTTGGAGTTAAGGTCATTGATTGTTTTTATTTTTATTTGAAAGTTGACGTTTTTGAACGTTTCTTTGGTGACCAGCAGAACTGTAGTGAGTTGATCTGGACCTAATACTTTTGAATTTAGTACCGTATGGCTGTTCCTATAACCCGATTAACTCGCTTCGTGAAATTAACCTGCGGATGGTATTTTGCATTATACAATGGTTGAAGAATTTGGTTCGACTTCAGCAGATCTTTAAAGGTTCTACTAATGAATTGAGGTTCATTATCCACCATTACGGTATGAGGTACTCCAAACTTCAAAAACAAGTTTCTCAAGATTCTCTACGAATCTACAAATTTTTGTAAAAGCACAAATTTTGTGAACCAATCTGTTATTACTAAAAGAAAACGGTTCTGTTTTTTGGATTTTGGAAATGGTCCTATTAAATCTATAGATATGGTCTGAAACGGTAGATCTACTAATTTTGGCTTACCCATTAACTCCGATCGTGCTATGTTTGGACTTTTCTAAGACCCACAATTCTTACACCTTCTCACAAATTTTTTAACGTTTTTTTTCATGGGTGGCCAGTCGTAAGACTCCTGTACTTTCCTTAAAGTTTTAAAGAATCCGAAATGACCGGAAGTAGGTGTTCTGAATCCAGAACGGTTTTCCTGCTTTCTAATGGTACAATTAATATTTTCTCCGGATTATTGATTGGTATTTTGTGGTTAAGCACGAGAAATTTGAAGAATTTTCCATCCTCAATCTTCCAATTAGGGAACTTATCTGGATTTTCAATGACACCATTATATCTTTGGACTACGCACAAAACATGTTTGGGGTTTGGGAAAGAGCATCCGGGATAACTAATAGACTGCCCTTTCTGTGAACAATTTCCATATTATGCTGGCATAATTTTATTGCTCACCTGGCCAGACTGCTTACTGGATTCGTGAATGTTTTGAGCCACAACAAGGAGTAGTTGGTAACTGCAGTAAAACGTGTTCCTTCGAAGTAAGGTCAGAAGCGTTCTATGGCAAACAGAAGTGCTAAGCATTTCCGTTTTGTGATGGGTAAATCCGTTCTGTGTTGCTTAGCGTTTGGCTTGCGTACAAATTTATTTTTTCTTTATTTTTCTCATTTTTCTTTAGTAGTACAGCTCCCAAACCGACATCGAAGGCGTTGCTTTGTATTACAAACGGTTTGGTAAAGTCCGGCGCAGCTAATATCGGTGCACTTGTTAAAGCTTTTCTCATCCGTTCTAATGCTTTATCTGCTTCATGGGTCCAACTAATTCATTTTTCTATTTTATTTTCTTTAACAAAGTCGTAATAGGTGCCATTATCGAAAAGAATCGACGATACCAGCCGGCAAGTCTAACAAATCGTTTATTTTCTGCAGTGTTTGTGGGTACCGGGTATGCTAACATATTTGCAGCTTTATCCGGTTTTGTCTTCAGACTTTCCTTATCCACTACTAATTCCAAGTATTTCAAAGAATTCTTACAGAATTCGCATTTGTCTACATTAACTATTAAATTAGCTTTGTTTAATCTAGAACAGACTTTTCTCAACGTTTCCACATGTTTCTCAAAAGTTTTGTTAACGACAATAATATTGTCCAAATAGACAAATACATTTTGCTCCATTTTGAGATCAAATATACTGTCTATTAGACGCTGCTGGACCTGTGCCGCGTTGTTTAAGCCAAAAGGAAGCACATTGAATTCAAACAAATCTTTGCCTAATACGAAAAAGGCAGTCTTTTTCTTTGATTCTTCACTCAACGGGATTTACCAAAAGGTGCTCTTTAGATCTATGCTCGAAATATACTGTGCATTTCGTAATCTATTGCAGATACTTTTTGTTACGTCATTCAACTTTCTTCCGTTAAATCAAAAATGGTAACTTACATTTTACATCTTTTTTGACCAGGACTATTGGGGAGTTTCATGGGTTTGACGTTGGTTTTATGACTTTTAGATTCAGCATTTTCTGTAGTTTTCATAACATTATTATCAGTCGGTAATTTAAATTGGAGTGCCCACCCACCCGCCCAAGTGTTGGTGATCTAGAATTTTTTTTTCTACTCGTGTTGGAAGTCTCTATATCAGAGGAGGCGATGGAGATGCAAACTTTTGGCTAACCGATAATTGGGTGCGTGGGTGGGACACTTTATAATATGATTAATTTAAATTGGAGTGCCCACCCACCCGCTCAAATCATAATGATCCAGAAATTTAAGTTTCTCTTCTCTGCTCGCGTTGGAAGTCTTTATATGGAGATGCAAACTTTTGGATAATCAATACTTGGGTGGGTGGATGGGACACTCCATAAGATGATTAACAATTGGTAATTTGAAATAAAGTGCCCACTCACCCGCCCAAGTGTTGGTGATCTAGAAATTGCAGTTTTTTTTCTCTGCTCATGTTGGAAATCTTTATATCAGAGGAGGCAATGACGATGCAAACTTTTTAATAACTTGGGTGAGTAGGTGGATAATACTCTATAACATGATTACCAGCCGATAATATGAGTTGATGTGTCCACCCATCCGCCCACGTGTTGGTGATTTCTCTGCTCGCTTTGAAAATCTCTATATCAGAGGAGGCAATGGCGATACAAATTTTTGGATAACCACTAACTGGGTGGGTGGCTAGAACACTCTATAATATGATTACTAGCCGGTAATTTAAACTGGAGTGTCCACCGACTCACCCAAGTGTTGGTGATCCCAAAAATTTAAGTTTTTTTTTTGCTCGCGTTGGAAGTCTCTATATCAGATGAAGCAATGGAGATGCAAACTTTTGGTTAAGTAACACATGGGTGGGAGGGTAAAACACTACATAACATGATTATCAACCGGTAATTTGAATTGGAGTACCCAACCACCCGCCCAAGTGTTGGTGTGTTTGTGCATAATTTGTTATAAATCAAAAACTAATCAATCAATTTTGATCAATTTTTTTTAAAGTTAGCTTATTTTATTGAGGAATATAATAAAATAATAAAAGTCGTAATATTGTTACAATAAAATAGTTTTTGAAAGCTATTTAAGTGCAAAAACGGTAAAATCTGTGTATAAATTGTTACAAAACAAAAACTAATCAATCAATTTTGATCAATTTTTTTGAAAACTAACTTATCGTGTTGCAAAATAAAATAAAATAATAAAACTCGTAATATTGTTGGGATAAAATAGTTTTTGGAAGCTATTAAACTGCAAAAACGGTAAAATTTGTCCATAATCTGACATAAAACAAAAACTAATCATTCAATTCTAATCAATTTTTTTGGGAATTAGCTTAAAGTGTTGCAAAATATAATAAAATAAGAAAAATTGTAATATTGTTACGATTAAATAGTTTTTGAAAGCTATTTACGTGCAAAAACGGTAAAATTTGTGCTTAATCCGTTATAAAACAAAAACTAATCAATAAATTCTGATCAGTTTTTTTGGAAATTAGCTTAAGCTATTGCAGAATATAATAAAATAATAAAAGTTGTAATATTGTTGCGATCAAATTGCTTTTGAAAGCTATTTAAGTGCAAAAACGGTAAAATTTGTGCATAAATTGTTCATATGATATATTTTTGAATTAACTGGGAAAATATGTTTTTGGTGCGTGCCAGCGGTCTGGACTCCAATTTTAGATATAAGTCTTTAACCTTTTTTAATCTACCCAGCTGGTCAAAAGTTAATGATTTTTTCAAACTGATCCTACATACAAACTTTGGATGATTACTGTTAAATGGAACGGATTTTATCTCTCTTTTCTCAGCTCCGAGATATCAAACATTTCTAGAAAAATCACAAATTATCTATTTTGTTTTATAAAGTCTGCTTTCAAAATAACTGTTAATGGGAAGGATGGTACAACATAAATTTAAATAATATATTAAAACTAAACAGCTTATCCGTGATTTTTATCGCAATTTTAATATTTTCTTTGATTGGTTTAACCAATCCATCTGCATTTTTTATTTCCATCTCAAAAACTTCCTTCTCTAGTTGTTCTAAAATCTTGCTGCCTATAATGAAACAATTAGCACCAGTTTCTACTAATGCTAGAAATTTTAACTCAAAAATGTTAAAAATTATGTGAGGTTGGTTATTTTCCTTTAAATTAGTGAAAGCAGGCGCGTTGTTGGGCGGTGCTAAAAATCTTCTTACGTGGTTGATCCGCTTTTACTACTTTTTTTGGTTGACTTTTATTAAATGGTTGGGGGTGCGTTTTGAGTTTTTTGTACATTTTGGACAGGAATGTGATAATTGGCTTTTTGTACCATATCGAAAGCAAAACTTTCCTATTCTAGGAACCTTACAAAATTGAAAGCTATGCCCTTCCTTATTACAATTCCAACATTTTCCTATAAGTTTTTCCGCTGGTTTAACAGGAACGTCATTGGATGAACTTCCGGATGTAGAAGCTAAAACTGCTTAAATGATTTTTGGTTTTGGCAAGTTCTCTGAAAGGGTTGCCTTGATTCTTCGACAAACAGAAATTAACTGTGCGGTTGAGTTAACATCTTAAAGACTTAACCGAGCTACATAAACAGGTAAAAGATTTTGTTTTATGTACCGCAGTATAGTGGTCTTTGCAGGCAGTTTACTTAAAAAAAGGTGCTTCATTACCGTTCTCTCATTTTTTTGCTTGGTTTTTTGTTCTTCTTTTCTCCCTCAGGTTGTCCTTAAGGTTTGGTGGCAGAAAATCTTTCCTCAAAGCGTTAACCAACTCATCTCAATTAGACACTTTACTTTTAGCCGACCTATATCAAGCCACCGCGTCCCCTGAAAGTTAATCTACTGCCGACGTAAATAAATTAGTCCTTGATACTCCTCGTGCTGCCCGTAGCTCATCTACTCTCTCTAGGAAAAACAGTAGGCTCTCGGATCCTAATTGACTATTAAACGTTATTTTCCATATATACACAAGTACGACAACTCTTCTAGATGTGTTGGGTCTAGCTACTCTAGATATTGATAAAGGTGCTCTAAGGTGTTCTTCGTTTGACAGCTTGCTAGAATGGAAATATTTATTGTTACCATCGTCGCTACAAAAGACTATGATAGGCAGATGTGCATTCAAAAGTACTCGCCATCGATTTAATAAGACTTTTAATCTTCAGGTCTAGCTAACACAATTATCACCGATTTCTTCTATTTCTTTTTGTTTAGTTTCTGGTTTTGTATATTTCTTTAGCCTTAACATGCGTTATCCGATTTTTTATGCGACGTTCAGACCTCTTCTTGTCGTCCTGGAACTGGAGGGTGAGAAGGTCATGCTGCTTCCAATTCGTTAATGTTGTAACGTCTTAACGTTGAAGTTTTAAAATATTTAATTTTTGATTGATTTATAGATTTACACAAAGATTTTGTACGTTAAAAGTAAAATATTGATTCGACTTCTACTTTACTGCAGCTAACTGCGAAAAGCTTTTTGATCTGTACAAAGAGTTTGTCAACCTGTACTGTAAGTTTTTGGATATTACACGAACTCCGATCTCTATATTTGTATTTATATTTCTAGCTATAGTGGAGTTGAGTTATTATTTTACTTTCATTGCACAAACTTTGCGGGGTCCTGTAAAAATAAAGTTATTCATTTGTTGTTTTAATTGTTAAAATATTTTTATTTTATTTTTATATCAGTATATTATGACTTATACAATTTAATCAAAGTTATAATGAAATAATTTATGAATATGTTAATATTATCATTCCTGGTAAAAATAAATGTGACTAATATTTCCATTAATCAAATGCTAGAGTAGAAATGTCTTTGGGTTTCAGTTTAATTAAAAATTTAATACTTCTCCAACATGAGTTATCATACACAATTCGCATGCTAAGTAGCAACCAACCCAAAAATAAAAACGGGACAAAATATGGCAACAATTCCTTTCAATTATTGCCACACCGAGGGGAAAATTAATAGCAACGTTTTTTTTTTTAATTATCATTTCCTCCCCCGGGCCGATTTTTTAATTCGACCATTGTATAAATCAGATTTTTACCCGGACGCTCCGAAACGAGACGAGATTCCACTCCGCTTTTTTTATTATTACTATCACTTCTTCTCCTTCCCCTCGTTTTATTTTTTTACATATACAAGCTTTTTTTTTGTTTCGTTCCCGAACAGTAAACCAAACCGTGTACGTTGTATGCAAGTATATACAGCAAGTAAGCAATTTGCGCTGGAACATATTACAAGCCTAGTGTCCGATCCAGCTTTGCTGACATTGACAAGTAGATCGCCTGAAAGATTGGAAATCTGCTCGATCACGATCCGTATTGCTGTTTAAAATAGAGCACGTCCATTCGGCGTGAACTGTGATTTAGAGCATTTGCGATTCCGTAGGGCGGACTACCAAAGGCACTCTTCTAATCGTGACACTTTTATATTTTATTTCACTGTTGTTATTGTTGAGAGGAAATTGTATTGAAATTGAGTTTTATCCTAGTTTTTTACTATCGTAATGGATTTAAAGTGCTAGGTTCTGTTATGATGTAATGACAATGCATATAGACGACAAAAATTTCGGTCGGTGTATGTTTATTGTAATCGCTAAAGTGGAAACCGCGATACAGCGTCACTTTATACAGAGAGAACTTGCTCTTAAGTTAGATATGAATATTCATCCAAAGATCTCCTGTAGTACAGGGGATGTATTCCCGGCAGTAGACAATTCAGAAAACATCATACTTCCCACATAAGCCCGGAAATACCTTCGATCACGAATAATTCCAAATGCTTAAAGAGAACGCTGGGGATGGTAAAGAGCGTCATTTAAAAATCGTGTTTACCATCACGAGATGAATCGATGTCATCATAATGCTCGCCCTTTTCATTACGACTTAATACCTCGCGATATTAAAGCCGGAGGGGGTCGGCCATTATTTACCGAAAATTAATATTTGAAAATGTGCTCAGTCGGAAAATAAGTTTCACGGAATAGAATCCGAAGCGCAGTGTCTAGCGTTTTAATATTAATATCTTCATTAAAACTTTATTACACGGATTGTCTTGTTGGCGTGTGCCTTCTTCTACGACACACACATACATATCTTTTGTTTTCGAAAATTTTAATCTACATTTAAATTGGAAATACGGATGAAACACATCCACTTTACATAGCTAGTCGCTTTGATATGCCATATAATTACTCACAATTGCCTTTATACACACTTGTTCCAAAGTATAAATTAACTCTACGGCCACAATAGAGAACTCTGAAAAAAAAAATACAACCTACTTTACATACTAACTCGCTAACCAGAAATTTGAATCTAAACTAGAAGACACTCTCTTATATAAAGTTTTAAACTGGGAAGTTTTGTAATTACTGTATTTTAAATGTTGTCGCCTGCAAGACAAATGTTTTAAATTTTGCATGGACGTTTAAGTTATTTGTAGTGTATTAATTCGAAACATGTAGTATCATTATCACGCCCAGGTTTGTATATTAAGTAATTACAATCATTAATAATAGGATACTAATAATTGTAATTGATTTCAACTTTTTTAAATTTATACTCAAATTGGGCAACGTAAGCAGACCAGGACTACTTGAGTCTTGATGAATGAAAAAATTAATAATAGTTTTTTTGTGCAATTTTTTTTAAACAAATTATTGGCAATGAATTGAGAATTTTGTGTAAATTTTTTTAGTTTTTAATTACTTAGTTATTAATACAGCAGCGTTTAAAGTGATCAATTGCAATTTAAAACAATTTTGGTATTTTTAAGAAATTGTAAACAAATTCTGATTGTTAATAAAATTTTTGGTTGAATTATCATATTTATCATTAAATGAAGCACATTTTGTCAAAACTTTTAGTTTACAATATTTTAACGTTGTTTAATGTGGTCAATTGATATTTTTGTACTAAATCATTTTTAAAAAATATTTCTGGTTTTTGAAATAAATTTATGGACATATTATGGAATTCTATTATGAATTGTTATCTAATGTTTAGTTTTTAATTACATTATCATTAATGCAGCAGCATTTCATGCAATTAATTGTTATTTGCTTAAAAATTGAATGTTAAAAAAACCCAAAAGAAATATTTTTGTTTTTTTAATACATTTTTGGACGACTTTTAGTATTAAGCAATGAATGGAGCACGCTTTTGTCAAATTTTTTAGTTTCTTATTTTTTTTCTCTTTCAGCTTGTGTTTATCTACTCTTGAATGTAGACCTCTTTTAAATTTGTTTATATTTTTTATGTAGAGCATTGAATTCGATTGCTGCATGTGTTTTTTGGAATCTTTCCGTGCATCTTTTGCTCTCTAACGGACGCCAGTAACTTGTTGCTCTACCTGGATGGCTCATTGTCATTTAAGTTGTGTTATTTGATTGAGGTTTGTTACCTGACTTCTTTTTTGGATTTTATTGTTTTGTACTTTGTCACTGATACTGATTTTCAGCATAGCCTTCTCTATTTCCCGTTGTGTAGTTTGAAGTCGGTTTGTTGTTTTGAGTGATAGTCTCTAGGTCATATGAAAAGAGTAGTATGCGTGGTTTGTACTCGTATATGTTTTGATTATAATTTATGGGAATTGCTTGGGATTTGATTATAAATCTTACTTTTTGAAATGCCGCTTAGCACAGACTTATTAGTCTGGAGGTTTTTGATACTTGATACTATTTTATGTACTTATTTGATGGCCAAATAGACATACTTGCCGACGTTTATCTTTAATTAAATTTTTGTTTTACTTTAGTCTAGCGATTTGAAAACATCTTTTATGTCTTCTATGAACAATTTTGGTGATATTTTGTCCCATTGTCTACTTTATTAACAGGATTTGATATGACTTTATCTATAGTTTTTTGTATGAACGCATTTTTAGATTTATGATTTATGAAGTTTGAGTACTTGGAGTTTATTCTGACATACTCTAAGGCTTTCAGGATTGCCCAGGTTACGATAGAGTAAAATTTTCTGGTAGATTACATAGTCAATGTGCGAAAGTATATCGTATTCTGTCGTTTTTATATCTTTTTTGTATCCACTTTTTTTATTTGACTTTTTTTGCATTATTAGAAGGAGCATGTGGTATCTTGGTCTACAAAATAAGTTTTTGTTGTTTTACGGTGTTTACAACATTTCTATTTTTATTCATCAGGCGAAGTACTTGTTTCTTGCTGGTATGCGATTTCCACAAAGTTTTTAGAATTTTTTATTTTGAATGCTTCCAGATTATTCAATAGTGCTATCAGAAAGGTCCTAGTTTTACACTTGTAGAGTAACACCGACAGTACGTAGTATCGGAGAGTTTGAGTTCTTATCTTTATACTAATATTTTGGTTGCTTAATAGGTCTCTGTATTTTAAAAATGCTATTTACATTTCTATGCAAGTTATTACTTCTTCTGCCAAGCTATTTTTACTGTTTTGCCCAGCCACCAAGTTATGTATAGTGGGTCATTCTTTTAACAACGTTGTTTTCTAGTATTAGGTTAGCTAGATCTTTCCTAGCCATTAACTGTTTTGTTTTACTGACATTCATTTGTAACCCGAAGTGTTCACATCAGTTAATAACAGCATTAAGCAAATTTTGTAGATCTTTAATATTTTCTGCCAACAAGCAGTATCATCTGCGTACCTAAAGCAGCTAATGTTCTCTCCCCTTATCTTTTTATCTTTAGATCGAATTAGTAAAGTTGGAAGGTATTGTGCTGTTTTTCAAAATGTTTTATTTTAGCTCATGATTCTTTTAATAAATTTTTTTGGTTATTCTTGTTTGTTGTTGTATGGTATAGTGTATTACTTTATATTTTGTTTGATTTTTTGTTTAGCCTTTCTTCTTTCTCCTTGAGATGTAGGATGTCATCTGTTATTTATTCTTTCTTCTTAACTCTTTTTTAGGTTTCTGCAAGTTTTTAGATTTTTTGACAAGAATGCTCTTCTTATGACCTTAGTTTTTAATGTTTGTATTTTGTTGTTTTGATCTTGAAACGGTGATTAACTATGAAGAAATCAATTTAATTTTGTATGATTTTTGTTTGTGTCCGTTTTGTGGTATTATCCACGTGTATAGTTGCTTGTTTGAAACCAGGTATTTATTATAATTAAGCCATGTTTTTGGAATTCTACAAGACGGTTTTCTTTCTTATTCTTATTTTTAAAGCTAAAATTGCCTGTGCCATTTTTTGTAACAATCGTCTTAACTTTGGCAATGTTTTTTTGGTGGTTTTTAGCACTCTGGTTCTGTTTAAGTGACGCCGGGTAATTAATAATACGTTTATTTTTTGCTTTTTGGCCTTGAAAATTACATTTATAAATATCTTTACAATTTCCAAAAATAATAAAACTTAATCCTTATAAAATAAACACAATTAAATTTTTTTTTTCTGTTTGTCTACTTTTTTTCTTCGATTTCCCTTGTCCATTCTACCCTTCTTCCGTCCCCTTTCAATATCTCAATTTTTTCCATCTGTTCTTCTCTCATTTTGTTACACTCTTTCAACATATGTTCTATAGTTTTCTTATTCTCTCCGCACATTCTGCACATTTTTAATCTTTCTTCTTTCCAAAATCTTGTCACTCGCTCTTCATTACCACATCTGAATCTTGCAATCATCTTTTGTTATCTTTACTATATCTATCGTTTTCTAAGTACATTGGCAATTCACTTTCTATAATATGTTCATAATTAGCGTTGTACCTAGACTCTTTCACTCGCATTCTTTTTTCTTGTCTTTGTATATCTTTATTTTTTTTATAGTTTTGTACCATGTCTTTTTCCCAGATTCTCTCATTCTTTCAATTTCTTGGCTTGCATATCCATTTCTATTGTAATAATTTTTCCTGATCTCACCTAGCTTTTCATTTATTGTTTTCATTTTCTTTTTTATGCATTCTTGTAAGATTTTGCATCTCTGTCTCATTTTTTCTTCATACTTTGTTGCTCTTTTTTTTGCTTTTACGCTATTTTTTTTTTTACTTCGTCCAGCACAATATACTGGAAGAAGAACAGGAAGGAATAATTATAAATGGGCAGGTCATCAACAATCTGCGATATGCAGATGACTCTGTATTAATCGCCGACAGCGCTAACGGACTACAAAAGATGATAGATAGAGTAGTCGACGCCTGCCAAGAACTTAATATGAGACTGAATATATCCAAAACAAAAACTATGATTATAAGCAAAAACAACGAGAACGCACAATTCTACGTGAACGGAATGCCCCTACAGACAGTATCATCAATAACGTACTTAGGAACAAACCTGAACGCAAATGGGACCATAGTCAAGAGGCAAAAATAAGGATTGAAAAAGCACGATCAGCTTTCAACCAAATGAGGAGTATATTATGCAACATGAACCTCTGCCTCCAACTTTGTACACGCGTTCTAAGATGTTGCGTCTTCTCAACTCTCTTATCTGGAGTAGAAGGATGGACACTGTCTGACGCGGTCAGCAAGCGATTAGAAAGTTTTGAGATGTGCTATCGCCGCATGCTTAGGGTCTCATGGACATACCGAGTAACTAATGAAACTATACTTATGCGCATGCAAAAGGACAGAGAAATTCTAAAAACGATAAAGCAGAGAAAACTGTCATATTTCGGCCATATTATGCGCAACAGTGGAAGGTACAAAATCCTGCAGTTAATTATACAAGGCAAAATTGAAGGGAAAAGATCACCAGGAAGACGACGAACCTCCTGGTTGAAGAACTTGCGTCAATGGACCGGCAATACTTCAATTGAATTATTCAGAACCGCGGTAGATAGAATTAGATGGGCCAGATTGATCGCCAACGTCCACTGAGGATACGGCACATCAAGAAAAAGAAGAAGCACAATATATTATACATGTATTGCTTCTAATTTATCTTGTTTCTTTCATCCCCATATTTCTGACCCATACAATATCATACTCCTAACTAAACTATTAAACATATTTTCACTTATTCCCCAAACTTGTCCCACTACTTTATTTGCTTTTCGAACCATCTTTTTAATGTGCTCGCTTTCGGTGTTACAAAAAACATATCCCAAATATTTAAAAGATTTTACTTCCGTAATACATTGCCCATTTCCAGTTCTTCACTTTTTTCTTCCACCCACCTTTCTGAACACCATAATTTTTGTTTTTTCTACATAAACTTTTAAACTATTTTTTCTAAAATATTTTTCCAAAGTTTTCATCATTTTTTTCATTTCCTTCGTTTCTTTTGCTAGTATTACCATGTCGTCTGCATATACTAGCCACCAAACTTTTTCTCTACCAACTGCTACCCTTCCTGCTTGAGCCAACCTCATTTTTTTTCTACATCTGCTGTAATGTAGGTTGCAAATAAAATAGGACTTAATGGACAGCCCTGTCTTACTCCTTTAGTTGTCCAAAATCTTTCACTTATTTTCCCATTAACCCATACCCTTCTTGCTGTTTGCTCATACACGTCATCTATTCTTTTTACCAGGTGCTTGCTAATTCCTTTCTCTCTCATACACTTTTACAGTTTCTCTCTATCCACACTATCAAATGCCGTCTTTAGATCTAGGAATATATGCGTTATTCCTAGATCTAAAAGCTCCCCTTGCTCTGCTATTTCCTTTTCCACAATATGATGTAAAATATATATATTATCCATGGTACCTCTTCCCTTCCTGAAGCCGGTTTGCCTATCTGCAATTATTACATTCGTACTTAGTTCCTCATTCAATTTTTCTTGTAATATTATCTTGAATGCCGTATCCAGTAGTGTCTATAGTTATTTACAAGACTTTCTCTCCATTGACTTGGAAACCGTTTTTCCTTCCATACTCTATTTATTAACTCACTCAATCTCTTAATCAGCTCTTCCTTACCATACAACCACGTTTTATTCTATATCCCATCCTTACCTGGCGATTTTTCTTCTTATTTCTTTGTTTTTGTATTTCCATGCTTCTGCTTCTGTCTTTAATTTTTTAATTTCTATTTCTTCTTTTTTTATAAATTCACTTTTAGCTTTTTTATACTGATTTTTGTATGCCTTTTGTTTTTTCATATATTCTTCTTTTGTGTTATTGTTGTTTCTCCAGTGCCTTAACATCTTTCTGGCTTCTAGTTTTTTCTTAGTACATTCGCTGTTTCACCATTTGCTGTTTTTTCTTTTTTTTCTTTTCTTTTATATGTTTTGTTTTACTACCGCTTTTTCGATTGTTACCTCTAATTCCCTCATTAACTCTTCGACATTTCTTTTGTTTTTTTAAATTCTTTTCAGATGTTTTTTTTTTACTTTATCACTTTTTCCGTCCATATTAGCCTTTCTTCACTTTTTTCATCATTTTCCTATCTTTTTACAGTTTCCTCAGTTAAGTTGAGTTCTAATGGCTGGTGGTCTGATTCAACTCTTATCCCTACTTTAAAATTGTCTATCTCTTCCCACGCCTCTTCATTTACAACTACGTAGTCTATTACTGATTGTCCATTTGTCCCAATATAAGTAAATTCTCCCTCTTCATCTTCTATGATGTTTTCATTTAAAATGTCCCAATCTCTTTTTTCTATCATTTTTATTATTTCTTTTTCTTTTCTATTTTCTGTGGCATCTTTTGATTTTTTGTTTCTTCTGTCTTTGTGTTTGATTTTTTCTCCTTTTTTTCTAATTTTTGCGTTGAAGTCTCCTCCTATAATCAATTTTTTTCTTCAGTTTCTGGTATTAGCGTATCTAATTTTAGCCTAGTGTTTTTCATGCCTACTATATACTGTTAATGCTTTATATGTTTCTCCTCCCCTCAAAAAGTTTAGTTCTTGTATTCTCTCCTTTTCAATAACCTCATCCTGTTCTTGACTTAGTTCTTTTTTTTATGCCGGTAGTTATGCCTCCTTTGGCTATTCCTTTTTTTTTTCTTTTTTATAGCTGGTTGGCATTTCCAGATGTATTCGGCTGGCATGTTGAGCTTCAACTTTTTCTATTTTTTGTCATCTATCCACGTCTCTACCATTCCAATTATGTCAAAAAATTTTATGTACTCTCAAAACTCGTGATCTTTGTTGTCTATCCTAGCAACGTTCCAAAACAAAATTTGGTTTGTCTGTTTTTTTCTATTGACTATATTTTTTACTATTTTTTGTTTTTTTCTATCTCCTGTATCTAAGTCATGTCCTTGGTTCTTGCATGCGTTGTCTACTTTTTTTGTGTTGATGCTATTAATAACTTTTTTGATTTGCGTTTGCTCTCTTTTGAAACTCCTTGATTTTGATCATTCCAGTTGTATATCTCTATCTATTTCAAATTTTCTGTATCGTACCCTTACTCTTTTGTATTTTGATTTTTTGTCCCTTGCTATATCTCTTAACTCTTTCTGAACTCGTCTTTCTTTCAACGTCAACTCATTTTGAATGTATATGTTTGTACTCTGTAGTTTGTGTTTCCTTAATAATTTTCTAAAAATAGTTTGTATGGGGGTTTCATATAGCAGTGTTGTGCCCATGCCGCTGTTTATCTTTGCGCAATTGTCCAACATCAAGTTTTTAGAGTTTTTTTTTATCAATAGCTTTGGTTTAGTAATAATATAGCTGCTTCTTTATACTATAGTTTGGGATTAGGGATGCAGAAAGCGGAAAAAAGAAATAAAGGGTTAAGGTGAGCTTTTGACTTTTTGTGAAATCTTGTTGGTCCGTTGCCGGGAAAAGCTTCTTTATCCGTCACCTGGGGGCGCGGCCGTTAGTAGTTTATGTAAGCTAGTTGGAGGTTACGTTGTCTGTACTTTATTTAGGTACTTGTTGCAATCACCAGCTGCCTTTCACTAGTTTACTGGCAAAATTACTTGACATGTTACAGCTATTCTTGAGATAAGTTTTCCAGGGCTTACTCAATACGTTTTTTAGGAGGTCATTTACTATCCTTTACCTGTGACCTTGTTAGTAGCCTATAACTTAGCCTAGCCGTTTTTAATTACAATCTAGTGGACCAAATTTTTCACAAATTTTATGAAAAATGCACAGAAAAGCCAGTTATAGCATAAAACTTCTACATAAAACATATTTGCTTTATAATGTTTATCAAAAATTGCACAGAAACTTAGTTATTAGATAAAATTAACTTAAAATTGGTTAGAAATGCCATGTGTTTTCTTTGTTTTAATAGACTTATGTTTATCTAGCTTTATTGGTTTTTTTGCAATATTGACATCCAACTTTCTTTTCATCAAATTACTGAGTCTGTATTATGCTATGGAGTGTCCCACTTGCCCACCCAAGTATTTGTCATCAAGAAAATTGATGTTTGACCTCTCTGCGAGCAAAAGAAGTTAGTTAATTGCAACAAAAGATTGTGATCCAACCTCTTTACAAGTAACACTTTGGTGGGTGAGTTAGCCACTCAATCTAAGTTATGCTATAGAGTATCCTATTTGCCCACTCAAGTGTTTGTCATCACAAAGTTTGATGTTTGACTTCTCTGCGAGCTAAAGAAATTACTTAAGTAGAAGAAAAGATCTTGATCCAATCTCTTGACAACTAACACTTGGGTGGGTGGGTGGGCCACTCCGATTCAAACTACTTACTCGTTATCATGCTATGAAGTGTTTTTCCACCCACCCAAATGTTTGTCATAAGATTGAATGTTTGTCTTCTCTGCAAGCTTTAGAAGTTGTTTTGTCAAAAGAAAAGGTCGGGATCCAATATTTTGAAGACGAATACTTGGGTGGGTGAGTGAGCCACTCCAATCTAAACTACTGATTCGGTAGCATGCTATGGAGTGACAAAAAACAAGAAATAAAATACATTCTACTAACGATTTATCCATTCCAATCACCCAACGCCTGCATCAGCAGCCGGATTTCTGTTGACACACAATTAAAAGAATTGTAGTGTGAACTATGCCTAAAGCAATAAGTTAGTTTGTTTTTAGTTAATAACGTTGAAAAAGTCTATCCTAAAACGCGCTGGTAGCAGTGTGTGCAATACATTCAAGCTCTGACGTTGTTGTATTTTAGTTTGGCGATCTCAACTTTTTTATTTAGTTATTGTCAATTGTATTTCCTTTCAGTCTATTATTGTGAAAAGGTTGGTAATTTTTATTTTATTTTTCCCAAAACATTTACAGTTGTTAAAGTATCAAGTTTGAGATAAAGTTTTTTTACATAAGAGCATATATAAGAAGAAAAAATGAACCCAACCAAACTGAACAGACTATCAATTACGGATCCCTGAAAAGATAAATTGCCCGCCAAAACTGCAAACCAGCATCGAGAAGTCCAAGAGTATGGCAAACAAGGCAAAAAAATTCCAGGTTGAAATGAATGAACGTGCCACTTGCCAGAAGGAAGAGCTTCTAGTTAACATTGACAAACCTCAAAAGATAAAGACGACGAGCCAACTTTACAGTAACAACAAAAGACAGCAAAATAATTATGATATGATTACATAGTGTAGTTATGAGCTAAAAATAAATAAAAATTATACAAAATAATTGGTCATTTTGATCACTCATTGATAATTGATGCCTTTAGACCTAAATTATTGTACAACATAAAAGAAGTAAATGTTGATAGGTTTCTGGCTACTAGTCTTAGTACACGGAAATGCCTAGTAAGCTCGTACAATCTTAACCAGTTGTCAGATATATTTTTCTTTACGTGCCATCTCCTACTCGGAGGTTAGATACTATTGTGGCTATTCTGATCTTTGAAACAACAGTTTGGAAAAGATCTTTAGAGGTGCAGCCAAACCAGTCTCTTAGGTTCCGCATCCAGGACATTTTGTGTCCTTCCACACTTCTCTTGCCTGCTATTTTCCCCTGCATAATCAGCTGAAGTACATTATATTTATCCCCTCGCATGGTATGTCTCAAATATTTCAGTTTTCTGATCTTTATCATGTGAAGGATTTCTAGGTTTTTTCCCATTCTTGTGAGGACCTCGGCATTTGGGGTTTTGTCCGTTCATGAGATCTTCAGGATTTTCCGATACGTCCACATCTCAAAAGCTTGGAGTTTGTCGCTGAGGTGTTGGTTCAGTGTCCATGCTTCCATACTATACAGTATAATTGGAAATATGTAGCTTCTTACCATTCTAACACGAAGCTCTAGCGTTAGATTGCGATCACAGAAGAGATCTTTTATTTTGAGGAAGGCAGTTCTAGCCATTTCTATTCTGGACTTGATTTCTACTGTCCGTTTGTATTTGTTATCCACGTACTTAGGTATTTGTACTTGGTTTCCTTTTGAATATAGGTGTTATCAATAAGAAGATTTGCGTTAGGTGGTATACGTGGTTTTGAGATCATCATGTATTTTGTTTTTTTGAGGTTCATATTTAATCCATATTTTGAGCTGACAGTTTTTGTGCGTTCCACCATTTTTTCCAGGTCTACGCTACTATCACCGTGTCATCAGCGTATCTAATGTTCTTAATTGGTTGCCCATTAACAACAAGCCCACATAGTTTTTTAGATAAGGATTCTTTGAATATTGCTTCTGAGTATAGATTGAATAACATGACAGTGACAGTATATAGCCTTGCTTCACTCCCCGTTCAATGTTTATGCTTTCTGTGGAATCATTGTCGACTCTCACCGTTGCTGTTTGGTTCCAGTACAGGTTTTCAATTATTGGTATGTCTTCGGGAATCAATACGTTTGCTTTTTAGGAGTGTTACAAGTAGTTAATAGCGTACTTTATTGAACGCCTTCTCGTAGTCTATAAAACAGGCGTGTACCTCGACATTCATATCCATACATCTTTGTAGTAATACGTTAATGCCGAATAATGCTTCTTGTGTTCCTAAGCCATTCTTAAATTCGAATTGAGTGTCGTTAATATCTTGCTCAAGTTTGGTGTAAAGTCTTTTATGTATTATTTTTAGGAATGCTTTTAAGGTGTGGCTCGCTTTTCAATGTATTTTTTCCATTGTATGAGTTTTTGGGCTTGGTTTGTTATTATTTTGCCGGATTTTGTTTTTATAATCGGTGTCACTTGTTTCTTATTAGTTCCTGTTAGTTTTCTAATTTTTTTATGTAGATTGTAACTGTCGTATTGACTTTGCAGCTTTTAGATATTTTTGCACTTTTTAGACATCCAGTTTTCTTTTGCTTCACATAATTATCTTTTGATGGTTTTGTGAACCTCTTTATAATTTATTTGGTCTCTTTATTTCTCTGTCTATCATTCATAAGGTCTAAAATTTCTTTTGTCATCCATTGTTGTTTTGGTTTAATTTTGTCTGTTGTTAGCATATCTGTTTCTTTCCAGTAGCGCTCTTTTGATGCTTCCCCATTTCTCATTAGGATTATCTGTATTTGATGCGCCTATTTTTTGGATATTTGCTTTTGTTTGTTGATTGATTTGCTTTCTTATCTCAGCATCCTTAGGCTTTTCGATTGCAATTCTTACGTTTTTTTTTACTTTAGTTTTTTAAGCCTCACTTTAACATTGGCTACGTCTGGAATGTGGTCTGATGAAGCATCGGCTTCTGGGTAGGTTTTGACTGAGGTGATGCTATTCCTATATCGTTTTCTAATTAGGATATAGTCTATTTGATTTCTATTTATTTTTTCTTTAGTATGAGCTGGAGACGTCCACGTATATAGAAGTCTTGGTGGTAGTTTATAGTGCGTGTTTGTCACTACTAATTATTTACTTTGACAGAATTCCATTAACCTATCCCCTCTATCGTTTTTTATGTCTAGTCCGTAGTCTCCGACAAGGTCTTCTACCCGTCCTTCTCCTATTTTTGAATTAAAGTCTCCCATAACGATTGTGATGTCGTGCTTATTAGTGGACTTCAAAACGGTATCCACTTGTAGATAGAGAGTGATTTCTCACTCCTGGGGCATGGAATTGTCTCACTCCTGCCAGCTCTTCCACCCGAAGCTGTTGGCTGGCAATAGGGAATACTTATATGTGTAGTTATTCGGTCAACAGAGCTTTGTTGGTTATCTAGCAGGGTGTACCACGTGCAGGTGAGGTTGTCATTTAGGTTGACGTATCAGTGTCAGTGTCATCACCCCTTACACCCCTATATATATATGGTTAACACAGGATATCAAAATTTGCACTAAAAAGATTTGTATGAAGGCTAAAGCCCAAAATAGCTAATAGCTGACTGCCGCCACTATCAAATTAATAGAAGAAAGAAATAAACACAACCAAAGGTATGCCAAACTACTTAAGGCATAATAAGCTAATTTCAAAATTCGGAACGATTACACAATTCAGAAAAATTGAAGACTCTATAGAAGACAACAATTTGCAAGTTTTGCAATTTAAGCGGAAAAGCGGAAAAACTAGGATTAACAGAAGTAAAAGAAAATAAAATTACTTTCTAAAATAATTACCAACCGTTTAAGAAAAAAGTTAGATTTTTAAAAACCAGTGGAACAGGCGTTGCAGAAGCTTTGAAATATTTTGCAAGTAACATAGATTCTATAAAAATTTGAAATTTCTAACAAATCATTAATTAGATATATTATACCTGATAAATAAAATTTAAACAAAAATAAGTTACTTGTAAAACATGCATTTATAATCTTAATCTTAAATCAGTAATTAATTTGTTGAATTCGCAATTTTTTGTGCTTCAAATGATTAAACTTAATTTATTATTAATTATAGTAGATTAAAATATTAATTCCTTTAATATAAACATATTAGTTTGATTAGTAATTTTTTGCTGCTGCATATGAATCATGTGGAAATATGCAGAACGCTCATATTCTTATCAGCCAAATATATAAACAAAAAACACACCAACCGATAAAAATAGTCATAATTAGCTCACTCATAGATTGCATTCCATTTATTTAAATCATCTATTTGTTACAAGAAGCAATAGTCACGTGATGGTGTAATGATTCCACTCACTACCCTACACATTTCTTATCGCATTTTGCTATGCGTATATAAATCAACGATTGCCACCGGCACGACCAGTTTTAATCAATTCTTCATTAAAAAATATTTGATAAACTGAATCTACAACCATGGCTGAAGTACGTAAAACCTCTAAGGGGTGCCTAAAAGTACATCAACAAACCCCAAATAAAAAAAATGCTGACCCAGCTGCTGTTCCCAAGGAAATTCCTCCTACTGTTAAAAATTTTGCAATTTCCAAGAATATTCCAGATGGTGTTAAAAAATCTGCTGCTTCTAAGAAAATTCCAATTGCTGTTAAGAAAGTTGCTACTGTCCGAGAAGTTGATAATGGTCACAGCATTGCAGTAACAATGCCAAAGGATCCAGAGTCACAATACGAAGTTGGAATAAAAGCTGAAGCTTTTGAACGTTACCCATTCTTTGGTATTCTAAAGGGTGAATATCAGCCAACGTGTTTGGATATTGTTTTCACTTCTTTCATGCATGTGATGATTGTTTGCGCCGTTTTTGCTCTTGGTTATTTACTTTCTATTTTAACTAAGTAAGTTGCTTGAAAAATGATTTTGGGTTTTATTAATTTTAATTTGGTTTTATTGATATTGTTTGTAAAAAATATTTTTTTGTGTATTGTTTTTGAGGTTTAATTATTGTAAATGTGTTTTGTCGTAATATTTTCACTATTTTTAAACATTGTAATTGAATTTAAGTCAAATATATGAGTTTGCATTAATCTGTTTATTATATCCTAACTTTTTTTCTTAGTAAGTATATAGGTTTTTTTGGAAGTTTTAAAGTACTTAAAAGAAAAAAATTAGTAATTTTTGGTACAATAATGGGGGTCTCCTGGACATAGTAAGTAAAATTAAGCAATAAGTTGAATTAAAACTCATATAGCAGTTTTAAAAAACACAACCAATATCTAGACTTTATCAAGAAAAGAAAGATGATGCAAGGAAAAAAATATAAATATGAGTGACAAAATTGCGTAGCTTTTGGCAATATCTTCCTAAGCGCAATACTTAAAATTTATTGCTTAAAATTTGTAAACAAATCTATTTGTTTTATGATATTTATTAAAAATTGGATAGAAAGGCTATTTATTACTTTAAGTTTATCTAAAATTGCTCAAAAACTTATTTGTTGCACTTTTGATCAATACTTCTACAAAAAGGCTAACTAATGCTTGAAACTTGCACTTTTGCAGGGAAGTTACATCTCGCATTTGAAACCAGAAGTAGTATTATACGCAAGAACGTTACCACCTCTGACACATTACTAAACATAAACTGTTTAATAATTACTGTGATTTTATGATTTTATGTAATTTGTCTCTCCGACCAGTGAGATGCTACGCACGCTAATTATTTAAATCTTTTATGTAATACAAGGTGATTCAGAGGAACCGCATGGTTTTGGATTAATGAGTACTCAGTTAATTTTACATACATTTTTTTTTTATTAACATTAAAATTTTTGTTATAAAATGCCTATTTGTTTAAGTAAGTACAAAAATATCAACATTTTTTTCTCGAATGCAAATTTCAATCTTATGTCTCTGATCAATTCTTTGCAATTTACGGCGAATGTCATCCTTCCACTCTTCCAATGTTTGGGGCTTATTTTCATTGACATGAAATTTTAGAAAACCTTACAATAAAAATTACAAGCCGCTAGGTCAGGAGAACGAGGTTGGAAGGGCACATTGCTAAAACATAAAATAACAAACATGTGATAATAAATATAGTTAATTATTTCATTATTTCTTAAATATGAATTTACACAAAGTATCGGTTATATAGGGTGGTTCCCTTTTAAAAATTCAAAAAATTGAACAAAAATCAATTTTTTTTGGTATATTATTGGTTTATTTGAAAAAGCAAACATTCCCATTATTTATGGAATACGATTTCATTCATGTGGCTACCTCGGCTGGATTTGCAGTAGCGCATCTTGTTAAACCAGCTTTCCAAAATCTTGGTGACGGTTTCTTGCTCTATCTCACGAATGGTTTGCTCGATCTCGATATTTGCCTTAAGGGCCTGAATTGTTAATGGATAGATTGCATAACGTCGGTCTTTTACGGCACCCCACAAAAAGAAGTCTAAGTGGCCAATTGACATTGCCGCGACGGCTGATAACATGATTACCAAACATGGCGCGCAAATGATTGATTGTGGCATGGGCTGTGTGGCATGATGCGCTATCCTGCTGAAACCAAAGATCGTCCAAGTCTATGTCTTTAATTTCCGGCCACAAAAAATCGTTTATTATGCCTCTGTAGCGCTCACCGTTGACCGAAATGGCGTTTTCAACAGCATTTTCAAAGAAAAAATGGGCCAATGATGTCACTGCTTTAAAATCCGCACTAAACTGTCATTCTCTGATTATGCATTGGCTTCTCGACAATCACGTGCGGGTTTTCCGATCCCCAGATGCCACAGTATTGCTTGTTAACATAGCCGCCGAGATGAAAATGCGCTTTGTCAGAACAGATGATTTTTCTAGCAAAATAGTTGTTCATTTTGAGCTGCTGTAAAGCCTAAACTATGAAGCGATAACGAACCGGATGATCGTGTGCCTTTAATTGCTGAGTCAATTGGACCTTATAAGCAAGTAATGCGAGGTTCTTGTTATTGAAATGTGTGCTGGCATTGTAGAAATAAATGAATTAAAACTTGGTGTATTAAATATATATAGACCACCATCAGGTGAAATTGGTGTGTTTTTGGATAAATTGGCACTAGTTTTAAATAAATTATCCGCCGTCTGCAATAATTTAATAGTTTGTGGAGACTTAAATGTAAACCTAATGTGTGAAAGTACAAATAAAACACTATTAATGGATTTATTTGCTTCTTATAAGTTAATTAATAAACTCAATTCTCCTACTCGAATCCAATATTTTAAAAACTCTGTATCAATAAGTCAAATTGATTATATAGTTTGCGACTTTCCGGATTCAAAATTTGAATGCAATAACATGAACCCAAATATTGCAGACCACTTTGCACAAGTATTAAATGTTTCAATTTCAGTTGAAAATATAAAATATGTAGAAAAAAATAAAAAGATACAACATAGACAACTTAATTTTGAGAATATTCAGCAGTTGGAATATATGTTATCTAATCATAATTGGAAATGCTTAAACATAGGAGATGTTAATACAGCATTTGATTCTTTTCTTGAAGATTTCTTGTACTATTATGACAAATCATGTCCAATTATAGAAAAATCTACAAACATAGCTATAAAAAAACACTGGCTTAATAATGATATAATTACATCAAGTCAACAGTTAAAAATTTTGTATAGCAATTTAACAGAATGCAACGACAGCATAAATTTAGAAATTTATAAAACCGAAAGAAAAAAACATAAGAAACTAGTGACAGAAACAAAAAAAAAGTTTATAGATAATAGGATACAATTAGCTAAAAATAAACCTAAGGAATTATGGAAAGTGTTTGCAGAAGAACTAGGAAGAAGAAAAAAGAATCTAGTTATCACTTCTATTAAACATATTGGAGAAGAAATAAAGTGTAAAGAAAAAATTTCAAATCTATTTGGTGAACATTTTACTAATACAACCACACACAAATTAAACAACCACTTTGGCAGTATTCCACCAATACCATGCACAAGTTCTATATCCTATGTATGTAATTCAATGTTTTTTGGACCAGTTAGTTGTGAGGATATAGTAGATATTGTGTCTGTGTTGAAAAATAATAATTCAAAAGGTTACGATGATCTTCCATTACACGTTGTCAAAAGTGTTTTAAAAACAATTGTAAACCCATTGTGTACAATGATAAATAAATCAATAACTGAAGGAGTGTTTCCCAGTGCTTTAAAACTATCTCGTGTTGTGCCAGTCTTCAAAACGGGCAATTCTAGTGACGTAACCAACTATAGACCAATTTCAATTTTAACTGTATTTTCCAAAATATTTGAGAAGATAATAATCAAGGAGTTGTGGTGTTTTCTTAATAAATATGAATTAGTGTCAGAGTGTCAGCATGGATACAGAAGTTGCCGATCAACCGAAACAGCAGGAATTGAGTTTTTTAATTATGTGTATAGACATTTAGATGAAGGCAAATGTGTTGCTGGACTATTTTTTGACTTTACAAGTGCCTTTGATTGTGTTAATTTTACAATTTTAGAAACTAAATTGAACGGGCTAGGGATACGTAACAATGTCTTGCGTTTAATTTTAAGTTATATTAGTGATAGAAAATTTTATGTAGACATTAATGGCAATAAATCTAACAAACATGAATGTACAGTAGGTGTACCACAGGGTTCCATATTAGGACCATTGCTATTTACATTATTTATTAATGACCTCAAGTTTATTGTAGACCAAGGAAATCTAATAAATTATGCTGATGACACTAGTGTGGCAATATGTGCCAAAAATGAAACAGATTTGCAAACTGCTGTAAATGCAGTAATAGTAGCAATGAAATCTTGGTGCCATAATAATAAACTCATTTTGAATGAAAAAAAATCAGTGTTTGTAAATTTTTTTATTAGAAAACCACCTTTAGTTAGTATTGTAGATTGTAGTGTAAACACAAAGTTTTTGGGTATATATGTTGACCAATCATTAAGATGGGATCGACATATTGAGTATGTTGCCGATAAATTAAATAAGGCTTATTTTTATGTGTTAAAGTTAAAACCGTATGTAAACGTTTCGTCATTAATGACTATTTATTACTCACTTGTTTATTCACATTTGACTTATAATATCATTATTTGGGGTAAAGCAGTAAATGTTAATCGATTATTTGTTGCGCAAAAAAGAATTATAAGACTGATTTATGGTTTAGATAATAGAGAATCTTGTAGAGACATTTTTAAACAAAACCGTATTCTGACTCTAACATCAATTTATATATATAAATGTGCAGTTTATACCAAATCAAACATTTCTAATTTTAATAGAGTTGGAGATAATCACATTTATGCAACAAGAAATAAAGACAGTTTAAGAATTCCTAATCACAACACAAAATTTTTTGAAAATGCACCTATTCATGCTTGCTATACTATTTACAACAAGCTTCCATTGTATTTAAAAAACTTGCATTTATTAAAATTTAAACAGGAACTTAAACTTTATTTAATAAAAAAATCTTCTTATAGCTTTAACGAATTTATAAATACTAATCTGTGATCTAAAGTTTTGTTTATTTTAATGTTTATTGTATTTTATTAAATTAACCACTGTTTATAATTATGTATGTACTTTGTAATTTGTATTTCTTATATATTTTGTAATTAAGACTTGTCCTATGTTCAGTTTTTGAATCTTTGTGGATTAAATAAAATTATTATTATTATATTATTATTGTGCAAAATTTGCATCAGGCTGGTGCGTGAAATGTTGAGTTGTTGAGACCTATGGCAAGTTGATGTTCTAGGACTGAGTCGCACACTCTTGGCTATGGGCTATGGCAGTCACATTTTTGTTAGTGAGCATCGTACGACGGCGGGGACCGTGTGTGTTGGTCCACTAGTATGACAGTCTTAAAAACTTTTTGCACAAGCTTGCGTACAACACGCGTGGTAGGGGCCTCATTTCGGCCAAAACTTCTTTTTAATAAATGCACTGTTTGGGCTACACAACATTAACTTTGGAAATAACTTTGCAATATTTTCCAACATTCAAGCGTAAAGCGATCATTTCGTTTTGCGGAGATATGATACTGACTTTCTGTCAGGATTTTCTACGAGAAAGACCTGTCTTTTAATATACTAAATAACATATGGCGGCCCTTTTCTAAGAAAAATTTAATCAATGCTTAACATACTTGCTTTAACAATTTATAAAATAATAAATTTAAATATTACATATATACTTAATAGTTTTACATTGTACATAGTTTTTATTTTGCTTTTTTGCTGCAACTTGAAAATATATTCTTTTTACTTCTGCTTTCAAAAGTGTTGATTTGATTTTTGAATTCTTTCAAATGTACTATATCTTTGATTTTGTGACATTTTTATCTGGAAAATTGGATAGTGAGTTAGATATGGGTTTTTTATTACGAAATGGGCAAGAGTTAAGGTATTTAAGTTATTAACATTGTTTAACATAGAAGTTACAGGTGTATAGTTGAAAATGGAATCAATTTGTACACTTATTTCTTTTTATAGTGTCATACTCGATACGAGCGTCGGCACTCCTCTCGTATGTTGTGTGCGATAATAGTTTTACACAAACATACGGGACCTACAGTTTAACGTGGAATCCGAACCACATTACTAGAGGGGTTTACTAGGCAAATACTTTGCTGGTATGTCATTGTTTTGCAAAGGAGACGACCGCATCGAAATATAATATTTGACAAATTAGATATTGCTGCTGCCGGAAATTGAATTTTTATAGTCCTTTCCAAATACTACCAAAATGAGGTGATCGTGAAATGCCAGTTAACACCGTTACTTATTATTTTTTTGGTTGATTTATTATTGTTGTTTGATAAAAATATTTTAACTCTGCCAATGCTCCATCCAAATTTCTGTCGTTATCTGACTTTACGCATGATGGTTTAACGAACCTTAACCAAAATTAGTTTGGTAATAACTATCATGGGTGTTTTTTTGTCTTCTTTATAATTAGAATTACCCAGACGCCTTATAAAGTATATTGGTTATTGGACTCAGGTATTAACAATATTTTCATTAACGAAAAAACTTGACAGAAATAAACAGAGTTGGGAGCAAAATTAAACAAAAACAATAAAAATTAGAGTTAAATTACAAATAACTATTGAATGGAAATTATAGGTTTAAAGTCAATTGCAATTCAGTTGAGAGAAATGTTAGTTCTATCAGATTTAAGGAATGACTTAATTATAGGTAATTTTTTTTGGTAGATTATGAGAATTGTTTGTGATGTTAGAAAAGTGAAATGGCATTTTTTAAGTGGCGTTTTATGTTGAAATCAAAATTATTTGATAAACAAGAAGAACAGTTAGATGGATTAGTAGAATCATATTTTAAAATAATGGGGGTACATTAGTATGTACAGACAAAATTGAGCATAATGATTAATTAGAGATACTACTATTTTTTTACTATTCAGATTTGCACATGAATCATATGTTAAAGAAGGCATTTTTCAAAGATTCTTAAAGCGGGCGGCATTTGTAGAATTTGTGTAGATCTAAGAAAGGTCAATAGTATGACAGCAAAACATGCATTCTATTAAAAACAACCCTGGCCTTTTTAATACTGACCTTTACCTCACGCGAATGGTCCCACTGATTATTTATTCTGGTACCGAGGTATACATATTTCTGCTTATACTTTTTCAATGAGTTGGTGGTTGATTAATAATTTGCACCTTGTGATATTGTTTTTGCTAATGACCATTAGTTTTGTTTTGTTAATGTTAATATCCAGTCTTTGACTGCTTTCTGTCACTCTATCCATTAGTAGTTGTAGATTCTCCTAATTGTCTGCAAATATTTCTGTGTCGTCTGCGTAGCGGATGTTATTTAGCCTTTCTTCATTTAACTCAATTCCTACGTCTATGTCTTCTAGAGCTTCTCTAAAGATGTATTCCGAGTATATATTTAACAACAGCGCGGACAATATACACCCTTATCTCACTTCACATGGAATCTTTGTCTTTTTGGTGTTCCTTTTGTCCAGTTTTACGGAAGCAGTTTGGTTCCAGTAGAGATTTATGACTATTCTCAGATCTTTTTTGTCTAGTCCGATGTCTTGTAATATTTGTACCATTCTATGATGTTTAACCTTGTCGAAGGCTTTCTGGTAGTCAATGAAACATGCATAGAAGTAATAATTCATATCTCTACATCTTTGGTATAGCACTTGGATGCTGAAGATGGCTTCTCCTGTGCCCACTGCATTCCTGAAACCAAACTGTGTGAGTGATACTTGTTTCTCAGATATTTTATATATTTTTTGGTGGATGATCTTTGAGTAAGTGGCTTATGAGGTTTATTGTCCTATAATCACAACACGACCTGGTTCCAGGTTTTTTGGGCAAAATGATAAATTCCGTGTATAGCCATTTATTGGGAATTGTACCCGAGTTGTATATATTGTTAAACGGTGATGTTACCCATTTTACATTTTTTTCTTCATAATGCTTTAGCACATTGGTTTGTTCATTGTCGAGACTTGCAGCTTTGCTGTTTTTTATTGCTTTTATCGCAGATTGAACCTTTCCTATCGTAATGCTCATCCAGTTTCTTCTTTTGTCTGTGGAGAATCAGGCCTGTTGTTCTTCTATGTTTTCTTGATCTTTTCTTGGTTGATAATAATTTGTGTCTCATTGTTTACTAATTTGTTAACGGTTCTTGTTCTATTCATTCCTGTACTTTTCTGATTTTTCTATGAACATTAAAACTATTGCTTTTTTGTCGTAAGGTCTCTATACCATTGCATGTTTCTTTGGCTTGTTTTTGTTTTTTTTTTTTCTAATTTTTTTGTGTATGATTTATATTTACTTAAGGCGATTCCTTACGTGCCGAGTAGTTTCTAAGGGACGCAGCGGCAGGGAACGAGGTAGCGAGAGGGCCGACCCGAAAATTTACCCCACTACCACAAATAGGCTCTATTCTTTGCTAATAAAGTGAGACCGTCGCACAGAAGCACACGCATGTTTACTGAAACGAAGAGCGGAGAGTACATATTAGCCAGGGCGGAATTCTATCTTAGAAATTAAATATAAAAATTATATATTTCATATATAAATTAATTTATCCGAAACTTTAAACTTGCTAACGCAATGCTGTAATGGTTAATAAAAATATAATGTTGTCAATTACATGATTACATTATTGTGAACAAAAAAAAAGATATTTTTATAATAATTGTTAATTAATAACTAATAATCTTTTAATTAAATTTAATAAAAGTAATATATCACCGGAGAAAGAAAAAACGTTGCGTTTGAATACTAAAAAAGCAAACGTAATAAAAATTTAACAAAGATTAAATTAAAAGAAAAACGGATGTGAGAAATTAGTAAAATTAATTTTGCGGTAGTAATATTTTTTGGATACGAACACAATATTGTATCCTTTACTAAATCTGTTGAGTTACATTTTATGGGTACGCAGCGACAGGAGACGAGGTAGTATTCCCACTGCCCCAAATATGCATATATACTTTACAAATAAAGTGAAGCAGTCGCAAACTTTAAACGCATGAGTCACATGACAAATACGGCGGGCAGGGAGCACGCACATATTTTTAAATACTATAATAATTATATTATATTATTAAATATTTGAATAATATAATTACATATTTGAACATATCGCTTCTATTCATTATTATCATTTAGCTTTCTGCTTTCTGCTTCAATATTATCAATAATCATAAAAAAAACTATTATTGTTGTTTACAGTTTCATAAATTAATTTTCTACAAACATCATAATATATTACTTTTTATCATATAGGAATCTTTCAAATTAACTTTAGAATTAATAATAATAATACACAAACAAAAACTTTTAATTTTTTTATTTCACTAAAACAATAAGATTCTTTATAACAATAATAAAACAAAACAACATGTAATCGATGTTACACACATGACTAATAAAGTTATATAATAATATTTGTCTACGACGATTTTATAATAACTTATTATATTAGTATTTCACTACAAAAAAAATGAACTAAGAACTGTCTCTAACGATATGGTTACAGCAGATGGTATCAGCATTTCATATTTTTCACTACCAATTATAGTCTTTACAATATATGTAAATATAAATATATAAAAAATTATAATATATAAACTAGTCGCACAAGTAAAAAAGTGAAGCGCAACATCTTACACTAATTTATCACTGTTATCACTTTCTCATAATTTTTCATTTTGTTCTTTTTTTCGTTTATTTTGCGCTTCAATTATAGCATCTGGGTCTCTAATCTCCATACTGCGATCTAGTCTACTATCTAAAATTTCGGGCAACAAACAGTCCATAAAAAAATTGATTAGTTTTCTTTCCATTTTCTCTTTCCAAAATATGTCATCTCTATGAACTTCTTGAATTTTTATTCCATTAAATGTCCAAACAGCAAAATAACACATATCTTTTTTAGAAATGTGCAACTGACCTTGAATCTGATAGTACCATTTATGATTGAGATTAATAGTTCCATCTTTTTTCCAAAATTTGATTAATCCCAATTTAATTGCATCTTCCGGTGTATGATTTTTTGAAGTATATGGACACTTTACTTCTACTATATTGTTTTCGTCAACCAATCCATCAGGACTTGCAGCTAAATATGGTAAATTAGTATCAATAAATAATCCACATGGTTGTATTTCTTTTTTAATTTCTTTCGATAAAGAATGAATTGCCAACGCTTCATGTTGTATACCATGTTGTATTGCTGGTACAGTAATTATTTTTGTACTTAATATATTTTTTACTAAATTTTTACAGCTAGTGTAATTACGCCTTGTACAAATCTCGCCAAATCTGGATGCTGTTAATTTATTTCTTCTATAATTAAACCATGCTTGGCATTCTCTTTGCTGTTTAGTTTTATCTTGAATTTCCCGATGTTGGTTTACTTCACATTTTAGTTTGTCCAAAAAAATATTTTTTCGCAACTCCATTTCTTCTGGGTTAATATCGGGTTTATTGCAACTACTTCCGTAATCTTTATCTTGCAATGTTACAGATCGCACAAACAATTTTTTGGGAATCATCCGTGTTGCATTGCGTCGTATTTTAGTTTTATCAACCCTGTCTATATTTCGTTGCTCAAGCCTTTTCAAAAATTTTCCGGGACTTCTATTGTTATTTAATTTCTTATGTACATAGTACATGCTTCTTCTGGTGTTGTGTGAAATAACTGCTGCAAAGCAACGGCTTTCATACGATCTGCCTTTTGTAAAATTTATTCTTTTGCCACCAATAAATTTTGCAATTATGGAGTTAAATTGTTCAACAGCATTGTTGTCCACATCGCATATCAAACTTTTAGCATGATTTGCAATGTAGTTATTAGCGCTCATCAGTTTTTCATGTAAATTTGTCAGTTTTAAGTCGGAAAAGACACTACATTCTTTATAATCTTCCTTACAAAAATAATCTAATTGTTTACATTTGGCGTGTTCTCCAAGTATGTGACTACAACTATTTGAAATATCCGCTTTAAGAAGCTCTACTTTTGTATTGTCACATTTTTTATTTTTTCTGTACTTTATAGCTTTTGTGATGGCTCCACAAAATCTCAATAAATTGATTCGTAATTTTCTTCTTAAAATTAAAGGCCCAGCTGAAGTATCTTTGGATAAATCACTTATTTTGTTGATATAATTTCGCAGAAGATGATTTCTACATTCCACTTTTTGTACTTTTACTTGGTAATCTTTATATGGATCTTTTTCTAAGATTCGTTTGAAAGTACTACTATCACCATCTGCTACGAATGTATCATAAATAACACCATACATCAAAATGCTGTTTTCAAATCCGTCTAATATTATATCGGCCTCCATGCTAGTCGACGAGCCCGAGTAATTTTTGTAGCAGTGATGTTCCTTTGGTGCTTCGTTTTTCAGTTCACTAAATTTGCATATGGTACAAAACTTGTTGCGAACCCCAAGAAATACCACCTTTTTTGTTGCTACTCCTACAATTGCAGCACAACCGGATGATGAATTATAAGCTCCAGATCTATAGGAACGTTTGGCCCAGGAACCATCGCACACTACTTTAATTAATGGATATCCATTCTTAATTCGGCCGCACTTTCGAGCAATTTCTTTTTCCTCCTCTATAGCCGATTGCATAGAGTTCTTAGCACTTTCTTGCCATGCATTTGAAATTACATCATGAACCTGTTTATACTTTGTATTTGACATTGATGGCATGTCCAAAGATGCGCAAAACTGTTCAAGTTGCGAATGACCTGCGCCTATATTCATAATTCCAATAACTGCCGCATGATTGACGTCAACTGAATTGCCATCGGTGTTGATTAATGTCGAGTATCCACACATATTACATTTAAAAAATAATGTTGAGTTCAATCCTTTTCTTATTTCTTTTTGCAATACCATATTGTTAAAATTGCACCCACAACATTCTCCATGCGAGTTTAACATTTTGATGCAATTTAAAAAGTAGTTCAAATC
Organism: Tachinus rufipes; assembly: GCA_963932245.1. Taxonomy (NCBI): domain Eukaryota; kingdom Metazoa; phylum Arthropoda; class Insecta; order Coleoptera; family Staphylinidae; genus Tachinus; species Tachinus rufipes. The sequence goes on along the minus strand of OZ010746.1, from coordinate 18,342,914 downwards.
TACTAATCTCCGTCCTTCAATTTCTAAAATAGTTTGACTTTCCGTTGTCCTGTCTACTTCGTATTCATGAGTCTCAAACATTTCTGGAGAAATACTTCTGGGTTCATTGATTGTGTGGTCCAATTGATCTTCTGTTGATAACTCTTTGGATGTAGAAGGTTGTGCATTGTCTATTGCCAACTGCTTGGCTGCCAGCTATAATAATATTTAAAATAAATAAAATGTATTCGTAACAAATAAAGAGTTGTAGACTGAAAAGTTTTTGAGTTTGCAAGCACGATCTAATATGTCACTACATATTGTAATTTTTTTTTAGAATTTTAAAAATTGCTAAATGAATTAATATTACTAATTGTTATATTTCAAAAATAAATTATACTACTATACATGTATGTAGTTATTATAATTATTATGATAAAATGTAGATAGTGTAAGTCAAATAATTTCCTACCTACAACACTTGATATGATACACATTACCAATTTATTTAATTTTAAATTTCACTTACCTCCATTTTTATTGCTTGTTTTTTTCTTAAATTGCCGCCTGTTTTTCGCCTTTTTGCACTCAAGCGAAGACGTGTCTTTTTTCCTCTACGATATGTAGGTTCCGTTTGATCCGCTGTATTCATTTTAAAATAATCACTACACTAGATAACACTAAGATACAAGACTAAATTATCAAATTGCAGAAAACATACATATGTTAGAGATATTGGAATAGTGGAGCGGACTTTCACTGGAACCATCCGCGCTGTAGTACCCGTAATGATTGTGTTGTATGTTTAATTAAAGTTTATTAAATTTAACAAAGTAATTATTTAATTACTTGGTGTTATTTTTATGGCTGTGCTAATAAAATAATGTTTAAAGGCGATCAATTTTAATTTTGGCGCCATGTAATTTGCTTAGTTGCGTTTTTGGGCGCGTTTTTAACTAAAAGTTTGCGCCACGGCTTTCTAAAATCTGACAACACTGGGTATATGCGGCAGAGAAGATTCACACGTGTTAGGGTGAGGATCGTTTCTTGGCGACCGCAGCCCCGTTCATTATTAATACATTTAATGTTAATTAAACTTAGTGAATACAACCATTTGAGTTTGATAATCAATTCATTTATTTCAGTATTATTTTAATTAAACTATCACATATACAGGGTGTTTCAAAACATTTGTCGGAAAATAAAGGGTGGGATTGGTTGGCTAATTATAAGAAAAAAAGTTCCCATTAACATGGTTTCGCAAACGAACCGTATTCAAGATACAGGTTGTAAATTTTTTTATTTTTTTTATTTTTGACTGAGTTTTGTATTTCAAACGGTTCCTGAGATAAACCGTTTGAAATACAAAACTCAGCTTTTGTACACATCTTAGCAATAATATTAACTACTTTTTAAGCGCTTATTCAATATTTTTATGTGCCATTGACGGAGATTTTAGGGTTGCGTGAGGTTTTTACGGTTCTAATTTCTATCACACTTGGGAAATAGGCATTCTGAAAGCACATTGTGAACCACCAATATTTTCAACACAAAAAAGGTACTCCTACTCAAAAGCTCTAACGTAAACCGTTTTAGAGAAATACGGCATTTTATGATGAAAAACATAAAAAAAGATGTTATATTCTTATCACATACAGCAAGTACAAGCCCTTTTATCAGCGGATTATCCGCAAAGATTGGCTATGTGTCAATGGTTTCAAGAAAGAATTGCGTAAAATCCTCGATTATTAGAACAAGTTTTATTTACGGACAAAGCAAATTTTTCTCGCGATGCGATTATGAACCTCCATAATAATCATATATGAGCCGACAAAAATCCACATGCCATAATGGAAGGCCATCATCAGCAAACATTTTCCGTTAATGTTTGATCAGGTGTTGTAAGAGACCATTTAATAGGTCTATATTTTTTGGCGTTTAAGCTAAATGGTCAATCATATCGTAATTTTCTTGAAGAAGAGCTGCCAAAACTTTTAGAGAACGTTCCGGTTCAATTAAGGAACGAAATGTGGTTTATGCACGATGGTGCTCCTGCACATTTTAGTTTAGTTGCGCGTCAATTCTTAAATGAACAGTATAGGAACCGTTGGATAGATCAAGGAAGTCCACAGGCTTGGTCTCCTCGGTCTCCAGATCTAAATGTTTTGGATTTTTTGGGGGGTCTTAAAAAGTTTAGTTTACACTACATCAGTTAATACTGATGAAAAACTAAGAAATTGCATTATTGCATCCTGCAATACGATACGAAACACTAGGCATTTTTGAACAGGTACGTCAGTCACTAAGACGTAGGTTGGAAGCCTGCGTTACCGTAAGAAGAGGTCATTTTCAACCATTTTTGTAATTTTTCTTGTTTTTTATGTTATTGCTAAGATTTGTAAAATAAAGATTTTGTGATCATGTTGCTACTTTTTCTTTCCGTTCCTGAAATAAAAACAAAATATATTTTTTTACACACTGTATCTCGAAAACGGTGGGTTTGCGGAACCATGTTAATAGGAACTTTTTTTTAATAATTAACCAAGTAATCCCACCCTTTATTTTCCGACACATGTTTTGAAACACCCTGTATACTAAGAAAATTTATAACATAATTAGAGCGGGGATGTCAATCGGCTTAAAACAATGGTAACTATCTAAAAAGTATTAAAAAACAATTACAATTTTACAAAGTAATGAGCAGATTACGTATTTTTGAAAATTTTGCAGATTATAACAAGTTATGCTTTTAAATAATATAATGCTTGTATGTTCATTTCTAACTTTCTGAAAACATTAAAAAAAAGTTAAAAACAGTACCCCGTTGTGTTCTCGTTAGCTTTTCTAACAAAAATATCAAAATTTTAAAGTAGTAAATGAAAAATTAGATTTGTATAATTCACCAATTTTAGATATGTTATTAAAATAAATTTATTTAATAAACAAAAACTTGAGATGTAAGTATTTAATGTTCAAAATATGACGTACATCTAACCTTAAAAATCAAAATTTGAAGTAAATCATAATAACAATCAAATTTTGTTAAATATACGCAAATATTGAATATGCTGATTATTTAGTGAAACCCGGTTTATGAATATTATATAAAAATAAATATAAAAACATAAATAAAATTATTAATTAATTAAAAAATGAATATAATTAAATTCTATAAAATTAACGAAGAAAATATTAATAATCCACTATTATTATCTTAGACGCATTATACCATTAAATTTGTGCAAAATAATAAATAAACAAATAATACATATTAATCATATTATATATAATAATACCAATGAAATATAATAAATTTAAATTGGCATTGTATAGCGCCTTAATTTTAAACGTATTTTTAGCTGCTTCACATCTGTTAATTGTCGCCGCAATAGGCAAGAGTTGATCCAAACTTTATTATTTTTCTTTCAATATATTTGTGCTAAAACACACCCTTTTCGTGTGAGCGAGTGGGGCATAGCAATGCTTTTCGCTTCACCGAACATCTATCCAGTCACAGCATATTAATACTAGTGCACGTGTTTCGTCGCTAGATAGAAGCACATTCTGTTAAGATTATTTCAAATAAATGTGTATTTGTAATTGATGATTTACTAATTGTTTTTTTGACATTTTACTATTTTAAAAAAATATATTGATAGTATTATAATTAGTCTATGCTTCTGTGTAAAAAAATTGACAAATTCTAATACTAACTTCATTTTATTGCAAGTTAAATCAAGTTTCAAAATTTAAAATTATAAAAATTTAATATTTATCGACACTTAGGCATAGAATAAATAATTTACAAAATATTAAAAAAAAAATCGATTCGATTTGATGAAAATTGACACCACAATTGGATTACTACTGTGAAGGTAAATATTCGCGCGCCGTGATTCCTCTTAAATTATTTTTTACACTTCTCCTTTTTTCTATCATTTGTTAGATTTGTTAGTAATCTATGGTTTCTTTTTGTTAACATCTGGTTTTAGAAATGTCTTTTTTATATTTCCGACTATTGTGTTTAGTTTATCTAGTTTTGTGCCCAAATCCTCAGGCCCGATTCTTTGTTTAGTGTTTTGCAACTTGAGTTTCTATTAGGGGATCTTTTATTCTCTGTAGGTCATATCTCTTCTTATTTTTCTTTTGCACCTTATTCATTCTTGCTCTAAAGACGCATACTACAAGGTTATGGTCAGTTGTATGTCAGCTCCTAGGTAAGTCTTTGCTGATATGCAGCTATTTCTATATATTTTGTTTATAAGAATTTAATCAATAATTGTTTCTTGTTCCATTTTTAAGTGAGTCTTTTGGTGATACCTAGGAATATAGCCTTCTTGGTGAAAGTGTAAAAAATGTATTTGTTATTAAATATCCTTGTTCTTCTGCAAACATGCTCAACATATCTCCTCTTTTATTTCTTTCTAACCTAACCCAACCTAATCTTTTTTGTTTTTTTTTTTTGTGAGAGGTGGAAATGCTTTATGCACTGGCCCTAATTCAATGCATTGGAGTGTAGAACTGGATATTGCTACCTTACCTACTAAAACCACCTCTTGTGTTCCGGAGTTACTAGCGGGACTGCCATAAGGCATTGCTTTGCTGACAGCTACTACTTTGTTAATTCAATTTTGCAAACTTACATGAAGGCTTCCGTTATTTCGTCCGTTTGGGCACACTTCCATTTGGGCTTGCTTTCAAGCATGTGCTCTACAATGTTATCTGCTGTGACCTCTTCTGCACCTAGTACAGCCGTCTAGCTGCTTCTTTCTTCTAGCCATCTGGCGCATGCTAGAACCGTATGTTCAGGCGTGTCTTCTATTCCACAGTAAGGGTATTTCGGTTCAGCTTTCCGCTTAAACCTGTAAAGGTAATTCCAGGAACATCCATGACTGCTGAGAAACTGAGTCAAGTGGTATTCCACGTTGCCGTGTTTTCTGTTTATCCATGTGGTTATTTCAGGGATGAGTCTCCTAGTCCATTCTCCAGTCGGCCCTTTTTCCTGCCACTCTTTTTCCCACTGCGCAATTGTTGCCTCTCGCGCCTTCTTTTTCTGCTCGTTGTTTCAGGCCTCATGGCTCTTCTCCAAAGCCAGTAAATGCAGAGGTATTGTGCTTGCAATTGCAAGCACCGCCTTGGTGGAGATTGTTCTGTAGGCGCACGTTACTCTGATTGCTACCTTTCGTTGTGTCCGCAAGAGGATGTCCTTGTACTTGCGGACGATCGCCCACTGGCTCCAGACAGGTGCCCCGTACAGAACAATAGACGATACCACGCTACATATTACTTTTCTTTTACTCTCTTTGGGTCCTGCCACGTTTGGCATAAGTTTTGCAAGTTTGGTAGTGACACGGTCTGCTTTTTCAGCGGCAAAGGCTATGCGTGGGCCCATATTGCAGTTGTGAGCAAAAGTGATGCCAAGGTATCTCAGGCTCCTCTGGCTTGTAATTTGTATGTCTTTAACCATGAAAGTAAATTCTGTTAGCTGTTTTCTGTCCGCAAGAATGACCGACTCCGTCTTCTGTGCAGCGAGCTATAGCTTCCTTTTACCTAGCCACCCTACTATCCTGCTCGCTGCCTATTTCGCATCATCGACCATATCTTTGACATACATTCCTGCAACGATCATACCCACGTCGTCCGCGTAACCGATAAGGGAAACAAGCGAGTTCAGGGTGCCAAGGAGCGACTTGAGTCTTTTTTCAGCGATCGCCTTGATGACCTCTGGTGGGATGCCGTCCGGGCCTGAGGCTTTGCCTGTTTTTATTTTGTTTCCCGCTTCCACGATCTCTTTTACCGTGATTGGGGGGACATCTCCCGGTTGGAGATTGATACCCGGCCATACCTACCTTGGGTGCTTGGGAAACAGGTCCTTTGCAATCTGTAACTGGGTCGTCGGACAGTTTTATTGGTGAACGCAGTTCTAACTTGCCGGTGATAATTTTATTGCCAATGCCCCACGAATCTGGGTTTACTTCCTGGCACAGGGCATCCCAGGATTTCTTTTTGACTGCTGCTATTGCATCCTTGAGTTGTTTTTTCAGCCGTTTATAGGACGTCGTCAGCTGATCGTCACGCACAGTGTTGCTGTTTCCTCTTTTGTGCGCACGCGTGAGCAACTTACACACTCGCTCCTGAGGTCAGCTATTTTAGAAGTCCACCAATACACCGGTCTCTGGCGGCTGTCTTTTCCTTTCCTAATAAGTTCAGTGTTGCATGCGTTTGTAATAGCCTTCATTAGCTCGGGCATTGAGTGTTTATATCTATATCCTTCTTGCTTCGTTGTTTGGTATATAAAATCGGCCAGCTTTTCAGCCTTTCCATTCTTATAGTACCAGCTCACCTTCTGATTCTAGGCTTGCTAGGCGTTGGGAGCGTTGCTCGTATACAGATGTTAATGGTGTTGTGGAAGCTGAGGTTTTCCTCCTTACTTACCTCCCACTGGCATACGTGTTTTGCTATGCTGTTCGAGCAGAGCGTTACATCGATGTAAGACTTGCCACCGGCTCTCTCGAATGTCGGTTTGTTCCCTCTATTTAAGATTACCAAGTCGAGTTCTCCCGCCCATTCAGCAAACAGGCTTTCTTTTCGGTCCTCAGTCGGGGAGCACCAACTGTGTGATTTTGCGTTAAAATTGCCCCCTATCAGCAACCGCTTCGTATGTTGCTTCAAGTCGCCGCTCAAGTTTGCTAGATTTTGCGCAAAGTCTTTAGGAGTTGTCGTGGGTCTGAATTAGTCTACCCACACGTATCCTTTCCCGCATCTCGTCTTGGTCACCTTAGTGGTTGCGTTTGGAACGTAGATAGCTGCGTCCGTGCCCTTGTCGGCAATCCATCGTGGGCTGGCTTTGGCCAGACTTTGATTTGGTTCGGAGATCAAGGCAAAGGTGGTATTTTTCTCCTCGCACTTTCCAGTTAGCAGGTCCGAGGCCATCTTGCCCCTGCCAAAGTTGATTTGTGCTATTCTGTGCACTGTCATTTTGAGATGGCTAGCTTACCTTTTCTCTCTCTTTGTGGTTCGCGTTATTACAGAAGTAGCACCTAAGGGGATTTAGGCATTCCTTCATCTTGTGTCCAGGTTCACCGCACTTGCAGCAAGCATTCTCTTCCGCACTGCATTATTTTGCCATGTGACCGACTCTGTTGCATTTGTAACACCTGCGGACCTCTTCTACCTCTCTGACGCGCCATCTATCTCAGCCTTTGCCAACGGCGCTTTAGCCGTGTTTTCATGTACGTTTAAGAACGCGTTTTTTACACCGTTTTTGTTTGTTTTGTCGGCCAGTCTGAAGCTTTCTCCTTCTATAACCGCCTTGGGCTTTTCGAGCGCCTTGTCAAGGCTTTCTGTATCTTCTTACCGTTAATCGCTTCATTGATGTCCATAATTATGAAGGTCTTGGTTTTTGACCTGACGTTCACTTCGGCTATGTCGCCCATGTTGGTCTGAAGCGCCTCCCGGAACGCTTGCTTGTCTCCGTCGCCTTTTCTCAAACCTAACCGAACCTAGGATATATACTACTACAAAACTTTAATCAATAAAACAAAAGTGTATGATACATCTATTCTGCTACTAGCATCATATATGGATTGGAAACAACTCTAACGAAAATAGTACAGAAAAGAGTTCTGCAAAAACATGGAGTATACCATGCTTAGCGTCAGATTGAGAGACATGCTCAAAAACGATGAAATCTGCAGGCACTGTTAATTAACGAATATAATGGAACGAGTAGCTAACCTTAAATTGAGCTGGGTAGAGCACGTAGCAAGATACGATCCACAAGATGAACAAACTAGATCGATTACTTGTTGGATAATGTAAAAATCATAGTTGACCCAAAATGCTAATTAACAACAAAAAACAAAGACGACTGCAATAAAATGAAATAGGTCCAGCAGTGGAAGAAAAAGAAAAAGAAGAAGAAGAAGAAAAAGAAAAAGAAAAAGAAAAAGAAAAAGAAAAAGAAGAAGAAAAAGAAAAAGAAGAAGAAAAAGAAAAAGAAAAAGAAAAAGAAAAAGAAAAAGAAAAAGAAAAAGAAAAAGAAAAAGAAAAAGAAAAAGAAAAAGAAAAAGAAAAAGAAAAAGAAAAAGAAAAAGAAGAAGAAGAAGACGAAGAAGAAAAAGAAAAAGAAAAAGAAGAAGAAGAAGAAAATGAACAAGAGAAAAAGAAGAAATAGAAGAAGAGGAAGAAGAAGAAGAAGAAGAAAAAGAAAGGACAATTTAATCCTAACAAAATTAATTTATAAAATTATTAAAAATTTCTCTACATTAATTAACAGCGCCTTTGACTGAATTGACGAAGAAGACTAGGATATTTCAGCTTTTGGACAAGGAGCTGTATTGATTGTAAAATGTTTGAATTTTTTTTTCATGTATGAGATGCAATTTAAGTTGGTCTTTAAAGTTATTGAAAAACATTTGCTTTAGTTCTTTGATTAGAAATCAATGCTAATTAAACAATGTTGTCCAATATCGCATAAATATGAAGCCAAATTATTATTTAATTATATTTATCTAATCTAGTCAAAAAACAATAAAAAATCATACTAGAATATATAAAAAAATGTTTAATTTTCTAACATAAAATAATGCTGTATCACAAAGATGAGGATTTGTGAAAACCGACACAATTTTCTATATTTGGTTGGCCGCTTTGGAGTTGTATTGGGATAGAGTAATTGATTTTAAACTTTTGTTTTTTTATTAAACTATATTTAACTGTCTACCTCTTTAGACATTGCAATTTGGTTGCCAGTTGCAATGCTAAAGTTTGGCGATGATATTCGGTTTTCTTGTTTGAAGCAACACACAATTACTTTGGACCACTATTTATAACTTATTATATTTATTTATTTTAAATTTAAAAATGGTCAATTATGATTATATAAAAATGACCAAAAAATCAACATAAAATGTAAATTGATTCTGAAGGAGCTAATTATTAATTGTATAGATAATAGCATGCAATTTTATCTGTGTGAAAATATTATTCATAAGTTTTGATGGGAAAAAGAGCTCATCTAATTGCGACAATAAATCTCTCTAGTATCTCGGCGAGATAATCGAAAGTTGTTACGTTTTATTAACATCCACTCTCACTTTATTGGCGTAAACGATTCATCGTGCACTCCTAATCCGGCCCCGATCCGATTAACCTTCGCATCGCAACTGTTAATTAATATCGTCCCCATTTTATATGATTTTTATTTCTTTTACAGCAAGCTCTAACGGGCCACTGCGGAAAAGTTCTAGCCGCCAAGTTCCTGGGAGAGCAGTCGAAAATGGTGACCGGCAGTCACGACCGCACATTGAAAATCTGGGATCGCAGAAATGGAGCATGTAAGTACAAGTACGGCCAATCAGTTTTCCTTCGCGTTGGTTGCCCCGTGTGTTCCGTGCAGACACGTACACCATCTTCCGGCGTGCCGGGGATGAGAGCAGATGGATTTATGCATGATCGGCGCATGTAAATAATCCTATTGGGATGTAATTTCAGTCACGCTCCCGTGTGTAAAAACGACCTCGATCTATCCGTATATGTATAATTGACCTAAACGTCGCAGCGATTATGCAATTAGGATGTTATATAAGAACCACGTGTAATCATAAGGAACTCGGGGTTTACCTAGACGCAAAGGTATAAGCTATAATTTACTCAGGATCAAATGCGCTACAAGTTTTTTTTTATTTGACGCATAGGCGTATTGCATCAAAACTGCTTGTTTTGGGAGGCTTAATTACATTACATAAATTTCAATCATACAAATTATGCAAATTTGAATAATGATATTTAAGAGAATTAAATTAATTTTGTCGAATTGTTTGAGTTCAAAATAAAACTACACAAGAGTTGCCTAAATGTTTGTTGGTTTTTAAAATTATTTTTTATATTTTTATGAAATTTTATTTAGTTAAAGCCAACGCGTCCAGTGGTTACACGGACCGCGTACTAAACACTGCAACTGTTCTTCTGATTGCGAACTGCGACTAACTAGGTGTCGATCATGTTTAGACAGAATTAGAGAAACTTGGTTTATGTAGTTTTAACTCATTTTTGTAACATATTGATCACAATATGGCAGGTTGCTATTAACTAGGTAATGTTGTGAGGTTATGTTAAATACATGCGGTCCTAGCTTAAGCAGCTGTAATTGATAGTAACTTTTGTAGGTTTTCTGCGGCAATGGTTTATTTAGGACCATGTCGGTTAAATTGATTTTCAAAATGTTCTTATTATTCCGATTTAGATGGGCAAACATGGTATTAGGGAAAGTAGTGCAAAGTTGTGTTGCAAATCTAAAGTTTTCCGGAACAAGTTAATTATTTGTGGTGCAGTGATGGTATTGAGGTTGATCTTTTTTAATTGGGAGGAAAATATTCATGAATTTTCAAGACAACTTATAAGTGTTGGATTAACTCTTACGAGCGCCTAGCGACTTTTCCGTTTGTATTTTCTAAAAGTTTGCAATTGGTAATAGTTTTAGTAGAGAATGTCAAGAATGCACATAGATTTTGTTGCAAACTTGTACTTTTCTCAAAATCAGCTTTGGTTGTTTAACCTAAGCAGAAGATTTTATGGTTGAAGGCGTTGGGGCGCTCCAGGGAGGTGCTTTGGTTTGAGCTTTTGGAGAAATTTGAATTGCGTTCAGTTTGAGATAAGCTGGCAGCCTTTATTGCTTGCGGTGTGCGGCTCTGTGCACGCGGTGCATGTCGTTACAGTCCTTGATTATTTTGTAGTTTTGCATGTAGAATTGGGGTAGGCTCTGGCGCATTTGACGCACAACATATGGCAAATTGCATATTGATTCCGTGTGGCTATAACTTTGGCAATAATGGCATTAGACAATATTAGACGATTTACGATTGTATTTAACGCTGACTTTGAGAGCACACAACTTTATTTTTGCGTTCTCTTTTCATACGTTTGATTGATAAAAGAGCATACTCTTGAGCTGTTAATTACAGTGGGGATAGGAGTTGTGAGACAACATTCTTTGTGGATGTTGTCAAGATCTGGAGGCTTGTTGGAGCACCTTGGGAGCTAAGATAGACTATAAGTGGTTGTCTGTGCCTTAGCGGCCTTTTGGTCTTACTGCGAGATGGTGGTTGTAGTCTCAGAGATTCCGGAGGGTCTACCACTTGTTGGTGGGCTTTGCCAGGCTTAACTGCAGGTGGTTTTGGTGGGATTTTTTGTTTTTCTTTAGGAAGTTGCCTTGTGAGTTTGATGGAATGCCACGGATGTTTGTGACTATATGAAGAGTAGAGCTAAAGTCTAACATTTTTTTGTGGTACCTTTTTTCGATTTTTTTTGAAACGCAGGTTGTGTGGGTGTTTATGATTGCGTGTTGCATTGGTTATTTGACTTTGACTATCATTATCTGTTGTTTTTCGACAAGTTTTGGTATGAATTCTTGATTTTTTTTGTCTTTTGGCAATGTTGTTGAATCTACCATGTTGCAATTAGATTTGCATTAGCAACCAATTCCATTTCTCCCAGCTATTTGGTCGACCTGGTTTCCTAACCTAGGTGTTATGGTCTCCTGGATGATTGGTTGTTATGTCATCATCAGAGATATTTTCCGAATATTTTTTTTCATCTTCCGAGCCTTGCTGTCGCTGTTTTTTTTTTTTGGATGTTTCCGGTATTGTAAAGGCACTATATTTTTCTTTGCCCAACGTTAGGCGCCATCTAGGATGTGGTTTTATTCACTTTTAGTTTTCAGTTGATCACTTGATTTACAGGTAGTTTGTAGAAATAAGCTTCTTTGTCTGCCTCGGCGAGTCGGACTAGATCAAGATTGGGATGAATCGCGAGATTACCAAAGTACTTTTTAGCCAAAACTTTAATGTGTTGTAGTAATGGGGGAATTTTGAAGTTGGGTTGAATCTTACTGTTTTGGGCAAACTACGGAGCTCCGAGGAGCATCCGCAAAATTGTACTTTGGAAAGCCTCAAGACGACTGAGGTGTCAGTTTGCTACCGTTTTCTAAATAATGGATGCATACGTGATCATAGGTTTGATGGTAGATATGTGTAAAGCCGGGTTTGGTTCCGGATCAAAATGCCACTGTTTTGCCGTAGCATAGATTTTTTGCTATTTTGGCTTTATTGAGAATGGATTGTACTGCAACTTTGCAGCATCGGACTACGGTATAAGAACGTTGTTTAAGTAGACGTTTTCATGAGGGGTGTTTTGTTGCCGTGTAAAGAGAACAACTTTGCTTTTTTCTGGATTTACTTTGAGTCCTTTAACCAATTCTCTAGATTAGTGTTGGCTTTGTAGCCTTATGGTGACTACTTCTGGTGGCTTTGAGGTGTAAAGAAGTGCTGTGTTATCAGCCATTTTAACTTTGTGCATGCTTCTTGAAGGCATGTCAACCACGAACAGGTTAAATAGCTTAGTTGGGAGGTAGAAATGTGGTTTTCAAGCTATACTACTAGATTTCTGCGGTTTAGAAATGATGATAGATGCCTCATAAGAAAGTTTTGTTTGATCAGTTTTAGGAAAAGATTTTTGTGTCATACCTTGTCGAAGAATTTTTTGACGCCAAAGAAGACCACCTTTGTAAATTTATTTTGTCTGAAACTTTTGATTATGTGGTTTAGTTGAAGAACACTAGAGTGAGTTTATAACGAGGGAGTTTTTCTATTCTGTAGGAAAGTGCACAATTTTAAGAATTGCATTGGCAATGTTGGTGAGCGTCATTATTGGTTTATGCGATAGCAATTATAGAGCTTTGTTTGGGATTTTATTGGCGCCGTGTGTATACTTGCGTTTGAGTTTTTTGACTATTCGTTTGATATGAGAACGCTTTCCAAGAAATCTGTTAATTTTTTTGTGGACCCTTTTGACGTTCTCTAGATCTGGGTAAATGAAAATAAAGCATTGGTGTTTCAGGGTGTCTGAAAATGCTTTGGCTTTTTTCTTAATAGTGTAATAAACGCTTATCTTGTTAAAATTGTTGGAATGGAAACTTGTTCCTTCTTTAAAGATTTTGAGATCTTCTACATAAGATTGTTATTTTCTGTTATAGATTCTATGTTGTTTTCCTATGACGCATCTTTATGATCTTCCTGACTTTGTTGTACAGCGAGTTTAAGATTGTACAATCTTTGGAATTGTCATTGTCATTGATGTTTAGCGGCATTTTTTTTTAATCAAGGTTTTTGTAATTCGTGACAACTTTAGAGGATTATCAACGCAAACCTGATGGGTTTTAAAAGCTTTTTCCGGATTTAATTAGTAAGTAGTGCGATGTCTTTTTTTTCAACCGTTCTTAATGGGTTCAGGCAGCTGATGTTCTGTTCCATTGATTGTGAGAAGAGACTTCAACTCGTCTGGATCATGATTTTTTCCTCCCTGGTTGATCTCTTTTCGTAGAGCTTCAGTAGTACTGGATTGTGGTTAGAGCTAATGCCATTGATTGTTGTAACTTTGGCTTGAAATTTGACGCTTTTGAGTATTGCTACGACAAGAACGTTTTCTCGATTTCCGGCCGAGCAGTAGAAGGTGGTTTTATCCCAGTACTTGTAAAGCGTTTTGTTCAACGTAGTCAACAGAATTTGACCCTTAGTATTGGTTTGTAAGTTGTTCTACACTGGGTGCTTTGAGTTAAAGTCCCTATCAATTATTGTTGGAAAAGGATTAGCAAAGATCAAAATCTGCAGTTTTAATACGATTGGTTGGCATGGTATAAGCAGATGCAATCTTCTACTTCTTACCTCGCTGAAATCCTTCTTTTTTTTGCGGTAGGTTGCGATTTTTTTGGGGGGTCTGTACGGATTTTGGCTTGCAGGGCCGGCGAGGTTAACCACTAATGTTTTTTGGTTTACAGATGCCGAAGGCAACTATGGGGCGGCAGAAAGCTTGTTATTTAATTTTATTAGGGATGACTCCTTGACTTTTTTCTTTTCTTTTGGCTCTGGACTATCTGGTACTTTTTGATATCTTTGAAGGGTTTTTTAGTGGCGGTAGCGGGGAAGGAGGTTTTCTGTTTTTGGACGGTGAGATCCATGGCGGCAAATGTTGACCTCTGTGGTGATGACCTGGGGATGGGAGTTTGCGGTTTTGCTCTCGCAATTTGAGTGGGTGTGCATTGCTGGATTCTTGAGTAAGGCCAAAGCCGGGTTGCTTTTTGCTCTTCTCCGACAGTCGTTTTTCTTTGTTTAACATCTTCTTCTCTTGAAGAGGTTGGTAGAGTGGTGCTGTTGGTTAGCAATTGTTGCGTTGAGTACCTAGATAGTTTATTTTCATTTGTAGGACGGATTTGTTGTCTTCTTCCGTACTGGAGGAGATTGGCTGCAGCCGATTGAATTTGTTCTCGTATATATTTATCCGCTCGGACTCTTTGTCGATTAGTTGACGATCAATTTTTCTAGCCCAGTTATTATTTTTTCCTGCAGCTAAGAGAAGGTTTTTATTTAATTTTTTGTAGTATTGGATGATTTTAAAGTGTTTGCGTACTTGGTCTTAAAACCTGAAAAATGTCTTGTGTTGATGATCTTAGACAACAATTCCTAATAAATTGTTTAAAAATTATGGTAAAATTAGTTATCTTGAACTAAAGTCAACATCAAATTAATTGAGGTAATGTCAATTTCTGCATATAGATTTTATTCAAGTTAGTGCAGTTGATAGTTATAGCAACCAGTTAAATTTAATTTATATTAAATTTTATTTTTTATTGAATGGAATAAAAATTTTGGCAGAATTAGTTCACTTAGGTTAAGATCAAGAAGAGTCAGTTAATTGAGATTATGCTAATATTAGTTTTTGAGTTTTGATCAAGTTAGTGCAGTTGATAATCATGGCAACTAGTTATAGTTTTACCAAATTGTATCAATTCTTAATGAAAGAATTAGAAATTATGGCATTAGTTATTATTGGCTAAGGTCAGTATGAGCTAGTTATTTGAGGTTATGTCAATTTTAGCGTATATATTTTGATCAGTTTAGTGCAGTTGATAGTTATAGCAACCGGTTATGTTTTTGCAAAACTGCATTAATTTCTAACGACTGTATAAGAAATTATTGCAGAAGTTGTTATCTAGACTAAGTTGTAGCTTATGAATTTTTAGTTATGGCAATCAGGTATATTTCTACTAAATTGTATTTTATAAGTTAAACAAAGCCATTTGATTGAGGTTATGTTAAACGTAGTTTTACTAATGTTACACACAACTTGCTAACCTAATCTAACCTATCAAAAATATTCAGTTTTTTAAACTTTGTCTATTTTAATTAATGAATAATTAACGTCTTATTTATGTAGTTGAATTTTTTTTTTGTTGATACACAAAATTAATAGAATAATGTGTACTCACAAAGAAACTTTTTAACTATACAATCTATTTTATTGTCAAATAATTCCACACTAGAACTTTATTAAATGTTTGTGTTTGATTCTATTTATTTGTTTTATAAAATAATTTAATTATTACTACCAGAAACGATTTGTAGTTTTTATAAATGTGAAAATTATTTGATTCTATCTTGCATTCACTATGTTTTTATTTGCTGCAGGACCTTTAGCATTTCATGTATGCATATAATTTGCACATTGCATATTTAAAAACACAGTATACTTATTTTATTAAGCTTAATTTCACTTGCACAATCATCACGCACATTAGAGTTAACAACTACGATTTAGTACAGCCAAACGCATTCTATACGCTTGTCTCTGGTAATTACATAATATCAGATATTCGCACTTGAAACTAATTAAAGATTGTATTGCACGCAACGCAACGCTATACAGATTTATGCATAAATGATACAAAATATTTTTATCATTATAATAGCACCGGAAAATATAGATTATGCAAATCTGCATACGGAGTTTAGATGAGGTGGCAGGGATGGTTTAGTAATAACATTTAGAAACCCCGTCACGTAACACTAATTAGGTGTAACGCATTCGTAATGACAGCTACGGAGTTTACAGAAACGAAGATCCACTCTACCGTATATTACATGCATTAAGTCCACTGGATACGTGTACACCTATTGTGCATTTAGTTCTGATACGACTCCTAAATTTTAATGTAAGCGACTTTCCACACATTTAAACATGGCAAGGTGTTTGTTAAGATTTTAATTGGAATCTTTTCGAGGTGAATCTGGTGCGTTAATCCCATCCGGGTTCCATCATTCAACGAACACAATAGGACGGTATGCGGAATATAGATAAGTGTTGAAAAATGTTGACTCATAATTTAATTTAAAATCAATTTAGCGAAGTTTTTTTGTCGGGTTGAGACGGCGGTGACGGCGGTGACGGGAAAATTTGTGGGGCGACATCGATTAGATGTGAGCGTTTTGGGTCTCAACACTTCCTCTTTAATGTACAATTTTAAATGGAGTTTACGCACGAGTTTTTTATCTGCACGATTGTAAATTGTTTATTAAGTATTATATGAAATTAATTTTTGTTGTAACTAATTACATTTTTTTAATTAAAAAAGTTTATTAGTTGGTTATTATTCAATTAGCAAGTAAAATAATATCTATAAAATCTTAGAATGTTTTTTAAAATCTGAAATTAGTGTAGTATTTATTGCGAGTACTAATTTGATCTTAGTTTAATTGGAGAATAAGACTGACTCAAATGTCTTTCCTGCACGCGGTATCTGCTGCCTTCATTTTAGGAGGCAACTTTTTATGAATTACAAATGTTTTACTACCTTGATTGTGCATAGAAGTCTGAATGTCACAGTTTGCTTTCTAAGATGGTCTCGCAAAGACAATTTGATGTTAGTGCTGTTTTTTGTATGTTTTAGAAATATTTTTGGGTATTTGGGAACAGTAATTTTCTGTTTTAATGTATCGCAATTTTTTTTTTATTGTTCATAAAATTATTTGCTGCAGAATTTCAAACTTCTTTTGATTTAGAAACTTTTTTGGGCAAATTTATCAATTGCGGCGCTTGTTATTTATTTTCTACTTTACGTTATGTATATTTTTTAATTTTTTTTTTTTAACTTGTTGCTGTGCAATTCCACGTCAAGTGAGCAGTCCATTTCACGCGATTCTTTCTAATTTAGCTTAAGTTTTGTACACTTTTTTGGGTACCCAAAATATGACTTTATGCCAAATTTCAGACCTCAGTCACATAGTTTGCCTCGTAAAGCCAATTGAGTTTTACGGCAATTTTTTAAGTTTAACATAATTTTTTTTAATTTTATTTATTTTAATTGCATTTCATCCTGGAAAAATTTTAGAGCAGTCATAATCGATGGGAAATTTTCTAAGGAATTGAATGCAGAGGTCAAATTGTTGATATCTTGAAGAAAACAGATATAACCGTTATTTTTTCAAAAATTTATTTTTTGAAAGTTACCACCGATTGAGACTCCAAATTTTGGGCAAAGATAGCCAAAAGTATATACTTTAAGATGCTTAAATAAAATGTTTCTACACTAGTGGTAGTTTTTGCTCTAGAGCCTCTTGAACGCACAAAACCAGTTTAGAGTTGAGAGTTTTTGTCAGCTCAAATATGGTAGTTGCAAGAGTTAAGAATGCCTTCTCTGTTAAATGTTTTATCAGTAAAAAGAACATATCGTAGAAATTGAGGCTATAAGCAACAGCAATTTACGAACCAACGAGAAAAGTTAATACGTGGTGAATAACCAATTGGACTTAAAGTTTGAACTCCGCAATTTACCTTGTTGATTGCAAAAGTTCCTGTATCTTGCAATCGCTGATAAACTTTTGCAAACACTCTATTGGAAGGTATTAGACGATTAAGAAATCGGGCTGTATACAAGCGTGTCGCAAGTCTTAAATGCACCTCCAACTCACCTTAGAAGTTTGTTACCTCTATTTATTAACACCCTGTATATATTAATCAATATGAGCGAAAAAAGTTAAACTTGAAAAATTGCCGTGAAATTCAATTGGCTCTACGAAGTAAACTATGTGTTGTAGAAGTCTGAAATTTGGCGTAAATTCATATTTTGGGTACCCAAAAAAGTGGACAAAATTTGAGCTAAATCAGAGATGGTCACATAAAATGGACTGTTCACTTGACGTGGAATTGCCCTGCTACTATGAAACATAATTATTTCTTGATTTTATGCTTCTATTTGGTGGCGGTAAGTTGGATGGATTGTTGGTGAGTCGAATTGGAAACCTAATTGTTTTCTGATGGTGAGTCTTTTTGCTTTGGTCGATGGCTGTTGACTTAGAGCGAGCAAAAAATTGGCGGAGTTTTATTTATTTGTTATTTGCAACCTGGCCATGCTTTTTTCTCAATGATGCAGTGGTTCTTTGGGTCTTTGGGGAATACATTTAAGTTTGGTCGCGCATAGTTGTTTGGATCTTGGGTAGGTCCAAACCGCTGAGTTGTGTGCAGTTATTTTTGTTAAGTGCGATTCACTTTACGTCCGATAATGTAACATTTGGTCACAGAGTCACTTGTTTTTTTTTTGTGTGCACTTTTTTGTAGGTTAAGTTTGCAGTTGTTGGTCGAAAAGCAGGTTTGATGTTGTCCACATGAATCTTGGCTGGTGGTTGTTATGCCCTCTGATATAATCAGCTGTTTGGGTCTCTAAGACTTTTTTTTAAATTTTACATTAGGACTTAATTGTTTGAATTGTAAGCAATCGGCGTTTGCCGTGTGGGGTAGCTACATTAAAGGTATGCGGCTTGGTGACATTGCCTGCTTCTATGGAGTCGGTCTCTCCGCCGTTCTTGGGCACATGCTTTGGATTTTTCTCAGCTTTGAATGCGGTTATGAGCATGCGTAGTAGGGCTTTGCTAATTTGGTGTAGTCGGTAGCAGTACATTCCAAAGCGTCAAGGTTTGTTTGAGGGTAGTAAGTGGCAGATATGTGATAGACTTCTTTCTATTACTGCAAACCGACAGAAGATTTTTGGGTAACTAAACCGGCTTAGCATTTGTTGCTCCAGTAAACAATCTATTGTTTTACTAGTTGTCATCATAGTGATAAAAACTTTAGTTTATTGGGCAGTATAACGTTTTAAACTAAACAAAATGTGTATTTTTAAAGAGAATATTGTCATTTAGTTGAATATTTTGACTGTTTTTGTGGTTTTATTTATGGGCAATTCCATTTCAAACGGGCAGAGCTGCTTATGTATTTTTTTTAGTTTCTAATCGTATTTTTTGTTTTACAACCGCAATTTTAACTCAAAAGAAATAAACTTACTAATGAAATCAACCAGAAATTTTCCGTAGAATCCTAATCTGGCGCCATTTCCAGTTTATACCCTGTCTATAAGCCGCAAAAGCCACAAAACTATGTTTTTGTTTTCAGTGGGCTGGGCAAAAATTCAATTTAAAAAAAAAAATTTAACCGCCAAAATTTACGTATTATGATGTTAATTAATTGGAAAATATAAATGTGTTTTGTGTATTTGGGTTTTAAGGGTCTAAAACTTAAAAAATTTGGAAAGTAGGCCTATTCTTTAACATAAACTTTTACAAATGCACGTTTAGCCGCACTCAGAGGAACAATACACCTAATATTATTAAAAATTTGAATTCTGGGTACAATTTTACATGAAATATAAATAGTCAGTGTTGTACTCATCGTCTATAGAAAAGTCCATCTAGAAAAAAATGTTGACAACATTTTTAGGCAAAAATGCGTTATAAATTATTTATTTTTTTATATTTACAAAAAATATTATAAACACACTAGGGTGTGGTTTAAAACTTTTTTTAACAAATTTTGATAAGCCCCAGGCGAATTTATGTTTGAATGCCAAAAATAATAATATTTTCAAATTTTGGCGCCCATAGATCGAGTCTATATTTGTGCCGCAAGCGCAAAAACTATTAAACAAAGAGTAAAATGGTCCAAAATTGGTTTAAGCGACAAAAGATGTCTTTGTTAAACTTTTGAAATAAACTTAAAAAATATAATCCAAATAATATTTTAATTTTAAAAGAAATTTTTTTTTAAGTAAATGTTTTTTTTATAGATAGGTTTTTCTTTGCCAGATAAGCACGATACTAACTATTTTCTATGTAGAATTGTTTTGCAAAACTCAATTTTTTAATAATATTTGGTGTATAGATTTTCTGAAAACTGCTAAATGTGCGTTTATAAAAGTTTATGTTGAAAAATAGGCTTATTTTTGCAGTTTTTTGAGTTTTAGATCTTTAAAACCCAAATACACAAAACAAATTTATATTTTCCATTTAATTTACATTTAAACACGTCAACTTTGGCGGTTAAAAAAAATTTAAAAAATGTTCCTTTTTGCCAAGCCCACTGAGAACAAAAACATGGTTTTATGGCTTTTGCGGCTTATAGACTTGAAATGGAGCCAAATTTGGATTCTACGGAAAATTTCTGTTTGAATTTATTAGTAAATTTATTTATTTGAGTTAAAATTGCGGTTTTTAAACAAAAAATGCGATTAAGTTAAAAAACGACAAAAAACTAAAAAAAAAATCGTAGAATTTTGTTTAATGATTTTCATACACTCATATACCGATCAAAGTACTACTTATAAGTTATAGAAACTAAAAAAAAAACACATAAGCAAGTTTCTCAATGCACCAGCTCTGGTCCGTTTGAAATGGTCTTATACAAAACGTACATTCTGACAAATAAGTTGTTATTCAAACGTATTTTTTTGACTGGTTTTATTTGTCTAAAATGTATATTTTGATAAATAAGTTGTCATTTAAGCACATTTTGTTGCATTTTTCCGGTCTAGTTGTTGCTAGAGGTAGTGCTTAGCGGGTCTACGTAGTGCACCAAAATTTTTATGCTTAGTTAGTGGAATGTGGTTCTGTTTTTTGTGTGCTTGCAGAACACTTGCCTAGAAGTAGCCGCGGAGAATAGTTTGCATGGGTGGGTTATTCTAAATCATTATTACTATTGATTAGTTTGAACAGAAATGCTCACCCACCATCTTAAATGTTTGTTATCAATGAACAGGAAGTTTTGCTTCTCTGCATGTGTTAGAAGTCTCTTAGTCAAAGGAAAAGGAGGTTGAGGTGATTCTATTTTTATGAGCAAAACTTGGGCGGGTGGATCACTCTAGATTATGATTATTATCGAGGAGGTTGAACTGAAGTTTCTAATCTACTCGCCTAAGAGTTTGTTATCATGAAATTAGAAGTTTCTTTTTCTTAAAGCGTTATTTTTTTTAAGTGAAAGTATTTACTTTTTGCAAGTGATAAAAGTTCTGTGGTGAAAAAAGAAAAATGTGTTATTTAAATTTTTGATGACCAACACACAAGCGGGCGGGTGGGATACTTCAGATCATCACTACCTTCAAGTAGTTTGAGTTGAAGAAACACCAACCCACCCAAGAGTTTGTAAACAAGAAATTAGAAGTTTTTCCTTTTTGCAAGCGTTATAAGTCTCTTTATCTAAGAAAAAAAAAGTGATATGTAATTTTTTGATAACCATTATTTGAGCGGATTAGTGGTTTACTTCATATTATGATTATTTGTTGTAGGGGATGATAAACCAAATTTCCATGACTACTATCAAGTATTTTGCAAGAGTTAGACGTTTTTAGCTTAAAAGATGTGATGGTGAACACATAAGTGGGTGGGCTATTTCAAGTCATAGTTTGAAATGGAGTGCACAACCATCCGTCGAAGAGTTTGTTGTCTAGAAAATGGAAGATTCTTCTTTTTGCAAGCGTTAGAAGTTTTTTTTGCGTGGTACGTGGTTGCTTTTAGTAGAGTGGTAGGCTTATGAGGGAGGTCCTAGTTACCTTAGCTTGTAAGATAATCGTGTACGTACATAGGAATTAGGATATTAAGGCATCTATATTATAGATTTCCACTTCAAATTCTGGAGATGTTTTAGAATCATTTGTGTACATTTATAGGAGTGTTTCCCCAAATACGGTTAAATCTTGTTGTTTTTGCGTTTGTGCATTGTAAGGTCTTTGAAATATAAAATAGGGTGTTTATTTGCACTTCTAGCAGTGGTGTTTTCAACAGTTTTATCCAGGAGGGAACAGTCTGTTAGTCTTTGCTGCAATGTATTAAAGTTTTTTGTTTTGAAATTATCTTGTTTTTTAATGTTGCTAATGTTGTGTACACTGCTCTAAATGTATTTAACTAAGTGAAATTGAAGGGCAATATAAATACTAAGAATGAAAAAGGGTGCTTAAATGATCACAGCCATAATTGTTGGGGTTTTATTACGTAAGAAATGTGTCCACGTCGTAAGTAACAAAACCGGTAGTTTTTCTGAATGATTGTTTCAATAATTTTAGATGAGTATTGCGCTTAGGAAAAAATTGCCATAAGCTACGCAATCTTGCCACTCAGATTTATATTTTTTTCTTTGCTTCATCTTTCTTTACAAATATGTTTTTCAGATATTGTCATAGAATTTAAAAGTATTGCTTACTTATTTAGACTAGATAACTTTAGCTAAAGCGCATAAAAATAATTATTGAAAACTGCTATAAGAGTTTTAATTCAACTTATTGCTTATTTTTACGTACTATGTAGGAGACCCCTATTATTATACCAAACATTTTTCTCAAAAAATACTGATTTTTTTTCTTTTAAGCACATCAAAACTTTTACAAAACCTATATATTCACTAACGAAAAAAGTTGGGATACAAAAAAAAGATTAATGCAAACTCATATATTTGACTTAAATTCAATTACAATGTTTAAAAATAGTGGAAATTTTACGACAAAACACAATTACAATTAAACCTGTTAAAACAATACACTAAAACATATTTCTTTAAGAAACTGTTACAAACAATATTAATAAAACCCAATTAAAATTAATAAAACTCAACATAATTTTTAGAACTTACAAAGTAAAACACCAAGAGCAAAAATAGCCAAAGCAGTCATAAAATTCATGAAAATAGTGGACACAATATCCAAAACCGTTGGCTGATATTCGTAGTTCTGTTCTGAAATCTGCAGAAATATTTTCTTTATGATTTTGCCTTTCAACGGTATTTGTCCTTCAACCATACGAGCACTCTTTAGAGTACCAACAATTGGGTAGCGTTCAAAAGTTTCAGTTTTTATTCCATTTTTAAATTGTGGTTTAGAATCTTCTGGCATTGTAACTGCAATGCTGTGACCATTATCAACTTTTTGGATAGTAGCAACTTTCTTAACACCAATTGGAATTTTCTTGGGAGTAGCAGGTTTCTTAACACCATCAGGAATGTTTTTGGGTGCCACAAGTTTCTTATCACAATCAGGAAGTTTCTTGGGAGCAGCAGGTTTGGGTTGTTCAGCCATTGTTGTAGATTTAGTTTATCAAATAATTTTTAATGAAGAATTGATTGAAACTGGTCGTGCTGGTGGCAATCGTTGATTTATATATGCATAGCAAAATTCGATAAGAAATGTGGATGGTGGTGGGTGGAATCATTACACCATCACGTGACTATTGCTTCTTGTAACAAACAGATGATTTACATAAATGGAATGTAAATAAATCTATGAGTGTGTTAGTTATGATTATTTAAGTCGGTTGATATATTTTTTGTTTATATATTTGGCTGATAAGAATATTAGTGTTGTGCATATTTCTACATGATTCATATGCAGCTGCAGAAATTTAACAATCAAATTTGTTTGTTTATATTGGAAGAATTATTATTTTAACCTACAATATTTAATGACAAATTTATTTTAATCATTTGAATCACATAAAAACACAAATTTAATAAATTTATTATTAAATTGAGAAATAAATAGTCAAAATTTGGTTGCAACATTTGTTTTTAAATAGGACGAACTTTAGTTTTTTTTTTTTAATCGATTTTATTTATTGTAAAAGATTTCAAAGTTTTTGCAACGACTGTTTGTTTACGATCATTATTTTTTTTACAATTTTTTAGAAGTTGATTGAAATTTTAAATTAATAAGATTTTTTAAAGCTTGTTATAAGCTTTTAGAATTAAAAAAATCAAATTCTATCGAAGTTATTCAAAAATTTGTAAAAAGTCTTAAATAATGTTTTTTGTATTTTATGAAATTTTTTTACGTTTTAATTTGGTTTTTGGCTTTTCATTCTTTTTTGCGCCTAAATTTCCATTTAATTTAATTAGTTGGTCTTTGATCTTTTTCTTGACAGGTTTTGTCAAGAAAGATCCAACTGTTTCTGAATATTATAATATTAATTGGTGTTGTTTTTTTTTGTCTGAAGTGATGAAATAATTTAAATTAGTTTTTCATTTATACATTTGTTGTTGCTATATAGACGTATCGTCTTTGGAACTTTTAATCAGAAAATTGCTGGAGTTTGATTTTTGGATTTGGATCGGTTTGATTGCGGTTGGTTTTAAGCTGTGAAGTTTCTTAGAAGCAAGCTTAATAGCTTCTAAAATTATTGTGAATGGGATTTTTTCACTTTTTAGGAATTGTTTATGGGTTGGAAAGTTTTTTTTTCTATCATCATATGTTTGTCCTGGTGTTTTAATGAAATCTGTAACATAAATTGACTTGAGGCTTGGCTCCAAGCACCGGCTGCAATTTTGTTAGCCCAACTCTTTTTCTTTATTGGCTTTTTTTAGCATGTATTTTAGTACTCAAATTTGTTATTTTAGGTTTTCTATATTTGACACAATCGGGTCATCAAGGGGGGATGAGCCGTTGTATTTTTGCTTTTTGGGATATTCTATCTGAATACGTCTTTGGTGGTTGTTGTTTTGTCATTTTGTATCGACATTTTGGTAATAGGGCTGAGTAATTTGTGTAGATAGGTTGTATGGGTGTAGGTTTTGGCATCCTCTGCAGTTTTTGGTTCAGACTTTTGATTATTTCTATCTGGGTTTGGTGATAGTGGTTTTGTTA
Organism: Tachinus rufipes; assembly: GCA_963932245.1. Taxonomy (NCBI): domain Eukaryota; kingdom Metazoa; phylum Arthropoda; class Insecta; order Coleoptera; family Staphylinidae; genus Tachinus; species Tachinus rufipes. The sequence goes on along the minus strand of OZ010746.1, from coordinate 18,318,154 downwards.
GTTTTGTCATAGATTTTATTTTTAGCAGGTGTCATGTCTATTTGGGTGGTATTGTTTTTGGCGTTTTTTTCTGTTGGAGTCAGACCTTTTCTTTGATGTTTTTACAAGCAGTTTAGTTAGCTTTTGCTCCGTTCTTGGGGCAATAGATTACTTTGATAAAACGTAACTAAATGCTAGGGTAGGAGTCGTTGTAGTGCAGTAATTAAATCTGTAAAATAAATGTTTTCAACTGCAGTTCTGTCGGGTGTAGACTCAGTTTTTTTCTTTGGCTTTCCTTATCGTATGTTTAAGTCCTTGAATGCGTCTATTTTTGCGACGGCGGAGATGTTTGTTTTTTAAGGGAAGGTAGAGTTGTAAAGGCAGGCAGTTTTTGTTTTTTGGATGTTAATTGTTGCGGTACATTTCTTTCTTAATGTGGCTGCTTCCAATTATTTTACTTTATTAGTGCGTGGGCGGAGATTTTTGTTGGCGACTTTCAACTAAAAAAGTTAGTTGCTGATTTAATGCTCTGCCTGTTGTACTTAGTTTATTTGAATTGGTTTGAAAATATTGACCCCGTCGGCAACTTCAAAAGCTTTTACTCAAAAAAAGTTAAATGGCGCCCATAATAATAATAATATTAATAATAATATTAATAATAATAATAATAAATCTATTGGTCTTAAAAAGTAAATATTCCAATTATCAAAAAGTTGTAGATCAGCAAAATAAATAAAATAAATCAGAACATGATTAATTGAATCGTTTTTGCTCTAAAATATTTAAAGAAAAAAATTGCTTGTGCATTCATTAAGAACAAGTGCTGTTTCTCTTAGGGATAAACAGTATTTTGCAAGCAGTGGATTGAATGGAAAGCTCTTAGTCAAAGTCTGTTATAGGTGGCAGTAGTATGTAACGCTGTCTCCGTGCCCGCAACATAATCTAATTATGTATATACCTGCATACTGGCACTTAATTTTATTATTTTTATTAGACTCTAGTTGCATTAGTTATCAACAAAAGTTTATATGAAAAAAATATATAAAATTCATATACAGGGAGGAAGATTTGAAAGCGTTGTAGTAACTAGAAGTAACTAGAAGTAACCGTTTTAATTAAAACAAAATTTAACTGTAATAAAGTAACATTTTCTGTTACCTTATTGAGCTTTTGTAACGCTAAACAACATATCCAATGGATTGTTAGCAATTTTTCTAGTAAATTTTATTTTTTGGTTTTTAAAGGTTTTTCAATAAGAAGTTTCATTTTGAATAGCAAGCTATTTGGGCAGCTGTCAATTTAGAAGCTATTATTATTTGACATTTGACAAGTAAAAGCTGCGCCATTATTAAATATGGAACGATACACGCTTCAACAACGCATTGAAATGATTAAAATTCACTACAAAAATGGTGAAAATTTGTCAGTCACAGCTCGCAAAACTAAAGCACTTTTTGGTCGTCGTAAAGCACCTTCTCAGCCGGCAATAGTAAACCTGGTAGAAAAATTTAAGTTTTTGGGACAAGTTTGTAATGTAAAGAATTGAAACCGTGTGCATCGCTCAAAAACACATGAGAATATTGCTGATGTAGCCCGTAGTGTTGAAGAAAACCCAGGTTTGTCGTTTCCTTGTCGATCTTTGGAATTAGACATTTCACAAACGACATTACACCGTATTTTGCATAAAGACTTAAGTCTTAAGGCTTTTAAAGTTCAGTTAACACAAGAACTCAAGCCGGTCGATTACTATAAACGTCGCATTTTTGCTGATTGGGTCCATCGAATGCATCAAAATGATCTGGAATTTCATCAAAAAAATATCTTCAGTGATGAATCCCATTTTCACCTCGGAGGCTACGTTAATAAGCAGAATTGTTGCAATTGGGACTCAGAAAATCCAACAGTGATTATTGAAATTTTTTTGCATTCTCAACGTGTTACTGTTTGGTGCGGTTTTTGGGCTGGCAGTGTGATTGGACTCTACTTTTTCGAAAATATGGCTGGTGCAATTGTTACGGTGGTAGATAGCGCTACCGAGCTATGATTAATGATTTTTTATCGCCGGAATTAAAAGATATTGATGTGGACAACATTTATTTTCAGCAAAACGGGGCTACGTGCCACACAAGCATTGAAACAATTGCAATTTTGCAAAAAAAAGTTTCTTGGCCGTGTTATTTCTCAAAAAGACCTTGTGGTTTAACACCTTTACACTTTTTTCTTTGAGGCCACGTGAAAAATAAGGTCTATGCCAATGCTCCACAATCGATTCAAGACCTTAAAGATGGAATTCGTGAAGTTATCGAGTACATACAGCCGCAAATGTGCGAATTGGTCATGGTAAATTTCATGAAAAGAATGTGGTACTGGAACCGAAACCGTGGCGGCTATTTGACTAATATAGTTTTCAAATGTTAATGGCATACCTTCCTCTTTACAATGAAATAAACATTTATTGATTTCTCTTAAAAAATTACCGTTATTTCATATCAAAATGAAACCTCTTATTGGAAAACTTTATATGATATTATGTGATTTGTCAATAAAAATGTTGCTTTTTATGACCTAAAAAGAAGTAGTTGCATGCCGTGAGATTTGGCGATCTTTGACAATTTTTTTGTATTTTAAGATAACGCGACCTGTACACAATGTTTGCAACACCTCCATTGATGTTTTTGCGGCATATAAAGTGCCCCATCTTGCTAGAATTAAATGTTTTGGTTGATCAGTGGAAACATGTTTAATTGTGGTTTCAGAAACTGTTAAAAAGTTTTTGTTTTCATTCTTAAGAGATAAAGGACAGATAATTATTATTGCACATTATACTGTTACATTTAGGCTGTGAAAGAGCTGTTGGTGAAGTTTTTGTTAATTTTCTAAAGTTTATTAACGGTCGTTTTGCATGTATAGCTTGGTATAGCTAGATAAATAGAAATGTGCTTCATCAGACATCCAATATAAATTATTTTGATGCTCTAAGATTGTTTTAGTGATTGGAAAATTTGGAATTTAAAGGAATGGAAATAAAGATCTTATTGCAAAGTTTGAAAAAAAAAACGTTATCTAATATAAACCCTAAGTCTTGCTGTGTTTTTGACTTTTGAGTTTCGAATCCGCTTTATAGTTGTTCTAACGCAATCAATTTATTTATGCTTCTGTTTTGTTTGGTCTTTTATGTTTGACATTGTTAGATTATTCAAATTTTTTAAAATTGCGCTGTTTCTACACAATCTTTATTTTTGTAGTAAGACATAAACGAACGTTATTTAGACCACGGTTCATGATTACTAAATGGTTACGAAATAACATTTTCAAATCTTTCAACTGTCGTAGTTCACACTGTATTATTTAATAGATTTAGATGTCCTTTAATTAATGTTTTTTGGCAATGGCTAGAGGACAATTTAAATATTTTATATTTAATTTATAAAAATCATTTATTGAACACAATAGGAGACGTTGTTCTTTAGTGCAACTAACATTGTCTTCTTGCCTTTGTAAAAAGATATAAATTTAATATTGAAAATATTACAGTAAAATATATTTAGTATTTTTGTAATCCTGAAATATAAATAATGAAAAGGTAGTAACAATAATCATTAAACAAGAAGCAAACATTTATTTTTTTACGCAAAGTTACAACATATAATTAATTAAATAGGATTTGTTTAAACTCCAAAATGAACCAAATTACAGTGACGCTGATGACCAACCCAACAATAACTCGACGTTTTGTAGATTTCCAACCTTCATCTTGCGAATCTCCACCAACATTATTTTCATCGGAACCCATCATGTTCATGCTAGGTTCATCAGTTGTTATGTTTGCATTTTGACGTTCTCTGTTGGTATTAATGTCTGCATTCTGTTGTGCTACATTACACATTTTAAATGCAACACGTTTTTGGTCGGGAACTTCTCTTTGAATTCTTGTGTTGTCTCTTCCATTAATGCTTATGCGTTCAGTATTTACCTTCTTTGTCTTCTGAGCTTCGGCGAAGTTTGTGGCTTTGTTGACTGCTGTCTCTTCTCCATTTTCATAATTAAATATTTTAATATCGCTTGCTTTTGGTGCATAGAATTGGTCCAAATTGCGTATCTCGGTGATATCCATTTTTAATTTGTCGATTGGTTTTTTACCGGCTGGTGGTTCGTTAGACATTTTGCTGAATACCTAATTGGCAACTGGCTTTAAATATAGATGCGATAAAAAATGTGGGGATGAGTTACGTCATACCATCACATGCTTTGTAGCTACAAATGAGACACGTTTGAATAAAGCTTAAGGAATGTGTTTACTTTAATGCATAGTTATCGCTTTGATTGTCAAAACAATGAGTTTGAGGAAAAAATTAATCAATTTGATTAGTTTCTTAGATGTAAACAATTGCGTTGGGTTTCAATAAACAAGATGTTATCAAGTGCTGAAATTATTTACGTCTCGCTTTTTAATATCATGTTTATGTAATTTAAAGCTTCCATTTGATTATGTTACTGCTGCTTACGAAGCGGATTTTTTTATAAAAGTAATGAAATGTTTACTTATACTAATTTTATTATTCTGTACAAATAATAATATAATTGAATCTATAAAACTAAATTAGAATTGATCAGAATAATCTTAATAAGATAATTCCATAAAATAGTTATAAGCTAAGCTGTCAACCTGGTTTTTTTTTAAATTTAAATATTAACAATAGTTGGTTTTAATATAAAATTGAGAGTAAGCTAATCAATTAATAAGGAACAAAGATTTGATTTTAAAAATTTCTAAATTTGTCTTTCTAAATGTTAAATTTACTGCTAAAAGGTTAATATTGCTTTTAAATTTTTAATTCGATCTTTAAAACTGTAAATCGGACTTTTAAAACTAAAATTCTGTTTACTGGACCTATTAAATTTTTTAGCTAAACTGGTAATTTGTTTTTTAAATTATAAATTCTGCCTATAAAACAAAATCCGTCTTTTAAAAATGTAAATCCAGCCTTTAAAGTGTTAAATTTGTGTGATTGCAGTTAATCCGGCTTCTAAATTATAAATCCGATAACAGGTTTTACTGATAAATCGTTGATTCGGCTTTCAAATTATGAATCCGGTCTTTAAACTATCCGGTTTTATTATTTATCCGTGTCAAATTTTACTTATAAACTGTTAACAATATTTAGATTTAATGAAAAAAGAAAATAAGAATTCTAATTTATGACTGATTAAAAAGCATTTGTATTTTGAAAACTGTAAATCCGGTGTTTAAAACTGTTTAATTTTATTTCCAAATTGTTATTTCATTTAAAACTAAAAATTTTGATTTTTAAAGTGTAAATCCAGCATTGAAAGTGTTAACGTTTATTGTCAAACAAACAAAAAATTTGAGTTTTGTCCTTTAAAATTGTAAATCTTACTTTTTAAAGTAAAAATCTTTTACTAACGTGTTAAATTTTATTACTAAACTGTTAATCAGGTCTTTCAAACTGAAACTTAAGTACCAACTTGTTAAACTTTACTACCAAATAGTGAGTTTGGCTTTCATATTGTTAAGCAGGTCTCTTAATTAAAATTACAGATTAAAAAAAATAATTGCGGTTTTCAAAAACTAAAATCAGGCCATTAAAATATAAATCTAGCCTTTGAAACTGTAAATCCGGTTTGTAAGAGTGTAAATCTGACCTTTAACAGTTTAATCCAGTCGTTAAAGTGTCAAATTCTACAGATAAAAAGTTAATCCGGCTTTAAAACTAAAAGTGATAATTAAAACTTATAATCCGTTCTTTAAATTATAAATCCAGACTTTAAATTTGTAACTCCGGTTTTTAAAGGTGTAAATGAAGTTTTGAAAATGAAAATCTGCTTACTAACGTAAAATAGTGCTGAACTGTTAATCTTGTGTCTAATATGTCGTGTCCTGTTAATTATGGTGTTAGTAGTTGAAACGGTTATTCAGTTTTTGCCTGTCTCTACGGAGTAAGTTTTTGGAGTCTCTCTTCTCACAGGGATAGTACTTTTTGCATGTTTTTGTAGGGCAAGTTTATTCTAATTAACTAATTGGTTGAAAACATTTTTAATATCACTTAGGGTTACTACAACTTATATTATCTGTGCGCTGTTATTGAAATGGTTTTAGAAAAAAGCGTACACAATTTTGTAATTTTTTTATTCTGTCATTGTGAACAATACTGCTAATCATTGGAGATGGTTACTAAATTGGCAAAGTAATTTTTATTAAAACGTACATCTTACGCTATCTACCCACGTATTTATCCCCTTATTTCTATGAAATAATCCACAAACTTTATCGATTACTTTGTTAAGTTCCAATCCAATCGATTCCGAAATTTTATACTAGTTAGATTGACTCATTTTCAACAAATTCATTTTGGATGATGATTGCCGTAGTTGTGACCGTTAAGAATAACGACATTCTGCATTTTTTTTTCAAAAATTTCAATTTTTTTAAATTATAAAAAAATTTGTTTTTGAATTTATTGAATTGCTACAATTTTCTGAGAAAAATAAAATATTTTGAATTTTTTGAATCTCTTCCATAAATCATTTTTGTTTACGTCACTATAAGCATAGGCATAAAAAGTTTTTTATTTTACAAAAATTATTTATTTGTCGGATTTTTTAAATTTTGATTATTTTATTTATTTTACACACTTTTGCATTTTAAGTAATTATTTTTTTATTTTTCTGGTTCCGATAAACAATTTTTGTTTACGAAAAGTTAAAAATATTAAAATCCGGTTAAATATATTAAAATATTTTCAGAAAGAACTAAAATCCGGCAAAAAACGGTTTAATATTGTAAAATTAAATTAATAAAATAACAAAATTTTGTCTTGAAATTTCAAAATATTGTCAAAAAGCAACAAGTAGGCAACTGTTTGAAAAATGTAAAAAAATTCTTAAAATCTAAAGTGCAAAATTTTTTTTCTGTTAATGTTACAATCCTTTCATAAAACATCAAAATATTTTCAGATAAAATCAAAATGCGGTTAAACAGGATTAAATAATCTAAAATTGTATTTATAAAATGTAAAAAATAGCAAATTCTGATCATAAAACGTTAATATTGTCAAATAGATTCAAAATGTAGTCATAAACTGTCGAAAAGTGCAAAATTCTAATTATAAAAATTAATAATAACAAAATTTAGTCATAAAATATAAAATTATTGTCAAAACGTATCAGAATTTACTATAAAAAATTAAAAACTGAGAGGTTCTATTTATATAAATAAAAATAGCAAAATTGTTAAAAAATAATAGATATAAAATATTATTAGAAAGAAATAATTTCCAGTAAAAACTATTGGAAAGTGCAAATTGAAAATAGCCAAATTTAAAATTCTATTCATGGAAAGTCGAAAATGGTAAACTCCTGACAAAAAGTATAAAAATATTGTCATAAGACACTATAGTTTAATCATTAACTGTTAAAATCTGCAACATTGTTTAATTAGTCAAAAATAGCAACATTTGGTAATAAAACATTAAAGAAATTTCAGATAGAATCGACATGTACGTGACGGTTTCAATTGTAGAATACAAGGTGCTTAAATAATTTCAAAACTTATTGTTGGGGTTTTATTACGTAAGAAATGCGTCCGCGTTGTAAGTAACAAAACCGGTGGTTGTTCTGAATGATTGTTTCTACAAGTTTAGATGAATATTGCGCTTAAGAAGATATTGCCAGAAGCTACTCAATCTTGACGCTCAGAAATATATTTTTTTCATTGCATCATCTTTTTTTACAAATAAGTTTTTCAGATATTGTCATAGAATTTAAGAGCATTGCTTACTTATTTAGAGCATAAAAATAATTATTGATGAACTCTGGAGAGTGGTTGTCTTTTTTAAAACTGCTATAAGAGTTTTAATTTTACTTAATGCTTATTTTTACTTACTATGTCCAGGAGACCCCTATTATTATACCAAACATTTTTCTCAAAAAATACTGATTTTTTTTCTTTTAAGCACTACAAAGCTTTTACAAAATCTATATATTCACTAAAGAAAAATGTTGGGATACAATAAAATGATTAATGCAAACTCATATAATTGGCTTAAATTCAATTACAATATTTAAAAATAGTGGAAATTTTACGACAAAACACAATTACAATTAAACCTGTTATAACAATACACTAAAACATATTTTTTAAGAAACTATTACAAACAATATTAATAAAACTCAAATAAAATTTATAAAAGCCAACATAATTTTTAGAACTTAGAAAAAAAAACACCAAGAGCAAAAATGGCCAAAGCAGTCATAAAATCCATGAAAATAGTGGACACAATATTCAAAACCGTTGGCTGATATTCGTCGTTCTGTACTGAAATCTGCACATATATTTTTTTTATGATTTTGCCTTTCATCGGTATTTTGCTTTCAACCACACGAGCATCCTTTAGAATACCAACAAATGGGTAGCGTTCAAAAGCTTCAGCTTTTATTCCAACTTCGAATTGTGGCTTAGAATCTTCTGGCATTGTAACTGCAAGGCTGTGACCATTATCAATTTCTTGGATACTAGCAACTTTCTTAACACCAATTGGAATTTTCTTGGGATTAGCAGGTTTCTTAACACCATCAGGAATGTTCTTGGGTGCTGCAAGTTTCTTAACACAATCAGGAAGTTTCTTGGGAGCAGCAGCTGGGTCAGCATCATCATTTGGGGCTGGTTGATGTACTTTGACGTACCCCTTAGGGGGTTTGGGTTGTTCAGCCATTTTTGTAGATTTAGTTTATTGAATAGTTTTTAATGAAGAATTGATTGAAACTGGTCGTGCCGGTGATAATCGTTGATTTATATATGCATGGCATAATGCGATAAGAAATGTGGATGTGGTGGGTGGAATCATTACACCATCACGTGACTATTGCTTCTTGTAACAAACAGATGATTTGAATAAATAAAATGTAATTATATCTATGAGTGTGTTAGTTATGATTATTTTTGTCGGTTGGTATATTTTTTGTTTATATATTTGGCTGATAAGAATATGAATGTTTTGCATATTTCTACATGATTCATATGCAGCTGCAAAAAAATACCAATCAAACTAGTATGTTTATATTGAAGGAATTATTATTTAAATCTATAGTAATTTATGACAAATTAGTTTTAATTATCTGAATCACATAAAATCACAAATTTAATAATTTTATATTTAAATTGGAAAATAAAAAGTCAAATTTTGGTTGCAATATTTGTTTTTAAATAAGACCAATTTCAATTTCCATAAAAATTAATTATTGTTTTTTTGCTATTTTACTACGTATTAAAAAGATTGTCAACATTTTTGTGACTTGGACTTAGGGTTTTTTAAAGTTTTATTTTATAGGTTTTTTTTTAATGTTTGCTAATTATTGTATATTTCAAGGCTTTTGCAACGTCTGTTTGCTTACGATTATTATCTTTTTTCACAAGTTGATTGAGATTTTAAATTACTAAGATCTTTTAAAGTGTCTGTAACATGCCTTTAGAATTAAAAAAAAAATCAAATAAGATTTTTCGAGAATTTGTAAAAGGGTTAAAATTTTTTGTATTTTATGACATCTTTACAACAAATTAAAAATTAGTTTATTTTTAATGCAATGTTAGTTTTTTTCCAAAATTATAGTCATTTTTTAAAATTATGGAACAAATTAGGATTTAATAAAATTGATTTGCTGTACATAAATTATGAAAATTGCAACAGAGATTGTATTTTATGCAATTCCAAAATTTGGTATTTTTCAGAAAATAATAAGTAAGTAATTTGTCAAATTTTTAAATTATGGAACACACAAATAATTTACTGAACATAATTAATTATTATTTTTTTATAAATTTACAATACCCATTGATAATAAGATAATGCAATTTTTGCAACATACACTGAAGATGAGTTACTTAAGGCAATTTTAACTAATGGTATTTTTCAAAAATTTCTAATTAGTTTGTTAGAATTTATATAGTCTGGAACAAATTGCTTTTACTAAAATTTATTTTTTTGACATAATTTATTATTATTTTTTATAATTTTCGCAAAACACATTGAAAATAAATTACTTATTGCAATTTCTAAATTTGGTATTTTTTAAAATATATAATAATTTTTAAGCAATAGAACATAATTTGCTTTACCAAAATTGATTTTCAGGAGACTATACTATATTTTTTATTCTGAAATGATGATGATCTTTTAATACTGTCAAAAAATCTTTTCAACTGCATATGCGTTTTTTTAAATACCGAAACATGTTCTGTGGTTAACATAAAAGAACGTCAAGAAAATTGTTGCTTTTGTGTTTTTAATGGCAAACAAATATTTTTGGAGGAATGCAGATTTGACTTTTGCAAAGGTTTTATTAATAGATTGACTTTATTAAAATGTGAGTTTTAATTTTTGAAAATTATTTATAGTTACAACCTGGCTTGAAAATTAGGAGAAATACTCAACCAGAATATGCGAGTATCTAGGAAATTTTGAACTATTTGTTGCTTGCAGTATTTTACGCTTGTATTTACAACATGTATTTAGGTTGTTGCTTCTGACCTAGAGGACTTCAAATAAATGTTGGTACAAATTTATGCATGAATTGTCAATAATTGACCACTTAATGTCCTCATCTGATCCGCTGGTAGAAAGAGAGAAAATTGTTGGCGTTGGCGTTATCTTGAATTATATCTAAAATTACCTTTATGACTTTATTTGAAGTGCATAGTAAACTGATTGGCTGGTAATTTTGCGGGAACTTCCGGTTTTTCACAGATATGGAGATGTTGATAACGGAAAAGCATTTTCATTCCGTAAGAAATATTTCGGTTCTAAGAATTGCAGTATCAATGGTGATGAACGCCACTATTGCTTTATGAGAACCATTTTAACGACTTGTTTGGAATTTTATTGAGGCCTGGAGCAGAACGAGTTTTGAATTTATTAATAACTTTTCTGATGCGAGAAGCTCTAAATCTTTTTAGCAGCTTGTCATCGTTAATGGCTTCCAGGAAGTTGTATACAACAGTCTTTTATGTTTATTTGCAGTAGATACTATTATTTTAAGTTTTTTTTAGCTACATTGTTGTGGGAACGTGTCTTACGCTGCGGAATTTGGAGTGGCTACGGTGGTCCGATTGTTTGTGGAGCCCTTATGGCAAAAGATTTTTGCGGTTCGCTAATATTGTGATGGATCCTATCTGGTTTGGTAGTACATGCTTTGCAAATTTTGTTTAGGACATTTTTTTTTTGGAAAGGTGTTAAGTTTATTTTAGTAATGTTGTTGGTGTTTTCTTCTGTCGGTGTTTGGCTTTCATGGCTGCCATACCCACATTTTTATTTTTCCTCAATACTGGCTATGGTTTTAGAAAACAATTTAGTTTAAGATCTGTAGTTGGTCTATTTTTTTTTTCTTTTTGCGTTGTTTCTAGGACAGAAGCTCTTATTGATAGTACGTGGTTATGTTCTGGAAAAGAAACTGCCATGTTTTTAAAGTTTGTTTTTTTTTTATTTGATGAACTTTGATCTTTTTGTGAACATGTTTTGATCCGATTGTTTTTGCTGGCGTTTTTTGTTTTGCTGGCATTTGTCTTTTTTGGCTTGGTTGCAGAAATAATATAGAAACGTTTTTTTTACCTGTTTTTAACATTGCTAATCGTACTTAACATTTAAGATTTTATTTTGTTACTACTTCTTTGATTATATTCCAATCTTGTAGGTCTCCAAGGCTTAGAAACGGTTTTGCACCGCACGATGCTAATGGAGGTTGCTACAGATTATTAGTGTCAAGTCTTATTCAGAGTACTTTATTGTCAAGGCAAAAATTGTGTTAAAGGGTACCATATAACACTCTTGGAGACTTGGGAGTGGTTTTACGGTTGCCAGTGCTAGACCGTATGATATGTGAGAATTGTAGAGCATGGTGGGTTTCTCTGGTGCGGTAGTTTTTGTAGAAGTAGTTTGTCGTAGTGAATTTATGGGTCAAATAGCTTAGACTGTTGTTGTGATCTGGTGGATACAACTTCTTGTAGAACAAACGTTTTTAGTTTATGGCTACGGTTTTGATGAGTTGATAGACATTGACGTTATGCAATTTTTTTATTGGTTAGATGATGGTTGGTTTTTTATAGTTATTACACTAAATTATTGCAGAAAATAACAAGCAATTAGAGATTTGCTTAAGACTAATCCGGGACTACTTACCGATTATCCGAGTCTTCCAGAGCAACGCTAATAGTTTTAGCGAGCAGAAAGTGTATTGCATACGTCAATTTTTTTTTTTTTAGAGTTGGTAATTGTGTCCAGCTTGTACTACTGTTTGCACTACTTGTGCACGCAATGTTATCAGAATAACGATTAAGAAAGCCTAGCAGTGGTGTGCGCTATGAAAATGTAGTGGAAGTACTTTGAACAAATATTTTTCATTTGTAAGGAGGACAACATAGCATTAGTGAAGCTGTATTAGATTACAAAAACGCTAAACTTAAGTTTACATATTGGCTCTGCTTTTAGATAAAAAAAAATTTTAAACCAAAAATTAAATACAGGAAAAAAAAATTGAATAGTTTGACGCAGCTCTATGCTAATAATTTGGAGAAACTCACGTTTACAGGTTTACTTCTGTAAGTGTTCTAGAGATAGCTGTTTCTAAGTTCTCTATTTCATTGATGCGAGGAATAGAATGTTAGTTGCTGATTCAGTACTTTAGGTTTTTTCAATGGAGACGGTCTGAAAAGATTAATTGACTATCTGAAGAGGTTTGAATTAAAGGGCGTTACAGGTTGAATTAGTGGCTTGAGCAAAGTGTAGTTTATTTAGTATGTTTTGTGGTGGTGCTTTTTTGTAGACAACAAATTATGTGAGAAACGTTTGGTTCAAGTCTGTCTTAGGTTGCAACGGTACTGATCGTAGACATAATATAATTGTTAATATAATTGCAAGCAATTACTATGGTTGATAAAAGCTAAGCAAAATAGAGGGAGTTAACTAATACAAATCAATTTATTTAAAAAAAAAAATTATATAGTAAATAGTGTATTAAAGGCCACAATAAGGTTTTAGCAGCACAAGTAGCAAAATGAGTGAGTGCTGTTAAAAGCAAAGGGTGCTAAGTCGTCGTTTCAGTGCGAGTTTTAAGGCCTAAACAGATGGGTTTAGTAGAGGTATACAAAAAAAATTATTGACGTATAAACTGAAATCAATATACCCAAATTTTTTACAATAGATATATAAGTTTACTAAATACAAAACTAATTAATCACTTGGAAAATAACATTCTTTTTTTAAATTTAAGGAAATCATTAATTATTATTAATTATATTATACTAAACTTTTTGGACTATACGCATTCTTTTTTATTGCAGTTCAAATTGTTTTCTAGTCATTGTGAAAATACGATTTCAGGATTACAGAAGTAATAAATATAAATAATAAATTTTATTGTTAAATTTTCATAACAAAAAAATGTATTATTTATATTTATTACTTCTGTAATCCTGAAATAAAAAAAATGGAAAGGTAGTAATAATCATAAAACTAGAAACAAAAATTTATTTTTTACTCAAAGTTACAAGAAATAAATTCAAAAATAAAATCAATTAAATGAGAACGGTTTAAATAATATAAACCATATTACAGTGACGCTAATGCCCAACCCAAGAACAACTCGGAGTTTTTTAGATTTCCAATATTCTTCTTGTGAGTATCTACCAACATTATCTTCATCGGAAACCATCATCTCGTTGAGCTCGATGTTCACGCTAGGTTCATCAGTTCTTATGTTTTCATTTTGACGTTCTCTCTTAGTATTGATGTCTGCATTCTGTTGTGGTACATTACACATTTTAAATGCAACACTTTTTTGTACTGGAACTTCTTTTTGAATTCCGGTGTTGTCTCTTCCATTAATACTTCTGCATTGAGCATTTACCTGCTGAGATTTGGCGGAGTTTTTGGCTTTGTTTACTGCTGCCTCTTCTTCATTTTGATAATTTATTATTTTAACATCGCTTGCTTTTAGTGTATAGAATTGGTCCAAATTGCGTATCTCGGTGATATCCATTTTTAATTTGTGGATTGGTTTTTTACCGGCTGGTGGTTTGTTAGACATTTTGCTAAATACCTAATTGGCAACTGGTTGTAAATATAGATGCGATAAGAAATGTGGGGATGAGTTACGTCACACCATCACATGATTTGTAGCTACACGTTTGAATAAAACTGAAGGAATGTGTTTATTTCAATGCATAGTTATCGCTTTGATTAACAAAACAATGAGTTCGTGGAAAAAATTAATCAATTTGATTAGTTTCTTAGATGTAAACAAATGCGTTGGGTTTCAATAAACAAGAAATTATCAAGTGCTGAAATTATTTACATCTCGGTTTTTAGTATCATGTTTACGTAATTTAAAGCTTCCGTTTGATTATGTTATTTCTGCTTACGAAGCGGATTTTTTTTATACAAGTAGTATAATGTTTACTTATATTAATTTTATTGTTGCGTACAAAAATAATATAATTGAATTTATTAAACTAGATTAGAATTGATCAGAATAGTTTTAATATTATAATAACATAAAATAGTTATAAGCTAAGCTGTTAACCCGGTTTTTAAAAGTGTAAACGTGGACGTTAAAAATGTAATTAATGACAATATTTGGTTTTAATAAAAAATCTGAGAGTACGTTAATCAATCAACAAAATATTTGATCTTTTGAAACTATAAATTTGCTTTTTTAAATGTTAAATTTACTGACAATCTGTTAATTGAGATTTAAATTTTTAATTCGGAATTTTAAAACTAAAATTCTGTTTACCGGACCTCTTAAAATTTATTTCTAAACTAGTAATTTGGTCTTTAAATTATAAATCCGGCCGTTAAATCCGTTTTTAAAAATGTAAATCTGGCTTTTAAATTGCTAAATTTATGTTTTTGCAGTTAATCCGGCTTCTAAATAATAAATCCAATTACATGTTTTACTAATAAATTGATGATCCGGGTTTCAAATTATAAATCCGGTTTTTAAACTATTCGGTTTTATTAATTATCCGTGTCAAATTCTAATAATAAACTGTTAACAATATTTAGTTTTAATGAAAACAGAAAATAAGAATTTTAATTTATGACTTATTAAAGAGCATCTGTATTTTGAAAACTGTAAATCCGGTCTTTAAAACTGTTTAATTTTATTTCTAAATTGTTATTACATTTAAAACTAAAAATTTTTAATAGTGTAAATCCAGCATTGAAAGTGTTAAATTTTATTGTCAAACAAATAAAAAAAATAATTGTGTTCTTTAAAATTGTAAATCTTATTTTTTAAAGTTAAAATTTTTTACTAACGTGTTACATTTTATTACTAAACTGTTAATCAGGTTTTTCAAACTGAAACTTTGGTACCAACTTGTTAAACTTTACTACTAAATTGTGAGTTTGGCTTTCTTATTGTTAAGCCGGTCTCTTAATTAAAATTACGGTTAAAAAAAAAATAATTGCGGTTTTCAAAAACTAAAATTCGTCCATAAAAATTTAAACTTAGCCTTTTAAACTGTAAATCCGGTTTGTAAGAGTGTAAATCCGGCCTTTAAAAATTTAATCCAGTCATTAAGTGTCAAATTTTACAGATAAATTGTTAATCCGGCTTTTAAAAGTGAAAGTGTTAATTCAAACTGATAATCCGGTCTTTAAATTATAAATCCAGACTTTAATTTTGTAACTCCGGTTTTTAAAGGTGTAAATGAAGTTTTGCAAATGAAAATCTGCTTACTAACGTAAAATAGTGCTGATCTGTTAATCTTGTCTCTAAATTGTCGTGTCCTGTTAATTATGGTGTTAGTAGTTGAAACGTATATTCAGGTTTTGCCTGTCTCTACGGAGTAAGTTTTTGGAGTCTCTCTTCTAACAGGGATAGTGTTTTTTGCATGTTTTTGTAGGGCAAGTTTATTTTAATTAACTAATTGGTTGGAAACATTTTTAATATCAATTAGGGTTCTACAACTTATATTATCTGTGCGCTGTTATTGAAATGGTTTTAGAAAAAAGCGTACACAATTTTGTAATTTTTTTATTCTGTCATTGTGAACAATACTGCTAATCATTGGAGATGGTTACTAAATTGGCAAAGTAATTTTTATTAAAACGTACATCTTACGCTATCTACCCACGTATTTATCCCCCTATTTCTATGAAATAATCCACAAATTTTATCGATTACTTTGTTAAGTTCCAATCCAATCGATTCCAAAATTTTATACGAGTTAGATTGACTCATTTTCAACAAATTCATTTAGGAAGATGATTGCCGTAGTTGTGACCGTTAAGAATAACGACATTCTGCAATTTTTTTTTTTTCAAAAATTTTAAATTTTTAATATTATTAAAAATTTTGTTTTTGAATTTATTGAATTGCTACAATTTTCAAAGAAAAATAAAACATTTTGAATTTTTTGAATCTCTTCCATAAATCATTTTTGTTTACGTCATTATAAGCATAGGCATAAAAAGTTTTTTATTTTACAAATATTATTTATTTGTCGGATTTTTTAAATTTTGATTATTTTATTTATTTTACACATTTTTGCATTTTAAGTAATTGTTTTTTTGGGTTTACTTGGTTTTGATAAACAATTTTTGTTTACGAAAAGTTAAAAATATTAAAATCCGGTTATAAAATATTAAAATATTTTCAGAAAGAACGAAAAACCGACAAAAAACGGTTTAAAATTGTAAAATTAAATTAATAAAATAACAAAATTTTGTCTTGATACTTCAAAATATTGTCAAAAAGCAACAAGTAAGCAACTGTTTGAAAAATGTAAAAACATTCTTAAAATCTAAAGTGCAGAACTTTTTTTCTGTTAATGTTACAATCATTTAATAAAACATCAAAATATTTTCTGATAAAATCAAAATGCGGTCAAAAAAGATTAAATAATCTAAAATTGTATTTATAAAATGTAAAAAATAGCAAATTCCGATCATAAAACATTAAAATTGTCAAATAGATTTAAAATTTAGTCATAAACTGTCGAAAAGTGCATATGTTTATAAAAATTTATAATAACATAATTTAGTCATAAAATATAAAATTATTGTCAAAACGTATCAGAATTTACTATAAAATATTAATAACTGAAAGGTTCTATTTATATAAATAAAAATAGCAAAATCGTTAAAAAATAATAGATATAAAATATTATTAGAAAAAAATAATTTCCAGTAAAAACTATTGAAAAGTGCAAATTGAAAATAGCCAAATTTAAAATTCTATTCATAGAAAGTTGGAAATGGTAAACTCCTGACAAAAAGTATAAAAATATTGTCATAAGACACTATAGTTTAATCATTAACTGTTAAAATCTGCAACATTGTATAATTAGTCAAAAATAGCTACATTTGGTAATAAAACATTAAAGAAATTTCAGATAGAATCGACATGTACGTGACGGTTTCAATTGTAGAATACAGGGTGCTTAAATAATTTCAAAACTTATTGTGTGGGTTTTATTACGTAAGAAATGCGTCCGCGTTGTAAGTAACAAAACCGGTGGTTGTTCTGAATGATTGTTTCTACAAGTTTAGATGAATATTGCGCTTAGCAAGATATTGCCAGAAGCTACGCAATCTTGACGCTCAGATATATATTTTTTTCATTGCATCATCTTTTTTTACAAATAAGTTTTTCAAATATTGTCATTGAATTTAAGAGCATTGCTTACTTATTTAGCGCATAAAAATAATTATTGATGAACTCTGGAGAGTGGTTGTCTTTTTTAAAACTGCAATAAGAGTTTTAATTCTACTTAATGCTTATTTTTACTTACTATGTCCAGGAGACCCTTATTATTATACCAAACATTTTTCTCAAAAAATACTGATTTTTTTTCTTTTAAACACATCAAAACTTTCCACAAAACCTATATATTCACCAATGAAAAAAGTTGGGATACAATAAAAAGATTAATGCAAACTCATATATTTGGCTTAAATTTAAATACAATAATTAAAAATAGTGGAAATTTTACTACAAAACACAATTACAATTAAACCTGTTAAAACAATACACTAAAACATATTTTTTAAGAAACTATTACAAACAATATTAATAAAACTCTATTAAAATTAATAAAACCCAACACAGTTTTTAGAACTTAGAAAAGTAAAACACCAAGAGCAAAAATGGCCAAAACAGTCATAAAATCCATGAAAATAGTGGACACAATATCCAAAACAGTTGGCTGATATTCGTCGTTCTGTTCTAAAATCTGCACATATATTTTCTTTATGATTTTGCCTTTCATCGGTATTTTGCGTTCAACCACACGAGCACCCTTTGGAATACCAACAAATGGGTAGCGTTCAAAAGCTTCAGCTTTTATTCCAACTTCGAATTGTGGCTTTGAATCTTCTGGCATTGTAACTGCAATGCTGTGATCATTATCAACTTCTTGGATAGTAGCAACTTTCTTAACACCAATTGGAATTTTCTTGGGAGTAGCAGGTTTCTTAACACTATCAGGAATGTTCTTGGGTGCTGCAAGTTTCTTAACACAATCAGGAAGTTTCTTGGGAGCAGCATCATCATTTGGGGCTGGTTGATGTACTTTGACGTACCGCTTAGGGGGTTTCGGTTGTTCAGCCATTGTTGTAGATTTAGTTTATCGAATATTTTTTAATGAAGAATTGATTGAAACTGGTCGTGCCGGTGACAATCGTTGATTTATATATGCATAGCATAATGCGATAAGAAATGTGGATGGTGGTGGGTGGAATCATTACACCATCACGTGACTATTGCTTCTTGTAACAAACAGATGATTTAAATAATTGGAATGTAATTAAATCTATGAGTGTGTTAGTTATGATTATTTTTGTCGGTTGGTATATTTTTTGTTTATATATTTGGCTGATAAGAATATGAATGTTTTGCGTACTTCTACATGATTCATATGCAGCTGCAAAAAATTATCAATCAAACTAGTATGTTCATATTGAAGGAATTATTACTTTAATCTACAGTAATTAATGACAAATTAGTTTTAATTATCTGAATCACATAAATTTTGATAATTTACTACGTATTAAAAAGATTGTTAACATTTTTGTGACTTGGACTTGGGGTTTTTTAAAGTTTTATTTTATAGGTTTTTTTTAATGTTTGTTAATTATTGTAAAAGATTTTAAGGCTTTTGCAACGTCTGTTTGTTTACGATTATTATCTTTTTTCACAAGTTGATTGAGATTTTAAATTAATAAGATCTTTTAAAGTGTGTAACATGCCCTTAGAATTAAAAAATAATCAAATATTATCGAAAATTTGTAAAAAGCTTAAAGTTTTTTGTATTTTATGACATCTTTACAACACATTAAAAATTAGTTTTTTTTAATGCAATTTTAGTTTTTTTCAAAATTATTGACATTTTTTAAATTTATGGAACGAATTAGGATTTACTAAAATTGTTTTGCTGTACATAAATTATGAAAATTGCAACAGAGATTATATATTATGCAATTCCAAAATTTAGTATTTTTCAGAAAATAATAAGTAAGTATTTTGTCAAATTTTTAAAATATGGAACACATTACTTTATATAATTTTTGCAGCATACACTGAAGATGAGTTACTTAATGCAATTTTAACTAATAGTATTTTTCAAAAACTTCTAATTAATTTGTTAGAATTTAATTTATATTCTTGACATAATTTATTTTTTTTTTAATTTTTGCAAGACAGATTGAAAATAAATTACTTATTGCAATTTTAAAATTTGGTATTTTTTAAAAATTTATAATAATTTTTAAGCAATAGGACATAATTTGCTTTACCAAAATTGATTTTCCGGAGACACTATACTATATTTTTAATTCTGAAATGATGATGATCTTTTAATACTGTCAAAAAATCTTTTTAACTGCATATGCGTTTTATTAAATACAGAAACATGTTCTGTGGTTAACGTAATAGAACGTCAAAAAGATTGTTGCTTTTGTGTTTTTAATGGCAAACGAATATTTTTGGAGGAATGCAGGTTTGACTGTTGTAATGGTTTTATTAATAGATTGACTTGATTGAAAGGCTAGTTTTAATTTTTGAAAATTATTTATAGTTACAACCAGACTTGAAAATTAGGAGAGTTTTTGAACTATTTGTTGCTCTCAGTACTTTACGTTTGTTTTTACAACATATTTAGATTGTTGTCTCTGACCTAGAGAATTTCAAATAAATGTTGGTACAAATTCATGCATGAATTGTCAATAATTGACCGCTGAATGAACTGATGCTGGTGGGAAGGGAGAACATTGATAGCATCCGCGTGATCTTGAATTATATTTGATCTAAAATTACCGTTATGACTTTACTGAAGGTGCATAGTAAACTGATGGGCCGGGTATTTTGCGGGAATAGATACTGTCAGATCTTTTCTAGCTACGTTGTTGTGGGGACGGCTACGGTGATCCGATTGTTTGTGGAACCCTTATGGCAAAATATTTTTGCGGTTTGTATATATTGAGATGGATCCTATCTGGGTTGGTGGTGCATGTTTTGCCAGTTTTGTTTAGGAGATGGTTTTTTTAAAAGGTGTTAAGTTTATTTTAGTAATGTTGTTGGCGTTTTTTTCTGTTGGTGTTTGGCTATCTTGTCATACCCACGTTTTTAATTTTCCTTAATACTTAGCAGACAATTTAGTTGGTCGATTTTTTTTTCTTTTTGCGTTGTTTCTAGGACAGTAGCTATCATTGATAGTACGTGGTTATGTTCTGGAGTAGAAACGGCCATGTTTTTTAAAGTTTGTTTTTTTTTTATTTGATGAACTTTGATCTATTTGTGAACATTCTTTGATCCGATTGCTGTTGCTGGCGTTTTTTATTTTGTTGGCGTTTGTCCTCTTTGGCTAGGTTGCTAAAATAATATTGAAATGTTTTTTTTAACCTTTTTTTAACGTTGCTAAAAAAAATAAAATTATACGTTACCTTCGCTAGACGGGATACAATAATTTCAAAATATTATTTTGGTGGGGGTATGTTTGGTTTTAGAATTTGTTTAGTAGGCCAATTTGTGTTTTTATGAAAAAATGTATTTATTTTGAATAAAAAAGTCTGTTACTGTGGAAATGGGATAAATATTTTTTTTATTTTTTTAATTGATGCTCATTGAACGGAAATATTTGATAATATAAAACCACAATTTTACCTAAAAATAAAATACAGTCTATCATCATATTATACAAATTGGTCAAGTCGAACCAGGATATTTTGTAGGTAACTTTAAAATTTACTTTTGATTAGTTATGGTTAAAATATTTAAATGTCATTTTTTGACATTTATTAATATAATATATTAAATTATTATTTTAATTAATTATTTTTGTATCGCGTGTTTTTTCTATTTTTCTTGATTTAAATCCAACATCTCCGAAAGGAAGAAGTTTTCGGCCTTCATTGGTAAAGAGACCGACTGAAGGCAAAACTCCAATTATGTATAAACATGATTGGAGAGCTGCCAGCCGGTTGGAATATCTTTAAGATGAGAGCCGAAGATTTATTGTTTAGTTTAGAGGTCCATGAGAATTTGTTGGATCAATTATCCATATTGATTTTTAGTCATGACGAGCAACTTAATTTGAGTCTGGCTATTGTTTGATGAAGTCAGAATTGATGACTTCTCTGTCAATTCAGAATTCTTTAAATACAAATGTGGTAGTTTAGACAAAATCACGTTTACCGAAAATTAAGTAGGCTAAGTTTGAGGGTTCTTATAAAAAGTTTTCTTTGTTTATAGTTTTATATAATAACATGATTTATAGTATGGGCCTTACTGACATTGAAAAGTTTTCTTACCTACTAGGGTACTTGGAAGGTAATGCTTTACAACTAATTAAAACTGTTGCCTTTATGCCAGATAATTATTATTTGGCATATGATCTGTTAACAAAACGATATACAAATAAAAGAATTATTGCCAATCATTACCTTTCAAATATATTGCAATTAAGTCCTGTAAAATTTGATAATCTTATAGGGTTCATGCATTTTTTTGATGTGATACAAGTCAATGTAAATTCTTTGAAAACTTTAGGTTTGAATGATCTTTCAGATTACATTTTGTTAGAAATTTCTTTATAATTATTAGACTCTAAAATGAGAAATGATTTTGAATCTCAACATCTAGATTCTGAGATCACTTTTTTTAATTTTATAATTTTTTTAACCAAACAGACAACTGTAGATGACTTGGTTTCGAAAACTTTTTCAGTTCTAACAAAATCTAATTTATCTTATTCTTATCCAAAACAGTTTTCAAAAAGAGTTCAGATGGGGTCGAAAAGATCGAATCCAAAACATTTTTCTTTGAGTGTTCTTTGTGTAAGACCGACCATTGATTAATCAACTGTCCTGTGTTCTTAGCGGGAATCTCAAGTTCCAGATATGAAATTACCAAAGCTCTTAAATGTTGCTATGCTTGTTTGGGTCCTTATCATTTTTCAAGATGTATTTCAAAGTTTTTGTGCAAAATTTGAGGTCAAAAGGATCACAAAACTCTGTTGCATTTTGACAGGACATCTAACAAGATTTGACATGCAATAATTAATAGGAAAGAAGAACCTGTTCAAGCAATTAATGGGTTTCTTTTAAATTCTGTGAGTCTTCATTCATTCACAAATTCTGTAGCTTCTTTTTTCGCACAGGCGAGAATCTGCAACATTGATGGTTTTTGGGTGGATTGATTCAGGAAGTCAAGTCAATTTTATAACTTAGGAATTAGCCGACTGATTGCATCTTTCAAGAAGAAGATGTCTTTTTTCTTTGAATGGAGTAAGTCAGTTCTTGGTGGGTTTATTCAAAAAAATGGTAATTGTCTTTTACGCTTTAAGTACAATAAAAAAATTTATTTAAATTTTGAAGCTGTAGTGTTACCTAAAATTACAGATGATCTACCCACTGTTCCTATCTTTGAAGAAATTAAAACTAGGTTTTTAAATTTATCTTTGGCAGATCCTGATTTTTATGTAGCTTTACCTGTAGATGTTTTGTTGGGAGTGGAATCTGTTTTGGATATTACTCCACTTTGCCCAGCACATATTATGGGAAATCCGGGTGCTTTTTTAACTAATTTAGGTTGGATAGTGATGGGTTTTGTGAAAAATGGAATTGAAAATGAGCTAAACATAACGAATTCTATGTGTGTTTATTTAGATTCGATAATGGTTGTACTGGTCCCGTCTGTTGAGTTGTCTGATTATATCAAACACTGGGATGTAATTGATTTTTCATCTTTTTTTGATGCAGAGGTGTACGTTGTTAGTGACTCGTCTTGTTTTAACAAGGCTTCTGACATAAACTTTTCATCTTTTTCGGATTCAGAGGAGAACGTTGTTAGTGACTCGTTTTGTTTCAACAAGGCCCTTGGCATCAACCTTTTTTTTTCAGATGCAGAGGAGTTTGTCGTTAAGGACTTGTTTTGTTTCAACAAAGCCTCTGACATCAATCTCGGTTTGCTACCTTTGAAGAATTTTTGTTCAAGCATTTTACCTCCGGACGAGATTATTAAATTTAGTATGGCCTTGAATTCTTTGGTCATGAATTGGTTTGTCTTCCTTTTGAACAGTTAATTCCTGCTTTTTGGGAGATGGTGAAATTTTTTTTTTTTTAATTTTTATCACTCGTGTGAAGATTACTTTATGAGAACTGTATTAAGAGATAAAAGTGGACGTTACATTACTCGGTTACCTTTCAAAGCAAATGTTTGTCTTGTTTTAGATAACAATAAAAAACATGTTTTGAAACGCTTTTATCAATTAGAGGTTCGTTTTGAACGAGATGAAATCTTTAAGAAATTATATTCCAAAATCCAAAATTACTTTTTTTTTTTTTTTTTTTTTGACGTTTAATATGTCACAAAATTTACTGTAAATTATTGCGTTGCATTTCTACTATAAATAAGTATATTTAATGCAATTAAGAACAAAAAGTAATTAAACATCAACTGATACACATCAAATGGAAGAGTGTTAAAAAATGAAGTTTAAACAGAACTCAAATAATATAACCAAAAATAATTTGAAGCACTATTATTTCATGGTAGGATATGTGATATTGAAACTAATGGTTTATGGAGAAGAACAGAGGAAGACCGAGTCCAACTGATCATATACCTTATTGTTAATTTATCTGTACGACAATAAAAATTGCTTATTATTATTATTATTATTATTATTATTATTATTATTTGATGCTTTTAAATCAATCAGTTTTATATTTTTTGTCACACTACGGAGTCAAAAAAAGATAAACTATCTGTTGTAGCTGTTAAAATAGTTTTTAATCCTGCAGAGAAGGGTTCTAACCGTTATTTACTTTAAATCTTTTTTTCCTCTGGTAGAAAGCTGCGGGCAGACATTGGTCCGATATTGACACATTTCAGGTTTTATCAATTGGCTTTAACTTATGATATTTGCCAAATATTTTGGGAGGTTGCATAAAAAAGATTGTGTTTTTGAACATATCTTTTGGCACTTTAATTCCATTGATCCAATCAAAGAATTTGAACATAAAAGAGTAATTTTTGGAGCTACTTCTAATCCTTATTTGGCTCAAAGGTCTATTCTTCAGTTGGTTGAAGATGAAGGAAGTTGTTTTCCTTTAGCAGAGGATGCTTTGAAAATGGAATTTATGTCGATGACATTTTATGGGGAGCTTCTGAAAAGGATAAAGCTTTGGAATTAAAAACTCAGTTAAATAGTCTTCTGCGTTGTGTAGGTTTTGAATTGGCTAAATGAGTCAGTTCACATGGGTCTGTTATAGAATCTGAGGATCGGGTAGTTCTTAAATCTGGAAATGTTTTTGATTTGATTAAATTATTGGGAATTTTTTGGGATTCTTTTCGTGATGCTTTCCTTTATATAATAAAATTAAATTACAAAATTTCTTTGAAACGTTGTATTTTGTCTCGAGTAGCTTGGATTTTTGACATTAATGGATATTTGAGTTTTTGTTTTTTTGTTAACGGTTTTATTACAACAGCTTTGGTTGTTGAAAGTTAATTGGGATGATCCATTGCCAGTAGATATTTTAAATAATTGGACACAATTTATGAATGAAATAACTGATTTGGAAAAAAATTGGATACCACGATGTACCAAAAAGTTTTTGTTAAACTTTGTTTAATAGGTTTTTGAGATGCTAGTATTTGTGGAATGGGAGCAGTAATTTATTTGCGTATTAAAATTTTTGATTCTGTTGAAATTAATTTGGCGATGGTTAAATCTCGTGCGGATTCTCTAAAAACTTGGACGTTACCCCGTTTGGAATTAGGAGCTGCATGGCTGTTGTCCAAATTATTTCTTACGGTTTTTGTTACTTTTGAGCGTTATCCAATGGAAGATCTTTTTTGTTTTGTGGACTTCGCAATCCTCCATATTTATTAAAGACTTTTAATGCAAATTGCGTTGGGCAAATTCATGAATTGAATACAAGAGCAATTTGAAGGCATGTTCCATGAACTCAAAATCCCGCAGATCCGGTTAGTTGCGGTTTGTTTGCTTCT
Organism: Tachinus rufipes; assembly: GCA_963932245.1. Lineage (NCBI taxonomy): Eukaryota > Metazoa > Arthropoda > Insecta > Coleoptera > Staphylinidae > Tachinus > Tachinus rufipes. The sequence goes on along the minus strand of OZ010746.1, from coordinate 18,292,645 downwards.
AACCTTATTAAATGTTTGCTTTGGTGGAAAGGTCCTGACTTTATTTGGGATGCAATGGTGGCTTGGTCTTTGGAAGAACCAGATTTAATAATACAAGATTTACCTGAATTGAAAGAAAATCAGTTGTTTAGTAAAGTGGTGAATCGAGACTATTTTGAATTTATAAATTTATTTATCCTTATTAAAAGTGCAAAGAATTATTGCATTTATGTTGCGTTTTATTAATATTTTACAAATGAAGATTGCAAAGAATGAAGTTGCTAGATCAATAGCTCATCATGAATATAAAAAATATAAAAATGCAACAAAATTAATAATGAAATTAACTCAAAAAAACAATGTTAAATAAGCGAAGGGATCAATTGAAAAAGTGGTGTAGAAATCTCGAAATATTATAGAGGTTTGACTCCGTTCCTCAACTCCGAGTGTTTTGTTATGGTGGGGGTAAAATCGATCGATCTCTGTGGACCCATTTAAGTTAACATCCTTATTTGATTCCAAATAAAAGTTGGTTAGCAATTTTGTTAGTAGATTATTTTTATATTTTTTCAGAGCATGGTGGTCCAAAATTGATTCAGTCTTAATTTTTTTGTAGTTTTTGGATTCCGGGAGCATGAAGTCTAATTTGTTATTGGATTTTTTATAGCTTTATTTGTTATCGTTTAAAGGCAAAGCTTATACAGTCTATCGTGGCAGAATTACCAGCATATCGATTAGAACCGGCAATGACTTTTAGTCATGTTGGTATTGATTATGCGGATCCGTTTTCTACTAAAGCATTATTTCTTAGATAAAATAAGGTAGTGAAATGTTATTTGCTATTGTTTGTTTGCATAAATACTTAAGCAATACATTTAGACCAGTCTTTCATTTGGAGCATGTTTGAGAGCTTTGGATAGATTTTCAAGTCGAAGAGGTTTACCAATGAAAGTTTTTTCAGATCGAGGTAGTAATTTTTGTGGGGTTAGCAAAGAACTCAAAGAGTTGTTAAAATTATGTCTGTTGACAATAGAGTTTTGTCTAATTATATTGCCGTTCGGAAAATTAATTTGATATTTCAACCTTCTTATGCTGCTTACTTTAGAGGTATTTGGAAGGCTGGAGTAATATTGTTCAAATATCATTTTTGAAGAGTAATTGGACAACAACTTTTATTGTATGAAACATTTAACACTATAATTATTAAGGTTGAGGCTATCTTGAATTTTGGGCCTTTGTGTGAACCCTCGAATGATCTACAAAATGAGTTTGATTATTTAACTCCTGGGCATTTCTTAGTGGGAGGACATATTCTGTCAAGGTTAGATGAAAACTTAATAGATGCTAATATAAATCTGGTCAAACGCTGGAAATTGTCAAATTATTTATTGCAATCTTTTTGGAAACGTTGAAGTGAAGTAAATATATTTATACTCAGATTTTGCGTTCAAATGTTAAAACCAATTATTCTTCACTTAAAAGGGGTGATTTGGTGTTTTGGTTAAGTCCTGGTCTGACTCCTTCAGAATGACCAAAAGAACGGATTATTGATTTGTTTCTGGGCGCGGACGGTGGTTACAATCAAGTCTATAACTTGTGAATTCATTAGACACGTTAACTAAATTTATACTATAGCTTGGCCAGACGGGATATAATAAATTGTTTATTTTGGTGGGGGGTATGTTTAGTTTTAGAATTTGTTTAGTAAGCCAATTTGTGTTTTTATGAAAAAATGTATTTATTTTGAATAAAAAAGTCTGTTACAGTGGAAATGGGATAATAATTTTTTTAAATTTTTTCAATCGTTGACATTTTTGATTTATTTAAACATTATAAATATTTTAATAGTATCCTTTATTTACAATTACAACAAAACTCCAGGAAAATGAAGTCATTTGTTATTAAAAAATAAAATTAATTAACTTATTTTAAAATTTAAAATACATATAACAACAGAATCAAATCATTACTAAGCAATTACTAATACACTAAAATTTTACAAACAAACATTCCACACCATTAACATCAGTATAAAGATTAAACAAATAACCAAATATATATGGTAGATAATGACTCTCTGACGAATCCGATTTCTGCTATAATTATAAGCCAATTTTTTACCTTGCTTTGCATCTTTGAATGCATCGATGTCCATATATTTGTGTTTCTAACATCTCCATTAATTTGGGTGGTTGCGATATGCTTTATATTGTTTTTTGTATATCTTTTTTGCTTATATAACCATTTACTTCAACACGCATTATATTAAAATTTAGTCTTCTAGGCTCAGTCTGATTAAATGTTGATCGCGCCGACAATATTAAAACTATATTTTAATTGTCGATTTTATTTTAAACCTGTTTGTCGGCAGGTATTGAATTATTACTGACACGTCAAAACTGATGGATTATTTGAGTTTTTTTTTCATTTATTATTATTCCAATACCACTATATATTTTTTGCGATTAATATTTTTCAATTGCTGCAATCTGTGAAGAGTGCACTGAAAACAGCTACTACAAAAAACAACTATGTATACCGGGCTTTCCAATTTTACCCGGAGCAAAACATGTCATGTTGTACAAGCTAGAGCTGATTGAATCGAGTGCAATTATAGAAATTAATATTAAATCCAATATAAAAGTTTTTTTTTTGGATTGAGATTTATTGAGGGATGAAAAATTAGTTCAGATTATTTTTATGGAGGATTGAATCTATTTTGATTGCTATTATATATTAGATTGAAGCAAAATGGATAGTTTTTAACTACAAATGTTGATTATGCATTGGTACTTTTATTTATTTTGTAAAGTTTTTGTATCAGATTATATTCATGTATATTTTCATTAATAATTTGTATTTTGTTTCAGGCATTCAAACTAAATTTGCAGGATCTAGTTGCAACGATTTAGTAACGACGGATAGCGTCGGCTCGACAATAATTAGTGGACATTTCGACAAGCGCATCCGCTTCTGGGACATTCGTACCGAAACAAGCGCAAACGATATAATTCTGAATGGAAAGGTTACGTCCCTGGACTTGACCAGAGGTAAGCACATTACGCGGCGTACACAATAAATTATGCATTGGGGCCCACTGCTAATGGCCACTGATTCCTATGCCGCTGCTGAAATATTTAAGCGGCCACCCTCAACAAATTTGCCATCTTTCTGAATTATTTAAACCGATGCTTTTGCTCTTACCACACATTAAATACACCCTCATATATTAGAAAGTAAATTATTTCGGTTTACAATTACATGCGGAAATTTTGTTTTAATAATTTAAAATGTTTGACATAATCCAAAATACCAATTCTAATTGCATCTTATTGGTTTGATTGAATTTATCCCCTTACGAAATCTCGACACTTCCTCTGAATTTCAACAAAATGATCAACATTCGCTTTAATCAAAAAATTCCTTGCGACTAATTCCATCCAACCAAACGTGATCCAATCTGAAAATCAGTTATCGTACGCTTTTTTCCCTTCCTCTATATTCTCCACCCGCTGAAAAATAAAGAAAAGAATAAAAAAAATCAAATCGTAGCGCGAAATCAGTTAAACTAATTCCGAATGTAAATTTCCGTTAATGCTCGGGAGTTGAAAGGAGTTTACACTTTTATTCGTGTTGCAGGGGTAGGAATTGTCTTCATTGAAGTGCGTTCCGGATTCGATGTAAACTAATTATGTAAATTTCATCACCTGATAAAATAAATATGTACCTGATTTATTTCAATTAATTTGTAATGAAAAATGAACTCATCCAAGCTAAGATATACTCGCAGTCGTGGGACTTAATAGCAGCGTTAATTCATCGTGTCATTTTGTGGGCGTTATCTATTGGAATGATTAAAGTACATATAATTATTACAAGTTATAATTACTTTCATTTGAATAAACGATGTGGTAAGTGAGGCCAGAACCGGGCCTGCAAACGACACACCAGCGGTCGCTATAAATATCAACTTTGCCTACTACGATCATTACATATGCAAATCTATATAATTATTATGAAATATCATTTTTGCCCGACCATTACAACTAGGATTTATATTTGTTTTGCAGATGGCAAGTATCTGATTAGTTGTGTGAGGGACGACACGCTCAAGCTGCTGGATTTAAGGAAAAATCAAGTCGTGCAAACATTTAGGTGAGTGATAAATTATAATATTCATCCAATTAATGTTATTACTTTATTCTACATTTATCAGATTATTTCTAAATTGGTATAGTTTGTTCATTAATAACATAGTGAGTTTGTTAGTTTATATACAAAGATTATTTTTATAATCTTAAATAAAAACTAATTATTTAAATGATATGATAAAAAATGGATTATGATAAAGTTTTTTTACTTGTAATTATGTATATATAAAAAATAAAATTTTATTGTGATTTTTAGTTATTTAATTACAAATAATATTATATTATAATGTAGCGTACTTATAGAACTAAAAGACCGAAAACCGAAGAATACCTATTAAACCAAATTATAAATTATGTTTGCAAGCATTGTATCTGTGACTATCTCTATCTTTCTATTTCTTTCAACTTTATGACAATTAATATAAGTAAAAGAGAGAATTATCCATCATGTAGACAACTAATGCTTGAGGGGTGAGCAGGGTTACACCAATAACAGCTACACGCCCACAAAACTTTAACTTATTTCCCGCCAAACCACTCTCAAGACTCATTTTGATTTGCCATTCATTCAAACATTCTTCAAGGTTGGTGGTGGTTTTTTGTTGTTTTGAGGTGAACTTAAATAATATAGAAGTGCTTTGACGTCAGCATATTGAGCCATTTTAATCCCGTGCGATCATCTCGAAAGCATGTCAGCGACGAATAAAGAGCAAAAAAGAGAGAATGGAGCCTAGAGGAACTACTGCCGTAATCTGCCTTGAGTTAGAAATTTGGTTTAACATTGTGATTACCAAAGTTCTGTGATTTAGTTATGAGGCTATTAGCCTTACAAGACGCAGAGGGAAGTTATTTCTGTTCAGTTTGTAGAGAAGTCCTTTGTGCCAGACCTTGTTAAAGGTTTTTTTTGATGTCGAGAAAGACTACCTCCGTGATCTTCTTTTAACTAAAACCTTTGACTATAAGGTCTGTTACGCGGTATAGTTGAATGTCTCCATCAAAACTTATGTTGGTGGGGGAAGAATATTGTTAGCTTCTGTGTGGTCTCTATGACTATATTTAAGGTGCATAGAAGACTGAAGACAAGTGAGCCTTTCTATTTTGTAGGGAAGTGCCTTGTTTGAAGAATTACATTACTAATGTTTAGTAAACGTCATTATTGCTTTATGCGAGAACAGTTTTAGCTGTGTTTGTTATATTATTGTGGCTAGAAAGAGACTTTTGTAAATTTTCCTGATTAAGAAAATTGAAAGTTTTCTAGCGGCGTGTCGTTGTCAGCTGCTTTTAGGAAGTTGTTGACTACCCGGTGGATCTTTTCGACGTAGTTCAGATCAGTATCTTTGGTAAATAATAATAATAATACCTTTATTTACGGCAATTGCTATTACAATAACAAAATACAAACAATTGAAAATACAATAAGGGGGAGCATTAGAGTTTGAGGCTATCGGCAAATCTTCAGCTTTTTTCTCGACCGTGTATTGAACCTCACTTTTGGCTGGAGTGTGAATTTGCATGTTCCGTAAGATGGATTCTAAAGTGTTTTTGTGTGCAACTTTGTCGCTTTTCTCACTTTTTTATGAGAGTTTAAGATTTAGCGATGCTTCTACTATTGGCGCTTTGGATCAATGCTTTAGTGTTTAGAGAACTTGCAAAAGGATTATTGACCTAACCTAACCTAACTTGATGGGTTGTGGCTTGGAAAATTTAATTTAATTTATGTCCTCAAACGTTTTTACTGGGGCCAGGCTACCAATGCTTTTCTTCAGGAATTGTGAGTCCAATCCGTATGTGTTACAAAATTTTCTCCAGCCTATTTTAATTTCTGTTGAGCTCCAGTAGTACTGCGTTGTGGTCAGAGCTAAGGTTATTGATGATTTTTAGGTTGACATGGAAATTGACGTTTTGACGAGCTGTAGTGTGTGAGTTCAACCGGACCCATTACTTGTAATTCCTTTTGCTCTACATAGTCAAGCAACGCTCGACTTTTGGCGTTAGTTCTGTAGCTATTCTACGCCAGGTGCTTAGAATTGAAGTTTCCAGTAAATATTTTGGGCAAAGGATTAGCGAGGATTGTATTGAAATCCGCCGTTTTGATACGATTTATTGATATAGATTGTGCTAAGCCCAGGCGCATTCACTACTTTTGCATTTGATTCAAGTAGGTGAAGGTATTTGGGAGTCTCAACGCCTGATTGGGTTTGTGGTTTGACTTGGACACTAGCAAGATGTCGAGGTTCTGTTTCATAAAGTATTCTTCTACTTCAGAAAAAATGATTCTGTAATTAATACTATTGGCATTTCAGAAAAAAATATTTTGTTCAAGACCACTTGCTGTGTTGGAGAAGCAACAGCATTTAATGTTGCTGTTGTTGCTGCAGGTTTGCGGGGACCTGCAGGCTGAGAAGCAGATGGGACTTGCAAGACCAACATTTTGATATAGACTTTGCACTTTCTGAAATTAGCGAGATGCGGGTCGTTTCAGAGAGCGTATCAGGTCTTTCTGCGTTTGGATGCTTTGAGGTTCCTCTTCATTAACTTCTTCCATTTTAAAATCTTTGATTTTTGCTTGTTAAGCCAGGGCGGTGTCTGCGACCGGGAGTAGGTCCTATCCCTGGTTATAGATCAGTCGTGTTCTATGTTCATTTGCCGATTATTTTCTTGTCTTGTTCTTGCGTCGGTGCTCTTAGAAATTTTTTTTATTTTTCTAGTTTGTTCTAAAAAAAAAACAAAAAAATTATGATTAATAATTACTAATAAACATAATAATAGTAGCTTAAAAAGAAATTTTTTTAAATACTTAGTGTCGGATTTACCTTCACGAGAAAGGTGCTTACCGACTAAATTTCCTATGGTGAGTTGTTTGGAAGTTCGAGACCGTTAGGCTCATAAACCTTCCGTTAGTAAGATAGTGAAAAACAAAAACCAATGTCTAAATAGGGGACAAATGCACCCTATAAGCTGAGGGAAGAATAGGTACGTAATTGGAAGATGTAAATCAGTTGATTAACCGGGCGCTTGTGACACAAAATTTCTTTGTCTTGCTTGGCAAGTCGGGTCAGATCAGGATTGGAGTGAACCGCGAGATTGTCGAAGTACTTTGCGGCCAAAACTTTAATGTGTCTGCGCAATGGAAAAATCCCGAGATTGCTTTGAATTTCACGATTTTGGACGTACCGTAGAGATCCGAGAAGCATCTGCAAGGTCATGCCTTGGAAACGACTCTAATTTATAAAGATGCGTGTTTGCGGCGTTTTCCCAGATGAGGCACGAGTATATCATCATGGGTTTGATGATAGACGTGTACATTTGAATTTTATTCCGGAAAGATAAACCACTGTTCCGCCGCAGCATCGGAAGCAGAAGATTTTTTTACCAATTTGGCTTTGTCGAGAATTGACTGCACGTGCAACTTTTACGTAAGTCCTTTGTCAAAGGTTATCCCCAGATACTTTGTTGAATTGGACCACGGTATGGGAACGTCATTGAGACAGACGTTTTTATGAGGGGCGGTGTGACAAAAACGGTTTTGTTTTTTTCCGGATTCACTTTGAGCTAGTCATCTAACCAGCATTCCAGATCGGTGGTAGCTTTTTGTAGCCTGGAAGTGATCACCATGGTTGACCTGGACGAGTATAGAAGCGCTGTGCCGTCGGCGTATTGTGCTATTTTAACCTCGTGCTTCCATCCCAAAGGCATGTTCGAGACAAAGAAGTTAAAAAGAACCGGAACAAGAATGGAGCCTTGAGGGAACCCTGCAGTGTCATCTCGTGTAGAAGAGATGAGTTTTTTTAAATTTTAACAGACAGGGTTTTGCGATTTAAATATTAAGTCTTATAAGACGCAAAAGAAATGCGATGATGTCTGTAACGTGATTTAGTTGGTGGACCGCTGAATGTTTTTATCAAAATCTGTGCTAGTGAGAAAGAAGTAGATTCTTAGAATCAACGTGATCCTGAATATGTTTAAGATAACTTTTTCTATGACCTTACTCAAGGTGCTAATTGGCCGGTAGTTTTAACGAAACCGCCGGTCTTTTCAGGTTTTGGGATGTTGATTACGTTTGAGTTTTTCCAAACAGTAGGAAAATGCCCAGTACAAAGAATTGCATTGGCAATGTTGTTGAGCACCATTAACTTTTTGTGAGAGAGCTATTTGAGCGCTTTATTGGGGATTTTGTCAGAGCAAGGAGCAGACCGGGTTTTTTGTTTGTTGATTATTACTCGAATTTTGAAACGGTCTAACACTTTGTAGCGGCGCGGCGTCGTCAGCGGCTTTCTGGATTTTCCTAACAACCCGTTCAACCTTTTTGACATGCTCCGAATCCGTGTCATTGTTAGACGACGGAGAACATTGGAGTTCCAGGCTGTTCGCAAATGCTTTGGCCTTTCCCTCAATCGTGTACGGTACTCCATTTTTGCCATAAATGAAAAGTTCCAGTAAGACTGAAAGATGGTCGGAGCTCATTTTCTTGGCTACTTGAATGGTGTGGTAAAAGTTGACGTTTTTGAAAACAGCCACATCAATAACGTCTTATTGGTGTTTTGCATTATGATAGAAGGTGGGCAAACTCAAATATTGAAACCCTTTTTGCTTTTCTTATTCGAACATTGCCTGACCTTTGACGTTTGGCTGTAAATTGTTCCACGCCGATAGTTTACAGTTGAAATTCCCAACAATGATTGTGAGGAGAGGGTTTGCAAAGACTTTATTGAAATCCGCCATTTTGATTTGGTTTTTTTGGTTTTTGATGAGATAGCTAGATGCGATTTTAAATGTCCTTAAGCCGTTCACATTAACCACTATTTAAAAGTTAATTATTTTGGAGATAGGATATCCTATCTCCAAAATAATTAACTTTTAAATCAATAAAAAAAGGATATAACAACAAAACAAAATGATTAACCACTATTGCATTAGATTCAAAGAAGACTATCTCGTGAGTATCAACCTCGGAGTGGTCTTATGATCTTTTTGCATTAATCAAAGTCCTATGCCTCATTCTAACCCCCGATGACCCCAAATACGTAAAAGATTTTGGTAGTCTTAACGATTGGGTAAGAGAGTGGTTTGTCTCAGACACCAACATGATGTCGAGGTTCTCTTGAATGAAGAACTGTTCCACCTCTATCATTTTTTTTAATGCTATTGGAATTCCAGAAACAAATCAAAGTAATGGCGGTGCAACTGCACTAGTAAACAATTTGTTTGCTTCTACTACTGCAGGATTGCGGGGATCTTTTTTTGTGAACGTAGTGAGGTGTTGGCTCTTAAGAATGGCGTATTGCCGGGACCTGCATCTTGCGATGTACACTGGGTCAGTGCCGGAACGACCACGATTGCCGGTCTTACCACTTTGTTGGTAATGCCGTGCGAAACCAACAGTTTTTGATATGTTTTGCAATATCTAAAATTGGTGCGCACACCTCGGTGTCGTGTCTTTAGGGCCTACAAACCTGGACCTTGTTTTGGCTGATTTTGCGCCTAAAGGCAGCTGGACCAAAACCATGTTGTTTTGCTTGCGACGCACGGTCACGGCGCGCTTGGGGACAGAAGACCTTTTTGGCTTTAGGCTTGAGGGACCGGCGAGAGAAGCTGCTGATGGCTGGGAGCCAGCGCTGAACCTACAATCCTTTTTCTTTTTTCAGCGGATTTCTTTTTCTTCTCGACCAGGATGAAACCGTCCGCGTCCTGGTCCTTGGATCCACTGGGGGCGACGGTTAGAAATTCTCAGTTAAAAAATTGGTCTTTTTATACTAAACTTTAGCAACGCATAAGCTTTTTCTACCTGCTCGATGGTGATTCGTTGAACCAATAGCCAATGAATTTTTTTTTTATTTAGTTTCAAAAGTATGGTGGCACTACAGCATACGAGAACGGGTTAATTACCGGAATTCATAACTCGATGATTCTTTTGACTAGACGGCACCCTTGACCTACCTAGTGAACGTCTTTTAGGTGGATGCAGAACTACACAAAGATACCACCAATTACAACGTTATACATATAGTCCAGGAAAAATAGACATTAACCCCGAAATAATTTGTTACAGGCTAAATTTTTGCACGTACCTTAGTATTGCGGCTCTCAATAATATGTGAGAGTTTCCTATCGATGTGGTTGCCGTGACCTGAGTTTTCGCGAGGTCAAAGGTTGCGAAAAACAGTTTTTTGCAAATATCTGCAGAACGATGAGATTTATCGGAAAAAATATAGAAAGCTAATTTGTAGCTGAGGCTAATTACCTATAAAAAGTTTTCTAGAAGTTTTTTTGTACAGGAAACCGAAGACATGATAAGGCGTCCCAAAGAACAAAGAACGTAGAATAATTACTTCACACCAGCGAATATGGACAGATCTTAGGATATGATAATGGATAATTAATTTTTATTCAATAGGTACTTTGATGGGTTTTTTTTATAACAGAAGTATATGTTTTTACAGTAAGGCATGTTCAAATTTCAATTTTCTTCGGTTTTGAATTCTGACTGCTCCGTCTCTAATGTTTGGATAAGGAAAGACGATGGATTTATGTCTTTATGGATATCCTCTTTATCGATATCTACTTGTACTGCGTTCAAACAAGTTTGGCCATGACATTGGCTGCAAGCAACGAAACAGTTTAAACCTGCTTTTTGGAATCCACAAGTTGAACCACAGCCTTTTTTGCAGTTACAGAATACCGCATTGAGTCAAACATCAGGAGCGGGTTGAAGCAGCGTTGTAATTGGCTCCAAGACATTACTTTGTAAGATCCATCCCCAGTTCTCAAGATCGATTCCCTTATTTCCGAGCCATACCTGAACTTGGTAATATGTTCGATAGAAATGCTGCTGAGCAGCAGCAGAGGTTGGAGGAAGCGCCGACAATTGCACAGCAGTATTCAGTTTCGTATATTGTGCGAATTTTAAATATAGTAATTCATCGATTGATTTCTGTTTTTTTGTTGCTTTGTAAACTTGCAGTATAAAACGTAGGACATTCTCAAAAATAATATTGGGAGAACTGTCATCTCTTGTAAAAGCTTCAGCACAGCTCATCATATCTTTATTCTTTTCAAACTGTTTGAATATATTCAATTTGCCTTTGCGATATAGAGCAGAAGTTGTATCACAGCCAGTAATTGCGTGGAGAAATAAAATGTGGCTCTGACATTTAGGATACGAGGCTAAGCTTTGCGAAGAATAGATTTTTGATGCGGTTTTAGATTTACGAAGCTTCTGAAGATATAATTTTTTGTCGTGAGGAGCTCGTGCAATCAAAATAGCCATCAAATCTACATCCTTGCCAACAACTACAGTTTTTTCCGACAGCTTTATCGCGGTTTTGATGATCAGATCATCAGCATCATTTTTTGCCTGTTTCATAATGATGTTAGCAGCTTAAAATCTTTCAGACAACATGGAAATGAATCGACTTTTGTTGTTTTTATTGGGAAGAAATTGTTGTTGGCTCGTTGATACTGTCATTGATGCTTCGAAGAGAAAATCTGCGGATGATCTATGACCTATTTCCCGAGCCTGGTGGCAATTGATTTTCTTATTACCAATGGTTCCACTTGATATTGACATATTGTAGGGAAGCTGAGGGAAAGGATCGCGGCATGAATACCATTCTAGGACTTTCGCAATATCAGTAGAATCTCGAGCTATTCGTGAATCCCTAGCATCGACATGTTGATCGGTCATATCCAATTTAATGTTACAAAGGTCTTCTAATTCTTTGCACACTGTATTCATGGCATGCATGCCATACATCTATTTACTTAGCACACTTTCTTGGAAACTCCTTCCTCTAGCCACACCCCCATCTGTTTTCATGGACTTTATGAGTGATTGCTTGATGGTCATATCAGTCCAGATTCCACAAGTATATTTATTAGATCGTTTGACGGTAAAAAATACCTTTTTAAAGCTCTCCAGAACATTTTTTGTTCTAGAATCCCCAATTAGCATCATATCTTGGAGATGTAAATGGGCTGATTTTGCATAATTATGATGTTCTGCAGCATGAAAGTATGGTAACATCTCCTTAATACAACTCAAATGACCATACCAGTCTCCCATTCGCTGAGCTCTGATAAACTCCTTAGCAATAGATATCATTTGGAAATACTGTACCCACAGCTTTGCAGTTGGACCACGATCTTCATATTCTTGAAGCTTTTCATTCAACTTGCTGAGTACAAACTTGGCTTTTTCATCACCATCATCAATATTATCATATGATAGGGTACCATTAATTACGTTTTCAATCGTGGTTCGAAGAATATCATCAGTCTCCTCATCGACGTTGATTTCTTTTAGCATGATTTTGGCCAAAGCAAGATGTAGCAGAGTATGACCTCTGACTGCTCTGGCGTAGGCATGACCGTTCAGCATTCTATCCTCAGAATTGGGTGCGTAAATGACTGACAAAGCTTCTTTGAGTCTACTGCCTTGCATTATGAAGCCAACAGCTCCAAGGTAAGACATTAATAAATGAAATCCTCCAAGTATGGCAATAACTTTTGATAATTCTGAGTTTGGAGGTGCTGCAGCAACAATTTCTTTGGATTTGGCAAACAAGGGTTGATCTAAAGTTATAATGCATATACTGTGTCCCTGACTTTTAGCTTTTTTTATGTCACACAACAAAGTCGTATAAACTGTATTGTTTACTAGCTGGATGATTAATAAATGGCAAAGACTTGAGACATTTTGAACGGGAATTTTTTTTTATTCAAGTGATTTATATATCCGTTCTATCCTGGGAGTTTTGGTATATTGCAGAATTCACCATGCATCCATAATGCACCTATTGTTTTAAGGTATGACACATTAGTCGTCTCTTTATATTGAAGCTCTTTGGCACTAATTGTGCTCATTCCTACTACACCGGTATTTTCATTGATTTGTAATGGCACTGCAGTTTTACATACAAAATCCTGTGCCGAATGCGTTGTCTTGACACGAGAAATGGGCTGCTCTGCGACAACGGATTTTTTTGGAGTGACAATTTTGATAATGCCCATGATGTGCAAAGTGTTATGGCCATCTATCGTTTGCACATTTAAATTAGCATTATCGGCTACAAATTGAATGAAAGTCCCCGTTGCGGGTGGTAAAACATGGGGCTGCGGGTGGTGGACTGCTGCATCTTCATATAACGTTACTTGCTGGTAAGATGCACACAAACCAAAGGATGATAAAATATCGATGAGACGTCTGGAGCCAAATCTTTTATGAAAAAATATAGCGAGCCCAACTTGAAACCGTAAAATAAATGACGAACAGCCGACATAATAGCATGACTGACGGCTGTTCATGTTAGCGTCAAACGTTCGAGGTTGCATCGCTTATTTTTTTAAAATTAATTTCTCTAAAAAACAAGTCAAAGAACGTAGAATTTGCTTGTTTATATTATGGAACACTTGACTTGGAGGAGGATAACATTGATTATCAAGTACCACAGATGGTATATCTTCATGAATAATTGCAGCTGCTGCTTTGACTATTCTTAAGTGTTCTCCAGTCTCATTTTGTTTTTGATTATTGTACCATTATAATAGACATATATCCCGCCTTCTCTGAAATAATTATGCGAGGTCTATATCTTTTCCTCAGCTTACTTTTAATCGTTCGATCTACTTGGCAAGCATCTTTCAATTCATTAAAGATGAATTGACAATTGTCATTATTTTCAATATAGGAGAATATATTTTCCATGGCAACCATAATATTCTCGTCTTCCGGACGACCTCTTTTTACTTCCGTAGGGGGCCTCATAAAATAAACCCAACACTTCGTGTGATATCTGGCTCTCACGGCAACCAAATCCTTAAGAAACTCCAGGCGGTTAGTAACAGCCTTTGCTAGATCATCACCACGTTTTTTAGCAAAGTTCAGTATGCAAGTCCAAAAGGAAAATATCGTTACATGACGTATCTCACGACAAAGCTCAATCAAAATATGCACAAATTTTTGAATGAAAAATAGCTATCGCTAGACCTTGTTGGAGCACGCGGTGGACTCATAGATGTGCTCGCTTCTACAGTATCTCTTTGTCGCTTATATGAAACAATACTGCTCTTGCAAGTATATTCTTTTTGGCACTCACAGATTGATTGTCTTTTAAATAATCAATTTTTCCATTGTTTCTAGCAACACTTGACTCAATCAACGTTTTTATTTTACGTTCAACACTGCAAATATCACCGCCCAACAACGACTCATCACAAATAAAATAAATTCCTTCCATTATTTTTCTACCGCTTTTAATATTTGAATTTCTTCAAAATACGTCCGTGCACTGCGGATCATCGCTTGGAACTAACTACCTAGCAGCGGTCGGGGCCCTATGCCCACATTCTCCTGCTTTAACTAATACCTGCGATAGCCAAGGTAGTAAAACTGGGGGACATAACAAAAGAGTTGACGGCAGATGTTTTACAAGGTCTTTATACGAACTGGGAGCACAGCATTTCTCAACTAAATTTCTTTTGCGACTGTATTTAGTATCATCGTACAAATACTCATATTTTCTTCAATCAATAAATTCTCTCTATTCTCGTCTATAGTTGCCCGTACAAAAAAACTTTTAGATAACTTTTTATAGGTAATTGCCTACAAATTAGCTTTCTATATTTGTTTTGATAAATCTCATCGTTCTTCAGATATTTGCAAAAAACTGTTTTTTGCGACCTTTGACCTTGCAAAAACTCAGGTCGCGGTAGACACAACGATGGGGAAGTTTCACATATTATTGAGAGTCACCATACAAAAGTCTATGCAAAAATTTAGCCAGTAACAAATTATTTCGGGGTTAGCCTGTTTTTTGTCTATTTTTTTTGGTCTAATATGCTCTTGACAATTATTACAAATCATCATTAGTACATTTGCGATCTGCGGGTGGCGCACAAGCTCACATTACTTGTTGGACGAAGCCGACTACTTGGACGACCGAAGAAAAAGACTGACTGTGCAAAGTCAGCTACGACAAGCTTACTTTATTGTTAAATTAATTTTTTGAAGCGAGTTATAGTCTTTTGCAACTTTTATATTTTAAGGGTGTGTTTTTTTTTAGATTAGTTGATAAGTATTTATTTAATTTTTTACTTACTCTTCTAACATTTAATGTTGTGTCATCTCAAGAAATTGTTGCAGCTTGGTTCTACATTGGTAGTTATCTGTTTTGTGTGGTCCGGCTAAACCTACCGTTAGAATTTTGATTGTCTTTGGACAAATCTCTCTACTAGTTTTTACCGGTCTTGCAGGGTTGTTACTAAAGTTTCTAGCATATCTGGTCTTTTGCAAAAATCTGCATATAAAACTATTAAATTATTTTTTTTACATTTTTAATTAGACTTTTTTTAGAATTGGTCTTCATATAATCTTTACTGTTATAATAGGATTTTATTGGTATGTGCTGTTTGAACATGATTTTCTCCAGTCTTGAAAGTAATCGGACACTATATGCATTTTCGGATGAGGTTAATTTTAGTCAACTAGGAAGTCTTTATAGAACTGTTTTTTCTTGGTTTATGTTTGTTTTTATGGATTCTTGAACAACAATTATAATTGCTGATTTGTTAAGGTTGTACTTTAGCACATTACTTACATTGATTAATTTCTGTGATTAAATTATGTATGATTGTTACCTTGATATTACTCTGTAAGTTGGGTAACTTTTGAAATTTTTGAAACTTCAAGGATTGTTTCATATTGCACGTTTACGGGCCTACCGTATTTGGCACTCAGTCTTTCTGGAGTTTGATTTCTACCAGCTGCTTGATGGCTTTTATTTGTTTTTTTTGTAGATCTATATCTGGGTTTAATTTGTTATTGTTTTTATCATTTAGAGGTGATTATTTTGGGCTGTTGGGTTTGATGTTAGTACTGACTTTGTAGATGTTTGCAACGATGCAAGGTTGTGATGATGTTAAGTTAGGTTGCTGGTAGTACAGCCGGGGTAGCAGTGATTTAGTCTTTGTTGTAAGTTTGCTTCAAGTTCAGTAGCTTGCTGTGTTGGACTCCACTTTTTTTGTATGGATTATGCAACTTACGCACATACGATTGGCTAAGAGAAGTTGCACTTTTAGTCATGGGAATTTGCTTTCCATATCTTATGTTTATTGATGTAAATACTCTTTTTTTCTGTTTCACCAGAGGCTTAAATTTGTAACAAAATTTGTAGTTTTGCACCTTTTTTGAGAGGATATGAGTATGGGCCAAAATAAAAGCAAATATTTGACGGTTTTGAATGTAATTGCCGTCTCTCGTATGTAAATGTATTGAAAAAGTTTTTAAACTCATATTAATTGTAAATCCGTTCAATAAACCTGGTAGAAATATGGCGCTAAAGTGAGCTTTATTCCAGTTGACCAAATTTGGTGTTTTATCCAATGTAACTAAGTTGTTAGACTTAAATGCGAGCTTTGTGGCAGTTGCTACTAATCAAAAGTTGTTGGTCAGTTGTTAAGCACAGATCTGATAAAACAGAAACGTTTAATGGGGACAAAGTTACATTAGTTTGTTGATCAGGACGGTTATTTTCAAAAAAAACTATATCAATTTTTAAGATTTTTATTTGAGTTGAGGATGAGGATTTATTTTAATCCAGCTTGATTGACAAATTGAGCGTTTGTACTTGTCTGTAACAAAAATATATATGTTTTTTTTTTCTATTTTATGAAAAAAAAAACAAATTTGATGTCTTTTGTGTTGTTTTTTTAGAAATAATTAAACTTCTAACACAACAAAGCCCACACAGAGAAAAAACAATCTAATACATTTTCCCATTTGAGTAGTAAATTTAATATATGGAAAGCTGTCGGCTGTTTATTAACCTACATAAGAAAAAACAATGTACAACATGCTATTTTATTCAAGGTAATAATGTTATTACGCCCCACCGCAAGGAATAAGTATATTGTTTCCCTTTGTGTGTACTTGTTGCTGAGAACATTTTTAGGCCTACCTATTCCATCGCAATATAAATACATATAAAGTTCAAAGAGAAAACATATGCGAATATTCCCAGGGCTGTTGTAGACGAGTCTATCCGCCGCAATATAACTTTTTCCATTGCGAATATCTTAGTGGAAATTAATTTGCTGTATCAGGTATTTTCTTTGAATAACAAAACAGGTGCCCCGGAGTACATTAAAAAAGTTCGCTCCTTTTCATATTCTCTCAACGCGACTGTATACAAAGTGAAATTAAGAAATATTTGATAAGTATTGATTTTTTTTTTCTTATCTGTAAGAAAAACACAGATATAAAGTGATGATGTATGTTAAGGGGTGGAAGTAGCCGCCTGTTAGATATTTCGCAGTTCATAAAATATATTGAAGTCTTTGAATATTCGGTCCTTTTGAATGTGCAGCAAGGTAGATACGCTCAATCGCACCTTAATCCCGGCGACGGGGGTAACGACAATTCGCTTTGAGTCGTTATCTTCTTCACCCTTACCCCATCCACCTCGCCGGTGTCTATCCGAACCATATCGCGCCGTATGATGTATTTCTCAGTCGTTCGTAATGCTGCATTCATGCGCATCGTCTGAATCCAATAAACATCTTTTAAACAACTTATTCCATCATGCCAGCCGAGCATTGCACGAACTAAATTTGTTTATATCTTTTCCCAAGTGGATTTTACGTTGCGAAACCGACAAGATTAAAATAACATTCAACTTTTCCTATTTATTCGAGATGTACTAGTGAACTTGCCTATATTACTCGATCTAGATTTAAAACACGTATTTTATTAAGGAGCTTTCATATTATTTTTGTTATATATTATTATTTCATGGGATTGTTTTCAAAGGAAGATGAAAGAGATAGGGCACATTTCCGACCCGAGTATCCCAAACTACTTATTTCGATGAAAGGAATAATGGTCTTCTGTTTTAACCCGTAGACTGATTCTCAAATGGTTTATTAGTTATTAATAATGATTGATAGTGAATAAATATTTTTTTACAACTTAGCAAGTCTTTAAGGTATCAGGTCATATCAAGTTTCTAACAAAACCGTCTTAGTTTCCGATATGTAGTTTAAATAGCACTTTTTCCAATTTAAGTGATTGTTTTACTATATACCTGTAGTAAAAAGGTTTTTGCTCTTTAAGAAAACAAGTTGTATTTTTTTAGTAAGAAAGGTATTTTATTTTTGGTTCACCACAGGTGATGAGCACGTCAAAGATGGTTCAGTTGATTGTTGCGGCTTTTAGAATAACTTAGCAGCAAAAAATGTTTTGGTTATATCCATGGATAATAACCACTTCTCTGATTTTACCATTTTGGGCTTATCTATTTGTGAAACCTTTAGCTCTTTCACGCATGACGACCGCGTAAGTGCTGACTGTTGAGTGTAGCGCTTCTGTCCTAATAGCAATTTACTTGTCTTTCTTTCTGTGGCGGCGTTGTTTCTATGGTTATTATGGTAGACCGCAAGTGTTAATAGTTTATCGTTCTGTTTCCTTGTGCAACTTTTGGATTGTGCCGCGCCGTTTGCTTGCATATGTTAAGTAACGGTGGTATACTGCTTTATTTTCTACTTTTACATGGCATTCTTAAAGGTTTGACTTAGGAACTGCGGGCTATTATTGGATTGGAGTATTTTGAAATATCCTCATCGATGGATGAGGTAGTTTTCCAGGGCATAAACGGTTGGTTTGCTGGTTGCCAAAATAGTGAGGGTCACTTAACTTTCACCTCGAGTGGTACCCAATGAAATTGATTGTCACTTGTTCTTAGTGTTTGCCCAAAAGGTGCGATTGAAGAGTGGTTTTTGGTTGTTGTAAAGCAAGTTTGGCATCATGTAATGCAGCGGCAAATATAGGCTTTAACATCTGCTCTGATTGTCGGACAGTGATACGAACGAATAATTTGTGTTTGTGGCATCTCATGCCTTGCTTTTGGTGAAAGCGGACAGAGTGCTCTTAAGCAGTATCTCATATGTGCGTCACTGGGATAGTCTGGGTGCTTTACCGACTTTCTGTATCCTTCAATAATTTCTAAGGTTTGAGGGCATTCTTTACAAAGGTTTTTCATTTAAGCAAGTTTGCTATGTATGTTTCTTTATGTGATGGATGAAAACTAGCAAGTTGTAGTACAAGGCAGCTTCATGTTGGTTGATCGTGGTTATTTTTGACAGCGGAGTTGAAGATTTCTTTTGGGTTTTTGGACAGAATATTGGAGCTTTTTGGAGTGTATTTAAGGGTAAAATGAGACCACCGGGTTAGCTTGGTTTTGGCGTTGATGGTATTATTTAGTCAGACCAGGGCTTTGTTGTTGGTTCTTAGCGTTAAAGGTTGGTTCTGAACTTCTTTACCGCCAACACAATTGCCCTGCACTCCAATTTATTTGAGTGCAATTTTGTTTTGGGGTTTTGTAAATTTGCATTAACGTAGGACACGACATGTTTCTGAACGTCTCTTCTGGGAACAATACGGTTCTAAGACCCACAATTTATGCGTCAGTTTGGAATACGAAAAATATTTCTGGTTGGTTTTTTAGTCTAGCTAGTCAACTTTGTCTTTTTTCAATTTGTAATTCTAAATATTGCATTTTATTTTCTCGTGGTTTTGGGAGTAGACTATAATATCAGGTAGACCAAGACCCCATCCAATACTTTGTTGGTTTGTTGCTTTTCTCCATTAGTGTTTACTACTAACCAGTGTGTAGTAAAATTTTTGACACTTCCAAGGTCTCCTGGTTTTTTTGGGAGCGGAGCCGATTTGGTATTAGTAATATTATTCAATTTTTTGTTATAAATCTGTGGTTTTTTTATTATTCCATTTGTGAGCAATTTGTGGATTTCATTTCGGCTTTTTGGAGATAATTATAAGTGTATCGGGAGCTTGTACTTTATCAAAATGGTCTATTTGGTAGGTTGGTTTTATTTGCCGTTGGTACAATCATTGAATACTACATGGAATTTTTGTAGTAGGTTTTCTAATTAGGCTTGATTTAGAAACGAGTTGATGGGCGTTTCAAATTCTTTCTTCAGAAATTGGTTTGGTTGTTGTTCCTTTTCTTAGTCGGGCATTTACTGACTTCTTGATCTTTTAATTATTGTTGGCCCAGTATCACTTTTTTTATAAACTTGCAGTGATCTGGCATTGGTCGCTTTTATTTTACCCGTGATTTGTAATAAGTTTTTTGAGTTGTTCTGTTTAGCTGGTTTGTTTGATGGTTATGGTTTAGTTAAGTAAAGTTGAATAAAGTTTTGCCTTGCTTCCAAATATATCAGAACCTTAATCTGGTTTCCGTTGATGTTTACGGAAATTTTTCTATCAGTTGCTTGACATTTTTGAAAGTGATAATGTCATGGAACTGATGGATTCAGGGTTTCACCACAGTTGCAAAGATGTTAGACATAATTTTCTTGGAGTGATGCAGGTACACTTGGCAGTATAGGGCAAACTACTGATTTGTTATCATAATATGGAGTATACCACCCAACCACCCAAGTATTCGTTATCAAAAAGTAAGTAACACTTGGGTGTGTGGGTGGACCACTCTGATCCAAACTACTGACTCGTCATCATAATATGAAGTGTTTCACCCACCCACTTAAGTGTTTGTAATCAAGAAGTTTAAAGTTTGACTTAGAAGTCAGAAGTCACTTAATCAAACGAGACGGTCGTGATCCAACCTCTTGGTAACTAACTTTTGGGTGGGTGGGTGAGCCACTCCAATCCAAACTATTGACACCGTTTTCTTGTTTGGAGTGGCCCACCTAAGTGTTACTTATCAAGAGATTTTATCACGGTCTTGTCTTGTGACAAAGTGGCTTCTGACGCTTGCAGAGGGTCAAACATTCAATCTCTTGAACATTTTAACAAGTGTCAATAGTTTGTTTTAAGAATTTAGTACACTAAGCACTAAACATTATTTTTTAACAAAAATTTTAATTACATTTTTTTTTGGATTTTAATCAAATTGGTCTTAAATAATTAAGGAAGTTTTGAATCATATGTAAATAACAAAATAATTTTTTTGGGCATTAATTTTTTTATAAAATTTATAAAATTTAATCATTTTTTTGTTGGGCTTAAACCAAATTGGTTTCAAATTATTAGAACATTTTCAGATATTAATAAAAGAATAACATAAATTGACTGAAATTTAGTGCACTAAACACCAATCAAGATTTTTTATCATAGTCTACAAAATTTCATACATTTTTTGTTTGAATTTTGACCAAACTAGTCTTAAATGATTAAAAAGTCTTTAGACTTTAGAAAATAACACCTGTCAATTGTACGGCTAACTGGCAGCCACGCACCCTTATAGTTGTTTAAAGTGTTCTACTGTTGAAAAAAAAAAGAAAAGTTGTTTTCTTTACAATGCCCAACCTAATAGTAATGGTAACCCAAAAATAGGTCAACAGTTGACCGAAGAGCTGTTTAAGGGCGTACGATAGAAAGAACAAAGTAATCTGCTGCTAAGGCAATGTCTACTCTGCAATAGTTTTGGTTTGCGTGTACTATATCTGCTACCTTTTCCCACAAGCGATGACCTCATGCAAACTATAAAAGAAGCATGTGACCAGGCAGTGTCAAGAATATTAAGTAATCTCAATAGACTCTTGACTGGTATTTTTGGCTTGTGAGTGGAAGTTGTTAGTTGGCTGATTATTTTGACGATCTTCACTGGTCCTCCTAAGGTCGTGGAATTTGTTGCTAAGAGTTTACAAAGGTTGGGCAGGGTTCTTTTGTGTATTGGCTGCTGTTTTTACAAGTTATTGATTCAGCACTTTGTGATGGGCTGTCTCTGATCCCAGATCTTTGAAATATTGATTGGTTGCCGTGAAAAATGTTTTAGGGCTTTTTTAAGGTTTTTTACCAAAGAGTGGTAGTTTTGGCGGGTACTGTTGATTTTTCTAGTGGATGGTTAAGGCTTGGAATAATCTTGCAACATTTACTAGAACATCTGGCTGCGCTTTCAAAAATTTTGATTTTTTTTTTCTTTTTTCTCCTTTTAATATTTCTTTTATGTGACTATCTTTATTTATTTTTTCTTCTTCTTTGTTGTTTTTTTTTGGGTTACATTGTGAATATTTTTGTCAGTGTTTTTTTTTTTCTAGGGGTAGTTTTTGGCGTCGTAAAGGCATCATGTTTTTGTTGGCTTTACGTTGGGCCATTTTGATATTGTACTTTAGACCTGGATGCGATTTATGAAATGGAAAGCATTACGGAGATGGTGCGGTTGTTACACTAGTCGATAGGTACTCATTAGAGCAAAGTACTTCTTGTGTTTTGTTTTGCCGGTGTAAATGATTATTGGGTCTTGAGCGACGCCCTGGAGAAGGACTTTAGGTGTGAAGTTTTGTTTGATTTCTTGGCATTGGTGAGTGTTGTGATACCGGGAAGGTCGCTGTCTAGTCAATGGTGATGATCTGCTGGTTGAGTCTCCTTTGGATTGGAACGACGTTGAGACGGCACTAGGCCCGTCCAAGTGTTCATTCATAAATGCGTAAGCGGGGGCAATGAGTACTAGGCCTCCGAGCGTGTATTGATCCACGTGGTATTGGTTGTTGACTGTCTCTTCTGCGTGAAAGAGCGCGGCATTTGTTGGTGTATAAGAGTAAAGTTATCGCTCTATGTATTCTATAAAAGAAGTCATCTTTAGGTGCCTATTTTTGGTTTACTATAAATCACTTTTATTACTATTGTTCATTTTTTAGTTTTGTTATTTAGGTTAGGATGTTCTTCCAAAGACTTACTCAAAATGTTGCATTTACCCTAACGGGCGCCTTCCCTCCTAATGTGTTGCGTTGTTGGCGTTGCATATATTTTTGCCGAACTTGTACCACGTGTATGTCTAGGAGTTCAGACTGTTGGGCAAAGTCTGAGAATTAAGCTAAAAACTGTGCGGAAGTTATAATAAACTTTCTAAAATTATTCTTGCTTGCTTTGGACAGGCTGAACACCAGCTGATCTTTTGCAATAAGCTGTGCGTTTTACGGGTGTTCATGGGTAGAGCTATAGTCTGCTGACCAAGAGTAGGTGTCTTTCTTTAAGCCTGACCATATTGACTAGCTTGCAGTTTTTCATAGTCCATACAGCCTTCGTATCTGTTGGTGTGTGGCCCAACGCAATTGGCTCATTTTGCTACATACCAGGACTCTTTTTTGAAGCTGTAATTGGAGCCTTTATGAGCATTACGTCTGCCGTTACCCAATTGGGAATGTTCCTGATAACGTATTTGAAGGTCTTTTCAGCTCTTACTTAGTAAGTATGCACTACATTCTAGGTAATGCAGTGCGGAATCACAGCACGAAAATCCAAATGCGAACGAGGGTGCAAACGGATACCATCGACTACGTTTACGGAATGGTCAATGGTGTTAAGCAATTTATAAGTTGTCAACAGCTTTGGGTATAGAAATTTCTCCCGAATGGTTATGGGATAAGGGCGTCATGTAGCAGTGCCTTCTTTGTAGGTACTGGCGTAAATGAGGTACATGAGGGAGGACTTAAGGTATCAACAGTTGAATTAGATTTGATCAATTGAGCCTTAAGGACAGGCTAGGTAGAAAACCCTGACTGGGGTTGGCTTATGGTTTAGTATTGCGAAAAAATGAATAGGGCTGATCCAGGTCTTTTCTATCTTTTTTTGTCTTTTTCTTTTTTTTCACGTTCCCAGAGGAATGATTCAAAAAGATCCTTCTTCTTAGAGCGGGGCATTAAGTAGGGCAGTTACTTCAATCTTTAGCTGGTGGGTGTCCATCAGCTCTTTGTCGGAGGGGCTGGAGTCAACCCGATTTTTGCCTGGCCTCTTGGGGGAGGTCTAAACCCGGTGCTCCGGGGTCTTGGTGGGGGCTCGGCGGGTGATGGTGACTTGGCGACCTTCTTGACGGAGATTTGGGTTGAATTTTTTGAGGGGGCGTGGGCAAGAATCCGTTTTATAAGCAAATTTGTGGCCGCGGTGATATTGGCCTTGCTCTGCCTCTACTCTAACTTTTTTTTTTTTTGAACTGAAGAGGATGTACTTGAGGTCCGACTTGAAGTGGCAAATTCTTTGTTGTTCATGTGCGTCTTGTAACGTTTTTCCATCTTATTGATTGTTATTAACGTCTCAATCTGGTTTTCCAGCTTCTGTGTCTTTAAATACAGTGTGTTCAGAATCTGGCTATCGGACAGTTTGGGCGCGGGGCCCTTGCAGTTCCATGCAGCCATGTCCGAGAGGTTGGCTGAATTAGCGTGAATATTGAAGTGAAAATTGCATTTATTTAGTGGGAATCTTTTTGTCTTGACGGCTGCTTGCTCGCGACTTCCCAGGCAGGCCACTTGACTGTAGTTTTTATATAGTTTTTCCTGGTTGTACACACATACATTTAGTTTATTTATTAGGGTAGTACCAGTCGGTCAATGTTGACTGATTCTAGGCTTTTGTTTTTTGTCGAGTGAGCAATTTGCTGCGTTTACTGTTTCATGATGAAGCATTTTCTATTCAAAAACAGGATACATTTATCTTTGCTGCTACACTATTGCTAGGCACTCAAAAGTGTTGCTGTGATAACACGTTTGGTTTTATTGAGCTAATAGCTAGAATAACTTATAACACGTCTCTACGATGCATTCTATTGGTGCAAGACTAAACCCATTTCAGTGTTGCAGGCGTTGGTCTGCAGGATCTTTGATAACTTATACGCAATTTTTTTTAGAAAACATTTGCTGGTAAATTAGGATTTTTATTGCGTAGCGGCGTTGGTTTGCAGTATTATTTACAACTTGATCTTGATTTTGAGCGTACTGCAAGCAGCATCAATAGTGAACAGACGTAGACGTTGCCTGCAAAACTGCTTGTTTAGCTTATAAACCCAGAAAGTTTGCAAATTTTGATTTGTTTATATAGGCTGTCTGTTTTTCCTTGACGCTGATTGATGTCGCTTGCAACGCTTTTGCTAACAAAACGTATATGTGGTCATTATTTAAGTATTCTGCAGTTTTAATTTACTCAAAAGCTTACTTTGTTTCTTGGAAGTCCAACGGCAAGCCAAAGGGATCATCAAATTGTGATTCATATTGGCGTAAAGCTACGTGCAAAGCTTTAAGAACTTTTTGAGATGCGTTCTTGTAGTGATTTGATCTTGCTCGAAGTCGTATTTATCAGGACTGCATGTTAGGTTGCACTGTGGATGGCGTTCCATAATAATTCTAATGGGTTGAAGGAGGTAATTGTCTTGAGTATACCATAATATTGGCGAAATATTCTAAAACAAAAAAAAGATTTTTTGCTTGTTTTTGGAGTGGTATAACTTTTTATTAGTAAATTGCTTTGTCTAGAGTTGTGAAAGCGGTAAGGTATCTATCAGTAACCGGTTTTCAGGTTCATTTTAAAGAAGACCTATGCGCTATCAAAGTCTTTAAATATTTTCTGTATGTTTGGAAGAGGAGCAGTTTTGTTACGCATATCTTTATTTAACTTGCAATAGTCAATTGAGTTATTTTTTCTAAATGGCTTTTTCTAAGTGCCAGCCAAACTATATTCAACAATTTAATAAAACTTAGTTGTAATGACCGGTTTTGTTGCATTATAGTCTAATTTTATTGCTTGTAATAATTGTATATATTATTTGCCGTCATTTTGCTGCACACAAATAAATTCCAATTAAATTAATAAGCTTTGAGAAAGTTCAACTTTTGTAGTACACAAAAAGGCAAGTATAATAACCTCCTTTCATAAATGATAATATTCTTCAATAAAATGACATCATTAGTATCAGCAACCACATAAAGACTTTTATGATTAAGCCAGGATACGACTGAAAAAAAGCTTTTTTCCGAGCCCCTACATAAGTCTTCCAGTTCTTCCATATATTATTCATTAACTCATATATTTGGATTTACCCTAAATGACACTCATAGAGTTAATGCCATGAAATAAAGAAAAAAAATATATACGGCACACGCAAGCCAGGCATTTACGTGCCTGGTCCCGGTTTCGTTCTTTATTTAACTTTTCAGAAAGCCACTATAATATTAATAAAACTGTTGAGTTGATGGCGGGGATTTCAGTTGGATTTACCCGTGTGCTTTGAGTGAATCATCAACGATATTACACGTCGTTTTTGTTAGCAAAAATATATATTAACTGATTTAGTTGATTATGTGGTGATAATTTAAACGTGAAAATGTGGGTTAAGTGCGAACGCCAACAGGTTCTCAGATTAAGATAAGACAGCATCCCCAAGAAGGAACTGATATCGTCGCGCAGTCATCGGTTTTTATCTGGTATCATTAATCTTGAGCGGGCTGACGTTTACGCGATTCAATCTCTGCCTAGACAAGTGTATAGTTGAAAATTCTGCATTTTTAATATTTCACGATCTGATTTGTACGTATATGTAACTGAACTGACACTTATCGTGTTTCTATGTAAGGATTATTATTTTCGTTTCATAAAATAAATAAATTAAATTTTCCTAATATGATATAATTTAATGCACGAAAATTACCAGTTACAGTCTGGCTATAAAATATTTATTATTAAACATGTATTTAACTCATAATATATAATAAAGAAATTTATATTCTAATACCCCGTTTTAAATTTCAGCTGTGACGGTTTCAAGGTAGGATGTGATTTCGCCCGCGCTACTTTTAGTCCAGACGGACAATACGTGGCGGTTGGTTCGGCCGATGGCGGTGTATACGTGTGGGGCGTTAGTACAGCGAAGGTTGAGATCGTCCTAAAGGAACACGGGTAAGTCGTCAAACCCATCATCAACATTTTTTATCGCATTCATAAATATTAATTTGTCTTAATGATTGCTGTTAAAATTCATGGGTTTACGCGGTAGCTACGGGGGGTGTCGTGGTGGTGCTGGCTATTCATTATTATTTTTTTAATGAAATTCGTGATGCATATGAATGCAGGGATATTAATGGGCCCCCGCATTTGCATATTCACACGATCAGGAGGTTTTCGTAGGGAATTCATATCGTGCCATATTTCTTTTTTAGATTTCATTTTATTCATAACCAAGCGATAATTGTGGAAGTTGGTATTGAATTATGCTGGATTTGCATTAGAAATAAATTTTATTTTATAGCTATAATTTTTCTTTGTTTGTCATAAGTAGTACTTTGTTATTTCAACATCATTTTCTACCTAGAGCCATTTCTGTAAAAGAGTTTTGCGCTTGTTACTACCCATTCGCTTCTTTGTTTTTAATTTAATTAAAACAATAAAGATACATATTTATTTTTCAAGGAACAAAGAAGTTTAAGAAATATTAACATTAATTAAGAATGTTATTAATTTAAACATTAGAATTTTATATTTAGCATTTTAATAACAATGCAAACAAAGATAATATAATTTTAAAGATTTAACTAAGTTATGTATAAAATGCATTATTATAAGTCTTAGCTTTGAGTCCTTTATCTGGAGTGTACATTTTTCTGCTAAAAAAAAATAAGTTATAATATGTTTTGGCTAGGATAAAGTGTAATGTTTTGATGTTCTGTGCACGTCAAAGAACTCAATAATTTAGGTTAGAATCCCTTAATTTCTAGATGTTGATGTCAAGTAAATAAATGATAAAAACTTAAGATAATTGATTGTGTTCAACATTTATTTTTTTATAAAAAAAAATTAGTTTTAAAGTTTAAATCCAAATTACATCGTCTTCCTAAATTGTTGTTAGACAATTTATTACTATATATCATTGTCGGCAGTAGCGCGGAAATGTATGATTAACAGCGCTAAGGAAAGTTAAGCAATAGCCGCTCCGGCCAAGAATTGGATAAGTGACCAACAAAGTGATTATTGCACTGGCAAAATAAAAAAAAAGAATGCAAACATGAGTTGTAAGGAAAAAAAAGGCACTATTTGGCTAACAGAAAGCATCCAACATGCTCAGATTCCTAAGTTTCAGTGCAACCAAATTTGAGTTACACCTATGCCGTATGGCGGCTGTGAGAAATTTCTGCCGACTTCCGTTGGTAAAGTGATTCTAATTCCGCATAGCTTATAGAAAGACATGAATTCTCTGTTTTTAGTTTTCTTGGAAAGTTGAACGTAAATCATGGGGAAAGTTTTTTTTCCTCTCTATGCGCATTACCGAATGAGGATTATACCCTAAAGCTCTTTTTGCACCACATCACCCTGGATGCAGTTGGGTATATTCCTGATAACGTATTTAAGTGTCTTTTAAACTTAATTGAAATATGAAATATATTACCGCAATATTGAAATCAGTGCCGGGTGCATCTGGATACTATCGACAGCGCGGTTGATTTTGTACAACTACAACTTCTGCAATTTATTTGTTGCAAATTTTTATTGGAAGAGGTTGACGTGTATTATTTTAAAATGCTAATGGGATTTGATGATCGGAAAACGGATTTGTTTGGGTTGTCTTAGATTTAGGGACGAACTGGGTTGAAGACCTTTTGGCTATAGTGGCTGGTGATCTAGTTGATGCTGAAAGCGTCTGACGTGGTGTGGCTGATGGCCTGTTAGAAGTAGTAGTAGAAAAAGTAACCTAACCCTGTTTTTTTTTTAATTTTTTGGACTTTATCTTAATAAAGTCTTCTTCTGGGGAAGGGGTTTAAGGGTGCTACTTGGCAATGGGGACTGCCAAAACTTTAATTACCTCTTTGTTGTGGAGTTTAAATTACGTATCTTTAGAAAGGCTTGAGCTGGTGGATCCTTTGACTTGCGGGTAAGGGTTTGTTAAGAGCCTTCGTTGCGTTGATGGACTCAATAACAAAAACTGAAAAGTCTTCTTGTTGTGTGATGAGTGTGGATTTACTTGAATTTGTCCTTGTGTGTTTTAATTCTTGTGTATTCGTTTTCTACTAGTTGCAATATGAACTTCTCCAGGACGTCGATTTTTTTGCTTTAATGGTCTAGTGTTTTTAAGAGATTGCCAATTTGAGTAAAGAACTTGATGCAAAGTTTTTTTATATTGTAAAAAATAATTTATTTAATTAATTAAAATAATCGGGGGGATAGATTTTAATTGAATAAATTAATATTAAATTAAGTAATTTGGTGATTTATTTGTTGCAATTGAAATTTTATTTATGGATTCGGATCTTTTCAATCGGTGCTTGAGTTGATCTTTCGCGGTGTGGACTTGACTGTTGTTTGATTGGAACTTCCTTTTCCTTGTTTTAACTACTTGACTATAACCCTTGAAACAAACAATAAAGTCAAGGATTGTATTCACAATCGATTGGTGTCAATGACTGGAACTTTTTTTGACTCTCAGTCTCCGCGTGATTCATATTCTTTTCTTTAGGGCTTGTTTTGCCAAGTTGGTCACGTTTCTGTTTAGCACATAAAACATTATTTGATATCTAGCCATAAATGCTTTAATGCACAAAACATTTTTGATTTGTAATGTCACAGAGCAACGTTTACATTACGTTAGTTATCATATCTAACATAAACAAAAACATTAAACGTGTATCAGCACAACAGACATGAGGTCTTTTATTCTCTGTGGTATCATTTCTACCGTTAGCAAGATTGTGAGCAAGGCTAAAAAGTTACGTCAGTAATTAATGATTTTTCATGTTATTTAAATGTGGATATGTATTTACCACTGTATTTATAGTTATAAGTTTTCATTCTATTGACAGCACAGGGGGTTTTTAAATTTAGTCAAACTTCTTGTAACCAACAAGGCGTTGATTGTTTCCTAAGATCTTTTTTATTATGCATGAACCAATTTGTGCAAAAAGTACATATACGGTAAATAAAACATTATATCCAAAAAGAATATTTTTATGGATTTTTGCCTGTTGCCGATTTTGACGTAAAGTTTAACTTTGCTTACAAACGTGTCCCATCGTTCTTCATTGTCTACTCATAAAGTTAATTGGGAGAGTATATTCTAAATATGTTTTTCAACCTAGCCATTTGCACGTGAAGTAGCAATTGCATTTAGTTCAAGTTTTACATTTAAATTCTAGCAATAGTTTTCAAACTTTTTGCTGCTAAAGTAAGGTCGTTGATACGTAGTTAACCTCTTTGGAACACCAAATATGTCCATATACTTATTGACAAATCTTATTTGAGTGAAAAGCTGCTTTTAATAAAATAAACTTTGTAAAAGAATCTACTGCAAACATCAAATACAAATTGTTTTATATTTACTTTGTTTTTTAAAACGTTCCAATTAATAATAATAATAATAATAATATGTTTATTTACGGCATACGCCTATAAGTACAAAAATATATAATATATAAATTAAATATGTACAATGTATAATGTGACAATAGAAAAGTTTAAATAAAAAAAAAAAAAAAAAAAAATAGAAATAAAAACTATAATATAATATACACTAAATAAAATACATGCTAAAATTAAAAGTTAATAGTACAACAATTATTTTTAAACTGACTAAAAATTGGATTAAAAATATCAAAGTTATTTTCATTTTGATGATTATTGCAAAGCCTCATGCATCTAGATAATGGACAATAAAAAGAATAATTTGTTTTATGTATTTGACACTTAAAAACATTGGATTGACGTGTATATTTCAATTGGTTAAAATTAAAATTTATTTTACCTAATAGAAATGGACAATATGTAATTCCATGAATTAATTTATAAGTAAAACATAAATCAATAACCTAACGTCGTTCTTTCAGAGAACCAATATTGTACCTTTCAGCAATTTGATCACGTTGTACATCTGTTTCATTTGAGCTCTGTTTGTAACAGAGAGTTCTTAGAAACTTTGATTGAATTGATTCAATTCTATGTATGTTACCTACTTGATACAGTGACCAAACTGTAGAGTTGTACTCTAAAACTGAACGAACAAGTGATCTATACAATACAACATACGAATTGGGATTGAGATCAAACGACATACGATTAACAAATCCTAACATTTTTTTAGATTTTAAACAAATTTCTGAAATGTGACTGTTAAAGTTTAATTTTGAGTCTAAAATGACTCCCAAATCCTTAATTTCGTTTACCAATTGGATTGGCACATTGCCAATTTTGTATTCAAATTGTACTCTTATGCCAATTCTATGAAATGAAATTGAGTAACATTTCCCAGTGTTTATCATTAAATCGTTGAAATTGCACCAATTGTTTAGACGATTTAGATCTTGTTGTAACAAGTTACAATCGATTTCTGTCGTAATACTCCGAAATATCTTCAAATCATCCGCATACATTAAACAATCACAATTTACAAATATGTCCGACAAATCATTTACAAACAACAAAAATAAAATTGGACCACAGTGAGTTCTTTGTGGTACACCAGAAACAACATCAAGTGGTTTTGAAAGATAATTTTTTATTTTTATACATTGTGTTCTTCCGGTAAGAAAACTTTGTAACCAATCTATCACGGATTTATTAAATCCCAAATGATGCAGTTTAGCAATTAAAATATTATGGTTAACTCTATCAAAAGATAGATAAGACTGATAAGAAAGCAGGTTAGTTGAAGTTGATCGGCCTTCAAGAAAACCATGCTGCTTATCAGTAATTGTTTGCTTGCACATCCATTTTAATTGGTTTGCAATGATAGAGTCCAGCATCTTAGGAATAATTGATTTTTTACAAACTCCTCTGTAATTTGTACAGTCGTTACGGTTTCCAGATTTGTAAATTGGTTTAATATATGATTATTTCCAGCACTTAGGAAAAATTCCTTGCTTAATAGACAAATTAAAAAGAACAAATATTGGCTCAGAAAGCGTACAAATACAAGATTTTATAAACATGCTCGGAATTCCACCTGGGCCTGATATCACAGAGTTATTCAATTTTACAATACAGTTGAAAATATTGACAACATTTAAGCTAAAAGAAGATGGATTTACAGTACATTTAAAATTAAAATCAGGTACATTTGTATTGCTGTTTACATAAACAGTAGAAAAAAAATCAGAAAACAAATTAACACAATCTTGACCATTATCACATGTTTTATCACAGTACGACATATTTTTAGGATACCCATCGGTTTTACGTTTTTCGTTCACAAAGTTCCAAAATGATTTTGGGTTATCACAGATATTATCACTCACATTTTGACAGAAAGTTTTGTAAAGATTGACACTTACACTTTTGCATTTTTTCCTAAGATCTTGAAACGTTTTAAAATCATCCAATCTACTTGATTTCTTATAACACTTATGAGTTTCTTTCTTCCGCTTTATAAGATTTATCAGTTCACTAGTATACCATTTTGGGTAAGAGCTTTTCCATAATCTTTTGACTGATACAAATATAACAATTACATTATACAAAATATTATTAAATTGTTGAGAGGTTTCTTCTATATTATCTTTGATCAAAGTTGCATGCCAGTCAATATTTACTAAATATTGATTAATAGCTTCGTAGTTGGCATTTTTAAAATCTGGAACTATTTCCATAAAACCCAGTTCAGCATCTTGTGTAGGTTTGCTTAAATGTAAACAATATGCTATATGTGTAGTGCTATTTGGAAATAATAAATCCTCTGCTTTATTTACTAATAGATTCTTATCATGTGAAAATACCAAGTCCAGAAATACTCCACGTGAATTTGGAATAGTGTTGCATTGGTATAAATTTAAATATGCAAAAGATTCACATACAATTTGTGACGCGTAACTAGAATTCTCCCTTAATGTTACTCCCAAATCATCATACCCCATGCAGCAATCGGTAAATTGTAATCACCACAAACAACTAAAGTAGCATTTGGATAACCTATAGCTATATTTTCTACTGTCTCCGTATGCAATTGATATTTATTGGTACTATCTCTTGGTGGAATATATAACGCTCCTACAATATAAGTTTTGTTTCCAAGCTGTACGTTGACAAATAATTGTTCCACTTCTCCTGAAATGTTGTTAATTTCTGATGCATTAAAATTATTTTTAATAGCAATCAAAACTCCTCCCCCTCCAGATTTTTGACTAGATTCTATACTTCTATCTATTCTGTAAATGTTGTAACCTTTTAATTTAATTTCGTTATTTGAAATGTCGTCTATGAGCCAAGTTTCAATAATAATTATAACATCGTAATCAGATAACGTAACATTTAAAAAAAGATCGGTTAGTTTTGACTTAATTCCCCCCGCATTCTGAAAATATATTTTTAACTTATTCAGTTTTTTGCATTTGCTTTATCGGCATAAATAAAAGGTCTATCATTTTTATATTTTATGTAGATATTTTTCTCTCTATTTGCCTTATGACGTTCTAATTCATCAGATACTGCTTTCAATTCTTTTAATTGCATAGGTGTTTTATCTGATTTTATTTTAACAACGGGATTATTTATTGTTTTCCAATTATTAATTATTTTTCTAGCCGATTCTGCATCTTCATAAATGACCTTCATTGGCCTAGGATTTGTTGATTTCTTTCAAACTCTTATAATTTTTTTGGGATTTGGTATATCTCCCAAAGGGCGAAGTAAATTGCTAATTTCTTTTGCATCATTATCTATTCGCAACTGAACTGATGTTTGCACTGATTCGGGAATATTAAACATCATAACATTATTCCTTCTTTTCTGACGATCTTCTACCTCGTAAATCAAATCTTCATTAATTTCTGTATATATATATAATTTTCATTATCTTTTTCCAACACAGTAATTCTATTATTTATATCAACTAATGAATCCGCAATATTATCCAAACGTTGGGTTATTTCTTGTTGGAAAGGTGAAAAATAAGTTTTAAATAGTTTTTCCATCTCAGATATTGAGCCATTCGGATCTTCTGATTGCTTAGCAAACAATTTATACATACAAACTTATTTTTATTCTTTAATAGCTATTGTTGTTCAATGGCATTTTTAGTTACGCATTCTTTATGTACCCATTCCGAACATTGCATACACTTAAAAGAATTAGCATATTGACTTGGATGGATATTTTTTTTACAATAACAGCAATCAATAGCCATTATAAATTGCAAATATTATTAAAATCGTTAAAATATAAATATAGTAAAAAGATCTACATGCAACATATCGAATGGAAGAGGTTTTTTAGTATTTGGTTTAAGAACCTAGGTTTTCTCTTTCCAGATTTTTCATTGTACAGATGTTTCATACAGGAATATCTTTTCATTCCTAGAAACCAGTAGGCCTCACTCATTGGTCTAATGGTTTTTATTTGCAGATAAACGTTTATAAACAAATAATCATAATGATGGAAATTTTTGACTAATCTTGGCACGACCCGGCGTTTTTTCTTTAAGGTTACACGAACTAAATGATTATCTTTAATAATAAATTCTCTGTCTATTTGTTTCTTTTCATTGTTCTTCGGAGAACATTTCCCGTAAAGTGGCGCGAAAACTACGGGCTGCATGTGTTGTTAAAAACAGAACACAACTGTATCTCCATTTAGTTTTTTTTTCAACTTCTTACACTATTGGTCGAAAATCACAGTACCAATGACTCCGCTCAAAATAATAAAAACCAACAATGTAGTTAGTAAGTTTTAACGATGAAGCCCCATTGTTTAACCGATTACGGTATATGGACCACTAAAACTATATCGTTTACTTCACCTAGGGGACGAATTGCCTCATTGATTATTTGAAATGTAGGATTTGATTATGTTACAATATTTGTGTCTGTAATAATATTGTACCTACGCTTTATTTAGAAGAATCACTATGTAGTTCTGTTTCTATTGAATAATCGTAAAATGCTCAAATTGGTTTTTGGACTTGTACTAAGCCTATGGCTTGTTATCTACAACTCCAACTCTCAGTTGTTCTGCGATACCCGGTTATGCTCCTTAGCACCCGCATCTCTGTTGTTCTAAGTATAGTTTTTGTTGTTGTGGTTTCTGCTTGGGCTTCTCAGCATTACTGAGCGGACACCTTTTGTATATTTGTACTATGACCTTCCTGTTCATGTATTTGTTATTTCTATATTTGCGACGAACTCAATAGTTTTAAGTTCATTAATTTTTGCACACAACCTGTTTCTAACTGTTTTATATTGAGCATATTCTTACATTGTTCTGTTGTTTAGGTACTGTAGGTATGCTTTCCTTTTTTCTGTTGTTATTTTTTTAACATTTGTCGAGAATTTATTTAATAATTTTGGCGTTCTTGTTTACCTTTTTTTTCTAGTGTTTCTTCCGCCGTTTTTTTCATGTTTTGTTTAACTTTGGTTTCAAGATGTTTCAATGCAATTTCTTAGTCTGATGTTGTTCTCGTTAATCTTCTGCGTTTATGCGCATGTATAGTTTTATGATTCTTTTCTTCAAATTCGAGATTAGTTCAATGTTAATTTTATCCACGTAAATGTCTTCTAGTTTTTTCATTTGCTAGATAAAAAGAACACCCAAAACAAGGTCATGATTGGATCCTATACTCGCGGATGTCAGAGTGCGAACATCTGGTATTTGGGATGGGTGTACATTTCTATTCAATATTGTGTAGTCTATTATACACGATTGTTCTCGAGAGTTAGACCAAGTTATTTTGTGTTGAAGTTTATGGTTGAAGTAAGTGTTGTTTATTTGCATTTTGTTTTGAGCACAAAATGATACTAGAACATCTCCATTCTCGTTTAGCATAGGTTCATTAAATCTTTGTTTTACACTATCTACGGCGTTATTACCGATGCGTTCGTTTAGGATTTTCTGGTCTCTTGAAATTTTGTCTAATTCTTGTTGATGGTGTTTATAAAACTTTGCAATCACATTTTTATGATTTCCGGAGTAGAGCGCATATACGCTAATAATATGTATCTTTTTCTCACCACAGTTTAGGACTACTATTATAATTCTTTTGTTTATGTAGAATGTGATTTTTATATTTTGTTTGTGTTTGCTATTTTTGTGCATTTTTTGTGTAACTTTTTTCCGCTGTATTTGAGTATATATCCGATATATCTGATATCTTTATTTATTTTGTGTTTCTGTACTTTTAAGAGGATTTTTTTATATCTGCCACTTGTGGATAAAACATTTCAGCATACGCATCTTAGCATGTGATTTTCCCATTTTTTGTTTATTCTTTTGTTGTGTTTTTATCCTAGTTTTGTTCTATATTCGACCATGGTCGTTGTTGTTAAATCAGTTCTGTTCCGAGGCGCCTGGTTGTTTCTGTGAGTTTGAGTTGAGCCTTTACCTAACCTAGCCTAAGAACACTCCTTTTTTATCCGGGCTTGGGACCGGCAAAGCTATTATTAGGTTACTCAGTCCACCCAACGGTAACGCAGGCAAAGTTTCTTTGTTAACTTTATTAAATCTGTTTGTCCAACGTTGCAAAAATTGACGCATCAACTTGCTTCCTCACGGCCTGCGGGACTATTTCTTTGTAGCTGCGTTAATGCTCAACATTTTTAGTGTAATTAAGAGTATATTCTCCTTTGTTGTTCACGATTGTTTGCCAATATTTTAAAAGTATTTTCCTAAAGAAATGTAGATTTAAAAGTAAAGATATATGTGTATGTCTGTTGCTTAACAAAACAAGTTCTACTGATTAAGCTATTTAATGTTGGAAGTAGTTTTTACAACTATGTAATGGTGACTTGCAAAGTAAATTCCTTCAAGGATTTATAATACTAGTGGGGCATAGAAATCTTTGTAGTTGTCGCTGTAGATGGACTTTAGCAACGACCGCATGCGTTTTTTAGTAGATAATATATTAGTTCCTAATTTGTTGGAGTGAAAACTCTTGTTTTTTATTTTGATAGTAGACGGTTCTTAAGCTTAGACCACATGCGTTTCGGCTTAAACACAGAATCTGGTCTATGACTGGTTTTACATCGTAAAAAGTCTTTTTGATGGCGGGACTCCATAAAGCTTTTTGATACTTTGTCCGGTTTGAGTTAAATGTTAAAAAAATGTTGGTTGCTAAACCAGGCAATTTGAGCGACAAGTCGAAGGAAGTTATATTTGTGGCATCTAGCGTGGCCACGAGGATTATTTCATCAATGAGGGTAGAGGCCAGTCATTGGTTTAAAGTTACTGGTTACATATAAATGCTTAGAACTGGTTTGAATCAAAGCACATCAGCTATTGTTCATTATCTCAGGTGAGTAAGTATTTTCCAACGGTATTAATGGGCAGTTTATTCCGTTGTGAGGTGATACGTTTAGCGTATCTGCACTGCAAGCTATTGTGCACCTCTGATTGTTTCGTTTCTTGTCGTTTTGTTTCTATAATAAAATTCTAAAACTTTTGCTGAAGAAAATTTTTTAGCTTTTTATTTGTTAGATTATGTTTGTTAAAAAGGCACTTTGTTGCATATTTTAAGCAAAGCGAAGGTCGTTGAGATTTTTATTTGAGCTGGAAAAGTAAAGTTTCTTGTTAATCCAGTTTTGTGTTTGAAAGTTTTTTTTGGTTTGTGTATTGGTCAAAATTTCTTGTGTATTGGTCAAAATGGTAAAAAAAAACTGTGGTTGATGTTTGCGTTTTTTCAATTTATGCGCATACTATATTTCTATTGCTGCAGTTGATGCCATATTTTGATTGTTTTTATTGAATTGTTACTAAAAGGAGACAAAATTGTTTGTCTTAAACGTGACAAATTTAGACTAAAAAAAAAAATTGTGCCTCAATGCTTTGAAAGTAAGGAATCTGGGCTTAAATATGATAAATACGGCCCTAATTATATAAATTTGCCTAATCATTTATAGAATTTTGTCAAAACTTTATTCATCATCATTATCATCATCCAGCAATTTGTTTCAACTGCAGGACATAGGCTTCTTCTAAATTTTTTTATTTGTTTCTGGTCTGGGGTACATTCATCCAGTTTCCCGCGAAATGCTTCAAGTCGCCCGCCTATCGGGTTGGTGGTCTATCTCTACTTTATTTATCCGCTCGTGGCCGTTATTCAAGAAGTTTTTTTGTCCAGTGGCCGTCTTGGAATCTAGCAAGGTGTCTAGCCCATCTCTACTTTAATCTAGCAACTATGTCCATTATGTCGCAAACACCAGTTTGTTGGCAGATGTGGAGGTTTCGAATCTTGTCGCGTAGCGTGACTCCTAACATTGCCCGTTCTATATTCTTCTGTGTCACTTTTAATTTTAAGGACGAGGCTTTAGTTAGCGGTAATGTTTCTGCGCCTTACGTTAATACTGACAGAACACATTGGTCGAAACTTGCCTTTTTAGACAGAATGGTAATTTTTCTTTGAGAATATGTTTAAGTTTCCCAATGGCTGCCCATTCTAGACCTAATCTACATGTTATTTCGCAAGTCTGGTTGTCTCGTCCAATTCTAATTTTGTGTCCTAAGTATTTGTATGCATCAATTCGTTAAATTTCTGTATTCCGTTCAATTTCTGTATTCCAAAACTTTATTAAAAATTAAAAATCTGATTTATTTTAAATAAAATAAATATGCCTTTTTAATTTATAAATTTTATGAAAAAAAAAAATATAATATAACTTTGGAATTACAAGTAAAGGTTCTGAACTCAGAAATAAAAAGTTTGGCCCCAAAACTTATAGATCCGGCTTTTAATTAGATACTTTTGGCCTAAAAAATAACAAAACCGTTTAGTTTTGGCATCAATGTAATAATTTTAGACTTTAATAAAATAAAAAGTAAGAAATCCAGTTTTTAAAATAATTAATTCGGTTAAAAGTAGAAAATCTAACAGTTATAATATAAATTCAGCATCAAAACTTAAAAATTTGGTTTTAAAAGTGATTATTTTAGCCTTAAAAGTAATAAATCCGTTTGATTAATATTAAAAATCATTCAATCAAAAACAAGGAATCCGGCTATAAAGTAGTAGTTTTGGACTTCAAAACTTTAAAATCCGGATTTAAAAATTAAATATTTGGCCCCAAATTAATAATTTTAATTTATAATCTATTAAAAAGTAAAAAATTTGACTTTCATAGTACGCAATCTAGTCCGAAATTAAAAACTTAGTGATAATTTATGCCCTAAAAATAATAAATCTTGTTGGTTAGACATAAATCCAATCTCATAAACAAGGAATCCGACCTTAAAGTAATATTTTAAGTCTATGATATTTGAAAACGCAAGAAATCCTGCTGTAAAAATAGTTAATTTAGTCAAAAAAATTAAAAATATAACGGTTTAACATAAAATTTAGAAAATGGTTAATTTTGGCCTTTAATGTAATAATTCGAATTTATTAGATATAAATCAAAAACAAATAATCCGGCCATAAAAACAAGAAAATCGGTCATAAAAAATAATTTTAGTGTTTGATATATCAAAAAGTAAAAAAACTGGCTTTAAAAATAATAAATTGGGCCAAAAAGTAGAAAACTTAACGGTTTTAAAGTAACGTTGGTATTAAAACTTAGTAATTCATCTTTAAAACGATAATGTAGGTCTTAAGAGTAATAAATCTGGTTGATTACTTCTAAATCTGGTCTCAAAAACAAGGAATCCGGCTTTAAAGTAGTAGTTTTAATATTTAGTATAATAAAACTTTGCATTTAAATTGAATTTAGCTATAAAAGTAGAAACCAATGTATAAATTATGTATCAACATTTAGAAATCCGGCTTTAAAATGATAAATTTTTGTTGTTAATAGTATTAATCTGGTTGATTAGACATAACTCCGGTATCAGAAACAAAAAAATCGGCTTAAAAGTAATAGTTTCAGCTTTAATATAATAAAGTGTAGCTTAAAAAGTAAAAATCCGACCGCAAAAGTAAGATAAATTAGGTCTTAAAGTATAGATTCTAGTTTTTGAAAACAGAATGAATTGACGTGATCAAAAGTTAGGAATCCGGTATTTAAATTAATAATGCCGGCTTTTTTTTAAATTTTGAAATGAGATTTTACAAGTATTTTACCATTCCTAAGTAAATTTCAATAACTTAAGTCTTTTAGGATTAATGCCAAATCTTAAAAAAAAAACAATTTTGAAGTACAAATTTTGGCCTCATAAAATGTAAATTAAACTGAAAAATCTAATTGTTAAAGCAGACCTTAAAAACCAGACTTTCAAACTTAAAATTAGGAAATCCTATTGTTTTATTCCGATACACTTAGCTGACATAGTAGTTGATATTTCATTTTTATATTTAGTTTTTACTCAGCACTTGTATTCTTAATGAGAAGTGCCTACTTATTTAGCTTAGTTTATATTGGTATATGATATATTATCAGCAATTATTAAGACAAAGAAATTTTATAATACTGCTTATATGAATTAATGAACATATAAGAACTCCAAAACGGGATTTAAATTTTTTAATTCTTGTTTTTATTTAACTATGTCTTATATACTCATAAATTTATTTTAGATTTTGTATGTTTTGCTTGGTTGTTTATTTGTTGCACAAGTTAGTAATAAATGCGTGCATCAAGTAAACTAGCTTAAAGTAGTGTGTAGTGTAGTGTGCATGCTGTCGTTATTTTTGTTGCATGACCATGAAGATCATATGGCCTCTTCTCCAGGTCAGCAACGACAGCCACTGCGTGGAGTCCAGATGGCCGTTACCTAGCCAGTGTCGACCGTTCCAAGAAAGTAATCGTTTGGGGGGATCACTAGCAGCAAGCCATATTCTACGATCAACTTAACCGACGACTAACTGCTCATAAACCTCCTCCTGATAAAAAGAATAATTTCAAATTTGATTTTCACACAATCTTCCCGAAATTTTTTTAATCAAATAAAGATATTAAATAAAGAATATTGCGGCCAATTTTACTATTTTATACAAGAGTCGTAGCTTTTGTAAGGATTGAATTTGTAACTATATGATGGTTTAAGCTTAATTAAGAATTAAATAGATTTAAGGGCGATTACGAGTTTTCCATCATGTGCCTTTTTAATACTTTTTACTCAGCATATGTTTAAAGCGGGTTTTTTCAGATTTATTAGTTTACATTATTGTAGTCTGCTTATATTTTTACAAATCACATCACAGGAATTTAATTTTATGTTATGTGTAGATAATGTTGTACTGCGTTAATGATTTATTCTATAGGATACATTGTAACTTTATAAAAAAATATGTATGTATATTAAAGAATATTTGTTTTCGATAATAAAATAAAAGGAATTTTCAGTATATTTTGTCTTGGAATGTTTTGTTTATAGCAAACGTAAATGATACCTAACAGGATGTTACTCCGAAATTTACAAATATAAGGTAAGAATATGGATAGTCTTTAGTTTGTATTGTTTGTATGTGTAAATATTTAAACGACGTAATAGATTTTTTTGAAGGAATTTTTTTAATTTGATTGAAGTTGTTGTTAATTAACTTAATTATGGTAGTTTTATACAAAGCTTAATTTTTTTAAAGCGATAATAAGTTTCATATAGCATCACTTGTGATGGTCTGCTAACCATAATGGTGAATGCGCCGGGCATTTTTTTTTTTATATACAAAATATATTATAAATTTTTTATTTATTGATGAATTACTTAAATTTATTGATAAGATTAAATCTATTTAATTTAATAAACTAAAAACGTAATTAGCCTTTTTATTCAAAACAAATTGCCATTAAAGTGAAGTCTCAACAAAAACTAACATAAAACCAAGATCGTAAATGAACATATCAACATTCTTTTTCCCTCTTTCGACATATTTTTTCCTATAATGAATGAATCTACATAAAATAGCTTCTGCACCAAGAACGCTTTTTGTTTTGCTAATGTTTCTTTAATGTGATTTTACTTTCGTTTATTTTTTTTTTCTACAACGCGAATCGGGGAAAGATTCATGGGACAGCTTGTAACTTTTGTTATATGGGAGAGCGAGAGGGCCAGGACCAATCTGATCGCGTGCCGGGAGACCATTAATCCGAGATCCTAAAAACTGAGTTTGTACAGCTTATTTTATCATCCGGCTGACACCCCTTTACTTTATTTCTATGCAGATATAGAGCCAAGCCTGTACATGCATTTAGATAATAAATTTTGTAATTAATTAACTTAAATGCCTATTGATGGCATTGTGTTGTTTATATCCACATTAGTTTGATAATAAGCTCTTAAGGAATACATACAAATAGAATTTAATATTAATGGACTTGATTAATATTAAGTGCAAACTAGTTTGTAGTTAATAACTTCATAACAAAGATGTCATAAAAAGCAAATGAATCATAAATTATATTTTTATTAAGCATTTAGCTTGCATATATTATTAGTTAAAATAAATCCATAACAATTGAAAACCCGCAATAGTAATCTATTCAAATTTAAACAATTGCTAGTAAAAATATTAAATAAATATTATTAATAAAGCTTTGGATAGATTTAGATTTAAGAAAATTTTTGTCGATTTTTTAGGATAATGATATTGGCATGTAGCACCAATATTTTTAATATTTTCAGTTTTTGAAAACATAATTTGTTTTGGACGGTTTATAACAGTTTTTATTATTTCTGATCGTTTAAAAGTACTTAAATTTAATTATCAAGTTGTGATTATTTTTTGTGCAATATTTATGTTTTTGCGACGCTGAGAGTACTCGGATTAGACGTATAAATTACTTTTATAAGTTAATCATATACTTTAGTGCTGTTTTTGTAGACCAAAAGTTTGCGCAAAATGGAATGTGTAATTCAAACATTGAAATTAAGTTAGTAAAACATGACCGCATGCACAAAGCTATGCCTGCGTGTTTTGTGAACCAAAATTTTTGCGTATAAGAGGCAATTTACAAACAAATAACAAAAAAATTAATATCTATAGCATGTTTTGAGTGTACTTTTAAACTATTTCTAAATTGGTAGTTTTTTTACATTTTTTTGGTAATATTGTCATAACACAATTTAAACGTATATTAAAAAAAAAGTGGCTCATAAAGTTTTATGGAATGTGTACAGAAAACAATGAATTAATCAACAAATGTTCTGAATTGCATTTAAAAAACAAAGTTATGACAAAATATAGGTGAAAATCGTACAGAAACCCCATATTTATGCAAGAAATTTATCAAAAATTGCGTAAAAATTTTAAATTATTTTTATAATTATTACAGAAAGTTAATTGCTCAGAGAAACTAAATTCTGACAAAAACATTATCAAAAATCGTTCAGAAAACTAGTAATGTATTTTCAATAATTAATTTGTAATATTATAATCATAAAATTCGGAGCGGAGCAATATTATTAAATAAAAACAAATAAATTTAAATAAAACATGGAGAAAACTAATAGTAGGAGCAGATTTCAACGCTAGGACCGGACTAAAAATAAAAAGAATAAAAAACGGACAAAAAAACAAAAAAGTTAAAAGTTAAACTAGAAAATAAAGAAGGAAAAAAACTTATCAAAAAGAATGGAGGGACTTACTAAACGGAAATATGGAATAAGGTGAAGATACATAGATTGAAGCAAAAGGACGATGGGTAATTGACTACGTAATGGTAAATGAAGAAGCGTGACAAGAAAGACACAAATTTAAGGTTGGAAAAAGAGCAGAGTCGGACCATAAGCCACTAGAAGTGTATGTAAATGGAAACATAAGAAAATAATTAAAACAAAAGAAGATAGAGTAACAAAAATAGTATGGACAAGAGAGCACAGAAAATTTATATAAAAGACATTTTGAAGAGAAAGGCTTAGAAGAAAAAATAAAATTTGAAAACATAATTGCAGACGGAACAGTAAAGAAAACGTTTGTACAAACAGAAAAAACAACAACAAAAAAAAGAAGTTAGAAAAGTACTCCGAAACTGGAAAAATGACCAATCGACTAAACAACATTATTAAAGTGCTCAAATGATATACAAGGAAAAATGAAA
Source organism: Tachinus rufipes (assembly GCA_963932245.1). Classification (NCBI taxonomy): domain Eukaryota; kingdom Metazoa; phylum Arthropoda; class Insecta; order Coleoptera; family Staphylinidae; genus Tachinus; species Tachinus rufipes. The sequence goes on along the minus strand of OZ010746.1, from coordinate 18,248,846 downwards.
AAAGAAGTTGAAGCAATGTATAACAAATAGAAATAGAGATAGAGATAAAGATAAAGACAAAAGATTTACTTTTGGACAAAGAAGCTTGGTAATACATAAATAAAGAAAAAAAAAGTAACAAAAAAAAACAAAAGAAAAACAATGGAAGACTAGAACATACAATTATTAAAACTTTGAAGGATTGAAAAGAATAATAGAGAACCAAAAAAACAAATAAAAATACTAATCATACAAAAAACGCTATGTGTGGATGGAATACAAAATTAAAGACGGATGTATGGTACAGAAGATCTGAATGAAAGATTTAGTGAGATAATACATAAAGTATGAAAGAAAAAAATGTTTTCTAGTCAGTGAAGAGTAGGTTTTGTAAGTCCAATACACCAAAAACGGAAATTAAGAGCTTGCAGAAAATTATAAAGGTATAAACTTAAGTGAAGAACTAGATATGAATGCGATATTGCCAGACGGAGAGGTGAAGTTTAGAAAAAGAAGAGGTATACATACTGCACCATATAGTAAAAAACGAAATAGCAGAAAAGAGAAAAATATGTATACGTTATTCTTGGACCTATAAGCAGCATTTGACGGTTTGAATAGAAATTTTGGATGTATTAAAAAAAAAGAAGAATAAGTGAGAATATTGTAAAAAGAATAGAAGAAGTATACGTAGAAACAGTTGGCAGGTTCTTTGTGAATGGTAAAATAAGTGATAGGTTTTAAACTACGAAAAGTTTGAGACAGCGATGCTTGGTCAGCTTTAGTTTGTATGCAGCATACATTGCAAATGTAGATGCTATGTAAGACGCAGAAGGGTAAGGTGGTGGTGGGCAGTGAACAAATGTGTTTGTTGGCTTACTGCATAACAATTTAATAAAGTTAACAAAATTTAGATGATTAGATGACTGGAAAAATATTTTTAGAAAAATAGAAATAAAATAAAATAAAAATGATGACATTCAGAAATAAGGGAGAAAAACGTATAGTAGAAAGCTGAAAATGGCATATAAAAGAAATTGAAAAAGTATAAATAGTCTTTGTACCTAGAACATGTTTTTTGTACAATAGCATCCTGAAAATGAACAGAATAAATAGAATGATGTTTGATAGTTTAGTAAAATGTATGTATGTTATTCTACGAAGCGCTAAGAAAATCAATATAAAGTGGAAGGAAATTATGATAAGAAATAGAGATATACAAGTGCAAGAACGAAAATCGCGGGTAAATGAATTTAGGTACAAAGCAAACTATGTACTTATCATAGCTAATGCAATACCAAAGTACCTAGAAAGTGTAAATTATGAAAAGAAGAAAAAAACATGATTGCAAAAGTCAAATGTGAAAATAAAGAGAAAATGTGCAAATTTTTGATGGACGAAAGAAAAAAAATGTCTGTCTGTCTGTGGAAAAGCTAGGGAAAACATAGAACACATGCTGAAAGAATGCAATGAGATGAGAGAAGAGTATATATATAAACGTTTATTTCTTGCCTTTCGGCCTTGAAAATTCTACAACTTAACATAACATTTACCATATAAACTTAATTCATTTCTAATATAACATATAATCTTAATTACCCTAATTCCTGTTTTCAATTAATTATTTATTACTTTTGTTTCAATTTGTTTTCTTCTTTTTGTTACCGCCATCATCCTTATTATTCCTCTTCCGTCTTCTTTCGGTACTTCATTTCTCTCATTTCATTGCATTTTAACATGTGTTCTATGTTTTCTCTCGCTTCTCCACACATTCTACACATTTTCTTTTTTTCATCCATCCAAAATTTGCACACTTTCTCCTCATTTCCGCATCTGAATCTTGCAATCATTCTTTTTTTTATTTTTTCTTACTTTATACTTTCTAGGTACTTTGGTAGTGCATCAGTTATAATATGTACATAATTTGAATTGTACCTAGATTCATTTATCATTGTTCTACGCTCTTGCACTTGTATATCTGCTATCTCTTATCATAATTTCATTCCACATACTTCTATTTATTCTCAATCTATCTACTTCCTCACTAGCATATCCATTCTTGTTAAAATATTTTTCTCTGCAAACTCCCATTTTTCCACATTTTCCTTTCATTTTCTCCTTCAGGCATTCTTGTAATATTTTACATTCATTCCTTTCTCTCACTCTTCCTTCATACCTTATTGCACGCTTTCCTGCTTCTACTCTTAATTTGTCTATTTTAACTTCTATTAAATGTACGCTGGGGTTTCTTTGTTTACTCCTAATACCCATCTCCAGTATTTTGTTTGAATTGCCTCTAATTTCTCCTGCTCTTTCCACCCCCATATTTCCGCTCCGTACAATAACATACTTTTTACTAAACTTTCAAACATCATTACTTTTATTCTCATACATTCAAATTTTCTTTCACCAATTCCCCATACTTGTCCTACCGCCTTATTAGCCTTTCTTGTCATATTATTTATGTGTTCATTTTCGTTGTTGTTTGTACAAAAAACATATTCTAGATATTTACATGATTTTACTTCTTCAATTTCTGTGCCATCCCATTTCTAGTTTTCTACTCTGCGTCTTCCTCCCCCCTTTTTAATAATCATCATTTTTGTTTTATTTACATTTACTTCCAAATCTTTTTTTCTAAAATATTTATTCATACATCTAATCATTTCATTCATTTCATTTGCTTGTTTTGCAACAATCACCATGTCGTCTGCATAAGCCAGCGACCACAGTTTCTCTCTGCCTACCACCACCCCACCTGTCTGCGCCTTACATAGCATTTCTTTTACATGTATGCCGCAAACAAACTAGGGCTGAGTGGGCATCCCTGTCTCACACCTTTCGTAGTCCAAAATTTATCACTCATTTTGCCATTCATACATACCCTGCTAACTGTTTCCTCGTATACTTCTTCCATTCTTTTTACTAGATGCTCATTTATTCCTCTTTTTCTTATATACATCCACAATTTCTCTCTACTCACACTGTCAAATGCCACTTTTAGGTCCAAGAATAATGCATACACCTTTCCTCCCTTTTCTGCTATTTCCTTTTCTACTATATGGTGTAGTATGTATACATTATTCATGGTTCCTCTTCCTTTTCTAAACCCTGCCTGTCCATCTGGCAATATCCTATTCATCTCTAGTTTTTCACTCAGTTTTTCTTTTAGTACCATGGCGTAGATCTTGTATGCCGTACTTAGTAACGTTATACCTCTATAATTTTCTGCAAGCTCTTTATTTCCTTTTTTGTGTATCGGACATACAAGACCTACTCTCCACTGACTAGGAAACCCTTTTCCCTTCCATACTTCATTTATTATCTCACTCAGTCTCTCAATCAAATCTTCCGTACCATACATCCATGCTTCATTTTGTATTCCATCTACACCTGGCGCTTTTTGTTTTTTTTAGTCTTTTTATTTGCTTCCATATCATTTCTTTCGATATATCATCTACATCTTGATTCATTTGTTGTGTTGTCCTTGGTTGTCTATCAGTTTTTTTGTTCGATCCTTCATACAATTTTAAAAAGTGCATCCTCCAGTTTTCCATTGAATTTTGTTTGTTTTCTCTTCTTTTTCGATTCCTTTTTTTGTTTATGTATTTCCATGCTTCTTCTTCAGTACGTATTTCTTTTATCTCTAATTTCTCTTTTTTCTTATACATTGCCTTAACTTCTTTGCATTTTTCCTTGTATTCCTTTTGCGCCTTCTGATATTGTTGTTTAGTTTAGTTGATGAGTAAATGAGAGGAAATAAAATACTGAAAAAAGATGAAAGAGGAATGAAATGGTATATGGCGGTAAAAATAAGAAGAAAGTAAATTGAAACAAAACTGATAAAAAAATAATTCAAAACAGGGTTTAGGTTACAAAAAAATTACAAAAAATTATTCACATCAATAAATGTATTAAAAGATTTGCTTAAATAAAATTTTAAAACAGATCATATAAATCTATTCGGTAAATTTTCAACAATTGCACAGAAAACAAATTTAAACATTGCATTGTTTAATTTTTAAAAAATGGCGCATTTCTATAAAATTCATCAAAATTAATCTAAAATTGTTCAGAAAATCTCATTTGTTGAAAATAAATCAAGAAATTTATTAAAATCATTAATCAAAAATTATGCAATAAAGCTAAAAAAAAAACTATTTATGATTTAAATTTACGTCCTTCAATATATTATAGTAATATTATTTATGTTTGTTTTTTAAATATATATGTTAACAATAGCTATACATAAATAATATTACTAAAAAACTATTTGTTCAAAAAAAAAATCAAAATTTGGACATATAACACATTTTTATAAAAAAAATTTACATCATGAATTTATTAAAAATTACCCATAAATCTCTTTACTGCTAAACTAAAATTGCTCAGAAAAACTTGTTTGTTGCAAAAAGTCTCAAATATTGCACAAAACACACATTTGTTTTAATTAAAAAAACTTACATAATACAATTTATCAAAAACTAACCAACAAAATTATTACATAAAGTTAATTTGAAATTGCTCAGAATATCTGAATATTTACCTATTTACAATACAAAAATCATTAAAAAACACGCAAAAAATTATTTTGTGTGTAAAATATTGCTTTGAAAACTCATTTGTTGCAAAAAAATCTCAAAACATTTTGATAAATTTATTAAAACTGTGCAAAAAGATTTTTTTACATAAGTTAAAATAGCACAAAAAACCAAGTTCAGATCAAAAATCTAAAACTAACTTGGTTTTTGTTATTTAGAGAATTTGCGCGTTCTACTAATTATAAATTTCTCAACCCAACATGTTAGAATTTGTAGGTTTGCAATTTCAAGTGAGTCGTATTGAATGTTTTTTTTTTTAATATTTATATTTTTTAATACATTTTTAAAATTGATTATTTTACACATATATTATGTTATTAACATTGTGTTTTGAAGTAGAAGTAAATTTTTATACTTATCCATAAATTCAAAAAAAAAGAACGTACAAAAACATATTTTCGTAAGAAATGTTTTGCAATAAAAATTATTTCATAAAATGCATCGAAACCCCGAATATGACTAAATAATAACTTGCTCTTTATCCACCAGGGTGATTCGGAAGTCACCTAATAAGCCGTTGGTCCCATCAACCCCCTTCAAACAAATCGTAAGACTTCTGGGGCGATGTAAAATAGCTTTAAAACGCGAAATAATAATAATAAAATTAATTATTTCTAGCAAAAAAAACTAAAAGAAATTGCACAGAAATATATTTTTGTAATCTTTTTACATCAAATCAATTTACGCCATAAACTAATTCAAAAACTAAGAAAAAAAATTATTAATTTCATAATGCTAAGAAAAAACAAAAATCTACTTATATTATGAAATTCAATAGAAGTTTGTCAGAAAACCTTACTAATTATATAAAGCAAATTTAAAATTTCTCAGAAAAACTTATTTCTTGCAAGAATCATTATATTCATCAAATCTTACGTAAAAAACTAATTACATAATATTAATGTTATTCTCTCAGAAAATACCATCGGTTTCTAAGAAAAACTCAACCACCAAAATTATAATTTTTATCATAAATTAAAAATTTATTTATTACATATTCATTATTTTTAATTAATATTGTTTCATATAATGTCATACGTTATTTTTATTAATTAATATATTATCACAACTAGTTTTGTTATCTTTGTAACATTTTCAAGTATAATATATTTTAAATTAAATATTTGATTAATGTTATAAACAGTTGTTAATCTAAAATCACTTAGAAAGCCTCATTTACTAAAAATAAATAAAAAAATGCACAAAAAACAAATTTTTGAAAGATATTCTTACAAAAAGCTTTGTCAAAATTTTTCCAAAAACTTGTTAAATAAGGTTATTCTAAAATTGCTCAGAAAAACCCAATTATTGTAAAAAAATCAAAAATTGAATAAAAAACATTTTTTTAAATTACGCAGAAAATTTACTTATTACAATATGTTAAACTAAAGCTGCTGAAAAATACATATGTTGCAAAAAAAGTCTCAACAATTGCACAAAAACACATTTATGAAAATCTTTAAAAAAATCTTGTAACATCATGAAATGTATCTAAAATTATCCAGAAAACTAGCTTATTACACAAAATTATTTTTTAGTTTATTTTGTGTGAAATAGTTTTAAAAAATGCAAAAAAAACTTACGTAATGTCAAACTAAAATCGCTCAAAAAACCTATTCGTTGAAAATAAAAACTCAAAAATTACATAAATAACTCATTTTTGTAAGATTTTTTAACAGAAAAGTTAATAACGTTATAAAATTCATCTAAACGTTTGCAAAAAATTACTTTTTACATAAAGTTAATCTAAATTTGCTTAGAAAACAATTTTTGTAAAAAAAAACAAAGATTAAAAAACTTTTTTTTTACAAGTAAAAACTATTGATAATATAAAATTGATTAAAAATTACTATAAATTGCACAAAAAACTTTTATTGTAAAGAGTTTATACAGTCATTTTTTTAATAAAAAAAAATTGTAAATCAATAACAAAACAAAAAATTTACATTGGTATTTAGTTGGAAGTCCTTTATATAAAATACATTAAAAATTTTACATTATAAAATTTATTAAAAATTACGCAAAAAATTTTTACATAAAAATAATCTAAAACCGCTACAAAAATTTATTAGTTATAAAAATAGCACAAAAATAATTGTAAGAATTTTTTCAAAAAACTAGTAGTATTATGACATACAATTATAGGACTTTAAGCTAATATAGAATTGTTCTAAAAACGTTATTTGCATTTTAATATGCAGATTTTTTGCAATGTTTAAAAAAATGTCACAAACAAACTGAGCTATTTTTGATTAGTTTTATTTAAAAACTATTGATGAAATTATAATGATTTATTTTTGCATAACTGTTGATGAATTTTATGATGTAAATAGTTTTTTTTAATTCATTTTTCTGACAAAAATGATTTTTTTTAAATTTTGTTTTGGGCAATATCAGATTAATTTTATGTTTTGATAAATTCTATAATGTTTATAGTTTTTTGTATTCTTTTTTTTGAAAAAAGAATTTGTTATTTATGATTTTTATACAAGCTTATATAATTAATTTGAAAAATAAATGAGTTTTTTGAGTAGTTTTAATTTTTTCCTGCGATTTTGGATTAACTGTAATAAATTTATGATGTAAAGAGTTTTTTGAAACAAATTCTTACAAAAATAAGTATTTTGTGCAATTTTTAGATTTTTCTATGAAAAATAAGTAGTACAACTGGGTTTTTTGGACATTTTTAGAAATAATATAATATAATAAGTAAATTTATAAATAATTTTTGACAAATTATTGTTATTTTGTAAAAAAAAAATAAACAAAAATGTGTTATTTGTGCAATTTTTGAGTTTTTTTACAAGAAATAAACATTTTCTGAACAACTTTAGATTAACTTTATGTAAATAGTATTGTTTTGCATAAGTTTTGATAAATTTTATTAAGTAATTAGATTTTTTGTAAAAAAACCTTACAAAATGAGTTATTTGTGTAATTTTTGAGATTTTATTTGCAACAAACTGGTTTTTTGAGCAATTTTAGTATAACATTTTGTATTGCGTAAGTTTTTTTGCGCAATTTTTAATGATGTAAACATATTTTGTAAGCATTTCTTACAAAAATGAGTTTTTCATGCAATTTTTATAATTGTTTTACTCCAAATAAGTTTTTCTAAGCGATTTAAAATTACGTTAATAATTTGTTTTAAATTTTTTTACAAAAATGTGATTTTTGGCTATTGCAGAGTTTTTTTTGGATTTTTGAGCAATTTTATTTTAACATTATGTAATAAGTATTTGTTTTTTATGAACTTTTTAATTTTTTTGTAACAATTTTCGTTTTGTAAATAATTTTAAATTACCATTATGTAATTAGTAGGTTTTTTGGGTAATTATTGATAAATTTCACAGAAAAAACATTTTTTTAGATTTTTTTTAAGGTAATTTTATTTAAAAAAAATTAAGATAAACTAAGTGTTACGCTTAATAATTAATGATATAAATAACAATATTCAAGGAACGGCTAATAGCGTCAAATTATTTTACCGCACCGCTTCTTACTAATGTAATGTGCTTTGCATACAACCATAAGGCCTAACTGGCCAGTGTAAACTTGACAAACTTTTGACGTTATTGTGCAATCTTAAGGGCTCAAATCTCAGTGCACAAGCATACCCTCAACAACTATTACTTTTACAACCTAATACAATGTACTTTGTTTTACACACATTTAAGGCCCTCTTTAACCTATGTGTGAATAACCTTAAACAGTTGTAAAGTACCTCAATGACCTCTTGTTAATGTACTTTTTCACACAAAAGACCCATTTGATCTATGTTTGAATAACCGCCAGGTTCTCAGACACTACTATATTTACATTATAAAAATTTTACAACTAATTTGTCATAAAACTTATCAATTACGCAAATAACTTAGTTTTCACATAAAGTAAAAACAATTATTGCAAAAAATTAACTATTACACACAAAAAAAATCATATTATTCATAAAAAAACTGCACATAACATTTATTTTATAATGTTAATTTTAAATTGATCAGAAAAACCTTTTTGTTGCAAAAAAAATGCTGAATTAACACATTTTCGAAAGAATTGTTTACACAAAAAATATTTTGCATTATAAAACCGCACCAAAAAACCCATTTGCTGCAACAAATTAATTAAAAATTACACAAAAAACACATTATTTAAGAATTTGTTAAAAATATTATTCACATGATGAAAATTAACTTGTTATAATATGTTAAACCAAAATTGTTCAAATAACTTTGTTTGCAAAAAACTTTTAATAATTGGCCAAAAAACACTTTTTTGTGAGATAGTTTACGTATAAATTTTTTTTTAATTAGAAAATAAAAAAAATATATACAGAAATTTACTTAACATTCATCTAAAATTGCACAGAAAACACATTTTTGTAAAAAAGAATAATTAAAAATTTATTTCATCATAAAATTCATCAAATATCACCCAGAAAATTTACTAGTTTTATAATTTTAATCTAAAATCGCTTAGAAAAAAACAATTGTGGCAAAAAAAATTGTATTGATTATTTCATACATGTGTTATGTCATCATTAAAACTGTATTTTGATGTAGATGTAAACGGTTAAATGTTAATAAAAACAACAACAACAAAAAAATTGTAATACATTTTTAGAAAAAATTTACCTCATAAACTTTATCAAAAGTTAAGCAGGAAATTTACTAATTACATAAAGTAATGATTAGATCATTAAATCTATTAGCATTTACGCAAAATACTATATTACTATTTACATATTGTTAAATCGTTTAGAAAATTGTACAAAAACACATTCTTGTAAAAAAACAAATCAATTTTCATCATAAAATTCATAAAAAATACGGAACGCAAAATTTTAAATTGTATGGTAAAAAAACTTAATAAATCTATTTACAATATAAAATTTTTTTAAAACTTACTACACTACACCGGAGAGTGGCTCAGTTGGGTGAAATAACGTTGCTTATTGTTTGATCAGAGATATCAGCAATTTGAAACTAAAACTTTTAAATTGTTTTTTAAGCTTTTTAATGCTTTCAATTACAAACATTTTTTTTATCATATCTCAAAAATAACAATAATAAAAGTTTTTGCAATAAATTTTGTTTGTTCATCATAGAAAAATTAATCTATTTTCAATTGTTTATTTATACCTCATTCATAAAAAATGTTGAAAATAATAAATTGTTAATATAAAATTATAATTTGACAATTGTTATAATTAAATAAAAATGTTTTGCTATTTACAATTTAAACTGTGATCTAAAAATAAATAATTAAATAATAAATATGTAAGTATACATTATACTTTGTGTGTGCTAACGTTGAAGCTCAACACTTCTGCCAGTGCGCTATATTTCAAGTAAATAATATATTCGATGATTTGTAAGGACGATATGAATTTGTACCCCACAGATAATTTCATTTAAAATTCGAGGAGAGGGCGTGTTTCAAGCGTAAGTGCTTTATTTAAATATTTCGTGAGCGATTTTCGCATGTAAAACATGCTTTGGACCTTCCTGCATAATTTAGTGGTGCGGTGTTGCGTTCATATTCGCATAAGGGTAGTAGTAGAGATGGGCAGGTGGATGGAAGGTTGTTTCAAAATTTATGCCGAGATGGAAAAGGCTCGTTAGTTTTAAATTGATATTCAGCGTCTATCGTCGGTATATCTCAGAAGATCGTACGTTAGCTAAATGCATTACATATAAAATGCAGCGGGAGGTAAAAGTAAATAAAAGCCTAAAAGCCGCCCTAAGTGGTTTGAGTGTGGGTAGCAGGTGGCGCTAGTGTGTATATTCCCGGTTGCAGATGGTACCAAACCTTTAATTGACTATTTGACCGGGACCCCCTCTTCGTTTATACACGATGAAGTTCTGCACGCAACATGCTATCGTTCTATGCCATTGCCACACAACCCCGTTTTCCATTAATTGAGATATCCCCTAATCCAGGACTGCTCTTTTCTGATAGCAATTACATTAAGAGACCCATTATCCTAATTTCATACAAACTTTTATCAGAAAATCACCGATATCCATCCTTCGGATAACGCACCCTTAATTTACTATATTAAAAAAACATTATTAATTGCATACTTCAAAATGTTATAGTATTAAAAACTACTCAATCTTACTTTGTTAATTAACTTTGTGTTTTCGCATTTATGTGCGTTAAGAAAATCTAAATCGTAAATTAATTTTCTTCGTGGAGTTGTAAAATACAAAGGGTTAAAATCATAAAGAGGGTGCTCTCCTGTATTGTTTTCTGCTACGTAAAGTTCCGAAGTAAAATCAAGAATGATGAAGCAAACACAAAGAGACGGCCTAGGGTGGCGGGGTAAGGTGGGACGGTAACGAAAAACAAAGCGGGCCGCGGCGGTGGTGGAGGCTTTCGATGGGATTTTTTCCTCTTAAATAGGATGGAAATTTGCACACTGCGGTTGATTATTAAAGCGCGGATTATTAGACAACAAAAATGGTTAAAAGGGGATAAACAATGGGATTATCAGTGAGGACCACAATAACGTGTAATACAAATACAATAGATCAACTTTATTAAATAACAATTTATTATATTTTTTTTGTTTTGTCGGATAACAAAAAAACAGGCTACACTGAATTTTTATTGTTAAGTTATCAAAGATTCATGTAATAATAATGTTACAATTTTATATCCAGTTTTATATTAAAAAAAAAAGTGTAATTTTGATTTCCTCCACATTTGTATTATCTTTTTTTTTATGAAAAAAAATAAAATCGTAAGTGACAGAAATAAAAAAACCTACAAAAGAGACTTTTTATATGTATCTATCAAAAATAAGTTTTAATTTATTTTTGTTGCTTTTATAATGAGACTGAGAAGGTTACGCTGATAATATTTAATTTGTTCTGATATCAAGCTGTAAGAACGAGTTCAAAAATATCATATTTAGCTTATTCAAGCGTTTTCTTAAGTTGTACTGATGTATTTACTTGCTAATAACTAATATTTTCCTAAATTTTAATTAACCATGTTGCGATAGTTGATTAATCAACTAAAAAGTTAGTAGACATACAGATTTCATCAATAGTGAGAATACCGGTGTCGGTGGTTTGCCGCAAGAGCAACTACTTTCCCTTACCGTACATAGAAAAAAGATTATTTTGTCATATAAACAATAAAAATAAACATTTCATTGAACACCAAGCAAATTTTATGCTAAAAATGAATTTTTTGGGCGATTCAAATAAAAGTTCATTCTGTGCAATATATTTTTTAAATTTATATACATAATTATCAGGTTGGTGTAATTTTGAGATTTTTTAACAAATTTGATTCAATAAATGAGTTTTTTAAAGGTTACGTGTAAACGTGATTATACAACAAATATTATTAAAGAAAGTTTTTGGTACGTAATTTTCAACCAATTTTATGCTAAAAATTAATTTTCTATGCAATTTGTTTGTTATAAATGTTTTTTTTTGTTATATATATAAAATATATGTGGCAAAATTTGTGTACATCATCTATAAGTTTTTTACAGAATTTTTCTGATAATACATTTTTTTCTTTTTTTCTTATTTTTCTATAATACAAGTTATTTTTAAAAATGAAATAATCTTTTCTATCTTTTAAATTTTTGTTTTCTTTTTGGTCGTTTATTATATCTTCTATTTTAATTAAGTTCACGATTTTTAATTCATCTTCTATATCTTCATGAGACTCTAATACTGGGTTTCTGCTTCAAGAGTCCGCTTCTAGGTTATCTTTACCTGGAAGGTATATTATTTCGAAATCATATTGTGACAAATAATAAGTGAGATCACCTAATTCCTCGTCTGTTCTTGCTTTAACATTCATTTTCTCTAGTGGCTTGTGATCTGAAAATATTTTAAATGATCTGTCTATAAGCCAGTGTTGCCAGTATTTTACGGACTCTTTAATTGCTAAACATTCTAAATAGATAGCTTTTTTCTATTTTGTGATTCATTTAGTTTTCTTGAGAAATACGCTACTGGTTTTTCAATTTTTTCTTTTAGTTGTGGTTGTTTCAACACAGCTCCTACACCATGTAAACTTGCATCTGTATATATATGTATTGGTAGGTCTGGGTCAAAGATAGCTAATATTGGTTGACTGCAAAGGAAATTTTTCATATATTCAAAAGCTTTCTGACAATCTTTAGACCAAATGAATTTTTGCTCTTTTCTTAGTAAATTGTGTAAAGGTTCTAATATTAGGGAAATTTTTGGTACATATTCATTATAAAAATTAATTTTTCCTAAAAATCAAATTTTTTCTGATTTTTTGGTACTGGGAAGTTTTTTATTGAAACTAAATTATCTTTTATTGGTGATACCGAGTTGTGTTTTATAATATGGCCCAAATATTGTACAGAATCTAATGCGAATGTACATTTAGCAAGTTTTAATCTGAATCCTTTTTTCATTATTGTTTCTAGTAGTTGTGATAGGTGATTTATCTGTTCATCAAATATTTTGAAAAAATTAATATGTCGTCAATGTAATTTACTGTGAATTCTGATAATTTATGTTTTCTAATTATATTACTTAATATTCTTTGCAAGATAGCAGGTGCCGTCTTTAGTCCAAATGGTAAACAGGTTCATTGAAAATGCCCTTTTGGGGTTACAAATCCCGTTTTTTTTTGTGATTCTTAATGGGATAGACCAAAATGCTGAGTTTATATCTAGTTTTGAAAAATATTTGCAATTTCTTGTTTTTATTACTTCTTCAATTAGTGGGAATGGGTTGTGATTAAGGCACTATTATTTTATTTAAGTCTCTAAAATCTATGCATAATCTTGATCTTTTGTTTTCTATAATTTTATACGCTAATGTAACTGGAGCAGCAAAAGGACTGTATGATTCTTCTATTATATTTCTTTTGAGTAACTCTGAAATTTGTTCCTCTTTTTCTATCGTATTTGTCTATCGTATTTGTCTTTTGCAAATATGTTTTTGTATTTTTCTATGAGATTGTTTATTATATCTTCTTTATCTTGAGTGGTTTGTTAAGATTTCAAAATTACTTAAGTCTACGTGTTCATTAAAGTTTATTTGATATTCTTGTTTTCGTATGGTATCAGATTTTTATTGTTCTATCTTAAGTTTTTCATTTTGAATTAACTTGAATCTTTTTATACAATTTAATCTTATTAGAAAATCATATTCAAAATTTATATTGTCAATAATAAACGCATTTATGTATTCTTCTATATTCAATATTTTTGCTTTTATTTTTATCCATCCTTCTGTTTTATTTACACCATTAATTGTTCTTAGGTTAACTTTTGGATGTTTATTAGTTTTTTTATTTACATATATGTTTTAGTTTTGAATTGATAAGTGAAACATTTGAGCCTGAGTCATAAATACAGGGAGTTTATAAATGAATGGGATTATGTAATCACTTTAAATATGCCGCCTTTTTAAAATCGTCCACTATACTACGTATGTTTTCATATGTTTGCTTGACAGCTGTCAAAGTTGATCTGTCAAAACAAATAGTTTGGTGAACAATTTAAAAAAAGCGGCACAATTACAGTGATTACATAATCCCATTCATTTATAAACTCCCTGTAGCTGTAACGTCTAAAGTGTCGTTTAATGTTATCCTAAGTTTAATCAATGGTGGAGTAATTAGTTTTTTGGATCCTCGTCATTTAGGTCTACTCTTAATGCTGAGTTATTGACATATCTTAACTTATCGTCTTTATCTTTAAACCAGCATTCAGTTTCAGGATGGAAGCGTGAACCTTTACCTTTTTGTTTACAAATTTTGCATCGTGTTTTCTCTGTTTTTTCGTTGTTTTTATAATTTTTAATATATTTTTTTGTTTCAAAATTTTTTGTGCATTAGATGTTCTAATTTACTTATTTTGTTGTGTAAGTCTTCAGTTTTTCCCAATTTTTCTCTAATAATTCTATCAGCTACGAAAATTGGTAAGCCAATTGCAATTAAATCTATTAATGTACCCTCATCAATAGATTTTCTCACTTCTAGTAAGAGTTTTTTTTTTATTGCGTATTCTAATGTAGAACCTGTCTGATATCTAAATTGCAGTGCATATCTTATTGGCGACCAAACATTATTTGCAAATGTATCAACAAAAATTTTTGAAATCGTAATCAGGGCCCCAAATTACCCCAAAAAACAGAAAACTACAAACTTTCATCCACATTTGTGGATTTTGCTCTGACAAACACGAGCATGCGTACGTACTAAGCGATACAATCGATCGCCGAAGGAAAACCCTTTGACCTACAGACTTCCGGTTTGCAAAAACATTTGCCGGGGTCTGTTGGCTTACCACAGGAGCAATTGCGTTCTCTTCGGCTGGTTAAAACTATATTTGTTTCACACGTTTCCGTAATAAAAATACACCAAAAAGCCGCTATGAATTAGAAGGTGAACGGTTAAGAATATCAAAACGGCGACTTCGGAATCGTAATCAGGAGTCCAAATGACTCTAGTAACCAAAAAATTACCAACATTGGTCCACGTTTGCAAGTTTTAGTGTGGCGACGTGAGCTTAGGTTAGGTTAGGTTAGGTTAGGTTAAAACCGAAACTTCCGTCGATCGCTGAAGGAAAACTCTTCAACTTACAGACTTCCGGTTTGGAGGGGATTCAGATGGATCTGTTGGCTACCCTCAGGAGCAATTGCGTCCCTCCCCTTCACCGTTTAGTGCCTCTTTTGCCTTTTGAAACGCAAAAAAAACGTGTTTTTGGCGGTTTTCTTAACTTTGACAGACAACTGCTAGGAATATCGGAGTCGGACCTCCAAAATCGTAATAAAGGGTTCATTTTACGTCAGAAAATGTAAAAAAACCGACCTTTTTCTCCTAAAATTGAAAAAAAATTAATTTGAGCAACGTCGTTGTGATGCTAGGAGGTTTTTACCTACTAATGTTTTTCTTGGGATCAGTAAGTATGATTATGAGTGGAAGTGGTCTAAAGAAACTGCTTTTGACAATTTATGCTGAAAACAGCATTGATAAGGTGTTGACTGGCCATGCTTATTCTAGAGCAGTGAGAGCCCACAATTTGGTGTCTCTTTCCTTAGCAAATAAAATTGTGAAAACAATTCAGTTGACTCAAAAGAAAAAAAGGATTACTGAAAACATTATTTCAAACTCTGATAGATCTACAATTCTAACAGTTAACAAAAATGAGTAGTTTTAAGCAATAATGACAAAATTCACGAATGTTTTGTGCAAGCTTGAAAGCAATGGACCAACCGCAAGTTGTGAGTGCTTTATTGAATGATGACACTGATGAAGCAATTTATCTAAGCAGAACGGACAGGCGATTGGAATTTGCATTTGGACACCATTCAGAAAATGCAAATTCTTTTATGCAAAGTGCGCACAATTATATCTGCAAAAAATGCTGGAATTGGAAAGGAAAATGGACCCACTTAAGTACGATAAATTCACAAAAAAAGAGATACTTTGCCATCCGGCGTACTAACAAATTTTGGTCGGGTATATGAACAGATATGACCATTGAGCAAGTACTGATGAAATCTATAAAAAGCTATGGAGGGCTCACCCGAAGACGTGGTATGACTGACAATGTACTCTCTTGATGGATATTAGGCATGGTGTATCTACATAATATCTGCCATGAAGTGGAAACATACTGCGAGGTTACCATTGCAACAACTGAACAATATGTTGACCAGAGATAAATCAGATACTGAAAAACTCTGTAGATGATTTGCACAGCACTCTCTATTTTTTACAACAGATGTTATTATGTCTATCAGCAGTGGCCTGGTTGGAGAATCTAGTGCCAACAGCCACATGGTTCTTGAAATTGAAATAGAATCGATGCTAAAGACGGTTAGCCAAAACTTCCAGGAATTAAAATTCAAACGTAAAAACAATGTAGTGTTCCTTTCTTTAGCTGTAAGAACTATTATTTGGCAATAAACAGGTAACTGTTGATCCTCTAACACTGTTTCACAAGTTGTGTGTCTTAAAACAATCGGATGAAAAATTGCAAGAGTTTTTCACTTACGAACTGTCACCAATCTCAATGTCATTGTTCTTTGAAGAAGGAATGAGAAAGGGTACAAAATCCACCTTGTATTTAGTATTTCAACCTGTAACCTTAAATGAGAAGCAAGAGTTAACAAAGTTTGTAGTAGTGGATGAAGGGCATCTACTTCACAAAGTTGTGTGGCCTCGAAACTCATCATTTGGTGCGATAGTTGATAGATACATTCAGTACATTACTGCTCACTATGGCTCAAACGTGGCAGTTACCTCGTAGATGTTGTACCAAAAAACACAAAGAGCTCTGAGCGTCTTCGAACAGCCAAGTTACACTTATTGCGAGAGATAATCGTTGATGAGAAAACCATGGTAGAGATTCCTCAACTAAAATTCTTGTCAAATAACGAAAACAAGATTTGTTTCATAAAGCTGCTGACAACAAAAATGGGAAATCACAACATTCAAGTACTCCAAGCAGAGGAAGATGTTGATAGGCTCATCATCACTACAACTGTAACTGCTGCCTCTACCTATAATATAGTGGTAGTCGTTGGTGAGGATATTGACTTGCTGATCATCCTTACTGCGATCTCAAACCAACGTGAAATTTTTTACAATAAATGTGGAAGACGCAAAGCATCAGATGTCATGTATTCCAGCATCGCTTCCTCAAAATCCTCTTTAAAACCAGAGCTTTTTTTCTTCATCTATGCCTTTAGTGGTTGTGACTGGACAACCTGTTTCTTTGGATTAGGGAAAATGCAAATGATGTCTATAGTCAAAAAAAATCCGAACGTTAAAAAGCAAGCTGCAATTTAATTTGACACCAACTCTACATCTGACGAGATAGCAGCAGCAGGAGAGCGAGTCATAATTGCTTTACACTGAAGCAACTCTAACACCCATAACCTTGACGAGCTGCGGTACCATTTGCCAGGGCTGCAATAAAAACCAGCTTCAATCTAGCCAATTTACGTCTTACACAAGACCCTTTGCGGACATACCATCAGGTAAAAATTTGTTTTTGCATCAGTTATATATCATTCATCATTTTTTATTTTAATGTAAAATCTTTTTTTAAGTACAGGCGTGGTTGGGAGTCACACTGAACCTGGGGGTGGATATCTACGCCACAAGGCTTTATTCCCAAAATGATGACCAGAGATGCAGCCCTACAACACCTCTTGCGGATGATTTCTTGAGGGTTGTGGGAACTCGTGCAGCTGCAAGAAGGCAGGATTAAAATGCTCATCAGTCTGCAGGCACTGCAGCGGGACCTCTTGTGACAATATACCTGATGTTTCAGTAGTAGATATCCCAAAAAGCGACGATCTGTCCCATGTCGAAATGGAGGATGACTTGTGGGCACAAAACGTCGACGATTTATCACTATCTCTCACTATCTGATGGGGATATGCCATCCTAATACGTCGATCCAGATACGGACGAACCTCAAACGGGACCTTCCAAGAGAGCTAAATCAATTTATTTTTTTGATTTTAACTATTACTCAATCTCCTAACAAATAAACTTATTAACTTTTGTTGTACTTATCTTTTTTACTTCATTATTTGTTGTATTGTTTACAATTTTCATTTTTATTTTTACATACTATCATAAAAGTACAAGGCTTCAATAGTATAATCAGGTTCAAAATTCATTCAGAACAACTGAATTGCAAAAAATTGGTAAGTTAAAAAAAATGATAAACTTTGAAAGGCTATTACCGGCTCCCTGCCCCCGAGGTGGTAGGGGTGGGAGTTGGTGATGTTGGAGAAGACGGCGTGGCCCTTCTTGTAGTTATTTGGGTGTTGGGGTTGGTTGTGAGACCAGAGGCCTTGGGGTTCAACCTTGATATCAATGCATTGGTTCCCGTTGGTGGCGGCGGAAGCGCCATCATGTTCTGCTGGGGGTTGCAGGTGGTGTGCATGTCTGGATACACCTGGTGGTATGGTGTGACGTAATGCGTCTAGTTTGTAACCCAGATCCATATCTACTAGGTTTTCTGGATTGACCAGTATTTCCTGACGTCGGCTTGTTTGCACTCGTTCTGAGCGCATCTGATTACTTCTGCCAAGGTTTCTCCCGTTAGTAGTTGTATTCTGCTTTGTTGCTGATTAGGATCTTTGGGTTGTAGTAGCCGTTCTGCTTCTTCAATTGACTCGTTGATGAAGTTGTTGTTTGGGTTTCTGCTCAGTTCATCGGGTAATAGGTTTATTTCACCAGGGGTGTGCTTGATTGTGAAATCTAATTCTTTTTGTATGAGTGACCACCTGGTAAACTTTGATTTGGCGTTGGTCGAGTTCTTTAGCCAGACTAACGCTCGGTTGTCGGTTCTCAGGATAAACGGCTCGTCTTTGAGGTATGCTCTGTATTTGTCAATCGCCCACAATATTGCCACGCACTCCAATGCATTCGAGTGGAATCTCTGTTGACATGTCAGTTTTGCGCTGTTGTAGGTTACCACGTGTTTGTGTGAACCATCTTCCTGGTACAGGACGGCCCCTACTCCGATGTTGCACGCGTCGGTCTGCAATACAAATTTCAGTCCTGGTTTTGGCCGTGCTAATATTAATGGCTTATCGAGCGCGTCTTTGATCTTTTGGAAGACGGTGTTTTTGGGTTCACCTCATACAAACGGTCGTTTGTTTCCCTGCATGGCTATCAACCGCTATCCTGAAGTAGTCTATTATGTCTTCTCTCAATCAGGTGCAGATACCCAGGAACCTCCGTAGTTGCTTTTTGTTCCGTGTGACCTCTTGGTCTCGGATCGATTTTAGATGGTGCGGTAGAGGTTGGTTACTCGGTGGCTTAAGTATTCGACCGAATCGGTCCCAAAGACGCACTTCTTGGGGTGAGTACTTTTTTCAAGTGCACCAGGTAGGTGGCGTGATTTTGGGAATACACTAGTATATCGTCTAGGTACACCAAGATGATGTTTCCCAGCAGGATTTGCGACATTAGCTTTTGGAAAGTCGCTGGCGCGTTTTTTAGGCCAAACGGCATCACCCGAAATTGGTAAGTGCTTTCATCTGGAGCGGCAATAGCGGTGTATTGTTTGTCCTCGTCCTTTATGGGAATCAGCCAGTATCCGGTCCTGAGATCAATTTTGCTGAATACCTCTGCCACTTCGAAATCTTTTAGAGTTTCTTGAATTTTGGGCAAGAATGCGGTTTCTTTCTGAGTTGCATTGTTTAACGCTCAATAATCGATGCAGAAGCGCGGTGAGCCATCTTTCTTCTACACAATGACCACCGGAGCGCAGTAACTGCTGTTGCTCCTCTCAATAATGCCATTTGCCATCAGTTCTTCCACCTGTTCGAAGATGAGCGCTTTCTTATGCGCATTGTAGGTGTATTGCGCGGTGCGTATCGGCGTAGCGTTTGGTAGTTCAATGTGCATGCACTGGCGTAGGTATTCTAGGCTTGCTTGATGTTTGTTCAGCCATGGGCTATCCAGTATTATACCTTTTCTCAATTTCGGGGCGACCAGGAGGGCGACTTTGTGGTGTTGGTCCCCAACGGTCATCTCAACGGTTGTTTTTCCCACCGTGTCAAGGGTAGTAGATGAGTCCGCTTGTGCTGGTTTGGTGCTTTTCCGAGTGCTACGTCGTAAAGCAATGTTGGTTTTGACCATGTTGGCCGTGTGCACCAGTTGGTCGAACGATTGAAAATCAATAATGTCAAGTGATTGTTGAATTTTCGGTTCGACTAACGTGGCTAATAGAAAAGGTGCACGTTCTTTCTCGTACTTCTTGTCAAAGGCAAGAGCGTCGCCTTTCAGGTTCTGCTTTAACAGCCTGTGGTAAGCTATTGTCGGAATTTGTTGTTGTACAAATCGGTTCTCCAGGTCATCAAAAAACTGGTGTTGATCTTCATGTGTTTCTCCGCTGAAACGGGGTAGTTTGGCTTGGTTCAAACTTTGGTTGCGTTGTGTGTAAGCAACTGCGTTTGCTAAGTGTGCCACCTGCTGGTGGTTTGCCATGTATCGCTGGCCGTTTTTGAACGTTGCCCTATAAGCTTGGTTTTCTCTGCGCTGCTTTTCTTCTTCCATGCGGCTGGTGGTTGGTCGGCAGTTGTTTTGGTCGGTGTCTGACGGAGGCGCCATCATGGTTTGCTGGGGGTTGCAGGTGCTGTGCAAGTCTGGATACACCTGGTGGTATGGTGTGACGTAATGCGTGTCTTCAAGGGTCAAGGTCACGCTGGGCACCTGGTGAGTGGGTCCAGGTCCCACGGGGTGGTGTGCGTTCCAGTTAGGGACGTACCCCAGCTGGATTCTTCGCCCCAGGACATCATAGTATTTGTATCCCCAGTGTTCAGGATTAATTGTCCCACGGCGTAGGGTGCAATGCCGTGGGTGCAGTTGGGGGCTAGAAGTGGGTGAATTACCTCTAGCGCGTTTGTTGGTTTGTTTGTTGTACATATTATTAATAAAAAAATAGAACAGTAAGAAAAGGTTATAGAATAGAACAAAAAATAATTGACTACAGTGCTTTCACACAATTCAAAATTACCCGCCCAATAAATTGTTATACTGCTACAAAACATCAATATATTGTTGGCAAAAATCAAAGTGTAAAATTCTATTTAGGAAATGTCAAAAATAGAAAATTCTGGCTTTGAAACATCAACGTATTGTCAGTAAGCAACAAAATAAGGCTATAAACTATCCGAAATGGTAAATTCTGGCCTTGAAATTAAAATATATGTCAGAAGCACAAAAATCGGGTCATAAACTGTTCAAAAGTAGAACTTTCTTTTCATAAAATGTCAAAAGTAGCAAAATTCGGTAATAAAAACTTAAAATATTGTTAAAAAGTAGCAAAATCCTGTTAAAATATATAGAATTCTACTTATTAAAAAAATATATTGTTAAAAAATTTAATCAACTTAATTTATAAAACACAAAATCTAGATATAAAACATTAAAATTGCTATCTGGCCATAAACAATTAAAAATTTAAATAACATAACATGAAGCAAAATTATTGTAAGAAACACAAAAATTTGGCCATAAACTGTTTAAAAAGTGCAAAATTTTATGCACGAAAGTGAAAAATAGCAAAATCCGGCTATAAAATTTAAAATATTGTCACAGAAAACACAAAATTGGAGCATAAACTGTTTAAAAGCTCAAAATTCTATCAATAAAATATTAAAAACAACAATATCTAGCCTAAAAACATCAAAATATTGTCAGAAAGCACCAAAATCAAGCTGAATACTATTGAAAAATATATAAAATTCCCAAAATAGCAAAATCCGGATAAAAAATAAAAAAAATATTGTTACAAAAAACCAAAATCCGGTCATAAACTATTGAAAGATTCAAAATTCTATTCATAAAATGTTAAAAATCTGGCTTTAAAGTATAAAAATATTGTCAAAAAACACCAAAATTTGGTTTCAAACAATAGCAGAACAATTCATTATGATAACAAAAAAAAAACTGAAAACGATGGTTATAAAAAAAAGTATACAAAAAAAATCATTAAAAAAGTTTAGGTGTAAATATCTCAAACTGCAAAAACCTGTAGTAAGATCTGTGTACCTAGACAAACAAAGCTTTAAGAATGTGTAACTGCCTGAAAGAGGTAGTGTAGAAAGAGGAGTACAAGTTTCCAGAAATTAAAGTACGCATCTTTCAAAAACTGTAGTGCAACTAGTGATGATAAATGTCGCAAAAACTTAAGCCAAAACATAAAATATATACAGGAAAACAAAAGTGAGAATGATACAAAGCATAAAAACATAACAGGAGCAAACCTGAAAAATTGGATAAAAAATCAATTACAACAGAAAACTTTAAAATACAATATTTATTAATATATATTTTCAAAAATGATAATACTATTGCCAAATTGCAAAAAAAATAAATAAGTGTTGTTTTCTTTTATAACATTTTGTGTGTTGTTGAAAATGTTGTTTGTTTTATTACCAAATTTATTATTCTAAGCAAATGTTGTTTCAGATTCAATTTCTTGCGTTCTACGTAAACAGAGTAAATGTTACTCAACATATTATTAGAACTGCAGTAACAAAAATAAATTGTAATAAAAAACTTGTTACATTTTAGCGATTTTAATTCTATAGCGCTTGCTGAGATCGGCCCAGAGCTTGATCATAAAACAACCTTTTTAGCGGACTGACTGCAAGTCAGTCCGCTAAAAATTTTTTTTTTAAATTTTTGTTTTGCTATTTGTTTATTTATTATTCAAGTTTGAATTATTTAAAAAATATGCATCAATTTGTATTGTTTTTTATAGTTTTTATTTCTATTGTAAACTAATTAAATTATATGATTATTGCATGCAATATGTAAATAAGTATTATAACTCAGAACTGTCTGTTAATAGGAAAAAGCATTATTCTCAAGTTTATTTTATCTGTTTGTTTGTTTAGAATCAGTAATTCGATAAATTGCAAAATACGTATCTGAAAGCCGTCTTTTTAGATATATTAGCCCGTCCCTGATTCTTATGTTTTCTTATAGAATGATTTAACGGCGGCGAGAGGAAAATGAAAAAATATTCGAGCTATTAACTATTCACCCATCTCTATAAACAAGAGTTTGAGAGGGTTCGAATGTAAGACCTTTTTAGTGCGGCTCTATTTTTATTTCCCCAATATAAGTTGGCAACGTCAGCCCGCACTCTGAAAATGAAGATCTATGGAGAGTTTCAGGGACCGTCGGCCATTTATCTTGAGAGCGGCTCCAGGTGGTAATCATTGAACGACCTGACTGATGACTAGACAACAAGGCTCTCGCTGAATATTAATTACAAACCCAAATTCCACTCAATATCCAGCCATAGAAGCAGTGATTTACTATTCCTGCCAGACGTGACATAAATAAGGTAGGAATTGTGTGCAACAAGAAAATAATTTAACTCTATTAAAGTATTTTAAATATATTAGATTACATCGTCTGTATTGGATAAAGTGGATGAAGTGGAAAAATGATAATCGACAGTTCATTGTATGTATTGGATATCCATATTACGCTCAGCATGCCATTCGAGATGAGTTTGAACACATCCAGTTAAGCGGGGATTGATTCTCTGGTCAATATCCAATCTCTAAGCGATAGGTTCAATTTCAGAGGATTCCGTTTAAAGTGGTCCTTACTCATGTCCAAGTCCGTTGGGATTTTAGGCCGAGCAAAGAATCCACCTACTTCATTCGATTACCTATTTAAATATCCATTGAGCTTAAATTTACGGCGGAAAAGTAGCCGGATAATCCACTTACAAGTATTATCTGCGAGTCAGGGAACAACTTTATAACTTATTAATTTCCATGATGCGCTTACTCAGCAAATATAATAAAGGGAAAAACATCATTTCCGAGATAATAACTCTGCTTTTTTTTCGAAGAATCGACCCCTTAATATAATATATAAAAAGTTTTTGCGAATTTAAAAATCGTTCTTATTTAGCGTGCGGAATGCGCATTCCCTAAAACCGGCTTACTTTGTGACAAGTGACAACCTTCATCAACAGCAGACCGGTCTTTGTCCCTGGCTAACCTTTAACCCATACTTCACAGCCGGCCTTCATTTATCACATCAACTGAAAATGACACACACGGCATTTCAACAAATAAATAAATCGTTTGTTTGTTAAGCTGTGAGATAAGGAAAAAGCTCCTGTTAGCATAACTTCCAGTGACATTTGAGATGGATAATGTACTCCTCCAGATGTCGCTTTTTGTTTCAACAAATTATAATAATAAAATACAGAAAGAACACATCAATACGACTGCCGCTGACATATCCAGGGCTGCAAAACACGCAACTTCTTTCCTCTTCATTATATCAGTTTACTTTTTTTTTGTTCATTGCATTTCTTTTGCCCCGTAAATTCTTATATAACTTTATAACAGGGGCAAATATTTGATGTTAAAATCAATGCTTCAGATATCCAGCAATGAAGTCGCTCGGAATCTGTTGGTCCGTTGCTAATCTTTAAGTTAATTAGCTATGCGCAATCAATAGAATCCACCTGATTTCAGGATAAAATAACTTTGATCTGAAGCGTAGAAAGTTTTTCTTTTTTAAATGTAATTTACGTACTTTATTTCCGCTCGAACGTACCTTATCAAAGCTAATTTATCTTTAAAAATACAGTTACAAAGTCAAATTAACTAAGAGGTAATCAAATTAAATTTCTCTCCATTTCGAGAAGGTATAAGGAAATGTTTACTGCATCGTTATTGCAGGTTTTCAAACATATTTTTACGCTAACGAAACGGGCCGCGACTTTATGCATGTCATTATTTGTTCAATATACATTGTAGCTGCATTCAAAGAAACGTGCCATTTGTAAATGCGACAATTCTCGCAATATACCGTCAACGGGGATATTTTCCCGCTCGGAAATAATTTACGCTGATAATTTGTTTGCTATTAGAATTGATAGTCGGCGTGTTATTACTAAACATAAAAAGGGAATGGGTTATTGCAAGGAAACGCATATTTCAACAAGCCATCCTACAAATTAATGAGTAAAAATAATCATAAAATGGGAAGAAGATGATAAATGCGCGGACGTATACCTACACATTGCGAAAGCATACATCAAAGGAAACATTAATGTTAAATCTGTTTTCAAATAGACATTTATTTAAGCTCTCTGCTAGTTGTAAAATAACATTTTTTTATAAACTACAATTCAATATTGGTACTTAATTAATGGAGACTGTAAATATAAATTTATCTTGTAACCGTTTATAAGGATAAGTAATGTAATACATTAATCTAATTGAATATAAATTATTTAAATGTCAAAATGCTTATTTAAAAAAAAAAATATTTTGTTAAAAACATCGATTAAATTTTATTCTCATGGAGAAGAATAGGATTTAATTAACGATACCATTTCAGGTTTGTTTTGATTGCTGTGTTTTGCGGACAATCAACACAATGACAAAGAGGGAGGAAGAGCTAATTGCCATGACCAACGTTGCGGTCAACAGGGTCATGCTAGCAATCGAGGAGTTGAGGTTGGAGATGGCCGCAGATTATTAAAGCCTGTAATAAGAATAAGCAAACATCTGACAAAAACGGCAAAAAAAACAGAAAAAGCAACAAAGACCTTAACAATCTTGATGCCAACAAGGAATCCGAAAGGGAAAAGAAGGATGCTGGCAAACGTGCTGCTACGGTCATGCCAAACCATTTGCAAGTTGAATTTGGAATGGAAGGCCACAAAGTAAATCACTTTACCAAAAGGCAACTAAAAAAGGAAAAGATTCTGAAATCGAAAAAGGTATGGAATATGGACTTAAACTAATGCCTACCAAGAAAGAAGAGGACATTTTTTTAAAGGTATGTATAGCAATTCCAAAAACACTAAAAATTTGCAAAGTAGAGGGGGAATTAGTAGGTGTGAACCCCACACTCAGGCTAAAATAACTTCCACCAAACCACAATTAAAAATAAAATAGTAGTACGTGTTCAAAGACACCTCTATTTAGATAACAATCCACAGAAAAAAAGCTTGCACCATCGAAGTTAAGTAATTTAGAAACGGCTGCAGAAAGTAAAGACAGAATAGATGGGACAAAATGATAGGAATAGCGGCGCAAGTTTACCAAGAGCAAATTCTTTAATAACATAGTTAAAAACATCAAAATTGATGTTGATCTTACATGGTCAGATAAAAAACGTAAAGATAAAAGTAATAAACCCACAAAGCAATAAAAGCAATTAGCTAAAAAATAAAATCACTGCTACAACGAGAACCATAGTCCATAAAGCAACAAAATCCATCTTGTTCTTTGTCAAAAACATCGACAAAACAACCTTCAACAAGCAGTTGGCAGAGGCCATTACCGCCACAACAAAAATCACAAATGAAGCAGAGATAATAATGTATAAGCAAGCTTACTGCAAAACCTCCAGTTTGCGGTGGTGACCCTACTAAAGGCATAAATATGCTAAGGAAAAAAAAACTTGAAATAAGATAGGCAAATTGGCACATGAAGAAAGTAATTTCTAATCAGCCATTAGGCAAGCTTGTGCATCAAAAAAAGAGTGCAGACAAGACCGTGCTATAAATGCAACTAAGAATGGCACGACGCCAAAAAAGGGCACAAAGCTAAAAATATAGTCTCCCCAGAAATCCGTAAAAGTGCCTTAGTTAAAAATAAAGGTTCTTTAAGTAAACTTTGACAAAAACTAAACCGCGTAGCAATAATTTCAGAACAATGTAAATCTAAAATTAAACCGCACTAGTACACAGATTTAAATAAAAAAAGAGAAAAACATAGTAATATACTCCAACTTAAAAGTCAGCCACAGAAAGGCTTTGTATACATAACGCAGAATACCACGCTATACTCCTGCTACGTACAAAATAAGTTTGAAACATACCTTTACAAAACAGAGTCCTTTTTGGTAAAAATCTGCACATGGGAACCTACATTGCAGAGACTACCAGAAAAACTGGAAAAAAAGTAGCAGCATTTGCAGAACTGCTGCCCAATATTGGAGGAACCAGACAGAAGACTGGATTTTATCTTGGTGGCCAACTCTATCGTACTATATGGAGCCCATACGTAGGAAAATTGTGCACAGATCCACAGTAACAAAAAAATGTTAGAAGGGGTACTGAGAAAGCTAACAATACGTGTGGCAAGGGCGTACCAAACCGTGTCCACCAGGACCATTCAGGTGGTAGCAGGGACCATCTTCATACTCCTTATGGTCTTGGAAAGGAAATACACGGATAGTACAAACTTGAGTTTGCAGAAGAAGGTGACCAGAGCTGAAACTCTGTTGAATTGGGAAGCATAATGGGACGTGAAAGGTGACACATGAAGATGAGCAAAAAAGCTAATCCTAAAAGTAATTCTATGGGTTACTAAGAAACACGAGGAAGTTGGATATCATCTTACCCAGATATTGACAGGTTAAGACTGCTTTCAATCCTACTTGAAAAAGACAAACATAGTGAAAAGTACCGATGCGTATACTGTGACAAATTAGATAAACCCAACCACACCATGTTCCAATCCAAAAGGTGGCAGTGCACAAGGCAGATAACGACTGGAAGCTTAGCTTTGACAGTCAAAAACATGATGAAGTATATGCTCAAAGGCAAAAATAATAAAAAACCAGACTACAGAAATTATCAAGAAGAAAAAACAGAAAAAAAAACCGTCAAGCCAAAACCAGGCAGTCAAGATACTAATAAAAAACCTATGCATATAAGTGAATAAAAAAGTAAAGAATAACAAAAATAGGTAGCCGCTGTGACAAAATACTTAACGGTGGTTCCACAGCAAACTTTGTTTTTTAGTCAGTATGCGTTTGGTGGCCATTCTCAAATACATCCGGCACAAAGTCTTTAAAAGATTTTTTATTTTTCTTCTTAAAAAAAAAAGGTTGCAGACATAACGGAAACCTTACTCCAACCATAGCATTGTACATTGCTTAACGTTCAGCATTCCGACTCTAGAACATTGGAGCTTTGATTCAAAATTGGTAGAATTGATTTTCTCTTCGATTTTTGAATTTAAATGTTTTATTTTGTTTAGTCAGTTTTGAGTTGGGTTGCTTTTTTTAATAAATTAAAGTTAAATAAAAAATTAATATAAAAACTGCTGTGTTTTAGAGTTGAAGAGCTAAGCAATAATCAAAAGTACAATGCTACTTTCATAACAAAGATTTATTTTTTGTATCCGCACAATTAGCATTGTTAAAGTGTTGACGTAATTGTCTTCCTTCAAATCGGTAACTGTCAATATCAGACAACATTTGTTTGAAAAACTTTGTTTGGTTTCTTTTTAAACTTTAATATGATATAATCTTTTTGTAGAATCCGCCAAATCATTCTAGTTCATTAATTCATTTGGGTTAGACTTGGTAATAATAATTTTTGAATACTAACAAAAAAAACTGGATAAAAGGCCACATTGCGTCGGACTGTACAGGGAAGATCAAAATTATGCATAAGATGCGGAGAAATGGAGCATTAAATTGCCAAATGCAGTAATAGGGAATATTGTATAAAGTGTAAAATAACAGGACACAGAACAGGAACAAAAAGATGCCCGCTCACATACAAAAGAAAAACGAGAAGACCAAGAAAGAACGTAGAAGACAAGAATCCAGATAATTGGAGACAACACGAGAATGAGGACACAAACCAAAATGTATAACATCATCCAAACAAATATAGGCAGAGGATGAGAGGCGCAAGACTTATTGATGGCAACAGCGGTAAGAGGAAAAATAGACATAGTAATAGTGAATGAACCAAATAAAAACAAACTAAGTGGGAGTGGATAAAAGATAAGAATTCAGACGCAGCTATCCTAGCAAGAGGTAAGTGTAGAGATAAAGTAGAAAGGTGAGGGACACCCAAGGAGAGAATAGTGTGGGCCGATCTAAAAGATCTGATAGTGTACAGTTGTTACATCAGTCCAAACTGCAATATGGAATATTATCAGGAGTAGATAGACGAACTAGAACTAAGCCTAAGGAAACAAAAGAGCAAACAAATTTTGATAAGAGGCAATTTCAACGCAAAATCACCAAGATAGGGAAGAACCAAGTGCGACAGAAGAGGCCAAATTCTTGAAGAGATGGTAGCAGCCGTAAATCTTACAATATTTAATCAAGTAGATAAAACAACGTTTGTAAGAGGAAGATCCAAATCATGCATTGACATTACTATAGCAACATAGGAAACGGCTGGAGTAGTAATGGGCTGGACAGTGACAGAAGAAAAATCACTGAGATTACATAAGTACATACAATGCAGCACAAACGGAAAAGGGGAAAAAGAAGACAAAAGAGAAGGAAAATGGAACATAAGAAGGATGGACAAAAAAAGGATAAATAGAGCTATGAAAGCAAAGGAAGTGACTGAAAACAAGAACTTAGAGCAAAGATGCAAAAGATACTTGGAAAAATTGAGGTAAGCAGCGGAAGAATCAATTCCCAGATACGGAGAAGAAGAAAGAAGACCATACTGGTGGTGCAAAGAAGTCAAGGAAAGCAGAAAGAAAACAGGAAGAAAGCAATACAAACAGCAAAAAAAAATCAAAAGACAAAGAAAAGGGAGAGAAGATTCCGATAAAACTGAAAAAAAAAAAAACTGAAAAATGACAAAAAAGCTTTAAAGGAAGTAAGAAAAGATGCTGAGAAGAAATGTTAGAATCCATAGACAGGGATCCCTGGGGCAAATCATACAAAACAGTAATGAATAAATTAAGAGGAATGAAAGCAGTGTGCTTAAAAGAAGAAGAAAATAATATTCATTGAGAAATTGTTTCCCACTGGAGGAATGGTAGAAGAACTAGCAGGAATAACGGATAAAACAGAAGCAATCCCTGCAACAGTGGAGGATATAAAACAGATTATAAGGGAAATACCTAATAATAAAGTACCAGGTCCAGACAAGATAACAACGGAGATAGTAAAGGCAGCACTAGAAAAAAATGAAATAAAAATAGCACAAATAATAAACAGATGTCTGAAAGAAGGATTTTTCCGGCTTGCTGGAAGAATGTAAACCTAATATTAATTGTGAAGAAGACGAAAGCAGGTAAAACAAAGACGTATAGACCGATATGCTTGATAAACACATTAACAAAAATTATGGAAAAAGTTATTGTAAGGAGAATTGAACAGGAAATAGAAAAAAAAGGAGAATGGGAACAGGAACAATATGAATTTACAAAGGGAAAAACGACTCTAAGAGCCATTGAAAGGTAAAAGCCATAGCCAAAGAAGCAAACAGTGGACCATACAGAAATAGACAACACTGTGTCTTAGTAGTGTTAGATATACAAAATGCGTTCAACAGCATACTAAGGGAAGCAATTATAAAAGTAACAAAAAAAATAGAACTAACAAATAAAACTACTAAAACAATATGGAGCTACATTCAGGAGAGAAATCTACTGACCAAAAATAAAAAATTTAGGCTGACTAGAATAGTACCACAGAGTTCTGCACTAGGTGCTAAATTACAAAATTTAGTTTATAATCAGCTACTCAGAATGCGACTGCCGGAAAGAGTGACAATAACGGCATTTCCAAATGACGTAGCTCTGGTAGGTAGAAATAATAGACATAGAAGTACTAAATGAAAGGTAAGAGTTGGCAATAGAGATAATTAAGAGATGGATGAGAAATAAAGGGTTAGATCTGGCTCCACAAAAAACCAAGAGGGCATGGCTAAACTATTGTATGCCGCAGAAACATATGGAGAAGCTTTGAAAACAAACAAAAAACAGAAAAGAAGTAAGAGGAGCTATGAGAACAAGTTCGTTAAGGATCTGCAGGGCCAACAGGACGGTGTCGCAGGAGGCACTAGAAGTAATTGCGGCAACACTACCTGCAGATTTGCTGGTAGAAGAAAGATTAAGTATAAAGAAAATGGTAAATGAAAGAACTAGTAAACAAAAAGCAAAGAGACACGCAAGAGAGAATATGATGGAAAGATAGCAAATACAGTAGAAAGAAAGAGAAAAGAGAGAATGAAAACAAGGGAACTAATACCAAAAATTAAAAAAAAATAGGTAGAGAAAAAACCGGAGACGTGTTACTATACACAACACAACACAACTACTTACCGAACACGGAACGTTTTGAAAGTACTTACAAAAAATAAATAAGGTAAAGAAAGAGAAAAAACGTATATTTTGTTTAGAAAACACGCATAATGACGCAAAACATACGCTAGTAGAGTGCGAAGCGTAGAAGGAAGATAGGAAAACAAAGTAGACAAGTCTACATTTATTAAGATATGCCTGAGTGACAAAAACAAATGGAGAGCACAAAAAAATTATGTAGATAAAGGATTTTGAAGCTTTGAGATTTCGGTAAACCAAAATAGAAGAAAACACTCAAATTAAAAGCCACAGAAGAAAAAAGAAAGAGGAGCGAGAAGCTAAATGGACGCAAAAGAATATGGAAAAAAGTAATAAAGAGGAAAGAAACAAAAAAGGTCAAAACAACTATGCCTTCCAAGCAATGGAAAATGAACAGAAAGACAAGAGAAGAACATATACTAAAACCTTAGTACCAACAGAAATTGCAGAAATAAGAAGAAAAAGAAGAGAACTGCTCAAGGAAAATAAATTGACGGAATTGAATAATCAATTTCTAAACGTAAGATACGCCATCTCGAGGTTAACAGAAAATGCAACTTTTGAAATGGTCAGAGTATATCTGGCAACCAGGGGACACGAAAAACTAATCCCAAATGGAGATTTAAGAATCTCACTAAAAATTAAACTGGCAAATGTAGGACTACCAAAAGGGATGCATGTAATGGAGCTGCACAAAATATTTATAAAAAAAAGAGAATACAACATGAAAGAAGTTAATAAAGATATAGAAAAACTAAGAAGATAAAACAATGCAAATATCTAGGCTGAATAACACAAGAATGAGAGAAAAGAGAGGAGAATGCCAGTGTAGGAAGTAGGGCAAAAAAATGGGTATAGGGAGAGATGGGCAGGGGACAGCATGTGTTGCCGCAGCAAACTGCGTGAATTTTGCAAGCCCAAAACCAGCCCACCTCAAGCTAGTACCACATTAGAGACAATGACTAGGACAAATGAACAGCAGGACTTACGCAGAGAAGAAAACCGAGAGGTATTGCCATGCGTTAGTTATTCTCAAGGGCCACCTGTTGAGGCCAACACCTAACTACGTCCTACAAAAATAAAGCTACCCCGATGTCAAAAAATAGTAGTGGGTAGTGGGGGTTGTTAATGTGGTATTCTTACGTTAAGCAAAACATGATATTGCTTACCCCAGATGATAAAGCAAAAAATTGTTTTGAGATTTCTTGGATAACCCTAAAGACAATTTTTTTTAATTGTTTTGATTGTCTTATCAATGATACGTAATGTTACGCCAAAACTAATAGACACAGTAATCTAGCGTGTTTCTACTGCTATCGCCACGTTTTTTGGGTAGTGTTTTAGAAAATGGCACAATGGCTGCGAAGGTTTTTTTGTTTTTGTCTAGTGAGAGATATTGAGATATGCCAAGTTTTTCTTTGGTCTTTTGTAAAATTTGTTAATGCTTGCGCAGCCTGAAAAATTTGTTAATTATTAATAAAAATAATTTTCAGTCTTTGTCGGTTATTGCTTTTAGATGTTTGTCAAATGACATGAGAGGCGGTGGACAAGTTACGTGAAAAAGAAATACTTGTCTTAAAGTAATGTAATAAATTTTAATAATAAAGCAATTTTGGTGTAAGAATTATTAGAATAAAATGACAGCGGAAGTTTCATTCAATTAAAACCAAGTGAACTTGTTTTTATTACCCTGGAGCGATATCCAAGTGATAACGTTTTATTTTAAGAATTTAAAGACCAAAAAACAAATATTATTACTCGACACCCAACTTCTTCAAAAAAAAACTCCGTTGTAATATGCTAAATAGACCATTATTCTGCAAATAAATAAAAACATTTCAATTTGACGCCGGAATTGATCTTCTTGGACACAATTTAAGTACAAACAAAGTACCGCTGTCTTCTGTTAGAACAACACAAAAATTAAACCAATATATCCAGATGCATGTTACAAACTCTGTGATTAGCTATGTGACCTGTCCATAAGAAAGTAATAATGTGTCACAAGCTTGGTAAATAGTATTTTTACGTTACATTTCTATCTAGGTCTACTTGCAATAAAAACTATTTGTTTTTTTACGTAAATAAAAATAAATTGTGCTAAAAGCTTTTTACCATAACGTATGAAGGCTATTTGACTTATCTCAAGCAGTTTTAATCACCTCAACTATTTATTGCAGCAAACAACAAACATACCCCGCCGCTTACTTTTAGTAGTCGTTGTGCCGTTGCTCTGGTTTTGACAATCTTTAATTACATCCGCCGGTGTTGTGCTTGTCGTTGTGATTTGATTTCTTTTAGACTTGTTTAAATTCAATAAGCTATTGACAAAAGTTTTAAGTAGAATAAATTTAGTAATAGTTTTTTTTTAAGATCTGTCTTTAATTAACAAAATTTGTTATTTAGAGTTATAAAGAAGTATGGCTAATACTTGACTTTTGACGTAAATACCAAAAATAAGTATATAAACCCTGGTTTTAAAGTTGTTTGTCTTACAGTACAATTGGATATTTCTAAAATATTTGCGCAATGAGATAAAAATTGAATTCCAATCTTTTTGGAAATTTTATTAAGTAATAAACTGCGGGCGATTGCACATTATTCAGTGAGTGATAACATAGCAACTGCTGCGCATTTATCTAGGGTTAAGAGTAAGAGATCCAAGAGTCTTAGTATTACTTAATGCTAGTTTCTGCTGGATTAACTTAGCTGATAGAAAATTGTGTTTTTGGAGCAACTAATAAATGCCAACAACAAAAGCTAATAAGTTGGCTAAAAATTTGCCTAAACTTAAAACAAGTTTAATGTAATTAACGTAGAAGTTGCTTGTTAAGTGATTTTAGTTCACTAACAACCTCCACTGTAACCTCAATATCACTTTTAATTATTACCGAATTAACAAAAATTTTAAAATTAAAGAAACTAGAAACTGTGATTTTGCTCACTTAAGCAATAAAAAACAACTTGCAAAAAAAAAGAATTTTTTTTCAACTTAAGTTGAAATCTTGAAGTTGGTGCAAGAATTTTATAGACAATTTTATAAAAAAGAAAAGCAAACTCAAAACCCAATTCTAAACATACCTCACACTTAAAGCCAATGATATCCCAAAAATATACAATAAATAACAGCTTCCATTAACAAAATAAAAAATAAAATTGCATTTAAAACCATTAATTATGAATTATTAATGATAGAAATGATAAACAAACTTTTCAATGCATGTCTCCGTGGAAAAATAACACCTTTCCAATAAAATGATACCTTTATTAGTATAATGCACAAAAATGGCGTGTATGTAACTATAGACTTACAGACCTTTTATTCCATTGGGAGAGTCACAATATTGCCAAAACTTACGGCCGCACTAGAGTTGGTAAAAACTGAGACAAAATGGTGATTAATATTTTTAAGCTATTTGAGGTTTGCAGACAATACTGGCATATCTGTTTATAGCTTTATCCAAGAATTGAAGACAATCTAAAGCCTCTATGCTGCTTCTAAAAAAATAAACCATAAAGTTAACTTTTTACTTACACAGTTTATGTCTTTAATCAAAATATTGTAGTAAATAATGCGCGTATTGAACAATTGAGGCATATAACTATCTAAGCAATAAGCTCAAAACTACTAAGAACAGCCAAGCATGGCTTAGTGTAGGTTGTATTAAAGAACCTGCAAAATATTTTTAGGCTATACAAACTAGTCTACCTCAAACATAAGGTCTACAATCAATTTGTTTTATTAGTGCTGACTTACAAAGCCAAGACTTTAATTATAATTAAAAATACTGTTTAAATAATGATGGTTGCTTGGAGATTAAGTCGATGCGGGTTGATGCTAAAAATCTGGCTTAAATATAAAATACCAAATCTAATCATATAACAAAGAACTGGTCTAACTAATGTTAAAAACAAAGTAACACATTTGAAGTGGAATTGAAAGATTAGAGTCGACTGCCATCAGCCAACATGCTTTTACAAACCAAGAAAAAGGAAAAAAATAAGTTTATAGCAAAGGACAACACCAGCAAAAAAGTGGCCGCCCTTTTCCAGTAAGTCTAAGGGATAAAAAACTAGGTGTCCCTCATAGCTTCCACATTTAAAAATTGTAAAAAAAAAATTGTTGCACATTCTAAGTTTTGGCCGATTTTGTGAAAAAGGCAATTCACTCAAAACTACTAGCTCAAAAAACCCAATATTGGTTCTTCCCACCTGGCCACGCCCAAGTAGGAAAAAACATCTTGCTCCCTTCTAAAAGAAACACGGACGCCAAAAGATTTACCACAGACCTGAAAAAAAAAACTTTTAAAAGAAAGAAGATTTTGAGTGTTTGTATATTTTCCGGATCTTCAACCAACCCCCAGCCGTCTTCAGCAACTTTGGCTAAAAAATATAAAGACCTTCTGGCACAAAAGACCAGACCCCGCTAAAAAAAAGACAATGCCCGTAGTGCCTTCATTAAGGTAAGGTTTTGGCCCGCCGCTGCAAAACTCAACTACACTGGTAAAACTGTCATAAATCCCAACTTACTATAGGCAATTTTTTTAAATCCCGTTTCTGGAAATACGTGCTAATCTGTAGGGTTGCTCACAAAATAAACTTTGTTTCAGCGCATCTACCCAAGCGTTAGTTATCAAAAGATTTATTATTAAACAATTCTCTCATATCTAAACACAAAAGGTGGGACAAACAATAGATTTTTTGATGACTAACACTTAGGCGGAAGGGTGGGTCACAGTAAAAGAAGTTTCCGCCCACCCACCCAAGCGTTAGTTATCATAAGATTTATTGTTAAACAAATCTCTCAAATCTAAATCCAAGCACACAATTGGGACAAACAATAAATCCGTTGATGAGTATCACTTGAGCGGGTGCATAAATCACAGTAGAAGAAATAACTTGCTCACAAATTAAACTTAGTTTCCACCTACCCACCTTAAAGTTAGTTATGAAGAAATTTATTGTAAACTATTTTCTCATATCTAAATTCGGTTTTCTACACGTGGTCAACTGCCGAAAAACAATGCCTTGAAGTAGTTATCCGGTTCGTCCCGGAATACTGCACTAAGCAAAAAGTGGCGCTTGCTGTTAAATTATTAGGATTTTCCTTCAGTAATATTCAATAAATTCATCTGATTGGCATGGTTTTGGTGGAACTTACAAAAGAAGCAAAAAGCGCCAAAATCTAAGGTTTGGCCAAGCTTCTGAGCTTAAAAGTATTGGTCAAATAAAAAAAAAAACGTGGTTGTGGCATTCCACAATGCGTAAAGTGCCAGACTCGGGCACACCGACAAAATATGTTTTACAACAAAGCTGTGTGCCGTATCTGTTCGGAGCCTCACCAATTGGTAACTTTGTCGGTAAGCAATTTCTTTTCTAAATCAACAAAAAAAATAATGTGGAATTAGTTTGGCCATCTTGCAATAACAACGAAATGTAAACCAAACGTATCTTTGAGTAAAAACTAAGAGAGGATGCTAACAGGAGCTTAGAAAGGTCTCCAACAAAATAGACAAACAATATTAAACTGGATAAAATCGGTGCAAAGCCAAATAAAATTGCAAGCACTACAGGAAATCTAGCAATCTAGCAGTAGTTGCTAATTGATGATGATGAGTTAAATAGTATACGAGTAAACTGATTAGTATTTCCAGTAGCCCTTATGTCATTTAGAGTCTGGATGAAAATTTTTGTACAAGTTATTGTCAAGTCTCAGGTCCGTAAGAGTATGTAAATTGAATTAGAGTTCGTACTAAAATTTGTTGCTTACCTCTATGCCCTCAACAACATTTTTGGCATGTAACTAGACCAAAAAAGTACGTTTAGGAATACGTTTATGTTATTTTTTGCTGGAAAAAAACAACATAAATTTTAATACAATTTTAAACTTTCTTGTAAATAAGTAGTAATATTTAATATGATTCTGCTATATTCATAATATTATAATAAGAAACTGTTAATGCAACTCTTACTATGTAGCAACGTCTTGTAATAACGTATAATAAAAAAAAAACTGTGGTAATATCATCTTGTTAACTAACAGCATTTCATAATTGAATTTTTTTACTAATAGAATAATAAAATTTGGCACATAAAACTTACAAGAATTATTTGATTAATAAATATTTTTGCCAAATTGCAGTGGCATTTAGAACTTTTGTTACAGTTTCTTCCTATAAGCGTAATTCCAATAGTTCACTAATATTAAATAGAAATTCAATTATTCTCAAAACAATGTAATTAAATCCGGATGACATGCTATGAATATAACGTGGGTGTTTATATTAAAGCCAGCGTAAAATATTGCGACTTGAAATTTTATAAATTAAAAGCGTCCGTCCCATATTTTAAGCATAATTCTAATATTAGCATAGTATTACTGCATTCTGCTGACTAAATTAAAAATACTTCTGCATAAACCTCTTTTATATTTTGTTTGTAAATGAATATTATATATCCAAACAATTTTATGTGTAGCAAGAGCTTAGCGTCCCTATATTAATTTGAGAAGATAACTTACCTACTTGTTGATCCTATGACATTTTCTTTGGTTGGGTATCCCAGGCAAATATTTGCACATTT
Organism: Tachinus rufipes; assembly: GCA_963932245.1. Classification (NCBI taxonomy): domain Eukaryota; kingdom Metazoa; phylum Arthropoda; class Insecta; order Coleoptera; family Staphylinidae; genus Tachinus; species Tachinus rufipes. The sequence goes on along the minus strand of OZ010746.1, from coordinate 18,211,087 downwards.
AATGCGACACATTCCTGAAGATGTTTATTAACTATGAATATTTTGAATTCCCGCACGGATGGAATACAACCCATACGTGAATAATGTCGCTTGAAACCCTTAGGGTAATTATTGTGCGGTGGAACGAAGCGTTAACAGTAAGAGTCAACGCAATGGTTCGGTAAATTTTATAAATTCCACGCAATGTTCGGCCAATTTATGTATTTATCCCCTAATGGAAATAATTTTACATATTTCAATGGGATTTTGAGGCGGTAATGAGATTTACCAACCCCGATCGCGTAATTCCATTAATTCTCCCCACGTTCATTGGGGTTGAATTAATTAGCAAGTTAACGGAAACATACTTCCCCTCTGATCTTTGTTACTATTGTATCAATATTGTTAAAATAAAACATAATGAAATTAAAGTTTAATAAATGTGATAGAAACTCGCATGAATTTAATAAACGCTACAAACTTGGTGACAAGACATTATTCGAGTTGTTTTGTGCCTGGCCTGACATGGAGCCTCAAATTTATGTTTGCAAAGTAAACAGATAAACACCGCAAAGCCCGCATTGCCCTCAAGAATACCGAGTTAATATTTGTATCATTTCACTGTTTCCCTCCTTATTGCCAACCGCCACGCCCAACTGGTTGAATTTACAAACTTAACCAAAATAATATTAACTTACTTTACACAATAATTATTAAATAAATTTGTATAAATTATATAAAATCCAAGCTTGCATAATTTTACTAAACATCTGTTCCTTAATTGATATAAATATTTGCAACAATTATCTTTCTGCTTTACAACGTGTTGTTCCTATAAGTTTAACGACTGCATCACAATATCCCGTCGGTAATGTTCAGACGTTCCGGCCATTAGATTCGTTTAATGCCAAAACCGAAATACCTATTCGGGAACGTTGTTTATTTTCGGAGACACAGCCGAAGCCTTGTATAAACATATGCGAATTGTAGTTTCAAAAGTCGTAAGCTTACATCCAGGAAATAATAGCAGCTGTGACCAGACTGTCTCATTTTATAGCGGACAGTAAAGTTTGTTACTGCAACAATCCGGGAACACTTGTTACACTCACATTAGATTATGATAATATTATAAAGGGGGTTGGGAAATTATTTGTTTTTGTTTGTAAAAAGTTTAGTTTATTTTATTATATTAATTTATTGCGTTTAAAAATTGTTCTATAAAGCAAGCAAAATACTTTAGTATAAATAAAATTGTCATTGTCTCTATAAATTAAATATAATAATGTTTACTATTATTAAGGCAGATTATTGTGGTAACAGGTAACGATAATTATTCTAGTAAAATTTGTAGTAACATTTTAATCCAATTTAATCTGTAAAACATCAAGGAAAAGCTGTGAATTTGCTTTGTACCTTCAAAGTAAGTACTTCAACGCTATTAGTTTTACCATAAATATTTTTAACTGATAAAATTATTTAAATTATTGATGCCCGTCATAAAACGCCATTATAAATATATATTAATTTGTTACAAATTCTCATTAGCAATAACGTTTATTAAATTATTAATTAAATGTAACGCACTATTTTTGGTTCATTAAAGCAAAACAAATCATTAAATTGACACATATGTTTGACTTAAAAATGCCTAATCATCATACTGACCAGGCATCCCAAAAACGTAAAAAAAATTTCTTTTAGCAACTGGACAAGATACAAAATGTCACAATGCACACTTAGTAGTTAGTAGTAGTAGTTAACTTAGGTTAGGTTACCGTAAGGATATTCCAAAACAATCTTTTACAAATAGTTGAATAGTAAATGTTCTAAATTGCCAAAAAAGCAAAAATATTGTTGAGACATCTACTCAAAGATACGTTAAAAATAAGTTTATTCAAAATTAAAAGCATTCAAATATTAAATCAACTACAGTAACCGTACCAAAAGCCCTGACAAAGTGTGCATACCGAGGGTATAAAAGTATCTCGGTAAATTTTCCAAGAATGGAATGTCTGGTGGAATGACACCAGGTCAAAAAATATTGTAAAAAATTTAAGGACCCAACTGTAAAAAGCATGGAATTGGTGTAACACAACAAGTCTCTTGATGGCAACATGTACGCCGACTCTATTGTAAAGAATTCTTCAAATAACCTGCTGTATCCTAAACTAACACAACAAATCTCTCAGCATCGCTTAAAAAGTATTCCTTGGTAATGTTGCTTCTTAAACAAACAAAAAAATGGTTTGAAATAGCCAGCACAATAACTTTATCTAGAACAAAGATCTTCAAAACAACTTTACATTCATTGTACTTGTAGCAAAGCCTTTTGCATTTGTTTAATTAATGCTGTAAGTGTAATGTTCTAAAAATTGTCGTGTAACTTGTTTACAGAGATGGTTTTTGTGTTGGTTTGTCAAATTGGAAAATTTGAAATTAAAAGCATATTGTTTTTATTTTTCAAGTAAAAGGCAAGTTTTAGAGGGTTTTGTGTACAAAAAAAAATAGTTAGTAGATAACCAAAAACATCGCGTGTTTGTAAAATAAATAAAATAAAAAAGTTTGGACTTTACTACTCAATGGTTGTAAAGCAACTACTTTTTCTCGTTAAGATTCTAGTCGTCTTAGTTCATGCTGCGGACATTAATAGGAAACTTCCTGATGAATAGTGTTAAGTAAGTAGTTAAATGTTTAGATTATAATTTTGGGTGTAAAAACTATTTGCAAAATTACTGAAGATTTTTTCCGAGTTAGAGACTTAGTCTGGGCACACGGATTGCAAACAAAATTAGTTGCTCTCGTGTTTGTGTTTAGTACAGTAAAAGTTTGGACTTTGGTTAAGGTTTGTTAAAATTGTCTTTAATCTAAGTCTAGTCTAGTTTTTTTTTGCTGTGACAGAGACTCTCTTTGGCCCAATTAATTTGTAAGCAAACTTTTTTGGTCAATGGGCAATGTACCAAATTTTATTTCTAAATCCGTAGGTATGGAATGGGTGGAATGGGTGTTTTGTTGGTGTAGACTTTTTGGAATCAATTTTCCAATTCTTTTAGGTTGATCTTTGTTTCTTCTTGTTTAATCAGCTGTATTTTTGTGTACAAGATTAGCATTTAATCAGTTTTGTTTCTTTTTGCATTTTTTGTTTTAAGACTTTTTCTCTACGTTTGTAAGTAATAACAGCATTCTTGCGCTACATGTATCTTATTGTATCTATATGTATCTTAAGCTTGAGTGAATGTTTTGTCGGTTTTGAATTCATTAAAAACTTTCTTTCTGCTTTTTTGGATTTTTTTTTAACTTAATGTTCAAGAGCGTTATTGTGTACAAAACCTCCTTGCACTAGATGTATCTTATGCTTGAATAAGTGTTTTGTTGGTGACGTACTTAATCTAAGCGTTTTTTTGTTTTGTTTGGTTTTTTCTGTTTTTTGCACTTTTAGGACCTTTTCTATAAATCTGTAATTATTGGCTGCGCTTTTCCGCTAGATGTAACTAGTACTTAGATAAATGTTGTTATTTATGCTTCGTTAGGTGTTTTATTGTTGTTAACTCCTTGAAGACGTTTTTTAAAACAAATTTGAAACCTATTTGCGATGTTTTAGTGTCCGGTGAAGCTCAAACAGACCATTTTAATTATTTAAAACTTTCTTCTTGTAAGTTAAGAAATTTTTAGTATTTTTAATCATTTTAGTTCTTTTTCACAAAAATTCCTAAATACTTAACAGTAAATACATTCACAACGAGTTCTCAGCATTTCTATTATTTTATACAGGGTGATTCATAGGAACCGCACGGTTTTGAAATAATGAGTACTCTGCTCATTTTACATTTTTTTAATTAATATTAAAATCATTGTTACAGAACGCTATTTTGTTTTAGTAAGTGCAATAAATAACAGTACTTAAATGACGACCTCTTTTCTTGAATGCAAATTTCAAGCTTAAATTTGCTAATCAATTCTTTGCAATTTACGGCAAATAGCATCCTACTTTTTCAATGTTTGGTTTTATCTTCATAGACATGGAGTTTTATAAAACCTTACAAAAAAAAATTACAAGCCGTTAGGTTAGGAGAACGAAATGGAAAGGGCACATTGCCAAAACGTTAAATAATTTGTTCCTAATTTTTTTTACTAAAAACTCACTTGCTGTGTGGACCGCTATGTTAAAAAAATAATAAAAGCCGATTACACCACATTATTTGTGGATTATCCATGGCTCAATATTAGCAGTTTGGTTTAATAACCAAACTGTTTAAATGGAACTGCACTTCATTTTATATTTTATGCAAATTGTAAACGTTACGTAGATCTTTGACAACTGCTATCTTATGCGGATGGAATTTTAAATCTAGTCGTAAAATGCGTTTTACTGAACTATGGCAATGAGCTTGCAAACAAGCGCTGTGTTTGAATAGACTCAGCACTTTTAACATAGTTATCGTGCACAAACACACGATGTTGCACGTTCCACTGCGCCATGACTAAAATGGTATGTACTGCGCGTTTAAAAAACATTCGTTTTTTTTTTAATCTTTAAAGTCCTTAATAGTAATAACATATACAAAATGTAACAGTAGCTAATTTGATTTAAACATTACTTAAAATTATAAAAAACCTATCTTTTAAGTTTAATTTTTGACCAAAAAATTTTTTTTGATCATTTTAGATTTTTTTTTAATCTTATCTCCTTAATAATTATTACATAGTCTTGGTTCTTTGTGGCAGCTCAAACTTTTGGAGAAACTCCACTTATGAAGCATGCTTCCGCATCTTTTCTGATTCTGTTTAATTTAGTCCATAAATACAGTAACAGTACAGTAGTACAGTGTACAGTCAGTAGTAGTGTTCGTTCATGTATGCGTACACCTCAGTTCGATTAGTTTAACAAAGAAAGTGCCTGATAAATAGTGTAAAAACATTAAAAACTATACTTAAGTGACTAGTGATAGTTAGTTAACACCCCTCCAATCTGCGGGAGGCCCCACGCACTCGCAGAACTGACAAAGACTTATGACCCAGTTTCCGGTCACTCACCTCTCTTTGTTTGAAGCCACATCTCTCAAACAAAGAAACTAAGACTTTTAAAGTACAAAGTGCTAATAAACATTTAAGTCATTAGTGATCTTACATTTACCCCTCCAACTGAGCAGCCCAGCAGACCTGGAGACCATCGAGATGGAGGGAAAATTTCCAATTTACTCTAACCCAAGACAAAGATGCAGACCAAAGTTTGGATGCTCTTAAAGCAAAAATTGATGAAAATTCAATTACATTTTTCACTAAAATATCTGAAAACAGATCCAACTTGGAAATTTTAAAAGCTAACCTTAACATTACCAATAGTAACACGGAATCTACCAGGAATGACGTAACTGCACTAAAATCCACTGTCAATCAAATGCAAATTGACTATAAAAACATCCAAACAGACATGAACATTGGTTTCATTCAAGTATCCATGCAGAGCTCGTCTCTAGTCCAAAAAATCAACACCGTGAATAAAACCCAACTATCTCTCTACCTCATAAATGATGAATCTAGAGATGTGTCGGACAGTTCAACCAACACGGTCACTCCAAAGAGCAGCCCTATGAAAAAGATATCAAAAAACAAAAAGTCAATTACAAAAAAAAAATTCTCATCTGTTGACAAACAACCGAAAAAGATCAAATCGGCGACTCAACTTCTAAAATCCAAGTGGACACCTGGAGACAAGTCCCTTTTCCTTCCCTACCAACTATTAACTCCATCCAAGACATGGACGACTCCGAAACAATGCCAATTGAGAACAATTCTACACCAGGTTCCAGCAACCCCAGTAACAAAACCAAATGGCAACTAGTAGATCGCAAAAACAAGGGAAAAAAAGAGCCCATTCCTCGAGTAGCAGCGAGAATGACGATCCTGACATCGATGATACCACACCTGAACTACCGAAAGTCAAATTTCCTTCACAAATCACAATAAATGACAAAAAAGCATGGAGAAAAAACGACATGGACAAATTAAATATCAATATTGATATCAAATGTTTAAGTAAGTGCATTAAAATAATGCCAAAAACGCCCTCAGACCACCGGAGGGCAAAAACATACTTTAATGCAAAAGGTCACAAGTCTTTCACATACCAGCTGGAGGAAGATAAAACCATCAAAGCGGTTATGCACAACGTCCCTGAAGATGTTTCCTGCGAGGAAATGATTGAAGCGCTAAAGGCAAAAGGTTTCAATGTTAAAGCAATTTCAAGGATGCATATTCTTACCAGAACATAATAAGTTATATATTCAGCTAAACAAAAATGATAAAAGCGACAAAATATTTAACGTTTCAAAAATTCTCGGCCTCAAAGTCAAAGTCGACGTTAAATTTGTCTGGTGAACCGGCCCATTGCCACCGTTGCCAAGCCTATGGCCACGCCGCATCGATATGTACCAACGACTGGGAGTGCGTCAGGTGCGCCAACAATCACCCTTCAGCACAATGCCACCTTACCTCTGCAGACAGGGAGAAAAGTGTCTGCGCCCACTGTATTGGTAACCACCCCACGTCCTACAAAGGATGCTCGGTCTATTAAAAGATCAAAACTAAAACTAAACCTAAAGGGCAACCCCCTGTCAAAGTCAACTTTAAAATCCCTAAACCAGGAAGTGGGTAACACTGAGAAAATCCACTAAGCCACAAGGCAAAGCATGATTGGTAGATAATGGGGTACTTTCCCGCAATCTACCATAAACACACAGAAGAAAACAACGGTCCATAAATACTGAGGGAGGTCAAACCCGGGTGGCTGTGTTGACAAGTTGAAGTAGGCGTTTTTGCCTGGTTCATATAACTTCCAACTGCCCTCTTCATGAGTACAATGGAAATCCGGAAAACATAACAACTTTTACTCCAAATGCAATCCAATGGCAGATCAAATAATAGATTTATAATTCAAAATTTATTTACTTATTTATTTCAAAACTGTACTCTAATGTTTTATACAAAATATATATATATATATATATATATATATATTATTACAATACTTAGTAGTAGTCCATAATATGTTGCAATTACCCAATATCATAATTTTTTCACTTTCTAAGCCCAATTTTAGGCCAAAACAGATACTTTTGACCAATTCAAGTCTATTTCTTGAAAATTCCTCAAACAACATTTGTGGATTAAATCCGTAACTTAAATTTCAACAAATCAACAAAGTGGTTTTTATAAACTTGCAGAACATAACTGACATAATATATATGGTAAAATTTTTTTGGACACTGTTATTGTTACTAAGAACTACTCTTCTCTAAGTACAATAGTACAACAACTTTAGTGACGTACTTAAGTACCTACTCCGCGTACCTATTTCTTAACCAAAATTTTACAATCTCACACAACCTTTTGCAACAACCAACCACAAGTTTGTAAATTGTTTAAAATAAATTGATCCAGTCAAATCCAAGGCAACAAAACATTAATCAGAAGAAGAGCAACTTGTAACCAGCACATAAACTAAACAATCCGTCACTGCAGAACTGTAGGGCAGACAAATAACGGCAAGAAATTTAACGCTAGAAAATTTGCCGAGTTTAGTCGTCGCGTCCGCTAGTAGTCTTGTTATTAAAAAAATATTATTAGCAAACATTACAAACTATAATACTATCACATCTACAAGAATATTGGTAAACCGTTTCTTAAAAATATATTAACACGTACAGCGCCGTTTTTAAATTAAAATTGATTCATATAAGACAAAACGCTAACCAACTCAATATCTAAACAATAAGGTTTAAGTCATCACTTATTTTATATGTTAAACTACATACATTATTCTATGTCTTCATGCTTTAGGTTACAGATTTGCAGTTTTACAGGGTGTCTCAAATTAACTAGTCATAAAATTTATGCCAAAAACTACAAGAAAATTGAGTAATATTGACTTAATAAAGTAGTATGTTACTTTTAATAAATTCGGAGTTATAGTTTTTAAAAGTTTACAAAAATTTTTGATTTTTTTTAATTAACTGCTTTAATTTTTAATATTTTGTAAAAATTTTTTGTTTACATTAGTTTATTTCTTATTTACACAAACTGTTAAAGTTTGAATAAAATAAGTCTTCAGTCAGATTGTAATTTAAGATTTTTTAGATGGAACTGGAAATTTTTAGGTAAATTTATTTTATTTGTTTTTTTTATGAAAAATTTAATTTGAAAACTTTTCTGTCTATTGATAATTTTTGATTATAAACACGGTTTTTAAAAAAATCAAATAAAACCAGAGATCATTATTTTTTTTAAATAATAAGAAATGTAAAAATATCATTAGTTGTAGACGCCAAATTAAATTTTATAAGCGTCACAAATTTTTTGAGTGTAATTGTGCTTTCTTAATTAATTTTTTTTTTAATGTATTGGTACAGTAACACGGAGATGAGTGATATGCATTTAGTCCTTGGAGAGTGTTTAGGAAATGCAGCGGCAGCAGCCAGACGTTACGCCAAAATGTACTCTGAGCGACAAAAACCACTTGTTACATATACACAAACATAGAGGTTATGTATATTCACTTGTTGTGCTACTGTCAAATGCAGCATTCACATGGTCACAAAAATCTAGAGAATTTCCGCGACCTGGCTGAAGTGGCGCAAACAATACCAATCATGTTTATGTTACGGAATTAGGGATATCATACTTCATAAGTTGAAGAAATTAGTTTGTAATTATTAACACATATGTTACATTTTATTTTGAGTTGTTCGAAAATTAAATTCAGCCAACACAACAACTCAAGGTAAGATGCCGCTTTACTATTATATTTGTTCAAATACTATTAAGAAATGTATTTCATAAGCTATACGACCAGAGGTAGGCATCCATTACGAAACCTCTATAATATTGGAATGTTTAATACTTAAACAAAACTGGCAATCTGTTCGCTTTGTGGTCAACGTTTAAAGGCCCTGAAGAACACCTACTAAATGTACAATGTCAAAAACATAAATAAAAAGCAACTTAACTTGTGTAAAACGAACAGATAAGTGCCACGTGGTCGCACGTTAATCCTGATTTGCAAATATAATATTTTTTCTAAATAAATTATATAATAATTTTGTTAATGCTTTAGACGTGTAACTATTTCTATATACACAATTTTGTGTATTGATTGAATTTGCTATAATCTGTATTGATTAATATAGAATTTGCTGGTATGATACCTTACTGGATTAATTAAATTACAATTTAAGTAATGTATTAATAGTTACTTTTAAGGATAACAAAATATATTTTTACATACATATTTCTAGGTTATGTTTTTGCCCCGATCCTTTTAGAACTTTTAATGTTTTTCAAAATGGAACAATCGAGGCAGGGCTACAGACTGCAGAAGGACCAGTGCACAGAAGAGGTACAAAAAATTAAAAAAACAATTAGAGCGCTACAAAATTAAACCAATTTGGTGATTTCATTTTATAATATAATTTTGCAACCTATGCGATTCTCACAAACATAAGCTAATTGTCACCTTTAAAACAAGAGAAGTGTTACATTATTTTTGCTTGTTGCTGATTTTTTAAACGCATTTTTGTGTACTTGACTAATTTATACTATTTTTTTTTCTCTTATACTAGGATTTCTTGTCCAGGTTCTTTGCTTGTTTATAGGCATTTCTGTATACAAGATTACTATTTGGTTTTTTTCATGTTTGCATTTCTTTGTACTGAGACTTCTTTTATAGGTCTGTAAGATGAAATTACGTTCTTGTGCTAGATGTATCTAATTCTTAAATGGGCATTTTGTAGATATCAGCCTTTTTCCTGTTTTTTCTTCTGGTTGTTCCTTGCTTGTGGCTACTTGATTAAGGATATTTATGTAATCAAAATTAACTTTCTCCAGTTTTCTGCACTTTTTTGTACTAAAGCTTTTGTTTTAGGTCAATTAGTCATGGCGGTGATGTATCATATGCTTAAATAAATGCTTTGTTGGTAGCGTGTTTAAAAACATTTTTGTATACTGGACCACCACTTAGTTTTCTCCATTTTTTTTTGCACTGGGACCTTTTCTCTAGGTTCATAAGTAATAGATATGCTTTTTTGCTAGATGTAACTCATGTTTCAATAGATGTTTTGTCGGTGTCAGACTACTTGAAACAAAAGAAACGTCCTTTTAAGTGTTTTTTTTTGCTTGTCGCTGATTGTGAAAAAGCGTTCTTGTATATAATACTAGTATTTTGTTTTTTTCTGTTTTTTGCACTTCTTACAACTTTTTGTCAGGTCTGTAGATAATATTAGAGTTCTTGCCTCAAATATATTTTATAATTGGTGGGTATCGGACTCTTTAAAAGCGGTTTGAATAGTTTTTTGAGTTGCTTTTTGTTTATTGTTAATTGTTCAAGACAATTTTGAATACAACCCCAACATTTAGTCTTCTTCGGTTTTAGCACTTACTTGTAGTTAAGACCGTTTCTCTTTAGGTCTGAAGATAACGGTTGCGTTTTTTTTTCTGAATTTAACTTATGGTTCGGTAAGTGATTTGTTACTGTTGTATTCTTTAAAAACAAATTAAACTTGATTGCGGTCGGTAAAATTTTAGAGACCGGTCAAAAGCGCTCATAATTTCATTAAAAATTTGATTAGTTTAAACTACTTGCTGGTAATCATGATTTAGATTGACCTTCTAAGATATTGTTTATCAAAAGATTGAATATCACTTATTACTTTTAGACAAAAAGACTTCTAACGCTTTTTTTTTAACAGTTTAAACTACTTGATAGTAATCATTTTCAGGAGTGACCTATCCACCCGCCCAAATGTTGGTCATCAAAAGATTAGATATTACCTCCTTCTTACTAACAATATTTTGAGCTAGTGTGTGGTCACATAATTTGAATTAGCTATTTGCTGGTAATCATAATCTAGAGTAACCCACCCACTCACCCAAGTGTTGGCCATCAAAAAATTGAATACCACTTTCTCCTTCTTAAACATAGCGACTTCTAACGATTGCAAAAAGAAAATATATTTTGTAAGACTGGAACACATTATGATCGCCGACTTCCAACAAGATCGTATTATACCACTTTGCATAAAAATAATTAAATAGCGATGCAAATGCGTATGAAAACCAGTTCTATGGTAACCATCTGAATAACTATGAACAGTCCAAGAAAAGATTGTTGTGGATGTAAGCAGATTCTCGACACGTAATCCAACTTGCCAGAATGCTTGTGATAGCAATGCACGACTGGAAATTATTATTAAAAGCAGCAACTCTTGTCATAGACATTGCCCAACCCCCCTCTCTTCTATTTTGAGGGGGAAACTGGTAACATAATCATATCCTGGAGTAACCCATCCACCCGCCCTAGTGCTGATCATCATAAGATTAGATACTACCTACTTTTCTAAGACATAAAGATAAAGATTTGATGCCACCTTCTCTTTCTCCGACTTCTAACACTTGCAAAGAGAAAATCTTTTACTTTTTTGATAACAAACTGTTGGGCGGATGGGTGGGCACTCCAGTTCAAATTACTCGATGGTTATTATAATCTAAAGTAACCCACTCACCCAAGTGTTGGTCTTTAAAAAATTAGATATCACCTTTTCTTCTTCCGACCAAGGGACTTCAAATACTTGCAGAGAGCAAAACTTCTAATCCTTTGATTACAAACATTTGGTAGTGGGCGGGTGGGTTAATTTGAACTTTTTAATAGTTATTATAATCTGGTGTAACCCACCTACTTGCCTAAATTTGACATAAAAAAATTGGATATTACCTTCTCTTTCTTCAACAAAGGGACTTTTAACGCTTGCAAAGAGAAGAAACTTTCAATTTTTTAATAACAAACTTTTGGGCGGATAGGTGAGCACTTCAATTCAAACTGCTCAATGGTAATCATGAGCTAAAGTGACCCAACCAAGTGTTGTTCATAAAAAAATTAGATACCATTTATTACTTCTTGAATAAAAATATTTCTAACACATGCAAAGAAAAAAAACTTTCAATTTCTTTATAACAAACTATTGGGCGGATGGATAGACACTCCAGTTTTACTACTTGACGGTTATTATAATCTAGAATAACCTATCCACCCGCCCAAGTGTTGGTGATAAAAAAGTTAAATATCACCTTCTCTTTCTTGTACAAAAAGACTTCTAACGCTTGCAAAGAAGAGAAACTTACAATTTTTTAATAACAAACATTTGGGCAAGTGAGTCAGCACTCCAGTACAAACTACACAATGGTAATCATGATTTGGAGGGGCCCACCGAATTGTCGGTCATTTGATTTTTTACTTCCTCCACTAACTAAGGGACTTCTAGTACCTGCAGTAAAAAAAACTTTCAATTTCTTTATAACTATTTTTTGGGCCGGTGGAGAGGCATTCTAATTCAAACTACACAATGGCAATTATGATCTGGAGTAACTTATCTATCAGCCTAAGTGTTGATCATCAAAGGATTAGATAACATTTATTCTTTTTTGGCAAATATATTTCCAGCACTTGCTTTCTTCTGATGAACAAGACCAACCAAAACAGGCGTAAGATTGACTTTGCTGCGGTTTTCCAGGGATTGTTTTGTAAATAAAGAGGTTCTGGGTTGAATTAATTCAGGTGTTGACGTCTGATTTAATTGTTCAAGTTGTATTTGGGCACTGGTGTTGTTAGCTGCTGAAGTAAATTTAGAGCCTATAATGATCTCTTTTTGTTTCAAATTTGCTTCCATGATACTCTTGATTCTGCTTTAGTTAGTCAAAACTGATCATGTGTGGCATTTTCGTCACAAAAGGTAGTTCACGCCAGTTGCAGATGGTGGCTCAACTTTTAAGGTTTCTCTACCTTGATCAAATTTTGCTTTCAACATTAAACATTTGATGAGTCACTAGGTGTTCTCTTTCTATCTCAATATAACTGCCACGTTTTGAAACTTTAATGAGCAGGTTGTATTTCTGGTTTCATCTAAACAAATTTCAATAGAACAACTATCAGCAGTTGACGTCAATGTCTACAAATTTTAGTGGTAAATTTTGGGTAGTCCCTGATTAAAATTAAATAGTTGTTAAAAAGTTGGCTGCCTTTAGCGGTAACCCGGTGACAAAAGTACTCAATCTCAGATTGTTTAAACTTGCATTTGGCTTGCATGCTACTTTCAGAGTAGGTCTGGGATCATTCTTAGATTGATCTGTTTCTTGTAGTTCCTAGAAAAAACAACATTGTCGTCAAAATATACTAACGTAACTTGGAGTAGCAATTTTATTTTTTTGGTTATAAGTGGGTTTGTGAAGAAAAACAATAATTAGTGAGCAATTAGCACTTTTTTCTTTAAAGTCCTTTTAAGAAAGTATTAGTTAATGAACGTTAAATAACATCCCAGAAATTTATAGAAAGTGGTTTAGGTGAAGTTTGCCTGTGCAATTAAGCAAGCGCAAATCTTGTTTCATCTCGTTAAAGCTCTAAATGTTTTGGAGGTTTATGCAGATAGAACGGACAACAATTAACGGTGTTAAGCAAATAGTTGATGGTAGATCATTGATCGTAAAATTTGTGTGCAACATAATTGAATAAAAATTAGCGTGTCGGATATTTGATAGGCTGCATACTAAAAGACACACTTACGTATAATGGAGCCTTGTATGGCGGAACAAAAAAATAATATAATCATAAACGAAGTTAATAAAAGATTCAACTTTGTAACAAAATTATTTTTATATTACAACTGGAGATATTTAATATAAAACTTTTTATTATGCTTTGTTTTTTACTCGACTATTTTTTGATAAAAAAAAGTCATTTTTTTATTATTTACTTATCTTTAAAATAATACACTAAAATTAGCATCTTATCAAATTACAATGTTTTTTGAATGCTTACAATAATACAGCCATTCTATTTATTTATTTAAACGCATTTTATAAAAAAATTAAGTTATTTCTAAGTAATTTGTAATTTTTTATTTTAAAACTTACAAATGTTTCTATTGTAATATTTTACAACATATAATATTATTGACTAGAGTAAAATAATAAATTAAAACTAGATAACAAATACACTCTCTACATGCTATTTGATACTCATCATTATCATCATCATCATCATCATAAATACCTCACTCACTTATAAATTTTATATTTAATTTATTAAACTTCACGTCGCAATATGACTCGGATTTAATTATACACTTTTTCGATTAATGAGTTTCCATTTCATACACTAAACGAATAGTTTGCCAACATCAAAGAATTTAATCAGAGCTTGTTGAATAATAAAGTTATAAACATACAATGTGTCAAGTCTCAGAATAGAATAGTAAAATGAATCAAGCTAGGTAAGTTTTTTATTAAATTTTTTAGTAGAAAAATAAAAATCATAATTATAAATTTATTATTAAATATAACAAAACTGCTTTACTGTTGAAATATAATTAATAAAATAAGTTTATATAAATGAAATTTATCGAAATGGTGGATGCGCCGGGCATAAATATTTGCTTAATTTATTTATTATAAATTAAAGATGGAATGCAAAAAAACTTTTAATCATTTTAATTGCTCATTTTGCTTTTGTTTAAAAATAAGATTATTATGTTAATATACATTAATTAATTTATGCATTATTAATATATAATTAATAATAGTAAAATTAATTAAATATTAAATTATAATAAAATTAATCAAATATTAAATTTATTAATTATAATATCACAATATTAATGATTAACATTCTAAACTAATAATGGTTTATATTAACAATTTTTGGTGCAACCGCCGGGCACAGTATATTACAGCTGCATGCATAAATCTGCAAAAGTTTTTTTGCAATTTAAAGTACAATGTTAATGATGACATAAACATGTAAACAATAATCAATATAAAAATATAATAAACCATTGAACATAAAATAATAAAAATTACAATTTTTTTTAATATAATTTATTTGAGCCTTAATCATAGATTTAGCATTCGTATGTCAATCGCAGCAGAATACAGTCGACTTATTATTTGCTCCACTAAAACAAGTGTTAACAAATTAAAAATTGTGATCGTTCTATCACTGGACAAGTTTAGTGTTATTTGGTGATTCTCTCATCAAGAAAAAACACCCCCAACATGTCTTCATCCAGTTCCGAAGAAGATATAACGTGTGCAACGGAGACGGAAGATTCCCGGCCGTATACACAAATCAAATGCAAGCAAGAAAGGCCACCGAAGAAAAAGGATAACTCCTCACAAAAACCTACACAGAAACATAAAACGAAAAAACTCGCAACAAATACGGAAAATAAAATACCGATTGCAAATTGCACAAAGGTTACTATTAATGCAAGTAACTTAATGACAAATTTACCAAGTACAACTGCAACAATTAATAAATTGACTCACACTACACAAACCAAAAAAACAACACAATACAACAACACATTTTTATTTACAACAAAAAACCCAATGTCAAGAAATGAAATTGTAGATATTTGGGAAAAAAATAACATAGGACAGCGAGATATTCTACTTAACAGTTAAACTGGATTTATTGTAAAAACAAATACAAACAAACAGGAAATGATTAATATTTTAAACAATTTAAAATCAATTAATATTATAAATGATTTTAAAGAATTATTACCAAGACCGGAACATGAAATGAAAACCCCGCAAGTTACATATTTATGCGTTATTGCCGGTATTGATAATGAATTCACGGAAAAAGAAATTAGCGAGCAATTAAACAACAACAATATTACCCACAGATACTGCAAACGCATTATTTCAAGAGCAACTGGTCTACATACCCGAATAATGCGCATAATAACTGGATGTATATCATCATATGAAAAACTCATACAACATATTATATCAACTTATGAAAGCTTAGCACCACCACCACTTCCAATTCCATGTAGTAAATGCAACTCATTCACACATACAACTGAGAACTGCAACGCTGAAATCAATTGTGCAAAATGCGATGGACCACACAGCACAAACAAATGGAGAACTGGGACATGGCGCCTGGAGCACTAAATGTAAAAAAAGACCTCTTCAGCCAATAGAAGGTATATTAAACATGAAAATAAAATCCACAAACAAAAAAAGTGTGGACAAAAATACAACAAACAACAGTCGCATACACTCATTCATAACCATCCATGACAACATCATTGACACGTATGTAACAAAAATTAACTCTCCCAAACATACTAACAGACAAGAACTAATTAAAAAACTTAAACAAAAATTTATCCAATCTCATAATATTGATACAGTTGTCACAATTTGCGGCAACCGAATGCACATAATGTTTGATTTAAATGACATGGACGCCCCCCAATCTACTGCTCCGATACAAGGTGTGCATACATATTCATCAGCAGTCATGGAGCTTTAATGGCTACCTTAAAATTCCTATACTCTAACATAAATTCCTTTAACCCTAAATCCCATCTTATATACAATTATATCATCAATCAATATATTTTGTGTGCTATGTTTTTAGAAACTAAATCCAAACAAAAATTAAACTTTTAAAACTGGTCTTCAATTCAAAACTCTGCCACTATTTTTAATCGAAATTACAGAGGTGGATCAATAGTCTTAGCAAATCCACTTGTTCACTTGGGCAAAGCCAATCCTCCAAAAATAAATAATCTACTAAATGATAAGTTACATTTCACCATACCGTTTCATAACAAAAAAATTAATATTTTTTTGGTTTATATTCATCCCCACTCAAATATAGAAGATAGCATATATGTTAAAGTCTCTCTATGCGAATATGCAATTATTATTGGTGATTTTAATCACAATGCGGCAAAAAGACAACTATCACAGTTTCTAAATAACTCTGACTTTCAAGCAATTTCTACAACTTTGTTCCGACCATTTAGCTATTCAATTCCATTTAAATACTTAAACTTTTCCTATCCCCAATCCCATAGAATATATTCAGCAGTATGACCTATGCGACATTAAAAAAGTTGACAAAGACATGAGAAAGTATACAGCAACCAATCCTAATATTACACCAACCGAAATATCAAGTTTTTTGGGAAAACTAACAAACTCAATTAAGAACAACTTGCTTGCCCCTAAAAAAGAAAACCTATTTTAACTACCCATTTCCTCCATTTATCCATAAACTCATAAAACAAAAAAGACAGTTATACAGAGATTTTAAAGAAACAGAAGACGCAACTATTAAACGTAAATTTAACGAACTAAATAAAAACATTCATACGTTAATATGCAACTACAAAGAAAGCAAATGGACAAAAGTTTGTGACAAAATTAACGAACAAAAGAGACGACCATACTGGACGAAAATTAAAAAACTGAGTAAATATACCGCATCTCTAAAAATGCAGCCTATAACTGATCCAGACACTAACAAACTACATGAACTTGATCAAGACATAGCAAACATTTTCTCTAATCATTTTACAAAAGCGTTCAACTTTAGTGAAAATAATGACTATGACAAACAAAAACGGACTGAAGTAGATAACTGGTATGACAATTATTTTAATACCCTATACCAAACGCCTGGGATGTATTAATATCTGAAGATGAATATTTTCTAATTCTAAAAGCTGGTAAAAATTCATCTCTTGGTGCAGATAATATTCCCTGAAAAATCCTAAAACGCCTACACAATAATATCCACATCCATATAATTAAAATCCTCAATTTCTGCCTATTCCATCAATATATTCCTACTGAATTCAAGTGTTGAATAGTAATTTGCATACCAAAAAAAAACTCAAATTATAATATATATATATATATATATATATATACCTATAACACTTCTTCCAGTTATAGCTCAAATTCTTGAATCCCACATTAGGCAAAAAATTTTAAGCCATGTACAACCCAAGATACCTATCCATCAGTTTGGTTCTTCCTCAAACAAATCTACTATCCATCCTTTATGTATTCTTACCTCCAACATCCAAACAACTCACCTTGAGGGCGGGCTGACGTCAGCATTATTTCTTGACATAAACAAGGCTTTTGACTCTGTCTGGTTAAAAGGTCTCTTGTACAAACTGTCATTAATGACAAAAGTTCCTCCTTACCTAATTTGCACAATAAAAAAAATTACTTCAAAATAGACAACTACGTGTTAAAGTTAGAAATTCTTTCTCTCTCGTCTTTTTTCCTAAGCAGGTTGTTCCGCAAGGATCTCCATTGTCACTACACTTGTATAATATATATAGTAGTGACATATTGGTCGTGGGTCAACATTTTAATCCAAAAATGTACATATTACAATATGCCGACGACACTGTGTTGCTTAGTAATTCTGTCTTGGGTTTCTGTCGCGGTTCGAATCTACCTGGCGCTGATATTTTTAAGCATTTTATTGTATTAATATTAATATTGTAACACTAACATTTCCTTTCCGTGGCCTTCCGCATCTTGTCAAAAATTAGTCACTACAATTGGCCCTGTAGTGTGAAGAGTGTGTCCCCGTTCATATTTGTTCTATAATTAATTTGAGAGCTTAATTATTTTGTTTGTTTATTTATTAGTTATTTTAATTTAACATGACAACAGATACAACTATAATAATAGCTAAACATATAAAATAAAACAATTAAAAAGAAAAATTCATTTA
The DNA here is from genome assembly GCA_963932245.1 of Tachinus rufipes. Lineage (NCBI taxonomy): Eukaryota > Metazoa > Arthropoda > Insecta > Coleoptera > Staphylinidae > Tachinus > Tachinus rufipes. The sequence continues at coordinate 18,192,507 of OZ010746.1, read as the reverse complement.
AAATAATACAATCCAAAACAAATAAAATTAAAAAAACTACTTTCTCTGTTTTCGTTACTTTCATTTAATTACTTAAAATGACAAAAACTAGAAATGCTAAAAATACTAACAAAAAAGATGATTCAAGTGAAAGCGAAGAAGAAACAACAAATAAAGATATTATGGAAACCTTAAAAGACCTAAAAAAATCGGTGGAATACATGAGCAAAATTCGATGAAGTTTTGAAAGAAAATAAAGAAATAAAAAAACAATTAAAAAAAGCAGAAAAATCAAATGAAGAACTAAAAAAAAGAGTTGAAATTTTAGAAATAACATTAGAAAATACTGAAAAAGAAAAAATTAAAAACAATGTCATAATAGTTGGAGTTGACAAACAAGAAAAAAATGAAAAAACGGAAGAAGTTGTAATAAAGATAATAAAAGGATTAAACACAAACATAAAGAAGGAACAGATAAAATCAGCCTATAGAAAAGATACTTTGAACGAAAAAAGTCCAATAATAGTTGAACTCAAAAACAAAGAAGATAAAGAAAATATACTAAAAACTCGAAAAACAATTGGATCAATTACTACTCTAGAATGCGAACTAAAAGGAAAACCCAATGAAATATATATAAACGAACAATTAACAGCACAAACAAATATGCTGTTTTATAAAGCAAGAGAACAAAGAAAGGAGCTTAAATATAAATACCTATGGACTCGAGATGGAAACATATACATAAGAAAAACAGAAGCAAGTATAAACATTAAAATTAAAAATCTTTCCGATATAGAAAATTTAGAATAAAAAAAAAAAGAAACCAATTGTAAACTAAATAAATAAACACAAATCTGAAATGTATACTATATATCTGCACAACGCAAGAAGTGTAAAAAACAAATATCACGAAATTGAACTTATACCTACCATACACAATAATCCTACAATAATTGCTATAACGGAAACTTGGCTTAAACCATATAACCAAGAACTGTATACTTTAGAAAATTACAATGTAGAATACAACTCTAGAAACACAAAAGGAGCAGGAATTGCAATGTACATTAAAAAAGGTACAGAATATAAATTAATAACTAATAAAACAATCAAAGACATACAAATATTAACAATACAACTAAAAGAGGAAAATACTGCAATAACTCTAATATACAAACCACCTAGAATAAACTTTAAAGATCTTAAAACTACATTAAAAAACAATATAATCAACAGAAAGAAACCACAAATAATAATAGGCGATTTAAACGTCAACATTGCAGAAAATGATAATACAACAAAAGAATACAAGAACATGTTATTAGAAAATGGATATAAAATAATAAATAAAACATCTATAAAATACTACACAAGAAAGAATCCAGATCCAAATGGAAAAAATTCCATATTAGATCATGTTATTACAAACAACAAACAACAAACAGGAAATAGAAGATTTAAAAATATTACCTTCAAACATATCAGATCATTGTGAATTAATAACCAAAATAAAAAGAAAACAAAAAACCAAACAAATATACTAGTACTTTGAGCACACACTCACAGATTACATAAAAATAACAAAAGATATCTATAACATGTACACAAAAGATATAAATAATTTTCAAGAACTATCAAAAAAATTGCAAGCAATTATAGAAAACAACCAAACCAAAATAAGAATCAAACGAACAGAAAAAAGCCCATGGATCAACAAAGAAGTGTTGAACAATATTGAAAAAAGAAACAAACTACAAAAAAATCACCTTAAATATCCAAATAATGAAACAACAAAAAATGAATATTACAAACAAAAGAAAAAAAACTACAAACATCATAAAGAATACTAAAATGTTATACTATAAAAGAAAATTTCTAACTAATAAAAATAACCCTACAAAAATATGGGAAATAATAAATAAACAACTTAACAAACAAACTCCAAAACAATACAACATTGAAGAAATAGTAAAACAAGATGGAACAAGAACTAAAGAACCGATAGAAATAGCAAACGAAATAAATAAATACTTTACAAATATTGGAAAAACTCTAGCCAGAAAAACAAATTACAAGAACGAGCAACAATACACATACAACCACAATAAAAAAGAAAATAGCCGACATACATTTTGAACACACATCTCAAGAAGAAATCCACAAAATAATAATAAAACTAAAAGAAAACAAAACACCCGGCTTTGACAAAATTACAAACAACATAATAAAACAAAATAAAACAACACTAACACCAGTTTTAGTACACATAATAAATAAAGTCATTGACACAGGTATATATCCAAACTACATGAAGAAAACAATAATAGTGCCTATACATAAAAAAAAAAGATAAAACAAAACCAGAAAACTATCGACCAATTTCTCTACTATCAACATTAAATAAAATATTAGAAAAAGTAATCCATATTAGACTAACAGAACATATAAACCAAAATAGTATAATATACAAACAACAATATGCTTTTCAACAATACTCGGGAACAACAACAGCAGCTTATGAACTTGTAGATCACATAAAAAACAAACTAGATCAAAAAGAAACCGTAGTAGCAATTTTCATCGACATGAAAAAATCTTTTGATACTGTATCAAAATCAAAGCTTATAGAAAAACTAGACGCGATAGGAATAAAAGGCAACGAACTGAACCTAATAAACACATACCTCAAAGACAGACCACAAAAAACAAAAATAAACTCTATAGAAAGCGAACCGATGCAAGCTGAATACGGAATTCCACAAGGAGGAATCCTACCGCCGACATTATATTATACTATATACAAATGACATATTAGAACTAAAACTACACGGTACACCTTACATTTATGCCGACGACACCTGCATTATATACTCAGGAAAAGAATACAAAAAAATAGAAAAACTTATCAAAGAAGACATAACAAAATTAGAAACATGGTATTATAATAACCTACTCACTATTAACGAAACAAAAACAGAATTCATGATCTTTAATAACAAACAAGAAGAAATTCCAATCACAATAAAAATAAATAACGAAAAGATTAAACAAATTAAAGAAGTTAACTATCTAGGATTAACAATCCAAGATAACTTAAAATGGGATACTCACATAAATAAACTTGTTAAACGAAATTCAGCAACTATAGCAGCAGTATGGAAAATAAAAAATTATCTCCCAAAACAATTAAAAATATCTATATACCATGCATTATTTACATCATATAATACATATTTAAACCTTATATGGGGAAACACAAGCAAAAAAACATTAATAAACTACAAAGACAACAAAACAAACTTATCAAAATTTTATACACAATGAATAGAAGAACACCAACAACCGAACTATACAAAGAAAAGTTAAATATTAACAAAATGATAACTTTAAACAACATATTAATGATTTATAAAATAAACAACAAAATGATAAAAAGCAATATAACGTTACAGTCCAACAAAGAAATACACAATCACCAAACAAGAAGAAAATCACACATAAGAACAACAAAGTATTCAACAGTCAAGTACAACCAGATACTAACAACAGAAACAATAAAACAATATAACAGCCTACCAACATACATAAAAACTTTAAATTATGTACCATTTAAATTAAAAATAAAGCATATGTTATTACATGACAAAATATAAAAAATAAACAAAAACAACAACAACCACGAGCCCTCAATACCGATAACTTGAGATGGGACTAAACCCTCAAACCTCAAGTGATGATAGAGGGAAGAATCTATTTTTTATTTTTATTATTATTTATTATACATTCAGTATTGTTTTGTATTATATAAATTTTATTAATAAATATATATTATTATTAAAAAAAAAAAAAATATCTCATGCAAAAAATCTGGCACATTCTATTCAGCACTTACAATCTCTAACCAAACATATTCAAACATGGTTCAATATATGAAGACCTCTATTAGATTATGCATCAATTATTTTTCCACAATGCTGCAAAGAGACTCTAAGTAATCTGCATGTTGCTGAACGATCAGCTATTAGAAGTATCACTAAAATACGTCATCCTAATAACTCTTTACACAACATCAATAATGAGTCTCTATATGAACTAACGCAAATTAAACCACTTTCCGAACGTCACTCAGAACTGACAAAAAAATTCTGCAACAGGTCTGCTAACGTGAAAATAATATCTAAACATATCCTACTAATTTCCAATATTACATCAGACTCATCCGACTAACTGACGATCATTTCACTTTCTTTTTTCTTTTTGTAATTTACCAAACTTCTATATTTTATCTTTCTTACCACTATAATTATACTCATGGGCAGAAAAACTTTGGTCGTTAGCTTTTTTCATATTCATATGCATACTCATTTCTATCTTACTTTTATATATGATTATTTTCTTTATAAAAAAAACTTTGTATGTGTGTATATGAAATAAATTTGTTTACTACTACTCATAGATTTAGAAAGAACAAATTTGCAAACCTTCAAATTCCACCCATTGGGCTGTGAAATACAGTTAGTAGAATATGTGAATTATCTAACTGATGACAACTGCGTACGTCGTTTACTGATAGGAATGTAGAATAAATAAGAGTAAGTAACTCGAAACAGTCTAATATAATTGATAGTTGTGACCTCTACTACGTAATAATTCATATTTATAAAATAATAAAACAATTTACTTGGTTTTATATCACAAATATGTTCTTACAAATACATTACTAGTTTTGGCTCTACTAGAGCCATCACAGATAAAATAAGTTATAGCCTTAAAAATGAAAAATTGTATCTTTCAGTTCTTTGCATATGGTCTTTCACGCATATGATTTGCTTCTTGTTATTAGTATTTTCAGTTATTTTTTTTGGTTTTGTATGTCAATTCTTTTTGCGCAAGTTTGTCTTTAAGAAGCACACAAGACCTAGTATTTGTAGTAAGACAGCTAGTGAGAAGATAATTAGAAAAAAAAATAGAATTATGCACGTATGCTTTGTTGACCTTGTAAAAGCATTTGACAAAATCAAAAGAGGAATGGAATAAACTTAAAGAGAGAGAAATTGAGAATGAAATAATAAACATAATTAAAAACATGTACACAGAAAATAGAAACGTAGTAAAAATGAACAATGAGGAATCAAAAGAATTCTAAACAAAGAAAGGGGTGAAGCAAGGATGCGTGCTAAGCGCATTGTTGATTTCAATTGTTTTAGACAAGGCTATAAAACAAGCAAAAAAAAGATGAAAATGTTAAAAATAGGGTATTGGAAGATGGAAGTAAAAGAAATAGCAGAACTACTATTTGCAGACGATATGGCAGTAGTTGCAGAGACAAAAAAGGAGCTTCAATACAACATGGAAATATTAGAGGAACAACTAAAGAAAATAAACATGAAAATAAACTATAAAAAAACAAAAACAATGATAAGTGCAAGAGAAAAACTGAACCACATCATCTGAATAAAAGAAGGGATAATAAAACAGGTTGAACAATACAGATACCTAGGAACAATAATACAAACTAACGGAAAACTTGACAAAGAGATAGAGGACAAAATAGGAAAAACAGCAAAAATATATAACATGTTAAAAAACACTTACTTTAACAATAAAGAAATATCAAAAACCACAAAAACAGAAATTGTACAAATAGTAATCAGACCAACATTAACATATAGTAGCGAAACATGGACGATGACAAGAAAACAAATAGAAAAAATTAATACAATGGAAATGAGATTTCTTAGAAAAATTGAAAACAAAACAAGAAATATAGGACAAATTTAAAAATTGGTTTTGTTTTTAAATTTGTCCTGTATACTGTTTACAAGAAAAAATAACAAAAGGTTAAATGAGATGATATGGACATATCAGAAGAATTAATGAAGAAAGAAACACTAAGAAAATTTATGAGACAAAAGTAACAGGAAAACAAAAAAGAAAAAGACCTAGAAACGAATGGAACAGAGCAATAAAGGAAGAGGCTACAAGAAAAGGGAATACTTGGGAAAAAATAAAGAAGATAGCCAAAAATAGGAAGAAATGGCGTGAATATTATATAAATTATTACTATAGCTTTACACCGAAAGGTAGAAAGGCAATTGAATAAATAAATAAATAATATAATATAAATTACAAAAATTTATAAATAAATAAATATTAAAATCATTTTAGCTGCATTGTTTTATAAAAAGTTTCATTTTATGTATAGATTTCATTTTACCTTCTTTTTTCAATATTTTTTTTTTTTTTTATTTTTCCCTCAGTATTCTCGGGACAGATGTATAGCTATAATCTGTTCGTTTTTAAAAAGTATTCTTGCAATTTTTGGTTTTCTTAATTTATATTTCATTCTCATAGGTTAGCTTTACTGATATTTTTGACTTACATATTCCTGCACTGCTTTTACCTTCTTCTTCTAAGCAGATTAAAATTAACGTATTTACAGTTTAGATCTTTAATTTCTTAATATTTTGCAGTAAACCATTTTTCCTTTGTCTTTTAGATATTATTCATAATGTTCCTGTCAACTTTCTCGTACTTTGTTTTATCCGCATTCTTTACTTTTCCACATTCTTCCACTAAGCTCAAGACTTTGTCGTTTGTTTGTCCTTTCTTGCTTATTAGTATATTTGTTTTAAAGTGTTTTTTTTTATCCTGACAAAAGTGTTCTTAACTGTACATTGTTTGTTATTGATAAAAGATTTTTTTTTCAGTTACTTTGTTTTTCAGAATGTTTTCTATTTAATTTAGTATAAAAATGTGTTAGCTGCTGCTAATTATTGTTGTATACAGAATTTTAATTACTAATTTTTTTGTTTATTTTAAATTACGATCTTGTAAATTTTATATATTTTTGCTGGCCCGTTAAAATTACCAATTATAATTATAAGAACTAATTTTTTAACTTATTTGTTATCTTTTCTATTATTGTATAAAATTCTTCTACCTCCTCCTTGTCAGCGTCCAAAGTTGGTGGATACACCTGTATAATGTTTTGTTTACATGATTGCACAGGACCTACAAAAGCTTTTTCAATTTTTCCAGTGCAATGTAGTCCTAATACATAAAAAATACAACAGACCTTTCACAAAATTCTGGAAGCTAGGTCAAATAAAGGTTAAATGAGATTTCACTGTTGAAGAAAACGATTTCAAAAAGATTTTTGTGCAAAATACTCGTAGAGGTCTAGATAAAAAATTTATTATTTCATTCTATTTAATTAAGTCTGTTGAATTATTAAAAGACTCATTACAAATTGCAAAAATAAAATTTCTTTTATTAAAAAAACGATTTTAAAATTATTCTGAATTATCTACTCGCTACTTCAAGTTTTTAAAAAAGTACATTGATTTAGGTCACATGTTTTGTGTAGCTTCTAATTTGGATGAGATAGCTTACATCACATCACAAAGTACTCAAAGAGGAAAGTCTTACTACTAAGCTCCGTGTAGTTTTTAATTGACTTTAAGTAACTACTTTAGGGTAATCATTAAATAACATTCAGATGGTTGGTCTAAGCATAAAATAAGATTTATTCTTTATCATTTTTATCCAAACTATTGGCTTGTTATCTTGCTTTGGAGTGGGCCCACCAATGTTTGTCTTCTATGCGGACGTAAAAAGTTTCTTCTTCTTCTTCTTTTTCCTATATGTTAAGCTTGTTTTTCTTTGTCATATTGCCTTAGTTGGGGAGAGTAAGATTAGGCGTCCAGTTGTTCTGCGTCTCTGAGGTGATTTATCTCGTGCCACTCTTACCAGTCTGGTTTCAATCATTCTTCCTATATGGTCGTTCCAGTCATTCTTTCTGTCCAGTACCCAGGTGTTGACATTGTCGATTTTGCAGATGTTACGGATATTCTCGCAGCGCTCTCTGTCCCACATTGTTTTGCCGGCTATTCTGCGGAGTACCTTCATCTCTGTTGTCTCCATTTGCCTCTTAGTTTTCGCTGAATCGGCTCCTGTTTCGGCAGCTAACGTTATTATGGGTCTGATGGTGGCGTATGGTAAATTCTAGCTATGGCTTCTATGCCAATATGTGTGTAATGCCAGATCAAGTTGTTGAGGCATGCTGCTGTTCATGCTGCCTTTGTTGTTTGCTCTCCTACTTCACGCTCCAAGTCCCCATAACCTGATATTTCAATTCCCAGATATTTGAATTGCATTTTTTGGTGTATTATTGTGCCGTTCACTACAAGTTTACATCTTAGTGGTGTTTTTGATGTAGTCATGCATTTGGTTTTTGATGCAGCTATAGTCATGTTAAAAGTTTTTGTCACAATAGAAGATTGTGATTTCACTTTTTAATAATTAACAATTGGGTGGGTAGGTGGGTCACTCTTATCCAAACTATTACCTTGCTTTAGAGTGTTTTATGGACGTCAGAAGTCATTTTGTTACAAGAAAAGATTGTGATTTAACTTTTTGATAACTAACAAACCTACCCACCCAAGTGCCGTCATTAAAGAATTGCATGTTTGTTTTCTATGTGGACGTCAGAAATCATTTTATCACAAGCTAAGTTTGTGATCTAATTTCTTAATAACTAAAGCATGGGTGGGTGGGCCACTACTATCTAAACTATTGACTTGTTATCATGTTTTGAAGCAGTTCACTCGCCCACCAAAGTGTCTGTTATCAAAAAATTGAATGTTTGTCTTTTACGTCGACGTCAGAAATCATTTTGTCACAAGCGAAGGTTGTGATTCAACTTTGAGATAACTAACACTTGAGTGAGTAAGTGGACCATTTCTATCCAAATTATTGGCCAGTTTCTATGTTTTAAAATGGCTCACCTAACCAGTCAAGTATCCGCAATCAAAGAATTGTATGTTTGTTTTCTATGCGGAAAGTAGAAGTCATTTTGTCACAAGAAAAAGTCGTCATCTAATTTCTTGATAACCAACACTTAGATGGCCTCTTTTATTTAAATTATTGGCGCGTTACCTTGCTTTAAAGTAGCGCACCCATGCGCCCAAGTGTTTGCCATTAAAGAAATAAATGTTTCTCTTCATGTTATAACAAACAAGAGAAAGTCGTGATCTAATTTCTTGATAACTAACAATTGGATGGGTGGGTGAACCACTCCCGCCCACCTAAGTGTCCGTTATCAAAGATTTGCATGTTTATCTCTTACGTGGACGTCAAAAGTCATTTTGTCACAAGAAAAATTCATAATGCAATTCCTTAATAACCAACATTTAGGTGGGTGAATGGACCATTTCTATCCAAACTATTTGCCCGTTATCTTGCTTTGAAGTGGCCCACCCACTCGCTCAAATGTGTGTCATTAAGAAATTAAATGTTTTCTTTTATGCAAACGTCAAAAGTCATTTTGACCCAAAAAAAGATTGTGATTTAACTTTTTGATAAATAGTAATTGGGATAGGTGGGTGAGTCAATTTTATCCTAACTATTGGCTCGTTATCTTGCGTTGAAGTGGCTTATTCACTCGCCCAAATGTTTGTTATTAAAAAAATTAAATGTTTGTCTTCTATGTGGACGTCAATATTAATTTTGTTACAAGAGAAAATTCAACTTCTTGATAACTACCAATTGGGTGGGTGGATAAACCACTTCTATCCAACCTCTTGGCCCGTTACTTTGTTTTGGAATGACCCACTCTTCCGCCCATGTGTCCGTCATCAAGGACTTAGATGTAAATCTTCTATGCGGACATCAAAAGTCATTTTATCACAAGAAAAGATTGTGATTTAACTTTTTTAATGACTAACTTTTGGGAGGGTAGGTGATTGGGCCATTTCTGCTCAAACTATTGACCCGATACCTTGCTTTGGAGTGGCCCACCTACCCGCTCAAGTGTCTGTCAGGAATTAAATGTTTGTTTCCTATGCAGACGTCAGAAATCATTTTGTCACAAATATTAAAACAATGTATTGGCAGGTACTGGTAGAACCTTAACATTAAAGTCTGCAGAGATAAAGACTTTAAAACCCATCAGTGTTTACAAAATAAATATTGTCAATCATGACACAGTTGCGGCTTCCTTTCTTGCTATTTGTTTAGTAGGTTTTTTTTTTCCACAATTGTCAAAAATTATAAAAAGAGACATTTACGTCGATGATTTTCTTACAGGCGTTTATGCTCTTTAAGAAAAGTATACTATGTGTGCTATCTTAAATTCTTAGATTGGGGTGTTTTTGACTTTGTAATTAGATATTTAACAATCCTAAAATATTACAAAACTGTCATTCCAATGGTCTGAAACTCAAATTTTATGAATACCTTAACTAAAACTTTTTTTTGTTTAAATTGGTTCTCCTAAATTTGATCACGTCATGTACACTATCTTAAACTTTTTTAATGTTGACTAAATGCTTCATTCTTTCCACAATATTTTAGATATTTCATCCTCTAGAACTTCAATGCACAATTTCTGCTAAAATAATCAAATAAAATACAATTACGTTCCTGATTCTATTAAATCAAAATGGTTATCATATAAAATTGATTAGATATTCCATTGCAGATCTTTATAAATTAGCTTTATTTCTAAAGAAATAAACAGTTCTTATAACTAAAACGGTTGCATCTTTCTTTCTTTCTTTGTCGGCCATTTATACGCCACTGCTGGCGTCTTAGCCTCTTCTCTGCTTGTAATGCTGGCAACTAACATTACAAGGGACCTACAGTTTTAAGTAGATTCCGAACCACTGGAGAGAATCATCACTCCTCAGAGAAGGTTTTAGCCGTAAAACCCCACGCTGGCAAGGCGGGTTGGGGAGTGGGAGAGCGTATAGAAAGTAAAAAGTATATCACGGTATATGGGAATCGAACCCACGATCTTCGGTACAGCGGCCGGATGCCTAGACCACTGCGCCACGCTCTCTCATTAAGTTAGGTTGCATACGTCAGTATATGTTGGTATTTTATTTCATAGTTTGATGGTTTGTAGGAGGTCAGGTAAAACCACTTTAACATATAAATAATTGTGTATCGTACTCAGATAGAATTTACCTTAAATTCTTGTCCTGTATCTTTATTCTTTTCTAATCCAAATAATCTTTGTTTATTAATTATTCTTATATTTTTGATTAGCAAATTTTCAATGTTATTGTCAGATCCGGATGCAATTACGATTGCAGAATCCATGATGTCTCAACTTTTGGGAAATGTTAAAAAAACTAAAATTTAATCAAATACCAATTAACCATATTAACCGCTGCTATAATTAAAATATTGTAATTAGAAACTAAATAAGTAGACAAAGCTTATTTCAGAATTTAAAAAAGTATAGCTTTTTGAACTATTTTTGTTATTTTTAATACAATTTTATGCAATAAATGGTGCATGCGCCGGGATATAATTAAAATTTGAAATAATATATATTTTTTGTAATATAAATAAATAATATTATGACTACTTACTTAAAGAAATTAATTACAAATTTTATATTTGTCTGTTTAATCTTGTCGTGGTGATGTAAGTAGCGGTAGCTTGATACTTGTTCGGACAGAATGCATTAAGTTAGATTGCATTTTAACGGATAGTTAGTTTTGTCCTGAGGTTAGTTGAGATTGTCTTGTGGCTATTGGAGTAAGACGTGGACAAGGATGTCTTTCTAGAACTTTACTATAGTGAATTTCTGTGTAGTGGGGCATTGTATGTTGTTTCTTTTGTAAACTATAGGGGTCCTTTCCCTAACACATTTTTTGAAACTTCTTTGATGTTGTTTTCATTATAGTAAGTAATAAGTTTATAATAACACAGTTAATTAATTAATATTGAAATAATAAAATGTCTGTATTATGAGTAACATAATAAGTTAAAAAAATATCAAGAATGTATGATCAAATAAAACATTCATTTGATTAGCATATCTTTTGTAAAAGCCCGAAAGCGGAAACGTTCTTGTAAATTCGGATGCATTACAACCTGGAAGATAAAGAAATTAGTTCCTGTTAATGTCTGAGAAACGTTTTAGTGCGACAGCAAGAGGAACGAGAAAAAATTGCGGGACGTACAGTAGTAGTAAAAGGAAGACATTTTAAGTTGTCGCCTCGCCCGGAAACTTACACAAGTGAGTTTCTTCGAACCGGGGTCGGATGTGCTCTTTAATTTTTCAACAGTAATATGCGCGCCACCCCATTCAGCACTAATTAGCGAGCATTCGCTCCTGACGTCCCGAAAGCAGCACCTGCTTGAATACACAAAATTAATTACACTTCAGCAACCGGCGCGCACACACCTATTTATGAAAGTTTGCACTTTTTCAAAATATATTATTTTCTTATGATATAATACGCTTTCAAAGGAAGTCATTATTTAATAAACCGTTGAATTAAGTTGTTTTTTGTATGTAAAAAATATAAATAAAGTTGGCAGCATGTATCTGACGCAAAGTAATTTCGGAGTAATTAAAATATACATGAAAAGGTCTGCTGAATTTTCTGCTTACACGCTTTGTTGGTTTTTCGGGTGCATCACGATATTATACCGATGCCATAAGGGCAATTTTTGATGTGTATAAATGAAACCCCGCTTTTTGTTAATTCGTCCGTTAAATGGATACTCCCCATAGGTAAATTGTGTTGACGGTGATTTTTGGTTGGTGATTTAAGCAATTTATGTTTTGCTTACACATCGCTCAGATGCTTCTTCATACATTATTGATAAGCGGCAATATGAGAGCGGGACAGAAGGAGCCGCCATGTGAGATATAACATGTAACAAATGCAGCATACATAAGGAATGAATCTCAGCAGTCCTCTCAATCTCCAACAGGATCTCTGGCAGGATTTAAAGCCTCCAGACAGAGATATTCTGATCTACGAGATCCTTAAATGGAAAATTATGGTATCCTTTTAAAGGGCGATGCTTTATTGTATATATATTTCCCCTTCTCGCGTTCTCTTCTTTTTTATTATGTTCTGAGTGTTGTTTTTAAAAACGCCATTTTCATCGAGGGGAGATATTTATGTCCGAGGAATCGTAAACACACATATAGATATAGAAATATTCAATAACTCGGTTAGGCTATAAACTTGCATCGCGACTAGAAAATAGGGACGATTCGTATTGAATGTCGCGTTGCATCAATCTAGTCTTCAATGATTCGGAACGAATATACAATGACTGAATAATATTTATGCGCATTTTAAATAAAAAGTTTCTAAGATTGTATATTAATAAAGAATACGTTTTGCTAATTTATTGACAATTATATTTAATTACTGAAATGACTCATTCAATCAACAAATAAAATTAAATAATAATTTGAAATAGATTTATCAATATTTTTTAAATTTCCACAGAAAAACCTACAATGAATTTTTTAGAAAACAAAATGCTTATAATTCTGGAAAAAAATCATCAAAATACAAATAATAAACTTATCAACTTTTGAAAAAAATTAATTAAAATTCTATTTTCTAGTTTTGAAATCTGACGTTTCAAAGTTTTGACTTAACGTTAAATTTCTAAACCTTATTGGGCTTTACAGCAGTTATTAGTGTATACCACTGTTTGTTGTTTAAAATTTAGAGGCAAAATGGTCCCAAACTCATTAATTAAAGTAATTTAAATTTTACCTAATTGTTGTTTGGTTGTTACTGTTAAAATTGTGACTTTTTGTTATTGTTTATTGGCCAAAATATTTTTTTTTGTATCAGCTTGTTCTACCATATTTTGTCAACCATGATGCAAGCTTAACATATTTCTAAAAATAATTTTAACAAAGCGGTGTTTAAAATAAAGATTCATTTAATTTTAATTCAGTTTTAAATATCAGGTTCGTTTAATACGAACAGAAATGCAAAGCAAACTTTATCCAACCAAGCATTAAGAAATCCGAATAAAAGTAAAGAAAATATATTTATAGTTGGAAGCGTATTCAGGCCAAAAATAAAAAACATGCAAGCGGGCGACATTTTTTCCATCGTGCACAATGCCTCGCCTTAATTTAATCAGAAAAAAGCGCATTATCGTCACTATCTCGAAGAGGGATTTTTTCCTTCAACACGGTGAATATAAACACGATGTAATTTATGAATGTTATGAAATCCGAATTGACAGTGGCACAATGAGCGATGGGGATCGGAGCCGTAATGAGTATTTGCGTTCTCATCGCTGTAATGAGTTCGGCTCCGGCGTGACTGCTTATGGAGATATCGCATTAAACGTAATGGAAACGCGCCATGCACGAGAGATTGAATTAGATCACACATCATGCCCCCTCTATACCACCTCCCCTCTCATGCACACACAATTCAAAATAATATACAATTTAATTAACCTGGTGTAACTATACCGGCCGCAACAAAACGCTTCAAATATATCACGGCTCGGGTTATAGCTGAAATCCAATAACCGCAACTTAATTACAATTACCTAAGTTATCAGCTTTACTCTATCCCGGATATTCCACCAGATTATCATGTGCAGCTTTATGACCTATATTTCTTTACACATTTTAAAAAATTGAAACCTATTCACCGCAGTTACTGGCCGTTATGAAAATGGAGAGAATGTCACAAAAATGTTTGCAGGAATAAATGTTTTTTTCTTTCATTCATTTCCTTCATTCGTCTTAATAGTAATATTTTTAAAACCTAATATTATTAAGTAAAAAATTATATTTTTAATTATTTCTAGCAAAATGTACTTCAAGGATTAATTACATATTACAAACTAAAATTTATATGAAATGTATACTTCAAAGGTAAATTTTGGGCTTGTGTCTATTTGCTTCTAACGATGCGGGAATTTAATCTTTACATAAGTGACCAAATAATAATATGGAGCATGTTTGCCAATAAGAAATTTAATCATGATGTTGAAATGTAATGGAAATTTTAGAACAAAAAGTTTTATAAACTGTAAATATTAGAACAATTTAAATTTTTTGAAATGCGTAATTTAAACACAAGAATTAGATTAAAACATCCGCACATATAAATATAAAAAAATAATAATAATATATTTTTTACAGATTTGCTATCAGATAGCTTTAATTTATATAAATTTTAGTTTATTTTAATATTTAGAAAGTTTTAAAGTAGATTAAATCAGACATTTGGTAAATAAAACTTCAATAAATGTGCGGTTCTGACAAAAGCAATGCAAGTGTTCCAACGGAGTAGATAACGGTTGCCCAACTCAAAGTATCCATTTTAGTACCGTAAATGGTTCAAAATTGACACGGCCAACTGGTCTTCAAATGTTTTTCCATGTATAAGATTATGACTTTTTCAAAAATTTGGATTTAAAACTGCCGGAGAAGAATAAAAATACATAATTTCACTGCACTAAGCAATTGGAGTTGGATTGGGTTTTGGTGATTGATTTTAAACCTTTGTTTATTATTAAAACAATTTACTTTGTTATTATTGGTTTTTTCTCAATTTTTTCTTGTTAGAAAATTGTTACAAAATATCCCCCCATATAGAACCCCTGCAAGAGCCTTTCTTCTCTTAAAATTGTACTTTTTAATAAATTTTGACATAATTATGTTAACAAATACTATTTTTAATTGTTTTTTAATCATCTGGCTTAAATTCTTCCTAAGATTTGTCTATTTGTTCTTCAACAGCCCTTTCTTTTTAAACTTTTTCAAAAACTCACCCCAAATTATATTTAAAATCACTCCCGTTTGAAACCATTATTTTTTTTAAACAATTTGAAACTAAGCACAAATGTTTCAAAAATTCAGTGACGCCGTGAAAATTATTTTCCAAAAAAACGTAGATTGTCAATAACTTGTTAATTTTATAAAATTAATCAAAAATAATACTTTTAAAATAAATTATTGCAACAATTTAAATCTTTGGAAAAAATAAGCAGTATTATGATAAATTTTATACAAAATTTTTTTCCAAAATATTTCTATTAACTTAGCAATTGCTAACTTGCTAAAGGTTTGATTTTCAAAATATGTATGACTAAATAAAAACTTTTTTTATCAACCGGTGTGAATCGGAAGTTTTCTAATAGCCGTTAGTTTCATCAATCCATCAAATAAGTTGTAAGACTTCTAGAGCAATGTAAAACGCACAATTTAATAATTGTTAAAAATGTTAAAAACCATTCTTCTTCTTCTGGTTCTTATCCGTTCCGGACGTTGGCAATCATGTTTGCTATCATCACCTTGTTGGCTGCAGCTCTGAAAAGTTGCGTGGTGGTCATTGAGAACCAAGTTCTTAAGTTCTTAAGCCAGGATATTTGCCGTCTTCCCGCGCTTCTCTTTCCCAGCACCTTTCCCTGTACGATGTTTTGCAGTAGTTGGTATCTGCTTTCGTTCCTCATGATGTGTCCAAGGTATTTAAGTTTACGAGCCTTGACGGTGATTGCAACCTCTCTCTCTCTTTACACATTCTTAGTAGGATGTTTTCGTTTGTTACGTGCTCCGTCCACGATACCCTCAACACTCTTCTATAGAGCCACATCTCGAATGCCTCAAGCTTTTTGGTTGTTGCTTTGGTGAGTGTCCATGATTCCACGCCATACAGCAGGACTGGGAATATATAACAACGCAAAAGTCTTACTTTTGTGTCTAGTGTAAGATGGTGGTTCTTAAATATGACACATATTCCGTTGAACGCTGCTCTGGCCTTTTCAATGCGTGCTTTTATTTCCTGCGAGTGGTCCCATTGGTCGTTGATGTTGGTGCCAAGGTATGTGTATTTGCTCACTCGTTCGATAGGCTGGTGAATGCTTTGGATGTGGCAATTCGGTATGTAGGTTTTGCTTATGATCATGAACTTGGTTTTGCTCGGGTTGATATCGAGTCCGTATTTTTGGCTACTTGTTGTTATTTTGTCTATGAGTTCTTGTAGACCTTCTAGAGTGTCGGCAAAGACTACTGTGTCATCCGCGTACCGAATGTTGTTCAGTTTTTCTCCGTTTAATGAGATTCCCGCTTCAATGTCTTCTAAGGCTTTGTTGAATATTTGCTCTGCGTATAGGTTGAAAAGCAAGGACGATAGTACGCACCCTTGCCTTACGCCTCAAAGAATTCTGATTTCGTCTGTATTTCCTCCTTCCAATCTCACAGAGGCGGTCTGATTCCAGTAAAACTTGGTGATGATTCTTAGGTCTTTGTCGTCTAATCCTGCGTTTCTTAAAATGTCTATCATTTTGTGGTGTTGAATTCTATCAAACGCTTTTTGGTAGTCTATGAAACAAGCGTAGATGTTGACGTCCATGTCTCTGCATCTTTGAAAGAGCACCTGTACGCTGAACAGAGCCTCCCGCGTGCCAATTGCATTTCTGAACCCGAATTGAGTTGGTGATAAGAGTTTTTCGCATAGCCTGCATATTCTTTTATGGATGATTTTAAGAAATACTTTTATTAGGCATATTGTTCTGTATTCTTCTCAGATTTTTGTGCTGGGCTTTTTTGGCAGCGTTATAAATTCAGCTGTAAGCCATTGTGCTGGTATTTCTCCCGAGTTGTATATACGGTTTAGTATGGTAGTTAGCCATTTTATGTTGTCTTCGTCAAGGAGCTTTAGGAATTCAATTTCTGTGTTGTCTGGACTTGGTGCTTTTCCTTCTTTTTTTGCTGTTATTGCGGCGCGAATTTCTTCTTCAAGGATGCTTGGTCCTGTTATGCAGTTTGTTTCGATCGGAGGCTCTGGACGAGTGTCGTGAAATAACGTTTCTATGTGTTTTTTCCAGATGTTTCTGATTTCTTTCTTGTTGGTAATTATATTTCCGTCTTCACCCACTAATTTGTTTGTTCTTTTTGTTTTTCTCCCGTCATTTCTCTTATCTTTCGATGAACATTGAAGCTGTCGTGCTTCTTTTGTAGAATTTCTACTTCTGTGCATTTTTCCCTCATCTCGTTGTCCTTAGCTTCTCTGATTTTGTTTCTTATTGTTTTGTTGATCGCCCTATACTTGGTTTTATTGTGCTTTGCGAGTCTTCTCTCTTCCATAATTTTCAGAATTTCCTCCGTCATCTATAGCTTTTTCTTGGTTGTTTCAGGTTTTGATAAGTCCTTTTTTATCTTGTTCACTATTTTGTTAATTTCTTTTATTTCGGTTTCCGTTATTAAACTGGTGGTTGGTCAAGTACAAGCTGGTAATGATCTTAGGCTGTCATTGATCTTGTTTGTTGCCTGTTGTCTGATTTTGACTTCTTTTAGTTTTCTCAGGTCGTATTTGTTGATGGTTTTCTTCCTGATCTTTTTCAGTCTCATCTTAAAGACGCCTACTAGTAGTGCATGATCCGACTCTATGTCGGTTCCCGAGTATGTTTTTACTGATATGCAGCTGTTCCTAAATCTTTTATTTATTAAGATGTAATCTATCTGATTTCTTACGATGTGATTGTGTGTGTCTTGTGGTGATTTCCAGGTATATAGCCTGCGCGGTGGATGTGTGAAGAAAGTGTTGGTGATCACCAAATCTTGTTCGTTTATAAATATACTAAGTTGTTTGCCCCTTTCGTTTCTTTCGCTAAGTCCATGTGGGCCTATGAGCTCTCCTTCGCGTCCTTTGCCGATCTTTGAATTGAAATCACCCATTAGAATTGTTAGATCATTTTTGAACAGTTTCTTTATCGTTTCAGAGATTTGAGTGTAAAATTCTTTCATCTTGGTGTCTTCGTGTTGTGTTGTTGGTGCATATATCTGTATTATGTTTATTTGGCGGGGGTTTGCGTCAATTTGAATCATCATTGCTCTTTCTGATATCGGTACAAAGTTTGTGACGCATGCTGCTACTGATTTGCAGATTATCATTCCAACACCGTTTTTGTATTCGTTGTTTGGGGTTCCTGAATGGTAGACGCGGCGCGCGCCGATGTTTTGTTGGCCTTCTCCCGGCCATTGCATCTCGCTTATTCCCATGATTTTTATATCCATTCTTTTCATCTCCTGTAATGCGTTGTTTATTTTACCGTCTTGAGCCAATGTTCTTACGTTCCACGTACATATTTTGATCTGGTGTCTATTATGCTATTCACAACTGTCTCCCCCGGAAATCCGATCGGAAGACTTGAAACTCCAGCCATTTGTTTAGAGGTGAACATTTTCATGATTGTTACTAGAGCTTATCCATGCGGATCTTTAATGTGGTGGTTGCTCTGTGCCTTCCACATCCTTATGCCGTTGACTGGTTTCCAGTTCATCCGCCTTTAGGGATAGTTTCCTATGTCTTGGGTAAAAATGTACCCGCACATTTAATAGTTGCTATTAAATGTCTGCTTATACCGGCAATTACTCGGTTGAATTACAATTCCTTAATTCCCTTTTTAATGGTTATACCGTCATGACTCGGTCGCCAGAGCCTCGTTCGTTATCTAGCAGCGGGCACCGCGTGCAGGAGAGGTTGACATTTGGGTCGGACTTACTTGGTGGTTCTTGCCGTCACCCCTTACCCACAAAAAAAAACCATACACTGGATTAATTTAATTCTTGAGCAAAATTTAATACTAATATATTACTACTAGTGTAATAAATTTAAATTGATGTGCACAACTATTGCAACTTCTTCTATTTGAGTATATACTTATCAAAAAAAAAATCTGTAATACTAAATTCAAAATTCTGAAAATGTTGAAAACTACATCAGTTTAATGTAATACTATATTACTACTAAATTGTAAAATTTAAAATGTTTTTAAGGGGAATGAATAGTTATTAGAAACGCTATTAGAAAAGTTTACAAAATAAAACTCAGCAAAAAATACGTCTAAATATAATTGAATACAATATTCACACACTATAAAAAAAGCATGCCATGTGTAAGTAGATATTGTACTCTGTACATTTCTCGATTAGTATGCGCAATGTTTGAATGTGGTCGGTCGTGCTGTAGCCTCGTAGGAAATTTGCTTCTTTAGCCGGTTAATAATAATTTTGAGTTAGTCGATTAGATATTATTTTAGTTAGTAACTTATAAAAGGTGGACAGTAAACTGATTAATATGTACTTTTCCAAATTTGTATTATTTCCATTCTTAAAAAAGAAAATTACCACTGTGTTTTGCCCTGAGTCAAGAATTTTGCACTTTTTAAGGCATTTGTTCAAGAGTATCAGAATTGCTTTTTCCAGGACCTCTCTAGTGTTCAGCTTTTTGCTAGTTATTTGATCTATGCCTGGTGTTATGTTGTTTTTCCCATAGTGTAATGCTGCTCTTAGTTCTGCTTTATCAATCTTTGAAGTTTTTTAGATCCTACATTTAGGACTGTTTGTCTCGACCCTGTCCGCTAATCTTTGAATTGAACAATTTTTCTGCAATCTAGTCCTTTTCTATGACAATTTCTCCTCTGTCATTTTTTATCCTTTGGATTGCCGCTTTTCTTTTTGATCTTCTAGCGCGCAAAACTCTTTGGTTTATGTTGTTTTGAATAGCTTCATGGTTTTGTTTTGTGTTGAATTCTTCTGAAAGTTGCATATTCCGAAAAGTCTCTGTCTATTGCTTTCCGTTCCTTGATCAGTAATTCCGTTTCATTGTTAAATTTGTGGTTTTGTGTTTTATGCGGTGCACAGACTTCTTTCACCGCTGTTTTGATGCTTGTAGTAATTTTTGTTAGTAACGCATTTAGTTCTAAAGCTTGTAGCTCATCGGTTGGATCTAGGCTCTTGTTGATTGTGTTTTCCTTCTATCCCTTTGAGTTTCAGCATTGTAGGTCAAATTCTTTTCTTCATTTGTCGCTTTCTCTCTACCTGGACGTTGAGTTGTAAATTGGATCTTACTACTCTGTGGTCACTTTCAGTGTCAAACCTGTTTAAGGCTGATACGTTCAAACATGCGTTTGTCATTTGCTAGAACGTAGTCTTTTTAATTTTTTGTTGTGTTGTCTAGACTTTTCCAAGTTCATTTCCTATTTGGGTGTTTTTTGAAAAAAGTGTTTAAGCAGTACATCTTCTCTTTGTTAAGAAAGTCGATCAGTGTTTATTTTTTTGGGTTTCTCTCACCCCTATGTATCCCTACGTATAGTGAATCCGTTGCTGTTTTTCCTACAATATAGTAAAATTGGTGTTTTCTGCAATTTTTGCGGCTGTTATGTCTTCCTAGAACTGTTTGTTTTCTTTGCCTGTTGAGCAAGAGGTATGTATGCTTGTATAATTTGTATGCCGAGTCTGTTTTTTAGTTTGATGACTGTATAGATGACTGTATAGATGACTGTATAGATGACATTGTTCAATATTGTCCGTGCTTTAGTGACAAGTTGTTTAATGTTTTTGTGTATCAGTAAGGCTACACCGCCAATATGTGAGTTTGTGTTTGAGTTTTTTTGAGATGTCCTAATTTCAGGGTGGTTAGTGCTTTGCCCCTTCTCCTAATTTCGCTTATTCACAGTATATTCCACTTGATGTTCTGCAACTCGTTCTCAAGGTTTGTTAGATGTTTATCGGATGTTGTATGTTGCAAGGTATATCGTAATTTTTTTCGGTTTTCCCTTTTTTGTATTTTTGATGTTTTTCGAGCTTTTGCTTTCCCCAGAATCCATGAGGCAGACTGACTGGTCAGTGCAAGATTCTGAAGTTTCTGCTCGACTTGCCTGGGGTGTTCCTAAGATCAAAACGTTATTCATTTGAAAAGTTTTGGCGGTTAAAACGCCACATTAGCTAGGCGTGTAGGTAAGTGTTTTGAATTAAATTTCTTTAATCTTAGTTCTAACAGTTATTCTGCCGAGACTCGGTTGCCAGAGCTTTTTTTGTTTTCTAGCAGGTGGCACCACGTGCAGGCAAAGTTGACACTTGGGTCGGTTTTGATTGTTTCCACCGTCACCCCTTACCACCAACCATAATTGCATATTCTTCAATTCAAAAAAATTACAATTTATTTTAAAAATTTAATAAAAAATTGAAGGTTTTAAATTTTTATATATTTTATTAGACTGAAAAATGATTAAAAAAAAAGTTAAATTGCGTGAGTTCTGTTCGTAGATATATGACACTCCCTAAACCGCACCCTTAACGTTACCACATTTATGTATAAGTACAAAGTAAATTTTCTTCAAAAAATCTGTAAAATATGATACTGATTTACCAAATATTGTATGTAACGGTTTAGTAATAACACATTTTTTTAGTAGCACGCAAGTTCTAGGCCATACATCATAAAATTCTTCAATGTTTCAATGCCTTCAATAACATTTTTTTTATTTACATAAAGTATCCGTATACAAATGATAAAAAGTTTGAAAACAAATCAACACATTATAAAAAATATGACTAAAACTTTACTTCTAGAGCAAATAAAAAAATTAAAAATCTGAAACCATGTAAAGTGTCTACAGATTGAGTTAAATAAATTTTTAATAACACGGAACTATTTTGTTTTAAATTTAATTACACAATACAGTAAGCAACCGAAAAAGTTGTTTTTGGAGTACAAAAAAATACAACATTAAAACATAATTGGTCCGACGGGCGGGTTTTGGCTAACAAAAACCGTAAGACTTCAAATATTAGCCTTTAGAACAAAACAATCCAATACTATCCCGCTGGGTTTTTTTACAGTGGCAGAGTAAAAAATGATTACTATTTATCTACTGAAATATAGCTCCACTATGATTAGAGAATTTATAATTAACAAATTGTTATGCTTCAAAAACCTTTTCATCTTTTAATCAGACAAAATGATTGAGTTAAAAAAGAATCATTTACAACGCTTGTTTTCATTGCCGCTTCATGACTTGTACGGTTATATTGATTATATGATTTGACACAAACTCTGACTTTTATATTCAGTTGTAAATCCCAGAATGTAGTATTTGCTCTTTATAACTAATGGTGTTACAATATACGCACCGTATTTTTCATTCAGAATAGAACTAAGCCATGCATCTATTGCTAATAGTACAGCAAGTTTCACTTTATTCTTTAATAGAAAATTTTAAACATAAAAGAGAAACAATAATTTTACTAATTATTGTTTTTAAAAATTATTAGTAGTTCTGGCCAAAAAGCTAAATACTTATTGTTTTAACAGAAAAATTGTTCAGACAAATATCTGGTTTGTTGCAAAGAAACTCAGCCTAAACCAAACAAAAACAAAAAAATAAACTGTTTAATAATACCGATTAATGCGGACATTTTAGTATTAAAAATTGCAACTAGATGACAATACCAGTTTTTTGTTTGATTATTTGTTTAATAGTTACTGTAATTTTATATAAAATGTCTCTCTGACTAGTGAGATGCTAGGCACACTAATAATGGACGCGTTCCCTGAAACACTAGTGTAGTGTCTCACACTGAATAAAGAAGCAATTTACAAAAAACACGTTTTTGTATTTTTGATAAATTTTTAACATCAATTTATATTATAACAAAATTATCTTTATTTTTATATTTAGTTCTATAATATTTTTTACAAAATGTTGCATATTTCAACTTTTTTTATTAAGAAAATCCACAGCTACGACACCTGCAACTTTGTGTTGCAGGTAGTGCTGGTTTTCGGACCTCTTTTCTGTTGTACTTTGAAATCGTTTCTAGGCATTTCTTGAAGAAATGTTTTTTGTTGTCACATTAAATGTGCCCTTGCTGATTTTCATCACCTTCTTTTGTTTTTAATACTGTTCTGATTATATTTGTTATGGTTTTCTATGTACTCACGTCTCGTATGAGGAAATCCCTTATGGTTTCTTTAGTACATTTTTCACCGCATTCCGCGTCTACCAAGGCTCGTATATGTCTATTTCATTGCACTACCAGCACTTTTTGTTTTCCAACATTTGTATTTTTTTTTAATACGTTTCAAAAACTCTGTGACCCGTAAACGCTTGATAATTGAGATATATAAAAATTGCCGTTTGTCCACGTTGTGTTTGTCATTACACTCATGTCTATTGTGAATATTTTTGTTCATCTTTGACATTTACTCCAGATATCTTGCCACTGGGTTTTGCTGCCGTTTTGAAGTCTTCTTTTTTTGTAAATAGTTTTTCTTTCTTCCACTTGCAGTTTCATGGCTATTACTAGAATTGCTGTTGTAGGGACCGGCCGTTGGCCGATGTAATTCTTATTGCATGTCTTCTGTTTGTCTTTTTTATTAGGTTCTCATAATGTTTCCTTCGTATAACATTATGTTTTGCACAGTTGTAGCCAGAATTTTTCTTTTTTTTTGCTGCTAAATCTCCTAAACTTGGCATTATTCTTGCCAGTGCCATGAAAGTTTTGTGTGTGCGTCACCAATTTTACTTATTTGTCTTTAAAGACGCCCATATATTTAAGTGGTTTTCTATGTCATCATTCTCCACTTCAATGTGCATTGTTGTAAGTTTTATTTCTGCCGGCTAGAATAACCAGCTTTGTCTTTATTGTAGCAAATTTAGTCTCTAATTTTTCTAATGTTGAAACCACTTTAGATGCTATTGAGTATTGTACGCAAACTTTCGCTTATATTATGACTCCGTCTCCTATATTTAGTTTTAGTATGTTTTTATAAAAACATTCTATAACGTGGGTTCTAGCACAAAAAAATATCATGTGGGTTATAACACCACATGATATTTTTAATAATTCTTTGTCTGGCTTTTGAATAAATCGCTAATATTTGCTCTTTTTAGTGCATCAACTATTTTGGTCATTGCGTCGTGTTAAAAGCATTTTTGATGTTCACCCACTCACTTACCTACCCAAGTGCTGGTTATCAAAAGGAAAAATTAATTCAGTATAAATTTCTTCTTTTTTCTTTTATTTTTAGACGTATACATGTCAATGCTAATGCATTAGCCTATTTTCTTCTTGTATTGCTAGCAATTTAAATTACGTGTTGACCTACAGTTTTGAATGGATTCCAAACCACCGGAGAGATTATGAATGTACACCTAATCTTAGTAAATAAAACGTTGACAAGGCAGGTTGTGGAGATGGAGAGCATAAATACATTAAAAATTTCAGTTGTGAGGTTTTGAACCCACGATTTGGTGCAGCAATCAAATACCTAGACTACTGCGCGACGCTTTCCCTTGCGACATACTTTTCTTTGCAGTTCAAACTATTAACTTGTAATTAAGAATTGAAGTACCCCGCCCACCCACCCTAATGCTTAAAATCAAATGAATGGAAGTGTCACTTTTTAGAAGCTAATCAAAAATTTAAATCTCAATTTCTTGGGCGTAATACAAATTTTTGCTCGTAATTTAGAAATGAGGTACCACATTCCCTATACAATTGTTTATGATTACAGTATTGGTTGTAACTTTTTTTGTGTAACTTATAAAGCTTTAGCTTTGGCGGTATTGAGAAACATCAAATCTTTTGATCACAATCTTTTTGGTGGGTGAACGTTTTATTCCAGTTTAACCTATTTGCTTGTAAATAAGACTTAGAGTACCCTGTCCCTTTGGGGATAATGAGAAGTATTCAATTTTTGTCTCATAATTTCTTAATTACAGTACAAATTATTTGCTTGTAATTAAGAAGTAGAGTATCCGCTCGCTCACCAACCCAAATATTTGCGATCAAATGATTTAATTTCACTAACTTCTTGTAACTTGGAAAGTTAAAAATCTGACTGGTTGTCATTTACTACTTTTACGTAACTTAGTGAGGTTTGGCATCAGCTTCAATGAGAAACATATCATTGCTGCAAATTCTTGATTTTAGTAGTGTTTTTGTTTATTGTACCTATGGTCAACTTGTCAAGTTGTATTTTAATTAAGCTTAAATACCTTTCCTGTAACGTCAAATAGACATTTTAGTATATATGGGTTTGGTTAGTTATGATCCTTTTTTAGTTTTTAGATAAACATTAATTTTGCTACTTTCTAGATTTAAAAAAAATTAACTCTTACTAAACATAAGTTTATTACGTGCTGCTAAAGGTTTTTTGTAGCTACTGCCTTTATGATTTTCCTCCACCTCTAACGTTAAAAATTTTATTATGTCTGCATCGTTAAGTTTTTTACACGTTTTTGGGGGTGTTAAAATAATTTATCTATATGTTCTAGTGTTTCTTGGATGATAAGTGTTATTAGTGATCTTTGTCCGAGTTTTTTGTGACGATTTGATATCTCTTGCCCCATATATTGTTGTCAATGTCGTTGCATAATTTTGACCATGCTAAGCTTTTTAGTTTAGAGATCGCTTTTTAGGTTTTGTTTGCTGTTTTTGTAATCCGCTTTAGCTGCATCTTTAAGGTTGTCCTTTTACGTCGTTTTGTTTAATCTTGTCATTTTTTTGAGTGTTTAATAATGTTTTTCCATATTTGACTATTTTGAGAGTCCACCAGTATACGGGCTTGTGACTCTGTGTAAGCTGTTTTTTTCTTGAGTTGATATTGGTTGCATTTGTGCTTTATTTTATCTTTCATTTTTATTGGGCTGACAATTGTGTTTAGTTGTTAGTCTGCAAACAATTGTCACATACTTTTTTATACGTTTCTAATCCTTTTGATAGCGTTTGATAGTTAATCATTTTCTTTAGTTCATCTTTTCATATTTTTGTTTCTATACTGAAAATAATTGTGCGATGGCAGCTCATATTCTTTAAGTGTTCAGCAACGTGTTATGAATTTACCATGTTACTTAGATTCATCATCGACATGATTGGTAATGTCAATGATGGAATTTCTGTTTGCATTTGTAAATGTGGGCGGTTGTCCTCTGTTCTAGGTAATAAGGTTATTGGCCTCAACCCAGTCTTCTAAAATTTTACCTTTGTATATTTTACTTAATTTAACCTAACCTGACCTATCCTAATTTTTTTTGTTTCTTTCAAAAATAAAAACCCTAAGAGGTAGGGTCAGATTCTGACTGACTAAAACCACCTTGCTTTCTTCTTGCGGAAAAAAATCTTTCTGCCGCTCGAGATTGCACTTAAGACAGGCCGACAACTGTACATAATTTTTTTATACAATTTATCTACTTGTACAACACACTTTATAAACTAAACAAAAATTACAACCATACATTACATTGACATTAACGACTCGCTACGGCCCTACCCCCTGCCCACTATTAAATTCAAACCAGCTAGCATCGTCTCTTCTTCTTCATTTATGCACAGCATGAACCTTATCATGGTAGCCACAGTGTCCCAACTTGACAACAAACACAGCACTTTAACTACCATGTTTTCCAGGTTCATACTCTCTTCCAACTGTTTTATTTTTGCTTTTTTCCGCATCTGAAACCAATTTTGCAATAGAAAACCGGTGTGCTCGACCCAATAGCAATTTTTCTGTTTCACATTTAATAAGGAAGTAGAACCTTTCAGACTGCAGTCTTCACTTGCATAACAAGATCTAATGGCTTTGTGCTTGCCACAACCAGCAATTCTGTCGTCGGCGCTGTTCTATATGCGCAGACCCTCTGGCAATACCTTCTATAAATCAGCAGAAATAATTCCTTGTATATTTCTGCTTCATAGAGCACTATGGAGGAGACTACCGAGCATATTAGGCGCTCCCCAAGTTTTGCATTAACTCTGCTAAGAACCGGACCACCTACTCTGTTTTTATACTTAAGTAACTCACTAGACGTTGCGACCTGACGCTGGTCTTTGAGACGGTTATCATTATTTATAACACTCTTTGTGAACAGAAAAGCAATACAAATTCCGTCTTTTCCAAAGCTCAACTTTGGTCTCTTTAAGTTTCCCGTAAAGCGTCTTGTATTGACCCTTAGAAACGGCTTTATTCTAACCTTGTCATCGTAGAAAACGTTCAACAACGTGGTCTAACTAATCTCTATTAAATTTTCAAAGGAGCGCAAATTAGTGAGTGCGTTAAAAACAGTACAAATTTGTACATGGGTTTATTTTTAACGTCCTCACTAGAATAAATTTCTAAGACACACAAAAGTTTTTGCTTTATTTAATATGCAACGTAAACATTTATAAATATTAACGCAACTTTTACAAATTGTTTTTTACTCTGTCAGCCACAACTAATAAGCACAAGCGTTGTCAAAACAGTAAAGTCATCCGCACTTAGAAAGAATAACTCTTGTTTAAGTACACAAATAAGTTCTGCACGAACTACTTAAATCACTTGTCGAAAATTTTTTTTTTTGTTTAAACCTATTCGGAACTCACAAAATTTAAACTCTAGTAGTTAAGTCTCTAATATACTCAACGCTAATACCTTTGACTTTCTTTTACTAACAACACGTAAGAGCAACGTGGACCTGTCAATGACGCTCAACACGTAGAGCATCTAGAAACAAAACGCTTTAACTTTGTAACTAAGTTACAACTTAGTGTATAACCTTCAGACTTTCGACAAACAAAATACAAGTATAAAGTCTCTAACATATTATTTCCTCTTCTAGCCTCCAGGTACTTAAACCATTCTATTTGCAACACTATGCCTACTACACTTAACAACAACGTGCACCTACTGCAACTTTTAACCTCAACACTCAACACGTGGAACATAAATATGCATAATTTTAGTTTAGTTTTAATGTTAACACTATAGTAGATAATCTGTAGACTACCAGGTTAAGTAATGGGACTCTACGTTTGTTAGATTACAACAAAAATTATTGTCAGCAAACCAAAAAAAATTTTTTTTCACTAAAGTCAAATATTTAAAATTAAATAAAAACAAACAGCAAAGGCCATTTAGCATATCTTTTAACTATCTATAAAACATTGAAGCAAATTACCAATAGATTATTCAAACTATGGTCTCTAAGATAACACTTTCTACAGTGTAAAAAATAAAATAAAACTAAAATTAATCATTCAACCATTTATGCAGCACATTAAGAATTTTTAAAATAACCAAAATCTCCAAAACAACAAAAACACAAAAAAAGTCAAAACCAAAAAAAAAAAAAATTTAGAAAAATAAGAATCTTAAGCTTACTGGTATCTCACGTTTAAAAATAAATTATTATTAAAAAAAGCTACAAGAAATAAAAAAGTAAAAAAAAAGAAAAAAGGTAAAGAAATAAAACAAACAAAAAACACATTTTTTTTAGAAAACTAGGCTACAATGCAAAAACTATAAAAAAAACAGTTATGATGTCACCATACCCAATGACCAATGACATACAAATGAGTTTTGTATGCCTACTTATACTGATCGCTTAACTTCTTTAACATCAACGCTGACTTAACACCTTAAATTATTTTAGTCTTACAAAAACAAACGGTCTCTTTTTTGTAGCCCCTACAACACGTCCATAAAGACGTCTACAAAGCTCACCAACGTGAACGAAAAAATTATTTTTTTAAACTTTTACGCACGCAATATAATAAAGGTTTTTTATTTTTTGTTAAAATAGTTTGCTAATTTAAGAATTTAACATTTGAGTTGACTAATTAAACAAATTAAATAAACTAATATAATGCCATAAACATACAAAAAAAATTATGCATGAATACTTTGTTTATAAAATTATTTGCTATTACTAAATATTTCTTCATAAACTGTTGATTTGAATAAAAATTGTAGAAATTTCTCTCAAAAAAGATAGAAACAATAATAAATAAAGCAAAAAGTTTGTACATAATGTAAATTAAATTTTAATTTCTTTGTACAATATTTATAAAAAAATTTAAATAAATTTTATTTACTTAAACAAATTTTCTACAAAAAGTATTCAAAAGTGAAAATATTTTATTTCTCAACCTTAGAAACATACTTGTTTTCATTTTCCTTCCGCATATCATACTTCTTTGGCTATAAGAGTGATCCCATGAGCTTTACTGAAATTCTAGTTGTGTAAAAAGAAAGAAAAATAATAACAATTTAAAATGCCACTGTGCAGAGTTACATTATTATAATCTATTAAAAGCTATATTAAAATCTATTATTTACCAATTTTATCTGCATTTTTAATATGAAATATTAAAACAATCTACTATGTTTTGTATCACAAAACTATAAGTAGAGCTCACACTCTCTAACTAAACTCTTTTAGTAATTCATAAACATTAATTTTAAATATTTGAATATACAGTTTTAATATTTTAATCATGCTATAACTAATGTTTAAAATCATTTATATTTTTTTTGTTGCAAAAATATTTTAGATATGTAAATAAAATAAATTCGATGTAGCCGGGGCACACAAAGAGACGGGGAACAATGAATATAACCCCCTTAAGTCTCTTAAGATTTAGTGCCGTCGAAAAATTTGAATTTCAAAAATTATGAAGCGCCGCAGCGAGTCACTTATCTCTGCTCCGATGAAGTTGACAACCGCGGAGACATTCGGGATGATGTATTCAGGCCTCCTCGGGCGGATAGAGGCCGCCGAGTTTTAACGCCCTTCACGTTTTTATTACGCGTTTGTATTCTTTTATTATGACGGCAATTTATTAGCCCCAGCTCGAAATTACGGAACCGCAGAATATGAAAAACGTCCGTGCGACATTAATATTGTTACGTTTCTCTTTTTTTTTTTTTGTTTTATTCCAGTCCTACCGTATTTTGTACGGCTGTGTATGTATTGCTGGTGAATGCGAAGTGGCCTCGCTGCAAACCGAATGGGGTTAGGTCGTGGGGGCGGTTTAGTCAGTCTGGCGCGGCATCTCCAGGGATGTTTCGCGTGCCAGCGAACGGGATTACCTTTGCCGACTCACAATAGCTTATCTATCTACAAACCGTTTGCATAGAAATCATAATTTCGGATCGCTACGTGCCCAGCGCATTCACCTTTATTTTCAATTTGTAATCAATATTATGACAGCAAAATATAATAAATCAAGCTTACTTTAATAATAATATAATAAGGTATTTATAAGTTGAGCTAGGATTAAATATAAATAAGCTCTTATTTTACTTTAAACGCTTTTTTATCTTGAAGATGTTATTTTTTCAATGCATTTTAAGCGCGTGACTATTATTCGTGTAATGTATTTATGTAAATAATCCACTTGAAATTCAAAGAGGCTTCAGTTGGATGTAATAGATACAATTACTTACAAATCAAAAAGACTGATTGGCAAATTAAATGAATATCATTACTTTTTTACGAAACAAGGAATACTTAATGGATTGTTAGATGTGATAATGAAAGCTCTTCAATAGCTTTTTATCAAACAAAACCTGTTTTCAATTATAACTTCTGCTAATGATTTTAAATTTATAAAATGAGTTCTAGATATTATGCTAAAAATCTCAATTTGTTAATAGTGCCCTATAAAGGCTAGTTTTGGAGTTTAACAAAAAAATATTAATTAATTTTTGTAGCATAAATTCGTACAAGACTGTAATTTTAAAATATAAAAAAAATTATATAAACGTTATTTTTTTTTTTTATTTCATTTTAAGTAAAGTAGAATATAAGACAATGTTTGGAATGTAATTTGTTAAAATGTTAAGTTCATATTTAAACAAATGTGAACGTAGCATAAATCTATGCAAGACTATGATTTTTGCAAAATAACATATTGGGTAATGTTTGGACTGTGTTTTGACAAAATTTTTAATCATTATTCTAAGAATTGTAACCGTAGCACAAATCTATGCAAGACTGTGATTGCACATCTGCAAATGTCATTTTTTGCAATGGAGTTTTAGGTGCTGAATTTGAAACTATTTTTGAGATGTATACATTGTTTACTAAAAACAAAAAAATGCTAGAATGTGATTGTTTATATAAGGTTTCTAGCAAATAATGTTATTAGTTATCAGTGAAGTAACTAACTGTAAACAAGAGTTTGCAATGCAAAAAGAGAAACCAGCAACTTTTGTTATAACTTCTCACAATATATAATTAAAAAAAAATTAAATCTACTTTAAGAAGATCGTCTTAATATTTTGCGGTAAAACTAAACAATTCTAGCTACGTTATTGATTTTACCATACGCTTTACAAGTTTCTGTAGATTGCAGTTATATTAATTCCGCCTTAGATAGTGTTGTGAAAAAAAAGTTTGGCTATCCAGATGTTCCAATTAGTTATAGGTTTGTTTGAAGAAAATTATTTTGTCAGTCAAGGTTGTAAAGTAAGTGAACCATATTCTTTGAAATAACTTATAAACTAGTTTTTTGCTTTTCTGAAAAAATATCCAAAAATTTTATTGTTTCTTAGTAGTCTTAACCAAGGCTGCCTATGATCTTAAACTGGTTGTCCAGTCAATATTCTAGAAGTGTGTTGATAAAGATGGTGTTGTTTGTATCTATTACTAGGCAATTTTAATGCAAAGTCACCGAAATGAGATGAAGTTAGATCCTGACAGAAAGGATGGCTAGAAAAAAGATAACTTTAATAAATAATGTTAAAAAACACACATTTGTGAAAAAAAAATTGTATACTAAACTTACCATGTACACCAAAACTCTAACAAAAAAATAATTAACTAACATGTCATTTAAACAAAGACATTAAACCAGCATAAATACTTTAGATACAGCTTCGTAAAAACAACACCAGCAGCAGAAGTAAACAGCGGTAGACAGGTGTAGAACCTTCGCAAACTTAATGTACAAAAACTGAGAAAGATAACAAGAAATAAAAGCGTGGTGTCAACGGACACAAGCCACACAACCGTCATAAATATAATCAGAGAGTCATGCAGCGCAGAGCCTGAAATAAACAATGAACCTAGCAGAAAGCCAGTTTTTTAGAGAAAAAAAAGATTGCAACATCAAAAAACAAAAACAAAAAACAATAAAAACAAGAAGAATGAAGAAAAAACACGGCTAAAGAAAAGTAAACACAAAACTGCAAAGAAAGCTTTAAAGCTACTGATTTTAAAACAAAAAAAAAAAGATTTAAAAAGCATGAACTAAAAAATAACATTTGAGGCAATGGCTACAATATAATTCTAAAAAAATTAAAGCCTCTTGAAATTAAACTAGCCAATTCCTTTTAAAACAGAGTAAGAAGAGCACTGTTTCTAGAACAAACATAAATCAAGTAAGCAAAAATTAGACTGAACAAGATTCTTACTATAAAATTAACGCAAAGTAATGCCACAAGTAATATGAAAGCAAAAAAAGTCCCAAGACCAGACATGTTTCCGGCTGAAATTGTAAAGACAAATATTAGCAACACTAAACGTGATGTGAACAAAAGAAGAGTTAATTAAAAAACCGGATAAAAAAGAAGAGAAACTCAAGGTTGTACCAACAGATTTGCCTTATTGACTCGCTGGGAAAACTAAACAAACAAATTATCATGGTAAGACTAAAAAAAAAGCTGGAAGGAAGAGAAGATCTGACTGATTTTCAACATAGTTTTAAGAAAGGATAGTCTACCCTAGGCTCCATAGAAATTGTCAAAACATTACAGGCAAAAAAACTAAAAAAAAAAAACACTCAAGACCAGAGTATTATGTGCCCTAATCACGATTGAGGACAAAAACGATTTTAATACGGCGGCATGAGAAAAGACAATTGAAACCCTAGAGAAGAAGAACATCTAATTATAAACATCTTACCAAAGTAATAAAGAACTACTTTACAAAAAAATTGATCGTGGATAAAAAAAGAGAAACCCAAGGTAACGAGAAGAGTACTAAAAGGCTCGAAACTGCCTCCCTTCTTCTGTAACGTTTTGTATGATGACCTACTAAAGAGAGACGTCTATTCCGAAGTAAAAAAATTAACAGTTGTTTGCTGTTAACTTAAAAAAAAAATGACCAGTAGATAGCCTATAACAAGCTTAAACTGGCATATAAAAAAAAATTTTGATTAATGGCAAAAGTACAAAGAAGTAAGTTTTAAACGGAGAACAGATATAATTATGCCCAAAAACAGATTAATTTGGGCAATCGACATTAGTTTAAGTTAGATTAAGTTAAGTTAAAAATTTATAATTGGGGAACACATTAAGAGAGTAATTGCAAAAGCATAAAAAGTTGCTTTGTCCGTGGGTAGAATAATGTCAAGATGCAGAAGGATTAGTAAAGAAAAAAGAATTTTGTCATCGGTGGTTAGATCTGTTGTCATGTATGCAGCCCTAATTTGACGGAAACTCCCCCTCGTGAGTACTACCTTGTAGTGGTGAGGGGACTGAGTAACTTCTGCTCAAGCTATGCCGGCGGGAGTTTAAACTCTTGGCAGCGCTACCCATGCTACCTTTCCCTATTTTCCTGTCATTTACATTTATACCTCTAACCGTCTTTTTCTCTCATTCCCAACCTGACGGTAGGTAAAACGCAATTTTGGTTATGATGTCAAAATCAAATTCACGCCCCGCCGTCAGTTAAATCTGACAGGGGAGGGGCTTCATAATCGGCACGGATTTGGCAACTACCAGAGTGGGAGAACAATGCTCCGGCAGCGCAGTAGCTAATTGTTTGGAAATCGGTACAACTGATTGGGTTGTGCCAATGGATAATGCTACCCGGTCCCAGTCCGATGTCAAATCCGATCCTTCAACTTCTTCCTCGGCAAAAGGGAAGAAAGTTGGCAAATCTATTTTGCCAAATACTAGTACCAGTAATCTGTTGTCATGTATGCGACCCCAATTTGGACGGAAGCTCTAAAATACAAAAAGTTTGTCGGCATACTGAATAGCCTGCAGAGAAACGTTGTCATCAAGGTCTGCCGTGCATATAAGAGTATACCAACAATGAGTGCAAAAGTGCTGCCCAAAACAATACCATAACCGTTATTAGCAGAATAGACTGGAACGTGGACAAAAAAGTGCAAGCAAAATTCAAGATTAAGCAGAAATGGCAACAATGTGGGAGGCCAAAAAATATAAGTGAACCCATGACCTAATCCCAAACATCACCGGCTAGGTTGAAAGAAAACACGGATAGATAAGATATTTCTTCACTCAATGCCTAAGCTTAACTGTGCACGAGTGTTTTAAAACCTATCTAAAAAAAAAGACAAACAAACAACAGATACTTATATTACAAAGAAGTAGACAAAATAAGAAGCGGAAAGAAGAGAAACACAACGCTTTAGGCTGACAACTTAATGCTAGACAACACCTTAAACTAAGACATCATTAATAGAATGATAGACCAAATTATAGCAAAATAAAGAAAGAAAAGATAAGGAAGAGAAAAGAATAGCATTAGCTATTGTTGACCAACAATAAAATAAACCAAAAAAAAAATAAAACACAATTACAACAAAACCGAATAAAATTTAGTGAAAAAATGCAAGAAACGGATACCATAAAACCGAGAAAAATGAAAGAGAGGATGTTTAGTGAGTAAGGTCCCTACTAAGTTTAAGAATGAGTCCTACACACTTCTGCATTAAAAAAACGGTGCATTAAGCATTCCTCTTCCTGCCAAAGGTATATTACTTTTTAGTTTATTGTTTAAAAAAAAATCAGTAAAAGACACAATTTGTACTTAGAAATTTGTTTCAACTATAAAAATTATGTTGCCTTAAGCTAATTTTCTTTAATTTTTATTATTGGAAAAAATTGTGTTTGTCATAGAAATCAAAATATCGTAGTTTTTAAATAAAATGTTTTTTCTTTATGTTTTTTTAAGCTAATTGTGCTCGGCGTAGACATAGCGTAGTCAGTAGGTAGTATTTTTTTTGTTTTTGGTGGATATTATGACTGATACAGTTTAGTTAGGTACTAAAATAATGTTGCTTGAAACTAATGTTTTTTCTTGGAATTTTTAGCATATGTACCAAAATAGTGTAGTCGGTAAATAAACAGTTTTCTCTTAGTATTTGGCTTAAGTAACAAGTAGTATCCTGTAGTTAAGTTCATGTCTTGGTTCCATAGTAAGTAAGCAATAATAATTTTTACAATTGTATGTTGTGATCTTGGCATGTTGACGTAGTCTTGGTATGTTCTAGGATCACTAACCTTTGTGATTATACTGTCACTTATTCTAATAGAAAATTGTCTTAAATAAATCATAGCTATATGCATAGTGCGCAAGTTATACAATATTGTAGAATAGTAAGTGTACTCCTAATCTAGTACGTACAGCAAATTTTGCGCTAATTCTTGTTTTTTGTAGAATTAAAGTATATAAAATATAGTAGTGTCTTCCATTTTCTCAAAAATTGCGTTGGGTTATCGTTTACAAAAACTGATTGTTCAGTAAATATTTTAAAAGGTTGCGTTTTTGCTGGTAATGGCGTAACGTCTTTTAATAAAAAACGGTTTGTTAGACTATAATGAATTTGTCATTGGTGGCGTGTCATCGTTGCTTAGAACATTTTGCAATAATCTGCGGTAGAGTAATCACTTTGCTGCTTGACACCGTAGTTTGTTGATATTTTCTAAAAAGAAAAATCATTTCATAATAAAAACTTTGAGCAAGCTATGACATTGTAGTTTTAAAAACTCTTGAAACAAAAAAAACGGTAATTGCTTTTGTTTTTGGGTCTTTAGTAGCTAGACATTGTTGCAGGTTTCTTGTTTGCTACTTGAGTATGACTGACCACTGGTTTGTTTTAGTTTTTTGAGTGCCAATCTTTAAATGCCGCTGTTGTTACTGTTAAGACATATTTTGGTAGCACTGTCAATACTGTAATTGACCAGTGCGCAATTTAGATTTGTCCAAGGACATATCCGTCGATGGGCAGTCTATCGATTGATGATGTTTAATTCCATCTTCAATAAAAATTTTATTGGCACTATGTCGCATTATGTTATGTTCAAACTAATGTTTTCTTAAGAAAAATATCCGGCAAATTCTTATGACACCAAACTAGTGCATTTTGTAGATGGTGTTTTTGTTCAACTTAAAGATTAACGGCGTTATCAAAAAACTGTATCTATGTTATTTTTGTAAGTTAAATAAGAGTTGTTACAATTAGACATATCTTGGTGATATAGTCAATACGGCAATTGATCATTTCCCATCATTTAGATTCGTTTAAAAGACACATCCGTAAGTGAACAAGTTCTTAATTGCAATTGCTGAATTTCATCTTTAATAAAAATCTTTGCCTATACTGACAATGTTTTGCATCTTAGTACATTTAAGCTAATGTCATCTTTAATTAAAAAAAATGGCAATTGATCTAAGAACAC
This sequence comes from Tachinus rufipes, assembly GCA_963932245.1. NCBI lineage: Eukaryota > Metazoa > Arthropoda > Insecta > Coleoptera > Staphylinidae > Tachinus > Tachinus rufipes. The sequence goes on along the minus strand of OZ010746.1, from coordinate 18,155,734 downwards.
ATCTGTTGTGGTTTCTCATAGCTATCCTTTAAAATATTGTTCAAGGGTTAATCACCACATTTTCTCCATGAATTTTGACTGAATTGGTAATGCTTGCTAAAAGAAATTTCTAAATAAGTCTATCTGATTGTTTTGGTCATTGCTTGCGTGTCAGTTTCAAGAGCGTTATAGCACGTTACTCTGTTATCACCCACCAAAACATTGATTTGTAAAATTATGTTGTTTGTTAGAGGAAAAGAAGAAAGAAAACTTACAAACCACTGAAAAAGTTTAGCAGTATCAGGTGAATCTCTGGCTCTACGAGTCATTCCGAAACTTTCATGTTGTTCACTGAAACTGAATTTTTGTAAACTCCGCAATAAATGTAATTTTTCAGCAGAGTAATCATATTCAATAACAAAACCCAAAGGATTGTTGTTGACCCTATAATTTTGTAACCGCTAGCTAGTTACTTCCAACCTACAATTTTTGAGATATTAACAAAAAAACAAAAAAAGTGTCCTGTTTTTGGTCATTGTCGCTAAAGCTCGTGTCATATTTGTCACTTGATGATGACTTTTAGTATGTTCTTTATTAGGTATCTATAAATCAATTTAAAAAGTTTCAAAACTTTTAGTTTTTTCAGAGATAATCATATTTTAAGCATATTTCACTAGACAACAAACAAGTTTTGTTTTCCAGATATGCTTATCTTTTATATTTTCTTAAAACTGTTCTACTCCTGTTGTTAATTATCAATAACTTTTAAATTTACATAACGCTTTACATCATTATGGCTTATAAAAATATCGTTCATGAAATCCGTCGCCTGACGGGCAGCTACATTGGCCAGCTCGTTAGCTTTGATACTTACATGACTTGGCGTCCACACAATGACAATTGATTTCCGGGACTAGGCCAATTTGTAAACCAAAACAAGTATTAGCTGAACCAATGGACACCATCAACAACAAAAGTTACCCCGAAATCCTTTCTGGAATCGTCCGTGTACAAGCAATGAGATTACAGATATTCTGCAATTATATTTAAATATTTGCCACAAAAAACCTCGGGACAAATATTGCGTTTTTTTAATGATATTAGATATAAACGTGCCCATGCTTAAAAAAAAAACCAGTTCAAAAATTTGCAGAACCCCACCTTGTATATCATAAAAAAACAAATATTTAAACTCTCTATCCTACGGACGGTAGGCTTAAATCCGTATTTTTTTACAAAACCTTTGCAACGTAAAACTAGCAGGGAACACTCAACTTGCAGTAAAAACTCGGTGTATAACTTGTCCCGAAAGCTTATCATATGCCTGCGTAGTAAACAACATTCAAAGCTTTTAACCAAGATGCAAATGAGTATACAGTGCAACTATAGTCAATTCTAAATAAAACCAGAGTTTTGCATAGTTGCAAAAGTAACTCACTTTGCACCTCCCAGTTTATACTGGTTAGATACTTAAATACGTTCAAAGCTATCTTAAAACACGCAACCAGCTCTTCTATATGTGTTCAAAAAGAGAGTCCTATTGAACACTAGCCCTAGGAAACAAACGGTTTTAACGCACTCAATGTTTGTACCTTGCAAAAAAAAATAACAAGATTGCATTAAAGTCGTTAGAGTCGACAAAAGTTCACGCAAGAAGGCCTCAACTCAGCATCGCGGTTCATTTTATTTATAGCGGTTTGAATATATCTCCCTTTATATTGATCACTAAATCAATAATAAACAAGCACCGTTAAACCGGTATAACTACCAAAGATGTAATGTCGTTTATTTCCATAGCAACAATAAAATACGCTAATATAATAATCGACTCTTGAGAAACACCGTTCTCCTAACATAAAGTCTTAGAGAAGGTGTTTCAATTCTAATTTTAAGTTTTCGGTTTTCTTAAAACACTCCACAAAGACAGACAAATTCAAAAATTTGATTTATTTGTTATATTGTACGCTTTCTCCAAATCAAAAAAATGTTTACTTTTTCAATAAGCACCTTGAATAAAATTCTTAACTGCACCAATTGGGTAACCGTACTGTGGTACTATCTGAACCCCACTCGTTGTTTTTCAAAAGTCCAAAAATGTCTAGTATCTACACCAAACGGTTGTTAACCACTTTTTGCAACAATTTTCCAAAACAACAAGTGGGTTCATGCCTTCTTTAAATAATGGCAGGATAACGGCTTCTTTTCAACATTAGCAGCTTTTTCAGAAGCTGCCGGATAAACTAATACAAAACAATGTTTGAGTCGAGTGCCAAAAAAGCACGAAAAAACAAAGTGCTGTTTTCAACTACTCTAAAGTAACGGTGGAGTTGTATGGCAACAACTTTTTAAAAAAGTTGATACGCAGAAAATTTGTTTTGTAGTTTCAAAAGATTAAATTGTTCAGCCAGAATATTTGGCCGTCGACTTTAAGGACAAGTATTACAACCAGATATTTTTTTTTGCTACGACATCAACCAACAATAGAAAATGCCGGTGTAATTGTCGAAACGTAGCTCTCCCACAACGATAGTTAACTTGCAGGAATTTTGCGCTAAACAAAGTGTATTTTTAAAACAATCATATTTTTCTGCGTTGGAAATTGCTAAACTTATTGCTGGCCCGTTTCTTCTGCTTAACAGTTAACTTTGGAAAAAACGCATGCACTGCTTGAACGACACACACAGTTAAATTTTGCACAGCGGTCTCTACATCCTCACTTGCGTGGTCAAGACATTATCACTGGGAAACGCATTGTCTGATACGTGTAATGATGATTTTAACAGTAATTGGAAATTGATTGCTCCCGTAAAAATTATCTAAAACAAACCACAAAAGACTAGTAGTAAAATATTTGGACACAATTGTTAAATCAATTGCTGAAAACCTTGATCTTCCGGCACTAAAATGAGTGGAAGAGGTCTTATTGAGAAAAACCGCATCGTTTTGATCAAAAAACTGCTCTATCATACGACCTCGCTGAATTTTCTAATGGAAACGCTACAGAGAGGATTTTGAGCATTTAAATCACTCAGCAATGGCAATGGAGATTGCGCAACCAACTCTTGTATGTCTTCTAAAATCCAATAAAACTCTGAATGATAAAAGTTGTAGATTGAAGCTTCTATTGGATATAACATACAAAATGCAGTAGTCTGGAGTCTAGTTCTAAGGATAACCTTACGTAAAAGAAAAAAAAATACCGATTCTTAAATACTTTATCAAAGAAAATATCAAACTAAAGAAACAAAAAAGATAGAAAACTAATAACATGGGGGCTCTCGAAAAAAAGTTAAAGCAAAAGTTTTGGGAGAACAGAACAAAGCATAAAACGCTGCAAATGCTTTACAGAAACAAAAATTTAATTATTAGTAGACTCCAGAAATTGAATGCCTAGTATAAAAATAAAACAAAGTAAAATGACTAAGTAAAAATCTTAAAGGATGTGGAAAACAATATATGGAAAAACGTTTACCAAATTGGCAAAAAAAAATCCCTAAAAACCAAAAAGTTAGTAACACCGACAAAACATAACGAAGACTATGCTAAGCAGCTAAAACGTCATAGCCACCATGGTCGGCAACATTATGCAAGGTAAAAAAAAAAAAACGTTAAGTGAATGAGGACAAGGCCCAACAGCAATATATAGATAAGAGTGATAAATTTCAAATAATAAAGCAATACCAAAAGGGTGGAAATTTATTGAGTAAAAATCTCACACTATTGAAGGTTTTGCTTCCTCTAAAACCACAAAAAATAAAACGCTTTATATACTACAACCTTTTTTGATTTTTGAAAGCTAAAGTTTAGCATTTGCGATTTTTGTGAAGGAGGCATGACAATGCTTTAATTTTATTAAACGCAGTTCTTATAATTTTTGTTATTGTACTAATTGGCTGAAACAAAGTTTTGCCAATAATATCGCTATCTACTTATTTGCTGAATGCACCTTGTGCACTTGTTTTTGGGGTTAAAACAGCAATTTTTTTTTGCTTCAAAGTAAGATATTTGTTCTTTGAACTTTATTTCTTGTACACATATTGATTTTACACATACGCAAACTTATAATTTCTTACACCAAGCACTAACATGTGCAGACTAATTAGCTACACCAACTTCCAAGCAATTTGACCTACCGCTACCGGAGCGCATTGTTCTTCAGCTTTGGTAGTTGTCTGTCTCGTGCTGATTCAAAAGCTTCTGTCAGATTCAACTGACCGTACAAACTCGTGGCATAATTTTTGATTTGACATTATAAAAAAGTGCGTTTTACCTACCGCCAGGTTGGAAAAAAAGGAAAAAAAATTCACTCCTAACCTTCTTCTTCAATAATGATTTTGAGTACATTTGATTTGAGATCTGCACACCCGGCATGGGTGGCCATGTTAAATATAACTTGCTTTTAAATGTAATTAATACAGAATTATAATAAAATAAATAAAACACATTTACTATATCACAAATATATTTAAAAACAGTAATATGTTTCAACCTTTTACAAAGTTATTATCAGACGGTGATACAAACAAGTAAACATGTTACGGTTTTGAAATATACTTGCAATAGTGCATAGTAAATGTGTTTTATTTATCTTAACATAGTAACGGCCACCACCAATCATTTTTTTTACAATTATAATGTTTTGGGTTTTTAATATGCCTTTTAAGCTTAATATAAAGTATTGTAATCTGTTTATTTTTTACTTACATGTCTTATATAGATAAATGTTTATCAATGTATAACTTTTATGTTTTCAATTAAATTTTTTGAATTACTATTAAATTGCACTATATGAAGTCACCGTCATTTGTTTTATTATTTATAGCAATAATTGTTTTATAAATAATACAATTGGGTTAAACTTAATAGATTATCAAATATTAGAACTCATTATTGGTAAATTTAGAGAAGTATAAAAGATATTCAAAATAAATAGAGTAAAATAAATAGTTCTGTCTTTGGTATTACAAAATAAATATTTATAAAAAATATTAATAAAAAACGTACCAGTATAACATGGGATAAAGTATTCCTCAGAGATAGTTTTTTTCTTTCTTTCTTCTCATTCGTTTCGTACATACAATATATTCTCATGTCATGGACAAGTGAGAATGAAATATCCGGTGTAGATATAAAAAGGATGAAGGGGATATTATAGGAGTATAACAAAATTTCAATTGATCTTTATATATGTGCCAGATTTTCAGCACAAAAATAAATAAAAAACTATGTATATATAAATTATAACAATAAATACAAATTATGCATTTTATCAATCCCTTATAATTACAAAATCACGTTTATAAATAATTTATATTTATTTAGCGTATTAAAATAAAATTTATAATAATAAACGCTACGTATTTAAATAAATATGGTGGGCAATAAATTGCGCGACATTTACGACTTCATCGCCGCGGAATAATAAACGCTCATATTTCACATTTATTAAATAAACGAGAAAAAAATTACATGTAAAAAACAACGTTTACATAAATGTTTTTGAAAAAATATGCGAACAATAAAAAAATATAATTAAATTATTTCTGTTTGTTTTGTTATCAATATAATAATGTAACATATAAGTAAGTAAATGCCACGTATATAACATGGTTTAACGTTATCCTATCTATTTAGGACAGTCTGGGGATAGTTGAGACTCCATGTAGCGTTCAGTAATCCTGCCGGATCCAAGCATCGGAGTCATCCGGAGGATCAACAGCCCGACCGCAGGCAAAATACGAGACATGCGTTAGCTGCCACATTATGTGGAAGCCTCGCTTAGAATTTAAAACCCCACATCGGGCGTTGCGGCTGAGTTTACTTCTATTATCACTTAGATGGAGTTGGTTTCGACGGATGTACGACACGTTGTTACACACATTAAAGAATTAAACTAATTGGATAACTGTGTGTTTCAACTAGTGAATTAATTCAAGCAAAAATATTTTATAAACGTTGCAGTTTGTTAAAATTAAATAATTAATTTAAACTTTGTTAATGTTCCTATATTAAATGTGTGCAGTTAAGTTACTTGTTTTGCTGCTGAATACAATGTTTAATACTTTTCTATTTTATGTAAACTGTATCAAGTTTTGTACCTAGTCACAATTGTGGTGTCGCGTACACCAAGCCACAGAGAAACCATGTTTATGTTTGGATGCCTATATATGCCTAATATTTTCTTAAAATGTTTGTAACAATAATATTTGTCTTGTTTGTAATATGCAGAATACTATATTTAATCAATTATTTAACCAATATTTAAGCCCACTCTTTAGTTGGTGTTTTTATCATTTTATATTTTCAACTTTTACTGTTTAAAAAAAAATATAACAAATAAAAAGTTAATAAATAAATACCACATAGTCATGACAGAATGGTACAAACTATAGAAAACCCACTTACAGCAATTTGCCAACCTGCACATCATCACGGACTTGACGTCGCAGCTATGCAGTAGCACACAAACGAAGAATAAATTGGTAGCCATGTCATGACTAACGGTTTAATTAACTTCGTTAATCCATAACTCTTCTAAAATTCTATAACCCAATTTACCTTCTTAAAGTGACTTTCAAAATTAAAGTTAAACTAAATGGCTTCCGGCAAAACAGAACAACCCAAAGAAACCAAACTGCAAAACCAACCACAAAAAACAACTCAAAATTGACTTGCACTAAAACGTCCATCGCGCACTATAACATCCGGTCTCCTCACACATAAGCGTATCTGACTCAACAAATATCATACCCCGTATTGCGGTACACTTGCCAAAAACTCAGTAACAGAGCAAATCGTCCATCTGGCAAACCCCATCATCACCGAGTGTGGACTAAAACAGCAACTGTCGTTTCTAATTGCACCTCAACTGTGTAATGCAATTCAGATGTAAACACCAAACTCTTGTTTAGTGAAAACAACTTTTTGCTTCCGACCTAGCTGTAATTCAACACTTCCCGGACTCGGTACTTTTTTTCAGATTTGTAAAACAATTTGCTAGTGTGTTTACAAAGAGACTAGCCCTTTTTCTACAAACACGGTAACTAACGGATAAACTCCTGTGTGCCAACAGAAGCTTACAATGCCAGCAAGAAATCTTAAATTTACCAACAAATAGAAAAGATGCTAGCAGCTCTGCTAGTGATTATAAAAATGAAAGAAGAAAAACTGCGCTTTTGTGTAGACTATTGCAAGTTAAACAACGCCATAGAAGCTGCGTTTTTACAATAGTTTCACAATACTCTCAAGTAGTTTGGTGCCGTAAAAATGTGTTTGCACTTAAGGTTGGTACTCAAACGACTTCAAAAGTTTGGGCTTTGCTGCAAACTAAACAAACGCAATTTATGACAAAAAACTGTACTCAGTTTTTTTCTCGGGCACAAATTGACCGCAAATAGCAACTACCTCCAACCGGTTGCCAAAACAGTTACGCGGGTTATTAAGCTTGTGCAATTGACTATGGAAGTACAAACAGCAGTTTTGCCGCGCCTCTAACCTAACTGCAAGTCATCCAAAAACTTTTAAATAAACACAAATACGAAAACAACGTTGGATGACGTCAAAAAACTACTAGGTTAATCTTTGCTGCAATATGAAGAACACTTTCTATAACTTATTAGTAGTTCTTTAATTGGTATATGAGGGTGTAAAACCTTAAAAAAAAAATCCACAATTTTTTTAAGTTTTTTTGTTGTTTTTTAATTTAATCGCATTTTTTGTTTAAAACCCGCAATTTAAACTCGACAATGATTTACTAGTGAAATCAATCAGAAATTTTCTGTAGAATCCAAATCTGGTGTCATTTTAAATCTACACCCTGTCTATAAACCGCAAAAGCCATAAAACCATATTTTTGTTCTCAGTGGGCTGGGCAAAAGGAGAATTTTTTAAATTTTTTTAACCGCCACAGTTGACGTATTTTGATTTAACTTATTAATCAAAAAATATAAATTTGTTCTGTGTATTTGGGGTTTAAGGGTCTAAAACTCAAAAAATCTGCAAAAATAGGCCTATTCTTCAGCATAAACTCTTACAAATGCTCGTTTAGCCGGGCTCAGAGAAACAATACATCAAAAGTTCTTGAAAATTTGAATTCTGAGGACAATTTTTCATGGAAAATAGTCAGTGTTGTACTCATGGTCTATAGAAAAGTCCACCTAGAAAGAAATGTTTACAGAATTTTAGGCAAAAAATGCGTTAAAAGTAAATATTGTTTTTTATTTACAAAAAATATTATAAACACACTAGGGTGTGGTTTAAAACTTCTTTTTAACAAATTTGATAAGCGCCAAGCAGTTTTATTTTTAAATGCCAAAAATAATAATACTCTGGCGCCGATAGATCGAGTCTAAATTTGTGCCACAAGCGCAAAAACTATCAAACAAAGAGTAAAATGACCCAAAATTGGTTCAGACAATAAAAGATATTTTTGTTAATCTTTTATATATATTTTTTTTAAGAAAAATTTAAAAAAAATATCTTTTAAGTAAATTGTTGAATAATTTTTTTTTTCTAGATTAGTTTTTCTACGCCAAATAAGCACGTCACTGACTATTTTCCATGTAGAATTGTTTAAAAAACTCAATTTTTTAATAATATTTGTTGCATAGTTCCTCTGATAACTGCTAAATGTGCATTTCAAGAGTAGAAATTTATACTTTCCAATTAATTTATATCAAAATACGTTTGACGGTTAAAATATTTTTAAAAATGCTCTTTTTTGCACAGCCCACTGAGAACAGAAACATGGTTTTATGGCTTTTGCGGCTTATAGACAAAGTATAGACTTGAAATAGCGCCAGATTTGGATTCTACGGAAAATTTCTAATTGATTTCAGTAGTAAATTTATTTTTTTGAGTTAAAATTGCGGTTTTTAAACAAAAAATGCAATTAAGTTAAAGAACGACAAAAAAACTTAAAAAAATTGTAGAATTTTTTTTAAAGGTGTTTGCACCCTCATATATCAATCAAAAAATTACTAATAAAATAGAAACCAAAAAAAAAATATTAAAGCAAGTTTCTCAATGCTCCCCCCCCCCCCCCCTTGATCCCATATAAGGAACTAATAAAAACAAAAAAAATATTCCCTTTATATGAACATATATTAGGAAGATAATATGCAACTATCTACAGGATAGAACTATGTACACTAGTTCTATCCTGCTCTGAAAAAATTGAATATAACTCGTAGTACTAGCGAACAGAAAAAAAAAGACGTCATAGTCAACATCAAACTAGGAAACACTACAATCAAATCCCAAGACAACATTGAATACTTAAGGACGAGCAAAAGTAAAAATTAGAACATACAACCCTACATAACTGAAGTCAAACAAAAATCGAAAAACTAGTAATAGCTCTGACGCAAATCATGTAAAACCTAGAAAGCACAAGAATAGAAAAATGTAAAGTAATAAGGTCGACAAAAAACTCAATACTATTGTACGCTGCGCTTATGTAGAGCTGTCAATCAGAACAACAAATGTCTACAGAACAGTTTTGACTAATGCTATACAGGCAATAGCAAGAAGAATCCTTATACATTTTCTTGTCTAAAAGCAAAAAGACAACAAAAAAAAACAATAGAATAAAGACGATAAAAAAATATAAAATAAAAATGGCAGATCAACAAAAATGTCACCAACTGAACGCTGATTCTTCATGAAAATATAAACTAGCATCTTACGCAGATCCTTACAAAACATAGATGTTTTGGGTCATACCTAAGTAAAATGTTTTTTGCGGTACAAGACGCTGATCATACTGTAAAAAACTTAGAGCATACAATGGTGAAGTGCTATCGCTGGAAGGTCATGAGAGCCATTATTAAAGTCTAAAGAAAAATAAAAGTAGCAAAAAAAAGAAAAGCGGAAAAAACTTGTTTGTTTTGGCGTCGTCTTTAAGTCTTGCTTTACTCTAAAAAATTGCTAGTATGGAAAACTTTTTTACGTTTGCTTTGCGTGTTAATTTGTATATTCTCTTCTTTAACTAACGTTAATAAATTTTCAAAAACATGTTCTCTAGATGTTCTAAAGCATATCAGTTGTATTTTTTTTTCCTTCTGAAAAATAATCTTTTCAGTGATTTTGTTGTAACAATTTTTAGTAATTTATAGGTTGTTAGTTTAGGTTAGTTTTTCTGATTATTAGTTTTGTATCAAAATCAAATAAAGTTGCAAAATTTTTATAATGGATGTAGAGAAGTTAGAGTATTCAACTTATACTCTAACTTCTCGTGAGGGGTATATCGGATAATGAAAGTACTAATAAAAAAATTGTGAAAAGCTTTACCAGTTTTGCTGACTACAAAAATATTAACAAAGTAAAGAATTGTAAAACAAAGTTATGACTTGTGCTTTATCGGGTTGATATTCAAACAACAAAATTAATATTATTAAAACAAGCATTGTTATGTTATAGCATCTTTAGTATAAATTTTGAGAAATTTATGTCTACTCAAATTAATGTATTTTAACTGTTGGTAGATGCAGTACTATCATCAACAATACTGGTAGTACCTTCAATTTTGACTCCTACGCGTAGCCCCCAGGGAAAAATACATTTTACGGAACATGACATTACTGAGTTGCCACAGGCAAGCCTTACAGATAATAACCGTGGCTTTGTTAGTAAGAGAAAAAATAAGTTTACGTGAGAAAAAAGTTTTTTGAGTTTAAATAGGGTTTTAGAAAAGATTGATGAGCTCAGCATATCTTGGAAATTTAATAAACAAATTTGTTTTTGTGTGTGGCTAACCTGATGGAGGGTAATGCTTTAATCTGGTAGCGGGCTAATCAAAAAATCAAGATTGGGATTGTTTGTGTGAACAGATAAAGTATAAATTTTTGCCCCAAGATTATAATGAAAGGCTAGAGAAGCAAATAAAGTTATAAAGTCAAGAAACCAAAAAAAGTATTGGCATATATTTAGCATATAAGAGCAATTTGTTTGAAAGATTAACATGTAAAGTAAACAAAGCAGTAAAACTAAGACTCATACATAAAAACCTGCTAATATTAATTCTGAAGCAAAACTGATAGAAGTTTGTCGTAAGAAAGATGCACGTTGAATAATGCATGACTATGAAGCAAACCAAAAGTGTTGCTCTTACATGAATGCTATGAGTCACGGGATGGATTAGAAATAAGTTATTTTAGAAATAGTTGGCACAAGTATAATGAAAGTTAGAGAAATAGGAATGCAGCTAGTCCGCAACCTAACTGGTAAATGGTTTGGAGGTTCAGGCCAGTAGAATGACAATCGTGACATTGGCGGTAACAATGTAAAACTTCAGTGCAGTAAAACGGGTCTTAGGTCCAGAAAATGTTTTGATAAAACTATAAAGTGTTGAGGTAGAAAAGTTAAAACATCTTAAATCTAAGACACCGTAACGTTATCTATAATGTAGGAGACCAAGTGTAAAAGCAAGAGAAGCAGTTATCAAATGCTCTCAATCATTTTAATGCCAAGCTTAAAAAAAAAATTTCGGTTTATATATTGTTCTAAAGGATGTTGGCATGTCAGCAACTTGAAGCCAGATTGTGTGAGTGATGAAGATTAATTATTAGTGCTTGCAGTGTTGTTCCCGGTCAATAGAATAAAGCATTTGTGTTTCCGCATGAAGACCTTTTAAGTGACCTAGTATTAATGTTTTTTCCTTCATTAACCTCTGGTTAATAACATCATGTCTTTGTATGTATGTGTTGGTTTGTGTGTTATAGGAGTGTGGTGCCCAGCTTTATTTTTTGACACGTGGATAAGGGGAGATACCGATGTAAGCCAATTATGACAATTTTGGCTTACAAACTTGATGTATAATTTTAATATCTAGAATGTTGTGTGTTAGTTAATGGGTATTAGCAATCAGTTTTTATATTATTATTTTTTTTTTTTTGTCACCGACCGCACATTCACCAATGATTTTATAAGTTTAAGAAATGTCATTCAATCTGTAGGTCATTTTAGTTTGTCTTTGTACTATAACAATTTGTTTTTGTCTTCTAAAATCTAAAAAAATATTCTATAAATTTTCTTCTAATACTTTATTTTTTTTAAGTTAGTTGTATCGTAGCTGTTGATAAGCAAAAGTCTGCAATGCAAAAGGACCCACAAGCAAACAAAGACTTCTTGATGTCTATTTCAAATCCTGATTTTTTTAAGCCACATTTTGCTATTTTTGACATTTTTTAATTGAACAGTTGTGCACCTTTCGACAAATACGTTTTTTTAAACATAATTTTGTAGTTTTTGACAGGATTTATTTTTGTTTAACGTTTTAATATTTTATAAGCGGAGTTTTTTTTACTTTTTATAAATATTTTTGTTTGTTTTTATGACCAAGTATTAATGCTATCTTACAACATTTTCAATACTTTTTAGTAAAAATTTTGCTAATTTGATATTTAATAAATTAAATTTTGCACCTTTTGGCAAATTATAGCAGAATTTTGCTATTTCTAAATATATTTTGGCATTTCACAACCAATAAATTTTTTTTTTTTTTAACAGTTTATGACTAATAATAATAATAATAATAATAATAATAATAATAATAATCTTTATTACCCAACGGAAGAACCAATACAGGATAACATAAAATAAACTAAAGATATAAATAACAAAATATTTAAATTCATACATAAAATTTAAATTAAAAAAAAAAAAATAAGTAAATTTATATATACATACAACAGTGAAACATAACTAAACTATTAGAAATACAAAGAAATTAAACAATGTAATCAAAAATACAATAAAATAAACAACGGAATCAAATTATGGTCATATACCAGTTACAATAACAAAATCAAAAACAGTACACAATCACTAAACACTCGTAAAAACATCATGAAATAATTTATTAGCATTTCGACTCATGTGCATGACCGGTGACTTAAGTAATATGTTTGTATTAGAGGTAGATATAAAGAAGGTGTCCGTATAACGAGACGAAAACGAGGAACTTTAAAACGAAAACATGATAATAAATCTGGAGAATCAATTAAGTTATTAACCAATTTATAGGCAAATAAAGCGCTGCAGTTTTCTCTACGCTCAGATAGTGATGAAAAATTATGTTTAATTAGCAGGCTATAATAGTCGTAGGATCTGTCTGGATACGTACCATCTATTTTAAATGATAAAAAATTCAGAAACCGTTTTTGGACGCGTTCAATGAAACATTTATGTAATATGGGTACCATATTACAGAAGCATATTCTAACTTACTACAAACAAGAGCAAAATACAACGTTTTTAACAAATTAAGATCGATGAAATATTTCGATGTGCGCATGAGAAAGCCTAATAACTTAAAAGCAGCAGCAGATAAACTATTAATATGGTTTGTAAAAGAAAGCTGAGAATCAAACAGAACTCCAAGATCTTTAACTTCAGATTTACGATTTATCAAAATTTTGTTTATATAATAGTTGTGAATCAACGGAAAATGTTTACGGGTGAACGTGACAACATTACATTTATTTACGTTTAAACTTAATTTATTCAAGCCACACCACCGAACAATTGCATCAACATTATGTTGCAGTATAGAACAATCAACAGGTGTGCGGATTGTAAAATATAATTTAATGTCATCCGCATAAGCTAAGACAGGACACGAGATAGACGTTATTAAATCATTAATAAACAGATTAAAAAATAACGGACATAAATTTGAACCTTGAGGAACACCAGAGCTTGATATAAATTCCTTAGATTTAAAACCATTGTAGTTGACATAATTAACTCTATTATCAAGGTAAGACGATACAAACTTTAACATGTTATTAGTGAAACCAAATGAACTTAGTTTATGAAGTAATATGTGATGATCAATTGAATCAAAAGTACGCGAAAAATCAGTGTAAATGACATCGGTTTGGTTTCGATTATCTAAAGATTCGCTTAAATGCTGCGTAATGATAGCTAAATTTGTGGTTGTTGATCGACCTGACAAAAAACTATGTTGATTAGGAGAAATATAGACATGCGTATGGTTATAAATTATAAAATAAATTGTTTGTTCAAAGACTTTAGCAAAATTTGATAAGATTGAGATAGGTCGATAATTCTGCAAATCGGACGAGTCACCTTTTTTAAAAACCGGGCAGATTGCCGCACGTTTCCACACCTCAGGAAAAGTGGAAGTATGAACTGATAAGTTATAAATGCTTGTCAATGGTTTTGAGAACACATATTTGCAGTCTTTAAGTAAAAAACTAGGAATGCGATCGTCACCAGAAATTGCAGAATTTTCTAAACGGTTAATACTACTAACAACATCCAAGTCAGTAATAGTAGGCATGAAAAGCAATTCACGGTTATTACATGATTCGTTTATTGTTGTAGGATTTTTGGGCAAGTACACGCTAGAGAAAATGTCTGCAAACGCGTTAACTATTTCTTGCGGTGAAGAATAGCTAATATTGTCCTAATGTAGCTGACCAGGAATTCTGGTAGTACCTTTCCTTTGTCGAACAAAATTCCATAAATCTTTAGGATTTTTTTTAAGGTTAGCTTTTATATTATTCATATATGCTTTATAAGCCTCAGAAATTTGATGTTTTGTTAAGGATCTCATTCTTTTAAAATCAATATAAAAGCACTGCAAAGCCGTCGATTTCTACTTGCGGTGATAATAGAGTTTTATTTTAATATTACGTTTTATTTCAGTAGTGAACCATGGAGGAGATTGATTCAAATTACGTTTACAATATGTCGGCACCGATTTATCAAAAATAGCATAAATATGTTTGTAATATAAAGTACATGCTTCATTTACATCACTACAGTGATCTAAGTATAACCAATCAGCATACATTAAATTATTATATAAAGAAAGGTAGTTGGCTTTACGGAAATTGTAACGTACATTAGAGTTACTAGGAAATGCAGGTTCTTTATTAATCGTCTTTACTTTAAAAAATATAGATAATGCAGGATGATGTTTATCTTCTGGGACAAATGGAAAAAAATCACGTTCAACAATGTTATAGGAGTCAAAATTACAAAGGACTAAGTCAAGTAATCTATTGTTGGAGTTTCTAATAGTATTACATTGTTTTAGTTTTAGTAGATTAATAAAGTTAGAAATAGCAATAACTTTAGGACTATTAAGCATAGACCCAAATTCTTCACTAAACGAGGGTATATTAAAGTCACCAACAATTAACACAGGTTTATCTAGAATTACTAACTCTATTGTTTCAAGAAACAAATCAAACATATCACTTGATACATCACCTGGTATATAAACAACAAGTGAATAAAATCTAAATGAGTTAAGGGTGCATTCGCACAAACAAAAATCAATTAATGGAACTAAATTAGCAATATTAAGTAGTTTTACATGTTTGTATGTTACTTTATTGGAGAAAGCCATTAATACTCCTCCCCCCCTCCGTCATATTAACAGCAGTAAAATTTCTATCACAACGAACAACATTATAATTAGAATTAAAACATTCAGAGCTGTAAATTGAATCATTAAACCAGGTTTCAGTTATAAAAATTAAATCGTAAGAAGAATTACAGACACTAGGATATATCAAATGAGTTTTTGGACGACGGCCACGCGTATTCTGGTAGTATGCATTCCATTCAACAGTTCTTCCGGGCGATATTAGTTTTCCGAATTAGCAGGGACAATAGTTGGTACACCGTGTATATACCTGATGCGGATGTTGGTATCACCTGCCAAAGTTCTTTTCTAAGTTTTTTTAACAAAATTTTGATGATTAATTTCTTTTTTGCTATTTTGACATTTTATAAATAAAACTTTTAAAGCGTTTTTGGCTAGATTTTCTACAATAATTTATTGTTTTATGGCCTAATTTAGTTATTTTTAAACTTCTATAATAGAAGTTTGCACTTTTTAATAGTTTATGACTATATTTTTGCTATTTCTAACAATATTTTGATATTTCATAGCCGGACTTTGCTGTTTTTAACATTTTATGAATAGAATTTTGCATTTTTTAACAATAAATGGCTAGATTTTAGCGATTTCTAATAATATTTTAAAGTTTTAATGCCGGATTTTGCTATTTTTTACATTTTATGAGTAGAATTTGACATTTTTAAACAGTTTATGGCTAAATTTTAGTGTTTTCTGACAATATTGTAAAATTTTATAACCAAAATTAACTATTATAAATAAACTTTTACACTTTTAAACCATTGTTGGCCGGATTTTGATTCTATACAGGGTGTCCGGAAAATACGTGTACAACGTTTGACGACAGACTCCTGACGTCAAAATAGGTCGATCTAAGACGACTTAGTTATATCCAAAATTGTCTCGTTTAGCCGGTAGAGGGCGTCAAAAAAAAACAAAAGTATAACAAAGTTGAAAGTATCTATTGTAAGAAACTAAGTAAAACAAAAACATTACTTAAGCAAATGTGTAAAATGACCGCCATCTTGCTGAATACACTTATTAACACTCTTTAAAAAATGATATTGGACCCTATCTAATGTCTCGGGATTATTAAAATGGTTGCCTGCATTTAAAATCCGCTGCAATAAATCATCGCGTGTGTTTACCGGAGTCTTGTAAACTTCTGTTTTAATAGCGCCCCACAAAAAGAAGTCACACATATTTAACTCAGGAGAACGTGGTGGCCATTTTACTGGTGCATCATTGCCTCTTCCAATCCATCGGTTGGGATATTGATGATGTAAGTATTGCCGAACGGCAACAGAAAAATGGGGCGGGGCACCATCATGCATATACCACATTTCCCTCCGAAGTAAAAGGGGCAAATTCTCCAGAAGAATTAATAATGTGTCTTGCAAAAAATTTAAATAAATATTTCCATCTAACCTGTCTGGAATAACAATGGGACCAATAAGGTAGTGATCAGTAATACCTGCCCAAATATTAATTTTAAATTGATGCTGATGATGTGCAACTTTAATGGCATGTGGATTTTCATCGGAATAAATATGTTCGTTGTGCTGATTGGTTACCCCAGATCTTGTAAAGCATGCCTCGTCAGTAAACATAATTTTTCTACAAAAATTTGGAACAAGGATTCTTTTGTTTCTAATAAATTGACAAAATGTAAGCCGCATGGGGGGATCAGTCGGTAAAAGTTCCTGGACTTTTTGTATGTGGTAAGGATGTAACAACTGTTCTCTTAAAACCTCATTGACAATCGTTTTAGGAACATTTAACTCACGTTCTAAGAGACGGGTACTGGTACTTGGTTCTTCTTCAACTCTTTCCAGAATCATCTCTTCTGTTTCCACAGTTTGAGTTGTTCGCATACGACCCCTGCCTTCAAACTTTTTCTCAAAACTGCCCGTTTCCCGAAGATGACGCTCAATATTGGAAAATGTTTGGTGGTTTGGTATTTGACGGTTAGGAAACCTCTCCATGTAAACCCTAACACTCTGACGCCCATTTCCTTGACAAAACCCGTATACCAGGAGCATGTCAACTTTCTGAGAGTTTGTATAATTTTCCATTTTTAATGGTAAATTGAACTTGTAATTCAAGAATGTTGATCGTATACTTGAGTAAATTTCATAGACTGGTGACAATTTGTCAATAATTGTCAAATTATTAAACGCCATAGCAACAAGGTCACTTAAAAAATTATTGTTACAGGTAATTTCTTTTTAATATTTACAAATTTTTGACGCCCTCTACCGGCTAAACGAGACAATTTTGGATATAACTAAGTCGGCTTAGATCGACCTATTTTGACGTCAGGAGTCTGTCGTCAAAAGTTGTACACGTATTTTCCGGACACCCTGTATAAAAATATTTTATTGTTTTATGAACGGATTTATTTATTTTTAACTTTTATGAACAAAATTTTGCAGTTTATAGCCAAACTTTTGGTAATTTTTTCAATATTTAAATATTTCATAAATAGATTTATCAGTTGTTTCATACAATTTCTTAAATTTCTTAAAAGTGTATAACAAAATTTTGGAAATTTTTAACAATGTTTGAATGATTTAAAACAAAAATTTTGTTTTTTTCTAACATTGTTTTGATATTTCAAAAGCGGTTTTTACTATTATTATAAAAAATGCACTTTTTTGGCCTAATTTTGGTGTTTTATAATTAAATTTAAACTGTATAGCTGAATTTTGCTATTTTTGACTGTTTATGAATAAAGTTTTGCACTTTTAAACTGTTTTGGCAAAATGTTGATCCTATCTGTAAATTATTTATTTATTTTTGGTGTTTTATAAAGAAAGTTTTGCACTTTACAGTAGTTCAATTGTGTACACAATTTTCTAAATCCTAGAAGTATATTTTGCGATAAAGCACAAAAATCCCAGTTGTAGATTTTTTAAAAACTGCTCATTTAAAGTCAAACTGGTTTAAACAGCAATCTCATTACATCACATTTTAAAGTCTAACACCATTTGGTTAAAGTTTGTGAACACAAACCAATAAAAAGCAACAACTATAAATGCACAGTAGGACCAAAGAAACGCAGTGCAGAGACGGTACGTCTAGTGTCGAGAGCAAGAACGCTCTTAACCTTGAACTCATGAAAAATACGCCAGTAACAAATAGCGCCCAAGCAGGGACAATTAAAAGCTTTTGGGTTTCCAAACATACTCAAATGATACCAAAGTTCATCTAGATGTGGACAGAGCTAACCCGAAAGACATAGCCTTTAAATTGTAAAGACGTCTTCGCCGAGCGACTAATGTAGAACACAAAAATCACGTGCCCCGCTATGCAGCAAAACGCTATAACAGTGGGGCTTACGACATAACTGCAACAATCAACAACTTGTGAGTAGATGAATTGAAATCTGCTATCTAGCTACAGTCTGCCTCAACATGTAGCATGACCGTACAACCAGACGTCACTTCTCGTGGCTTTGTAGGCTACATAAACTACAAAACCAAAGGTGTTATTAAGATCAGACACCGCTGTCACAAGCACTTACGGGTCAAAAACTATGTCGACCACAGCTTGACTGTGAACCAAAGCAGTCCTCCAAAATGCAATGTCAAAGCTCACCCACAAAACAATCGAAAATATAGCAAGTAGCCAGACTAACCCCAGCACCTGGAGTATTCACTTCATGCCGCCACAGACATCCGATATACAATACATAGAACGTGGACAATTACTTGGTGCCAACCGTCCATCGCTACCCCGGCCCAGGAACTGAGCAAACTCTAGCAGCTAAATCGGACTTTCTGGCACAAACAAGTATATTTGCCTTGACTAGTCAAATCGACCTTACAGTCAAACCCAAATTCGACATACCAAATATAACTATAGAGAAGAGACCAAACAAAACAGACAAAAAAAACTGGCCATAACGAAGCTCCTACAAATGAACCAGAACTTATAAATATTAAAGATACACCGTCCCCATTCGTTCCACTTATACAGTAAAAGGCACATACCCAAAAGGTAGAACCGAGAACTAAGTCCGGCATTGCCTTCTGCGTTGCTGACTCCGTCCCAATTACTACACAAAAACGCCGCCTTCCCAAGCGTTTTCTGCCAAAAACCTCGGGTTGCGCCCAACTTTCAACAAACTTTGGACACATCACACATTGCAACACACAGACATAGTGGCTTCTATAGAAAACAGTTTTGTATTTTTGAACTGCTATCGTTTTTCACAATAGTGATCAACGACCTCTAGTGCAAACTTAGATAACATCTCCCTACATAATTCTGAACCCCAAATCTAAATTTTTTGAAGTGAAAAGAATTGTTACAGGTAGATTAACCCGTAGCCACGCTTCTTTCAAAAATCCGCTCAACCAATCGCGCAAAAGTCGATAAAATTAATCTCACCGTTTCCAGATTTCAATACCGCAAATCCTGAAGCAAGTTGCACCGCTCTTACTTTTGTGCTCCCGACAAACGAAACCCAGTGAACAATTAAAACTCCGTCCGACCGTCACTTAATTTCCATTCTCTCAAAATGGCTACCCCGGCGGAAAAGTCCTGATACTGGAATTCAGCGTACAATTCATTTTTTACCATCGACAACCCAACAACCCACCAAAATCCAAAATTTGGCATACCAACAACTGCAAAGAGGCTTTCCTCTGTCACACGGCATTGCACTCTCCGCTAAAGGAAAAACATTTTGTACGCCCACTGTAGGTAGCTTTACGCTCCTTCAGTTCGTTCAACACAAATATTACTTAGGTCGTTCCAAAGACCGCATTATGTCTGAGGGCGTATGTGGTGATGCGCTCTGTGTGAGCGTCGGAGTGCAAAGGGTTCTCTAATGCCCGTACTAATAGTCAGAGATTAAATCTCGGATTGATCCTGGATTCATGAATCCAGATTCATTTTAATAGTCCTTGATTGGCTCTAAGCTAATTCACGGATATTGTGACAGTGCGGAACGAGTTGAAAACTATGCAACCGTCAATATAATCCTAGATTCAAATAATATTGGGACCACCCAAGATTATTTGAATATTGATGGTTGCATAGTTTTCAACTCGATCCGAGAATTAAGCGAGGAATACATTGACCAAATGCAACTAAAGTTGCCGTCACAATATACGTGAATTGGCTTAGAACCAATCAACGACTGTCAAAATGAATCTCGGATTCATGAATCCAGGATTAATCCGAGATTTAATCTCCGACTATTAGTACGGGCATAAGTGAGTAAGTAAGTGTGTGCCTTCTAAGTGAAAGCGTTTGTTGATAACCAGTAATTTGTTATAAAATGCTGCCTACCTCAGAGAATAACCTTGGCGAGAACATAAACTTTCTCAACTTTAAACCGGTCGCCTTCGACATCCTCATAGAAGAGACGTCGGTAACAAAGTGTATCAGCGCCTGTAAAAAGATTATTTATGTAAAAATCTTATTCTAAAATTTTTGACAATTTGGAATATAAAATTTGCTCATTGCCTAATTAGTGCAAAACATATACTAAGAAAAAAAGCCACAACCGTGCCTTAATTGACAATTTTTAACTTGTAAGTGTCGATGGGTTCTAAAGACAAAAATCTCCATAAGATTCTCTGCAGACTTCTTTGGGTCAGTTTCATCATTAATTGTACTAAAACTGTTAATATTTACGAGTTAAGTAAGCAAATTTAAATGTTCTTTTAATAACCTCATATAAAACTCTAATCTTAAAAAAGAAACATCTGTAATGTAATTACTTGTTTTCTTAGAATTAAGCCGTAATGCGTTCTTAAAATATTGTCCCTTTTACCCGTATGGTAAGGGATATAAATATGGTGGCAGGTAGTTTTTAAGTTAGTTTATAGATAATCTTTGTCGATGTATGTATATATTATTCTTAATAAACCGATTTTCTTATGTAAAAGTTTGTTTTAATGTTTATAACTCATCAAAAACTACATTGCACTTGAAAAGCTAATAAGCCTCTGTAGGACCAGTAACAATCCACCCTAGACAATTTTATTGTAGTATAAGAAGATTTACACCTAATTAAATTTAGTATATACATTAAAGCTTCCAAAATGTACAGAAACTTATAATAAAATAAATTTGTGGCTTTTTTTGCAAACACACAATTTGCGAAGATGGTTATGGAAGATGGAAACAAAAGCGACAACTTAATATTCTGGAACTGTGAATCTTCTGCGATTGGATTTGTCTATATGCTGTAAGATGATCTTATATGTACTTTTAAGATAATAGTTTTTTTTTTACATTTGATTGATTTTCTCCGTTATTAAAGGGAGAAAAAATGTGGGTATGGAACCAAAATTTACATCTTAACAAAGGCTTTGAAAAAACATATGGTTTAGACGTATAACTTTTTTTGTATTAACCAGAAGCTAGTAATGAAAAAAATAAGTTTATCTGTACGCGTATTTTAAGGAGATCGCGCTGAGTCGGAGATTGAGTTTTGTCAATGAAACCACTCTTAGATCTATTGTCTTTATTAACAATTGCAATCTAGTATTAGTAAATTAACATGATATGTAGTAACAGTAATTTTATTATTTGAACCGGACATGACTCAATACACCTCTAATATATAGTATAATATAAGATTTTTCAAACTTCAAATCAGATAACCGGAAGCCTTTGAGTATGCGTTATCTAAACCCGCCACATGCAACACGTACTGTAGCTAACAGAAACTGCAATTCTCTAACACTGCATACACATAAAAGACGTGCCTGGGGTATAACCTTTAGTAATAAATGTTTCAATTTATAACATAATATAATTAAAGAAAACATAGTTCATCTCATTCAATCCTCACAGTAAAACAAACATTTACAGCATTATTTTTGTAAATTAAACAGTAAAGATAATTTTTGATTATGTTTATTAATGTTACATATTATCCAACAGTATGAGATGCCATTATATTCGCTATGCGATTCATACGTTATCTAGTTTCAGAGCGAAACCTGTGACACGGATACCTTTGATGATTCAACCACGTAATCAAACACCTGCAGTATTATTTTAAATCGAGACACTGTGCATCAATATCGACAATCTATTAGTATATATATTGGCGGTGTAGTACATGTTTGAACATTTGATTTGTGGCAATGCCCGGCCACCGTCGGGGATATCTGTAAGCAGAGACGTAGCTGGGGCTGTCTGCGGTTAACTGCTTGTATGATTTAAGGGCTGCAATCAATTCCGCAGAGCGGGCCTCGTGACGTGACGCAAATGCTACTGTTCTCAGGGGAGCCAATCAGCCCGGCAGCAGCTTTACCAGTTCACATAAACCCATCACAATACGGCCACAATTAAGAATCCGCTTTATCAAATCTATATATACGAAAGTCCGTAGACGGAACTTGTCTTCTGAAATAATAAGATACAATGACAAGATACCAAAATTAATAAAATTAAAATCCAAACTTTTTTTTGTATAAAATGTAATTAAAACATTCGTATGCAGTAATAATGAACGTTAATTGTAAGCGGTTTTATGCATCGGTGCATAGGATATTAGTTTAAAAACTAATATAGTGAAGATCCTTTGTAGCGCGACATTATTTAGAGTAAAGTTAGTACGTGCTTCGGCAGGTTCATAATGCCTGAACAGATGTCGCTATTGCGGTCACTCTTTCCAGTAAGGTCTTCCCATCTGGGATAATACTGAATTTCCAATTTCTATTGTATAAAGTTTGATAATAAAAGCTTGTTTTGGGTTGCATCGACTGACTTTACAGATTACATATCATATTGATTTGTTGGGTTATTAATACAACATTCAAATAGTCAATTTTACAGAAATTTTAAATATTTTAACAATATAATAATTTAATTTAGTTTTGCATACCATATATGCATGGAAATATTTTATTTTGTTTTCATTGAATTAATTTAAATTGTGGATTAAATTTTGATTAAAATATTTTTGCTGGGTATTATTAAATTTATTTATTATCCGGATATTATTTTCTGTAATATATATTTTTATTGGTATAAATTGACTTCAATATCGTATCTGGTTTTATAAATTCTATAAATTTTATTAAATACGTTGGTTTGACGCCATAGGACACAATTAAATAAATAATGTAATGTAAAATAAATTAATTTAAAAAAAAAAAACATCAAATTTTATATGTAAAGTTTTTTTAAACTTTATTTTTTACCAACCAATCTAGCACGCAAACTAAAGATTCTTCTCAGTATAAAATAGATAAATAAGTTTGGATTATTGTTGAAATCATGATTTTACAAGTCTTAACCTAACCTAACCTAAGCAACTAACCCTTACTCCATATATTGATGTGAATAGTATGATTGTTTAGCTAACATGCTTCTACTAAGCAATAGACTGCCGTAGTGTAAGGCTTCAATACTCAATTAACTTGTGTTTGATATCTATTTGACTGAATAACATTGGGTAATAAAACTGTAGTTTACTGCTAAGATATTCTGAAATACTTTTGCAGTAGAAGTTTCTCTTCACTAAAGTCTCTGTATCTTTTTTCAACCTTTAAACTGTCGACCTCTTTTGGTCAAAGTATTTAAACCGCTTGAGGTCACGCCTTTTGATCTCGACGTTATTGGGTTTCAAATGCTAGGAAGCTAAAATAATTTTTAGTTAAATTTCCAATTCGGTTTAAGAAGACAGAAATTTGACCACAAAAACAAACCTATCAAAAAGTATAAAATAGACAGCATACAATTTAAAAACATGCTGGCCACATCGAAGGTTTTTACCTTCAGTGGATAAGAAAAGTGTAATCAAGCAGGAACTTCTATCATCAATTATTTATCAATCACAAACTGGCAAAAGGATAAAAAACCAAGAACCATTTTTCAAAAATTGCATCATTAATTTCCGAGAAGCAGAAAACTTCACGCAGAACGATTCAATAGTACTAACGATTGCTTAGAATAAGACCAAATAGTAAACGACGTAGCATCGGTGCGTACGATAGAGTGCCAGGTAGTACTAAATTAATAGCATACGTTTATATAACATAAAGGACAAACGACAAACGCAAAGAAGTTTAGCGTGTTTCAATAACTGCTTAAATCTTAGACTTATATGCCAAAAATCTAAAACTACAATAGCTGCTTAAAAAGTGACAAAACAGCAAGCAACAAAAACCTGCCAGGAGATATTAAATTTATGGCATACAATTATAGAACATAATAGACACGATAAACGTAAAAAAGTCTAAGGTCCAAAAAAAAGTGTAATCAAACCAGCACATCAATTACCGACCACAAAACCTATGACAAACTAGCCTAAATATGAAAAGCTAACGATCAAGTCTTTTTAAAAATAGATCAAAAACCGCCAAAAAATAAAATCAAAAGCAATTAAAACAATAAAAAACTTGTCCAAAAGAAAGGAATAAATGTAAATATCAATATCAGCAAAAGAATGTAGCTTGGTTAGCTCTAGCAACTGTTTATAAAAAAAATAATAAGTAAGTAACAAGACTCCCCAAAAAGAAAATGTAGATACACCAAACAAACACCGTTTTGCATAAAGGGGTAATCTTTGAAAAACACCTAAAAACTCGTGTTCTCAGATAGTGTTGGCTTACCTACCAGCTCTCCCTCCTTCCCGTTGTTTGCGTTTAATTTCTGTCCGCATAAGCATTTCTACAAAATGAATTCTGTTTTCTGTTTTTATTGGTTTTTGTTTTATTCTTAATTTTCCTCTTTTATTCTTCTTTCGTTATCTCTTTGGTTTTTACATTTCTATTATGTAATTGTGTATTAAATGCTAGTTGTTTTTATTTGCTAATTTGCACTATGACGTTTCTAACGGTTACGGTTTCTCTAATAGTCATGTCAATCTTTCTCGCATTCCAAAATCGTACGTTCCTTATTAGCAATTATCTATTGGTTTTAATCCAAACATTTTTAAATAACAGTTTTATGTCATTTCAGAAAATGAGAAAGGTAGTATTTTATTTTGCCATGTTTTTTCTTGTTTCACTTTACCAGAATCGTTAAAAGCTTTTTTTATCTATTTTGCTTTTTCTGAGTCCACTTCCCGTCGCTATTGTCATCCACGTTTATATCAGTTTTAGTTTCCAAGCATTTTTCTTTGCCTAACCCATGTATTTTGATACGTTCTTTAACCATAATATCTATTAGCAACACTGAAAACTTCTGAAAATATGGTGTTTTTTTTCGTTTTTTTTGTATTAGTGGTTGTTACCGGCTCCCCGCTCCCGAGATGATAAGGGTGGGAGTCGGTAATGATAAAGAAGGCGGCGTGACCCTCCTCCTGGGGTTGATTGTGAGGCCATGGACTTCGGGGTTCTGCCTTGATGGGCAATATATTAGTTCCCGTTGGTGGCGGCGAAGGGCGCCATCATGTTTTGCTAGGGGTTGCAAGTGTTGTGCAAGTCGGGATACACCTGGTGGTATGGTATGTGCATTCAAGGTTCAAGGTCACGCTGAGCACCTGGTTTGTAGGTCCAAGTGCCACGGGGTCGTGTGCGCTCCAGTTAGGGACGTACTCGCAGCTGAATTGCACGCCCCAAGACGTCATCAAGTTTGTATCCCCTGGGTTTGGGATTAATTGTCTCACGGCGTAGGGTGCAATGCCGTGGGTGCAGTTGGGGGCTAGAGATGGGTGAATCACCTCTAGCGCGTTTGTTCGTGGGTGATATGTGGCAGTCGTATGGTGTTTGGCTTTCCACCTTTGCACGGCCTTCTGGAAGTGCTGGCTCGTAAATTGCGTGCCGTTGTCGGATAATATTACCTTCGGGTATCCCCAACGGTAGAATTGCCGTTCCAGTAGCCTCGTTGTTACTTTGCTTGTAGCCGCTCGCACAGGTGTTGCTTCTACCCACCTAGTGCACATGTCCATTAGTGTAAAAGCATACTTGTTCCTCGCTTCTGTTGTTTCTAGGGGTCCCACAAAATCAATGGCTAAATTCTCTCTTAGCGATGCCTTTGATGATGTGCCTGATTTCACCCTGGCGCATATCATGCAGCCTTTTATAAACGTGCGTACGTCCTTTCGCACGTTTGGCCAGTAGTAGGACCGCACTTGGTGGTACGGCTAGTTGGTCGTGCCCTGCGTTCGTTTTATCAGTTTTCCGTGCTCGCCTAGTTTGTAACTCAAATCCATATCTACTGGGTTTTTTGGATTGCCCAGCATTTTCTGACGTCGGCGAATAATCATTTGAACATGTTCGCACTCGTTCTGAGCGCGTCTGACTACTTCTGCCAAGGTTTCTCCCGTCAGTAGTTGTATTCTGCTTCGTTGCGGGTTATGAGCTCGGTCGAGCTGTTGATATAGACCATTATTAGCCGTTCTGCTTTTTCGACTGACTCGTCGATGAAGTTGTTGTTCGGGTTTCTGTTCAGTTCATCAGGTAATAGGTTTATTTTACTAGGGGTGTGCTGGATTGTGAAATCTAACTCTTCGAGTATGAGTGACTACCTGGTAAACTTTGCTTTGGCGTCGGTCGAGTTCTTTAGCCAGACTAACGCTCGGTTGTCGGTCCTCAGGATAAACAGCTCGTCTTTGAGGTACGCTCTGTATTTGTCAATCGCCCACATTATTGCCATGCACTCCAATTCATTTGAGTGGAATCTCTGTTGACATGGTGTCAGTTTTGCGCTGTCGTAGGATACCACGTGTCTTTGTGCCTTCTTCCTGATACAGGACGGCCCCTACTCCGATGTTGCACGCGTCGGTCTGTAATACAAATTTCAGTCCTGGTTTTAGCCGTGCTAATATTAATGGCTTATCGAGCGCGTCCTTGATCTTTTGGAAGGCAGTGTTTTTAGGTTCACCCCATACAAACGGTCGTCTGTTTCCCTGCATAGCCATTAACGGCGCCGCTATCCTTTTATTATGTATTCTCTCAACCAAGTGCAGACACCCAGGAACCTCCGTAGTTGCTTTTTGTTCCGTGGGATCTCTTGGTCTCGGATCGATTTCAGATGGTGCGGTAGAGGTTGGTTTCCTTCCGCGCTGAATCGGTGGCCTAAGTATTCGACCGAATCGGTCCCATAGACGTACTTCTTGGCGTGCCATCTTAGTCTGTATTCTTGTAGGCGTTCAAGTACTTTTCTCAAGTGCACCAGGTGGGTGGCATAATCTTGGGAATATACTAGTATATCGTCTATGTACACCAAGACAATGCTTCCCAGCAGGTCGGACAAGACTTGCGACTTAAGCTTTTGAAAAGTCGCTGGCGCGTTCTTTATGCCGAACGGCATCACCCGGAATTGGTAAGTGCCCCCATCTGGGGCGGCAAAAGCGGTGTACTGTTTGTCCTATTCCTTCATGGGAATCTGCCAGTATCCGGTCCTGAGATCAATTTTGCTGAATACCTTAGCCGCCCCGAAATCTTTCAGAGTTTTTTGAATTTTGGGCAAGGGTGCGGCTTCTTTTTGAGTTGCATCGTTTAACTCGATAATTGATACAAAAGCGCGGTGAGCCATCTTTCTTCTGCAAGATGACCACCGGAGCGCAGTAGCTGCTGTTGCTCCTCTCAATAATGTCATTTGCCATCAGATCTTCCACCTGTTCGAAGATGAGCGCTTTCTTATGCGCATTGTAGATGTATTGCGCGGTGCGTATCGGCGTAGCGTTCGTTTTGTACAAATCGGTTCTCCAGGTCATTGAAGAACTGGTGTGGATCTTCATGTAGTTCTCCGCCAAAGAGGGGTAGTTCGGCTTGGTACAAACTTTGGTTGCGTTTTGTGTAAGCAACTGCGTTTGCCAAGTGTAACGTGCTGCGTGTCTATAGAGTTCAAGGTTGCGCTGGGCACCTGGTTTGTGGGTTCAGGTGCCACGGGGTGGTGTGCGCTCCAGTAAGGGACCTACCCGCAGCTGGATTGCACGCCCCAAAACGTCATCAGTTTGTATCCCCAAGGTTCGGGATTAATTGTCCCACGGCGTAGGGTGCAATGCCGTGGGTGCAGTTGCGGGCTAGAGGTGGGTAAATCTCGTTCATCGGTGAGTAGTAGAATCCAGGGGTTTCCATGAGCATAGCAGGTGTCGGCGTAGAAAAGGATGCGAGGGAGTTCCCAGCGTAGAAGATGGTGTCCCACTCTCCAGGTGGAAGACGGCTCACGGCGGAAGGTGCAAGGCCGTGAGTCGTGTGCAGCTCGAGGTGCAGATACATCTCCAAAACGGTCGTCGGTGTCAAAGTGTAGATAAGTCGAGTTCCGGAGGCGTTGTCCAGGTGCATGGCGGTGGTCGGGAAATTATTCCGACCGACCGCCTGCGTCGGGGTACTCACTTGCCAGTATCAACGTCAAACCCTTGACCCAAACCCCAAGCGACTTGTGGACAGAACCAGGTTCATTAAGATTGTTCTAGAACCGCTCGAACTAGACGTGGAGGCATATCTGGCATGCGAGATCGCGATCAAATTCAGCAAATGATCGAAACTTATACCGCGCTGTTGAACACAATCAACGCCGGAAAATGCAATGTAGAAGAGCAACTAGCACACAGCGCAACCAACCGCCTGTGGAACGCAATCCAGTGGCTTAAGTGAAAATTGCAAATCCAGCTTGTAACCGTCGACGAGATTACTGAAAAGTTTCAATATGTCCAGGCACTATATCCGGACACACATGAACTTCAGCAAGTAGTCGTCGAAGAGGTGCACCATAAGCTGGCCCAACCGCTATGACTATCCAGGAGAGTCACATAGCTGAAGTCGTTCATACCGAGTGCTACAAAGAAGCGACAGGCTTCGACTCGGTGCCAATGGCAGTCGCTACCATCTGCGACATCACCGCACCAGATGCGAACGACGAAGCCGCTTCACGGCCGACGTCACCACAACAAACGTGACAGAACCCGGAGGGTTGGATGAAAACCACTTCACGGTTGATTCCAAAGAGAAGAAGATAGGATTATCTCGAGGCGACCCCGATACATTGACAAAAGTACAGACAGGCATTCCGTCTAACCCCGAAGCCGATCTCTCAATGGAGACCACGAAGACCGTCCCGGACACATTTGCAGTTGAGCGCGGCGTAACCCCCAACGCGACGTACGCAGTCCATGCGTATGTCACCAAGACCGTCGCTCCTATCCATCGCGACATGGACGACAACCTCTGGAGGCAAGAGAGTTCGGAAATGGTTAAACGGTTCAAGAGGAAGAAGAAGAAGAGGAGGAAGGCGATGTTCAAACACAAAAACAACAGTACAAACACGTACCACCATCATCCGGAGACCACCTCCGGACTTGTCAGGCAACCTTCTTAACTCCCAGAGAAGGATGCCGGTAACACGCTTGCTAGCCATTAAACTAATGTTTAGCATTAGTTTGTTTAAAGCCATTATTGATTTCTCTGCTTTTTGGTTAATTTTGCTTATGTGCTGTTTCATGATGTATCTGACAAAGTACACTCTCAAGTATTTAAGCTTTTTCTTCGATTCTATTTGTTTGCCCCATATTTTAGAATTTATCATGTTTGTCTTATTTCCTCCGCTTGAGTTTTGTCTCTATCCTACATAGAGCTTAGTTTGCGTTTGTTTCTAACAGTTCTACAGTTTGTGCCTCTTCTAATATGGCCGAGTTGTTTGGAATCTTGTTTTTGTACGTACCACAGCCTCCATCAATTCTTTTATTGCATCTATTGTAAATTTTTGTTCCTAAACTCATATTGTCTAATTGAAAGTTTTTATTTTATTAAGTTTCTAAGAGT
The DNA here is from genome assembly GCA_963932245.1 of Tachinus rufipes. Classification (NCBI taxonomy): domain Eukaryota; kingdom Metazoa; phylum Arthropoda; class Insecta; order Coleoptera; family Staphylinidae; genus Tachinus; species Tachinus rufipes. The sequence continues at coordinate 18,125,674 of OZ010746.1, read as the reverse complement.
CTTGGCACTATTAGTTTCCCATCACGTCCTGTTGGCAAGTTGGTCTGTGTACCTTCATTTTTTTTCGTTTTTTTTTTATCAACACCAATTTTGCGTTTATTTATGTTTGGAAATGTACGCTTTCTTATGTAATAATTTATTATTTCAAGGACCTCTGGTGAAATTTTGAATGGTTTATTGTTTTGGATTAGTTTTGCCCGGTAGTAATTTATTTTGTTGAAATTTTTTTTTCATTTCGTTGCTTGTGCACTATGTTGTTAAGTTTATAATGATGTCGTTCCACCAATACACGGGTCTTCTACTGCTTTCATTTCTAATTTTTTGCAGCTGTTTTTTATTTGTTGCTTGTTTGTGAACTTCACAATAATAAAAATGTCTTGACTGACGTTTTGACTATGACATATCAGAAAAAAGTTTAAGAGTGCGTTCCGTATTAAAATACAAAATTGTTATAACCATTGTTGTGTCAAATTATGTTTTGTGTTATTTCGCGGTGTGTAACAGAAGTAAATAATAGATAATAATTTTCATCTCTACAATTCAATCTATACAAATCTTGCGTTCTCCGTTTTGCACCCGGTTACATGCAGATCTTTATTTTGTCTACATTTTCTACAATTACGGTGCTATGCATCAGGAAATGCTATCCTACCGCAAATTACGTTAACTTGTTGGATTTGTAGTTGCATGTTTGATATTGTTTTCCTTATTCCTTCTTATCTCTCTAATAAGGTTTTTAGAGCTTGTACAGGCCATGTCATTTGCCCTGTGCTCTTTTATTTTGCATACATAACAAGATTATTCATTAATGCAGTATGTTACGGTGTGTCCCTTTTGTTCATATTTGAAACACTTCTTTTTAATATAATGCTAATAATAAGTAACTTTCAAAAAGTTATGTAGAGAATCATTAATCCGAATAATAAAAACTGTGATACAATTTGTGATATTAGCGCTACTGATATCAATAATTTCTTTTTAAACGTACCGTCCACTTTAATTGAATCTATATCTAAATCTGATGTGGATCTTATTATTTTAATGTGTCGTGAAGTAAACAATGTAAACAAGTATTTTATTTGTTAATTCAAACCAAGTGACCTAACTTGTGTAATACTTTGTGTAGTTGACACTAATAAATTATTATTATTATTATTATATATTCGGTTGACCAGCACGTGTCTGCATAATGCCTAAACCTATAGCACATGTACCAAGCACTGACTCCAATGTTTCAACTACTTGACATCTCGTTGGTTTCAAAGATTGGTATAATTACGTATATTTTTATTATCGTTTTTATACTCTATCGACCTTATTAACCTGGCTTCAGCAGACCTTCTGAGTATGACTGATGACATGAGGCAAGATAATTATTGTGTGCAAATTTGTTTGTTGCAGAAACCAAGAAGCGTTGAGCAATAGTAGTTTTTGGTTGGTTTATTTTGACATCTTAACTGATATGCCGTTTCCGCTTTTATTAACATCCCGCATTTTTGCTGCAATTGTGTCCTTTACATCTTTTTTCGTTGTAATGTGGTCAATGTCAATCATGACTATATTACTCATTCTTTGGGTAACTTTGGTTATATTGATTAGTTTACCTTCTGGAGCAAGTTTTAGCGTATTTAAATTTTTTTAATTTTTATGACAGCTTTAATCCCCTTGAGCGTAGGTTCTATGTTCTCATCTTCTGATTTTGGTTTGTCTATGCCAATCAGGTACATGGATCGGATATTCTTTTCTGTGATGCCGTTTTTGTCTACTACATTGCTGTTACTAGTTGTGTAAACCTGACAAAAGGTATAAATTGCGCCCCTCCCCCCCTCAATGGATAGTAAAAAACCAAGAAATATTTACCAGGTGGGTACGGGCAGCAGCTCGGACTTCCACCCTGCGCAAGCAGGCCGCCCAATCAAATCTGGTGTGGGCAACAATCTATTCTCGGAACGGAAGTTCTCCGTAAAATCCACCCGTAAAGGGAGACCCTCGTCCTCTAAGAACGATACAAGCAACAGGCTAACGCAACTCGGGCCTGGCACTAGCACTGATGCAGAGCTAAATAAAGAAGCATCCTGCAAAAAAGAGGTAAAACCGTCAGTCAGAGCCTATAGGGATGGAAGGGAAGCTTACAAACTCCTTGATAAATATAAGGGCATCCTGGAGGAAAAGCGGTCTTAAAGTAAGGATAGGTCAATGAATGAATCTTTGCTCGTAGAAAAGAAAAGGACACGGTTAAGTCCCTCGCCACAGTCTAAGAAAAAAAAACTCCCAAAACGCTCATACAGCGAGGTCATAAAAGATCACCTGGTATGAGCGGTCATGGATAGAGGTCACCGAGTTGGGAACATCGCGCCAGCCAAATGGGGACTGGTGGAAGCGGCTCTCTTGGGCAAATACCTGGACATTCTCCAGAAGAATCCAGGCTCAACTCCTTGCTGCAGAGACGCAGGTTGGCACCAAGGACACATCAAGCTGGTGGCTTGTGCATATCAACGGTCAGCGGACCTGTATAAGCAAGCCATCGGGAAAATAGGGAAAGTCTGGCCAGGCTGTCTCAAGGGACAAGATCCCGAGCAGACCGAGATCGAGAGCCTGGATCCCGACGAAACCTTCTGACCCGAGGACAATACTGAAAATAATTTAGACAAGCAATCCCACGCTTCCAACTGAGGATTGGAGCGTAATTAAAGTAAGCAAAGCAACGGGTATGAGAAGGCAAGTGATTGTCATCCTCAACAAAGAATCGTTAGCGCCACTGGCTAACAGTAAATGAGTGATCAGCTACGGCTTTGGCTCTACTACCCTAAATGTCTACAAAAGTGACCAAAAAACCCCAATCGCTTTAAGGGAAAGGGAGCCTCGGTCACATTCAGACAGTGAGATGTCAGACATGGGGGTCAGCAACATGCTCGGACTACTCCAACTAGGTGAGATAAGCAAAGCAGAGGAGAATCTGGCGCTAATCTCTAACACCGAAGACAACAAGGACCAAACGATCGTCGAGGTGCCAGAAAAACTTGTCAGCAATAGTAGGGGTTTTACAATGTAACCTTCACCACTCCAAAGCAGCCTCGGCTGCTCTGCTTCTCCAACTGACAAAGGGAGGAATCGACATCGCTCTAATCCAAGAACCCTGAGTCGTAGGAACCAAGATCTGTAGGCTGGGCTCTGGTAAGTACAGGTTACTGTACGCAAAAAACGCAGGTAAGCCACGCTTGTGTATCCTGGCAGATAACGGTATCAACGCTTTTATGATGCCTAACCACAGCAATTGCGACACTGTCACTGTATCAATGGGACTTTTTAACCGTTAGTTACGGATGATCTCAAAATACTTCGCCCAGAAGAAGGAAAGTCCCCCAGAGAGTTTCCATGGCATTATCAACAAAGCCAACCGAGTAGGGACGGACGTGATTATTGGAGCCGATGCCAATGCCCACCACACCATATGGGGCAACTCAAACACGAATAACAGAGGTGAGTCTTTACTAGAATTTATACTAACCTCCGACCTAGAAATATGTATTATAGGTAACACTCCCACCTTCACTACAGCCGTGAGAGAGGAAATACTTAACATTACACTTGTTTCCACTAAAACGCCTCACCTTGTAAGCAATTGGAAAGTGTCAAAAGAACACTCCTTTTCTGATCATAGGTATATAGAATTTAAGGTAGACATACAGATTCGAACAAAGCCTAGGTTTGTAGACAAACGAAAGACTGACTGGGGTAAGTATAAAACTACCCTATTGGGTCTTTTATCGGAAGAGCCGCCCCCAACACAAAAAACAAAGGATGAGCTAGACAAAACTGTAAAGCAGTACATCTGCTTGTAACAAGGCCACACGCACATCATGCAAAGTCGTGAGCAGGAAAGTAACAACAAACCACGGTGGTGGACACCGTTAATAAGCAACCTAAGAAAGGAATGCAAAAAACACCAATGAGTGGGCTGTCTATAAAAACAGCCTGCGGAATTTCAAAACGGAGGTCAGGAAGGCTAAAAGGTCGTCCTTTGTTCGGCTTTGCAAACAGATAGAGAAAACCTCAGAAACCAGCTGATTGCAAAAAATATTATCTAAGGATCTGGCAGTCCAAAGCTTCATACAGAAGCAAGATAGAAACTGGACAACCTCATGTACAGAAACGCTGGAGCTACTTATGGATACACACTTTCCAAGCAATGGAATAAGTGTAGTGGACTCCTACATAACTGCTCCACCTCGGTATCTGGCTGACAAAATTGTAGGTAGAGACAAGTTAATCTGAAGCATCAAAAGCTTCAAACCTTTTAAGTCACTTGGACCTGACGGGATCAGTCCAGTTGAGCTGCAAGAGGCTATTGATATAGTTAAATCTTGGTTGGAGACTATGTTTAAGGCATGTATAAACCTCTCATACATCCCAAAAACTTGGAGAGAGGTCGAGGCGGTCTTCATCCCAAAAGGAGAAAAGGATTCACACACCTCCCCCAAAGACCTGAAACCAATCAGCTTATTATTGTTCCTGCTAAAGACTGATTGACTTGCACATAAAGGAGGCACTACACCCTGAAATGCTGTCAAAGTCTCAGCAAGCATACACAAAAGGGAAATCCGTAGAAACAGTACTCCACGCCTTGGTAAACCAGATTGAGAGCTCGATGAGGCATAAGGAGTTCACAATGGTTGTCTTGTCATAGAATCAGCTTTAACTGGATTAGCAATAAACCACGCTCTATGTCACCTGATCGGAAAAATGCTCCGTGAAAGGAACATCAAAGCTACAATGAGAAAATCCCACATAAAAAGGAAGATGAGTAAGGAAATTCCACAAGGAGGCGTCGACTCGCCGTTGTTTTGGAACATTACGCTAAATGAGCTGCTCCTACAACTTAAGAAATCTGACTACATGGTTGTCGCCTATGCGGATGACGTAGCAATAGCGGCCTTAAGGAAACACCGCATAATAATGTTGCAACTTGTCGAAGGAGCCCTATCAAAACTAACGCAATAGTGCAAAAGCTGTGGCGTATATGTCAACCCAGCAAAAACCGAGCTGGTCGTTTTTACAAGAAAACACAACATCTCAGAATTCAAGCTCCCAATGCTAAAGAGCACTGAATTGACAGTCAAGGAAAGCGCCAAATACTTAGGTCTCATACTACACCAATTGTTATCATGGCAGCTCAACCTAGACAAAAGAGTACGGAAGGCAACGGTGGCGCTGTACTCTTGCAAGAGAGCCAACCAATATTCTACTACGGCGTATTCATATGGTGGCCGGCACTTAATAAAAGAGTCCATCAAATTGCGCTTACAAAAATGCAGAAAATGCGAAAAACGACGCCTACAAAAGCCTTGGAGACATTTCTGGACATAGCCCCGATCGATCTAATAGACAAGCAACTTTCCATTACTACAGCGCTCAGACTAAAGTAGGTGCAAATGTTGAAATCGGATCATCGTAGTCACGCCGAAATAATCAATGAATTTAAAGAGGTGCCCTAAGACATAGACCGCTGTCTAGCAACACCTGTTTTTGGCAACAAATTCTCATACCACATACCCTCTAAAGAGGAGTGGATGGAGAAAAAAGGGATACCAGCAGGACACATGCAGGTCTTTACAGACGGCTCACGGAAGGAGGACAAAGTGGGCTGCAAAGATTTCGCCAACAACCCCAACCTCAAAATCAGCTTACGATTGCTAGACTGCTGCAGCGTTCTACAGGCGGAGGTAACCGCCATAAAAAAGGCAGCAGAGTGGCTGATAGTAAATGGAAACCCTGGTGAACAGATCCACATTTACACCGATAGCTAAGCTGCTCTCAGGGCAATTACTAGCGTGTGCACCAGCTCAACAGTGGTCTCTGACTGTCGGAGAAAGCTGAACGAGCTGGCAGCACACACAAACTTGAGACTCATGTGGGTACCAAGCCACAGCGGGATCCCAGGTAACACAGAAGCGGATGAGCTTGCAAAGAATGGCACAAGCCTGCACTCAACCGAATTACTACGGGATAATGGTATTTCATTTGCTTCGTGCAAGGAGACCATAGCCGTAATAACCTCGAACCTAGCGGAGCAAAGGTGGAGGGATGAAAACACCTGCAAGGTAACCAGGCAAATATGGCCTCACCAAAACAAGAAAAAGAGCACCAACATCGTTTCTCTAAAAAGAAACAATATCAAACTGGCAGTGAGACTCACCACGGGACTGTCCCATTGACAAACACGCGGAGAGACTAGGTATAGCAAAGCGAGACTACTGCAGAGGCTGCCTGGACAAGGAAAAAAAGGAGAGTGTTCAACAATACTTATGCCAATGCCCTTCTCTGTCCGCAACACGATTTTTCTTCTTAGGCCGACCTTTCATTGATAATCTCTCTGACCTCGCATCACTAAATGCGCAAACTCTCATGAAGTTCATTCACGGCTCAAAATGGTTTGACAAAATCCCCCGAGGAGGGTTGACTTTTAAGTACTGTGGTAACACAACGGGTCCATCTGAGGCCTATGTGAGCGTTAGCTGCCACTTAAACCTAACCTAACCTACTGGTTGTGTACACTATTTTGCCTGGTTGTACAGCCTTTTGTTTATTTAACCTGCTATTTGTAATTGTATCTAGTTCAATCTTTTTAACAATGGATTTGTAGCGTCCACGTCTGGACTAATTATGACAGTAGTATCCGTTTCTAAAAATGCTTAAATATTTCTTCCTTTTGTCATCCTGCTGCTTTGGTAAGCAAAATTGGAACAGTTCTTTTTTACAATTTTTTTACCGCTTTTATTTACGTCTCTGTTCACATCATTTTTATAACATTGATAATTTTCAGTTCTATTCTCTATTTCCTCCCTTTCTTCATTGTTATTTTCCGTTTGCGTTTCTATTTCTCTTCTTTCAATATAGTTTTCTGTTTGCAATTCTAATTCTTTGGTTTCTACCATCCTTTTCTGCCTGGCATCTTCTTTGTTCCCTACTTTTTTTGTCTGCATTTCTGTATCTGCTTTAAACATTATCTTATGTCTTTTATCCGTTCTATGTCAGTACTAGTTAGCTTCTCCACATACAAGGTGGTTCAAAAGTAATGTCATAATGTGAATTGGCCGCCATTTTGTTAGAAAATTTAAAAAAATAGTTCTGCTTTTACAGAAAGTTTATTTGAATCTTTAAAATTAATAACATTGAATTGAAAAAAGTGATATGAGTCAAATGACCTCCTCCTGAGTTGATGTTCGCAAAACATCTGGCTCCAAATTGGTAATTTCTTGTTCAATGCTAGCTTTTAAGACTTGGAAGGTTTGTAATTTGTTGGGGTAAACCCAAAATTTAAAAAAAAAAAACAAAAAATAAAGTCTGACGCCGTCAGATCTGACAATTTTACGACTCAAAATATGATGTTTCCAAATCTGGAACCAACAATGCTCAAGACTCAATTCAGAACTTGCAACAAAGTAGACTCAACATCTGTTTGTAGCGCTCACCAGTTACGGTTACGGTTGTGTCGTCGGCGTCTTCAAAAAAATAAAGGTCAATCATTTTTTTATGTAAATTCTCTGTGCCTTGAAAACGCAAATTTTGTTTGTTAACTTAACCAGTTAAGTAAAATTAGGCTGCGTTGAAATGATTTTGAACAAAACAATTTGAACTTTGTAAGAAAACATCTTCAGGTCTTACACCAAAATTTGACACAACAAACATCATCTGATGCTAAATTGTGTGCATCGTTGTCTACAAACATTGTGTGGATTTTCTTGGCAGTATTTAGCCACATCAACAATTTTCAAGCAATACAAAGCTGCCCACTTCTTGCAACATCTCTAGTAAACCTAGTTTGCGCAAGATGCTTAGCCAAACGCTTCATTGTACAAGCACATAGTGTAGAACGACAAAAAAACAATAATTTTGCGTTTTTCGGATGTGAATCGTTTTATTTCTTTTTGTCAACTACTACAACCATTTATATTGTAGAGCTGTAGTACAATTAAATTCTACACGGACAGACAACGACATTTTTAGCTCTCCTTTACATACAAATAGTTCAACGTTTCTCCGCATTGCGATACCACCTCTCATACATTACTAAACATAAACTGTTTAATAGTAACTGTAATTTTGTGTAAATTGCATCTCCGACTAGTAAGATGCTAGGCATACTGATGATGGGTGCATACCCTGAAACACTTGTGTATGTGTCTCACACTGGGTGGAGAGTGGGAGAGACATATGTTTTGTGTAGATTTCAAGGTATATAAGTTTGGAAAAAATCTACATCTAAGAGTCTTACCAAGTATTTGTAAAAAGTAAGAAATTTTAGAGCTTTTTGAGTAGATTTACTTATATGAGCAACACACATATAGATACGTCTTTTTTTTCTCTAGTTGTAAACTGTATTGACCCGAAATTAAAACTACAATACAATACAATTCAACTATAAAATTACAATATTGAAACATAAATAGTAAAATCTAATACTTGTAACAGTAATAGATTAACTACTGTACACATGCCGCACAATAATAAAGAAAATAACTAATATAAATGGTGAATGCGCCGGGCTATAATCAATATTTATTTCATTTTTGATGATGTCAGTACTAAATTTGTGCATTTTACAGATAATATATTTCATAATACATAAAATTAAAGTATCTCTGAAAACTACTTAACATTTCACGATTTGCAAAGCAGTAATGGAGTCTAATAAAAATAGAATTGAAATTGAAAAAATATTCAGCAATAAACATTATCATAACGCTAATAAAAATGCAATTCCTTCAATTTTCGACTCCAAGCTAATAAACCTGCAAATTATTAAGATTTTTTCCATTCTATAACGCAGTCACATTTATATGAGTGGTAATAATTCCCTCCAAGTTATTACTATAGTTCGGAGTTTAATAAGGGTTATTCATTTCCGAGCGGTGTAGAAGAATATAAAATTTTATATTATGGTAATTATGTGAAATTGAAACCTGGACGGAAAAATTGAACATTTTAATAACCGCTGCGTACTAATATATTTGCATTATCGAAGAAGCTAACGTTAAATTCAATTGAAAAGGAGGGAAATATTATATTTTAATATAATTATCTGTGGGTGAAAGGTATCAAAAAAATAAGTAAGTTTATTACAAGTTATAATATGAAAACAAATGACATCCCGGAGCAATACTGTTGCTCCCGACGGAAAATCAATGCACGGAGACGAATTTCTAAACAGGCGGCCGGCCCTGCCCTCCCGGGCGGAAAATTAAATTTAAATATATACACGATGTATGATGTGCATGCTAAAATAACGTTTCGGTGTTGCTTTTGCTTGAAGAAGCATATAAAAAATAAAAATAACGACGTGGACTATCATTTTGGAAAGGAGGCAGAATTAATATTCCTTCTCCTATTTCTGAGCGTAATGAAAAATTGCAATAAGTAAGATCAAGGGCCCTCGAGGAATTTCCCTCGTATTTTCAACGAACTCTGCATGGATATTTTTATTTTTCATTTAGCAAACTCATTTTACTCGGAATCTCCAGAAATGCACGTTCCTAATATAAAACGCAGACAGAACGATTGTGTATAATTGCACTTTTATTGTGTGTATTGTTAGGGAAAATATTGCTTCAATTTACTATTAAACATTATCTTACAAATTAGGTTAAAAATATATTTTTTTTTAAATAAAATTTAAAAAATTCTTATAGTAATAATTACGCATTTATGGTATTTCTAGTATATTTCTAAAAAACTATCTAAATTTGTTTAGAATTTTAAATTCACATCAACCCTCAATTTGATTGAAATGTTGCAATGTTGATCAAATTTTCCACAACAAATTTTAAAATAACGTTATGAAATAGTGATTATTACCATATTGCTGCTTCAAAAATAGATTATTACCAAAGTTTTAAAGACAAGATTTGATAAATAAATTGTTAAATTATTCAGTGAATTGTTAAACCTGATAGTGAATTGTTGAAGTTGTCAATAATTTAAAAAAAAATTTAATTAGTTTGTTGCACTTATTAATGAGTATATCAACTGATTATAAATTGTAAAAGTAATCAGTGAGTGATTGAACATACCTTTAAATTAATTAGCTTGTTGGTGAATTGTTAAAACCTCCCAATGAGCTTGTAAAAACTACTGGCGAGATGAATAATCAGTAAATTGTTAAAACCATCAATAAATTGAAAAACATAGTAATACACTGCACAACTAATAGGTAAGTTGTAGAACTTATCAGTAAGTATCAGTAAGTAAATTAATTAAGCTAATTATCATTAACTGAATAAATTGTAGGAACAATTATTTAGTCGTTAAACCAATTAGTAAGTTGTTGAACTTACAGCTAATTGTTAAAATGATCAGTAAATTTTAATACCCAGTAAGTTAAAGATTGAACAAGAATTGTTAAGTAGTTAAAACTTTCAGTAAAAATTAAAACTTTTTAATTGCCTTATAGCTCTTATTAATTAGTTAAAGAAACTATTCGTAAATTGTACAGATACGAAATTCACAAACTGCAGAATAAAATAAAAATTTAAAATAACTATTCATAGAAGAAAGTGAAATAGAGGTTACAAGCCTAAACATAGTTTCTATTCATGTTTAAGCCTTGTAAAAATTACTAATTCTGTAATTTTTGTTTGTTTTTGCCAGTGCACCTCTGGTCTTTGGTACAACTCTTGCGACAAATGCGCTGTAGTGGCGACTGAACGTGCTTCCTAAAGTTCAGATACTTGTCCAGATTTATGCCTAGGTATTAAATGCTGTCTTTAGGCCTTTAACGTCCTGCATATTAGTAGTAACGCTTCTGTTTCTCTTCTACAAGATTTAGCTTATTTAATTGTTACAAAGCTAGGTTTACTAATCTAGTCAATTCTTTTTTTTGTTATTGCCAGACATTTATTTCCAAATTGTCAGCGTATGCAATAAATTCATTGTCTTCTTGTCTTCTGGTAAATTTATATTTGTCATATAAGACGGTTTCATGGAATTATTACGAGGACCGACCCCTGCACACGTAATTTTGTTCTTTTTTCCGTCAATTATGGTTATGATCGTAAAGTTATTAGGCTTATTAGGCTTATTAGATTTTTACATTCTCTCAGTCTTTTTATAATAATCCTCTAGGAGGCGGTGTAAAACGCTATCTTTATGACTAGAACGTAGTAATCTAGATTTTTGCCTTGTATTCTTCTTATTTTGGCTATTTTTTTGGTCTGGTTTTCGGCCATAACCGTCGATCTATTTGATCTTAAACCGGCGTGATATTTGGATAAGTCAGAGTGTTTAAGACGTTTCCTTCCCTCAATATCCCGTTCACAAGAATTGGTGTGACGTCATGTTTCTTTTTCACCAAGATATTTAAAATTTTTGAAAGAATGTTGTCAGTTATACTTTGCCCTGTACTAGGCGTGGTGTTTGATTACCGGTTTTGTTGCTTGGCGGCCGTAACATTTCTCCAACTCGGGTGTGTTTTGTGAAGTTTACTGTCCCTTGTTCTAGGACTTGTTGCAAGTGTATCTTTGTTAGTGGACACTAGGGTTTGATGCTGTGAGTGAGTGAAGCCACACTAAAGACTTAAAGTGTCAGATTCACCCACAAAAGACAGGTGCATACGAACTAAACTCCCCCTCGGTGAATTGCCTGAAGGTTCGAGACCTTAAACTCATAAACTTTCCGTTGGTAGATAATAAAAGACAAAAACCAGTGTCAAGAAGAAGGGACAAGTACGCCCTATAAGCTAAGGAAAGAAAGTAGGAATTTTAGGAAATGTTAATTATTTGAATAACTGGGCGCTTGTGCTGCAAAACTTCCTTGTCAGGCTTGGCGAGTCGGGCCAGATCAGAATTGAAGTAAACTGCAAGATTGTCAAAATATTTTGCTGCCAGAGCTTCAATATGTCTGCGCAATAAAAGAATCCCAAGATCGCTTTGGATATCACAATTTCGGACAAACCATGGAGCTCCGGTGAGCATCCGCAAAGTCAAGCCTTGAAGCAATTCTAACCTATCAAGATGCGGTTTTGCCGCTGTTCCCCAGATGGGGCACGCATACGTCATCATGGGCCTAATGGTAGACGTGTATAACCAAAATTTATTCTGGAGAGAGAGACCACTGTTCCACCGGAGCATCGGAATTAGAAGATTTTTAGCTAATTTAGCCTTATCAAAAATTGACTGCACGTGCAACTTGTACGTGAGCCCCTTGTCAAAAGTATTCTTTAGATACTTAGCAGAATTGGACTACGGTATAGAACCGTCGTCGTCATAAAGTGCGTTTTGTCGCCGTGTGAAGAAAACGGCTATGCTTTTCACCGGATTCACTATGATTAGCCAGTCATTTAACCAGCATTCTAGATCGGTAGTGGTTTTTTGAGCTTTGAGGTGATTACCAAAGGTGACCTACACAAGTACAAAAATACTGTATCGTCTGCGTATTGTGTCATTTTAACCCCGTGCTTTCAACCAGAAGATATATCCGCAACAAAAAGGTTAAAAAGGATCAAAGCAAGAATGGTGCCTTGAGGGACCCCTGCCGTGATATTTTGCGTAGTATAAACGTGTTTTAGAATCCTAACAGCCAAGGTTCTAATATTTAGATATGAGTCTAACAGCCTTATAAGACGTAAAGGAAATATTTGACTGTGGAGTTTGTAGAGAAGACCCTTATACCAGACTTTGTCAAAGGCTTTATCCACATCAAAAAGGACCATCCCTGTGACCTAAAGCTCTCAACAATGAAATCAATCACTCGATTTAACTAGTGGACTGCAGAGTGTTTCCAACAAAATCTATGCTGATAAGATGAATGTAAATTATTAAAATCAACGTGATCCTAAATAATGTCTAAGATAACCTTTTTTATGACCTTGTTCAATTTGCATAGTAAGCCGATAGGCCGGTAGTTTTGAGAAAACCGTTGTTTTTTCCCAGGTTTTGAGATGTTAATAACGATTGAGCTTTTCCAGACCATTAAAAAAATGCTCATTGTAAAAAATTGCATTAGCAATATTGGCATCACATTTTTGTGTTCCTAATTCTTATAAATATCAAATTATTACAATTGCTTTTTCCCCAAGTCTAAAAGGTTAAACAACAACAACGCAACACCTAGCCACTAATATAAACTAAAACTCCGTTTAATAGCACTAAATGCTAGTAGGTACACCACATTGCAGTCACTACACAGTAGACATTTTCTAGATAGTCCAAAGCTATTGCAACTACAAACTCAGCGTTTGCATCTCTACAACAAGACCCAAAGACCTCCTCCGCCAAGAAACATAGTTTTTAAAAAATACAAACCTCTTAAAAGCATAAAGGCTTACGGAAACGCAGCCGGTAACAGACTAATCCTTTACTTACAGCCTTGACTACTTGTTGCTAAATCCAGTTTCTTGTCTTTGAGCAATGACTAAATTGTTGAGACAATATTACTGTTTGGAGATCTGCTAGTGTGTATAATTGAGTTGACAATAAGTTGCTTGGCGTTGCCTGGTTTGTTGTAGCCGTTAGTCTTTTCTGATTTTTTCAGGTTCTTGCGTATGAGCAATTGACTGGAGTTCTGTTTTATAACAATTTAAGTCTGCCGGTCAACTTTGCAAACTTCTTATCCACTTAATTTTGCATACCTCTTCTTCACTGAGTTTGCCTGTAAGTGGTACGTTGCTGTTGTATAAATACATGTTCACTACTGTACTGCTTTCTGAAATTGTTAGCTGCTGACTTTTGGTTTAATTTTGATGATTTACTCCAGCAAGCATACCGTGCAAGCAAATGCTAGTTTATTACTAACTTTAGTCAAGTCAAACGGCCCAGTTAAATTGATTGCCACCCCTTGGTGGTATTGGTGTCTGTTTGTTTGTCCTTGTGTATCTTGTGTACTCATTTACAAAAATCTTGATATTTTTCTGATTTTTGGTCAGTAATAAAATTTGATAATGACTGCATTTTTTTTTACTGCTAAGATGTCCTGCAGATTCCATTGAATGGTGTTCTATTAAATTTGTTTGCTATGTCAATGCAATAAAGTTAGATCTGGATTTCAAAACTAGAATTTTAGCATTCTATGCTAACATTTTAGTTTTAAGTAGACAGGTTCAGTTTTCTTGACACTAGGTATTAAACGCAATATTACACCCATAAAATATGTACTTTAAACGGGTAGTGACCAAATCACAGAATCCCACCCGGATTTTGGAGAAGAAAAATCTAACAATAACAGAACCGGTTGGGTGGGCACCCAGTCCCAATCGACAACTTAGCTTTATTATTGAACATAAATAATACGATCGAGTGAGCGGAACAAGGTCTTAATTTAAATTTTGCTCATTGGCATCTTGAACATAAAAAAAACCCATATCCTCTATTTGACGGAAACTTTTTGCTAAGTCTTTGTACTTTTGTCTTTTCCAAAAGCTTTCCCAGAAAACATATAGGCCTGTAAATACCCGGTTCTTTTCTAGGTTTGTAAAGTTTCTTTATTAGCACTAGATTACCTTTTTCCAACTGTTTTGAACGTTTCCTTTCTTCGGTATCGCGTTTATGACGTTCGGAATGTTTTTGATGATTTTTTATTCTTTATAAAACCAAGATCCTTTGCAGTCAAAATTTCTCCCACTCCCAAGGCCATAAAAGTCTTTTAATAATATTAGAAAACAAAGTAAAATAAATCTCTGCAAAGATAACTTTTGTCACTCATGTAAAGTTGCAATGATGAAAACAAGAAAGACGACTCAAATGTGATAAAAAACGCATACAAAAAAATATATAAAAACGCTCATTACAAATCAGAATAAACAAAAGCAGCTATTGGCACCTTTAAAAGCATTATCTATGTTTGTCAAAGCTGGCCTTTAAAGAAAACAGTATATGATAATTAAAAGCTTTAATAAAAAACCCAAGCTATACAGTTTAAAAAAAAATGTTATTTTGTGCAAGGATCTTATAGAATTACTGCTACATGTGCTAAAAATAATTTCCAAGATGTTTTAAATCATACTGTTTTGTAGTTTTTGTTACATTTGACAAAAGTTGTTGCATTAGTGCAGAAAAAAAACACATTAACCTTGATGTAGAAATAGGGTCGCAACCATCAATGTTTAAACAAAAAGTTTAAAATAACTTCAATTTTTATGCAAACAAATTTCAAAGTTCGTTCGTCTTGTAGCCAATCAACTAAAATAATACAGCAAAACCCAATGCCTTCCTCCCCAAAATGTTGCTAACCAATTTAAATAAAATTATGTAAGTTATGTAAAAAAATAAAATAAGTCTATTGAAAACATCTCAAGTCGCATAAACAAACATAACTTTTTCGGATAAAATTATTTGAAAAACTGTTTTATATTGCAAACAAATTGTCAGTAAAAAAGTGACAATAAAAATTTAAAACGTAATTAGGTCTTATAATAAATTTTCTTTAAGCTGGGTTGAACACAGGAATAGTAGAATAACTAATAATTTTTTTTTATAAATCACTAACAACAACATTTAATATAGTTTTTATATACAATCTAAAAGTAATTTTAAAAGCTATATTAAGCAATCATAAAATTCAAAAATTTATTTTTTGTTGTCTATAACATCCAATTCCACCCACTATCCATAAATTACTACTACTTGAATCTACTGTCATTGCAAAGACTATATTACCTATAAGAATGATGTTAAAATTTTGTTCAAAACTTCAGCAACATCTTACAATCTTGATGTTGTAAATAAAATAGATAACAATTTATTAGCTCCTTTAGGCTATTTTTAGATATGGTTACGAAATGATATGAATATAGAATAGGTTACTACAGACCTTGAATCCTAAAATAATGATAGCATGAGAACTACTCCAAAGAAAACAATAAAACCATACTCTTTACGAAACTGTCAAAATACTTGTTTTCGCAGAAACAGTAAGTCAATTACATTGATCTGATGATAAATATTTATATACTTATTTGCAGATTTAGTAGCATTATATAACCTAACACAGTTAATTATATTGTTCCAAATTGCTTAACACAAAAAAACTATCCGGATTTTGGCATCAAATACCCGTATGTTTGGCGTAAAGAAAGAAAAAACAATTCCTCGTTCACAGTAAAACAATGCGGTTGCATAAATGCATGCTTTTTAAGGCTATTTTACATTGCCACAGTAAGTTTACAACTTGTTTAAAGAGGTTTGATGGGACCAACAGCTTATTAGGTGACTTCCGAACCACCCCGGTGGACAAAGAGCAAGTCATACTGTCCGTATAATATGCAAGAGCTTTACCACTGAGCAATCACACCATAAAATTAGATTTCTTTTCGGAGTTTAGAAAAAAATTACGTGTTTGGTTCATATACCTTTTATAAAGGTTTGGTGGCACTATGCTTAAATTATTTGGACTGTTGCTTTCCATGCCAGTCTATCATTGCCCATTAAAAAAAAAAATCAAACAAAAAATCGACAATTTATATGATAAACAGTTATACGTTTTCTCAACTAGTTTGAAATTAATTTGAAAAACTGACAGTTAACACAACAAAATTGTCAAAATAATTGACAGTTGTTAGTGCAAAAAACATTGACAGTTTATATAAAATAAATTAAAATAATTTCACCTCAAGCAGTTGACAATTAATTTGTAAAACTAATATTTGAAGTAACAGAATTGTAGAAAAACAAGTTACCAGTTTATATGACGCTATTCACAAAATTGTCAGTTAATTTGGCAATAAAGCAAATTTGTCAAAAAAATATTAACAGTTTCTATAAAAAGTAATTTACGTCAGACAATATGTTTATACAAAAAGATAGTTGACAAATTATATTTTAGACTGTTATACAATTATTCAAAAAGTTGACAGTTTATTTGTCAAACTAACAATTGTCAGTTAATACTACTATTGATAGATTTGTCAAAAAAGTTGAAATTTTATACAAAAGATAATTCATGTTAAACAGTTGTACGCTTTCTCATTCAGTTGACAATTGATTTATAAAACTGACCCTTGATACAACAAAACCGTCAATAACAAACATGAAAATCAGACGTCTTTTTTTTTTAATTAACAGTTAATTTGTCAGTTTTTAGGTCATAGGCAGCAATAATCAGAATACAGTTGTCATATACCTTTTGTTTTAAATACGGTAGGATCTTTTTGTCTTAATTTACCACAAATAAGCCAGGCTAGTTAGATGTTGCGTTTTATTTTGAACGTTTAATTTTCCATGCCATCTAAAGCCACGTTTTGTTCAATACAATTTAATTTTTTTTGTTTTACTTAGGTTCAGCTTATCTCGTTTGACACATTCTTTAACTATTGTAACATATAAAACAATTGACAAATTATATGTCAGACAGTTAAGCGCTTTCTCGGAAAGTTGAGAGTTAATATGTCAAAATGACAGTTGTCAATTGATACAGCTAATTTATTAAAAAAATGCTAACAGTTTCTATAAAAGGAGGTTGATATCATTCTCAGATAAAATAGTAAAACTGACAATTGGCAGATCATACAAAAAGACAATTGACAAGTTGCGTGTCAAAAAGTTATACGCATTCTTAGAAAATATAAGATGGCGGAAGAGAAAGATGTGTCCTGTAGCGAGTGTAAAAATATCATTGAAAATACAACTAGTAAAACAAAATGTAGTGGTTATTGTGATAGAATGTTTCATAGTGCGTGTGTGAATATTAAAGATTACGAGCAACGCCTTATGAGCTCAAAAAACTGTAATGTTATATGGCTGTGTAATATGTGCACTCCTCAAGCATTAGCCAATAAACAACTCTTTGATATGATTATTGAACTAAAAGAAATGATTCAAGAGCAAGCGAAGGTAATTAATGAACAGAATTTAAAATTAGATACTTATCTAAAAACTTCTAATAATAATATAACACCAGCACAAAAAATGACAAATATTAAACAAAGCATTAAATTTGACAACGCCATCTCTAAATTAAAATCTAAACCAGAAGAAAACACACGAAAACAAATTACTCCAGCTTCAAACCATATTATACTGGAAAAAATCCCAACAGAAAAACAAACAATATCCAATAAGGCAAAAAATGCACAAAATAATTCAAGCGACCTAGAATTACTTCTTGGGGACATCAGCACTGATACGAAAAACCAGAGTTCAAGTACGGAATATAACTACGATAGCGAAGACAGCGCAGATACAATTGTTGACATAGGAACACAGCCGCCAAAGAAAAATCAAATAATAATTGGAACTTCAGGAAATGTGACGGGTCTAACTGCAGTTGTGAAGCAGCAGCGTATATGGATCCACGCCTCAAGATTCCACTTAGACACGACTGTTGATGATGTCGTTCAATTTCTTAATAATCAATTTAAAACTGATAACGTAATGTGTACAAAAATGACATCCACAAATAGATTTGCAACATATAGCTCTTTTAAAATTGGAATTAACAAAATTCTAGAAACAGACGCATTAAACCCAGATTATTGGCCTACCGGCATTGCTATAAGTAAATTTCAGTTTTTTCGACAATCCAACTTCAAACCTAACTTTAGAAAACAAGTTAGAACAACTCAGTTCTTCAACACAAACAAATAATATCAAAATTTTACATTTTAATACTCAATCATTACCTAATAAAATTAACATGTTAGACATTTTAGTAAACGATAATGAATATAACATTATCTGTCTATCGGAACACTGGGTGACAAATGAAGATCAAATTAAACAACTGACTCCTTCAAATTATTCTTTGTGTACTTTCTACTGTCGTAATACAACAATACACGGTGGTGTTGCTATTTATTCAAAATCATTATCAAAACATATAATTAAGGAAGTAACTGCTTTAAAAAAATTATCAATTGATCTCGACTTTGAGTGTTGTGCAATATCAGTTAATAATCAAATGTGTATAATAACACTATATAGATCTACATTAGGTAATATTGATACATTTTTTAAATTATTAACAAAATGCTTGGACATTGCTACTGCTACATATATGCACGTTATAGTGTGTGGTGATATTAATATAAACTCGTTAAATAAGGAACATATGCAGTTTAAATCATTGACAGATATTTTTGAAGCATTTAACATACAAAACTTAATAAAAGTTCCGACAAGGATATTTATGCATAAAAATGGCAACAAAAGCGAAACATCAATTGATTATATATCGGTCAGCAGAGGATTAAATATGACCAACCTAAAAGTTTTTGAAGCTGGTTTCTCTGACCATACCGCACAATCAGTCACATGTGTTGTCCCTAATATAAATATAATACAAACTAAACATTCAGAACCGAAAAGAATGATAAATAATGTGTCTTTGCATGAACTTGTCACACGCCTACATAATGAGCTACCAGACTTAAATATCTTAGATAGTCAAAATATTGATGATTTCTTTAACACATTCTGGGATTCGTTTAATTACTGTTTCAATTTAGCTTGCCCTGTAAAAAGCGTAAATAAAAATATCAATAGGCAAAACTATAATAATAATAATAAATGGATGACTCAGGATTTAAGAAAACAAAAAAAAGATCTTATAAATTTAAACTGGCTTCGAAAAAACTGTACCGACCTAGAAATAAATAATAAATATAAAATAGAAAAATTCAACTACAACAAAAATATTATAACCACAAAAAAAAATTATTTTTCTGAAATCATCACAAATGCTGAAAACAAAAATAAAAAATTGTGGAATATTGTAAATAATTCTTTAAATCGTAAAAGTAAATGTAACGCATTAGTATCACTATACGATGAAAATAATTTATTAATTACTGATAATAACCAAATAGCAGATATGTTTGCTTATAATTTTGCAAACTCCGCAAAATTAGACATACTTAAAATGTATAATAATGAAGTGTATAACTGTACAACTCAAGCGTTATCAACTCATTCATTTTATTTTAACGAAATCAGTAATGTTGAAGTTAAAAAAATAATACTAACACTCAAAAATAAAAAATCAACGGGTATAGACAATATTCCTACTAGTGTTATAAAACACTGCGTAGATCTAATATCTGAACCGCTTAGTATTATTATAAATAAGTGCATAACATTGGGACAATTTCCTAGTCGTCTAAAAGAATCATTAGTAATTCCAATACATAAAAAGGACAATGTACATTACACAAACAACTATCGTCCTATATCATTATTAAGTATTTTTTCTAAAATAATAGAAAAAATAATATCTGAAAAACTTATTTTATATCTGGACAAATATAATTTACTTAGCAATAAACAATATGGTTTCAGATCAGGAAAGTCAACAGAATTAGCCACTATTGACTTAATACAATATATTCATGACAATTTAAACGCAAAAAAATATGTAGTGGGTATTTTTTTCGATATGACTAAAGCATTTGATTGCCTGAACAATGAGTTTATTCTAAGTAAATTATATAATATTGGAATTCGTGGCAACGTTCTAAATTTTATAAAAAACTATCTCAGCGTGCGTTGCTTGACAGTAGACATAAATAAAACAAGATCTAGACAATTTGAAACATGTTTAGGGGTACCCCAGGGAAGTGTTCTGGGTCCGTTAATATTTCTTTTGTTTATTAACGATTTGCCATTATTTGTGTCTGGTGGCCAAGTTTATATGTATGCTGATGATACATCTATAATAATTACGGCTGAAAATTCTATGGAATTGCAAACTAAAGTAAAACTAGTTCTTCATGAGTTTCAGGTATGGTGCACAAAAAATCATTTAATTGTTAACCCGACAAAAACAAATTATATAAATTTTTACAACTTACATGGTACAGAATTAAGTCATCAAAACTATATAATTAATAACGCATTGATTGCAAAAGTAGATGAAGTAAAATTTTTAGGTTGTATGTTAGATAAACAACTAACTTGGTTACAACAAATTAATCAGATATGCAAAAATGTGAACAAATCTTTTTTTGCTCTAAAAACATTAAAACATAATTTAAAAGTGCATTCATTATTAAACATCTATTATGCAATGACATATTCTGCATTAAATTATAATATCATATGCTGGGGACAATCTACCGAAATAATTAGGGTATTTAGATGCCAAAAGCGAGTAGTCAGATTAATTTTTAGTTTGAACTATCACGAGTCATGTAAGGACACTTTTATTAACAACAACTTGCTTACTGTAAGTGGTATCTATTTATATAAATTATTAAATTATATTTTTATAAATAAAATAAATTTTTCCAAAAATGAAGATACTCATGAATACAACACAAGGAAAAAACAAGAATTTAGACCATGCAAAATTAAAACTTTTTTTTACAAAAAATCGCCATCATATGCAGGTACTTATTATTATAATATGCTTCCAAATGAAATAAAAAATTCAAAATCCGTATGTGTTTTTAAAAATAAATTAAAAACTTTTTTAATAAAATTATGCCCATACAATTTAAATGACTTTATAGATATTTGTTTATTATAGTTTTAATATAACTTTTATAATTATATGTTTTTAAGAAATTGTTTATGTTAATTACTATTTTGTAAAAATTTTAAATTTTATTGTAATTTTAAATATGTGTATATATATAATTATTATTATTTGTAAACTGACTTGTCTTATCCATGTATATTATGGCCAACAAGATAAAATAAACTATTCTATTCTACTATTCTAACAGTTGATTTGTCAAACTGACAGTTGTCAGTTGATACCATAGGTATGTCAAAAAAAGTTGACAGTTTATACAAAAGATAGTTTTTGTCAGTCAGTAGTTGACAACCGATTTATAATACTGACACAATCAAATTATAAGAAAAAAGTTCACAGATAATTATCAGGCAATTATATATTTTCTCAACAAAAAAATGACAATTGATTTGCTAAACTAACAATAGACAATTCATAAAACAAATTTATAAAAAAAAGTTAACAATCTATGTGTCACTCATATTGAAAGTCAAATAATACAACAGATTTATCAATAAAATGTTTACTGACAATTGACTTGTTCATACAAAAAGAAAGTTAAGAAATTATATGTTAGACAGTTTTCCCAAAAAGTTTACAATTGTTTAGCTGTTCATATAACAGATTTGTAAAATAGTTGACAATTGTTTTACAGTATTGACAGTTAACAGTTCATATAGACAAAAACAATAGCCAAATGTCTCATATAATAAATTGGTTTAACAGTTGACAACTGCTTGTTGTTGTTGTTGCAAATTTGAAAGTTCTTTTATCAAACTAAAAGTTGATACTTTAAATATAAGGCGGCAGTTTTTTTTTCAATGCAGCTCATAACAAATAAAATTTTAAGTCTTATTGCGTTCACAGCTACTTTTGCTTGTGTATCTGCAGACACAAATATATACTACCAAATCCGTTAATTGAGATAATAAAAATGCTGTAATACGGACAAGCTAATCAAAATTCAATTTTATAAAGAATTGACAGTTGTTTTGTCAAAAATATTAATTACAGTTATGTTAAATGGCGCATATAACAGATTTGTGAGACAGTTGGAAAATATTAATTGACAGTTAATTTTGATAAATTTATGAAACACTTAATTAATGAAATGTATGTTATACAATCTCTTATTTTAATTTACTAAAATATTAAATTTTTAATAACCATACAATTTTCGTGATTTTAGATTTGACTTACTGGCATATTGTTTAATTAAAATCACGTGGTGCCTAAATATAAATAACTTTATCCACTTCCGTCTCCACTAGAGTTAGAGGATGAACAAATGCCACTTGATTAACAATAAGTCACGTGACCAACACCATACTGATGTTGCAAAGGGTGTACTATAAAAGTAACGTCACAAATTTGGCGCCCAATGAGGGACCACGATAACGTAAGAGATAAGAACAAATTGTAAGATAAAATATTATAAATTAACAGCAAAAAAATTTGATAAATGTTAATTTTACATACTTTTTGAGAATTATTGAAGTTAAGGTTGTTGTTTGGTCGAAATTAAAGTTAATTGTCTTATATTTATGAGTCATAACCATACGAGGTATTATTATAACGGGTAGTAAATTTAATAAGAGTTGTATCATATAGTCCATCTCGTAATATAAAAGAGTAATAAGTTTTTGAGTGTCAATTTTTTGTGTGTAATAATTTGTAGCATTTTGGGGTATTATAATATTCAATGGATGGGTCTAACTATGAAATCAATTGTCTTAGTCAGGACAAACTGTCTTACAAATTAGTGTATAAAAGGTTTAAAGAGGTTGGTACTGTTGAATTGATGCGTGCGGCTCTTAGGTCTATTTGTAAACTAAAAAAGGCTAAAAAAAATTAGTTATTCTACCTATAAAGTTAAGTTTAATAAAGATTCAAAAGTCGTAGAAGAAAAGCAAGCTGAATTAAACAATTTAGTTGCAGCTTTAGAAACAGGTGTTAATTCTAGTCCCTAAAAAAAATTCTAACTAACTTAAATTATAGTATAGGACAATGTAATCAATCCGATGCTTAAACCACAGACAATATTACAAAAAAATCTCATCTATTATTATAATTATTAATGGTACATTTGTCTTGTGAAAAGAAAGTTAAAGCAGTTAATAAATCTTTAATACACGACACTTTTCCTTCAGACTTATCAATCGTCATTCCAAAAGAAGAGGACAAAACAGATTGCAGTTCCAAGAAAGAACCAGACAATGTAAACACCACTTTTACACCAATACCCCAAAGTCGGACTACATTTGTACCGGTGAGCAAATGAAACCCTACACTCGCGTGGTATAGAGCTAATAAACGTTTTTTTTTTCAAAACAGTCAGATATCAAAAATGTTTTAAAAGAAGAATTCCAACCTCCATTCTATAACAACAAATTATTTAAAGAAACTCAAGAAAAAAAAAACTACGGGAATGTACCTTTCTAAAACAAGTAATTTAGTTTTTTCGATTAAACATTTTATTGTTAGAGGTTACCCAACTACAAATTATGGTCAAGAACTTTGCCCAATATTATCAAGACAGACTTAGGTATGCAGACATAAAATCAGTGAAGAAACTGAGAAAGATGTGCAGCAGTTAAAAAAAACGCAAAGCGTCATCAGATGCCTATGCACCACTTTTACCAAAAAACAAAAGCTAGAGCCTGACTTAGCGTATATTGAAGCCAATACTAGCACTAGATGGCAACCACAAAGGAAATTGAGACCACAGGAAAAGTTATGTTATAATTGTCAAAAACTTGGGCATATTGCTCAAAATTGTAATTACTTCAAACTTATAATAAAATGCTACAAACGTGGCAAAGAAAACTTTAAAATAACTAACTGCTCAAAATGTAAGCCCGCTGGAAACGAGAAATGAAGTCCTTGACTAGCAGTCGTTTAATGTCTTTTACCAAGAAATCAACGGCAACACATAAAACAAAAACAATACTAGACTACATCCTTTCTCATTATAAAAAAGATCAATTCAGGAGCTATCCAAACCGTTATTGGTCAAAACGGATAGACAATATTACAACACTTTTTACTTTAAAGATAAATAAAAAAGAACCCTTGTATTTGTTCGTGGTCAATGGTGACAAATGTGTTTATCTGGAAACGGTTAGTGTACCAGTAAAAGTTTTGGACAATTTCAGTGTGATAAATATGATTGTGGTACCTGACTATACGCGTTATAATCCTTGGAATAGATTTCTGGAAGTAATGGGATTTGTACCAGATCTTCGTAAAAATAATTGGCACTTTTTACAACAAAAAATAGCAACACAAAAATTAGTGAGAGCCTTGACAAGAACACACAAAAACACAGTTAATGCACTATTTGAAACAAAATTTGAGGCAATAGAAAATAAGTTGAGACGCACTAGTTTAGTCAAACACGTGATAGAAACTGACTCACCTCCTATCAAATAACGCTATTATCAAGTGTCACCTTATGTGCAAAAATGCATTGATAAAACGATTAAACTAGACGTGGTAGAACGATCAAATTCTGGGTGGTCATCGCCAGTATTGATTGTAACAAAAATGGATAACAGTTTTCAATTTTGTGTTGACTTTAGAAAGCTGCATAATGTTACTAAGGTGATGCATACCCATTGCCGTACATATCAAGAATATTAGACAAATTAAAAAACGCTAACTATTAATCTTTGCTTGATATTTAATCTGTCTATTGGCAAGTTACAGTTGCAAAAAAATTACTCAATTATCTCAGTTTTACAGTTCCTAGAAGAAGTTTATTATATTTTTATTCATTATATATTTATTATATAGGATGCCATTCGGATTACATAATGCCCCAGCTACCTGGCAAAGATTAATCGTATTGAGACCTGAATTAGAACCATATGCATTTGTATGTCTAAATGATATCATTATAATAACTCAAACCTTTAAAAAACATTGTGAGATCCTAAAAGAGATTTTTAATTGATGCTGCAAAACTTACATCATCCAGGGACAAGTGTAAATTTTTCCGAAAAAACTTGAAGTATTTAGGTTATGTTGTAGATAGCAGAAGTCTTAATGTTGACCCGCATAAAGTGACAGCAATTTTGAATTTACCAACCCCAAAAAACGTGACAAAAGTTAAACGCATTCTGGAAATAGCTTCCTGTTATAAGAAATTTATTGCCAATTATTCCTTCATAGTAGTACCTTTGCATAATCTTTTTAAAAAGATATCAAAGTTCATATGGACTACAGCTTGCGAGTCCGCTCTTCAAAAAGTAAAAACTGCCTTAGCAACGGCTCCAATATTAAAGTGCCCAAATTTTAATATACCGTTTACATAACAAACCGATGCTAGCGCATATAGTATTGATGCCATCCTAACACAAACTTACGACTAGGATGAAAATGATATATGCTGTTTAAGCCGATTATTAAGTAAAGAAGAAAAAAAGTATACTACTACTGAAAGAAAATGCCGTTATTTGATCTATCAAAAAACTCAGACCGTACTTAGAAGTAGCGCGTTTCTCAGTAATTACAAATCATTACTCATTAGTGTAGTTAAATCAATCAAAAGACCCTTACGAACGTCTGGGAAAAGGGGCTGTACGTTTACAGCAATTCCAGTTTTATGTAATTCATAGAAAAGACACAGATATCACACCAGATGCTTTCTCTAGAGGTGTACTGGAAATTTTGAAGTTAACTACGGAAGTAAACAACGATAAATGGTATAAAACATTAAAAAGACGAATTCTAGAAGATCCAATTAAATACTCAGCGTATAGGTTGTGGGTAATCATTTTTATAAATATATAGAGTGCAGTTGTCCCGAATTAAAAGACGAGTTGGATTACTGAAAGAAGGTAGTTCCAAAAGAAAACAAAAAAAAAATTGAATGTCACTATAGTCCAACCCCGGGACTCTTGGGTGTTTTAAATTTTTTTAAAAGAATCGCGTTGTTGTATTATTGGCACAAAATGAAAACCGATATAACTTAATATGTAAGAACTTGTACTACGTGTTTGGCATGTAAACCAAAACAGCAACAGACAAAGGGGTTTGTGAAAAGGCACCCATAGGACCATTTCTAAGATTAAGGAAATAAATTTGTTTTAGTAATTTCTGATTACTTTAGTACGTAGACCATTATGTATTCTATTCGAACGGCTACCGCCGAGAAGGTAGCAAAGCAAATAGAAAAAGAAATGTTCCTGGTATTTGGTGTTCCCAAATACATCTTATGTGATAATGCAGTGCAATATAAATCCCACAAGCTTCAAAATATGTGCGCTACTTACGGCACAAAAATGATATTTAATTGCATTTTCCATCCTCAGGCTAATCCTTGCAAAAGGGTTAACAATGTAATAAAAACTATGATAATATCTTGACATTAGCAAAGATAGAGACCAGAAAAAATAAAACGTTTAAAATCCAAAATTAGCATGTGCTATTCGCACTTGTTATCATGAAGTAATAGGTTTTACACCGTATTTTGTAAACTTTGGAAAAAAATTAACTAAATAAATAAATAATTAAGATGTTAGAGTTTGCAAAAAGAAATCCTGAAATCAAATCTGAAACGTTAGACAATATATGACGTTATAAAAAAAAAATAGGTGAGGCTTATAAACGTAACTCTCATACCTATAATTTAAGAAGACAAAATGTTGGGTTGAAAAAAGGTGATATAGTCTGGAAACGTAACTTTGTGTTGTTTGACGCCATTAAAAACTTTAGTGCAAAATTAACACCAAAATGTATTGATCCTTTCAAAATAAAGAAAAAGATATCTTATAGTGTCTACAAGTTAGAAAAGAAACATAGTGCACTACGTAGAAGGTGGCATATCAAAGACTTAACGTTACATTCTGTTGAACAGTAGTAGTTTTGCCCTGTTTCTGAGAAGCAGTATATAATTATCAAAAATTGTATTTTTGTTGGAAAAACAATTAGTTTATGTTGATCTTGACTGCCATGCGTATTAACTACCAAATTTATTTTATTTAACCCTAAAATAGTCGCTTCATCTTTTATAACTTAAGTTGTCGCTAGGTGCACTTTATGCTCTTCTAGATATTTTGTTATAAATAAAAAAATAATAAATAAAATGCGTTATAAAAAAGTTTATTTATATCTCCGGTACATATAAAACTTATTTATTTTCACATTTTAAAAGTTAAAACTATTTGGTTATCAAAAATATAGCATGCAAAGTTAGTACATTCTGGTGGTGTTATTTCTTTTTGCGGGTGGACACACAATACATTTACCACATCTCTTTTGAGCAATATTTTCTCTGTGGGTTTTTTATATTTTCAAACAAACATTTTTATATGTAAGAGTAACTTTTTAAGTACTAGAAATAATATAACAAAATAACTAAATGAAATATTTACGTTACTTGTCGCTATGAGCACTTTATGCTCTCAGATAAACACTACATTAAAACACGAGTAATTTTGTAACGCACTGTTCCTCAAATGAAATATTTACACAAACACTGTATTATATCATTCTCATAGGTTAACTAGACACACAAAAGTGAGAAACTTTTTTTAACAGAATAGCTTTGCAATTGTTAACGCCGGAGCACTGATTGCGTCTTAGCGACTACTTAAGGGTTAAAAAATAGTTAATATTTTTTTCTCTTTAAAGTAGAGAGGGCATTTGTAACAATTCAAAATGTTACATGATAATTAATAAATTAAATAAATTAGTTTTGATTTTCATTAAAAAAAACTACCCGGTATATTGGAATCATATAAGATAACGCGCATTGTTTTTTTTTTTGGCAAAACTCCGTAGTGTCAACCAGCAGGCAGATCTCTTAAATTCTTTTCTATATCTTATAATAATAATTGACCCAATAGGGGATATTAGATGACAACAATCTTATTTAAAATTAGTGGTTTCCAACCACAGTTACACATATGGTGGATTAATAAAAGATTTTTTGTTAAAATTAAAAAAAAAGAGCACAAGGATATTAATTATTGTTTCAATATATTTAGGGCACGTTAAAAAATATAATATATTTACTACCCGTTTAAATGACCAAATATTGTGGAAGGTTACTGATTTGACGTCTTCCTGCCGATACTAAAACAGTAGAAAAATTAAATTAATCACAGGAACATCCTGTTGAAAAACAACTCCCAAAAATTTGCGTAACAAGGATCATTAAATAGCTAAGCCTAGTCATATTCATATTTACATTTAATTTCATTTTTTTTTCTTTATGTTCTTTTATGTTCCTTTATGTTCTTTAAAATTAAAATAAATTGATTAATTAAAATCACTTGGCGCCTAAATATAAATAACTTTATTCACTTCTGTTTTCACTAGAGTAAGAAGGTAAACAAATGCCACTTGATTAAGTAAGTCAGGTAACCGACACCATACTGAAGTTGCCAAGGGTGTACTATAAAAGTAACGTCACAATATGAAACTTGAAATTTGAAGTAGCTAATATGAAGTCTAAAAATTAAAAAAAAAAATGTTGCTGCATCACATTGTTTTTCGAAAGAAAAAAATAAAAAATACAATAAGTCACTTGAAAATTTTACAATTATATTCATCCATATTTTCTCAACTTTTTTATGTGATACGAAAAATTTTAATTCTTTTTATTTGAATTATTGAACAATTTAATTATGAATAATATAGATTATAGTTATCTTTCAGTTAAATTCGTAGTTTTTTTTCTGTGATAAAACTACGAAGAATTAAAAAAAAACACGTCAATTCATATCTACAGGAAATTTTCCGTTCTACAACTTTGTTTTCTTATAAGTTTTGAAAAAAATGCATTTTTGATCAAAACCTCAAAAAACAATGTGATGCAGAAACAAATTTTTTAAACTTTTAGACCTCATATACTAACTACTTTAAACTCCGAGTTCTATATCCAAACTTTCCGAATTTAATTTATACATGTTTGAAAAATATTTTCCTAAAATTTCAAGTCATTTCATTTTGATAGAAAAATTTTACGTGTGTTTGAAAATGTCAACTTTTGCGTTTTTCGTCAAACATTGGCAATTTTGAAACACTATATTTCCGAAAGTACTTGAGTGATCTTAAAAAACCTTAAACATTCAAAAAAGGTATTAAATTAAGAACATTTTAAGTCTTTGTGAATCAAATTATATTGTGATTTTACAATGTGGCACCACTTTGAAGTCAGGTCAAATTTCATAAAATGTGTTCACAATCGGAGCAGTATATATAAATGTATCTACAAGATACCTAAATATACAAAATTTTCAAAACAAAGTACATAAAATAACAAATTATTTGCCGCCAGGTACGTATCGGTACCTAATTCCAGGGTTGAGAAAAAGGAAATTAAAAATAGCCTTTTTTAAACCATTTTTTGGCTCTTTTAATGGTCTAAAAAATAAAAAAAAGGTCTAAAGAGCCAAAACTTTGGGAATCCTCTTTTTTTAGTTTATACTTTCATGTGTTAAAATTTGGCACGATTCTAAAACATCAAGTTTTTGAGAAACGCCAAAAAAAGCTAAACAGATGTAGAAAACTTTCCAAAAACGCTATAGCAGTATAAACTAGTAACTTTTCAGACTCAAAATACTATCTAAGATGTTCAAAACTCCAACCGTAATCACAGTAGAAAAAGAAAAATTAACATTACAGATTGAATTAGAAAAAAACTTTAAATTAACTTGATTAGCTTAGTAGACTCTAAACATTTTTAATAGATTCTCAAAAAATGGTGGGTATTTTTAAGGTTTTCTTACAAACATAGACCTTTCCACAATTAATACTAAAATGCACATTTATGCATTTTTAGGTCTTCTCCTTGTAGACCTGGCTACTGGAGTGTACTTACTATACAATATTATTAACGCAATGATATTCACAGCAGTAGATCCAGTAGAAAACTACTGAAAATAAAAAAAGGAATTAAATAAAACATGTTGATTGATTATATAAATTCGTGATTTATTAAAACCATCATTGTCAAACAATTTAATACTAATTGAAAACCCCCAAAAATTTAAACCAAACGCATTAGTTAGCAATAATATATTTTCCTTTTGAGATTGTTAAAAAAATATAATAAAAAAATTGTTATTCAATGTAAACACGTTGTACTACATTCTGCATCAAAATCAATTTATTCATTAAGAGGAGAAATATTACTGAAAAATATGCCAATAGCGTGCGGTGATGAAAACCGCAAAGCTGTGACTAGGGAATTACTATTTCACCGCAATGGTTAAGGGTTAAACAGTTATTCAGAATTATTTTCACTTAATGTGTATTCCTTGTAATAATTAGTAAAATTTATTTTACAACTGGAATTAATATAATGTAACCAGACATCTTACAAGTGATATTAAATCATGTACAACAGAGATTTGTTTGTGTTTCGAAAGACAATTTATCATACAATTTTGGGAATAACTGTCTGGAAATGTCATTTGCACGAATTACAACTACAATACAAGATCATGTAAACTCGCAACATTACCCATATTGTTGGTGTATTATGTACGGTTTAACCTTAATATGATATGAGCTCGGTGTTGAGAAAGCCACAACAAATCAGTCGGAGGTGTAAGGATGCAAACGTAACAAGCCCTATTCCGGTAAGATGCGGTATGTCTAGGGCGTGGTAGGGTTGATGCAAGTGTCACATAACAGCGGATCCATTAACACCGAATTCGATGCATAATTCAACACATCCTTAAAAGAAAAACATATTTTTTCATCATAATCTATTTCCAATAGATAATAAAGAAAAAACAAAGCTATAAATATTAATGCAATTTAAGCCAAGGAAAGTTTCGTTGTAAGTGGCGGACGAAAGAAAATGCAAATAGAAATCGAAATGGTAATTTCCACCCCGTAATCCTTGATTATACAAATTCGTTTACTTAATCAAAAACTATTAATTCCGAGATTTTATTGTCCCGCTTCACACTTCAGTCGAAGAACTCCAATTTATATTTAAATTTGCACAATAATATTAAAAAAAAAAAACACGCCCCTAATTGTTGTTTACTTTTTTCAGTTGGTGGAGGTAATAATCGATGCGACAAACTCAGCTCCATCAGGCCCGTTATAAAACATGCAACAATAAAAGAAGTTCATCGCATGAAAATAAACAAATGTAATAAATTAGACGGCATTGTGCCGAAAGAAGTTAAACTCGTAGGAAACTTTTCGCCGGTGCCGGCTAACTCGATGAAATTCGTATTTTCTATTCCCCCCGCTTAAAAGCGAGAAAGTTAACACTGTATGAAATTAACCTTAGAGAGTTTGTAAAATGTCTGCGTCACCTCCTTAATACGTTATATTGTTACAGTTATAACTGCTTAAATTGTTTTGTTGTGTAATTTGCATTGGGAATTCACGGAATGGCTACACACTTTATTTAACCTTAATCAGATTTTCAAATACCTTAAGATTTCGTGTTTTCAAAACGCTTTAATAAATTAATAATGATATAATCAATTTAAAACATATATATTACATACTTAACTATTTCGTTTATATAGTAAAACGCTTTTAGTTTCTTTAAATTGTTTTAGCGCCTGTGTTGCTGTCTGGTAGACAGCTGACTTTGAATATGTGTCTACAAACACAATTATA
The DNA here is from genome assembly GCA_963932245.1 of Tachinus rufipes. Lineage (NCBI taxonomy): Eukaryota > Metazoa > Arthropoda > Insecta > Coleoptera > Staphylinidae > Tachinus > Tachinus rufipes. The sequence goes on along the minus strand of OZ010746.1, from coordinate 18,093,637 downwards.
TACTATAGAACTAGTAGTATTTGATTCAAATTGTGATATTTAGGAATAACTTAATATTTCACACTTGTTGAAACTATCACATTGACAAGATTTAAGCAGTCTGTAAATAATGACCTTGAATGTTTGCAGATTATAAGTCTGAAGAAGTAATAAATTTGGAAACTTATTTCATGTGTCAATTGCCAGGTTAAAAAATCTATTTTAAAAGTTTTGGTCTTACACATCTAAATTAAAACCATCAATTGTAACTTGATTGAGAAAATGTTGACACTGTAGATACTGATAATACTTTGTCCACTCACACTAGTTACATGGACACTAATAAATATATCAGACTAATGTAATAAATACTATAATTTCTTAAGGCAATAAGAGGTAAAAAGTAAATAGAGTTTTTATTGTTGACATAACTTAGCAAAAGCGTTAGATCTTAGTAGATAGTTCTAGTTGCAAATCTGAAATTTTTCAAAAAAATATTGCCATGCCTTCACAATAAGAATAGGAAAACACAAACAATAAAATTAAATTTATTTAAGTCATGTCAAACTTTAAAGACAATAGGGGGGGAATTAATTTCAATCAATTCAATCAATTAGATTACTTCAATTATTTGTCAAATTAAACTATTTTTGTTCTTCAATTTAAAATGTCAAACTGTCAAACAGTCAAATATTAAAAGAAAAACAGCGGATTAAAAAGAGTCAAACTTATTTAATAATGTTTATCAAACTTAACCTAACACTTATGACAGTATTGCAAAACGCAATAATTAATTAAGCGCATAAATTTACAATTTTGAATGTGGGGAAGATTACAAAATAATAGGGTAGGTGCTAGGATTTAAAGTATAAAAAAAGATTCGATTGCATACGTCCACAGACAAAGACAGAAACCAACCTCAGCCGCAATATATGCAATTTTAATTGCAACAATTGTTATACCTAAAAAAGTATCAATATTTGTTAAAATTAACTAATTAAATTCTCAAACCATTGAAAATTGGTAGATAGACAGGAAGCGGAGGCATCACACTCTCGCAGCTACCAGGTCCAAATCCAGGTCCAAGAACTAAATGATTGAGATGGCTGCAAAAATCAAGTCACTCCAAGCCATCATTATAGTTAACATTAGGTCAAACGCTTCCGCAAACGCCAGTGATGCAAGAGCGGCAATCAAAAACGCGGACATGGAAAAAGCAGACAAAGGTCATGTTCAGGTTGACCCATCGACCTCACTCAAACATCCAAGCAAATAATTTGCACAAAAAACAAAGGTGTAACCTCTTACTCCAACCTACAAGTGGTCCAAGCCATCATCATCCTACCTAACGGCATAAACCTCACCGCCATGGAGCAGGCAACTTTCTCCCTAGCTACCCTAGCTCCCGTCAACAAAAAGACAACAAAAGCTTTACCCCCGAGAAAATGAAGAATGCCAAAAATCGCTATTATTATATTATTATATCTTTGCGTATTACCGACGAGGGTGTACGCATGATTCAGGCTACTAACGCCGAGATCATAGAAAGGCAACTGCCTACCTTAAATCTCTCTAAGCAAACTTCCATACGTGGTGGACCGCCTATAAACGCTGCCTAAAAGTAATAATGTAAATTATTTAAATAAGAAAAGATTTAATAGGTTTGCGATTCTTTTTCACCATTATTCATCAAATAGGAAACAAATTTATTTGTTTCTAAATGGTCTTGGTGAAGCTTCTAAAAAGAAGAAAACTACACTGGCACACCGCTAAACAATGTTACACTATAACAAATATATGTCGTAACTATGCAAAGCACCACCAATTGGCAGCCTGTCCTAAAAACACTCCAGCAAATAAGCACTTTGCAACGGCCCGCACTCCGCTAACTATAAGAGATGCAAATTATATATCAAAATGTTAGCCTCGCAAAGCAAATCCTCTAAAATCACCAAATCGGCCACTTCTTGGACTGCAAGTACCCGCAAACCTGCAGCAAATAAATTGTTTACAAATGCTGTCGTGCCTCCAACGCAGCAAGTGATTTCAAGTAAGAAGATTTCCACTATTTTAAGGAAAATTGATGAAATTCAGACAAAATTTATGGCAATTTTTTTAAATCTCCAAACAACTCAACATTGAATAATACACCCAAAGTATTATTTCGTGTTTCTAGATTGCCAACGGCATTTTGGAAAAAAATGTTAAAGTAAAAAAGTTCTCCATCAAACAGAACCTCGACATCATGGTATGGTGGTGTCTAAAACAATCCAAAAATCCAAAAATTCAATCAAGCGTTGAGACTCTATATCACTAATCTCAAAAAAATCAAATGCACGAGTAGCAAATGTGCCTGAGTTAGACACAATCAAGATTGCATCGGCATAATCAAACCGGTAAATTGCATTAAAACGACATATTTCAATGCGATCCTGAATATTCTTCCTACAATAATTGCTGAGTATTTTAATTCTAAGCACTCGGCGTGGAACAACTTATAATCTAACGCCATAGATCGAGCGTTGCTCCAATAGACAACAACCTCGTCCAGTGTGAACACAAATGAAGCTGTGTGTGTGCGTCTGTATGACGCGTGTGTCAAAACCTGTGGTTCAACCCAACATAGAAAGCAAAGTACAAAATGTACAATCACTTATACATCACCGACGCTCCAGAACTACACTCTCCATTGACCTTCACAAAACACAACCAATAATCTTTAGGGCCCAACGTGGGGCATTGAATGCCATGGTGCTTTCACGTCCCTGCAAAAAATACCCTAAAAAAACAAAGAAAGAGAGAGAAAAACCCGGCAACAAAAACGCTCTGAAAAAGAACTAAACAAATGTATATCTCTGATGATGATAGCTTAACCAGTCATACGGGTGATCATAACGCTAAGATAAAGAACCATGTCGACGCAAAAGTTATAAAACTAATCAGCAAACCCAACATTATTATGAAAATATCCCGGTACATTTTTTGGACACATCCCAGATTTATAGTGGCGCCCGACACGGTCTACGGCTACCCGAGATAGACAAAACCCGCATACATGCAAGCATACTGGTTTGCCAATTACATTGACGCAAACTGACATATAACCCTTATACCCGTAAATCACCTCCAAAAGATAGAGTAGCACCGTAGCATATCCGACAAATGGTGAGGTCGTCAGACCATCCCACAGATATGACAGAACACTTCCTGATCTTTGTTAACAACTTCCAGAAACAACTAGCAGTGCACAAAGACTCCGCCAATCACCAGATAATCCAATGGCTCATAGCTCTAGTCAATAACATCCAGACAAAGTTCGGGCATTAAAACTACGTCTGCGATTGGCTTTCAAAAGTGAAAGTCCTTGCCAAGTTTGAGAAAATCATGGCAAATTTAAACTACTAAGTAAACTGTCTGTTGACGCAGGATAAAATGCAGTATGCTACTAGCACCAACAGCATTGTTGGAGAAACCAAAGAATTTCAAGAATACGTCCCGGAACTTATCGTATCACAACGGGTCACGGTCATAAATAAAAAATAGAGATGCGTCAAAGGAAAATACCACAATGAACACCCTACCCTACCCTCTACACAAACACTAATGACACCACCAGACAAAAATAGACCCAAAAATATTGACAGGAACACAGACCGGCACTCCGTCTAACTTCAGAGCCTATCTCTAAAATAAAAAACAATAATGCTACACCAAATACAACTGCAGTTGGGCGTAGACACGTCCACCAACCTCAAAAAGTGCTTGCAAAACCATAAATATCCCACATTTACTTTCACACCGAGAGCAGATTTCATCTAATCACTAATTAGATGGCTAATTCGGTCTGGTGTCACTAAATGACCTGTCTCTAACGTCACTACAGCTTCCACACAACAACCCGTATTGTCCACACCAAGTAGCAATTCACTAGGTCCATTCTAAGGCAGCTACAACCTTGCAGTATATCCCCAGGATTCATCGGGGCACTGCAAACCAACCTCCCTGTGCTTGCACAACTCGCCAGTGATTCAAGACCATTGATAACTGCTACGGCACTTTCACGTCGCTTCAACAAACAACTACCTCGTTTTGTATAAACACAGACAAAGCAAGCTGTGTGTTTGTGAGTGTGTAGTAGCGTCTGTGTAACGCGTGTGTCGGAACCTTTGGTTCACCACAACTTAGAAAACAAAGTACAAAATGTACCACCATCAAAACGTCTCCGACGCTCCAAAACCACTATCTATGCCAAATCCTGGACCTAGACTCCGTTGACCTTCACAAAATACAACCGGTAACTTTTGGGGCCCAACGTGGGGCATTGAATGGCATAGTGCCTTCACGTTCCTGCAAAACTCACCCTAAGAAGACTAAGATAAAAAGAGATAAGAGAAATATCAGGCAACAGAGAGATTCAGAAAAAGGACTAAACAGATCTATCTCTGAAGATGTGCAGTGCACCAAAACTCCATCAATCACCAAGTAAGCCAATGAAACGAGACTACTTCTGCGATTGACATACAAAAGAGAAAGTTCTTGCCAAGTTTGAAAAAACCATGGCAAACCTAAACTACCAAAAGTACTGTTTATTGACGCAGAATAAAGTATGCTAGCACCAACTTAAAAAGTCCAAAACAAAAAGTTCAAAAATATGTCCCAAGTCGAGGAGTCATCCTGAGTAGTAAGGATGTACGTTTGTACTTGTTTTGTCATTGGTTTTGGAACCCGGAGATTCCCCATACACGTCACACAGACGCCGAATCACGCAGATGCCACTTCACACGTATCCACACAAGATACTCGCCTACACAAAGCAGTCCACTAGGACGATAGATAGTTTCCTAAATCTCTGGCGGGGTGTGCAAGCACAGAGAATTGAAATTCTTGGAGATCGTCGTCACCATAGTGGTGGTCGTTGAGAGAGCTGCAGCTTAGAGACGGTGGACTCTAGTTGGCAGCCAGTCTATGATTGCGTAGAGTAATCCGGTTTGATGTAAACTGGTTTGATGCTTGGTCTCGACTAAGGTATGGAGAGTGAATGTTCGATCTTTATATTTTTTCGTGCACTCGATGCGAGTTGTGTTTGTTAGACAAGGCTCCGCCTATGCGCGGTAATAGGCCACCAAACAAAAAAAATCAAAAGAAAGTTGCTTCACGGTCTAGCGCCCTCTAAGACAAAGAAGAAAACCTAGCGACAGAGACAATAAAAAAAAAACCTAACAAAACATATCTTTGAAGATAAAAAGCCATCTAGGTAACCACAACACCAAAGTTCTCAAACAGGTCAAGAACTACGTCGACTAAACCGCTGTGAACCAAGTCAGCAAACCCAACATAGGCATGGAAAATGTCTAGGCACAATATCCAGACAAACCCTAAACTTATACGATGCACTGTTTCCAGGCCCAGCTGAAAATAGACAAAGGTATCACCAAGACCAGTGTGTTTAGACAGACTATGCACCTCCAGCATACTGCATATGCTTTTTTGACCCTAGTACGTCTGCAACAAGATTCTGAGAGTGAAAATCAAAGCCGTTTTAACGTGTACCATAATCTTTATGGGTGACAGGCTAAAAGAGACAAACCCTAAACTTATACAAGCGCGCACGACACGGTCTAACCAAGGTAAACCCGACCGGAACATATGCGGTTTCCGGTTTTCTGAGTACCAACACGCAAACATATACGTAGCACTTAACTACTTAACTACCAACAAATATTACAGAAGCACAAAAGCCTACATAAACGGCATAGTCACTGTCACACACCACTCTGACAATCCATCCAATATGACTGGACATCTTATGTACTGTATGCACTGCTTCCAAGCCCCGATGACAATAAACAAAGATACTATCAAGGCTAATGTTTCACAGACTATACGCTTGAAGCATACTGCAAATGCTCTATTGACCCAAATACGTCTGCAACAAGACTCTGAGAGTAAAAATCAAAGCTGATTTGAAGTATACCATAAACTTTATGGGTTACAGGCTAAAAGAGACAAACCCTAACTTTATACAAGCGCGCCCGACAAGGTCTATGGCAAACCAAAGTAAACCCGACCGGAACACATGCGGTTTCTGTTGATCTTAAAAAAAAAATTGTGACGTTCCAGTTTCAATCCATTCCTAAAAACAATTAATATATTAAAATATGTGTATATATAGTGAAGCGTTTACTTATCTTTGAAGGCAGGTACAGTGTTGATCGTTTTGATTGAGTGGATGTTATCCTCAGGTGGTTGCTGTGGCGGTTTCTGGGCAGATAAGTGCAAAAGATTAGATTCAATAATTAAAACTTACTCCCTTATATAACTCTCGGGTCGGTTGTTAATTGGTTTGTTTTGGGTTATGTTCCTTCAGGTTATTATGAATATTTTTGTTTAATTTATACTCACTTATTCAGCGGTCCGGGAATCAAATTTCAATAATTCCAACATTCTCATACACAGTTCATTATTTCCATTCATATTTTCCATCACACTATTTGTTTTGTCGATTTTCCATTTCATTCCTTCTTTGTTGTTATTTATGTGGGTCCTAACCTTAAAGCAACAATTTTATAAACATGTGATTGATATAGATTATGAATTGACAGTCTTGTGCATAATATTTTGATTTGTTTCTTACCTAATTTTATTTTATCCTGTACCGTTCATTTGCACTTTAATTTAATTAATTTCACTGTTATCACTTCACAAACTGTCATTTTCGTTTTACTACATAAGATTTAAGTATATTTCCTACAACAGAGTAGTGTATTTAGTGTTGGCACAACTGGTTGCTACGTCATCAAACGGGATGCGGCGTTGCCGGATGGGCAGTTTTAAACCCAGGTTCCGCGCATCATAATTAAAGCAGTTTGATGAGTAATTAGCCACTGATTGTAAGGTTGATCGTTGTATTTGTGTTTATGTTATTGTTGCTAATCCTTTTCCTAAGTTCCCTTTCTATCATTCTTCCTTATAGTATTTTTAATTGAGACACTCATGCGCAGGGGAGATTTTGACTCTTCTTCCCAGTGGGAAGTAGGATCACGGTCCTTTTTGATTCGACTTTTGCCCCGATCACATCGTTCTACCTACGGATTACGGGTGTAATACTTGCAATTATTGAAATCGCTGATGCGGATAAAATTGTATTACAAGTCAAATTATTTCGTTTCCTTTATGTGTGAGGTCTCAAGTAAGTACTTTTTTTCAAATTATTTCCTTTGTTTATGTCCATTTTTCTTATGTGCCGTAGGCTTTTACGAACCCCCCATATTTTTTTTCTGCATTAAATTCATTAAAAATATCGTGACGCCATATTCTACAAATCAGCCGTGGCCATTAACCGGCTCGTTATTATATTTGACCGAAATTCCTGGGCACGTGTTTTTTTAAGTGGATTCTGTGGCGGAAAGAATCGGGTGGAAGGGCACCACGTGATTCCGTGCTACCACCTGCTACCAGTTGATGACTGGAGGATTATTACTGAAAAATATTTTACCGCTGATATTATTTGAAATTAAGTTTGTTTTAATAATTGTATATTTTGTAATTAGGCTTAGGGAAGTGAATGTGTGTGTGTGTGTTGCAAGTGCAAAACGTAAATTTATATATATTCCCCCATTAATCTTTTGTTTATTTTATTTTATCAATTTTATAACTATTATTATAGAGGGTATACAATATTTTTGTGTTAATTTTGTCCCTATTCCATCCTTCCCATTATCACCATACCACCATTTGGAATTATTGGTTTGCCAGTGGACGAGGATTCTCTTAAATCACCCATGCGAGGAAGGAACTGGAAGTATTAAATATAAAACCAATTGGCGCCTGACTTCGTGATTATTTTCTTTGGGTGAGTTTTTTTTTTTTCTTTTTTCTGTTATTTTGTACTTGTCTGTTCGACCCGACCCGACTCCACGAGCTGAGCCAGGCTAGCTCTTTAATCAACCTAAGGGCTAAAGGGCGCGTCGCAATTTGGCGCCCAACGTGGGGCCTGCGTTTGAAGATAAGTGTGAGCTCACCTGTTTAATTAATTTAACTATATATATAAAAATTTGTTTGTACTTGAAAAATTTTGAAGGGGGTTTTATTGTTTTGTGCGTGTCAATTGTGTTGAATTTTATAAAGATGTCGAAATTGGAACCAGAACGGCTGTTAAAAGAGGAGCTCGCTTACGAGTTGGCGGTAAGGGGAGTAAAGGTAAAGACTGAAACAGTTAAAGAAATGGCGGGGGCTCTTAGAGGCTTTCAGCAATTAGAAAAATCCGGAAAGGTTTTTAAAAATGTCTGGGAGGGTACGGTTGAAGATGACGTAACTGCGTGTCAGACAAAGTTAGCAGAATTATTAAAACTAATGGAAGGAAGGCTTGAGACTTCAAGTATTAGGAAGTCTGAGACTAAATTTGCCCATATTTTATCAAGGTTAGAGAGGTGTCAGCAAGCGGATAATGAGGTAGTAGAGTCGTTGAGATCAAGCTTGTATACTCAATCAGTGATTGCATACGGTGAATTTCGAGATCTGGTTCAGGAAAGGAAAAAGGCAGAGTTGGACGTGCCGGTAGAGATAGCTCTGGCGGAGTCAATCCTGAACCGTAGTAGTCTAGGGCCTACTTCAACCCCGAGCCGCGTTTCAGTTCTGGCGGCAGATCTCGAAGGAGAAGATGAAATGTTAACAGTTGACACTTCTCTAAGGCGACAGATAGAAAAAGCGGCAGTCAATAAATGGGATTTGAAGTTTTGTGGTGAAGCAAGCGAAAGCGTAAACGGTTTTTTAGAAAGGGTGGAGGAGTTTCGTACATCTCGGGGCGTAGAACGAGTCGTCCTATATCATAGCATCACCGAACTGCTGGACGGCAAGGCTTTGCTATGGTATCGGGCGAATAAAGCTAAATTACGCGACTGGAAGGGAATTTGCGCGGGGTTGCGGGGTCAATTCTTACCTCGCAACTACAATGAAAGATTGTGGGCGCAAATTAGGTCCCGGACTCAGGGTAAGGAAGAACCCATTGGCATTTATATGGCATATATGCATAATCTATTTAACCGATTAACGTGTTCGGTATCTGAAGAGATTAAATTAAAAACCATCACCACGAATTTACTCCCGTTGTACCAGAACTTCCTAGTACATACCGAGGTAAAGTCAGAGGATGACCTCCTAGAGTTAGGGAAACGAATTGAGGAGAAGCAAGGATATATTGAGGATTATTGTCCTCCCGTGGAGAAATCGAGTGTAGAGGCAGATCTAGTTTATGTAGGAAGTAGAACCAAGAAGGTCGTGATTAATGAGGTGGGTGATGCTCGGAGGCGATGGGAAGAGCCTGGGCCGAGTCCATCATCCAGTAGGGTTCATGATAGTGCGCACTATCAGAACAATTTTAGATCTGCCAGGCCGCAAGGGAGTGTATCTCAATCTCGAAACGGGCCGGACAATAGAAGGGTAAATAATGTGACTTGTTTTAGGTGTGGAAAACCAGGTCACATTGCTCGTATTTGTGAAGAGCGTGTTAGTAAATGTTTTGAATGTGGAAAACTCGGGCACATGAAATCGCAGTGTCCGGGAAACGGTCGTCGGGTTCGCTAATCGGTCCACAAGCGAACCCCGAGTCAGAGTTGGCCGTTAGTAAAGGGGGTAATAAAATGGATAAGTTATATCTTAATTTTATTTTGAATCAATCAGGGGAGGGAGAATGCCCGTACCTAACGGTAAGTCTATATGGCATACCCATTATTAGACTCTGGGGCGACTGGGATATTTTTAGGCAAAATGGGATGGGAGAAATTAAAGAAGTTGGGTCTTAAGTTAAATGTGTGTGACGTCAAATGTTCCGTAGCAAACGGAGAAATTGTAAAATGTCTTGGAAAGCTGAAAGTTCCGATAGAGGTTCAGAGTAAAATAAAGATTTTTGATGTGTACGTAGTCCCCGAGTTGTGTCATAGTTTGGTGCTAGGTGTTGATTTCTGGGTAGGGGTAGGGCTGATTCCCAATTTAAGGTCGGGAGAATGGTTTTTTGGGAGTGATGATGACGTCATAAAACATGAGGAATACTTGAGGGTAAATTCCCTGTATGGCTCGAGCGAGTTGGACAGCTCAGAGAGGTCAGAACTGCTAAGGGTTGTAGATACGTTTTTTGAAAGTTCCAAGGGTATACGGTTGGGGTGTGCGACACAGGTTGAACACCGAATTCTGACAGACAGTCAGCCAATTAAAACAAGGTACTATCCGGTTAGTCCATACATGCAGCGTCTCATCGATAAGGAAGTCGAGGAGATGTTAGAATTGGGGGTGATAGAACGAAGCACCAGCGGGTGGAGTTCTCCAATTCTAATGGTTCCAAAAAGCGATGGAACTTATCGCTTCTGTGTGGACTACCGAAAGTTGAATGCTGTCTCGCAACCTTGTGCGTACCCCTTGCCATATATTAACTCTATCTTGACGAAACTCGGAAAGTCTCGGTTTCTTAGTAGTCTCGACATAAAGTCGGCATATTGGCAGATCCCCATGGCCGAGGATAGTCGGGCCTATACCGCCTTTACTATTCCTGGTCGGGGACTGTTCCAATTTCGCCGAATGCCGTTCGGTTTAAGTGGTGCTCCGGGTACCTTCCAAGCACTAGTTGATAAGTTATTCGGACCGGAGTTAGAGCCCTATCTTTTCAAATACCTGGATGATGTTATCATCACCACCCCAGATTTCTAAACCCACCTCCGGATTCTCAAGGAGGTCTTTCGCAGGTTGACAGAGGCGGGGTTAACGCTAAATCAAAAAAAATGTGTGTTTTGTAGGGAGGAACTTATTTATCTTGGTTATGTGGTAAACCGGGAAGGATTGAATGTTGATTCTAGCAAGGTAAAGGCGATAGTGGAAATGCCGGCGCCGAAGACGGTCAGGGAAGTTCGTAGATTAATGGGGATGATGTCTTGGTATCGGAGATTTATCCCGAGATACTCAGAGATATCTGAACCATTAATCAACTTGACTAGGAAAGGTTGTCGGTTCGATTGGTCAGAAGAGTGCGAGGGGGCGGTAAATAGACTGAAAGAGGCCTTGGTTAGTCCGCCGATTTTAGCCTGCCCCGATTTCACCCAGTCTTTCACCATTCAGTGTGATGCTAGTGATGTGGGTTTGGGGGCGGTTTTGTCACAAGAAATCGGTGGTATCGAGCGTGTAATCTGTTATCTGTCACGTTCCCTAACTAATGCAGAGAGAAAGTATTCTCCTACAGAGAAGGAGTGTCTATGTGTAATTTGGAGTATAGAAAAGCTGCGGTGTTATCTTGAGGGAGGCAGATTTACAGTCATAACAGACCACTATAGTCTGTTGTGGCTGGACAATTTGAAAGACCCTCAAGGTAGACTGGGCCGATGGGCTTTAAGGCTCCAGCAATTCCAATTCCAAATTATACATAGAAAAGGGAAGGATCACGTAGTACCTGACTGCCTCTCTCGCGCTCCTGTTGACTTTCCGGAGAAGGGAATCAACAATATCTCGGTTGGGAAGCAAGATCTACCTATATCCGATAAATGGTACCTGTGTATGTTAGGAAAAGTTAGGGAAAAGCCACTCCATTATTTAAATTGGAGGGTAACCAACAATATATTATTTAGGCATATGGGGCTCAGTTTGGACAATACTGAGGAAGGTGGTTGGAAAAGGGTTATTCCGAAGGATCAAAGAAAACAAATTTTATTTCAATACCATGATGATGCTACCGCTGGTCATTTGGGGATTTACAAAACTTATAATCGGCTGGCTAATAAGTTCTACTGGCCTAAAATGAAAGCAGATGTGGCACGTTACATTAACAGTTGTACGGTATGTGCTAAATATAAGCCGGAACAGCAGAAGCCAGCTGGTTTGATGGGTAGTAGACCTCAGGTGTCCAGATGTTGGCAAATGCTGAGCATGGATTTGATCGGACCCTTGCCTCGTAGTTCCAAAGGTAACACCTTCCTATTTGTTGTAACTGATTTCCTCAGCAAATTCTGCTTGACATTTCCCATTCGGAAGGCCACCACACAAAACGTATGCAGGTTGCTGGAGGACAATGTGTTCCTCGTTTTTGGAGTGCCTGAAATAATCATAACAGATAATGGTGTTCAGTTTCGCAGTAAGGAGTTTTCCAGGTTGATGTCCGGTTACCAGGTAAATGTAATTTACAACGCTGTCTACCATCCGCAGAGCAACCCATGTGAGCGAGTCAATCGAGTGGTTAAAACAATGATTGCTTGTTACGTTAAAGATGATCAACGTAAATGGGATGCGTGTTTACCACAGCTTGGGTGTGCTCTGCGTACAGCAAGACATGAAGTAACCGGGGAAACTCCTTACTTTATTAATTTTGGAACAGAAATGGTTATCGATGGTAGTGAATATGAGGAACGAAGGATTAAGCAGGACTTTGTTGAGGAGGGTCGTAGATACAAACCCCCAGAAGAATTTAAAAGTGTTAAACTTAAAACAGTTAGGGATATTGTTCAGGGAAGAATAAAGGAAGCACACAAACAGACACAAACTCGATATAACTTGCGCAGACGGGATATACAATTCCAGATTGGGGATCTGGTATGGAAGCGGGAGTTCAAAAACTCTGATGCATCTAAACATTTTAATGCAAAGTTAGGAGAAAAGTTTTCAGGGCCATATAAAGTTAAGGGAAGGTTGGGTAAAAATGTCTATGTGTTAGTAACACCAGAAGGAGTTAGTAAAGGGAATTATCACATACAGGATCTTAAACCTGTATATCAGATTGGAGATTAGCCCATGGGTAGTTAATAAATTATAGTAACTTACGATCTTATAATTAAACTTACTATTTTTGAATATATTTTCTTTAATTTCATTATCTTCTATAATTATTTATTAAGTTTATGGAAGTTATTATAATTATTATCATTAGATTAAGTGTTCCAATGTCCATTTTTATATCGTTCAGCCAATTGATAGCAAAATTTTAAAATAATCTTCAATTCTTTTAAAATTTTCCCGAAGTGAGGGTGGAGTTGTGACGTTCCAGTTTCAATCCATTCCTAAAAACAATTAATATATTAAAATATGTGTATATATAGTGAAGCGTTTACTTATCTTTGAAGGCAGGTACAGTGTTGATCGTTCTGATTGAGTGGATGTTATCCTCAGGTGGTTGCTGTGGCGGTTTCTGGGCAGATAAGTGCAAAAGATTAGATTCAATAATTAAAACTTACTCCCTTATATAACTCTCGGGTCGGTTGTTAATTGGTTTGTTTTGGGTTATGTTCCTTCAGGTTATTATGAATATTTTTGTTTAATTTATACTCACTTATTCAGCGGTCCGGGAATCAAATTTCAATAATTCCAACATTCTCATACACAGTTCATTATTTCCATTCATATTTTCCATCACACTATTTGTTTTGTCGATTTTCCATTTCATTCCTTCTTTGTTGTTATTTATGTGGGTCCTAACCTTAAAGCAACAATTTTATAAACATGTGATTGATATAGATTATGAATTGACAGTCTTGTGCATAATATTTTGATTTGTTTCTTACCTAATTTTATTTTATCCTGTACCGTTCATTTGCACTTTAATTTAATTAATTTCACTGTTATCACTTCACAAACTGTCATTTTCGTTTTACTACATAAGATTTAAGTATATTTCCTACAACAGAGTAGTGTATTTAGTGTTGGCACAACTGGTTGCTACGTCATCAAACGGGATGCGGCGTTGCCGGATGGGCAGTTTTAAACCCAGGTTCCGCGCATCATAATTAAAGCAGTTTGATGAGTAATTAGCCACTGATTGTAAGGTTGATCGTTGTATTTGTGTTTATGTTATTGTTGCTAATCCTTTTCCTAAGTTCCCTTTCTATCATTCTTCCTTATAGTATTTTTAATTGAGACACTCATGCGCAGGGGAGATTTTGACTCTTCTTCCCAGTGGGAAGTAGGATCACGGTCCTTTTTGATTCGACTTTTGCCCCGATCACATCGTTCTACCTACGGATTACGGGTGTAATACTTGCAATTATTGAAATCGCTGATGCGGATAAAATTGTATTACAAGTCAAATTATTTCGTTTCCTTTATGTGTGAGGTCTCAAGTAAGTACTTTTTTTCAAATTATTTCCTTTGTTTATGTCCATTTTTCTTATGTGCCGTAGGCTTTTACGAACCCCCCATATTTTTTTTTCTGCATTAAATTCATTAAAAATATCGTGACGCCATATTCTACAAATCAGCCGTGGCCATTAACCGGCTCGTTATTATATTTGACCGAAATTCCTGGGCACGTGTTTTTTTAAGTGGATTCTGTGGCGGAAAGAATCGGGTGGAAGGGCACCACGTGATTCCGTGCTACCACCTGCTACCAGTTGATGACTGGAGGATTATTACTGAAAAATATTTTACCGCTGATATTATTTGAAATTAAGTTTGTTTTAATAATTGTATATTTTGTAATTAGGCTTAGGGAAGTGAATGTGTGTGTGTGTGTTGCAAGTGCAAAACGTAAATTTATATATATTCCCCCATTAATCTTTTGTTTATTTTATTTTATCAATTTTATAACTATTATTATAGAGGGTATACAATATTTTTGTGTTAATTTTGTCCCTATTCCATCCTTCCCATTATCACCATACCACCATTTGGAATTATTGGTTTGCCAGTGGACGAGGATTCTCTTAAATCACCCATGCGAGGAAGGAACTGGAAGTATTAAATATAAAACCAATTGGCGCCTGACTTCGTGATTATTTTCTTTGGGTGAGTTTTTTTTTTTCTTTTTTCTGTTATTTTGTACTTGTCTGTTCGACCCGACCCGACTCCACGAGCTGAGCCAGGCTAGCTCTTTAATCAACCTAAGGGCTAAAGGGCGCGTCGCAAAATTGACAAAGCCAATCCAGATACACCTACAATTGAGCTCGGGCTAGCCTCCAACGCAACGCGTGCAGTCCATGACGCATCACCAACATCGTCACTCCTATCTATTGCCACAAGGACAACAATCTGAGCAGTCAAAACAATTTGGCCAAATCCAACATTTCAAATACTCTTCGTGCGCTGTGGACCTAACACGTGGTGTTTCACAACATAATGCTCGAAAGGAAGCAGATACGACTCATGTGCCACCTCAGTGCCGGATACCGCAGAAACCACCAGACAACAACACCGCTTCCAAAGCTTTGGAAAAACTTTTCAAGATAAGTCCTGGACTTGAACCAGCGCCCTCTGTGAGCATTTACAGAGATACGCCGGTAAAAAAAGAAAAGACAAAACATTCGCCGACAACCTCAAATTCCAATGCCACCTTCATACACCAATAATACCAATGTGGAGCACGTCAAAAAAGTCCAGGAACGGGTTAAATAAAGTTTTTAAGTTTGTAGAAACCTCTGATAACAATGCTAGAAAGCATTCCACCTTCTCAAATCAAATAAATCTATTCACCATAATTTTAGACCACATAGAAGCTAACAATCTTCTCCCCCCCCCCCCCCCCCCCGCTACCAATATGGGTTCAGATAGGAACACTCACCTGTCTATCGACTAAACCGCGTAAAGAACCTTATAGTCAAAAGATTCAGATAGAAGACTACAAGAATGGTCTTTTTCGACGTCAAAAAAGCTTTTGGCAAAGTCTGGTATAAATAAACTTCTCTACAAACTGTACAGAAATAACTTCTTTCTGCGTCTTGTAAACTGATATAATATCAAAATCGCAATATTCTTTCAGTCAAAATTTTGAACAACATTTCTACCTTACGTCAGATTACGGAAGTTCCTTAAGGCTCTATTCTTTCTTCTCCCCTATTTAACTTGTACGTCGCTGACATGCCATTAAAAGAGAAGCACGGGGTTAAAATGGAATCCACCTTAAAGCTACAGAAAACCACCACTAACATTGAAAAATGATTGAATAAATGTCAAAATAAATCCAGAGAAAACAAAGCCGTTCTCTTCAAACGGCGACGAATCAGCAATATGTGTTCACATACCAGAAGCAATTCTTAATAATTTTTAAAGCTTATAAGCATAGTTGGAAATAGCTAAAAAAAATAAAATATAAAAATAATTTTTGTATTTTTGTAACCATTTATATGCAGAAATAAGAGCTGTTTTTGTCACAATATTGAAATCCAGGTAGCGGTAGGAATCATATTAAGTAACGTAAAACTTTTTTGATTTGAAAGTTATCTTAAAGTTTAAATATATTACAAAACCTTTAAATAAAATCTAAAAATATTATTTGAAAATCATCATATTGTTTCATATGTACTACCAATACAAAGCAAATATAATATAAAACCCTATGAGCTAAAATCGTGAGGTTATTAAGTATTGGTAAATATAAGGTAACATCACCGGCATGTTGTCGTGCCGTCGGGCTAATACAATGTATTAGACATTCCGTACATTCGGCGACGCCACGAATTCAAGCATGATTGCTTATTGAACCCGGAAAATTTAATATTTTACATTATAACAAGCTCACGAGCACGACTTATATAAATACATTACCGTCATGATACGGGTGTGCCAACCCCCAAACACACAAAACAAACCACGCGCGACTTCTTTTTTTGTTGTTCAATTATGAAGTTGCCACTACATAAAACCATTATGCCGAGGAGCTTGTTTACGGTGAATGATTAATGACTTTTATATTTATAAAATTTTCTATAAACAGGATGTCGCTTATCCCTTTGTTGCGCACGGCTTAAAAATGGAAACAATAGGCTGGGTGGGCGGATGGAATTAATTCAATAACTAAACAGTTTTAAGGAATTATCAACTTTTGCTTAAAGGGTTTTAAACTTCGACGGCAGTTTTCATCCAACTAGTTTTAATGCATTTATGCTTTAATAAGCACATCGTCTTTGATTACAGTATTGCCGGATAATTAACCTTTACTTTATAATTTTTAAATCTTATTATGAGGAAAAAACTTTTTTTAATATCTTAATTTAGATTGATATAACTAATGATATTATCAAATAAATTTTATTGAAATTGTAGAATAATAACAGCTTATAAAATATTTAAAATATATTTTATGAAATTTTAAAAAGAAAAATGTTGAATTTTTCATTATAGATTGGAGTATAAAGTTTTGTCTATTTTACAGGTGCAATATTAATATGAATCCGGGAATGTTGTTCTATGGAAATTGTTTGAAGTGTAGTTAGAAAATTTCCCACGAGTGTCATACTTTACCGTATCAGTGGGATGCAATTTCGAAACTCAACGCGCTTTATTCAGTCAAATTGTGAAGGCATATATTGTGTTATATTAACTAGTAAACTGCAGTCAGTTAGTTTTCTTCACATATGTGTATAAATATGTTTTTTGGCTTTTGTTCAATAATTCTATTTGCATTGTATAACTTTGCGTGGAAGCTTAACGCTGTTCAATTTTTGTAAATGTTTGTGTTGTTTTATAGATATTGAATTCATATTGTTTTCAGTTTTCATGCAAATCTATTTCTGTTATATGAAGCTCTGCGGTCATTTTAGCACACACAGTATCACATTTTTATCTGCAATTACTCGAGCTTTAGATTATTCTTTTTAAATTGTTTCTTAATTATATTGCTCTTAAATGGTGCCGGTTTTTTATTAATTTATTTGTTTATATAAACATTGACAATTCTAAATTGATTAATTAATTATTATTAAATTTATTTTTAATTTTTTTATCGATTTTGATTACTATAAAGTTCTATTAACTGCTTTTATAGTTCGAAACCTCTTAAGAAAACTATTACTGTTGAGTAGAATAGCTAAAAGGGTTTCCGTAGACATACTAAAAGAATTCTAGTTAGAGCTCATCTTAAATTTTAAGTTTTGTCCAGGACGTCTATCTGGACTGGGCGGCAGTTGATGTGTCTTTTGTGCATTTCTTCAAATCAAGCATCTTCTCAACTGTATTTATTTTTACAATTATGTTGTTCTCAAAATATTTTTTTTAAACGGTATTCCTCAATTAGGGTAGTTACAGCTTGGTAAACAGTTTGTTTTAGTAAAAAGATCATCACGGCATCGACCTAGCAAATCACAATTTTTGCTTTTTGGGATTATTTCCTTCCACTGACAATCACCTTCCAATGCTTCTAAGATGCTCCCCGTTTTTTGATATAACTTTTCATCTACCTGCCAGCTCAATATTGCTTTATTTTGCCTCTGTCCACACAAAACTTCCGGAATAAAGTCAAGATATTTAAATAAGTAGAGCTTCAACTTGTTGTCAAAAGGTCTGTCAACCAAGTCTTGAAAAATCTCAGAGGCCGCACATAGCCCAAAAAGCATTCTCCTAACTTAGAAGAACGCACGGCCGGCAATAACAAATACTGTTTTGCTATTCTCTTGAGCCAACTTTATGTTCAAACTAGTAAGGTACCCTGAGTTTTGTCAACCAATATAAACTTGTTGTTTAGTATAAGGTATGCTTCCCTGATGGCCAAAATTTGTTTGTTAAGCAAATTCTCGCCTAACTATCTTTTGTGGCCTTGCCCACAAAAGCCGTAATGACACCACCGCTCAACAAGCTCCCCACCAAGACTCCAAAGCACTAGGTCCAGTTCTTCTTCAAGAAGCCGGCCAAGAATCCTTTTGACTCTAGCTTTTCCGGCAAGGAACTGATGGACACGCTGGAAACCGGAGATGCCTCAACCCCAGAAGAAGGAAAAAGAAAAAAAAAAAAAAAAGAAGAAGAAATAAAAAAAGAAGAAGAAAAAAAACAAGAAGGAGTCCTCCTCATCACCAAGTCAGCGTCGGTAATCCTCTAGGACTATCCCGCGACACAAAATCATTGATCCGACGCAGAAATGCTACCAAGCGTCAATGACAGAAGCACCAGGAATCGCAACATCTTAAAAGCGCTCCACAGCAAGATGACAGAACTCCTTAGAATCCTTCAAGAAAGACGATCATCCAATGTAAAAAATCTCCATTTCAGTTATTTATGACAAAAACTGGCATCAATATTTTATCGAGAAAAAGGCCAAGGCGTTTGCCAACAGCCTCAAACTTCAATGCTCCCCCATGTTTACAAAAGACACATATCTGGAACACGTCAAAACTTTTCTAAACGCCTATGACGACGACGCACCGCTAGAAAACGTTTGACCTTCTAAAATAAACAAAATTATTAATAAATTTAAAGTTCAAACCGCCTCTGGTTCCGATAAGATAACAAACAGAGCTTTGAAATTATTCTCGCTTAAAGCAATAATGGCACTCACTAGTATTGCAATTGCAACTGTTTGAACTGTGCATTTTTATACAGAATAGAAAAGATCACTGGTGATAAACATCCCCAAACCTGGAAATGACCGGAAAATTTAAATAAAACAACCGGCCCTTCAGTCTACTATGCACCTTAGGTGTGTGTTCCTAGACAGAATACAAAAACACACAAAAGCTAACAACCTTCCCCCCCCCCCTCTTACCAACATGAGTTCAGTTCAAATGACATTTGGCTGTCCATCAACTAAACCGTGTGACGGACCTAATTGTCAGACTGAAAAAGATCACAAGGGTGGTTTTTTATGACGTCAACAAAGCCTTTAACAAAGTTTAGCACAAGAAACTTCTTTATAAATTGTTCAGGAACAATTTTCCTCTGAGTCTGCTAGCTTCATATTTAAACCGCAGAACACTGGCAGTCAAAATTTCTGATCACGTATCTACTTCCCGGCAGATAAAAGCAAAGGTCCCTCAAGGTTCCATTATATTTCCGCTGCTATTAAAAAAACAGCGGCATGTCTATTTGGAATAAAACCCGACTCTACACTTCTACCATCATGCCTATGCTAACGTATGCATCCTCAATCTAGAGCAATGTACTACTTTAAGGAGCTTCCTTGGTGCTCTATCGTACGTTCAAAACAGAGAAATTCGAACAGATCTAGAAATCCCTTCGTTGCGCCGTAAAGTACTTTGATAATCTTGTGTATCATCCAAACCCTGATTTGGCTTGACTTGATGAGCAAAACTAAGAAATTTTTTTCTACAAACGCCCGGTGAATCAAGTAACCGCACTCCGACAGTTTATAATTAATATTCACGCCCAGCCCAAAAAATTTTTTAAATCTTCTAGTAACTCTAAGCCTTCAGCCAACCCTTGTCAGCGCCAAAAAAGCCTTCAACCCCCAATTCCAAAATACCCATCATCGACCGCGCCGTAAACGTGGTTAACAACATCCGTATGCACCCTCTTACAAATACGGACATTTGTGCTGTAAAATGGCACTGCGCTGCTTCCAACGTAGTGCACTACACATTATCAGGAGAGGCTAAAAAGATCCTCAAATACGACATTCGGAACATTCCAAATTGCATCACGGCAGACGTGGTGCAAACCGAGCTCAACGCTTGGGGTTTGAGCCAAAATCCGTCACACAAATACAAAAATACTGGAACAGGGAGTTAAAAACAAAGATACTTTCTTTCACCAAAATCTGCACGTTTTGTTGTACGGTCGAGTACAAAAAAAAAGACCGCAGAGATTGCACAATGCCATTGTTGTCAGCGGAATAGTCACACGGCATGCAGATGCTACGCACCATTTGTGTGTTTAAAGTACGCCGGATATCATCCAAGTTCCGCGTGTACATTTTCTAAAAAATCCGGGCATGTAGCTATATGCGCCGAGTGCGGTTGGCCGCACACTGCTAGCCAGTTATAAAAGCTGCCCAGTTTACGCAAAACTGCGTGGCACTAACTACGGTAAGGTACCTGCTTATTGCCAGCAGACCACCGCTTCTCCCAGCGGCACCCCCAAAGCTAGATGTATTCTATGCACAAGCAGCAAGATCTGCAAATAGTGCAAACCTCATCGATAAAAACTAACTGCAACTCCGCTAATCCCAATCAATCGACAATTTTAAAAAGTTAATTTTAACTTTTGCTCAGGTTTTAGCCAACTAATGGTTAATTTTTAATCTTATTGCCAAACATAGTCGTGGAACAAAATTGTCACAAATACTATGTAACGCTTATAAGGCAGACACACTAAGTGCATTCTGTAGTTTCAAACCCGTGAAATTTTTTTAAGTTACTTGGGAAGGTTCTAAGGCTTAACAAACGCCAAACTTCAGTATGGCACTCATTTTAGGAAAGGTTTATTCGGTAGGTCCCGAGAGGGTATATCCAACTTTTTTTTCAAGTTTTTAGAAAGATTTCCTTTTTAACCCCCTCAAAAAAGAAGTATGCGTTAGCTTCTAAGACTGCGTTTAGTTTCAGGTAGTCCACACATAAGTAATAACTATCATCACATTTGCAAACCATTAGAATTATAGAACTCCACCCACTTAAACATCTCTCAATTACCACAAAGTCTGACATCTCCGTGACTTCTTTATTAATTTGGTAAACTATTGGTAATGCTCCAATGCTTAGCTTTCGCCATACATACAAAAAAATTGTCTACTGTCTCTTGAAGCTTAAACTTTTCCGCTATGGCTAGATCTACTAAGCATTAAATAGAAGTTATCATTAAACTGATCTTGCTTTTCCGTTTGACCTTTTTTTCAATTCTACCAAAAATGAATATCCAAGACAAGCCAAAGGTTTAATTGAAAGAACAGGTTTGCATTAAAAAAATTAACTATCTCCTGGATTTTTACCTGTTCCGCTCAACAAATTGCCTCACCATTTGCCACTTAAAACATGTTTTTTCAATTATAATCTTTTTCAACACTTTTTTCAATAAAAATTCTAGTGGACCCGGAATCCAATAACCCCAACATCAGATCCCGTATACCCGCACCGACTGGTAAAGACACTTACCCTTTTCTAATTAATTAATAAAACAATTTAAGCAAAGTTTATATGTCTAAGTGTCCTTACCGTTGACAAAATCTGTCTGACCGCCGCGGCGCGCCGTTTAGTCACTTTGATCTTTCCAAACCCAAATCACTGCACTATGTTTATTGCATCTTTTTTTTAAATGATCTATTTCCAAAGGACGTAACTACGTTGATAATGCGCACTATTTTTGTAAACCTGACTTGAACCTGATTTCTTTCAGCAACGCCAATCTTCACTTTGCATTTCAATAATCTAAACTTTTTTCAGTTCCCTTTTCACATACGCTAGATTTCTCTCACAAATGTGGCACAAACTCTTTCACGCAGCCATGTAACTCCTCCACTCGCTCCCCAACTCAATTAACATTTTTTTGGTACACATAACTTGATTGATCGAATAACCCTGGTAAAAAGGTAGTAAGATCTTTTTCATGATATGCAACTTTAATTTATCCGGAGTACGCAATGTACAACCCAATTGGCTTATCTTCCCCTTAACTACAAGTTCTTATTTTAAAAAAAGCAAAAAAAAATTAAGTATGCCCCAAAGCAGACGCCTTTAGCTTCTGCAACAAAACTTTTAGTTGTTAATCCTGTTAAACCATTAGTCAAAAAAGCACAAAAGTTTTTTGCTTTTTTCAACCACGATAGACCTAAAGGGTTATTCTGCAACATTTGCAATATTTTTATCGCTTCATCATTAATTCAAAAAAATCTGCCGGTAATCTCTTTTTGTACTAAAAGACCATCTAGTAATATTAACTCAATACAAAGCTTCATATTAATTTTATGACATAACGCGATATCAAAATGAGTGCCAGAATAACTCTCCTGAATCTAAAAAGTAACACAAAGTCTACCATCGATAACACTCTGCAACAGCTTCCAACCGCTTCTGCTAAATACCGCTTCTTGGCCTATGTGACCACAAAGAAACACGATCTTCTCAAAATACTTTTGCAATCATAGTATTGCGGCGACATGGGCTTATTACAAAAAGGTAACTAAAGGAAGATATAGTCTTTTGAATTTTTTTTTAGTAACATTCTATGTATAAAAAACTAGTTTTCATAGAAAGCAACAAACTTGATGAAAAATAACGCAACCGTGGTGTCAACTTTTCCGCGTTATAGAAAACGTGAAACATGCAGTTTCAGAAAGCAAACAATCAACTAACACAGGGTGTAATATCAATGCCTATCAAAAAGTAAACTCACGCCAGCTAAGAATCAGGAGACCAAAAAGGACATTGATTCCGAAAAAAACAGAATCTACTACAAAAAACTTTTTGTAATTTTCCAACCGCCTCCGCTAAATACCTCTAATTTCAAATAAACATAAATTCCCGGTCCTCTGAAATTACTTTTTCAGTCATAGTATTGCCGAAACAATAGTTGACAGCAAGAAGCCAACAAGTTTAAATATGAAAAAACCCAATTTCTTATTGCAGTCAACTGCAGATAACCGTTGCCATAAAACGGCAATTTATAACGTCCCGGAATACTTAACTACAAAAGATATATAGAACATAACGTAAAGTAGCGTACCTCCAGTACAAATAGTTGGTGAAATAATAAAAACAAAAAATTAAAAACTTAACAAATTCATTACAGCCACAAACAAGACTGGTATGCTCTAATAAACCTTTAAAATTATCTCGCGCAAACAAAGCATTAATTTGCAAAAAAAATCATAATTAATCTGAAATTAAGATAAAACGGAAACAAGATTACATAAAAAATTGTGTTGAAAAAAAACGTTCTCACAAAGCACTCATTTATAGCAAGAATACCAAAGCATTTGCTGACAACCTTAAATTTCAAAGCTTCTTCTTTGAAACTGAAAAGATGGGGAAGTCAATGTTCTCTTAAATACACAGACAACGTTTTTCTTTCAAACAGCGGCCGCTCTTCTAGAATCTAAAATTAACAATTAGTTAAAAACTTGGTTGTTGTACAAAACTATTATAGCACTAACCAATTTGACTATAACAATTCTCCGGACCAACTATTCAAACTCTTGGTCTGCTATGCACCTTAAGTAAAGTCGTATAAAAAGTGATCTTGGATATAATCCAGGAGTACAATAAAAAAACAACCTTTTTTTTGCCCACCAATAATGGTTCCAACAAAAATAATCTGTAGTCTGTAAGCCGCAAATTTTACCCCATTGTCAAAGGCTGACTGAAAATAAAATACAAAAATAGTATTTTTTGAAGTTGAAAAGACCTTCAAAAATCTAAAAAAAAAATTAAAACTGATCAGATTCAAACTCCGTTTGCATCTTAAAGCTCTGTCAACTTTATATCTGAAGCAGAAAGTTCTGGAAGTCAAGCTGTGGAAGTCAAGCTCTTGGCAGATCACAACAGGGGTTCATCACGGAATATAAATAGTTCATTATACTAATAATACAGCTATAGTTTATAATTATCGGTTACTTAAATTGATTACTTTAAGACTACAAAACGCAACCAGTAAACAAACCAAAGTAAACCCAGATAAAAATAAAGATTTTTTTTTTACGGCAACAAACCAGTCTACATGATAATATTCTTTAAAATGATATTTCCATTTTGTAATCTAATACTTCTAAATATCTTGGTATCACTTTGACAAACGACTTAAGTACCAACTACACGTTTAGTTTATTTTAGATAAAATCCAACTAATAATTGAATCAAAATTTGTCAGTTTAAGAAAGCGTGGCTCAGACGCACTTTAATTGGCTTAAAACTCTTTAAAGCCTTATATTAAATAAGTTATATTGAAATTTTGGTCTAAAAGTACATCTATGACCTTGCGGTTCACCCAAACCTTGATCTATCCGGATTAACTGAGTTAGAAAAAGTTGTATTCTCTATATACAAAAAAAACTTATAGATATTTTTTAACTTAACAACAAAGTGTATACACTTCCAACCCACAAGCTATAAAGCAAAACAACCCACTATTTCTCAAATAACTTTTCTTCAAAAAACACATGAGCCTTACTCTAAATATCAAATATGTTTCAAAGAGAGTTTTTCATCAGAAAATAAATCCAAAACTGACTTTAAAAGTTTTTTATTCCACACTATAAATAACTTACTAGAAACTAAAAAAAGAACTAAAGTAACTTAATCTTTACTAATATATTTCCATACCTACTGCGTTACCTTCAAAAGCACCTTTACCGCTGGTAGTAAATATAGTATATAAGGAAGTGTAAGTGTAGTTGACAAAAGTTCAATAAATTTTAACAACACATTCTTTTATGGTAAGTCTAAAAGACTGTAAGTTCTAACTAAATCTCTGATACACAAGAAAACTACAACAATGAAACTTTACTCAATCCAACGCAACCGCCAAAAAATAAGAAGAATCATGTCGCCAACTCAACAAAACAAAGTAAAGTTAGAGCAAGCTATTTTCTTAGCAGCTCCAATCGTTATTTAACGTTCTATAATTAAAACCTTTTAATGTTGCCAATAAATTCAATCTTTTCAAAACCTCAACACACTAAGAGCAAGTGTTGTTTTATATGCAGTCTGTCTGTTCGGACTAAGTCTTCGATTTTAAAAAACTATTTAATAAAAAAACTCTTTGCCAGTCGGATTTGAAATCTAGAATTAGTTCAACTCCGTTAATTAGAAAGCAGCAGTTTGATCTTTGTTTGATCAAAATTAAATGTATAATAACAACTACGTTCAAAACCAACCTAACCAACAAAAATATCAACCACCAACGCTACCTATAAACCAACATTTTCGTAACGTTCCCAACCTACCCAAAATATTCCAAACCAACCAAGTAATATTGCTATTGTTAATTTAACTTCGGAAACTTAAGATCTACGTTGTCTTTAACCATTTGCCCTGACTCAAAAAGAATTTGTTTTGAAAGTACAAGCTTACGACACTCAGTCGAAAAACTATTATCACACCGCTTCCTAGGTCCAGAAGTGGTTGCAATGCAAATGACCTATCCTTATATTAACCAAGATCTTATGGACGACCTTATTAAAGACGATTGTGACTTCATTCACACTACTGTGCAAAACACACCAGTAATTATTTTAAAAATTAATCATGTTGAGTTGATCACTTTAGTGGATAGTGGAAGTGAAGTCAACTGCGTGTCTTCGAAAATATTTCAGCAGGTTTCTCCTACACTTATTAACTGCCCATTATTTCCTGTGCAAGACATTTGCATTACCGGCGCATATAAAGGTAAAGCAAGCAAATTCTTTTATTATTCATTTTAGATAAATTGCAGTCTGAACATGAGTTCCTTGTCATACCAGAATTTTGTTATCCCATATTACTAAGTGCAGATTTTCTTGACGCCTTTAAGATTGTATTATCAATACACAATGGTTACATACAATTTCCATTTGGTGATGTTACGTTGACCGTGACTACTATGCAACCAATCCATGACTTGGTGCCGTCCGTAAACACTGCTTCCGTTCGCATCTGTTCGTTAAATTGTCAAACCGCAATTTTAAACCAAACTAGTTCAAAACAGTTACCCAATTTTTCATCTATAAATTTGTTATTACTCAATAAAGCGGAACAAACCAAATTTTGTAATCCTTTGGCACTGCATTCAGACTTTTTTTCCAAAAAAACTGGTCTAACTGATATTTATCAGCACAAAATACACCTAACAAACACTTGCCCGTTTTCAGTCAAACAATATTCTGTACCTTTGGCTCAACGATCTGAGGTCTTGAAAAAGATAAAGCAAATTAAAAAATGAAGTATTATAGAAAAATCAGACACTTCATTTTCAACCAGCCGGTTTTACCATAAAGCTTGACAAGTGTCAATTTTTTTGTAAAAGTTTAAACTTTCTGGGGTATGTTCTCTCATCCGAAGGCCTTCTCCCGAATCCAAAACGCGTCCAAGCGTTACGTGACTTTTTTGCACTAACCAATACCCGTCTGTTAAGCTATTTTAGGTCTGGCAAACTTTGATCGCAATTTTGTTGAAAGTTTTTCATCAATGACAGCGCCGCTTACACAATTACTTAGAAAAAGATGTCGTTGGTCATGGGGACAAGCTCAAAATAAAGCTTTCCAAAATATAAAAACAGCTTAGACTTGACCTGCCTTTTGTTGTCCAAACAAACGCAAACAACGTTATAGGTGCGGTTTTGCTACAATTGGTTGACAGTAAGCGTCAGGTTGTAAGCTATTTTAGTAAACTATTGTTAGAAAGGGAGCGTAGGTATGCAGTTGCGGAGAAAGAACTGTTGAGTATTGTTTGTGCCTTTAAACTATAGAGGGTTTTTCTTATAGGTAAACAGTTTAGTATCTATACTGATCATCGGA
The DNA here is from genome assembly GCA_963932245.1 of Tachinus rufipes. Lineage (NCBI taxonomy): Eukaryota > Metazoa > Arthropoda > Insecta > Coleoptera > Staphylinidae > Tachinus > Tachinus rufipes. The sequence goes on along the minus strand of OZ010746.1, from coordinate 18,066,552 downwards.
CACTTATATACTTGAAAAGTTGTCGATTACTGTCTTCTAGAATAGCCCGGTGGGCTCATGCATTGCAAAAATACCAATTTGTAGTACACTATATTCCCGGAAAACAAAATCTACCCGATGTGCTTTCCAGAAACCCACCTTCTAGGTTACCAACGCCACAAAATCGATGTTTCAAATTATCAGCAGTCATGACCAACACTAGTGCAGCGTTACTTTTGAACCGTTTAAGTTCAACTCAATTATACGACGAGAGGTTATTGAGCATAAGAGACAAAATTGAAACCCAAAACCGTTTTATGATACATGATCAACTGTTATACTTGATTGCAGCTGTCGACACTTTTACCAAACTCTTCAATTTATACCCGCTTAAGAATGCCACTACGAACAGGCTTGCCAAAAAATATGTTCTTGAAGTAGGTACCCCAGTGAGAATATTCAGTGATCATAACACCCAGTTCACATCAAAACGCTGGCGTAATTTTTTGCACGATTATGCTTTCAAACCGGTATTTTGTATTGTACGCCACCCACAAGGAAACCCAGCTGAACGAGTTATGCGCGAGTTAGGCCGACTTTTCCGATCCTATTGTTCGCAAAAGCAACAAAGCTGGGCAAAAGAGATTCCTTTCTTTATGGATGTGTTGAATAATGCAGTGCATGAATCTACGGGTTACAGTGCTACAGAACTTTATTTTGGTCTCTCACCTAGTCTTCTATTCAAACTTTGCTAAGCTTGCCTAAGAATGTGCAACTAGATGCGCATGTCAAGCTGTTTTATGCACAAAACAATTTGTCTGTTCACGGAAATAAAAAAAGCACGTCAAAGTCCTGTAATTCTGTATAAGAACTTTGTAGTTAATGCTTTAGTTCTCCTTAAAGCCAATCCAGTCTCTTCTTCACTACACCAAAAAACTAAAAAATTCTTACACCTTTTTGAAGGTTTGTTCTGGATATTTCAGAGTCGGACATTGAACAAGGAATGTTCCACGCATCGCACTTAAAACATTATTATCCGTCCGTTGTTTCCCAATCCTGTTCCATGTAAGCTAACGTTGTTCGCGTACATGAAATAGAGGCAGATGTAGTAAAAAATCTATACTTAAGAAAATTTAACTGTCAATAAACAAAAAAGTACACAAAAAGAAAACTCTCATCAGAGCCTTAAAAGAAAAAGACCAGTTGATCGTATAGTCATCCGGAACCATTATAGCACAAAGCCGCAAGCCACCGCAAACAAGTAAAAACAATATGAGCCATTATAAAGATCAAGTATTGGCCACAAGTGAAAAGAAATGCTTAAAAAATCATTCAAAACTTTTTTTCCAGAGCCACCGTCAGAAAAATATAAACGTACATAAAAAACAGACTTGTATAGCTATTTGATCAATAAACCCTGAAAAAAGATTACGTAAGCACATATAAAGCATTGTGCTGACGGTGATGAATATTGCAGATAATAGATTGAGGCATTATCAGCATTTGTCGTAATAACCAACGTGCAGACTCCTACAACACAAATTCTATCACGGATACGAGTCTTCCAAATTTTTCTATTTGACAAAAAACCGCAATTATTAGAGAACTTTGTCAAACCTTGCAAAAGATAGAATTGCTTCCAACACACTTCCACTTACCACCCTCAATAAAACCGATTTATTGGCTGATAAGAAAAAAATTTAAAATATCTAAAAATCTTTTTAAAAAGAATTACAAAAACAAATAAATTAATTGATTAATTTTTGCTCCTGCAACAAACTAACAAAGCCATTAATCTGATACGTTCACGTTTCAGAGAAAAACTATTTAATTAAAAATAACTTCTATCAGAAGCTTAATAAACAAAAACCACCGCAAAAATTGTACAAACTGTTGATGATCACCCAGTAAACCAAAGTGACTAACTCGTCATTCAACTCAAAGTTTTCAAATAAATTATTTCTCTTGTTAGCTACCAGCTGTACCACCTAAATAACCAACAATGGAGCTACAACAAAAAAAAAACTGAAGTACCAAAGAACCCTCATCATAATTTTAAATTAATAAAACCAGCTAATCGCACCTCTAAAAGTGCAGCAGAACTTCATTTAAAATTACCACGTCAATAAAGCTGCAAGTTATCACAAGCGCAAAAAAACGTTGAAAACCACCCTAAAAGCGTACCAAGAATAAAAAAGACTATCTGGAAACTCGTCCAAATCATGTTTTATCTAATAACAATTTATTTCTTTAACTAATACAATACTTGTAAATGATGTATTAAAATATCAAAACTAATATATAATATTTATTGTAAAACTAAAGAATACAATTGATGTAAAATATAATTAAACTAATTTTAGTTTTTGTTCTGACAAACTTAATTGGATATTTTAAATTAAAAGCAACTCTCAACATATTTTAAAATTTATTTTCTAATGGAGAATAATATATGATGCAATTACATAAGTTCACACGCGCATAAGCTTCCACAATCTCTGTTTCCACAGATTATTTCAGTTGTTATTGCACTTTGTAAGTCCTGCAGCTTTGTTACTACTTCATCCTAATCTGTCTTGACCCAAGATGTCCCCAGCGGTCACATCTCATATCTAAACGAAGTTTCATCAACTCAATGTTATCTGTCAGATAATGTTCATTAACAAGAAATCTCATTATTAAAAAAATAATAATTTTCTTAAAGAATACAAAAATAAAGTAATCGATTTGATTTAAAATGTCGCAATACATCATAAATAACAAAAACACATTATGATATATTGTTAAGATATTGGCATATAAAACGGAAGCTTTTCTCATAATAAATTCGAATGTATATTATGTATGAAAATTACATATAGCTTCGGGGTGGTGGAAAAAAATATATTCCCACATTTCCCCGATCAGATTTGATTGATGTGTTCCGTGCGTTAAAACAACCATAAAATCAAGTGGAAAATGATCTTTTATCGCTGATAGTAAGTCGACAATCAATTACGCCCCCTACTTTTTATATAACCCGAGCTAAGAGAATTATGATATTTCTTTTTTTGTAGCCGGAGCAGAGGAAAATTCCAATGAATCCTATCCGTACGTGTGTCGGCTGAATAGCGGCAGGAAAATAGTGGCGAGAACACTAATGGAATAGGGACTAGTAACAATGAGTATTGAACTCTGATCAGAATCTGGAACGGAGCTCAAGGAGAGAGCTTCCCGCTCCGGAAACACATTTCTCGCCACTCTATTAACTCCCTTACACGTACGGCTAAATCGATTAAAGTTTATTTAATCTATTAGCGATATCGGGATAATTACTGCCCGCTGCCCTGTTTTCCTAATAAATTTTGTAAATAAAACTACTTGTGGCTTTCACGGGGCCCTGAACAACAATAAAATGGGATTTATGTCGCCGCACAATACCGACGCCGCAGATTGCGCAATTTTTAAACATTTATTACATAATTGCGGTTTGAAAATAAAGAAAATAATGATTCTGGAGTAAAATTCATTTTATTATATTTGTGCAAGCAACTATATTTTGAACAACCGCACAAGACAAAGCCTTACAAGGAAGATATTTAACTTTGTTAATTAAAACATTTTTTATTATTTGACTACTGAAGGTTTATAATGTTGGTTATAATTTGATTGTGTTTACTTTTAAATTATAAAAATATTTTTAAAAAGTTTAAATTTATTAAAGAAGCAGAGATAAAGATATTTTTTTGTCTTTATTTTGGCTTGGCTACTTTGATTTATGCTTGAGATGAACTGTACGGTTTAAAGTTTAGTGCTTGACTTAGATTTCTCCTGTTGTAGGTATTTGTACACAAATGCCTCTTTGATCAGTTTGGCTATGGACAAAAAGTCTTGTGAATAAATTTATGTTAGACAGTCTGGTTGTAAATTTGTACAAATTCAGAAAATTAAGAAACAATTATATCTTTGGAGCAATGTCTAAATGCTGATAAGTTTTAACATAAGTTTTGTTTACGCTTTCAAATCTTTTCTTCCAAAGTTAGAACAAAACGGGCCGGCATAAAAATTGAATTACTTTGATTGTTCCAATACTAAAATAAAACCTTAGTTTTTATTATTATTTGTGTGGTTTTAGTTAAATTTTAGAATTCAATTTGCATGCAAAAATTGCTAACATTTTGGCAAAAAATCCCAAAGATTTAAGAACAATTTTAAGGTGGTTTTTGGGACAAAGTTAAATTAGTCATATCGGTCGCCAAGTTGGCGGTCTTTGCTAGATGAGGTAAAATGTTAGATAAAAGGGTCGTTCCTTTTTATTAAGTTGGATGACAAATTTAGTCAAACCAAGGCTTGCTAGTGCAAACAAAATAAATAGATTAATAGCTTTTTCTTTGGTAGCTGCTTTGTCTGTGAAGCGCTTCTTAAAGACGTTTTTCTTGTTGTTTTTTATTAATTATTTTGTTTGTTTGTGCCTAAACTTGCATTTAGAGATCTTGCAAGTCAATCTGTACTCAGGTAGGTAAAGTGTTTCTTGTGATTCCTATAGAAAACAAACAATATTGTCTAAATGTACTAAAGTAATCTTATCAAGACGCATTCAATCTATATGGCATCATCTAAATCTAGTATTTGCGCAGCAAAAGAAACGAATGCATTCTGGACTCTTTTCCGTCTTTCCTTTTTATAAATAACACGGAGGAACAAGATAAGATATGAAGAAATCCAAAAAAAAACTAAAATTTAAAAAAAAATTGTATCGGATAACCTAAAACAAAAAAAAAGACTTATGTTCAGACTTGGATAAAAAATTGTTAAAGAAAAGGGCCCGCAGTATTTGTATATACCTATGTTTTGTAAAAGACTGTCTTGAAGCCAATAGTTGCGTGTTCACTTATAGAGAAAAAAAATTGTTGTTGCCGAATCTTTAAATCTGTTTTTGATCTTAACAGAATTCAAGTTGAATTTGTTCTTTTCACTTCTTTCAACTTCTTTAAAGCCAAGTGTCGTCTCGTGACGGCAGTGGCGTTGTAGATCCCACTTGTTGGTAGAAATTTCTTAAAAAAGATCAAGTCTTGCTTTCAATAAAAACACATTCAGTGTCGCTAAATGACCTTGTTTGAGAGTTTGTGCCATATGTGTAGTATTGACAGAGATTTAGCGTGAAAAGAAAACTGAAGAAAATGTTAATGAGATGCAAAGTGATAATTGGGGTTGCTGAAAAAAATCAGATTCAAGTCAGGTTTACAAAAGTAATCACCATCAACGTAGAAACGTCTTCCAAAAAATTAAATAGATAAATAAAAATTTTCAAAACAAAAGTGTAAAAGGCTACTCCGGAGATACTTAGGCAGTAAAAAGAACAAACAAAAAATTACATGTTTCCGGTGGCAAAAGAAATGACTTAAGAAAAACATAATGTAAAGTTCTAGGTGCCTTTCTGCACCTAGAACTATAGGTCTTTATTCTTAAACTAGTGCGGGTATACGGGATTTCAATGTTGGGATTATTGGATTTTGAGTGAGTGGAAATAAAGTTTAACTTGTGGGCGAGTTACTTCTTCTACTGCGACCCAGCCACCAGCCCAGGTGTCATCAAAGGATCTATTGTTTGTTCCACCTCTTGTGTGTTTGGATTTAGACATGAAAAAAATGTTTAACAATAAATCACTTGATAAGTATTGCTTGGGTGGGAACTAAGTTTAATTTGTGGGCGACTTACATCTTCTACAGTGACTAACTCACTCGCCCAAGTATTAGTTATCAAATAATCTAGTGTTTGTCCCACCTCTTGTGTGCTTAGATTTAGATATAAAAAAATTGTTTAACAATAAATCTCTTAATAACTAACGCTTAGATGGGTTGGAAAAAAGTTTAACTTGTAGGCAAGTTATTTCTTTTACGGTAACCCACCCACCAGCTCAAGTGTTAGTCATCAAAGGATCTATAGTTTTTCCTCTCTCTTGTGTGTTTGGATTTAGAAACGAAAAAATTGTTTAACAATGAATCTCTTAATAATTAACGCTTGGGTGGGTAGAAGGAAACTAAGTTTAACTTGTGGGCGATTTACTTCTTTTACTGTGACCCACCCATCCGCCCAAGTGTTATTCATCAAAAGATCTATAGTTTGTCCTATCTCTTGTGTGCTTCAATTTAGGTATGAGAGAATTATATACAATAAATCTTTTGATAACAAACGCTTTGTTTCAGAAGGTAACTACCTTTAGAGGATCTAAAGTTAGTTTTATTTGTTTGTTACTTTCATAGTGCAATTACTTTGACAATGCATATCTTTCCTTAAAACTTTCATTGACTCAATAACTAAGCAAATGCATAACTTCTTTCAAAATTTTCGTAAGTTTATTTCTTTTCAATACTTTTTGATAAAACTTTTGACGCCGGAACCTAAATGAAAAAAGCATTTAAAGTTTATTCTCTCATTTGTTGTTTTGTACTTGCAGTTATTTTATATAAAAAAAGAAAAGATAGAAATCAAGTATATAAGCTAGTAAATTGCATTAATGTATCTTGCTAAACCACCCAAGTGTTTGTAAAAAAGGCAAACATCTAAACCTAGATGACTAACACTTAGGAAGGTAGGCAAAGCACTAAGTTTATGATTGTAGGCAGATGCTTTGTATTGATAGCCCAGTTTCCATTCCTGTATTCCTAATTGCACAACTCCATAACTAACACCCAGTTACTCAGACATAATACCAGCCAAAAAAAAAACGACATCGGCCGCCGTTTTCTCACAGACTCATCACTAAAGAACTGCAGGTAAAGCCTCTCCAAAAAATCAAAGGAATTTGATTAATGAAAATTTACCATTACCAGAAGAACTTCTAGACTACCTAAGAGACGTCATCTGAGTTCCCAACTAAATTGCAACCACATACTAACCCATTTTCTTACATGCCTTAATCAGCAATAAGAAAAAACTACATAAGTTTCTGCTAACTGTAAACAAGTACACTTGCAGCAAAATAAAAACTATATACCTATATGTAATTGTACTGCTGATTTTTGGAACTCAGATAAAGAATTAGCAGACAAGGTCGGTTAAAATTTTGATAAAAAACTGCTTTGCCTGGAAACCTTTTGAGACCCGCAAACCCAAACTAGACTCAAACAAAGTTTTTGAAAACGACTTAAAGTTTTCCAACTCCTACAATCAATATTTCCTTAAGTACGACCGACTAGGCACGCCAACCACTTCTCCCGTCGAGCACCAAATTAACTGTGCTTACGTCAAACTCTAGCAAATGTGACGATAATTTGAGCAAAAGCAAATATAACAAGAATGACTTGACAGAAGTCAATGCACTCTATAAAGTTGATACTGATCGCAACTAAAAAAAAAAAATGTCGACGCCCCCGCTTTGACTTCGGATCCGCCGGTGCTTCATCTTATCGAACATCTAAAAACAAAACCCGGACCCAGCATAAGCAAAACACTACCACTGGCTAACTCGGTTTTTTTGTTTATGGACACGCACCTAAAGCCCCATAGAGTAAAACTCCTGGGGCAGAAATAAGACGGCTTCAGTCTTTCTCAGACTCAGGTGCCCCCGCTCAAGGAAAATACAATGCTCAAAACCGAAAAAGTAGTAGAAAACACCGACGATACACTCCCGCAACCGAAAGCTGAACAAACTATAGTGACTAAATTCCGGATGTTACTTTCCTGATATTAACTCTTGGACAAAACAATAATAAAGAATTACAATTATCAGTATCCACTCTTTCTCAAGGTCTTAAAGATCAACGTGCTGAATATAACGAATTAAAAGAATTGTTAAAAGATCTAACCGTTCTTAGAAACGAAAATATGGAGTTAAAAAACACTATTAACTCTCTAGCTGCTAGAGTTGGTACACTTGAAACGTTCAATAACAGCAAATCTTTAGGCACAATGACAGATGTTATGAATGAGATCGAGGAAAGAAAACTGAGGGAAAACAACATTATTATTTTTAATATACCTGAGTCAAATGGTACTGTCAGTGAACGTTACTCAGCTGATCTCACTAACGTCCGTGAGCAGCTGAAAACATAAAACCAAATCTAAGCATAAAAAAGGTTATTCGCTTAGGCAAAAGCGTTGGAAAAGCCCGACCCTTAAAGGTTATATTAGAATCAGCACAGGATTCAAAACTAGTCTTAAAAAGTAAACATAAAGTTAAAAGTAATGTTCGCATTAATTCTGACGACACTCCCCATCAACGTCAGTATCTCAAAGATCTGCGTGATGATCTTAATCGACGGTTAGTTGCTGATGATAATCTAACCATTAAATATGTGAAAAACGTGCCCAAAATTGTTAAACGTAATTCGGAAAACTAATAACATCCCAGCAGACATGTACAAGAATAACAATTTATTATCAAAACGTTAGAGGACTAAACACTAAAACAAATCAGTTTTACAATTCCATAGAATCGCAGAACATTGACATTGTTACTTTAACTGAGACAGGAATTAAAGAAGATGGTGTACAAAATACCGAGCTATTTTCAAGTAACTATCAAGTTATAAGAACAGATAGGGGAAAAGAAAAAAAAGGAGGAGGAGCTTTAATAGGCATTCATTTTAATTTAAAATGTAAAGAAATTAATCTTCTTTCTCCGATATCAAATATTGATGCTGCTGCTGCCCGTATCTTTTTAAAACACACTACTGTAGATATTCTTTGTGTATATATACCCCCTTCCACTACAACTGCTGAATATCAATTATTCTTTGATTACATCAGCACTGTATTAGATGTTGAAAATATAATAATATGCGGTGATTTTAACTTACCAAACTATAAGCTGTATATGGAAAATGCAGATAATTATTCATGCAATTTATTACCAATTATAAATTTCATGAATTTTTTAAAGCTTAAGCAAACTAGCAGCGTTTTAAATCATATGAAGCGGTTACTAGACTTAGTATTAATTACTGATAAACATACGTGCGATGTATCAAAGTCCGATGATCCTGTTGTACCTGAAGATGATTACCACCCAGCTTTAGAAATAAACGTCCAATTAAAATTATCAAATACGTCAAATATGATATGCGATTCCTCAAGAAAAAGATATAATTTTAAAAAAGCTGATTTGGTTCAACTCTATATAGATATCTGTGATATAAACTGGTCTTGTCTCTATAAATGTATGTGTGTTAATGATGCCTGTGATATTTTATACAATATGTTATACAAAAGCTGTGATAAATTTGTACCAAAAACTTGTTATGTACGCAAAAGATCTTATCCCCAATGGTACAACCGTGATATAATTTGTGATATTCGTCTAAAAGAAAAACTTCGGCGTAGACGAACTATGGTTAATCAGCCTCGACTTAACATAGTTAAACAACGCTTAAAAAGAAACATTAATAAAGCATATTACGAATTTATCAGAAATGCTGAATCAAATATTTCTAAAGATCCAAATCAACTTTGGTCTTTTATCCAGACAAAAAAAAATCACAGTCGCATACCAGGCGTAATGAAATATGGAGATGCAATTTTGCAATCAGGTCAAGACATAGTCAACAATTTTGCAAAACATTTCAATAATGATCAATACAACAATCAAACTATCCCTCCACAAGAACATATCAAAGACGTCATGGGTAACTATTATGTATCTGAAGAAACGGTATTTAATCAAATGAAAAAAATGAAATCGAGGCATACTATGGGTACTGACAACATACCCGAATTTTTAGTAAAAGATACTTCAGTAGTTCTAGTTAAACCGCTCACATACTTGTTTAATCTAATATTAAAAACTGGAAATTTTCCAAACAGATGGAAATATGTTAAAGTAACCCCGGTTTTTAAAAAAGGAGATAGATCAAACATCGAAAACTACAGGCCTATTTCTCTTTTATGCAACTTTTCAAAATTATTTGAATGTCTTATCTCCGAACAAGTTTATAGCAAAATACATTCGCAGCTCTCTCCGCAACAACATGGGTTTATTATAAAAAGATCAACACTAACAAATTTAATGACTATTACGCAAGAAATATCTGCTAACATGGACAAGAGAATTCAAACGGATGTCATCTATACCGACATATCAAAGGCTTTCGATCGTATGCCTCATGATATACTCATCGAACGCCTGAAAGTATACGATATAAATGATAATATTATCAGCGTCATAAAATCATACTTGACAGGTCGAATCCAACGCGTTGAGTACGAAGGACATGCATCTTACGAGTATATTGCCACCCGCGGTGTGCCGCAAGGTTCCAACTTAGGTCCTCTTTTATTCTTACTTTTTATAAATTTTGTCTGTGATAGCCTAAATTGTGATTTTATTATATATGCCGATGATATAAAACTGTACAAACCTATTGTAACTTTAAACGACTGTGATATTTTACAACAAAATTTATGTAATTTGAGTGTCTGGTGTAATGAAAACGGTCTTGATTTAAATGTTGATAAGTGTTGTGTGTTGTCATTTACTCGTAATGTAAACACTATAAATTATAACTATAAACTTTTTGACTGTGATATAAAGCGTGTTAGTAAATTTAAAGATCTTGGAGTAACTTTTGACAATAAACTTACTTTTAACTGCCACATAACAGACATAGTAAAACAATGTATGAAAACAATGGGTTTCATATTAAGAACTACAAAAGATTTTACTAACACTACATCTATTTTATTATTGCACCTGTATGGATACCCTCTAACCAACTCTATATAATGCAACTAGAAAATGTACAGCACAGCGTAAGTTTTTAAAACATCTTCATTATAGAAAAACTCGTCATTATCCGGAGAGGGGTTATCCATACCAATTATTATTAGACGAATTTAATATATCATCAATTGTCACTAATCATCACATTAATATGGTTCATTCATTACATAGAATAGTTCATTATCATTTTGACAACCCATCACTAGTAAATTATATCACAATTCGCGTACCTTCTACTAATCTTCGCAACCCATTAACATTTTCATATGCCACTCCTAGAACATGTCATCATAATAACTCACCATTAATTAAAATCATTAAATCATATCACCACATACAACACTCCACAGATATTTTTGCAACATTTTCAGAGTTTAAATTGTCAGTTGCCAATTGTTTAACTGCTTTACAAAGTTAAACTATCTCTTGTCTATTTAATTATATGTTTATTTTTCATGTCTTTTATGTTTGTTCTTTATTAATATTTTTATACATTTATTTATATTTTATTTTAATTTTTATTATTAATGCAATTATTATTATTATATTTTATTAATTAACTTAGTATTACAGTATATTTTATTATATACGACAATTATATTTTATTTTGTAGATATTTCCCTGTTATTGGATATGTATTTTGTCTGTTGGGAAATAAATATTATTATTATTATTATTATTATTATTATTATTATTATTATAATAATGTGTGTGAACCTTAGACCATACAAACATATAGACACGCCGCCTGGCGACACAACGTACCCAACAAGATTGGGGAGCGTGACGTAACGCGTGGGTAAAAACGCACAGATAGATATAGCTGCATTAGGCTTGTTATTGAAAGCGTAAATGAAATAACTTATTTAATCATTCAAATTCAAATATTGATAAATCTTTTAATTAACTATGACTAACTAATTACTCTGTACTTAATTAATATTGTTTATTTTACATAATATTGATTATTTGATAAACAAATTAAAATATATATAAAATTTTACTTTCTTACCTTATTCTTAATCATATTCAAAAATAAAATTAAAGCATTACATACAAATTTATTCTATCGAAATAAATAATTATTTAAAAAATAAAAAATAATTTTATTAATTTATAAATGTAACATAATATATATTATATATAAAGCTTCAAGTACGTCACGTCAAGAAAATAAATATTTAACAAATATTGTTTGTTTATTTGACATATTTATTGTCCACTAAACAAAATTGTCTTTGTTAATCTACTCCTTACTCTGTTTGAACTTGTATTTAAAGTTTCAGCTTGATGATACAACCTAAGACTACAATAACAATGACTAATAATTTTAATTAAGTTTGTTAAATGATTGCATTCGACATCATGATCATACATATGTTCTTTGTATGCATCAAATACTGAACCACGAACATTATACATTATACTTATAATTAATTTTGATATTAAGTTTTTTTCAGTCAATTTATTTGTATCTTCAGTTATTCTTATTTCTCTCTCGGCTACTTTGCATATATGAATAACATCTTTAGATGGTTGAATTAAACACTGCTTGACAGTGCTGTAGTTTTTTCCTATAATCAAAGTTGAATGTAATTTATCCGACTGTATTGCAGTCAAGCAGATATCACAATTTATTTGTTTTTTAACAGTTTTTACTACAAATCCAGCTATATATTCTACAACATCTGAAACATATAATGATAGATTTTTAGAATAACTCAAGTTACTTAAAACTAAGTCTTGGTCATCAATTTCTTCATTATTATTTATTAGCTGCTGATCAAAAGTGTTTATTTTTGTCTTTGTAGTACTCATTGCTAAAATAATTGATGGCATCTGCTCAATGCAATTGGCTTGGGAAGAAGCTGTAACACCCGTATGCATCAATAATCTTTTATATGCAGCTTGAAACTGCCTTGCAGTGGGATTGTTGTTATATCCTCCATGACTCCTTATGGCACTAAAAAAAACTTCAAGATGGTCTTGGCATAATTTATATGCTGAAAGATACTTCAAACCACCATCAATTTCTACATGTTGCTTCCATATACCCATATACGATTTTAAGCTGATAATTATTCCAATAAATCCAGTTTTTCTTTGGCTTAAATAAAGAGGCTCTCCACTTTAAGTACATTTAAGGGACGTGATATATTTGATTGATTTGTTTATTTTTGAAAAAATTAAATTTTTATTATATTGCTGCAAACTTGCTTTATAATGTTTTGCTAGCAAATTTCTGCTATTTAAAATATCAAAAACATCGTTTATAAAAATAACAAATTTCTCAGTAGCTTTGCTATCCTTAAAATCTTCTGAATATTGAGTTTCCCTTAAATAACACATAGCTTTCGCAACGCTTAGACTAAAAGTTTGTGCAGCTAATTTAACTTTCATTTTTTCTTTGAACCAGTTGATGTGTCTTCTGGTAATTTTCGTTGCCAAATGAAGACCTTCTTTTTCTTGAGCATCTACCAACTTTTCAAAATAATTCCATTGAATTGGTTCATCATTACCGTCAAACAAAATTTTATATGTACCTAAAGTATTACGTATCAGTTTAAGCATATGTGGAGGATCCAACAAAACGTAAATAGGCTGTTTTGTTATAGGATGTGGAAAGTATGTGCGAGAAGAGTTGATTGATAAATCAGCTCCTAGATAATTTGCCATTGAAATATTTGTTGCAACTCCATCAAAAGTCAAACTAGTGATAGTAACTCCAGCTTCATGTAACATTTTTAAGCACATTGTTATTAGGTTGCTCTTTTGAATCCCTGATATTCCACTAATAAGAAAATAACCAACAGGTAGTTTCCATCTATCGTTCACACTATTAATTAAAAAAACAATTGCTTCTTTTGCTTCTGCCACAGAATCGCTCTGAAGCTCACATCCAAAATCAGCATAGCTGTAATACAAAATTATTTATAATAATTTATAATTGTATGTGACTTATCTATTAAAAACATAATTTATTACTACCATGCACAAACGTCATGCATTTTACAAAAAAACCATACCCTAAAAAATTTTTTCCATCCCATTCTATTTTTTTGTGTATTGCCATTTCGTCAACCATTAATGAACAAATACATGTTTTACCCTTTTCTTTAAGCTGTAATACTTTCTGTTTTAAAATTTTTATTGATTCTGCCTGAAACCCTGGCCCACATGCTACAGTCTCATACCATTTTTGTAAAGTTCGTGGGTAAGGAAGCATATTAGGAAAAGTTGTTCTTACATACACATAAGCTTTAGGTGAGTAGAAATTTAAGGTAAGTGCAAAACTCTTCAATTCGGGCGGATAAACTTTGTTGCGTTTAGATTTTAACAACTGACTAAGTATAGTTTTAGTGGAAACAGGAATTGTATCCTACGATAAATTAAAATAATAAATAACACCAACACCTAGCTAACAAATCACTGTCAATAACATGCAATCAATAGTAATAATGCAGATAAATACTTGATTTTTGTTTATTTCACTTACCGAAAGTTTTAATGAGGATTCTTCATCAATGAACCGCTGTTGTTTCAGGTGGTCCAGTAAAGATTTTAAATTTAATACTTTTTTAGTAAGTCTTCTATTCCTTTGTTGAAGAGCTTTAATTTGTTTCTGTTTCTTATTAAGTACTTTCTGTACAGTACATCTGTAATGTTGATCGCTTTTAGAAGAACCGGGTTCTTTAAAATCACCAATATAAAATGTTCTTCTTTTTTTGACGGGTGGTTCTAAAGATGGTGCTATACAAAGAATTTCCTCCTTTTCATTAGTATCCTCAGTTTTGACTAATAGATTTCTTTTTGCTGGAGGTTTCCTAGTCGTAATTTTCTTTATCAAATGAATGGGAAAATCAAAAATTTGTGGTACCGCATCATTTTTAAGATGCTTTCTTGAACTCCAACCACTAGTATCAAACGAATCTGATGTGAAGTGCTTTGAGCATATTCTAGAATGCTTTGATGGCTTAAAATTCTCACGACGCATTGCAACAACCCATTTACTTTTTAATATTAAATCTTGAGGAAATCTACAAATTATTTTTGTTCAGTAGACAACAAAATTATTATTTAATACATACTTTTAATAAATTTTTGTATTTTCTTTCGACAAACATAATACTGTTATAATACTATACAGGGTTTTAATGAATAGTGGTAACAAACTCTTAGGATGGGTAGGGAGATTCATTTGAAATTCTTTTTATTTATAAACTCATAGCAACCATGTTCACTCTAGAAGCTGCTCGCCAAAAACTTTTTTTTTTTGTTTGTTTTATACAATATTTAAAATATCTCTCTTAAAAGTAAAAAATAAATTACAGATTATAAAAATTGTACATTTTTTTTGAACAGCATATCTGGATATATCTCAAACCGTACTCATGTCATAAGTCAAAGAATAAAATTTTTATTTTTAATTTTTGTTAAAAATCTTTCTTAAAAATCAAAAACTAAAAAAAAAAATTGGAATTCAAAATTAAAGATCATTCAATTGCGCTTCTTTCTCCTAATAACATGTTTCAATGTAGCTCCTACCGATTGTGTGCTATTAAACAAAAACTTCAGGAGGAACATTTTTTTCTTTTTTAGCACACAATTGGTAAGAGCTACATTGAAACATGTTATTAAGTAAAAGAACCGCAATTGAATACCATTTAATTTCAAATTTCAAATTTTCTTTAAATTTTTTACTTTTAAGCATGATTAATAACAAAAACAATAAAAAATGTATTCTTTGATTTATTACATCAGTACGGATAGAGATTGATCCAGATATGCTGTTCAAAAAGAAGAACAATTTAATTGCTTATAATTTTTATATCTCATTATTTTTTTTAAATTTAGACTTTTAAGAGAGATATTTCGAATATTGTATTATAAATAAAAAATGTCTCAAATAAACCACAGCCTAGAAGTTTGTTATCCCTATTCATTAACACCCTGTAAAATATTTGTTGCTTTTAATTTGCTTTGAATTAAATGATTATTAGTTATTATTCAATTAATCACTGTAATTTGCAATATTTGTTGACCGATGAATATTTAAAAAAAAATATATTGTGACAATTAAAATAACTTGATGTTACGATTTAAAACAAGTCCAATTTATTATCTTATGCCCAACATTATCTATATTAATCAATCAATAAACATATTAAGACAAACAATAATGAATAACATCAAAATATAAATTTATGGTTGATCGTAAGTTATCTTATAATTGATTTAATTAATAGCAAAATAAATACTTACAAGTGAAATGATACATCAGACCCACGTTTAGGTCGTTCTACACAATTATAAGCACAGCAAGATTGCACCATGATTAAAAATTGTAAAATTAAACGGCTACATTTAAGATTCAAACCTTATTGTACCTGTAACGGCATCCTCATTCTGCTGCCTATTCCCACGCTACACGTCACGCGCTTTGGTTGGTGTTAACTTCCCTTCTATGCCAGTGAGATATACTACAGGGCGTGTCTATAAGTGTTTATGGTCTAAGGTGTGAACAGCTCTCACCACCACGTAATCCTACCCTACATTTCTAGGGAAATTTTGAAAGTTATGATATTTTTATTCCCCGAGAGAAAAGTGAAAAAACATGCGGAAATAGAATTGCAAAAGTTGAGTGGATTGTCACTGAACTGAGGTCCGCCGTTGGCGTAGTCATAGCTTGCACAAAACTTTGCCGCGTAAACCTTGCTAGCCAGTTCCACCGCACTGACCTACCACGCAACAAATCTTCTGCTTCCTAAAAACAACAATTAACGCACCAAGGAAAAGACTGCAGAGCTGTATTAACAGTCCGAAAAGAGCAAACACACACCTAATCTTCTATTTTGTAACCACCACCCGCAATAATCCATTTTCCGTCCCCCATTTCCAGAAAGTACAGACGTCCACAATAGCACAACCCCATAACTAACCCATTTTCTCAGAAATAGCACCATACATTAAAAAACTGACTTTGACGTCACCTCCAATAAACCCAGATCGATAACATTTTCAAGCAGAAAACCAGTGAGATACAACACTTTGCCGACGCAACTCCATAAAGATTTTTTCAATCAAAAAGTGACAACAACCATCACCACCGTCGTCAATAAAAGTTTTCAGAACGGTCACCTAAGCGGACATAGTGTTGTCTCAACGTTGTTCAAACATGTAACCCCAAGCAATTGAGAATCCCTAAACCCTAAAGTGATAAAGCTTTCCCAGTGTCACTGCACTTGATGCTGGGAAACCAATCAATCTTGTCCCAAAGCTACTCCACACTTAAAATTTCTCCAGAGAATCGCGCAAGATCCAGAACAGATTTACACCCGGCAACCAAAAATATTGCAAAAAATCTAAAAAAGTGTTTTTCTCCATAGCACTTATCGGCCAGATCTGTTGTAATTGTTCCATCATCTCCAAAAAAAAGCAGACATCCAATTCCTAAATTACTATCATTTGGGAAGACAAACAAAGCAATAACATATGCTTGTAGAAAAGTGTTTTGTATTAGTGTAACCCACCCACCTACCAACATGTTTGTGATAAAGTAGTAAGACATAAGCTATAGAATATAAAAGAATAAATGACAAAGAAAGAAGAGCAAACATCTAATTTTTGGCTGGCAAGTGCTTGAGTAGTGGGTGATTGGAGAGCTTCTTGGTGACACAAATGCATGTGCCAGTTTACTAAACTAAACAATTAAAAAAGAAACAATCCAGTTTTTTTTTAAAACAATGTTGCAAAATTTTGGTTTGATAAAAATGTAAAGAAATTGGAGAAAGTAAAAACCGTCAACATACAACAATAAAAAAATTAATTTAAAATGTAGCAAGTTCTTTATCTCCGGTGGAAAAGTAGCATTTTTTCAGTATAATGAAGACTTTAGGCCAAAATACTTGTAAGTTCAACTTTTTCGACAAGTAATATTTTATTCATAAAAAACTTATTTTTGACGTTTTGAAAGCCATAAAACTTCAAATTTATGTTTCGAATATTGACCATTATACCAGAAGCAGTTTAGATTGCTTGAGATCAAAACCACAGAACAACTGTTGTGCCTTGGACTTACAATTAAAACAAAGAAGCTTAAGATAAACAATATTGTACTACCTAATTGTTGTACTGAAAGTAGCAGTACTGTAAAAGCACAACAGGTTTTGCTATAATTCTCGCATTCTAAAAGATGGTCTCTTAATCAGCTTTGTGTTTCAAGTGATAATTTTATTGTTTTAAATATTCAAAGTGCAATTCTAAGTTAAAAATGACAAATAGAGCTCTTCTGAGTCATAAGAATCTATAAAGACGTACACAGTAATTTTTTCAACAAAACTTTTAAACAATCAAGTGAAAAAAAACAAATTTTATCATATAGAATATTTAATTTATGTAACTTTTTCTATATTCAAAACATTATATTAGAGACCACAAAAAAAAGTTTTAAATATATTTATTTTTCTTTTGTTCCAATCTTCTTGTGTTGGGCCTAAATGTTCATTGCTTTCAGTCCCCAAAAGGGTCACTATTTTTAATAGCAGCAGACAAATTGAAATTTCACCACATTATACCAATTTTACAAACTGATCTTAATTATATGACCTGCTAAAATTAGAGCTCGCTTTAATGTTAACTGAATTAATAATGAAGAGTTAATTGGAGTATATAATAACTTATTTAATAAGTACACAACATAAATTATAATTAATAATTCACGCAATCAATATCCGGTTATTAACCATTTTCATTACTTATTGAAAACTTACTCGATCGTATCAAACATAATTATGCTTAGAAAATAATTATAATCTACGCTTTCTGACAGGACTTACATTTAATTTCCTTCAAAGTGATTTAATTAATTAATTACACAAGCAGGTAATTAATAATTACGCCTTGGCATGTTGTTTTTTTTTTTACTTGGAGCTATTTATATAAATTGGGTATTAACAGGCCTTTCCTCAAGTTATGTCTGCTAGAATTATTTATAATCGTCACACTGATATGTTTCAGTAATATATCATAAAAATTGTTTTTACAGCTTTCAAAATAACTTCCACGTGTTCTCATATAATAAATGGTTTTAAGAATTGTGTAAATACGCATTTATTTCTATTGGCAAAATTTTTAATTAAAATTCTCATGTTGTTGGGAAAAAATCTGAGATGAAAAAATATAATTTCGTGACATCTTGAGGACGTATAATCAAATATCGCACGATATTTCCACGGAACTGGAAGAGTAAATAAGATGGAAATAAAACTGGCTGCGCGTAATCTAACCATAAAGTAATCATCCAGCCACCGCGATGCCATTGTCTGTGCGAAAATAACTCGGAACTTGCGTTTATAAAAAGTCATGAATTATTTATGGCTCATGGGAAATTCGGCGCTCGCTGAAGAAGAATGCTTTGCGCGAAAAGTCAACCACATGCAGATACAAAACTAATAACACACTGTAATGTGCACTCGATCTGATTTCATTTTCCAAGGGAAATATTCCCCCCATACAAAAAACTGATTTAAATTGTAAAGATGCTGCATAATAGATTTTAATATTACCTTGCTAATTATCTCCCTTGGAAGCACTCTAGAAAAATTATACAGTGTTAATTGCTTTATGAACTTTAAACGTAATATTTTTAATATCAATTAGTAATCCAGGAAGCGTTTAAACATAATTATAAAAATAATTTTAATAAGCTGCTGTGTCATACAACAAAGTATCGATTTGAATTGTGTAAGAGTATCCAACTGACACAATTTACCTATTGCGGAAAAGAGGATGTAACCTACATTTACTACACTCACTGTATATAAATCACATTTTAAAATTGTCCCCGAGAAGATTCGATTGGGATTTTGCAAAATTCCGTCGCGAATGTATTTAGGATATTAACAGCGATAAATAATGTAATAAATATAATATCTGGCGCGTAAGTAAATTGTCCGAGGTGTGGAATAAATTGTTGCCAAACCTGCCTTTTGTAACATTGTTATATTGTTTCGATTATATTACATTATTAAAACGATGAATTATAATGTAGATGGAAATTTGTTTGTTTAATGTCAATTGTATTATTTATTAATTGTTTTCTCTCTCTTATTTTTCAGGTCGTTGCTTTCCTGAGGACAGAACCCTGAATTCATCGCCCACTTATTATTATAAAATAATATTTAAAGTAAAGAAAAGTTTTGAGCCGTTTGACTTCTTCTAATTTTTTGCTACTTGTTATTCCTTATTTTCGGACAAACATCATATCTTAGTAAGAGTTATAGAAGTGATTTCTGATTTGACTCGGTAAAAGTGTTTTGATAGATAAGTAATCAGAATCACTGCATGGTTGATGCCGATACACCTATCGTTCTGTGTTGATCTGTGCAGTGCAGAATTCAAATACCGACATTAACATTTCTTTATTAAGGAATAATCAAAGTTAATTACTAATGAGGATTTATAAGTGTTATTACTTACCTAATTCGATGTATTCCGTATTCATTACCTTCACTTATTTAAATTACTAATTAACATTTATTTATTATTTTGGATCAGCTGTCACTTTGTGGGTTGGTAGCCACAAGAATCGTAAGCGCCTCGCTTCACGAGTTAGAGGAGCGTCGGCGCAACTCCGGATTGCGGCGTTGCCGGTTGGGTATTTTTGTATCCATAAACCGCCAAAGCAATTTCAGTGATTTAATTTGGAATAATTAATTAACTAGTGCTTTTTGAGCTTTGCAAATGTTCTTGTTGTTCTTCCTTATTTATTCCATAGTGTATTTCCTTTTCATTAACCTTCCCACTTAAATATTTGAGATGTACATGCGCACAGCAAATTTTTGCTCTCGTCCCAGGGAAAAGCGAGATGACCAGCCTCTTTCACCTCTGACTTTTGCCCGTTCAACATCGCTATTGTGGATAAGGGTAGTTAGTTATTTGAATTAAACGCGTGCAGCGGATTATTTAATTAGTAAGTCAGGTGTTTTTGGAAAATTCTCCGGTGCATCTCAAATAGTAAGTAATACCCCTTTTATTTTTATTTTACGTTTATCCTCCCTTACCGAAGTTTTGTTTTATTCAATTTAGAGTACTCAAGCCATCTGTTACTTCCATCAAATTTTAAATAAAATAATTATGGCCGAGTAAACCACCATTATCACAAGTAGTTCTACTGTAACTTATACCTGGAATAACCACGTGTGTGAACAGTTGTAATTGTAATCTACCATTAAATGTTACTTTGATTTGTTATTTGAAAGAAGTAGTTTTCTTTTACTTTTTTTTATTACTTTTGATTAGTTGCTTAAATTTGGGAATATAAATAATTGTTTATTTTCAACCAAAATTTCGTTCTGTGTTCTTCCATTTCCCTCCCCCTCTTTCTTTCAGCGGATTTATTGGTTTATTCTCCAAAAACAAAACACCTTGAGGCCGGAAGTACAGTACCCAGAACAAAATTTCAAATAAACCAATTGGTGCCCGACAGTAATTAATAAATCTGGTGAGTTAATTTTCATATATTATTCATTGTTACATTGTCAAATTACCACGTGCTTATCTTGTAAAACCCGGCCCATCTCCACTAGCTGAGCCAGGCTAGTCCTTCAAGATACCGAAGGGCTAAAGGGCGCGTCTCAACTTTGGCGCCCAACGTGGAGCCTGTTTTGAGAGATAAGTTTGTGCTCTCCGGAATATTAATTTAATTGATAAATTTTACGCAAATTTTTTTTTTAATATCTTTTGGTAGAATAGTTAGTGTTTTTGTGTAGGGTAATTCTTTTGTGTAATCGACAAAATGTCGAAGTTAGAGCCCGAGAGGCTGTTAAAAGAGGAGCTTACTTATGAGTTGGCGGTAAGAGGCGTAAAAGTAGGAAAGGAAACTGCTAAGGAAATGGTTGGAGCCCTTAGAAGCTTCCAACAGCTAGAAAAAGCGGGAAAACTTTTTAAAAGTGTTTGGAAAAGAACGGCTAAAGAAGATGTTGACGCGTGTCAGGTAAAACTAGCGGAATTGAAAAACGTGATGGAAGGAAGGCTTGAGACCGCGGGCATCAGAAAGTCTGAGACAAAGTTTGCTCACATCTTGGCAAGATTAGAAAGGTGTCAACAGACAGATGACGCAGAAGTAGAAGCGTCGAGATCCAGCTTGTATACGCGGGCGTTGATAACTTATGGCGAGTTTAGGGATCTGGCACAAGAGAAGAAGATGGCAAAGTTGCACATGCCGGTAGAGTTAGTATTAGCCGAATCAATTATGAATCAAAGTGGTGCAAGACCTACCTCAACTCCCACTTGTGAACCAGTCCATGTAACTAATCTTGAAGAAGAGGATGAGATTTTAGCAGTTGACACTTCTTTGAGACGTCAAATGAAGAAAGCAGCGGAAAACAAATGAGATCTCAAGTTTTGTGGCGAGACCAACGAAAGTGTAAATGGGTTCCTAGAAAGAGTAGAGGAGTTTAAAACATCGAGAGGCGTAAGTAGTGTAGTCCTGTATCATAGCATTACCGAACTGCTAGACGGCAAGGCTCTGATGTGGTACCGGGCAAATAAAACCAAATTGCGTAGCTGGAAAGGAATTTGCGAGGGGTTGCGAGGTCAATTTTTACCTCGTAATTATAACGAGAGGTTATGGGCGCAAATTAGAGCACGAACTCAAGGCAAAGAGGAACCTATTGGCATTTATATGACTTATATGCACAATCTATTTAATAGGTTGACATGTTCGGTTTCTGAAGAGATAAAATTAAGAACAATCACCACAAACTTGCTGCCATTATATCAAAACTTTTTGGTGCACACGGAGATAAAGACGGAAGAAGACTTAGGGAAGCGTATTGAAGAGAAACAGGGGTTGATTGAGAATTATTGTCCACCAGTAGAGAGGGCGAGCGTTGAGGCAGACTTGGTGTTTGTGAGTAGTAGGACTACGAGAGTAGTCATTAATGAGGTGGGTGATGCTCGGAGGCGATGGGAAGAATCTGAACCGAGACAGTCAACCAGTGGAGTTCACGGTAGTGCGCGCTACCGAAACGATTACCGATCTGCAAGGCCGCAAGGGAATATGGCTCAACCTTTAAGTGAGTGGGATAATAAAAGGGAAAACAATGTTGTATGTTTTAGGTGTGGAAAACCGGGTCACATTGCTCGTATGTGTGAAGAAAGAATTGTGAAGTGTTTTGCGTGTGGGAAGTTAGGTCACATGAAATCGCAGTGTCCGGGAAACAATTGTCGGGTTTGCTAACCGGTCAACGAGCGAATCCAAACTCAGAGTTGGCCGTGAGTAGATAAGAGGTACCTCAATTTCATTTTGGACCAGTCGGGAGAAGGAGAGTGCTCTTACTTATCGGTGAGTCTTTACGGCATGCCTATGATGGGATTGTTAGACTCTGGGGCGACAGGAATATTTTTAGGAAAAACGGGGTGGGAAAAATTAAGAAACTTGGGGCTTAAGTTAAATGTATGTGATGTTGAGTGTTTGAAAGCAAATGGAGGTGTGGTTAAATGTATGGGAAAGCTGAAGGTCCCCATAGAGGTATAGGGAAAGCTTCGAATTTTTGATGTATACGTGGTCCCCGAGTTGTGTCACAGTCTGGTGCTTGGAGTAGAATTATTCCCAATTTGAGATCGGGCGAATGGTTTTTTGGTAATGAAAATGACGTCGTCCAACGTGAGGGAAAATTAAATGTAAATTCATTGCAAGGTTCGAGCAGGTTAAGTCAAGCAGATAGATCGGAATTGTAAAGGGTTGTGAACGAGTTCTTTGAGAACACTAAAGATATAAAGTTGGGGTGTGCAACTCAGGTGGAACATCGCATAATGACAGTCAGTTCACCAATAAAAACAAGGTATTATCCGGTTAGTCCACACATGCAGCGACTCATTGATAAGGAGGTCGAGAAGATGTTAGAATTGGTGGTGATAGAGCAAAGCTCCAGTTGGTGGAGCTCCCCAATTCTAGTGGTTCCGAAGAGCGATGGGACATATTGCTTTTGTGTGGACTACCGTAAATTAAATGCTGTCTCGCAACCTTGTGCGTACCCCTTACCTTATATCAATTCCATCCTCCCTAAACTCGGCAATTCACAATTCCTTAGTAGTCTCGATATCAAATCGGCATACTAGCAAATCCCTATGGCCGGATATAGTAGGGCCTATACCGCCTTTACTATTCCCGGTCGGGAACTTTTCCAATTCGGGCGGATGCCGTTTGGGTTGAGTGGTGCTCCGGGTACATTCCAGGCCCTTGTAGATAAGTTGTTTGTTGTACCTCGACAATGTCATTATTACCACACCAGATTTTCCGACCTATCTTCGTATCTTGAAAGAAGTGTTTAAAAGGTTGACAGAGACAGGGTTAACTTTAAATCAGAAGAAGTGTGTCTTTTGCAGGGATGAACTGGTATATCTAAGGTATGTGGTCAACAGGGAAGGGTTGAATGTTGATGTGAACAAAGTGTGAGCGATTGTGGAAATACCGGTGCCGAAGACGGTCAGGGAGGTTCGGAGATTAATGGGGATAATGTCCTGGTATCGGAGGTTTATCCCGAGGTACTCGGAAATATCGGAACCATTAATCAACCTGACCCGAAAAGGTAACCAATTTGAGTGGTCTGAAGAGTGCAAGGAGGCGGCAAATTCGTTGAAAGAGGCACTGGTTAGTCCGCCGATTTTAACCTGTCCAAATTTCACTCAACCGGTCACTATCCAGTGTGATGCAAGTGATATTCCCCCATTGAAAAGGAATGCTTGTGTGTGATTTGGAGCATTGAAAAGCTGAGGTGTTATCTTGAGGGCGGCAGATTCACAGTCATAACAGACCATTATAGTCTGCTGTGGCTGGACAATCTGAAAGACCCTCAAGGTAGGCTAGGCCGATGGGCCTTAAAGCTCCAGCAGTTTCAATTCCAAATCATACATCGGAAAGGGAAGGAGCATGTAGTGCCAGACTGCCTTTCTCGCGCTCCCGTCAACATTTCGACACAGGCAATCAACCAGATACAAGTTGATAAGCAAGTTCTCCCTGTGCAGGATAAGTGGTATCTGTCAATGTTGAAAAATATTAAAGAGAAGCCCTTACAGTATATGAATTAGAAGGTATCGGAAGACACGTTATTTTATCATATGGGGCTCAGTTTAGACGGTCCTAAGGAAGGTGGTTGGAGAAAGGTTGGAAAAAGTTTTATTGGCCTAAAATGAAGGCTGATGTGGTAAGATACATTAATAGTTGTATAGTGTGTGCCAAATATAAGCCAGAACAGCAGAAGCCAGCTGGGTTAATGGGTAGTAGACCTCGGGTGTCCAGGTGTTGGCAGATGTTAAGCATGAACTTAATCGGACCCCTGCCCAGAAGTTCCAAAGGTAATACTTTCCTCTTCGTAATTACAGATTTCCTTAGCAAGTTCTGTTTGACTTTTCCTCTTCGTAAGGCCACATCTCAGAGTGTGCAGGCTGCTTGAAGAGAATGTGTTTCTTGTATTTGGAGTCCCTGAAGTCATTATTACCGATAATGGTGTACAATTTAAAAGTAGGGAGTTCTCAAAGTTAATGTCAAGTTACCAGGTTAAGGTAATTTATAATGCTGTCTACCATCCGCAGAGCAACCCATGTGAACGAGTCAACCGTGTTGTGAAAACTATGATCGCTTGCTATGTGAAAGAAGATCAACTAAAACGGGATAGTTGTTTATCACTACTTGGGTGTGCTCTGCGGACAGCACGACATGAGGTAACTGGAGAGACTCCATACTATATGAATTTTGGTATGGAAATGATTATAGGGGGCGATGAATATGAGGAACGAAAGGTTAAACAAAGTTTTGTTGAGGAAAGTGGAGTAGTAAGAACTTTAACGCCAAACTAGGAGAAAAATATTCAGGTCCATATATAGTTAAGGGAAAGTTGGGAAAGAATGTGTATCAGTTAGTAACGGCAGAAAGAAGTAACAAAGGGAACTATCACGTACAGGACCTTAAGCCAGTGTATCAATTCGGGGACTAGTTTAGGTTAAGTTGCGATAAAATAATATTGACTTATATTGATTTGTTATACTTACTTCAAATTGTTTTTATTTGCATTTTATTGCATATCAGTTTTAGTAATTATGTATTATTTTACTTTAAGTTTTTATAGCTGTATTATTGGCTTAAGTGTTCCATTAATTCATGTCATTCCTGTTATGTAATTAACAAACAAACAAAAATTAAAGTAATCTTCATTTTTTTTTTTTTGAAGTGAGGGTGAATCTTTTCCAGCAAGTCTTTCATCCAAATTTGCATCTTCAAATAAAAAACAAACTAACCATCTTAATCGCATCAAAATTAAATTGGCAGTATAATAATTTGATATTTTAAAATGACAGTCCAGTTTGGTCTTTTAATGTTAAGACGCAAGTTTTGATAAAACAATGACTAAGAGATTCTAAGTTGCAACATACTTTTGCAGTAGAGTCCCTCTTAACTAGAAGCATATATTCATTATTATTTAATTATTGTTCTTTCTAAACTTGATGCTAGTGGGTAATGAGAGTACTCTCAGTATTTCTCAATTATTTTACTTAAACCCAGGACAGTGAGTTTAAGTAAAAACTAATAATAAATCAAACTAAAAGACAACTGGTATTAATGCATAAGCTATGAAGTTTTTACAAAGAAAAACTTACTAAAAATTAGAATTTTTTTAATTGAACTTCAGATGAAAAGCGGTATTCAAGAACGGTTTTACTATCTGCAGCGTGACTACGCACGCACCAGTGACAAATAAAACAAGATACTCAAAATTAAAAAAAAAGCTCATGTTTCTTTTCAAACCTAGATGAGAGGTCAAATACTATTAACACCAATAATGTGATTGCAAAAAAAAATAGAAAAACAAAAATAGTGTTTACAACATAGAACGCAAACGCTTATAAGTTTAGAAAAATACTAGAAGACGTAGACAGAAAGAAACGTCTAAGAATAACCTTTAACAAACAGGACAATAAAATCAGTGCACAAATAGAAACAAAGAAGCTATCAATAAAACCAAATTAAAAAATCACTTATGTGTTTTATACACAAAGGAGTATAAGAAGTACAAATAAATAAAACTAATAAAAATGGTGTCAAAGTTACTACAAAAAGAAAATGCAAAATACACTTACCGCAAACATAAAAAAATTACCCAAAGTTGGTCACAATTGATGCATATGCTACTTGACATCGATATAACGACGCAAACAAATGAAATAAAGAAGGTACTAAAAAGAACGTTTAATAGAACCTCTATTAGGTGTTGTAATCGTAACTAATTTTTTTAATGTTTAACATAATTAGTAATATAGACATAGCAAGAATTTTTTGTTTTATCAATACTTGTTTACAATGAGAATCTTGTAGAAGTTTAAGATTTATACTAATAATTCATTTTTGTATTTTGAACACGCTGTACACTACAAATATAGATAATGCTTTAGAGCTCTTAAAATTTTTATCAGAACCCAAAAAAAATTGTAGAATATACTATATCCAAAAATTGAATCGCGACTAATGAGTAACGTATTACAGAATTGTAACCGGTAAGATTTGCTTGTTAAGGTTGCAAACAAACTTTCAAACATCATCATTTTTGATGACATATGAACCAATGATTCCACCGGCCTATAAAGCACACTAAACGGTAATTTTTTCTGGTTGTAATGCTGTTTCGACATTGGCTTGTGAATTATTATTGCTCCAAATGCGACAATTTTGTTTGTTCACATAGCCATTTGGCTTCAATTTTTGTACAAATTTAATCTTGTAAGCTCGTAAACCAAAATCTTTTTGCAACATTTTTCATAAAGTGGATAGACACAAGTTTAATTGATAAGCACGATGACTAATTAATACATTTGGATCATCATTAATATTACGCTGCACAATAACAATTGCTTCATGTGTGCGCACTGTACGACGTCGTGCTGGATAATTATTATTGTTTAGATTAAACGTATTACAAAAACAATGCACAGTTTCTAAAATTAATCGCTCTGATGGACAATTATGAAAAAAAAACAAACGCTTAACTAAGTATATTTGTAGAGCTAAAATATTTTAATAAAATTAAAAAAAAACTTTAAGCAGAAAAATATAAATAGAACATAATAATAAAAGTAACAATAAAAACACAACTCTAATTAAACAAATATTATAAAATAATAAAACAATTTTCAATGTTTTTACATAAATTTATTCTTACAAATACATTACAAGTTTTGGCTCTACTAAAGACTTCCACAGATGAAAAAACTCATTTTATCTGTAGTTTCTCCCAATTCTATCCTTTTTGTTTTAATATTTTAGCTATATTTATATTTTAACCCTACAAGCATCTTAAGCTAAGCCATGCTGGTCCTAAACAATAGCAAAAACGCGTGTCAATTAGAGCTTGTAGCAAATTATTTTGTTTACATTTGAGTGTATAACTCATACTCACCAATTTAAAGTAATGATTGGAATCAATCGTTGACTATTCCTTGTTGAACCTATATCTTAATGTATTCATTTATATTCACAACTATTTTACACAAACAAAATTATCTCTAGTTACCTCATGTTTTGCGGTCCGCAAAGCACGCCCAATTTAGGGCAAACAATCCAATTTTTGCTGATTTTGATCAGTATTTGAAGTAATCATTGTCTTGATGACTTAATTAATCAGAGCAAACGGTTTGCAAAGGTTACTCTGCGAATGATAAACTGCATTGTAAATTAAATTAAAATTGTATGACTTCTTGAATTAAAGAACTTGTTATATATATTATGTTACATAGATAACCACGTGCAGCCAAGTGGCGCGACAGCACCTGCAGCTTACTAACTAACCACCGATGAATTGCAGAAGAAAATACTATTTTCCTTTAATGCAAAAACATGTTGCAAACTTTATAGCAAACTGCGAAACTTGTAAAAGAAGCAAGTATGAAAGAAATCCCCCTCGAGTAGAGATGATGCTAACAGATACACCTCATAGATTATTTGAAAAATTGCATAATGATTTATATACTTTGAAAAACACAAAATTCTTGACAATTGTAAATGCTTTTACTAAACTAGGTCAAGCAATAGAAGTAAAATCAAAAAACGCAGTTGATATATTAAATGCATTAATTGATTACTTTTCATACTACGGAACACCACAAACCATCACATCCGACCAAGGAATGGAATTTTACAACCACATAATAAAAAAGTTGCTAGAAACCCACAAAATAAAGGTACATTTTACTACAGCTAACCACTCAGACTCAAATGGAATGATTGAGAGATTTCATTCGAAAATAGGCAAACATATTAGATTACTAAAAACCAATCATAAAAAACTTATAAACCAATTAAAAAAGTACGCAATTATTGGTTACAATAATTCAACACACTCTAGTACAAACTTAACACCTTTAGAACTTACATTGGGACATACCAAACTAAGAGACCCATATGACTTGTTTTACGACAAACAAATGTATAGTAACTACTTACAAAATCATAAAGAAAAATTATCATTAACATACGATAAAATAAATGAACAACTATTACAAAATAAAGAACAAGTTGTAAACAAAAAAAATCAACAAATAAACAACCCTTTTCTAGAAGGACAAACTGTATACAAAATAAGTTATAAGTTTAAGAGAAATAAAACAGGAGAGAAATTTAATGGTCCTTTCAAGCTATAGAAATTATTAACTAATAAAAATAGTGGATGAACAGAACATTTAAAGAATTTAAGACAACCTATTATTGCAAGTACCTCACCATTATTGCCGCAACCACCAACTTCGCAAAATGCACAAGCATCGAGTTCAACCATATAACAGATAATCCAGGATTACTACCCTTAAAATTGGGTAGTGCTCAAAACACCATGGATTATTGGACATTAATACAAATCTATGATATATCTACTTTAAGTTTAGAATTTGATAAACTAGTTAGTAATTACAATAAGTTAAACATATCTTTTTATAATACTACACATGAAATTAGTTATGCTAATGAAATGTTTAATAATAGATACCTTTTAGGTTATAAAGTAAGACAAGCTCAACTTAAATTTAAGCAATTGATACCACCAAATACGAGATCAAAACGTGGTTTGATCAACGGGTTAGGAGCAGTATGGAAATCCATTACTGGTAATTTAGATCAATCAGATGCTGAAAATTATAATACAGCAATTTCAAAATTAAATAATAAACAACAAAACATCAAATCTATTATTGAACACCAGCTCAGTCCAACTGAAAATGCTTTATCAATATTTAATAACTCAATGACAAAATTACAACACAACCAAAAACTTTTAGAAAGCAGAATTTTACAAATTGACTCTGCAATGAGACAAGTAACTTTTGAATCAACAGAAAGTTATACGTTCATACTATTAAACTCTATTTTCAATCAACTATTAACAGCCATTGAAATAATCTTACACGTGTTGAACAACATAGAAAACGCAATTGCCTTTGCTAAAGTTAATGTTTTACACTCAGCAATTATTACTCATGATGAGATAAGGAATGAGTTAATTAAAATAAATTCACAAACAAAACGGTACAAATTGCCATATTCTCTAGAAGACGACAATATTATCAATTATGATTCAATAATAAATACTAAAGGATATATAACCAATACTGGAAATACCTTTAGTAGAAACGATACAGTATACATATTATCAAATGTTTCCATTACTTAACCTGTATCACACAATTATTCCAAAAACCAAATACCTTATCCTAAGTGAAAGACGATATGGACTATTAAACATCCAGTGTAGAAATGTTAACAAAATGAACTATTCAATCAGAAACAACAAAGTTAGTAACAGACAACAATCCTTGTGAAGTTGATCTGTTAAACTTCATAAACAACTATCAAAATTGCAAACCTACAAAATGCCATCTCTCAAGAACAAAAATACAAAAGCTGAATGTTAACAAATGGATTATAATTGCACCAACCGACACCACAGTAACCAGCCACAGAGATGAAGATAAATCAGTCTTAAATGGAACTTATGTAATAACTATTCCAAAGCAATGCAAACTTCACATTGAAAAAAATGTTCTGAAAACTCACCAAACCAGCAGTAGGCAAGTAAAACATATCAATTTGCCCAACATCTAAATGCCAAAAAATCCAAATGAAGACTACAATAAAGCAGAAGTGGTTCCAATCGAACAGGACAACATCCACCTGGACGAGCGAAAAGAAATAGATGTGCAGTTAAAACACGCAAAAACCCAAATTAATTCGATTGACTCTATAAACATTATATTCATTATGACAACGTTAGTTTATATACTATTATTCTATTTACAATTATTATTATGTTAATTATGTATTTTATAAAAAATGTATATCCACACCTATGAGAAAAGGTTAATGGTAATGTAAAGACGGTCAGTAACCCTTTAACAGAAATTGAACTAAAAAGCTTGGGTGATCAACCATAATTTTTCCTCTTATGTGGGGAGGTGTTATATATATATTATGTAACATAGATAACCACGTGCAGCCAAGTGGCGCAACAGCACCTGCAGCTTACTCAGCAGTGTCGCGAATAACACATTCTTTTCACACGCTGAATCAGAAATTGTAACAGATATAAATACTGAACATATTAATATTAAGTTAGTTGTATTTTTGATGTTAGAACCTAATAAAAAAATTTTACACGCTCACCGTTTGTAACTAACTTGCTGCTGAAAAAGTACACTTCACTGTCGATATAATGATTTTCATTATACCAAAAACAAATAATACGTTTTCTTCCAACAGCCAAAATACTCTTTGTGTGATTAGAGATAGAATGCTAATAAGAATTTACTGAGATGATAAGTCACTACAAGCACATATACATTTTCTCGTGCCTTAAATAAAAATAGTCCAATTAGATCTATTAATTATTTGCTAGTATCTGTATACTGTTGGCCTAAATCCCATTAATCCTGCTGGCTTGTTGAACTACCACATAGATAACTTACCCACTAAAATCTCCGTTTGTCTGTCGCGGTATTACGTTGTAATATTGGTTTGCTTTGCTTGGGATTATGTTTTGCTCACTTCACATATTTAGTCAAATCAGTGTTTATTTTAGGCCAGTAAAACGTTTTATATATTTCCAAATATCAAGCAAAAAGATCATTATAGCATCGACCCAGCAAATCAGACTTATGCTCTTTGAGGTTATTTCTTTCTACCAATAATCATCGTCCAATCTTTCCAAGATGCATTTCATTTCCTGATACAACTTGTCATTTACAACCCGCCAACTCATAAATTTAAAGAGATTGTCCTTAACCTTTTTAATCACCAAACAGTACTACTTATCCTTTCCAGATTTAATTATAGCATCATTTATTTGCAACTAGTTAATTTTAAGAATTGAGTAGAAAATACAATCAGGCACTACGTGATCTTTAGCTTTTTTATGTATTATCTGGTCAGTTTCAGATTTGTTTAGTTGTGATGACCATTAATCTCTCACTCTCAAAATAACAACGCAGCTTTTCAATGCTGTATATAACGCATATACACTATTTTTCTGTGGGGTAGAATTGCTATTGTGAAAGTAATTGCGACAGATAACCAATAATTTTAATTACCCCCATTATTTGTTGCAATAACACTGCTCCCAATGAAGGATTGTAAGAAATTAATGAAGGTAAAAGGACCAACGATGTTTTTTCAAAAAGTTTGAAACTTTTTCCGTTCACACAAACTTTCAACCTTTTCTTGTCAGGTCGGATAAAAGCTCCAAGATTCCAAATACCTTAAAATAAACTTTCGATAC
The DNA here is from genome assembly GCA_963932245.1 of Tachinus rufipes. Taxonomy (NCBI): domain Eukaryota; kingdom Metazoa; phylum Arthropoda; class Insecta; order Coleoptera; family Staphylinidae; genus Tachinus; species Tachinus rufipes. Next base: position 18,034,062 of record OZ010746.1, on the reverse strand, counting down.
CACAAAATCATTTCCATCATTTGACAGTTCAATGTTTTCTGACTGTCCGAAAAGCTGACATGTTGACAATTGCTTTTATTATTAAGATCTACATTTAACCCTCTACGATTTAAAATCTTTGCTAAAGACTTAAGCTTCCCTTAATAACCCCAAAGTCTAACATCTCGGTGACCTCCTCACCAATAAACCGCTGCATGTAAAGACTGACTAGATAATAATCCTATGTTTAACCTCCGACAAACATTTTAACCTTTAATACACCATTAGTTTTAACAAATAGCTCGTCTACTACCTCTTGTATTCTAAACTTCTCCCCTACCTAGACGATACCCACACTAACAGGTAAGAACACTCACTTTCGTTTGATTGTTTACAAATTTAAAAAAAAATAAAAAATTGTGTGTCCTTACCGTTGGGAGAACCGCCGGCTGGTCATTTAGCAGTTCCGACAATTGTTTTCAGGACAGTTTAATTTAATGACTCCAATCTTTCCGCATCTAAACACTTTACTTCACTTTTCCATACAAAACAAAAAACATACTCAACTACTTAGTACTAACGTTGAATAAAAAAATATTAGAAAGAAGCGCATGGATAATACAATTGTGCGTCCTCCTTTTAATATTCTTTTATTCAACGGTAGTACCGAGTAGTTGGTGTGTGTGTTCCTGTCTTTCGTTTTGTATAGAAAATAAAGTCCGTCCGGAAAACAATTGTTAAAAATTAAAAAAAAGAGAATAGATTGTCAGTAATCAACTACATCCTGAGGAATAAGTTCTAGTATGTTCTGAGAGAAAATAGATACATCTTAAAACTAATCTTTCAAAGTTAATTAAATCCAAACAAACGGTCAGCAAAAAAAAGCAAAAAAAATCTTTTTACTTTTGGAAAATTTAAGTTTTGATAATGGTTTTCATTTTCCAATAGAAGTGGTACTTTAAAAAGAGAAAAACTTGACCATTATCTGAAATAACCCAATCTAATCTATTTAGTACTATACTGGTACTTTTGGTCGTTTCTTGACAATTTTAGAAATTTATTTTAGTAGAATTCCATTGTAACATTACAAAGATATTGGTGGTCTTAGAGAAATACATAAACTTTTGTAAATAATATCAAACAGTAATAATTTAAAACAAATGTAATTTGTAACTAATAATTTTATTATTATCAGGGTAATTCTTACTGAAATATACACTTTAGCTGTAACCACGCTATTGCTGGCGGTAGCCTCTTCTCTGCCCGTTATGCTGTCAACTTACATAACGGGTAGGCTTACAGTTTTAGGCTACAAACTAATGAAGAGATTATTAATATACTTCAAACCAGAAAAAAATCTTTGTAATGTAACCCCACGCTGATAAGTTAGAAAGTGAGAGGGCGTATAAACGTTTAAAATGGTTTTGGTTGTGAGACTCAAAGAAACCGTTTTTGATGCAGCAGTCGAATGCCTAGACTACTGCACTGCGCTCCCCCTTAAAACATTAAAGGTAAATTATTTATATAATTTTAAGAAATCAAAAGCATTCTGCGTTAAAGAATTAAACTTAAACAGTTTATTAACAATTATTAATAACTCTTTGAGTAGCACTGTATTGCAATAATAAAAACTTGCAAGTTCATGAATTATATGCCAATAATCTAAAACAATCAACCTTTTAATAGCAATTATTAATACTTAGATTTTATCAGTCTGAATAAATCATCAATAATAAATCCAAACAGAGATTGTCAGTAACAAATTGAATCCGAACAAAAACCAAGCACACGCATAAATATTTTTTTGTTATTAATCTTGATAAGCGGACAGCGTCCGTGCGTCGCATAAATTATGCCCGTTAATTTTTCACACACGATAAATCTTATCAGGAGCCAAAATCAACAGGAAGGTATCAACCAACCACTTCCAATTATACATAATGCAATGCGAGCATACTATTTCTAGAGAATTTTTTTAAGTAGGTCTATAAATAATGTGAAATAAAATCACGCCTTATGAAAAATACATATTTCATACTGTAAAATCGTTCTGCGTGGAGGTTATTTTATGTTTTAAAAGAAGGTGACAGATAAATCAAATTTTCTTATTATTAAATTCAGAGATTCCAAGCTGAAATGTTTTATGCAAAATTGAATTTTTTTTAATAAAAAACTAATCCTATTAAATCATTTAATTGGATTTGGATTAATTAGACCCAACATAATTTTATTCGGTTTGTTGATTCTGTAACAATAACCTTATGGGATATTGATGTAACGCACCGGGTTAATAAAGAGAAACCCTTTTCCACTATCTGGTCACCCTAGGGACTACTAGCCAAGCGGAATTTTCTCAGCTAGACAAAGGTCAAACAATTTCTAACCAATAAATCGATTACGGCTAAAAGTTTTTACATAAATAATAGCAATTTCTTGATATATCCTGTAAACGTTGTTTAATGCCGTAACACATTACACAATCATAATTTCCCCTTCGATAAGTACATAAAACCGTACTAGTAATAATTCATAGTTTGCAAAAAGTTTTTATCTGACAAAAGTAAGTTAAATATGCTTACGGTCTCTGGAGGGACCTCAAGTCTTTAACAGCCCCCAGACAGTCTTTTATCTTTTATATATATATTTTTTTCTTATTCAGAAATAAATATAGCATGCAAAGCAGGTGGAATTTTACAAATTACGACTGAAATATTTTTGCCAATGGTTCTTTGTAAAGAATCTAAAGAATGCTGTCTGTGGGTGTAGAGTTTTATTGAAAGGCGTAAAACAATTAGAAACTTTATTTTAATTCTTTTTTTATATAAGGGCTGTCGGTGCCGATTGACAGCGGTTTAAATTGCTTGAGGGTAAATTACGTGTTGCGATCTGTCGGTGGAATTTGAAATTCTTAGGATATTCTCGATCGGACGCAATATATTGCCAACAATGTGCAGAGGTTTAAATTGTATTTGTTATTAGAGAGAGATTGATTGCAATTATAATTGAAATTTGTTAAATTGCTGTTGGAGAAGTAATTTGATTGATGAATTAATTAAATGTAAAATTATTGTACATTAAAAAGAATAACTAAATAATAGATTTTAGCAACAAGAAGTATATAATTACCCGGTCTAGAGTGGTCATAGACATAAAAAAATCGAACACAAACTGCCGGTGCTATAACCCCACGGTCGCCTCATTGATAACTTTATGATTAATAGAAATTATTATAAGTTTGTTCAACACAAATTGATCCCAACTGTATTAATATTAACGAATACTCATTATCAATGTAGTATGAAAGAGAAACATAACAACAACCAAAGCAATAATAATCCTAGTAAAATATTAATTACCTGTCCAATTAGATTTAATAAACTTAATTAACAGAATTAGTAAAAAGTTTCCGGCATTAATACACACCCAACTCTCTAATTAATAATTAGCTACGTGTTAAATTATTAATGCTGATGATGCGGAAAATTGTTTGTTTAACAGAAATAAAACGTGTTATTCAATTATGATCAATGAATACAAGGATTAAGAGCTATTCAAATCTGGCGTACAAAGCAAAAATGTTTACTGCAATTTGTAACTGCAACATTCAATTTATAGGTTTCAATTATCATTGTTAAGCGAAACAATGGTATTGATTAACTGGCAGCAATCTTATTAAACTGAATTTTGTAGTTTAATTTTAATTGGGATTTAAATGAAAAATATTATTATTCATTCATTGTTTATATCGATGATTATTAGTATTGCAATAAAAACACAGATTTTTTTTTGTATGATTCGACAAGCCCATAGTTTTGTAAATTTATTTAGTGCGCGTTTCGATTCCAACAAATATATGTATATAGTTCGCGCTTGTTTATTTTTAATTAAGTTGTATATGTCACTGATTGCAACAATTTTCATTAGTAAAATTCTTCAATGCAGCACATCCGTGTCAGCACGCAATTTAATAATTAATCAATCAGTTTTATGAAACTTGTGTGGAATGCACCAATATGTTGTATTTTAAATACAATTTTATGTTAAAATATAATTGATAATATAATAAATCCACATGTTTTGTTTTTAATTAAATTTGTTACATTGTTTAAAAATGCAGTAGACAAATTTTGTCAAAATTATTTTTTAATATTTACAAAATATTAAAAAAAACTGTTAAAACTTCTTTGTGTTGCTTATATAAAATGATAAGAGTAGCTTTTAAACTCTTTTTGAATGAGCAGTATTTACTAAGAACCTTCGGTTTAGCCAAAACATACAAAAGGTCCAAAACATCTTCAATGACTATTAATGTGTACGTATAAAATACCAAATTTGTTAAACATTTTGACCTAAGAAAAGATCCCAAAGTTTAAAGTAACTTTTTAATTTTTTCTCTAAACTATTTGGTGATTTTAGCACTAATTCCACAAACTCTTTCACATATTTCTGTATAACCCGTCAGCATTCTAAGTTCTTAAACATAATGTCTGTCATGTTGTCTGGTGTTAATGTATTTTTTTCTTTTTTGAGGCTCCATTTACTGCATTTGAACAAGATTGTTCAGGACTATCTTCCTCATAGCATATTTTGCATATCTAAAACTTAAAGTTTCCATGTCCGTGCTGAGTTAGCAAATAATCCCATTGCTCATTTAGCAACGTTCTTTATTAGTCTTTTTGTCTATTTTGCCTTGCTTAAATTCCTTTTTCAAGAAGCTTGCCACTTTGTCTCCAATTCTTCCTTTAGTTTTTTCTTTTTCATTTTGTTTTATTTATATTGCTTGCTCCTTAGCTCCACTTGCAATTTAATGAGCATCATTGACACTATTACAAGTATAGCTTTGGTTGAGATTGTTCTATAACCGCAGGTTACTCTGATAGATAGCCTCTTTTGTAGTCTGCTTAGCATGTCCTTATATTTTTAGAATCACTTGTTCCAAATTAAGGCACCGTAGAGAATAATAGAGTGTGCAACAGTCGGTAAAAGTTTCCTTTTTGGTTCACTGGTCCTCTGGTGTTTGGCATAAGTTTTGTTAGTGCCGTTATTTTTTAGAGTCAATGTTTTTATGTGTTCTGTCATTTGAGTATTACGGTCAAATCAGATACTCAAATATTTGATTTCTTTCTTGGAGTTGATCTCTGTTTCTCCTATCTGAACCTTTACCTCTCAGCTATCTTCAAGCCTAGGTCCTCAATTTTTTAATTTTATTTTAGCCAGTGCACTGTTGGTGTTTTTGCCATTACTTCTTTCTCGTCCTTTTCTATTGTTATAATGCCAGTGTTGTCCGTTAAATATAATACTTTTGTCGTAATATTGATCCTTGTGGTGCTTTGCAGACAATCATATTTTTTCCAGAACCTAACCTAACTTGAACAAACCTTACCTAACCAAACTTTTTTAAATTTTTTCCTGACAATGTAAAAATCTTTCATAAGACGCCCGAAGGGTAGTGTCAGATTCTTACTAACTAAAACCACCTCTCATTCTTCTTGAGAGAACAAAATTTTGCCACCTCGGGATTGCATTAAAGTATTACGTCAAAGTGGAAAGTTCTTTAAGAAACAATAAATAACATTTACATGTTAACACAATTTTTTTTAATAATAATAATAATAATAATAATAATAATAATAATAATAATAATAATAATAGCGTCTTTATTTCTAATATAAATTATACAGAAAAAGGCGAAGTTCAGATTTAGCCATGGTTATAGCACTGGTCTTCCACTTAACCTTTATAATTTTCACATTAATTGTGTGGATCGTTTTGCTCATTCAGTTTTAGATGTGCACACAATTCTTTTTTTTTTGTATACATTGTTATGACAGAAACAGTTTACAAAACATACATAAGAAAACAAATTTTACATATTTACAAAAACATTAATGAGCAGCTACGGCCCCTCCCACTTACACCATTGAGCTAGCTCCCTCTCTTCTTCCTTTTTCATACATAGCATGGATCCTATCATGGTGGCTACAATGTCATAATTAAACACCAAAGACAGCATTATTACAACAATGATATCCGGGTTCTTTGCTAACAGTTTCATTCTTGCTCTTTTATTTACGCATCTCCAACCATTTCTTGCAATAGAACACAGTATGCTCTACCGTATTTCTTTGCCCACAGTACATTCATCACTTTCAACTAATTTTATCCAATGCAAGTACTCCCGGAAACAATCCAACGTCTCACGTCTGCAATGAGCCGTCTAGACCATGCCGGTTTGCTGTCACTTCCACTCGACACGCTTTCCTCCCAATTCTTCTGCCATTTCCTTCACAACCATTCTTCCGCATCACACTTAGCAAGGCAACCCTCCTAGACCGCCATTTTCACTTGCACTACTAGATCCAATGGCTTCGTGATTGCGCTACAAACCCTCTGGCAAGACCATCTCTGAGTCCGTAAAACCAATTCTTTGTACCTTACTTTGCACACGGCATCCACACATATTTCTGCTTCATTGAGCACTATAAAAAAGACTACCAAACACATTAAACGCTAAGTGGAAGATTGCGCTTCCCCCAGGTTTGGCATTAGCCCTGCTAAAGACCGGGCAGCACCAAATAATTAATCCGACTTTTTAACCTGACGGTAGTCCCCAAAACGGCCATTTTTGCTTGTAGCATTCTTCTTCAGTAAAAGAGCACCACAAGTTTCGTCTTTTCTGAAGCCAATTCAAGACCCAGCTCACTTATTGTTTGCTCTATGAGGGCAACAGCGGAGTTTCCCGTCTCTTCCAGTTTCCCCCTAGAGCGTTTTGTAACAATCACCGCTAGGTTGTCGGCATAAAGTACCCTTTCTACCATTAGAGTCAGTTCTACGCTTACTTAGTCGTCGTAGAAGACGTCCCACAACGTGGGGCCCAAAACTGTATCTTCCCCACCATCTCCAACTAAAAAAACCCTGTCCTACAAATTGCTGCAGATAATTTTCAGTAGGTATTTGGAAACACCCCTACCTTCTAAAACCCTCAAAATCTCTCTCCAATTTGCCGTGTTAAAGGCGTTCTTTACGTCACGAGTTACCAAGACGCATAATTTACAATGTGTGTAGCTGTACTTTGTAGCAACTACCACAGCCGCTTTCTCCTCGGCAAGCGCGCTTAGGGTTAACCGGCTTTTCTTAAACCCGTACTGGAGCTCGCTAAGAGCTTTGTCACCCTAAAGTGTCTCTAGCAGCCTTCCAACTATTAGGTGCTCAAAAAACTTTCCAACGACGTCCAAAAAACGTATAGGCCAAAAAGCACTTGCACCTACTCTACCTTTTCCCTTGTCTAGCAAAACAAGACTTGACATTTTCCAAACTTTCGGAAAATCTTTGTTTTTGATGCATTTATCGGCTGCCGGCAGCCACACCTTGAAGCATTGTTTCACCAAGGCTTTGCCAATTTCTGCCAAAATCCTATCAGGCCTTAGTGTCTTCCCGGAGCTCGCTTTCCAAGAAATGACAAACCTCCCCCGCCGCCACAAACTACCTCCTGCGTACCTATTTCCCCTGATTTAGTAAGAATTTACCTAACCTAACTAACTACTACAATAAAGACAAACGTTGCCAGTAAATTTCCAAACAAAAGACAAAACTTTATGTTTTAATTACTTGAACTCAACCTTCATCCAAAAGGATGTACAGCGAACAAATCTACCACTTACCTAAGAATAAAAACACGCAATAACAATAGTCAGTCTAAAAGTAGTAACAATAACAGTTGTTTCTGAAAATTAACCACGTTTCTCTTTTGTACCAAAACATAAAATAGCATTTGCATAAAAAATAGATACACGCATAACCAGCGCAAGAAATTGTGTTGTGGTTCCCGCTTGATGCTTTGAAAGGTAATTGTTCATTTAAGAACCAAACGTCTCCTAGTTTGGCTCAATGCCGCGTAGATGATACCCAGGTATCGATACTCTTTTTGGAGTATTTGTAAGAAAATAGTGTGTGTATTATTACTTCTTCTAGTATATCCGAATGGTAGTTATTTGTTCCAAGGTTCGGGCGCGAGTCAGTAAAATGCGCCTCCGGCGGTTACGTAGGTAATGGCATCAAGTCCATAGTCGTACCAAAAATTGTTGTAAAGGTCTGGTTGTTTCCTACGGTAAAAAGTGCAATACTGTATGGTTGACAATTCTCTGCGGAGGAAGGTGCAATATCGCAGAATGTGTTGGAAATGGAAAACATAGTGAATCTTGCCGGTGCTGTCCTTGGTGTCAAGGTAGTCATCTGGGTCGTGTCCGTGATCGTAGCATTGGTCAATATATTGTTAAGGTCGGCGTAATGTATCAAATAATAATAATAATAATAATGTTTGGAAAGATTAAACTTGTCAACAAGACAAAATAACTCAAAATCTAAGTGATTTTTTAAAAAAAGTTTTTTCCATAACTAACATGTGTTTACTGATTGGGTCAAATTCCAATTCAGCTTGAAGTTGTGTTTTACAAACGTAGTGAGTTCTTTAAAAAACTTTCTCGGTCTTACTTTGAAATAATTCTATTCTTTTCAGATAGGAAGAAACTGCCACACCTATGCTAGACATGCGTATGTCATTATTGGGCAAATGATTAATTTGAATAGTTGTAACTTGTTGCTAGTATATACAGGGTGTCCGGAAAATACGTGTACAACGTTTGACGACAGACTCCTGACGTCAAAATAGGTCGATCTAAGCCGACTTAGTTATATCCAAAATTGTCTCGTTTAGCCGGTAGAGGGCGTCAAAAATTTGTAAATATTAAAAAAAAATTACCTGTAACAATAATTTTTTAAGTGACCTTGTTGCTATGGCGTTTAATAATTTGACAATTATTGACAAATTGTCACCAGTCTATGAAATTTACTCAAGTATACGATCAACATTCTTGAATTACAAGTTCATTTTACCATTAAAAATGGAAAATTATACAAATTCTCAGAAAGTTGACATGCTCCTGGTATACGGGTTTTGTCAAGGAAATGGGCGTCAGAGTGTTAGGGTTTACATGGAGAGGTTTCCTAACCGTCGAATACCAAACCACCAAACATTTGCCAATATTGAGCGTCATCTTCGGGAAACGGGCAGTTTTGAGAAAAAGTTTGAAGGCAGGGGTCGTATGCGAACAACTCGAACTGTGGAAACAGAAGAGATGATTCTGGAAAGAGTTGAAGAAGAACCAAGTACCAGTACCCGTCTCTTAGAACGTGAGTTAAATGTTCCTAAAACGATTGTCAATGAGGTTTTAAGAGAACAGTTGTTACATCCTTACCACATACAAAAAGTCCAGGAACTTTTGCCGACTGATCCCCCCATGCGGCTTACATTTTGTCAATTTATTAGAAACAAAAGAATCCTTGTTCCAAATTTTTGTAGAAAAATTATGTTTACTGACGAGGCATGCTTTACAAGATCTGTGGTAACCAATCTGCACAACGAACATATTTATTCCGATGAAAATCCACATGCCATTAAAGTTGCACATCATCAGCATCAATTTAAAATTAATATTTGGGCAGGTATTTTTGATCACTACCTTATTGGTCCCATTGTTATTCCAGACAGGTTAGATGGAAATATTTATTTAAATTTTTTGCAAGACACATTACCAATTCTTCTGGAGAATTTGCCCCTTTTACTTCGGAGGAAAATGTGGTATATGCATGATGGTGCCCCGCCCCATTTTTCCGTTGCCGTTCGGCAATACTTACATCATCAATATCCCAACCGATGGATTGGAAGAGGCATTGATGCACCAGTAAAATGGCCACCACGATCTCCTGAGTTAAATATGTATGACTTCTTTTTGTGGGGCGCTATTAAAACAGAAGTTTACAAGACTCCGGTAAACACACGCGATGATTTATTGCAGCGGATTTTAAATGCAGGCAACCATTTTAGTAATCCCGAGACAATAGATAGGGTCCAATATCATTTTTTAAAGAGTGTTAATAAGTGTATTCAGCAAGATGGCGGTCATTTTACACATTTGCTTAAGTAATGTTTTTGTTTTATTTAGTTTCTTACAATAGATACTTTCAACTTTGTTATACTTTTGTTTTTTTTGACGCCCTCTACCGGCTAAACGAGACAATTTTTGATATAACTAAGTCGGCTTAGATCGACCTATTTTGACATCAGGAGTCTGTCGTCAAACGTTGTACACGTATTTTCCGGACACCCTGTATATTGCGCAGCAGTGAAGTTAACATATAACTTGCCATCTTGGCCTAACGTGATGCAGAGAACAAGTTAAATATTTATACTTTTCTCTAGCCGTGTTGTTTTCTTATTAGCGCATGATGCTTTGCCCTTAAGTGGCATCAATTCTTTTCAAAAGTCGTAAAACATTAAGAAGTAGTTCTACCGGGAGTCTATAATAGTTCTCTTTCACCCAGTAGCAGTAGAACTTAGCAATAGTGATTACTTTCTTAGGTTCTAACCATTTGTTGCTAAGACCTTTAGCGTGTCTGCGCACCATAACTTGTTCTCTGACTTTAAACTCGCGTACGTTGGCGTGTCGTTAGTAATCGTTGCCTTTGTCTAAATTTTTAAAACCTATTGTTGTTGTCTTTCTGTAGTCATTGTAGTTTTCCTAGTTTTCTGGTTCCGTGATAGTTTAATTAACGTGGTCCTTCATCGTTAGTATAAACTTGTTCCCTGACTTGGTGGTATCTAAGAAGCTTACAAAATCTATAACCACCTTCTCCCATAATTTGCCGGATGGTAGAGTTTTTAGCGCAGCTTTAAGTTGCGGATTTCTAGCTTTTACACTTAAGCATGTCAAGCATCTTTTGATACAGGTTCCGACATCTTGCCAACTTCCATGCCTGCGGTAACCTTGAAAGTTAGTTTGTTTTGTCACGCCTTCAGTAGCCGGCAGTGGAGTAATAACGTTTGATAACTTTGTGTTGTGCATGTACTGGTCCTTAAGAATTCTTTATTTTCTCTAAGTCGCTCTTTCCAAAACGCAAATTTTGGAGTAGTTAATTTTGTTCTTGCAAGGTAAGTGAACAAGCAATTTATTGTCGACAATTTGTGTTTGCCTAGACTCTCAGGTGGTAATAGTCTTTCTGACTTTTCTGCTGCGGGTTTTATTAAATGGTTGATTGAGAATGTCGAGTAAAACTTTTATTTCTGCCGGTGTGTATTCTACTTTAAAGTTGTATTCTTGCAACAAAAAGGACCAGCAAGTACATTTTGCATTTGCATCTGTTGAGTTTCTAAGCTAAACTAGAGCTTTGTTGGTCGTGCGGAAGCTAAATGGCTAGTCTTCTAAAGCTCTATATTTTCCAATAGCTCACACAATTGTCAAGTATTCTAGCTCGTTCGAGTAATAACCGGTCTGGCATTGGTGTCAAGTTGGAGCTGGCCAACAATATTACTTAGATCTATTTTCTGAAATAAGACTACCCCAACGCCGGTTCTATTGGCGTCAGTCAGCTGCACAAATGATATTACTGGTTGAGGCCTAAACAACTTCATTGGTTTATCCATGGCAGTTTTTAATTTGCTTAAACGCCGTTTGTTATATTTAGGTCCAAACAAATAGCTTTTTACTTCTTTGCAGTTCTATCAGCGGTGAGGCAACTTAAGGGTACCCGGGTATGTATTCCCGTAGCTGTCTGCACTATTCCCCTAGCTGTCTGCACAATCTTAAAACTAAATTAATGTAGTGGATCAGAGATCAATTACCGTCGGTGATAATTTGACAGCCAAGGTATTCCACGGACGTCTATCCAAACTAACACTTCTAAATGTGTCATTTCAGATTGTATTCCTGCAAGCGGTCTACCACTTGTCACAAGTATTCTACTTGCTATTTGTAGTATTCAAATACACAAAGATGTTGTCTAGGTACACAAAGACTATGTATTCTAGCAAACTCGCTAGCACCCTAGACATGAGCTTTTGAAACGTGGCTTTTGAAACGGCATGACTTTAAGTTAATAATTCTTGCTGTGCAGCAAAAGTGGTTAAGCGTTTTTTTGCTTTCGGAATCTGCCAATATCCCGTTTTTAAGTCAATTTTTCTAAAGATCTAAATGGGTTCAAAATCTTTCAACATTTTTTGTATCTTAAGAAATGATGCCGCTTCCTTTTTGGTGACTGTATTTAATTCACGGTAGACCATTAGCGCACAGTAACTGCTTGAATTTTGTTCAATTACCCCATTGGCGAACAACTTTAGTAAAGATTTGGGTCTTTTTTGTAAACGTTGTATGTGTATCTTGCCGTTCGCATTTGTGTTTGATCAAAGAAGTCAATATTGTGACTAACTGTCCTCGTTGTTGTTAAGGTTTTCTCTTTGTTAAAAACCATTAAAAAATCTCTAACCATTTGCGGTTTGGAACAACGTGTTTTAACAACACAATTTGTTTGTAGAGCTTCATTCCCTTGGGCTATGTGTAGTCCAGTAGATCGTAAGTTGACACTCTTTGCACAATAGATAGATTTTCGTGTGTAATCAATGATAATACCGTTGTCTTTCATCCAAGAATTACCAAAAAATAGTTCTTTCCCAAGTGTCAGAAGTACCAGGAGAGAAATCTTGTGTAACACGTTGTTTGTTCCCTTGCTAGCCTTCTACTGTTTTCCCCACGTTTGAAAGTGGACTTCTAAAAAAAATAATTTAGAAAGTACCTCTGATGATGACAAAACAACTGGGTGACCACAACAACATAGTCCCCAACCAAGTCAAGACCCTTGTCGACCAAACACCTGTAAACCCATCACAATCATGAGACATGTCCAGGCACATAAATAAGACTAGGGTATGTGCAAATTTACCGGTTTGCCTAGTAGATAGATGTAAGCAAATACTTGGCATTGTACCCGTCTATCACCACTGAAAAATATGGCAGCACGATCTTTTTGACACGACGGGATACATCATATTCTTCATGAACGATTTCAGACTAGTATAGAAACGTACAAACATTACAACCAAATAATCAAAATACTCACGTAGCAACAATGATCACCAACCCAAAGTATGTCTGCAATCTATAAACAAAACTATGTGGCAATAAATACATTCAACAAATAACAAACCACTTGACAAACAGATAGTAATGATTAACAGTGCATGACTAACTACAACATCAACTGCGTTAACGTACCAAAAAAGTCAAAAAAAATGTATCCAAACTGGTCAAACTGCAACCAGTTATAATCAAACAACTAATACGGCAGGCGACGGCAAACTACACAACCTAGTAGAGTACCACAAAGAAGTGTTACACTTTGGATCTACTTTATATGCAGTCACATCTGTGACACCTTTAAACACAATAAATCACAGAAAAACCGCTTTACGGCCAACACCAAAATGAACATAGTATCTCCAAACACCTCTGAAGTATTTAAAGAAACACTCAGACCGGCAGTTTTCAGTCTACCTACTTATCCAAAAATCTAAAAAAACCTTTAACGCAACTCGTGTAGTCCATACACGCTTCACCAACACCGGCTTTACCGTATATCACAAAAAATAAAACAACTTTGTCACAGATATAGATAGTAATTTACCGTCTAGTGTCATCAAGCAACCTAGTCTAACTAAATAACCTGTAACTTTTAGTGTCATTAATCATTTTGACAGTAGACATCCGGAGGCAATTGCTGCGGTTTTTTCACCCCAAATAGTAGACATCTTCTGGCTACCTAAAATATTTTTAGCGCCTATGTACATTGTTTGATAGCTTGGTTTTATATTATAGTTTAAACTTTTCTAGATATATTATACAGCGTAACGCAAACAAACAGTTCAAGATTATTTTATCTAATTGTACATGTATTAACGCAGTAATGCATTGTTGGTGTGTAAGATAATTGACCCATTGTTTTGTAGTAATATATAATATGTCCATACGTAAACGTATATAATTTCTACAATGATATACAGTTTCACTAATAATAACATATTAATTACGTTATATCAAACAAAACTTTGTAACATCAAGTATGTGAAGCTGTATTTTATTACAGGTAAATACAATTTTGAACGCTTTTACCGGTAAACATATCAAGCATATTCAACTTGCAAAACATATTTTACTTTGCAAGCGCTTTTCCTAAACAGCTAATTCCATAAACATTTTTTTTTATTCTCTCGTTGTGTATTTAACGAGCGAACAAATCTTTGCTCGTTTTTTATGTATTCATAACTCGATGTTTTTTTTCCTGCTTTAATATTTGCAGAAAATCAAATCGTCGAGTCAGTCGCACTGAAACTGAACGTTTTGTATAATATTTGCCAACGGCACTCGCTCTCTCCCTGATTGATATGTAAACATATATCTATTTTCACTCAGTTGATGTACTTATTTATTTTGATTCCCTGAATGATTTAATGCTGTGCTGACGGCATAAATTATTTTTTTAATGGAATAAACAGACACGACACAGTGTATTACATGTTTTATGAATTACTAAATTCATTGGTTTTATTATGGTTTTTATAAATAAAAAAGAAGATTTTAAGAGCTTTTAGCTGTATTTACGGTTTAATTAAAAAAATATAAGCACGCAGAAGAGACAGATGTTTTATGTAAATTTTAATGTAGATTTAATGTATAGTTTTTATTCAATCATGCGTAAATTTAAAACTAAGGAATTTTTACCTTAGTTTAATTGTGTTTTTTAACATTTATATAAATTTATTTTCTATAAAATAAGTACTTTAAGTTTTTCTTTTAGACGCGCATATCCTGAAACTCTAATGTATGTGTTTTACACTGAATGTAAAGGTAAATTTTAAAATATAATGATGTGGCTCTAGTAGTAACTTACTTTATAACTAGAATTAAATTTAAAAAAACTATTTAGCTTACCCAGCACTTACAAACCCTACTTGCACCGCCCAGCCACAGTACCGGCCGGTGTAGAAAATTACGTAAACTACATCACCCAAGAAATACTATTTCTAAAGACATCAAATTTTACCGCCAGTTTACCACAAAACCTATGACTTTGTAAATAAAAATTAATTAATAAATTTTGACCTAAACTTATACCTTATCATAAGTGGACTAGAAGCAAGTTAGTCCAACAATACGCCAACTTCCCCGCCATTACCTAGTTGGCCAAAAATTTTGATGAGTAATGCTCACCAAGCGCAAGAGCTCATAGAAGCGTTTTTACGCTAACAAGCCATCTATATCGACTACAGCTAAGCAACGATACCACGATACCAATACTCTAGCCACTGTAGTCAAACCCTGAATTCAGCAGTTGATTGACACAATTTTTTTAAATTTTTTGAGTAGCTTGCAACTTTGCACAAAACCACAGCCTTTATCCCCACCCAATCAGCAGAAATTTGAAAACATCATCAAAAGATGCCCGTCAAGTTTCAGACGCACAAAACTAATTTGTCGGCCAAATTAATTTTGTACAATAGAACAGAGCAAAAAAACAAACTCCTATCACTTCAAGAAATTAAAGTGCATTGCAATCGTTGGAAGATAAAGTCTTATAGTTACAAACAATCAACCAAGCATTTGTATAGCTAAACACATCTACATACGCCACAGAAAAGTTTACCAGGTAGTAGCTTCTACTTAAAGAATTCAATTAGATTGTTAAATAAATCCTAACGCAATAAACTTGTTACCGAACGTTTTGTCTGAATATCCAAAAGACAAAATTTTTGACAAAAAAGTCGAGGACGTAGACAAAACTGCAAAACCAAAAACTTTTGTCTACCAAAGGTTCAAACAAATTAACGTATTTCAAACTAAAACAGTGTCAGAGTAAGAACGTCTTCAGACCTAAACAATCATTTAATGCTACCAAACATTAATTGCCGACTAACAGACATGGATTTAAGTTATCAAGTGGGTTAAATTGGCAAATCATATATAATACTTACATTTTTCCTACACGTCCTGCCACCCGGGAAAGACAAGACGGAGACTAATTCTTTTACAATTACCACTGACTTAGAGTACGCTTGTTTGTGCGCGTGTTTTACGTGTGTTTGCTCTAAAACCGGCTCAAACCAACCGAAGGCCCTCTTCAGAACAGCACAAAAACTATGGAAAAAGGTAACTATTGATTACATTGCCCCCTTTAATAATATCCCCAAAGAGAACAAAGTTTGCTAACAATAATGGACCAGATTGGTGCTTTGGCAATCAACTCGAAGACCATTATCCTTCTGCGTAAACCAAAACTGTTTTATCGTTTTGGTTACCCAAAAACCATAATAGCGACCCACATTTACGAACTGACACTTAGCAAAGACAATCCCATGATGAAAGTAAAATTATACCGCAGCCGTCTAGCAAACCCGGTGTAGCATTGTCACGCCAAACTTAAAAAGAACATCCAAGCGCTAACTAAACAATACCTAAGGCGTCACCTGGACACTTGTAACTTGTATTGTTGACCGTCTACTACAACAACCGACGGACGAATAAAAAACAATTTGTATTGCTGCAACAGGCAAAACATTGCAAAAAATATATTGGTCAAGAGAGGGTTCCATCACAAATAAATAAACCTCAAGTTCTTCATCACCGTAGCCAAAATAAACAATTTTTTAATTAAAGGTCTAACTTTTTAAAATGCCGTGCAAAACGGAACACTAGTTTTTAATGTGTTTTATGTCTAGAGCTTATGTGTTGGTGTTCTGTCATGTGGTGTTCACCTTTCCTTATTTTACAGCATCCTGGAAATACTTGTTGCTGCTGAGCAATATTTTTGGGTATCCAAATCTGTAGTATAGATGTTTTTCCAACCGTCGGATAGTCAACATGCGAGTAACTGGCGAGGCCGGCATTGCCTAGATCCAGCGGTTGCAAATGTCTATGATGGTAAGAGAAACTTTATTTCTTGCTTTGTTGAACGATGCGGGCTTATGTAGTCTATTCACTTGTTGATTATGATTTCAATATGTAAGTAAGAATTTATTATTAATATTATTATTATTATTACAAATATACATTAAACTAAAAATTAATTATAAAACTATCTCTAGCAACAAATTAAAATTAAGATAAAATGAACATGTATTTTTAATGTATAAAATAAAATAAAAAATGGTTTCGTCCCTCTCTCATCGTCCTGAGGTTTGTGGATATTCATTCCCGTCTCAGACTATCGGTATTGATGGCTTGTTTGAGTATTAACGTATATCAAACTAAAACAGTGGACCAAAAAGAAACTGTAAATATGGCTGAAATGATAACTTGCTCTTTATCCACCAGCGTGGTTCGGAAGTCACGTATTAAGCTGTTGGTCCCATCAACCCACTTTAAACAAGTCGTAGACTTACTGTGGCGATGTAAAATAGCCGTAAAAAGCATAAATAAAAAAAAAATTATTTAATTTATATATTTTTTTTATGTAGTAGCATGTGTTTTATTGATAGTTTAAATGGTATGTATTTAAGACTTTTTATAAATGTTGGCAGATTATTGTATTGCTTTGTAGTTTCTGTTGTTAGTGTCTGTCTGCATTTAACAGTTGTATATTTTGTAGTCCTTATGTGCGATTTTCTTCTTGCTTGGTGGTTGTGTATTTCTTTGTTTGACTGTATTTTTATATTGGTTTTTATCATT
Organism: Tachinus rufipes; assembly: GCA_963932245.1. NCBI lineage: Eukaryota > Metazoa > Arthropoda > Insecta > Coleoptera > Staphylinidae > Tachinus > Tachinus rufipes. Next base: position 18,016,534 of record OZ010746.1, on the reverse strand, counting down.
TTGTGATTTATTTTATATAGCAATAGTATATTGTTCAAGTCTATCATCTTATTTATATTTAATTCTTCCTTGTATAGATCAGTTGAAGGTGTTTTTCTGTCCAGTGTGTATAAAATTTTGATGAATTTATTTTGTTGTCTTTGTAGTTTGTTTATGTTTTTTTTGGTTGTGTTTCCTTAGATATGGTTTAGGTACTTGTTATGTGATGCAAATATTGCATGATAAACTGATTTTTTTGAGTTTTTTGGTAGGTAATTTCGTATTTTTGTTACAGCCGCTATTGTTGAAGAATTTTTTTTCACAAGTTTGTTTATGTGAGCATCCCATTTCTGGTTTTTTTGAATAGCCAGACTCAGGTAATTCACTTCTTTTATTTGTTTTATAGTTTTGCCATTTATTGTTATTGTTATAGGGGTTTCCTGTTTGTTGTTAAAAATCATGTATTCTGTTTTTGTCTCGTTGATAGTAAGCAAGTTGTTGTAATACCATGTTTCTAAGGTTTTAACGTCTTCTTTATTGATCTTTTCTAATTCTATATTTTCTTTTCTCGAATATATAATGCATGTGTCATCAGCATACATATAGAGTGTTCCATGTAATCTAAGTTCTAAAATATCATTCGTGTATAGTATATATAGTGTCGGTGGCAATATTCCTCTTTGTGGTATGCCGTAATCAGCCTGTAGTGGTTTGCTTTCTGTAGAGTTTACTTTTGTTTTTTGTGGTCTGTTTTTAAGGTATGTGTCTATTAGATTTAGTTCTTTACTCTTTAATCCAATTGCTACCAGTTTTTTAACAAGTTTTGTTTTGGATATGGTATCAAATGCCTTTTTCATGAAGATGTACATTGCTACTACAGTTTCTTTTTGGTCCACTTTACGCTTTATATGGTCTATGAGATCATATGCAGCTGTTTGTGTTCCAGAATTTTGTTGAAACGCATACTGTTGTTTGAATATTATGTTGTTATTGTTTATGTGTTCAGTTAGTCTAGTATGAATCACTTTTTCTAGTATTTTATTTAGTGTTGATAGTAGTGATATAGGTCGATAATTTTCTGGTTTTGTTTCATCTTCTTTTTTATGTATAGGCACTATTAATGTTTGTTTCATGTAGCATGGGTAGATACCTGTTTCGATAACTTTATTTATTATGTTCACCAATGTTGGTGTTAGAATGGTTTTGTTTTGTTTTGTTTTATTATGTTGTTTGTAATTTTATCAAAACCTGGTGTTTTGTTGTCTTTCAATTTTATGATTATTTTATTTATTTCTTCTTGCGATGTGCAATCAAAGTGTATGTTGTTTATTTTTCTTTTTATTGTTGTAGTTTTTGATTCTTCATTTGTTCTTGAGAGTTGTTTTTCTGCTAGTTTTTTTTTTGCTATTTTCATTGGTATTTTAGTTGTTAGAAATTTTTTTGTTAAGCTGTTTGTTTATTAATTCCCATAGTTTTGTGGGGTTATCTTTGTTTGATTGAAACTTGTTTTTATAATACAGTATTTTGGTATTCTTTATGTTGTATAACTATTTCTTTTTTTGTTTGCAGTATTCGTTTTTTATTGTTTCATTGTTTGGGTTTATAAGGTGTTTTTTGTGAAGTTTATTTCTTTTTTTAATGTTTTCTAGGACTTCTGTATTGATCCATGGGCTTTGTTCTGTTCTTTTAAATCTCTTTGTAGTTTAGTTACTTTCTATAATTTGTTGTAGTTTCTTTGACAGATTTTCAAAGCTATCTATTTCTTTTGTGTTCATGTTGTTAATTTCTTATTTTGTTGTGATCTGTGAAAATATGTTCAAAATACTCATATTTTTGTTTATTAGTTTTTTGCTTTGTTTTTATTTTGGTTATGAATTTGCAGTGATCAGATATATTTGATGGAATTATTGTTAGATCTTCTACTTCTTGTTTATTATTTGTTATAACATGGTCTAGTATAAAGTTTTTTCCATTTGGGTTAGGATTTTTTCTTGTGTAGTATTGTATTGATGTTTTGTTTACTATTTTGTCACCATGTTCTAATAATATGTTTTTATATTCTCGTGTCTCATTATCGTTTTCTGCAATATTGACGTTTAAATCGCCTATTATTATTTGTGGTTTCTTCCTGTTGATGATATTGTTTTTTAGTGTCGTTTTAAGATCTCTGAAGTTTATTCGTGGAGGTTTGTAGATTAAGGTAATTGCTGTATTTTCTTCTTTTAGTTGTATTGTTAATATTTGTATATCTTTTATTGTTTTATTTGTTATTAATTTATATTCCGTATTTAATATAATTCCAGCTCCTTTGGTGCTTCTTGAATTATATTCTGCATTGTAGTTATCTAGTCTATAAAAGTCTTGGTTATATGGTTTTAGCCAGGTTTCTGTTATTGCAATTATAGTTGGTTTATTATATATTGTAGGAATGAGTTCTATTTCTTCATATTTGTTTTTTATACTTCTGGCATTATGTAAATATATTGAATACATTTTGAATTGTGTTATATGTTTTTTTTTTTCTTTTAATTTAGGTTTTCTATTTTAGCTTTTCTATGTCAGAAACGTTTTTAATTTTAATTTTTTGTGCTTGTATCGGTTTTTCTTATGTATATGTTCCCATCTCTGGTCCATAAATATTTGTATTGAGACTCTTTTTTTTTGTTCGCTTGCTTTAAAGAACAGCATGTTTGTATGTGCCGTTGGTTGTTCGTTTATGTATATTTCGTTGGATTTTTCTTTCAAATCACATTCTATTGTAGTAATTGATCCAATATTTTTTCTTGTTTTCAAAATATTTTCCTTGTCTTCTTTATTTTTCAATTCTGCAATTATTGGACTTCTTTCATTTAAGTTGTCTTTTCTGTATGCTGATTTTATTTGATCTTTTTTTATATTTGTGTTTACTGTCTTCATTATTTTTATCACAACTTCTTCTGATTTTTCATTTTTTTCCTGTTTGTCGACTCCGACTATTATTATATTGTTTTGTATTTTTTCATTTTCGTTTTTTTCAAGTGTTATTTCTAAAGTTTATACTCTTTCTATTAATTCTTCATTTAATTTTTCAGTTTTTTTTAGTTGCTTATTAATTTCTTTATTTTCTTTTAAAATCTCATCAAATTTACTACTCATATATTCTACTGATGTTTTTAGTTCTTTTAAAGTTTTCATGATATCTTTGTTAGTAGTTTCTTCTTCGCTATTGCTTGATTCATCTTTTTTATTTGTATTTTTTGAATTCCTTGTTTTAGTCATGTTTTTAGAGGTGTTAATAGTATTGGTGTTTCTTCTTAGTCCGTATGCAAATAAAGCATCTTGTAGACTAGTGGTTTGATTGATTGATTGGTAATCGTTTTCTTATGTTTTAGGAGTCCGGCAAATTCAATGCAAGGATGTGCTTTCAGTACTTCGCGTTGAGTTTGCGGTTGTACCATTAGTTAATTGTAATTGTTTTCTTTTCTTTTCTTTTGTTTGGATAGGTATTTTTTGATAGTCCAGGATTTAATTAATATTCTGGCTCTTTTCGGGATTTTTCCGTATTTTCCAATACAATTAGACTCATCAAACTGTTTCTGTCTGCCCTAAAACGTGGACTTGTTTACCAACAGCATTGGTTTGATATTTTTGACCCAGTTGTTAGTAAAGGTAGTAATTTAACAATGTTGGTTTTAAGAGGTATCATCCTCCCCATGTATGTTATAACTTACCAGTTTGTCTAGACAGACTAACAACATGTTGCAGGTGTGCAACGTAAAAGGCTTATATTCCTGATATGACCAATACATTTTAATGATACAGCCCATGCACTCCAATTTGTGCGAGTAAAAATGCGTCTGTGGAAGATCTGTTAGTATGGCGCTAGCTTATAAGTTTTAATTTTTACCTAAGATTCGTCATTTTCTAAGACAAACCGTAAGCCTAGCTTAAAACAAACTAACTTACGAGCTTGTTTATGTATTTTTGTATCTGTTTGAAAGTGTGTTTGGCAGGTCATCTCCCACAAATGCTTATTTTACTTTGCATTTCCGTTAATACTGTTTTCATTTGGACATACGCGGCCAAGTATTTGTCCTCAAAAAACTACAAAGCTAGGTTTAATTTGTTGGTCGGCGTGTTTTCTGATCAGAGTCAAATAATGCTAGAATAGCTTGTTTTTATCGGCTGTGATCTGGTAAGTTACCTATCTAAGTAGATATACTTGCATAATTTGCGTTTTAGCCCATGTTCTTAAAGATGTTTGGATTTATTGTTCTTCTAACAAAATCTGATAATATTTTGTCTAAAAATCTATTTTTGTAACTGTCTTGGCCCAGCCAAAATCCCTAAAAGTTTTGTGTATTTTTAGCAAAAGTAGCAGCTTTGTCTTTTACCGCTTTGTTTGGCCGCAAAAGTCTATGCAAAAGCAATATGTTTTATTTTTTTATTTGTGGCACAAGAAAAAATAGTCACTAGTGTTTTTTTCTACAACACCAGTTACTAAAATTTCCTCTACTCAACTCAGAACCACAGTGTTTTTATGTACGTTATTAGAGTATAAAAGCACCCATATAGAATTATAGTCTTTCAACTTAATTTTTTGTGTGATTGTGCGAGTAGTCGTCAAAAGCGCGTATTAGTTGAGCTTTAATTATTTTTTAAACCTTACAGGTTTACCTTTAAAAACTGAGTAGATTTGCTAGTCTGTAGAACGTACCATAAGCCTGGTCTAAGACAAACTAGCTTCAGGGGTTTGTTTATAAGTTTTTATATCTGCTTGAAAGTGTGTTTGGCATACTAATGCTTTTTTTTACTTTGCATTTCCGTTAATAGTGTTTCCATTTCGAGCATCATAGCTTATCACGTATTTGCGCAGACAAGTATACAACCTCAAAAAACTTCAAAGTTTCTGATATAAGAGTCAAGTGGTGCTAATCTTTGTTTTTATCGGCTGTGATCTGGTAGCTTAGATATTTTACCTCAAAATTGGCAAATTTACATTTGCGTAGCTTGCGTTTTAACCCATGTTCTTGAAGACGTTTGAAATTATTGTTCAGAATCTGCTAATATCTTGTCTGTAGGTCCATTTTTCTCAATGCCTTAGCCCTGCCAAAATCCTTAAAAATTTTGTAGATTTTTGGAACAATTGGCAGCTTTGTCTTTTATTGCTGCGTTTAGCCGCAATACTCCACAAGAAAAAATAGTTACTATACATCTTCTCCACTCGACGCAAAATCACAATATTTTTATGTAATATGGTCTTTAAAGTTGATCTGATGTGTAATTGTGCAAGTGGTCATAAAAAGTTCGTACTAATTGAACTCTTTCAATATCTTTATAGGCTATGTAAATCTGACTGGACTTTTCCAGAACACCGTGGCGCACTGATAATTTTCAAAACGGACACACTGTTTGTTGCAGTATAAGTAAGCGTTGCTTGCTCAGTTATTGGTGTTCTAATATAATTGCTTTTCTAAATTTTAGATGCAATCAAAAAGTGAGCAGTGTTTGTTTGTTTTTTGCTTTGTTTGCTATTTTTATAAAAATGATACAGGGATCCGCCCGGGCTATAGACCTTTTTAATTGTTTTGCTAAGACAAGGCCAAGTTAAGAAAGTATTGACTGGCACCAAAAACGAATAATGGGTGGTTTGGGATTCCATAAATTCCACACTTAGTAGTTGTCTGGGCGTTACATCGGTTGGGATACTTAGCTCTGTTTGGCATATTTGTTGTATCCAATTTTTTTTTGGGTTTTAACATTAATACTGCTATTGCATAAGCCTTGGTAGTGTTCGATAATAAGTATATTAGTAGAGTACTACCTTGCTCGCATTATCTATCAACTAATCTAGATCAGTAAAACAAATTAGTTTTACTGCTTGTTGGGTACGTAAGTCTTGCGCATTTGTTATGGATTTGTAAAATTATCATCACTAACAAGTTGTGATTAAGCTATACGTGCTGATACAAAATTGTTTCTTTTTCAGGTAATTTTTAACTGGTTCTTAAGGCTGATGTATGTTTTTAATCTGTTGCCAGTTGAGTAAGCAATGATAAATTGGCGTGATTGCGTAACAACTGTTGCAGGCGCAAGGAGCGTAACCTAAAAGTTAACAAAACACAAACAACAAATTGCGCTACCACCAAAACAAAACAGCTGAGATGCATCAATTAGCCGCAATGAGCCAGTCATCTGCACCAGGACTACCTGGAAGATCATTTGACGACCTCCGCCATCATCACCACAACTATCGGCCGCGACGGGCCTGAGGTAGTCTCCCAAAAATACCCTGAAAGATTATCCTACTTCAATTTCAAGACGCAGTCCCCTGAACAGACAGCTCCAGAGCATGTTTTTAAAACCTTGAGTGAGACATTGATGTTTGTTAGTCAACAAAATGTGTTGATAACGGAAATAAATCTTAAGCCATTTGAAAAATGTATCGGGATTTATGGTTACTTTTTACTAAATCTGGGCTCAAATTTGGAAAATAAAAAGAAAACAAAATCGATTTTTTTGCTTAAGCCATATCAGTGGCCAGTTGTAGCTTTTTAAAGAAGTTTTTAATCTGGCTTAGCTGGTCTAAGTAACAATGTTTAAGCTTATATGTCTGATGTGTGGTGCCGTCTACTCTTAGTGAAAGTAATACCTAACACTTAAGTCACTAGTTGGCTGACAATTAGCGCAGGTTTAGTTGGTGACTGTAAAGTTGATTTGATAGTCTATGTTTTGGCTTTTGACAGTGCAGTTGGGCAAGTGGCACAGATTTTGGTATTGGTAGTAGCTTGATAAGTACAAAATGAGACAAAGTAATAAACAATTATTTTTTCAATTGTATGTTTATTATTATACATTACATAAATAAGCATTCAAGATCATTTAAGTAAATCTTACTAATAAATGCAATTAAGTTTTAAAATAAACTGCCAGTTAAATTTATTTGAACCACTTCCTATTGAATCTTTTTTTAGTTCTTCAACTGTTGTGATAAGTTATCCCGATGCTAAAATGCATCGAAATAACCTTACAGATAACCTTACAAGAAAAAATAGATCTACTAAACTAGAAAGACATGCAATTACCCCATTTTTAAAAATTTTATAACTTAGAAATATAGCATTAACTACATTTATATCAACACATCAAGCAAGCCAAGAATAGATTGTCAACTTAATATACACAAAAGTTATGTTTTCTCTGTTGCACTCATGACATTAACCGTTTTAGCATCTTTAATTTACGCTTACATTTCACACATCTTGTGGATCACGGTGTTCTGGGATTATTATACTTAACATTGATGTTTCCACAGTTTTAGAAAAGTTTCTAAAAACCAAATAAATCAAATTTTAATTGAAACTATATATTTTGGACTAACTCATATATTTATTAATCCTTAAACTCATTTCATGCATAAAAACTTTTGCTTCATAAATTTGAAGTACACATTATTGAAGCTGAAATAAAACGCATGTAGATCTAAACTAAAATATATTTTTACTATCCTCTAATATCATTTTATGCACAAAAATATTGCTTCCTAAGTTTAAACAAATTTGCAATCACTTTTAAAGCATCGATCAATACGTACTTTGATATAAACCAAATATTTTTAACTAAATTATATTTTTACAGTCTTTTAATATCATATAATAGATGAAAACTATTGCTTTCTAAGTTTAAAATATTTTGCAAAAATTTTTGATGCACTAATCAATAGGTACTTTATTTTAATTTTAGAACATTTTGAAACAATGTTTAAAAAAAATAGATAAGATAGATAGTTATAGAACGTTAACTTAGCAAGCAAGCAGTCCGAAATTTGATTCTCAAAATATGAGTAAATAAAAACTTGTACTTTCTCCACCAAGGTGATTCGGATGGCTCCTAATAAGCTGCTGGTCCCATCAACCTAACGTACTTTGGTCAAAATTAAATAATTTAAACTTAATCACGTATAGCTTCTAAGTTGAAATCAGTTTGCAACAAATTTTAAAACACCAATCAACAAGTATTTTAATCCAAACTAAACATTTTTAACTATAACCTGTTTATACTTTTTTAAACTCAAAATAAAAAAAAGTAGTTTCTTACGGCAGGTGCCGCCTAAACAAATAATATTACAGTGTCTTAAACAAACAATACAAGAACAAATTGATATATTAACCGTTCGATAAGCAATCAAAAAGTTTCAGACGTACTGGATAATCATGTGCTAGAATGGCTGGACTCTTCATTCTACTCCAAGTTACAATATGATTCATATTGCTAACTAAATTTAATCTCTAGGTAAAACTCATTACAGAAGAAAAAAACCACTTAGCAAACGCTCTCTCGCAACAACTAAACAAAGACCTATTAAAAAATAACAAAAAAGACGACAAAAAACAACAACCTAAATCAACCACACAGGGGGTTTTCTAGCTCCAAATCCGCGGTAAAAATAGACACTCTATAGAACAAAATATCTCCAGTACTAGTCGTCACAAGTCGAAAAATATGCAAATGCTTAAAAAACTAAAAAAATCTGTTCAACATTAAGCTAGCTAAGTCTTGGCAAAAACCTACAAAAAACAAATGAATATAAACATTCTTCAAAACTACTTAAAGCCCTAGAAACAACAAATTTTTTTTTCTGCTGAAGGTGGAAAATCCATTTATGGACGGAATGTGGGACTACTCTTCTAATTCTAATAAAAGCATACCCATTAAAGACAATGTTTTAATCTTGTTTAATTTCTTAGTGGCACTAACCTAGATTAGCTTGTTTGTGTCAAATTGTGCACTATTAGTATGTAGAAAGTAGTATACTAAAATCAAATCCACGTTGGACTAAAAGTAAACACACGCGTTGTTCACGTGCATGGCTAAATAAATAAAATCTCGCTTAATGGGGTCTGGATTGAACAGCCAAGCCCAAACCTGACAACCAATTGCATGCAGGCTTGCGTGTGTTTACGTGTTTATCACGCGGTTTTTTACATACTTTTAGCCCAGCGAGGATTTGAATTTGGTATAGTAGTAGTTGATCGGTCACTTTATAAATAATCTTTTATCTAGGATTTTATTTTTGGTTTAAACAGTTCAATTTAATTTGTTTTTAAGATCTTTAATCAATATTATAATAGTCACCATTCCCAAACGCAGCATGAAACGCAACCGCCTAATAGCACAAAACATAATAAAGGCTGAAAGTAACAACCAGGTCACCTAACATAGGGATTATCAAACATTATTTTCTAAACCATCCACTACCCAGAAATGTTGGAAGAATACATTGCGCCATTGCTCCAAATCAAAAGTACAGATGTCAAAAACAGCCAAAAAAACCCATCTTATTATAATGGGTTTTCCAATAAAAAGTTTTGTTTTGAATAGCAGGCTATTTGGGCAGCTGTCAATTTTGAAGCTATTATCTTTTGACATTTGACAAGTAAAAACTACGACATTATTAAAAATTGAACAATACACGCTTCAAAAACGCAATGAAATTATTAAAATTCACTACAAAAATGGTGAAAATTTGTCAGTCACAGTTCGCAAAACTAATGCACTTTTTAATCGTCGTAAAGCACCTTCTCGGTTAGCAATAGTAAACCTGGTGGAAAAATTTGAGCTGCTGGGACAAGTTTGTGATGTGATGATTTGAAACCGTGTGCATCGCTCAAGAACACATGAGAATAATGCTGATGTAACCCGAAGTGTTAAAGAATACCCAGGTTTTTCGATTCCTTGTCGATCTTTGAATTTAGACATTCCACAAACAACATTACACCGTAGTTTGCATAAAGACTTAAGTCTTAAGGCTTTAAAAATTCAGTTAACTTAAGAACTTAAGCCGGTCGATCACCACAAACGTCGTATCTTTGCTGATTGGGTCCTTTAAATGTATTAAAATGATTCGGAATTATATCGAAAAATCATTTTTAGAGATAAGGCCCATTTTTACTTTGGAGGCTACGTTAATAAGCAGAATTGTCGCATTTGAGGCTCAGAAAATGCAAGAATAATGATTGAAAAGTTTTTGCATCCTTAACGTGTCACTGTTTGGTGCGGTTTTAGAGATGGCGGTGTGATTAGATACTTTTTTGAAAATATAGCTGGTGCAACTGTCAGGGTAAAAGGATGGCGCTACCGAGCAATAATTAATGATTTTTTATTACCGGAATTGGAAAATATTGATGTGGACAACGTTTATTTTCAGCAAGACGACGGTACGTGCCACACAAGCAACAAAATAATCGCAATTTTGCAAGAAAAGTTTCCTTACCGTGTTATTTCTCGAAAAGGTGATCACAATTGGCCAACAAAATCTTGTGATTTAACACCTTTAAACTTTTTTTTTTTGGGGTCACGTGAAAGATAAGGTCTATGCCAATACTCCACAATCGATTCAAGACTTTAAAAATGGAATTCGTAAAGTTATCGAAGACATGCAGCCGCAAAAGTGCAAATTAGTCATAAAAATATTTATGAAAAGAATGTGGTACTGCAACCGTAATCGTGGCGGCCATTTGACTGATATCGTTTTCAAATCTTTACAATGAAATAAACATTTATTGATTTTTCTTAAAAAATACTCGTTTTTTTTTAAATATCAAAATGAAACCTCTTATTGGAAAACCCTATACTACGCCACAACCACGACGAATAAAAAGTCGATATAGTCCAGCAACACTCCAAATAAAAAATACAGAAAACATTTAAGTGGGTAGGTGGCTAACGCCAATACAAATGATTAGCCTACAATCAAAATTTAGGTGTTGAACCCACACGCCTAAGTGAGGCATTTAAAAAAAATTGACACACATTATCTCTAACGTTTTTGCTAGTTAAACATGAACAGCAAGTAAAATCCAAGTTATTAATCACAAACACTTGAATAAGTGGTCGAGTTGTACCAATACAAATTATCCGCCTACAATTAAGATCGGAGTGACCCACCTAAATGCCAAAGTGTGTGTTACTCACAAATTGGTAGTTAAACAATTTTTCTATAGTCAAATAGTAACCGGCATTCATTATCTCTATCGTCTTAGCTGCAAGAATATTAACAGTGGACAAATAATCATTTTTTTTATCCCATACGCTTGGGTGAGTAAATAAAGTACATCAATATAAATTATCCGCTTACAATTTGGACTTAAGTAAACAGCTCAACTACACAATTATCTGTCATCTTACAATTGGTTGTTAAACAATTCTTCTATAGCTTAATAACACGTAGCATTTGATTATTTCTATCGTTTTAGCTGCAAAAAACATAAACAATGGGTAATTTTTTTTTTATTACAAACATTTGGGTGGACGTATCAATACAAGTTATCCGCCTAGAATAAAAATTAATAAATTTTTCTTTAGTTAGATTTGTGCACTATAAAAACACGCTCATTGAAAACCCAGTCCGGAAACAATACACCATTCTTTTGCGATTCTGCTACCATCTTTCAAGTTTCCAGATAGCCGTGCACTTTTTTGGTACGCACTAATGTCTTTTGCACTTCCTGGAATTCCAAGGTAGTTTCTTAACACAGTATTGTTTTGTCTAAAAGTTACTTCCGGTAACGTCACATCTGAGATTTAGTCGTAGTTTGTTCCGCTTACATTTTGCACACGGTTTATTAGTCACTGTCCTTAGAAGCTCGCGGGTGTTGAGTATGCGTAGCGCGCTTGAGTATAGCTACCACGTGCCGTAGTGCCAAATTGATATTTGCAACTACATAGTTTCGAAATGTTTTTTGGTTTGGAAAGCGGGGTTCTCTTCAAACTGGAGCACCTGAGTCTAGGTTAGGCCAAAGTGAGTGTTAAGTCTATCAAATCGAATGGATCTGATTGGGCATTTGCAGAACCGGTGTCAAGACTTGAGTGTTGGCGGTCTTGTTTATGTAGCTGCGGCTGGTATTAGCTTGATATAAGGTGTTGACGTTTGTTGGATCATCATTGCCCAAGTCCTGCAAGCTCAAGTTTGTTTCCGAAGTAAATATACCGTACCGTTGATTCGGAAAAGAAAGAATTTAGCATGGCTAGTCGGTTGCATCTTTCGGACCCTTTAAATGTAAAATTCTTAGCTTTCCAAGTCAATGTTCTTGTCAAAGCCTTCTTTAAGGTCTTGTTCTTGGGTTTCATAAGTTCAAGAAGTACAAAGGCAAAGTAATCATCTAGGGTGGCGTAGGGTCAAAATTTATATGCAGTTGCAAAATCCGGTTGCCACTTCTGGTAATAACTGCTGTAGGGCACTTTTACTCTAAAATGCCCCACGTTGGGCGCCAATTGCTGCATTCTAGATCTGTCCAATGTATTAACGGGTGGCGGTTTTTAGGCTGATGATGTGCATTAGAAATGGATACATAATGGGGGTGGTGCTAGTCTTGTCCTGTTTATCCTAAAAAATAAGTTAATAAAAGGTGGACACCCTTCAAAGTACCACAAAGTCACTAAGCAATAGTCGAAGAAGCTCACTTTATTGGCTTACTGCGCCAGAAGTGATGCAGCTCAGTGGTTATAAACTGCAAGGTCTCAATGGAAGTTGGCAACGGCACACACCAAAAGCGTAAGAGCACAGCAGTCGTTTCCTGGTTTGCCAGGTGCTTTTAGGTAGAAGCAAAAAAGATGTTAGAGCCTCAAATGATGTAGTAGAACTAGCTATCAAGGTTTGTTGCGTCAGAGTTTTGCAAATTCTGAGATCTATAGTGAACCTCAGTGCGGTAACATAGTCCACCAACTGTTGTGTTTGTAATCCAAAACAAAAATTTTACTTTGATAAAGTACTTACCACTGCAAAAAATACCCCGTAGAAAAACACCATTACCTTAAAACCTAAAGAAAATGTCTTAGTACAAAAAAGACGTTTGCTCTGAATTAGATCCAACAAAAAAATTGATATTTTTACAAAAAATGTTACTAGATTGAGAACAACCACTACAGACCACCAATCAAGATTTATATAAACAAGCTCGGGATTCCAGACAAAGCTCAACAAGAAAAACTACTCTAAGTCTCCACTACGGAAAAAGAAAAAAATGTTAACCAAAGTATATAAAAACACGTCGCAACACAGACAAAAAAAAGCAAAAATTGCCCATGTTTAATTTTAACAAAAAACACTTCATTCAAACTATTTGTTTGATAACCTTAAGTTCCCTTTCAATGTCTCATAACAAAGAACTCCGGCAAAACAATCTAGAGCACGTGCAGTATTGAATATCATATACTTAAGGGTAATTTCATTAGTTTTTGACTAATTTGAAAAATATATTTGATAACATCTACCAAAGATGTAAAAACTCAAAATCAGCTACTTCAAAATCCTTATCAAAAGAATCTGCGATAACTGCCACAATCTTAGTACTCTAGATCTCTCTCTACAATCTTCAAGATATTCCTTCAACATAAATTACAGTAGATTTTAAAGTAAATTAAAGATAATTGATAATTGTGATTTCTACTACGTGATAATTCATGTTTATAAAATAATTTACTATGTTTTTAACTTATTACATCTGTAAATGGCTCTAAAAGTAAATCCAAAACTAATAATGTATTTGTAAGAATAAATTTTTGATAAAAGACATTGTTTTTTTATTTAATAATTTTAATAGAATAAAAATAAAATCAAAGAGCAGATCATAGAAGATTTCAAAATGCTTTAATTTAAATCTAATCTGAAGTAATTTTTGAGCGGATTCAAAATAAATTAAAAATTGAAGTAATAGTTTTGGTAGTAGATTAATTCAACAAATTTAAAACAAATTATTCTAAGTATATTTTATTCTTAAAAGTATAACATTTGTTGTAATTTGTGATTTTTTTTGTTAAGACCGAAACTGCTTCGGCATCTGGGTGTAATACAGATAAACCAAAATAGTCTACAACATTTTTAATTTTACATGAATTGAGTTATACATGAAACAATTTTAAAATATTATAAACAAACATTTGAGAAAAACAATAAACTTTATACTTTTGTTTAAGTTTGTAATAAAAACATAAACTAGACAATTTAAGAATATCGAATAGAATAGAAATGAGGTGATTGCATTGGAAGAAATTTAAAATTCCCAAAGAATTCGATAGGTCCCCAAGAACGCATCGCCGAATCGAGCAGAGCTTTTGAATTGTATGTGTTATTGAAAAAGAGGACGCCGGGAGAAGAGATTTCAGTTTCGCGGCTTGTGGGAGTGGCGTCCCGAGTGCGTCGGTGGGAGCGACGCGGCGCAGCTTCGCGTGGAAAGGGATAGAACTACAAACCAGTTTCCGCGCGCACTTCCAAACAACAGGACGTTCGTTGCAATTTTCCTTATCGTCCGACGGGATTTCTAACAAATATACGCGAAACTTAAAATTGTTCAATTGTGAAATTAATAATATTCCATAAAGAAAATTTATTATAAACAGTGTTTTAATGAAACAATGTGTTGGTTGTTGTTAAGTGCTTCTAACTTTTAGTTATAAACAAATATTATTTAAAAAAATATAATATTAAGTTTAAGTTAGACCCTAACAGGATGATACCTTCCCGGATGTATTGTCCCCTGCTGGATAGGAGGAAGCGCATACTGCTGCTTCTACTGACCGTCATCACTGGTTAGTTCATTGTGCTCAGGATTATATTGGATTATGGAATTTGTTTTGTGTGTGTTTAAAAATTTATAGCAAAAGGGATGCTCACTTACTGCTAAATCTTTATTGCAGGAAGGAGGAAATTTATTATTAAGTGTTGTGCTCGCTCGGCTTGCAGTTAGATAAAAGGTTATTTACGGTGGATATAATTGATTTATGTATGAAGAGCTCGGTGGTTGGTATAGTTTTTTATATTTTATTTTATCCAATAACAAGTGGATAAAAGAGTTGTAAATTATGAGCTGCATCAGCAATATTAGTGAAAATCAAGTTTAAAATTTATTAATAACAAACAAAAAAATTGCAATGTTCACACAAAAATATAATGGGATTTTGAAACATAATCGATCAATTTTAATTGAATCAAAATATAATGTTACAGTCATTCATCAATTATATTTTTATTAAAAATACTTTGAACTTGTACAATAAGTAATTATAATATTGTAGCGAGGTAAAAGACCAATGGTCTCTAGAGCATTGTTGCATATTAACAATGAAGATTATAGCTACAATCTTTATTGTTGATAAATTAACAAAAGCTTTGATACTATTATAACAAAATATAATTACAAAATATAAACAATTTGATATTTCTAAGGGATTCATCACATATTAACAATAAAGACTATATATCTATATTGTTAACAAATTTAACAAAAGCATAATAAAATAAAAAATTATAATTACAATCTTACCAACTTCCTGACAATTTTCTATGGAATACATTTATTACTTTATATTTATTTAACCAAACTAGTCACAACTAAGTATAATTTCCCATCATTTAACCTTTTCGTATTCCTAAACGAATCATCTGAAAATTGGGGAAACTCAATTTAAATCAAAACATGTTTTTTTAATAATATTCCGGAAGGTAAAATCAAAACATATTTTTAATGAACTTTCCTTTTAAAATAAAAGCGTTTGCGTCCTAAATTTATTTTTAATTATGGTGTGCTTTAGTTCTGGGATTGGAATTTGTGAATTTTAATGGCCTCGCCCACTCGCACTTATTGAACTGCAAACTTTTGCATGTGATGAAATGGATATCAGATTTTATGTTTGTTATTAACGAAGACTTTTAAAGTGGCCATTAAAATGGTTGATTAGTTTTGCTATTTCTGTTATTGTTATTACAACTGAAAGAATTTTATGGTGAGTAATAGAACCTGTTCTACTATTTGCCCTTATAAATATATTAATAACTACAATTTCTATTATTAATTGACTTGAACAATGAAATGAATTATAAATAAAAAAGTAAGA
Organism: Tachinus rufipes; assembly: GCA_963932245.1. NCBI lineage: Eukaryota > Metazoa > Arthropoda > Insecta > Coleoptera > Staphylinidae > Tachinus > Tachinus rufipes. Next base: position 18,000,685 of record OZ010746.1, on the reverse strand, counting down.
ACCTATCAGACAAGCTTTAATTAATTTTTTTAAATTTTATCAATTAGAAATAAAAACAGTTCGTTTTTTTAACATAGTTAATTAATTATAATTTGATTAAATGAACGCAAATTGAATTGAATTTATATATTAAATAAAGCAATTTTTTTTCCCAAAATTTAATTTAAACTTGGTATATTAATATTTAAAATTTAATTGAGTGGATTAAATAAAACATAAAATAAACAAAAATTATTGTATCGTATACAATTTCTTTTCATATATTTTCCTAATAATTTTAAAATGAAATACGTAATATGATTTGCGACTTATATTACATCTTTTCTATACCCTTACTGTTACCAAGGGAAGAGATTTCCTTCCAAATTCGGGGATTGATTTAGTCTCCTGGGAATATTTAACAAGTGGTATATGTGGCGGAAAAAAACGTTCCTATTTCATTCAAATTTAGTCAGGTTGGATATAAATATTACATACTAGAAGCTGATGTAAATCGTGACCAATTACTTTCATCGAGTAGTTGCTTATTGAACTTTAAAAATGATCTACTATTAATAACACATGTTTATCAAATAATTAGAAAAGAATGATTGCTTTATGTAGCACATTTACAGAACTTAATGTTTGAATTGAATGTAAAATGTAAAATGTATGTCTTTTGATCTCAGTCAACACCATATTCATTCGTTTCAATATGTGTATAACATATGATACATAATTTAATTAAACCACTCTACAAACTGTCAGTCAGACTGGCTGTATTATGGGTTGTGTAAATATAAGATAGATTTGTTTGTTTTCTTTTACATAATTAATTCATTTATGATTAAAAACTTATGGATGATTTTTTTTTTAATTTATCTATTTGATAACAATTTAGATGTGAGGATTTAATTTAAAATTCTTTTACAAATATATTTTTGTTAATTAATGATTGAGCTTAAAAACAATTACAATAAAATTTTATTTAAAATATACGATTGATTTTTGGGGTATTCTTTTTCTTATTTAAGAATTATCAGATTGAGGAAACTGTATGCGGCAATAAACATATGTTGAAAAATTGATACAAGTTGTTTGGATTTTTTTTTTAATATTAAATTTTTGTAAACACAAATTTTTCAATATTCTGATAATTTTCAATAATTTTGTAACTTTAAAATGCCATTAGAAGTTCTTTATCAATTAACAACAGATTTGCACAAATTTGAACTTACTGAATGCTTGCTACTCCTCGATAAATATTTATTTCACATTTTTTTAATCAATATAAATTCAATTTTTTTTCAAGTATAAAGCATTTTAATGTCTTTCTAGTAAAAAAATGGCTTTTCATTAAATTTTGATTTCAAATTAAATAGTTTTAAAAGCTATATGATCGTTCATCGTCACCGTTGTTAAATGTGCAAAATGTTTTATAAAACTTTTAAGTATTTATTGCTTAGTTCTCTCAAATTCAGTTTTAAATTAATTAAATAGAAATTAAAAAAAATGTACTTAACGTTTAATACTTTAAAACTGTTATCTACAACAAAATATATTATTATAAATTATTTATTATCTTTTTTAAGTTTTGTTAACATTATAAAATAATTAAAACACATTTTTTATGTACTATATCACGAATATATGTATTTAAAAACTATAACAAGTTTCAACTTGTACAAGGTTATCATCGGGCGGTGATACAAACTTGTACATAGTAAATTTATTTTGTTAATATACTTATTATTTTCTAAGCATTTTACAGACTAGTTTCACTATATGAATATCATTAAAAAATTAATTAATAAAAATCTGCACCATAAAAATTCTATTGCGATGCAGATTGTGTAATAAATTCCCTATTACGATACGTACATAATAAAATCATGACTTTAATATAAATGCAAATTAAAAAAAAAAAATATTTTTTGTAAAGTTGTTTTTTAATTTAACAGTTTTAAGGATAATGGTAAACCAATATTTATAAAAAATAATTAAATGGTTAAAAGATAGAAGTTTTTTTTTTCATACATGATTACATATCTATTATGATAATAAAAGGCAAACTTTCGTAAAAGTTAATTGTTCTCTATGGAAAAAGTTACGTTTATTTTTTGTCTGTCAAATCAATGTCACTTAAGCGTTCATTCATTTTTTTGAAATTCCTGCAAAGAAACAGTTGTCATTAGCTATAATTTTTAAATCCGTGAGAACTTTAAACAAGTTTAATAGAGAAATATACAAAGTTCAATTTAGATATTGATGATTTTTATGTATTATACTGCATTTATTGATGACTTCAAACCAATCAACTTTTGTCGTAGTTGGTTAAACTTTTATGTGCAAAAAAAATATTTTTGCTTAATCAAGATTTGAATTTGCTTTACGGCTTTATTTGATTTTGTATCTAAATTAGTTGAATTTTTTGAAATCACAGTTAGAGAAGTGTCATCAACAAATAGCAACAAATCATCCGTTTGTTTATATTATAAAAAAAAAATTCGAAGGACTTACCTTTAACCCTTTCGCTCCGACTTTTTTTTTGCCGCCCGTGCCAGGTTTTAAGAAATAAATAGAGTTATATAGTTATATGGCCTATTGAGGGTCTTTAAATGTTCTTAATATTTTTTTTAGTTTTCTAAATTTAAATTTGATTCTGGGACATATTGTCCCACCAGTGTTTTGAATTGGGACATATATGTCCTAAAAGACTTAGAATACGTTCAGGAGTAACAATAACTTTATTAAAAAAAAGTATCTTACAAACTTAAATATCTTATATATAGAACGGAGTGAAACAACTTTTGCACAATGGTATATTGCACATCGTACACAAAGTCTTTGTGCAAATTTTTTTTCCTTCTACCGGCAGATAATCGCCGACATTTAAAAAGTGTCTTGATGTAGCAGAAGGTTGTCCTAATCCTTTCATTCTAATCACATTAGCGTTTTCTCTTCTTTTTCCGATAATTTCCTCCGCCAAATCGATCAGAAATGTGAGTGTAGATTATTTCTTATGGTAAATTTCTTTGTACAATATGCAAGCGTTTATAATGGAAGTCATGAGTAGCTTGTAATACACCTTACGCCACCATTTTGAGGATCTACGATCAAAATCGTATAGACTGGTAAGCTGATCGGACAAATCAACTCTCCCTATAAATTTGTTGTAATCAGCAACAACTTGAGGACATTCTAGGGCAACTTTTTTGCCATTTTTCAATTTACGGTTTACTGAAGAAACATCGTTTTTATGGCCATTGCTGAGAACTACAACTTCTTTTGTATCTTGCCAAAAACAAGCCAATATTTCAGATTCATTACTAATTTGCTATCTCCTCGGGCCAACTTTTCATTATGATTTGGCATATTTTTTCTATTTCTCATGCAAGTGCCCGTAGCTCCAAATGGCAGATTATAAAGCAACTTTACTGAGGTAAAAAATCTGTCGAAACAAACAAACACGTCTTCATTACGTGGTATAAATCCCACCAGTTTGTTCACCACCAACACCACACTTACCGGCATATATATCAAAGTTGTAGACAAATCCTGATTTTGAATCACAAAGTTCCCAAATTTTTATTCTCCGTTTTATGGATTTTAGCGGCAGGTATTGTTTTAGCGATGACCTGCCCTTAAACTTTACCATAGATTTGTCTATACTCATATACGAGCACAAACTTTGTACAGATTGAAACCTTTGCTTCAAGCACTAAACCAACTCGTCAACATAGTAAGTCTTGCTGGGGTTTTCTGGCTTTTTGAGATTAGCAAAGTACATTTTAGAAAGCAAATATGTACAACGATCACAGCTTATTGCATCTTTAATACAATTATTTCCTAGGCTCTTCTTATTTGACCAATAATCATGAAATGATGGTGAGCAATTGTAGCTCATTACCAACATACACCCTGTTACTATCATAATCTCGGACGCATTTGTTGCAACACATTGCCTCCGATTTTTTGCATTTTCAATGTTGATTTGTTTATTTGTATTTTCAGCAATGTACAAGAATAAACTTTTTGGAAATACTTGCAAAAAGCAATCAAGTTCGGATGAACTCATTTTCAGTTTTGCCAATACAATTGCATTCCTAACTTGAGGCATAGTTTTTTTGGGTTAAAATTTTTTGATTTTGTCAATATCATACCAGTATACTACATTATCGTTATTTTTGAAATTTAGTTGGGGTTCTTTATCCGAATCGGAAGATGAATTTGAAGAGTTATTTGACGAATTTTGATTTTCATCATAATTGTTGTCATTTTTTTATCGTTTTGCTGGAATTTCTTCTTCAGAAGGCTCAAAATCTGAATCCGAGTCATCACTACAATGGAATGGATTCTTATCTTTGTTGAAAATATTGTTGGTTTCTTCTTTCAACTGTTTTTGGGTAAGATATTTTTGACCCATTTTATAGGAAAATATGAACCAACGTTCTATTTATAAGCGAAAATCATCAAAAACAAACATTTTCCAGGCAGATATTCTGCAAAGTCTCTAGTATTTACGTTTTAGTTTCACAGTAATACAGAATTCGGTACAATTTTGCTAACACAAACTGCTGCCAATAAAAATCATGTCACTCTGCACTGCTCTGCACAAAACAAGTACAAATTGTACCAAACATTCTTGAATATACACGACGACAACGTGAATACTGGTATGACATCGATTTATTGTAAATTGACGTACCTATTAATCCACCAGAATTTTCAAAAGTCGTCTGAGACATATACGTATCAATAGGCGCAAAAGGGTTAAAGTCCCTTTTGTCTACAATCAATTGTTGTTGGGTTTCTACAAAAAATTCTGTAATGAAAGTAGTTCACACGCCAATTCAAAATCTACACTATATCTTTTAAGTTTTAGCTATTAAAATTGTATAGTCAACTAAGTCTTGTTAAAGTCAAGAAATATTGCTAAACTTTGATATACTTTATTTATATAGTCGTAAAGTTTATGTAAACTTGGAAAATAATAGATTCAAATTCAAATAAAAAATTAATTAAAAAAAATCATTAAATCCTTAAAAATCGTTAATAAAATTATCAGTGATTGGTATGTTAATACAAAATAACTTAAATGAGTATTTTAACTCTATTTCTGCCTCTTTTCAATTGAACAATAATACTGGAAATCAAGATAATATAGCAAATCATTTTATCTATATCCAGTAACAATGTCTGAAGTCCAAAATGCAATCTCCTCATTAAAAAGTACTAATTCAAGTGGACCAGATGAAATAAGTTCAAACATATTAAAATATTGTGCTGAGTCTCTCCTAGAACCATTAACTATAATTTTTAACTCTTTGTTTGATGAAGGAAAATTCCCAAGTAGCCTTAAATCATCCAAAATTCTTCCTAGAAGCCGCAAACTATCGCCCTTTATATTTATTCAATACCTTTTCAAAAGTTTTAGAACGTATTGTAGTAATAGACTTTCGAACTTTTTTAATACTTGTAATTTATTTAACAAGAGTCAGTATGCATATCTTGAAGGAAAATCAACAAGTTCTGCAATTCTTAATTTTGTGAATGCGTTGCATCAATACGCCGATATGAAAAAGGTTTGCTTGGGAATTTTCCTTGACTTGACAAAGGCATTTGATCTTGTAAACCACAAGATTTTAATAAATAAATTAGAAAAATATGGAATTAGAAGAAATGCATTAAAATGGTTCACCAGTTATTTGGGAGATAGATATCATTATGTAGAAGTTATTAAAATTTAAGTCAAAATCATTAATAATGCGGTGTACCTCAAGGGTCGGTACTTGGACCACTTCTTTTTATCATATATATATGAATGACATAAACATCAAAGACACAACATTTTTTGCAGATGATACCTCCCTTCTTATTGGTGAAAGTAACTTAAACGATGCAATAAATCAAGCTAAAAACAATGTAAATGAAATAAACAAATGGTTTCAAAATAATGGACTAATAATTAATGCAAAAAAGTCAGCTTATATGCATTTTAATTTATCACAATTATCTGTACACATTAGTCCATTGATAAGATGTAATATGAATAGCATTAAAAAACAATCTACAGTAAAATTTCTGGGAATTCATATAGATGACTACTCACGTAGATATTTTATGTAATAAAGTTAGCTCTATATGTTACATGATTAAACAATTACAATCCATTATAACTATATCATCTTTAAAATTACTGTACTTTGGACGTATACAGTCTATATTGTCTTATGAAATTCTAGCTTGGGGAGCTGCATCAAATTGGAAAAGATTGTTTAAATTACAAAAAAGGTCTATTAGGCAAATGTTAAATTTACCAGCCAAAACACATTGTGCAGATTTGTTCAAAAAACTAAATATCTTAACATTACCTTGTCTCTTTATACACCACCTTATTGTATACGCAAAAATAATTGAAAAGAAATTCAAATGACTAAATGAGACTCACGATTACAACACAAGACATGGGTTTCGATATGAAGTACTAAACCACAAAACATCAAAACTTTAACATAGCCCTAAATAATTAGCAATAAAATGTTTCAATAAATTACCTGCAAAACAATTTAAAATAAAAACAAAACTAATTTTAATAAAAAATCGCAGTATTCATTAAATGAATTTTTGCTGGCACTATTTTAGTATTTTGTTAATTGTTCTAAAGTGTTATTTGTAAGAAAAAATGTATTGATATTAATTGTAATTCCATTTCTATGTTTCTATGTTTAATATCTAAACTCTTGACCTTTCCTATGTCTGTAGAAGATCGACTGGAATAAATATTATTATTATTAATAATAAAGTCATTTGTGGTCAATCTTTTTTTTTGTGTGAAAAATATACAAAAAACTAACAAAACAATTGTGTAAAAAAAAGTTCAACACCTACTACTCAGCCCGGCATTATTTGGCGCTGTATTCTTATCAAAAGATACATAATTTTTTGTTTTTATTGATTTACAAATTAAAAATGTATAAATTATATTTTTTTGTAACTTATAATACAAAAAATGCTACATTTGTCATTTATTGATAAACAGGGAACTCAACACCCACAACTCAATTCGGCATTGATACCAAATAATGTATTATTTTTGTAGTTTATTTGCAAATATATAAAACAAGTACTCAAAGATGCATTATTTCCTTAGCATTTTTGAGGCATTTGTGTTTATTGATTTACAAATTAAAATTTATATGAACATTATTTCTATTTTTTAACACTTAATACACAAAATTATATTATTATGCACTGAAAATTAGTCATTTATTAATAAAGATTCTTTTATATTTATAAAAATCAAATTAAAAATTAAAAAAAAAATAAGTTTCGCAAAATTCGTGCCTATTATGCAATCAAAACATTAGCAGTTAATTTTGTAAATTTGCCATCAGTAAGCTATTTTTAATTCACAAAAAATTGACAAATAAAATATCAAAATAATCACGTTCTATTTTAATGAAAATCTGGAAACAAATTTAAAATAAACGAGAACATAACAAATGAGATACATAAAACAACTAATTTACATTTAATTTTGCTGACCTCGGTAGCGAGAGACTAGTTACGGCACTGGACGTTATGGGTTCGAAATCCAGTTAAGGCATAGATATTTGTTCTGTTACGAGAGTTTGTAAAAAATTATATTAAATTACATGGTTGTGAATAAATGAGTGTAATGCTCAAGTTAAAAAAAAAAAAATTAAATGATTAAAAAGTACCAGCATATGCAAAATACCTTCAAATTTTTGTGGCACTTGTATTTATTGATTTACAAAGTAAAAATAAATAAAATTAATTTCATCTGATTGACACCCAATGGAAGAAAATATAAAAATATAATAAGAATTTGTCATTAAATTTTCACACACTGTTTGCAGTAATTCAGGCTCAATTGTTTCGGGTTTATTGGTATAGACATGGGACTTTACATATCCTCAGAGAAAATAATCTAATGATGTCAAATTGCACGAGGTGGACAGTTAATAAGTTCATTTTGTGAAATTAATCGTGTGTGAAATGTTCGTTCAGTAAATTAATTGTATCATGTCTTTGTACCGTTCACCGTTGAATGTAATGTTCCATTTATGAAGACATATGGACCAATGATTCTACCGACCTATAAAGCGCACCAAACGGTATATTTTTCTGGATGTAATGGTGTTTCGACAGTCCACGGCTTGTGGATTATTATTGCTCCAAATGCGACAATTTTGTTTGTTGACATAGCCATTTAACCAAAAGTGTGCTTTATCATTGAACAAATTTTTTAAATGAAATTGTAGATCAATAGCAATGTTTTCCTTAGCTTATTTACCAAATGTACGGCGCAAACGATGATCGTGTGGCTTCAATTCTTGAATCTTGTAAGCTCGTAAACCAAGATCTTTTTGAAAAATTTTCTCTAAAGTATATGAACACAAGTTTAATTGTTGAGCACGATGACTAATTGCATATTTGGATCATCATTAACATGCGCACTGTACAACGTCGTACTGGATGCTTATTATCGTTTAGATTAAACATATTGCAAAAACGATGCATAATTTCTGGAATTAATTGCTCTGATGGACGATTATGAGCTGCTCATACAATGCACGTAATGCCCAATGCGTTTCTCGAACTAAAGCATGTTTTTTAAAATAAATTTGACCAATTTGCAAACGTTGCTCTGTCGTAAGTTTATTCATGATAAATTGCCAAACCAAACTAATTTCGAAACAACCAAGAACTTTCAAATCAATAATCTACGTGTGTTCTATGGGTAACTTTGTTATTTTAAATGTGTGCAGTATTTTCAGAAAAAACGTAATGCCATTTTAAAATTTGGCATAGGGTCTTCAACTTTTTTAAATATTCTAAAAAAAACTAAAAACGGTTGTTTTTTTCAAATTTAAATAACTTTTTGTCTATTTACTCTACAGCAAAAATAAAAAAATGTCTTTGACGTTGAGCTAAAAGCAGTTATCATGTTAGGTTTAAAAAGCACAAGTGAATCTTAAATAGACTGTTTTTTTTAATTTAAGGATATATGTTTTTGAAGGTTTATTTTAAATTTTTGTTGTTGTTAACTTCTCTATGGTATTGATGGGATAGCCATTTTTTAGTGCAATTTGTTTTATTGTCTTTAATTCTATATTTTGGTCTTCATGTGAGATTGGAATTGTGATTACTCTATGAATCATTGAATTGTACGCGGCCATTTTATAATTATAAGGGTTGTTTGACTCGCTGGGAATTGTGCCATCTGTTAATGTTGGTATACTAAAAATTTTAAATTTAAGTTTATTATTTTCTTTAGTTAGTGTAAGATCTAAAAAGTTAATTGCCTCATCAATTTCTAATTTTACTGTAAATTGAATCTTGGGATGGATGCTGTTTACGAACTGTAAGAAGTTAGAGAGTTGTCTTTGTTTGCCTTTCAAGCAAGCTAAGATATCATCTTCATATCTATATCAAAAATAAATTTGTGTTTTAGTTAGCCGAGATGATAGTATTTTTTCCTTCCAAGTGTCATAAAAATGTCGGCTAGTAGTGGGCTAAGTGGTGATCCCATTAGTAGTCTGGCGTTTTGTTAGTAAAATACTCCATCTATAGCGGATTTGTTGAGTATATCTCTTATAATATTTAGGCATTATTGTGGTACCTCCACATAAGAAAACATACTGCAAACATCAAATGAGACTAGTTTGCAACCATTTGGTATGTTTTTGTCTTTAAGCAGTTAAACTAGTTTTGCTAAATTCTTTACGCTATGAGGTGCCTGGAACTGAGTAAAATTACAAAAGAATGTCTTTAATCTAACTTAAAATTCTTCAATTGAACAATTAATGTACAATACTACCGGTCTTTGTGTTTCGACCAAACCGTACTTTTGGGATTCATTTGAATTAATTTGAGTTTTTCATATTTAGTCTTGAAGAGACTATCTGCTTTCTTCAAAAATTGTTTTAAGTCTTGTTGGAAAGTACTTCTAGAGTTTTTTTTAAATATTTTAAATTTTTTGGAATTAATAAAATTATTAATATTATCCATCAAGAATTACTATAGCATTTGATTTGTCTGCTCTTGTCATGGTTAAGTTTACATTTGCAATCTTTGCTTTAATTGATTTTATTGCCTTTTCTTTTTTCCGAGATATTTGTAAACCTTCTTGGCTTTTTAAAACTTTGAGGATGTGAGCTCCACTTATAGTTTTGTCTTCTATCTTTTGGAAAGCTGCTTCTGACTCGACTAATCATAGTTTCTTTAAAGTTATGAGCATTGATTAGCGGAGCGTAGTTTGGACTTTTTAATAGTATCTCTAGTTCTTTTTCCGTAAATTCTGTTTGGGACAAGACAAGACAAATCATTCGTAGCTTAAATTGTAATTGTGGCTTTGGATTTTTTATTGGCGTTATTTTCATATGGTTCCAAATAGAGTTGCATAATAAAATCAGGACTTGAATATAAATAAAAGTTATAAAAAAAAAAATAGCATTTATTTTTTTATTATTTATAATGATTTTGACCATTATCCTAATTTATAATATTAATAATTCATTATTCACGGTAAAAGTTAAACCATTTACATATACACTATAATATATAAATAAACATACTACATCAACTAAAATAATATATATAAAATACAAAAAATACATAAAAACAAGTTTAATTTAAAATACAATTTAGGTACACAATTCAATCAATATGATTTAATTGCGACCTAAACAGCGATTTGGTACTAAACCAACAAAAATTACTTAGCAAACAATTTACCAGTTTACACATCCTAACAAGTGGGTTGTTGCACCAGTAATTTGTAGATTGTGTACATTTTCTAAACAATAGCATCTGCCTGGTACGTCGATCGCTAATAGGAATACTGAATGGTAAAGATGCAAGAAGCCCACAACAGTCTACTTCAGACATCACTAGTCTACGCAAAAACAAAAGATCAGCCCTTTTGCGACGAAGTTGTAGTGGTGGCAAATTGTACAAAGATGTAATGTAGTTGCGATCAACCACTAAAATCCCCGATTTATAAAATAATAATCTAGCAAACTTATTTTGAATTCGTTCAGTACTTTGAATATGAATTTTGTAAGACGGGCATCAGACTGACGGAGCATATTTTAAATGAGAGCGCACCAAAGAACAATAAAGTAATTTGAGCGTACTTGGGGATAAATCTGCTGACATTCTGTAAACAAAACCCAGCATTTTCATAGCCCGGTTACACACATAGTTAATATGCTCGACAAATGTGAGTTTGTGATCAAAGATTACGCCCAAATCATTTATTTGAAAAACTTGTATCAACGGTTTATGATTAATATCATAACCGTAAGGTATTTTATTCAGTGTTCTATTAAAACTAATTGAAAAACATTTGTTAACGTTAAGAAAAAGATAATTATTATGACACCAAGCATTTACAGAATCTAAATCTCGTTGTAACAGATGGCAATCATTAACAGATGATAATTTACTGTAAAGCTTTAGAATATTAGCAAATAAAAGAGAAGACAATGAATGAATACACTGAGAAATATCATTGATAAAAGCAGGAACAGAATTGGACCGCAGTGTGATTCCTGGAAAACACCTGATACAAGAATTGGCTGTGAAAAAAAAAATTATAAATTTTTACACATTGATTACGATTTTCCAAAAAGCTAGATAACCATGAAACCACAGCATGATAAAAACCATAAAAAAGTATAAAGTTTAACTAACAAAATAATGTAGTTCACACGGTTAATAGAATCAATTTATAATCTTGATTCAAAAGCCTTAAAAATATAAAAATATAATGTTTTTTATCAATTATAATATTTTTGCACATCCATTGTATTTGTTCAATTACAAGTTGATCAATATTGTAACAATATTAACAAATTTGCAGTACTCTCATCTCTAAATAAAATTCGATTATAAACTTATTTTTTCACCAGTACGTTACGTTTCTTGACGTTCAAGTTTTGTCTCTTGTAGCTTCTTGCAAACTAGTATTCTGTACATCTCTGCCAGCAACATTTCTAAGAATATAAATAACAATAGTTATTTTGCTTTCACTCACTGTGATTAGTAATAGAGTGTGTTTTATATGTAGACGTCACGCATAACGTTTTCAATTTTTATTACTCGATATAGTAGAGAAAGATACTGCAAAAATGATTGCTACTTCATAGGAATTTGTGACTATTTGTTCATTTTACTAATTTATGTTTATTATCTCGTTTTGTATTTGAACATGAAACTTTTTTATCTATACTTGAAGTATAATGTTTTTATCATTTCCTGTAAAATTTTTGTGAATGTACATACGAGATTTTGCACTTTCCCCGGCAATATTTAAGTTTGATTAGTACCACTGCCAGTTACTACTATTCTATTTGGCTCATTTATATTGATTATTCTATGTGATGCAAATAAATAGCTAAGTAGTTACTTTGCACTGGAATTTGTAAAAAAGTCATTGCTTGTCAAGATCAAATAGTCTGTCAAAGAATATATTTAATTTATATTTCTAATTGGAATTCGGTAAACACAGGCAATTGCAATTTTATCAGTTTCTTGCATTTTATAAATCAATATTTGTTAACCAGCTATTTGCAGTAAATAGTATTTATTTTTTAATAATATATAAATGATTTTAGTTTCTATTTATTATTTTTAATGTTTCTTGCAGACTAGTTTCGATATTTTATTATCCTTAACTTGCTGTTCTCTTCCAGACCACAATACACTTATGTCTCTCGAGTCATACAGACATCAACTTTTATTGTATCTGAAATAGTTTAAATTTTTAAAATTATCAATAACAAAAACATAATATAACAACAAAATATAAGAATTAGAAACAAAAAACAAACAAATAAATAAAACTTTTTGCCAAAAATATTACTTACTTAATAAATTTATAATTATAATAAAAATATTAGTGGTTCAATTATTGTGTATGTCAATATTTACCAAATACAATACTAATACAAATTTATTTTAAAAACATTTTTTTTCCATTTTTTTTTTTTAATAAATTAGTATACTATGATCTATTTTTTCTAAAATTTATAAAATAGTTACCTTAATTAATTTAATCTGTCCCATCAATTCTTCAAATTTTTATAATACAACATTAACAGTTTTAAATTATAACGTGGGGTCAACATGACTCGAGGGAACAAGTGTATCAAATTCATTTTACTTGCTTTTTTTAAACTTTGTATTTTTATAAACTCATATGTCAAAAAATAAAATCCAAATAACAACTAACATATATTATGAGGGTCAAATAGACCTGAAGAGCACAGCAGGGTTATTGAATAAATATTTCCAAAACAAATTAAAAAAAAAATCATAAAAATTCTATAGCAATGCAGGTTGTATAATGAATTCCTATTACGATACGCATTGCATAATAAAATCATGACTTCAATATAAATGCAAATTAAAAATAAAATTTATTATTTTTTGCAAACATATTTTTTTAATTTATTAATACAATTAATAATATTATAATTATTTTAACAAATTTGCCATAATTTTATCTCTAAATATAATCTGATTATCAATTTATTTGTTCAGCAGTACGCAGTATGTTTAAAAATATTATTAATTATTATTGTATTAAAATGTTGTTAAATTTTTTTTTATAGCTTCTTTTGATATTTTAATGTTATCAATAATAAATATTGAAAAATTAACACTATCTTCAATAAATAAAGATGCACGTAGTATAATGAATTACAATGCGCGTTGCTAATTAAAAAAAAATGTATTTTTTAATTATTTTTTATTATAATTTTTGTAACAATATTAACATGTTTGCAGTACTTTGAAAAAAATAGTACGTTGAAAAAAATTTATGAACGTTAAAACTTATTTAAATATATATTTTTACATCTTCTAGACTTACAGATTAGTTTTGATATTTTAATAATATAGTAAATATTATTAAAATTATATTTGTATATACAAAATAATTAAAAACGTTGCATAATACAATCACGACTTCAATATAAATGCAAATTAAAAAAAAGTAATAATTTTATTTAAAAATTATTTTATTTATAATTTTTTTACATTATTCTGACATGGCATCCTAATCTTGTCAACAAGCTCCATTTTATAGGTTTTGATAAAAAAACTAAAAATCTCATCAATAGTTTTTTTGACAATAGAAAAATTATAGTTAGAATTGATGGTTTTAACTCTGACTTCAAAATCATAAATGCTAGTGATCCTCATGGTTCTGCTGTTTCCTCAACTTTATTTTTAGTTTACATTAATGAACTTCTTCAAATAACTAAAAGTCCTAATCATAGTTTTGCAGATGATAACACCTTTCATACTTCATATTTACTTTCCAAAGACCATATTGAGAAATATGGCAGAGCGTCTGCTAGGTAATTTCTAGGTTAGAATCTGTAGGATCTATAAACAAACAAACAAACAAATAACTCAAAACAATATCTGAATGAGGCACTCCCAACATGGTCAATTTTAATTAAAAAAAACTCAATTTCAAAATCAAAATCCGAGGTATCATTAGTACCAAATATTAAACTATACAACGAATTCATTTCTAAATCTTCTTTAATTTGTCTTCTAGGGTTTACAATCTCACATAATCATCTCAGGAACGACTATGTTGTCGACATAGCTTCGAAAGTATCTAGAAAACTAGGATTTCTTTTTTTCAACTTTTGCATTTACATATATGAAAATTATATTCATCCTATTGAATATTGTTTCCAAGTATGGGGAAAAGCTTCGAAAACTACACTATTTCTTCTAAATTCTATTCAGAAACGAGCTATTCGGATCATTGCCAATCCAAAATTGACTAATGACTTGGATACATTACAGCACAGGCGTTATGTTGCAGACCTTTGCATTTTTTAGAGGTTTTTTTAATGAACATTATTAAAACAAAATACAAGACACTCGTAGTAGTAGTTTAGAGATGTAGGACCGAAATTCTTAAGAGAGATTTCTTTAACTACTATCGACAAATGAAAAAAAGCTCCAAGTTTAGCATTTTCCGAGGCTTATAAGTCACAAATATTCAAAGTCAATGTTTACAAACTGCTTAAATCTAGTTTTCAATGTGATAGTTTTAGCGAATGTAGTTTCACTTGTTGAGATTCAGAGGTATTTTTATGTTGTTGTGGCATATTATGTAATTCCTAAATATCACACTTATTTTATTACAGTATTCAATATGTTGTAGTTTTCTAAATCTTCCTCATCTGTGTCCAGAGTTGATTCCTGATCAAACGGAATATTGACAAATAACTTTTCAAACTCATTTTCGTTCATCTTTTCATCTACATGGATAAATTATTAAAACAGTTTTTTTTGTAAAACTAAAAGTTTTTTTATTTTCAATATCGGTCAATTTTATTATTATCATAAGCGTCGGTTTTTTTCAAATTTAAAATACCTGCATGTTTAGCAATCAAAACTGGATTTTTTGTTTGAAATATTACGTTCATTAAGCTACTTTTAAAACCCTTGGAAAAGGATATCGCAGAATTATAAAGTGATTAAAACAGGTGTTATTTTATTTTAAATTATAATTAAGGAAGCTTTATAATAAACTTCTATGCTATATTAATATTAATATATCTTTTTTCCCCAACAGACATAATCCAATAATATGGAATATATACCTACAACTTATTCTTGAACCATTTTTAAAAGTTTAAAAGATTTTTTTTTTATTAATATTAAATTTAAACTCGGTAATTTTATTTACAGATGAAATAATAACGTTAAATAAATTACAAAAAATATCAACACAAGTAGATAATACAAGCTAGAGTTTTTAATAGTTTTTATAAAACACTTTTAAATGATCTCAATAGTTTTTGAGTGCGCTGCGTAATATAGACACCATACAAGACACATTCTGAACATGTTTTATTAATTAAACCCAAAAGTTTATAACTTACGGTGGAAATATAATGAACGTGCTGTTTAAACGACAAAAAAGATCAAATATAATTAATTTTTAATAATATTCCAGCGCTCTAAAATGTGTAAATCGATTTTATAATCTTATTTTATAATGTGTTTATTACGTAAAAATGTCATTGCTTTGCACTTTTTGCTTCAGTTTGAGCTTATTAAAAGTACACCACTTATTTATTTCATTTAAATCATTTTGATAACAAAAGAATCACAATAGTTTAGTTGATTTAAGTTAAACCCTTTTGGAATACCACTTGTAGGAGTGAACGATGGCGATCTGCATACTTCATACTCAATAAATTGAAGACGGTCTTGTAGATAAGATCTTAATATAATAACCGTATTGCTGTGGATACTATAACGTAGTACCTTTCATTACTAAAAATTGTTTATTACCAGAAATTAAAAGTACAATTAATTAAATTAAAAATTTAATTTATTTGATTTATCCTATTTTACTATTGTTGCTAATTACTGTTACATTACATTGTTTATCCGATAAATGAATTATTTTTAGTGGTATGAATGTAAAATCAAAATTTTGTCATTCTTTTAAATAGATTGAAATATAAAAAAACAATTAGATGACCGTTTCTACTTTAGTAATAAAAAGGAGTAACATTTTATTTTGGTAAATATTCATCATATATGTGGATTGTATGATTATTTATTCGGTTTATGGTCAATACCATATAATAGAATGTGCACATTTTTATAAAAGACTTCAATTTTTCTATCAACATAAATCTTAAACAATAATTAAATTGTGAGTGGATTTTATTGTTATTATTATAAAAGTTGGTTTAACACAATTATTTCGACCAATATTCTAATTTATAATATGGTAACAATATTAACAAGTTTGCAGTACTTTTATCGCTTTACCAGTACTATTTTGTGAACGTTAAAATTTAGTTAAATATACCTACTAGTTTCGATATTTTAATATTATCATTAATAATGAATGATTAAAACACGAATACTTTCCATAATAAATAAAAATCGCACCATAAAGATTTCATGCACGTTATACAATGAATTCCCCATTGAGATACACATTTTATAATAAAATCATGACTTCAATATAAATGCAAATTAAAAAAATCTAAACCCCAATATATCATTTTAAATAAATAATTAAAATTAATATCCAACGAAATATTTTTTTTTTTTAAATCCTACTTGTTGTGCAGAATATTAGGTATATTACTATAACATTATGATTATATAATACATTTTTGATTTATTATTATTATATTATATATAAATATGTTTTATGTCATATATTCTGTACAAAATTTGTTATGCAATGAAGTAATTATTATTTTAACAAAAAAATACAAATTAATTGCAAAATTTAATAAACAATTAAAGATTTATTCACACTTTTGAGTTATTATGCACAAGTTCTAGTTGAAACTTTCAAACTTTACCCTTGTCCGGCTACGCACTCTCTTTCATATAAATTGTATACGTAATTTAAGAAGTTTATATTAGCTGTTTCCGTAAAATTATTTCTATACTCTGTGGAATTTTAAAATAAGATTAAATTTGTTTAAAAACACCAAAATTTTATTTTAATGACTTTAGGTTTTTATAAAATTAGTTAAGATTGTGAACGTAAGTTAAAAAAAGATAAACTGATGTTGGATATTTTTAAAGAATTTAGAAAAAATCATCGTCAATATTTTTGTTAACAATATGTAATATTTGAATTTGTCATTAGTTGTGTCTTAAAAAAAATAAAATGATATAAAATATAATATTATAAAAGCGGCATTATCAAAAACATGTGGATTTACTAAAAATAAATAGGAACACCATGTGTGAAATACATGTATTTATAGATACTATTCTAAATATAAACCAAACTTAATGTCACATATGTAGATTTATCAACAATTTTATCGATAAATAAAAACTAATGAATGCCCGAATTTGCTTTAAACCAATCTAACCATTATACTCAATTAAAAAAATAAACAATTAAATCTAAGAAAGAAGTATACAAAACCCAAAAAGTAGTTTTTATTTAAATAGCAAAAGCAGTAACGTAGCTATCTGTAAGCAAAGGTCTGCAAGGCGAAAAGGCATACAAAACCATTTCGGGAGATTTTGGCACTTTTTGATGTTCACATTTTAGTTCTTTTTAAAAATAATTTTCATCTTTTATTGCTGGAGTATGCAATTTTTTAAATTTCATATTTTTTAACTTTTCAGAGTTTGTGCCGAATTTTGGTGCTTTCTGATAATTGTTTAAAATTTCATGGCCGGATTTTGTACTTTTTAATAAATAGTTTATGCCAAATTTTTGTTCTTTCTAATAAATTTTTTGATATTTTAATACCAGATTTTGCTATTTTTGTTTTTCTTTTCATAAATTAATTAAAAAAGTTGTTATTGGTTTATGATCGCATTTTAGTGCTTTCTCACAATAATTGTTTAAAATATCATGATGAGATTTTGCATGTTTTAACAGTTTATACCGGATTTTAGTTCTTTACAACAATACTTTTGATATTTTAAAGCGTTTAAATCGTTATTGGCTTAATTTTTTTTTTTTATATTTAATAGTTTTATTCTATCTTTTTTTAATGTTATAAATAGTCTCTTCAAATTAAATATTTTTCAGAGACATTTTACCTACAGCTTAGCAACCTATATACTTAGGTGTATTTGAACTGTTTGAAGACTATTTTCACTTAGCGCACGCATGAAAAAGGGTGGTTTTTGGAGTAATAGGTAAAAATTCATATAATTTTTTTGCGTTTTTTAATGGTTTTTTGCATTTCTAGCGAAAACTATGCGTTTTAGCCAAAAGTTATTTTTATTGAAAGTTGTAGAGCGGAAAATTTCCAATAAACATAAGTTATTTAAATTTTTCTATAGTTTTCCGTTTTTCCGCTAGATGGCGCGGAAAATAAAGTGTATATTTTATTTTTTTGCACTTAGAGCCTAAACTATGCATTTTGGTGATAAATTACAAGAGATCAATGTTGTAGAAAAAAAATAAAACCATTATTGTTTGTTATTGGATTTTCCGATAGTGAGAGCATTTGCCATTAAAAATGTTGAAAAATGTTTGAATTTTCAACCAAAACTAAGTTTTTTCTTCAAAAATTATAAGAAACCAAAGTTTTAGAGCAAAAAATTTCCGATTGACATAGGTTTTTGATTTTTCCAATAATGCCTGCATTGTCCGCCAGAGCGCGCAAAATCGTGACTTAATTTTCCGCGTCTTCTAGCGGAAAAACGAAAATTTATAGGAAAATTCAAATGACCTATATCAATTAGGAATTTTCCGCTCTACAACTTTTAATAAAAATAATTTTTGCCCAAAGCGTATAGTTTTTGCTCAAAATGCAAAAAACTATTCAAAAACGCAAAAATTGATATAAATATGTCTATTACTCCAAAACCACCATTTTGCATGCTTGCAGGTTAAAATAGTTTTCAGAGAGTCCAAATTTACCTAAGTATACAGGTCGCTAAGCTGTGGGTAAAATTTTTCTAAAACGTCAGTTTTTATGTCTTGAAGAAACTAAGTTTCGATGTTTACAGACAATATTTTTATTTTTTATGACCATATTTAGCTATTTTTAACATTCTATAAATAAAGTATTGCACCTTTTGACAGTTTATGGCAGAGAAAAAACCAAAATAGTAGTATAAGTATTATATTTTGCTATTTTTAAAATTTCATAAAGATTTAAAACATCTTTTAGGAGCTGATTCCTAGATTTTAGTGTTTTATGACAATAGTTTAAAATTTCAAGGCCGGATGTTGCTAATTTTGACTTTTTATGTGTTTTCTTCTCAACCGGTTCTGGCCGGATTTTAGTTTATTTGTAATAATTTATGAACGGATTTTGATATTATAGACTTTTTATAGATTAGAAATTTAAATGTTTTGACAGTTTAGCTAAATTTTGATGCTTTCTTACAATATGTTATACTTTATGACCGGAAATTGCAATTTTTGACATTTATAAATATAATTATAGGTTTTTTTATTTCTAAAAAAATTTTGATATTTTATATGCTTTTTAACTTTTTATGAATTAATTTTGCAGTTTTTGACATTCTATAAATACATTTTTGCACTATTCTATATATTTTATCATGCTTTTGCTATTTCTAACATTATTTTAATATTTACTAGATGATTTTGCTATTTTGCAATTTTGACAGTTTTTACAAAAATGACTTAATAGTTTGCTATTTCTGTGATTTCATATTTGTTTTACATTTTTTAACAGTAATGTCCTGATTTTAGTGCTTTCTGGCAAGATTTTGATGTTTCAAGGACGGATTTTGCTATTTTTGATGTTCCATAAATAAATTTTTGTACTTTTCGACCGTTTATGCAAGGGTTTTTTGGTTTGCAATTTTGACATTTTATGAATATAATTTTACATTTTTCAACAGTTTTATGACCGAATTATGATGCTTTCTTACAGTTTATAGCCGAATATGCTTTTTAACAGTATTTCAAAACCAGATTTTGCTTTTTTGACATTTTTTAATTAAAATGTTGCATTTTTAAAACGTTGATGGCCGAACTTTGATTCTATCTGAAAATATTTCAATGTTTTATGACCGCAGGTTGTTAGTTTGACTCTTATAAATAGAATCTTGCAATTTTCAACAGTTTATATCCGGGTTTTTGCTATTTCTTACAGTTTTTTGATATTTAATAGCTGGTTTTTGTAGTTTTTTAGATTTTATAAACTTTTACACTTTTTCACACATTATGACCTGGGGATTTTGTTATTTTTGACCTTTTATAAGTAGAATTTTAATTTTTAAAATTCCATATTTAACATTTTATGAAGAAACTGCATTTTTAAGTTGATGGGTGCTTGCTGACCATATTTAAATTTTTGGCCGGATTTTTTAGTAACTAGTTCTGACAAAACGTCATAAATAGAATTTTACACTTTTTAAAAGTTTACAGACAGATTTTAATTTTCTCCAACAATATTTTTATATTTGATGGCCGGATTTTTGACATTTGATAAATACAATTTTATATTTTTCAAAGTTTTGTGGCCGGATTTTGATGCTTTTTAACAATATTTTAAGCAGGATTTTGCAAGTTTCAAAATTTAATTATTTTTATTTTTTTTAATAGTTTGTGGGTAGTATTCTTTCAACAGTTTATGGGTATTTTGGTGCTATCTGATTATATTTATAATTTTGGTCGGATTTGACTGTTGTTGATAAAATATCATAATAAGAATTTTTTAACTTTTCAATAGTTCATTGGCAGATTTTTCCAACAAAACTTTTCTATACTATAATACTTTTTATAACCGGATTTTGTTATTTTGACATTTTATAAATATAATTTTACTATTTCTACAGTTTTCATAAAAATATGTTTACTTTTCAACAGT
Organism: Tachinus rufipes; assembly: GCA_963932245.1. Taxonomy (NCBI): domain Eukaryota; kingdom Metazoa; phylum Arthropoda; class Insecta; order Coleoptera; family Staphylinidae; genus Tachinus; species Tachinus rufipes. The sequence continues at coordinate 17,979,341 of OZ010746.1, read as the reverse complement.
TTATGACTGAAATTTTTGTGTTTTTTGACAATATTTTGACTTCAAATCCAGGTTTTGTTATTTTTCACATTTTATTAAAAGAATTTTGCACTTTTCAATCATTTTTGGCCGGGTTTTGGTTCTTTTTAAAATTATTTTCTAATTTGATAACCGAATTTTTGCAATTTTTGACAATTTATGACTGCATTTTTTAACGGTTTATGTTATTAGTGTTTTTTAATGCCCGTAACCGAAACAAAAATCTATAATGTTATTATTGGCTTAAGAAACAACGCAAGCCCTGGTAAAGATAGATTAAGCTCAAACATAATTAAAATTGTATTAATTGTTATTATGAAACCTTTACATTACAAAACTGATAAAGGTAATTATCTCACTATAGCATTACTTGATGTATTCACTAAAGTATTTTAAAATCATTCCAAGGAAACTACAAACGTAGACCTGATAAAAAAAATATCAAAAAATGTTGTTGCGAGACTGTTTGTACGTGTTTGATCGTTAAAGTAAGGTTTGTACAAGACACATTTTTTGTTCGTATTAGAACTCAATGAGTCTTTTTAATCAACCAAAAACTGTTTGTGCAAACCATGACATCGCTATAGTCAATAAAGCAGTCAAAAAGATCTTTGGCTTAAAATAATTGTTGCAATACAAACAATTTTATAATTAATGCAGATAAAACCACTGTAACTCAATTTTAGAATTGAAGGTCATTGCAAAATCTAAATGAACACAACTCAAAATTTGTTATATATTTTGGCTGTTTTATAGATGAAAAACTAACGTGGGAAAAGCAGGTTAAACTGAGAAGCTATATAGCACGTATTATGCAAAAAGGACATAAAAAATCAAAAATAACAAAATTCGGCCCTAAAAGATTAAAATATTTTTAGAAAGACGTAAAATCCGGCCAAAAACTGTTGAAAAGTGCAAAATTTTATTTAAAAGGTGTCAAAAACAATCAAATCTAACGTTGAAACATTAAAATTTTGCAGAAAGTACAAAAATTAATCGTAAACTTTTGAAAAGTAAACGAGTTTTTTCAAAAATAGCAGAATCCTACTATAAATTGATCATTTCCATTATAATATCATAAAAATAGCAAAATCCAGCCATGAATATAAAAATTTGGTTGGAAAATAAACAAATTTTGCCCATAAAAAGTTTAAAATTTTGTCAAAGTTAGTCAAAAAACTTTTTACTTGAAAAGTAAACAAAAATAGCAAAATCCTGTTATAAATTTATCACAATTTTATTAGAAAGCACTAAAAAACGCCCATACATTTAAAATTCAATCATAAAATGATAAAAATATGAAAATTTGCCTATAAAATATAAAAATATTGTTGGAAAAAAAAAACAAAATTTGCCCATAAACCATTGAAAAGTGTAAAATTTTATTAACGACATTTTGTCAAAGGTAGTCAAATTCGGCCAAAAACTAAATTACGGTCAGAAAGAACTAAAATACTCATAAGCTGTATATAAAATGCATTTTCTTTTTCATAAATTGTCAAAAATTGCAAAATCCGGTCATAAAATATTAAAATATTTTTAAAAAGAACTAAAATCCGGCCAAAAATTATTGAAAGTGCATTATTAGTTTAATATAATTTCAAAAGAAACAAAATCTGGCCCAAAAACATCAAATTATTGTCAGAAGCATCAAAATACGACCAAACTGTTTAAAAGTATAAATTTTTTCAAGAAAACTCAAAACTAAAAGTCCGGCTATGAAACATCTACATATTCTTAGAAAGCACCAAAATCCGGCCATGAAATTGTTGAAAAACTTAAAATCCTTATCGTGAAATGTCAAAAATTGCAGAATTCGGCGATACAATATCAAAGTCTGACAATAAACTGTTAAAAAAGTATAAAAAAAACGTTTTATAAATACAAAACGTCAAAAATATTCAAATTTGTCTATGAAATAATAGCATATTATTAAAAAAAAAAAAACAAAATCTGGCCAAAAACTGTTGAAAAATGCAACATTTTATTAATAAAAATTCAAAAACAATTTAGTGCGGTCATAAAACATTGAATCAAAATCTTTCTAAAAACGATTTCAAAATAACATAAAAAAGCACTAAAATTTGGACATACATTCTGTTGCTTCCTATTTCATATTTTAAAGCCAAATTTTGCTATTTTAGTTTTGATTTTAATTTGTTATAAACAGAATGTTGACTTTTCAACCGTGTTTTTGGTCTGTGTTGGTATAATTTGAAACTATTTTCAAACTTTATGGCAAAATGAATAAAATTTTGCATTTTTAAAGATTTTTACATCTTCTTAAAGTTTATGGCTAGATTTTAGAGCTTTTTGACAATTGTTTAAAAAAATAAAGAAGGATTTTGCTATTTTTGACATTTTATAATCAGATTTTTTTAGTTTTTAAATAATTTTGGGTGAAGTTTGTTTTAATATTTGAATTTTGTCATTTTTTACCAGACTATAACTAAATTTTGGTGCTTTTTTACAATATTTTCATACTTTATGGCCAGATATTGTTACTTTTGACATTTTATAAATAGAATTTTCTACTTTTTGACAGATTGTAGTAGGATTTTTCTGTTTTTAACAGTATTTTCATATTTCATAGACTTATTTTGCTGTTTTTGTCTTTTTATTAACAGAATTTTGCAGTTTTTAACAGCAATTTCCAAAAAAATTTAATATTTTTCAACAGTTTGTGGTCTGATTTTAGTGCTTTCTGACATAATTTTTATTTTTCCATTAATAAATTTTTGTAATTCTGACAGTCCGGATTTTAGTTTTTTTTTTTTTTTATAAATTTCATTTTTATTTATCATCAGTTTTATGGTCAAATTTTGATGCCTTTTCACAATATTTTAACATTGTATAGCTGGATTTTGAAGATTTTTAGGTTACATAAATTTATTTACACTTATTAACAATTTTGGTTTTTGAAATCTCTTGAAAATGTTGACACTTTTCAAGAGTTTATGGCCGAATATGCGTTTTAGTAATTTACTGTTTAGCAGATACACATAACACTTTAAAGACCAGATTTCTACTTTATAAGACGGATTAACAGTTTTAACGGCCAGATTTATAATAAGAAGATTAGATTATTAGTTTGGCAGTAAATTTTAACACGTTACTTACTGGGTTTTTAGTTCTAAAGCCCCGATTTACAATTTTAAAGACGGGATTGTTAATTTAGAAACCGGATAAAGAGTTTGACAATGAAATTTTACACTTTTAAAGCTACTAATACTTTTTTTTTTAATAATAAATTTGCGTACTGTCAGTTTTTTTAATTAAAACCAAATATTGTTTTTTGAATTCCTAGTTCTAAACGCCAAATTTAGAAAATGCTGGATTTATAATTTAATACGGAATTATATTTTTAAAACTATACTAAAAACTATATTGTCAGTTTAAAAATTAACAGTTTGAATTTATTTTGAATTAAAAAGAGTAAAGAGTATTCTTTCAAAATAAGATACCAATAAAGAAAATGTTTGATCAGCCTGGCTTAAAAGTGAAAATTGGAAGAATTTTTATTATTGCCTTCTGTCAATTGATTGTAGCTCTTACTGTTTAAAGTTACTTGTTTTTAAACTAATTATTTGAATTGTACATAATAAACGTTTTAGACAGGTGAGCTTTATCTACTTGCATAAAACCGCAATCTGCCAGTGTTTGAATGAAAACTTTATCTCAAAAGAATTAAGAGAATAAAGCATACAATTTTTGTTTTTATTTTAAGTAATCATAATTATTGTGAGTGAGGTCTGCAACCATAGTAGACAGACAGTAAAAATCTAGATAGTTACTTATCAAATTCTTCTCTCAGATTACATCAATATCTGACTATTAACGACCATGTGGTTTCTAAAAAAACGTATAAATTAATTAATCAACTAAAAAAAAAATAAGAGTGAGGCCAGCATTTTTAAATAGACGGAAGTATATTTTATAAAAGCCCTGTCATCTGCTAAATAACAACAACAAGCAATCAATATTTAAGATAAATCATATTACCATAACGTAAACCAAATTATAAGAAAATATACCTAATTATACATTAAACTAACTTCAACCCACTACTGAAACTAATAATATCCAAACATAAATATGCCAAGAACATATCCGATAACAATATTAACATATTTTATGCATACCCGAAAATTTATAAATAAAATAGTTAAATTGAGATTGCGTGACAACAATAAATATTTACAATAATTAATTTGCCTCGGGTATTCACAATTAATCATGAGAATTGAGTTGATTCAACCTAACCTAAATAAATAATGCTCACCGCTGTCGCCGCCGCCGTCACAGAAGGAATTTCAAAATACAGTTGTTCTTGGTGGGGCTTATGCTGCTTTTAATGGGTATTTAAGGGACAGTCAAGGACTCTTAAGGGGCATATTTCAACAAGGGGGGATTTAATGTCGTACAATTTTTCACAGTGGCTTATCCACACGTTTTACTTGTATAGGAGTAATGTTGTGGAAAATTATCATTTATGTTTTATTGTGGTTGAACTATAATATGGTTTTAATTTAGTCTGTTTTTTGTAATTATTATTCGTTTTGTCTTTTGGAAAGATGGGATGTTTATTAATGGTAATCACAGTATAATTTGTTGAATATAAAATAATGAATGATAATAAATTGATTTTGGATTTAACAATATTGCACAATATTTTATATTGTGATATATTATTGTGTAAATTGTAAAAGTATTGAGAAAAGTTTGTGCATTCCTAAAATTTAGAGCAGTGCTGAATGATTTGTACGTTTGGGGACATTATTGGGTAATCTTTAAGCATTATTTTGTTGAATTTCTGCGTTTTCAGTACCATTCATTGAACCAATAGAAATTTATCTTAGTAAAACACAAAAGTAACTTTTATAATTCAAAAAATTAGGAGTATTATATTGAACAATATTATATAGTGCTTTATAATTGAGCATCTTAGAAGTTCGTGAATTGTTCATCGATTTAGCACATGCTGATTGATTGAAGTAATGTTCTATGCATAGAAGTAATGAGGGAGACGTTGTGTATTGAATTGTAATCAGTGTTGAAATTGCATGTTTATTATTTAGTGGAAGGTAATTCTATAATTAAACTAAAAAGTTAATAAATACGAAATAAATACACAAATTGCAACACAATTATGATTTATATTTATAGATAAACAATATGTACATATTAATATAAGCACAAATTCTATTACAAAATAAATGTTTGTGAAAGAATATAATTTTAATAATAAATAAGTGTCATATAAAGTGCTAATTTAATATGTCAATACTGTGCGAATACTCATTGTAGACACGACTCATGTTGGACGTATCCCCTTTGATAAGTGAATGATTGATGATATTAATTTGATGTGGGGAAACATCCAGCATAAAAAGTTGTACAAAACTCCTATGTATCAAACTATCAATATTTGAAATAATAATTTATACAAAATCAATTAAAGAATAATATTTTGAATTATTTTTGTTTAATTATAACAATTGTAAATTGTATATGGTATTTCTGACAATTGTTTGAAATTTCATAAACTTTTCAACAGTTTATGCTGGATTTTGTTTATTTTAATAATAATTTTGATATTTTAAAGCCGGTTTTTGCTATTTTTGACATTTTATGAACAGAATTTTATATATTTTGCCAGATTATGACCAAATGTTGGTGTTTCTGACAATATTTTAATAGATTTTTGACAATCTGTAAATAAAGTTTTGTAGATTTTGACAGATTTTGTTTGAATTTTGCTTTTTTGACATTTTATGAACAGAATGTTTTAGTTTTCAACCGTTTTGGCCAAATTTTGTAATAATTTATGACCGGATTTGTTATTATTCAATAGTTTATGATCAATTTTTGGTGCTTTCTTACTTTATTTTCATACTTTATGGCTGGATATTTTATAAATAGATCCTTTCAATAGATTGTTTCTAATAACATTTTGATTATTCATAGGCAAATTTTATTATTTTTGCCTTTTTAAATTAATGCATTGCTCTAACGCCTCTGACAATATTTGATATTTTATAGTTGGTGATTGCTATTTTTGGAATTTTATAATTATTTTTAACATTTTACAACAATTTTGGTGCTTGCTATATTTGATGTTTTAAAGCTGACTTTTGCCATTTTTTGATATTCTATGAGAACCGAGTAACGCCACTGTGTCTTGTGTTGTTATTATTTTGGTGCTGTTGTGGTTTTGTGTGTTATTGAGTTTATTTAATTAAAAATTACTTGGCACATCTTGTGTTGACTGTGTAAGTAGTTATATATGCTAATTGTTAACTTCTCATAGCAGCGATATTCTTGATGTGCATTGTTGTAATAAATTAACCTTAAATTATTGTTGCAACATCCACGCCGTTTGCGGCATATTTTTATACTATTTGTACCAGTGGCGTAACATAGAGTTTTAATTTGTGATTTTATATTTTAATTTAATTTTAAAGTTTGTTTTTAATTATCCCGTTGTCTCTACTGTAACCTTTCCGTGGTCTATCCGTGTTTGTTTTAAAGTGAGTCACCTGGTGATAGACCGTACCGGTGTGAAATTTGTCTCCTTGTTTTAAACCTTTTCCTACATATTTTATTTTATTTTATTCACATTTATATTTACATTTACATTTTTTTACTATGACTGGCCTTTGCAAGTGTAACAGTATAGCACAATCTGGAATTACTTGTAGTGGTTGTGGAGTTATTTTCCATAATAGCTGTGCTATTCGCTACAAAAAATGTCATTGTGGTGTTTTATTTGATTTTAAATCGGAGTCTGATCTATGCAAACTATACAAAGAAAATATAGTGTTGTATCAAGTATTGTTAGATGAAGTTCGCTCTAACAATAAACTTTTAACTGAAAAAATTTCTTATTTGGAGGAGAAGATAGCTCTGAAAGATATAGAAATTTTAAACTTAAAATCTGGCCGTCAACTTGAACCTGCTTCTATTAGGCCTGTTATTAATACGGATTCAATTCAATTGCCACCGGCAAAAACAATTTTATCCAGTACTTCTAACACCACTAATAGTTTACAATCAATTAAACCTAGAGTACAGCACAAAACTCCAACGATTTTTGGATGTGGTCCTGACAATGACCAGCTACAAGCCTACGTTCCCCCTTCATATATTCATGTGTCAAAACTTAAGCTTGGAACAAATAAAACTGAAATTGCAAACTATATGAAAGCTAAACTACCATCTGTTTTGATTGATGTTGTTGAGTTGGTAGTGAGATCTGGAAACTACAGCAGCTTTAAAGTATCTATTCCAGCCGATCAAGCTGGTTTAGTTCTTTCTAAAAACTTTTGGCCGGCAAACATTGCCGTCAAGAAATTTATTAACTACGGCCGACCACGAAATTTACCACCAACTCCTGCAGGGGATTTTCGGACGTTAAATCCGCTCAACAGTTTGGACCCGTCCCCAGGAATACCAACGGCCTCTCAATTTACTACCAAAACGTTGGAGGCATAAAAACCAAACTAAAAAAACTTTTGTTAGCTGTAGCTCTGTCAAGTTATGACATTATTGTTTTAACCGAAACTTGGCTATCTGATGACATCGCTGACTCAGAACTAAGACTAACTGGCTATAACCTATTTAGATGTGATCGGTCTAATTTAACTAGCCCTAAAAAAAGCGGGGGTGGCGTATTGATTGCGGTTAGAAGTCATTTAAAGTGTACATTACTACATCCGCCATATCTAAGTGTTGAACATGTGTTTGTAATTGTCAACTTTAAGTTTGTGTCGTACATAATTGGTGCAGTTTATTTACCCCCTCGTTCGGTTATTGATAAATATGCTGACCACTGCTACTCCGTTGAATCTTTTGCTGAGGTTTTTCCTAATAGTAAATTAATTTTACTGGGAGATTACAATTTACCAGATGCAACGTGGCTAAATGATGAATTTGGAACTGGAGTTACTTGCAACGAAAACTATCCTGGACATTTAGTTGCTAATTCATTTGGATTTTTAAGCTGTGTTCAATGTATAACCATACCAAATAGTATGGATGTATTTTTAGATTTGTGTTTTACTAATGATAGTGATAATATTACTGTGATAAATGCTGTAGATGTTTTATTAGATATAAGTCAACATCATAATGCCTATGTGATAGATGTCAAATGTGATACTTCTAGTGATATTTTAAACTGTAACTACGTTTTTAATGATTTTAAATGTGCCAACTTCAGCGCAATCAATGATTTTTTGTTGAACGTTGATTGGTCTGTTCTTTTTAACAACTGTGATATTAATGTATGTGTTGATTTATTTTATTCTGTTTTGTATTATGCAATTGATTGTTATGTACCTAAAAAAGTGTGGCATGACAACAACTTTCCTATTTGGTTTAGCAAGGAATTAATTTCACTTACTAAACTTAAAAAAATAGCACATAAACGATTTAAATCTTCAGAACTTCTTTCTGATTACAATGAATTTGATTCTCTTCGGACTTCATGTAAAAATCTGAACGCACGTCTTTACAAACAGTACATTTTACGCACCGAGAATAACATTCGGTCTAATCCAAAACATTTCTGGAGATTTGTAAATGAAGCTAAGAAAACTAATGCTTTTCCAGCTACAATGTATTATGGTGATCAAACCTGTATTAATGGTGACGTTCTTGTAAACAAATTTGCAGATTTTTTCTCTTCCGTTTATAATTCTCAAACTCATCCAACTCCATTGTTTAAGTTTGATAAAAATGTAATTCATACAAATTTCTCAGTCAGTTTACTAGATATTTTTAATGGAATTACAAGCCTTAAATCTAATCTTAGCACTGGACCTGACGGTATTCCTTCTATGCTCTTAAAGAATTGTATTTATTCAATTTCAAAACCATTACATTTACTTTTTAACGCTTCATTAAATGAAACTAAATTTCCTGATGTATGGAAACAAACTTATATTATGCCATTGCATAAATCTGGTGCTAAAGAAAATATTACAAATTATAGAGGAATTTGCATTCAATCTGCTATCCCAAAATTATTTGATCAAATTATAACTGGTCAAATACGTTGGATGTGCAAAAGTATTTTAGTAGAAGAACAGCATGGGTTTCGTGAGGGTCGATCTACACTTACCAATCTACTTTCTTACGAAAATTACATCTTAAACGCATTTGAATGCAAAACTCAAGTTGACTCTATTTACACTGACTTTTCAAAGGCCTTTGATCGTGTGAGCCACAATATTTTGATTGCTAAGCTTCGTGCTTTGGGTTTTCATAATGCAGTGGTTGCTTGGTTATCTTGCTTTTTGAAAAACCGAACGCAGTGTGTAAAAATCAATAACTTTCTTTCACAACCTATTTTAGTTCCATCAGGTGTTCCTCAGGGATCTCACTGCGGACCTATTTTATTTTTACTTTTTATCAATGATCTTTCTGACTGTATTAGTTCATCATCATTCCTATTATTTGCAGATGATTTAAAAATTTATAGAAGTATTTTATCAATCGATGATTGTAATCTTTTACAACAAGATTTAGACTCTGTTAATGATTGGTGTCTTATTAATAACCTTTTGTTTAATGTAAATAAATGTTTTGCAATCAGTTTTAATAGAACGCTAAGCAAAATTTCGTACGATTATATTATCGATAACAAGGTGCTACAACAAGTGACACAAATTAAAGACTTGGGTGTAATTTTCGATTTTAAACTTACGTTTGTTGAGCATATCAGCTACATGTGTAATCGTGCTATAAAAATGCTGGGGTTTGTATACAGGATGTCTGCTGATCTTTCTCCAAATACTCTTAAATTACTTTACTGTGCCTTGGTGCGTTCTCATTTAGAGTACGTTCCGTCAGTCTGGTGCCCTTTCTATGAAATCCATAGTCAGAATATTGAACGTGTTCAAAACAAATTTTTTCGCCTGTTGTCCTATAGATCTGGTATATTGTCGGTTAATTTTGATCGCAATTACATTTCTTCACTATACAATTTACCGTCACTAAAAGTTCGGCGCAAAAGATCAGATCTCTCATTTTTGCGTGGTCTAGTGATGTCTGAAGTAGACTGTCCTGAGTTACTTGAATCTCTTCCATTCTACATTCCTATTAGTGAACGACGTACTAGGCAGACTTCATTATTTAGAGAATTTACACATTCTACTAATTATGGATTTCACAATCCTATTGGTAGAATTTGTAGATTTGCAAACAGTCTAACAAACAATTTAAATTTTTTTTGTTCTAAATCTTTGTTTAAGATTCAATTGGGACATATTGATTAAATGTTATGTATTTTATATTGTTTTTTATGTCAATCTTTTGCTTTTGTTTTTTATATATGTATTATATTGTTTATATTTATTGTATTTTTATGTAGATGTAAATGGTTTTACTTACCGTAAATAAAGATTATTATTATTATTATTATTATTATTATTATTATAATTTTGCACTTTTGTCTGTTTAAGACTCGATTTTGTTTTTACAATATTTTAATATTTCATAGCTGGATTTTGAAGTTTAAATTGTTTACATTTTTTACACTTTTAAACAATTTATTTTGGTGCTTTCTAACAACATTTTGATGTTTCAAAAACCAAAAAATTTTTTTTTTATTTTTTATGTTACATTTAAAGCATTTTTGGCCGGATTTTTATTATATTTAAAAACAATTTAATGTTTTATGACCGCATTTAGTTTATGAATTATTATGAATAGAATGTTCTTTTAGAAATAGCAAAATCCTACTACAATCTGTAAAATATTAATAATATAACAATATTTTTAACAAAAAATAACCAAAATCCGGTCAAAAAATGCAACATTTTATTTATTTTTCCATAACGTTTGAAAATATTTCTAAATTATACCAACACTGCAACATTCTGTTCATAAAAAGTCAAAATCAAAATTAAAATAGCAAAATTCTGCTTTAAAATATTAAACCGAAAACAACAATATCTGGCCACAAATTTATGTACAAATTTTGGTGGTTTTTTATGTTATTTTTAAACCGTTTTTGGGAGGATTTTAATTCTATTTAAAAATAATTTAATGTTTTATGTCCGCTTTTAGTTATTTTTGAATTAATAACATTTTTCAGTTTATGGCCGGATTTTGGTTTGTTTTATCAATATGTTTTTATTTCATAGACAAATTTTAATATTTGTGACATTTTATAAATAGAATTTTATACTTTTCAACAGTTTAATGTCAGATTTTGATATTGTATTGCTAGATTCTGCTATTTTTGACATTTTACGATAAGGATTTCAATTTTTTTAGCAGATTTTGGTGCTTTTTAATAATACTTTGATAGCCAAATTTGCAGTTTTTTTAAATTTCTTAAATTTTTTTACTCTTTTAGCAGTTTATGATCAAATTTTGATGATTTTTAACAAAATTTTGATGTTTTCAGGCCAGATTTTGTTATTTTGGAAATTCAAACAAATAATTTTTCACTTTTCAACCATTTTTGGTCGGATTTTAGTTCTTTCTGAAAATATTTTTATATTTTATGACCGGATTTTGCAATTTTTGACATATTATGAAAAAGAAAATGCATTTTTTAACAGTTTATGGGTATTTTGGTGCTTTCTTTTGGTCGGATTTGACTACTTTTGAAAAAATGTTGTAAATAGAATTTTACACTTTTAAATAAATTATAGGCAGACTTTGTTTTTTTTTTTCAACTATATTTTAATATTTTATAGTAGGATTTTACTATTTTTATCATTTTATGATAGAATTTTACATTTTTGGCGCTTTCTAACAAAATTGTTATAATTTTTGAGATTTTATAAAAGTTTGTTTTCTTTTTTACAGTTTATAATAAAATTTTGACTCTTTCTAACAATATTTTTGATTTTTCATAACTGGACTTTGCTATTTTTGAGAATTTATAAAGATTTTTACATCTGTTAACAGTTTATAACTGTATTTTGGTGATTTCTGACAATTGTCAAAAAATGTAAGGCTGGATTTGCTATTTTTAAATGGTTTTCCAATAAGAAGTTTCATTTTGAATAACAGGCTATTTGGGCAGCTGTCAATGCTGTAGTTATTATCTTTTGACATTTGACAAGTAAAAACTACGCCATTATTAAAAATCAATATTGTGTGCATCGCTCAAGAACAAATAAGAATATTGCTGTAGTGTTAAAAGAAAAACAGGTTCGTCGATTCCTCGCCTTAAGTCTTAAGGTTTTTAAAGTTCAGTTTAACACAAGAACTCAAACCGGTCGATCACCATAAACGTCGTGTCTTCCTTCAAATGCATTAAAATGATCCGAAATTTCATCAAAAAATCATCTTCAGTAATGAGGTCTATTTTCACATCGGAGGCTACGTTAATAAGCAGAATTGTTGCATATGGGGCTCAGAAAATCCAAGAATGATTGTTGAAAAATCTTTGCATTCTCAACGTGTCACTGTTTGGTGCGGTTTTTGGGCTGGCGGTGTGATTGGACCCTACTTTTTCGAAAATGAGGTTATTGCAACTGTTACGGTGAATGGGTGGCGCTACCAAGCTATGATTAACAATTTTTTATGGCCGGAATTGGAAAATATTGATGTAGACGACGTTTATTATCAGCAAGACGGCGCAACGTGCCACACAAGTAACAAAACAATCGCAATTTTGCAAGAAAAGTTTCCTGACTGTGTTATTTTTCGAAGAGGTGATCACAATTGGCCACCGAGACCCTATGATTGAACACCTTTAGACTTTTTTTTTGGAGGCCACGTGAAAGATAAGGTCTTTGCCAATGGTCCACAATCGATTCAAAACCTTAAAAATGGAATTCTTGAAGTTATCGAGGACATACAGCCGCAAATGAGCGAATTGGTCATGGAAAATTTCATGAAAAGAGTGTGGTACTGCAACCGTAACCGAGGCAGCCATTTGACTGATATTGTTTTCAAATGTTAATGACATACCTTCCCCTTTACAATGAAAAAAAATGTTTTTTTTCTTAAAAAATACCCGTTTTTTTTTTAATATCAAAATGAAACCTCTTATTGGAAAACCCTATATAAAATTGGTCGACACTCAATTAAAAAAACATTTATTGCTTAAAATTGGTTTCAAAAACCTCGAAAACGCACATAAAATATGTAACATAAAAATCAAGCAGAAAATACATTTAAAATATAAAATTTGTTTGAAAGTCGAAAACTTATTTCTAATATAAAATTTGTTAAAAAATCACGTTAACCACAAACTTCGTGCAGAAAACTCATTTATAGAATCTTTGTTACAAAAATTACACAAAATAGACATCAATACCGAACAGAAAACTTACTTTTTGCAACAATTTCTCTGAAAAATTAAGTTGATCATAACAAATTTTCAAAATTAACGCAGAGAAAATTCAGTTTTAGCATAAATTTTGCACACAAGAACTTTATCAAAACTCGTAAGAAAATTCTAATTACAGTACATTTGTATAAAATTTGGTAACATTAGAAAATTGCATATAAAAACCATTTGCAGTTTTAAAATCGTCCAGAAAACTATTGTTTACTGTAAAAACATTGATATTTTACAGAAAGTCTGATTACTACCATAAAAATTGTGCAAAAAAACATTTTCTGTTTATAATTCGCTTGTTCATCACGTATATCATAACAAATTCATCAAAAATTACGAGGAAAACTTGGTTGAAAAACCAACAAAAAACTTACTTCTAGCATAAAACTTGATTTACGATCATAAACCAAATGAAATTTATTAAAATTCTTGTAGTAATCACAAATATTGCATAATATTTTCTTTCCTCAAAATTACACAAAAAAGAACATGAAAATTGTGCTTAAAAACTATTTGTAGTATAAAATTTTACCACTAAATAATCCATATATAACAAAAAAAACATTTATAACATAAAAATTGCACAAAAAACTAATAACCGCATAAACTTGATCAATATTAGCGCCAAAAGCCATTTAAAGCAGCATAAAACTTGCTTCAACAAAATGCACACACAAAAATAAATAAGTAATTTAAATAAAAATCAAGCAAAAAATTTGTTTGAAAGTCAAACCAAAAAAACTACGTTATTTTACTACATAAACTTTAATAAAATTTGTAGAGAAAACTCATTTATAAAATCAAAGTTGTTGAAAAAAATTACGGAAAATACACTTTTAACATCAATATCGAGCAGAAAATTTAATGCTCGCTACAAACTCTTTGAAAAATCAAGTTTACCATAAAAACTTTACCAAAATTGACGCAACAAACATCAAAAATGCAAGAAAAAACAATTTATACCATAAACAAAAAAATTGCACAAAATAAACATTTCTAATTTTAAATTGATTGCACTTTTAGGATAAACTTTGCTAAAAAAATACGTTTAGTACATGGGCAATTCCACGTCAAGTGAGCAGTCCATTTCACGCGACCCTCTCCGATTTAGCTCAAATTTTGTACACTTATTTGAGTACCCAAAACATGACTTCATGCCAAATTTCAGACCTCTAAGTCACATAGTTTGCCTCGTAGAGCTAATTGAATTTTACGGCAATTTTTTAAGTTCAACTTTAACTTTTTTAATTTCATTTATTTTAATTGCATTTCAGCCTGGAAAATTTTTAGAATAGTCATATGTGATAGGAAATTTTCCAAGAAATCGAATACAGAGGTCAGTTTTTTTCATATCTTGTCGCGCACGCGCAGAAAATGCAAAAATACAGTTTTTTTTCAAAAATTCTTTCTCAAAAGTTGCTACCGATTTAGACTCCAAATTTTGGGCAAAGACAGTTAAAAGTATGTACTTTAAGATGCTTGAATAAAAATTTCCCACACTAGTGGTTGTTTTTGCTCTAGAGTCTCTTGAACGCACAAAACCATTTTTCAATCAAAATTTTAGCACATATTGATTAATATACAGGGTGTTAATGAATAGGAGTAACAAACTTTTAGGGTGGGTAGGGGGGTTCATTTGAGACACTTTTTAATCATAAACTTATAGGCAAAAATGTTCACCCTAGAAGCTGTACGTCAAAATTTTTTTTTTATACAATATTCAAAATATCTCTCTTAAAAGTCTAAATAAAAAAAAACAATAGAATATAAAAATTATAGGCAATTAAATTGTCCATATTTTTTGTGAACAGCATATCTGGATTTATCTCTAACCGTATTTATGTCATAAAAGAATGATTTTTTTATTTTTTGTTGTTGTTATTTTTGTTAAAAAATATGTTTAAAAGTCAAAAATTAAAAAAAATAATTTGAAATTAAAGGCCATTTAATTGAGCATTTTTTACCTAATAGCATGTTTTAATGTAACTCCTACCAACTGTGTGCTATTAAAGAAAAACTTCTAGCGGAACATTTTTTAACCTCACTTAAAAAAAACATTAATAGAATGTTACAAATTTGATAAAATAAAAAAAATATGCACAATACGTCATTTTAAAGGTTTTATTAAATTAAAAAAAAAATTATAGGCCTAAACCTTATTAAATTCTAATCATTTTAGTTTACGAGTCTAATTTTATTTTCAAAATTTAAAATATAATAAAAATATTATAATTTAAAAAATATATATTCAGAGTATATTGATGTAAAGTTTCATGTGGAACTTAATAAGCAAGTACTCATTTGCTTTCTTGGGGACCCAGGGTATGCATCTTACTTAAATCTGGAAGCTAATAATACTTATTAAGTATATTAATTTTAAAAATTCAATGGTAGTGCGACACGTGTTTTTATGAATCTTAAGGTCTGAAATTTTTCATGGCATACTTTTTTAGTATTGAGATCATTTTCTGAAGGTGAACACAAAGAAATTCCACAAAAAAAATTTAAAAACCAGTCTATATATAAGACATATCAAAAATTTTGATTAAAAAATGGTTTTGTGCGTTCAAGAGGCTCTAGAGCAAAAACTACCACTAGTGTGGGATAAATTTTTATTTAAGCATCATAAAGTACATACTTTTAGCTGCCTTTGCCCAAATTTGGAGTCTTAATCGGTGGCAACTTTTGAGAAATGAATTTTTGAAAAAAAAACTGTTTTTTGCGTTTTCTGCAAGTGAAGGACAAGATAACAAAAATCTGACCGCTGCATTCAATTCCTTGAAAAATTTTCCATCGGTTATGACTATTCTAAAAATTTTCCAGGCTGAAATGCAATTAAGATAAATAAAGTTAAAAGTTGAACTTAAAAATTGCCGTAAAATTCAATTGGGTCTACGAGGCAAATTATGTGACCCAGAGGTCTGAAATTTGGCATGAAGTCATATTTTGGGTACTCAAATAAGTGTACAAATTTTGAGCTAAATCGGAGAGGGTCGCGTGAAATGGACTGCTCACTTGACGTGGAATTGCCCACATAAAGATGATCAAAATTTGTAAGGAAAACTCAATTATAGTACATATATAAAAATTGTGAAAATAAACTCAAAATTACACAGAATATATTTTTGTAAAATTAAAATTGCGCAGAAAATTTTATTCTAGCATAAAATTTGCTCAAAAATCACAAAAATTTAAATAAAATTAATTTCAAAAACTTCAAAAAAGAACAGAACAAACATTTATTAAATAAAAATCGTACAAAAAAACTTATTTTTTTGTTTTGTTTTGTTTTGTTTGTTTTTGTTTTTATTTATGTATACTTTTTTCCATGCTTTTATTTTTCAATATTCTTTTATATATTTTTGTGTAATTGTAATATTGTTTGTAATTTATCGTTATTTATGTATATAATGATGTAGATGTAAACGGTTTTGTATATACCGTGAATAAAGTATTATTATTATTATTATTATTATTATTATTATAACAAATTTGCTTCAAAAATTGAAAAATTGCAGAGAATGAACATTTATAATATTAAAATCGCCCAGAAAATCATTTGTAGCATCAAATTCGCTCAGAAATCATGTTTATTACATAAAATTTATTAAAATTGACCCATAAAATTCATTTATAGCTCTACCTTAAAATAATATAAAATGAACATTTATGATATTGCACAGAAAAGATAAATACTCCATAAAAATTGCGCAAAAAAATGATTTCTTGCATAAAATTCGCTTGTGAATCAAGAATATCATATGAGATTCATCAAAATTTGCGTAGAAAACTTAAATATCAAATAAGATTTGCTTAGAAAACTTCAAAAGGACACAAAATGCCACCATAAAAATTGCAAAATAAATTAATTTCTTGCATAATATTCAATGAAAAATTATGTTTACCACATAAAATGGATCACAAACTCATTTTTAATATTAAATTTGTCAAAACTGGCTCAGAAACCCGATTTATAACACGAAATTCACATAAAATTTCATAATCATGTTTACCACGTAGAATCAATCACAAAACTCATTCTTAGCTTCAAATTTGTCAAAACTGACGCAGAAAACCGATTTATAACACAAAATTTACTTTTCAAACCTTAAAATTGGATAAAACTTACCTTTACCACATAAAATTATTTAACATTGGCGCAAAAAACCATTTAAATTTAGCATAAAATTTGCTTCAAAAAAGCCAAAAATGCACAAAAAATAACATAAAAATCAAGCAGACAATTCATTTATAACACAAAATTTAGTTTATCACATAAACTTTAAATTCGTGCAGATAACTCATTTATAAATTCAAATTTGTTAAAAAAATTACACAAAATCTAAAAAAAAACCTAATTATAATATATATATATATATATGGGTAATTCCATTACTTTTCGGCCAATTTGAGAAAGTCGACTTCTTGGATTTTGTTCAAATTTTTAGGGATCAAAATATGGATTAAAAAAATGAGTTTCCCAAAATTTTGAACCTTAGAATATTGCCTGTTCAAAATGACACCCATTTGAAGGTCAGAATTTTTACAAAAAACTTCTTTTTTAGCTTATTTTGTATCTCAATTTTTGGGCTTCTGGAAAAAGATAAAAAGGTCCACGATGGCTCAAATTATTCCTTATTACATGTACTTTAAAACCCATATTTTTATGTTTAATATTGTTTCAGTCATTTTGATATATTAAGCTTTAAACATTATTCCAAAAAACCCGTAAATTTAGCAAAATTGCAAAATTTTGCTATCTTTAAACCGTTGTAACTTTGTCAAATCTTAACAAAATTTGATTCGCGAGGTCTAGATTTCTTTGTGTTTAATCTCTTTTTAAAGTGTTCTCACAATACTTATAGAATCAATACGTATACACTAATATTTGGATGCAGGAAGGATGTCGATTTTAGTCAAAATTTTAGTAAATACTCTTTAGAGCACAAGAAAAAAGGTGATCTATATGAGAAATGGTATATCGGGCATTATCAAGAATTTTTTAATCTTAAAATTGCACAAAATGAACATATTAAAATTGCCTAGAAAACCCATTTTTATCATCAAATGTGCTCAGAAATAATGTTTATTACATAAAATGTATTAATATTGACACATAAAACTCATTTATAGCACAAAAAGATGATTATATAATAAAAACCTCGCAAAAAAATCATTTCTTGCATGAAATTCGCTCGTGAATCAAGAATATCAAAAAAAGATTCATCAGAATTTGCGTAGAAAACTTAAAAATATCAAATAAGATTTGCTTATAAAACCATAAAATTACACAGAAAAAGCCATGAATACCATGAAAATTGCACAATACTGCATCAAATTCAATGACAAATCATGTTTATTACATAAAATCAATCACAAAACTCATTATTAGCATAAAAATTGTCAAAACTGACAAAGAAAACAAATTTATAATACAAAATGTACCTTTTAGACCTTAAAATTGCACACAAAAAACATTTGTAAGTTTAAAATTACGAAAAAGTCAATTCGAGCATAAAATTTGCGTAGAAAACTCAAATGTCGCATAAGATTTGCATAGAAAACATAGAAAACGCATTGATAGCAAGAAAATTGCATATAAAAATTATTTACAGTACAAAATCATGCTAAAATATTACGTTTACCACACCACCAAACTTATCACAACTAGAGCAGAAAAAAAGGTTTAAAACATCTTCAATCTGGTCACCATGGTCACTTAACTTCTTTATCTTAAATCGTATTGAATTAAGTCAATAATCTCATAAAACTATAAAATTTACCACTAACATTTGCTATAGTTCGATCAGAATTCATGCACAACCAATTGCTATACTTGAGTGTGGTGAGCAGGTAACTCCGATGGGACCCGTGAATATTAATTCAATTAACAGCTATGAATATTTAACATCGGTCTTGAAACGCTCGACGATTTTCCGTGTTAGCTACAATCGGCCAATTACATGGGAAAATAATTTCCGCAGCACGAGATTAATCAATTAGGAAATTGTTCGGGTAATCACATGCAGAATGACGTTGTTCATCCACAGCTACCGATCAATCCACTTGAGTGTATTAAAGCAAGGTAACTTGATACTCCTGAAGGAAGATGAATTTTAATTGAATGCTGTTTTAATAATAATCCTGAATTTGTAAACGATGGAAGTGAACAATTACAAATGGTGAATTTAAATGGCTTAAACTTTAAGAAATAATGAAAACAAAAGTTTGAGTTTCAAAAATTTATTCTATACAATAAATCTTTAAAACCTAAACAATTATTAATTTAAGGAATAAATAGACCCAATTCGTCACTATAATGCAACAATTCCAATCTCAAAATTGGATATAATGCTAACTCGCAAAGTTAGTATTAACTTCATCATAAGTTTGTGATATCACTTGGTTGTTTTATTTTCAGAAAAAAAAAATTGTTTTGATCCAATAAAATAATAAATAAAACTCAATATTGTCGAAAGTATTTATAATATTTGCTACACAATATAATAAATATGCTCATTATTCAACCATAAAAATACCGATTCCTTTATTCCCACAAAATATCATAAAACATTTTATTACTTGAATGAAACCCCAATAATCCAATGATGAAAAATGCAAACACGCAAATATGCCATTAGAATTTTCTATAAAAAGCAACACTTAATTGAATATAAAAGTACTGGTTCCATCGTTTGGATTCAATCCAGATTCCATATTTAATTTATTCTTTATAATAAAAGGTCGTATGATAAAAATATTAAATCGATTACATGAAAACAAAAATCTTATTATATATTTTTATATTAAAACAATTTCTTTACTTAATTATATAAGTTAGCTGCTGACGAGTATAGAAGCGTAATAATAATGGAAGAATATTCTATTACAATGTGAAATTTCTGCAACAAAGTTAGATGCATGAAAATTAATAATATTTGCATACACTACATTATGCTCTATGTGTGCGGTTCGTTTCAAGCAAGATGGCTCACTTTGAAAGATAATTTCAACACTAGTTGTTGCCTTTTTGGTAACAAAATTGCTTACATTTTAGAAGCTGTTTACTAATTAGATTATTATTAGGTGTAAAAAGCATTTTAAATTATATCATTTTAAAGGTTTTTATGAAATTAGATTACATTACAAAATTAAATTCATAAAAACCTTCAAAATGTTTATAATTTTAATTAAATACTTATTAGATCTTATTAGATACCAAATAAATGACAAGTAGTGAAGCTATTTATTTAATAAATTTATAAGTTTGTGTGTGCAATTATTTGATCAATAATGATGCGTTAATATTTTAGTTTTAAATTGCAGGTAGTTCAGAAATGAAGTAATCATTAATATTTTATAGATCTGGAAGGTATAATTAAAATAATTAGCAACAATTTGATTTACAGTAGTATTCTATATACATATTTAACATTTTGGTTTAAATTTATTGTAGAATATACAATAGAATAATATTTCTATTTCAATTAGTTTTAGGGCTGTAATATCCAACTCCTAATAAACCACCTAATAAACTATTAGCTGAATAACCTAACTTTTAATTTTATTTATTTTATTAAAACCTATGAATAGCCAATTAAATATACGCTTAACATATATATTTATAACAAATAAAAACATTAGGCATATAATTTATTAGCCGCTCAAAGGTGTAACAAAAATAAATCAAATTAAAGTTTGAAAAAAGTTAGGTTATTCAGCTAATAGTTTATTAGGTGCTTTATTAGGAGTTGGATATTACAGGCCTTAATCTAAAAGACTTGCGTAAATTATAAAATATTTTGAGATATACAAAATGTGATTGGAAAGCACTTTCAGAGCTACAACAGGAGATTCACAGATTTTTGAAAACTTTAATGGTACTAAAGCTGTTGAAGCCTAAGTATTATGAAAAGTTGTAAAAGTTTTGAAGTATATTGTGTAAATCGTAGAATACTTAGAGGGCCACAAAAGCTTGCTAAAAGACCCAAAAAAAAAGGATAGCTTCAAAAGTATTGAAAAATATATTATTTGATTCATAGAATACCTAAGGACCCCGAGGAACTTTTGAACAGCTTTGAAAATCTTCAAAAAGTTTTAAAGTATATTGCCCAAATCAAGTACTTTGAGAGCTACAAAAAAAAAAGACTCGAAGCCCTGAAGAACCCAAACTCATGAGAGTTTAAAAATGCATGGCACTTTTAGAGCTACAAGAGATAACTTAAAGTCCCAAAGAAACCTAAATACATTGAGCGGCTTTGAAAAAATTAAGAAAGTATGTTACGTGAATTATAGAATACTTTTAGAGCTACAAAATAAGACCTTGATGTACTCTAAAAATAGTGCTAAAATATATTGCGTAAATCAGAATATATTACTATCAATAACAATGTTATTTATAAACAAATTTAGAGCTAAACAATATTCAAAAACTTTAGAAACGTAATATGGCATTACCATAGGTGACTAAAAACATCTTAGAAAACATTTAAGAAATATTGCGAAATAAATAATTTATCACTTTGGGACCTAAAAACACCCTTAATAGTTTCTAGATAACATTGAAAGAATTGTTAGTTCATGCAGTACTTTATGGATCATAGAAGATTAGAGATATTATAAGTAAAAATAATGTTTAGTACCTCTAACAATTTTTAAATCTACAAAAAAAATTAGAGTCTAGAGACCTGTAAGGACACCTGGACGGCTTTAAAAATAATTAAAAGACTTTCAAAATTGTAAAGTATGTTGCGTAAGTTATAGGATACTTTAAAAAGCACAAACAATGACTGAAAGGCAATTAGTGCTAAAAGAGAGGTTTTAAAGATCCTAGAGCCCGTAATGGTACTTTCCTTTTTGGCTTTAAAAATATTCAGAAGTGAAAAAATTCTTAGTATATTGCATGACTTATAAAATACTTTAAAAGCTACAAAAAGTGACTGAAAGACAATTTTAGAGCTACACAAGAGGCTTTAATGAGCCTAAATAACCTTAATAGCGTTTAGACAATTTTGAAAATTTTAATATCTTATTATCTTGTGCTTGAATTATAGAATTCCCTGAGAATAACAAGAAGTGACCAAAAAGCATTTTTTGAGCTACAAGAGAGGATTTAAGTTTAATAAAGATGTATTTTATGTAAATTGCCTCTCTATCCAGTATGACATACATGGTGCGGCAGGGAAACTTGCTGATTTAAAAGGTCAATAAAAGAAAAAGTATTTCACTTATCGATTTAATTCTTTTTTTATTGTATTGTACACATCCTGAATTTTTGTTTCAAGTGGTTTTAAAAATTACATCGTACAAATGACGGCCTTCATTAGCGATACACTGATCCACACTCGCTTTTTGAAGTTTTGCTACACTATTGTTGGCGATGGCTTGGCAAATGTTATCTATCACGTGTTGCAGGGTCTGTGGTTTGTCATTGTAAACAATGAATTTGAGATATCACCATAAAAAGAAGTCACAAGGAGCCAAATCGGAAGAGCGTACCTGCCACAGTACGTCACTCCTAAAAGAGATTAGGCGCTCGTAAAGTGTTCCCTCAAAAGTTGCATTGAAATTCTCGCTGTAAGTGCCGTGGCTCCGTCCTTCTAAAACCATACGTCCACAAGTTCCATTTCTTCAAGTTTTGGGAGAAAAAATGCCACATCATTTCTCTGTAGCAAATTGCATTCACAGTAACAGTGTGTTCTTCTTTCTCAAAAAAGTAAGCCCCAATTATCGCAACTCTCGACAATGCACACCACACAGTAACACGTTTACAATGAAGTGGCAGGTCATGAAGTTCACGGGGATTGGCATAACTCCAATAACGCATGTTTTGTTTGTTTACGCAGCCGGAAAGGTGGAAATGGGCCTAATCACTGAAAAACACGAGGGTGTCGTGAAGCAAGTTGAGAAGCGCTTCACATGTAGTTTGACAAGAAACAAAATCGCGTTCACTGAGTTCTTGAAGCACAGCAAGTTTGTAGAGATGAAACTTGAGTTCGTTGTAAAGAATTCGTCTCACACTGCGATCAGAAATATCCAGAGCACCTGCCTGTTTGCGCGCCAAACGCCGGGGAGAGTTCAAAACCGACAGCCTTATCCTCTTGACGTATTCTGGGATTCTGGAAATCCGTTGACCTCTAGACTTTTTTTTTGCCACAGTGCCACTTTTTCTAAATGCAAAACGATTGATTGAACTGAGTTCGGAAGGCACGTTGGGTGGCGACCACCGAACGGCCATTGGAAAAGTAGTCCTTGACGGCAAACGCACGCTCCTTCTTTGTCCAAAGCATGACGACAACTGGCTTAAGCGGTAACAAATCTTCAAGACTTCTTCTATCGAATGAGACCTTCCCTACCCCTTTCTGACCACGTCTCGCTCATTGGCGCACAATACAAATCACCAAGTTTCCCTGCCGCACCTGTTACTTACATCAGTGTTTGTATAGGTATGGGTATGTAACCATCATTGGTGTAACTAGCATGTAATGTGTGAGACGTGGTAACGCAGGGGGCATTGCGTTAATTAGGAAAAACGTTGAAATGTCTGTGTGTGAAGGAGAGCTGTAGTACAGTTAAATCCACACAGACAGGCAACGGTATTTTTTGTGTGATTTATTTGAATTAGATGACCGAAACAAATTTATCATTTAAATTTAATAAATGATGTATCTTCTACAAGAGATGACTTTTAAAACTACCGGCGGGTGCTCTAAGACACCAAAAAACCCTAGAAACACTTGGACGGCTTTGAGAAAATTTAAAGTATACTGCAGGAATCATAAAATTTTCTGATAGCTACGAGAGGTGACCAGAAAGATTTTTTTAAAGTTACATGAACGAACACAAAGAACCACAAGAAGCCTAATAGCACGTTGACATCTTTAAATAAAAGTATTAAGAAGACTTTAAAAAGTCTTAAAGAATATTGCGTGAATCATAATATATTTTGAGAGCCTTAAAAGGTGACTGGTAGAAACTATTGAAACTACAAGAAGGGACTCAAAAATTCTGAAAAATCTTAATAGCACTTAAACGGCGTTAAAAGTAATTAAAAGACCTTAAAAACTCAATGTATTATGCGTAAAGGTGACTAAAAATCAATATTGGAGCTAAAAAAGGCGACTCAAAAACTATAAAAAAACTTAATAGCACTTTTAAAGTATTAGGCAAACTTCAAAATGTCTTAAAGTGTTATGCGTAAAATATAAAAAATGGACAGCTTTAAAATGAGAGCTACCAAAAGTGACTGAAATGCACTTTTAAAATACCTTAAAAGTATTTAGAATTTTTTAATTTTTTTTTAAGTATATTGCGTAAATTATATAATATTAAACGCAACATATTTTTATGGCCCCAAAATGACTTAAAGTACCGAGAAATTTGTCCTAAATAATAAAATATTTTGGGTGCTACAAAAGCTGACCAGAAAGATAGGAGACTCAGCTTTTAAAGTATTAAGAAGACTTTAAAAAGTCCTAAAGTATATTACGTAAATTATAGAAGTTAAAACAAACGACTCAAAAACTCCTACAAACATTAATAGCACTTAGATTGACCAGAACTACTGGTTTTGAAAAGACTTATAAAAACCTTAAAATATATTGTGTAAATTATAGAATAGTTTAAGCGCCTCAAAAGCTGACTAAAAAACCTTAAAGAACCTCATAGCTTTAAAAGTAATAAAAAGTCTTAAAGTTTAATCCGTAATTTAAAAAATAATTTGAGAGTTAAAAAAGATACTTTTAGAACTACAAAACGGGACTAAAAACGCTAAAAAACACTAGTAGATGATTTTAAAATTATTGAGAAGATTTTGGCAAATCTTTAAGAGTATTGCGTGATTCATAAAATAGTTTTGAAAAGTACAAAAAGTGACTAAAAGGCACATTCAGAGCTACAAAAAGAAACATAAAAACTCTGAGAAATCCTAATGATACTTAAAACAGTTTTTAAAGTGTTTTCTTCAAACCAATTTTAAAGTATTTTGCGTAAATCATAGAATACTTTAAAAGGTACAAAAGGTGACAGGAAGGTAGTTTGAGAGTTACAAAAAAGGACTGAAAGTCGTGGAAAACCCAAACTTCACTTTAAGCGCTTTTAAAAAATTAAGAAGATTTTGAGAAGTCTTAAAGTATATTGCATAGATCATAGAGTACTTTGAAATCTTTAGAAAGTAATTGAAAGGCAGTTTTAAGTCCTTAAAGAACAACAATGACATTGGGCAACTTTGGAAATATTAAGAAATCTTAAAGTATATTACATGAATTGTAGAATACTTTGAAAGCTACAACATAAGACCTTAAAAAAACTCAAAAAAATACTTTTAAAATTGCAAATTAGAATATATTTTAAGAACCACAAAAGTGACTGAACCTAAAAAATCGTCGTGGCACATCTTTAAATGTATTTAAAAAGGTCTAAAAAGTATGTTGCGTAAACCAATATTTTGAGTGAGTAAAAAAGTGACTGGAAATTGTTAGTGTCTACAAGAGTGAACTCAAAACCCTTGTAGAAGTACTAACGAAACTTGGACAGTTTTAAAAGTATAGAGAAAACTTAAAGAAGTCTTAAAATATTCATGTAAAAGCTACAAGAAGAGATTTAAAAACTTGATAATATGTTGCGCAAATCGCAAATACTTTAAAAGTAGAAGGCACTTTTAGAGCTCAGAATACACACAACAATAGGACTTGGACGGGTTTAAAAATATTGAGAAAATTTTGAAAAGTTTTAAAATATATGGCATAAATCATAAATCACTTTAAGAACTTAGGCGGCTTTAAAGTACTAAAAGCAACTTTGAAAAGAAAAAATATATTCCGTAGATCATAAAATATTTAAAAGCTGACTGGAAAACAAAAGCAAAAGTAACTAGAAAGCAATGTTAAACCTACAAGAGGTGATACTCCTAATGACGATAGTTTTAAAAGTATTTAGAAGTCTTGAATTATATTGCATAAATACTTTAATATCTACGGTGCGCTTTAAAAGCTACAATAGAGGACTAGGAGGCTTTGATGACTTCTAATAAACGGTTTTCCCTAAAAAAAAGACGTAAACCATAAAGTATAGTGCCTTAATCATGCAGTACTTTAAGAGCAACGAATGGTGATAAGAAGACACTTTAAGAGCTAAAAAAGGTAACTTGAAGAAACTTAATAGTATGTTGAATAAACACTATGAGAGCTACAAAAAGTGACAATTACATTTACAAAAAAAGACTTAAAGATCCTAAATACTAACTAATAATAGTAATTGGATAGCTTTAAAAATATTCAAAAGTCTTAAGATCATTAATCATAGAATATTTTGTAAACTTTAAAGTTTACAAAAGATGACTGAAAATCTCAAAAATTTGTAATAACTTCTAAATAATAATAATAATAATAATAATAATAATCTACAACCTATCAAGTGACGGACACATCGAGCTCATCCAAGTGACCGTTGCTTAACAATCGTTAGCGTTGTTGTTGTACTGCCGTAGTAAATTATTAAGCAGAATTGTGCAGAAGTTTTAAAGTATACTGCAAAGGTCATGAGAGCTTCTATAAGTTATACTATTAGACTTTAACAGTTATTGGAGCTACAAAAAAAATTCAGACTCCCAGAAATTAATTAATAGCGTTTGGACAACTTTGAAAAGTTTTATTATGGACTACAGAATACTATAAAATCTACAAAAAGTGCCTAAAAATCTTAAGATATTCTTAATGGCTCTTAGATGATTTTATAGAGACTGGAAAGAAGAAAAATTCTTAAGGTATGTTGCGTAAAACATCATCATAAAATACTTATTGGTTTCTAAAACATTTGAAGAAATTTTTTGCGCTATTTTAAAGTACCTATACTGCGAGGATCATGAGAGCTACTGTAATTAAGAATGTTATTCATTGACAGCTTCTAAAGCCTCAATAATAAATTGAAAATTCCATAATATTTCTTGAACAATTTTGAGTCCTAGTGTATTACGTAGACCATATAATATTTTGAGAGATAGAAAAAAAACTAATAAGTGATATAAGATATCTTAAATAATTTTAAAAAGACATCGCGTAAATTGCAACAAGCTCAAGAAGGTAACTGAAAGACCAGAAATATTTGTATTATCTAAATTATTTATCAAGATTTTTGCGCAATTTTAAAATATATTGCAAAGACCGTAAGAGCTATTATATGTGAAAATATTAGATAATAAAAGCTTTTAAAGCCACCAAAAGCTCAGGAGACTTTTAATAACTCTTAAACAACTTTGAGAAGAAAGTGTAATAGGTACGTAGATCAAAAAATACTTAGACTTTGTATAACTCTAGGATGACTGTGAAAAGAAAGTATATTAGGTATTTGGATCAAAGAATATTTTGAAAGCTACAAAAGATGACTAAAAACCCAAGAAACATTTGGCTCCTAAATGAAATTAAGAAATCGTAAAAGATATTGCGTGGATTTTTGTTCCACACTTAAGAAGATACAGAATCTGACTAAAAAGCCCAAGATATCTTCAATGTCTCCCAGATTCCATTGTTTTTCAATAAGTTTTGTCTAAAACCATAAGCATATAACGTACAATTATACGTTTGACAATGTAGCATTTAAACAAGTGAACTAAATAAAAGGTTTAGGTGTAATTTTCTTCGATCATATAGACTATATGTGTAATCGTGCCACAAAAATGCTGGGAGGGGATATAAAATCTTAAACATCCTTAATAGCACTTAAATGACATTAAAAGTTTTGAGAAGATTATAGAATACTTTCAGTGCTACAAAAAGTGATTTGAAAGCAGTTTTAGATCTATAAAAACACCCTAATGACTTTATAAGGTTGTTTTTTTTTTAATTTATCCTTAAATTATAAAACAGTTTAGGAACTACAAAAGTGACTAAGCACTTTAAACTACAAGATAGGACTCATAGACCTTAGATACCCTAAATTGCATTCAAATGACCTAGAACTAAAACAGGTCATTCACAGACCACTAAAAACCCCCAATGCAACTTGGATAGTTTTAAATATTGAGAAGACTTAAAAGTGTTTTGCGTTAATCATAGAATACTTTTCAAAATGCACTTTTAAATTTACAAAAACTTGTAAACCATAGAAACTTGTAACGGCATTTGAATATCTTTTAAAGTGTTAGGAAGAGGGCACTTTTAGAACAATAAAAGAGAACTCAAAAATCCTTAAAAACCTTAACAGCACTTTGATGGCTTTAAAAGCATCAAGAAAAGTCTTGAAGTATATGTGTTAATCATAGTATATTTTGAGAGTTTCAAAAAATGACTGAATGCCATTAAAAGACGGAATTTAAACACTTTTGATACCTTAATGACACTTGAAAAACTATAAAAATAATGAGAATACGTAAAGATGTCTTGCACTATATTGCTTAAATTTAAAAACATATTGAAAGCTACAAGGATTTTTAGAGCTACAAGAGAAACCCTGGAAATATTTTCAAAACAACAAAAGCTGACTGGAAGGCACTTTTAGAACTATAAAAATAGACTCAAACATCTTGAATGCCTTCAACAATACTTGAATGGCTATACCAAAAAT
Organism: Tachinus rufipes; assembly: GCA_963932245.1. NCBI lineage: Eukaryota > Metazoa > Arthropoda > Insecta > Coleoptera > Staphylinidae > Tachinus > Tachinus rufipes. The sequence goes on along the minus strand of OZ010746.1, from coordinate 17,950,456 downwards.
GCAAAAAACTTTGAGAAATCTGAAAGTAAATTGCATAAGTTATTAAATACTTTAAGAGCTGCAAAAGGTAATTGAAATGCACTTTTAAAGCTATAAAAGGGGACACAAATGCCCTAAAGAATCTTTTTTCAATTGGACAATTTTAAAAGTATTGAGAAAACTTCAACAAGTCTTAAAGTGCTTTGCGTGAATCGTGAAATACTTTGAAAACTAGGAAAGTTATCTTAAGGCACTTTTAGTAAAACTAAAAGATGGGACTCAAAAATCTTAAAAACCCTAATAACGCTTGGGCAATTTTGATAGTATTAACAAAAAAAATCTAAAAATATTTTGCAGGAATCAAAGATTACTTTGAATGTTACAAAAAACGACTTGAAGACATTTTTATAGCTAGAAGAAGAGACACAAAGACCATGAACATCCTTAATAGCACATGAATGGCTTTGAAAGGATTATTTTTTTTTTTTTTTCAACTTTATTTTTTCCCCTTAGGCTACAAAATATTACTTCTGATCTAAAACACGAGCAGAGTAGGCAGGCAAAAAAGTAAATTGCGTTAGTCATAGAAATAGAACATTTAGAATTACAAGATTCAAAGACCCTTAAGAACCGCAATCACACTTGAATTAATTTTAAAGTAATATTATTACATAAATTATATAAAAAATAACTAAAAAAAACTTTTAGAACTTTAAAAGAAAAATCAACTACCCCAAAGAACCCTATTAGCACTTGGAAGTAATGAGTAAACTTTAAAAAGTCTGAAAGTATATTGCGTCAATAATAGATAACTTTTAAAGCTAAAAAAAAGATTTTAGGTCCCCGAAGTACTCTGATAATTCTTTGAAGGTTTTAAAAGTATTGAAAAGACTTTAAAAATGACCAAAAAGACTCTTAAGCTTTAAGCTTTAACTATATTGTGTTAGTCATAGAATATTTTAAAAACTACAAAAGATGACTAGAACGCTGATTTATAGAATACTTTTAGAGCCACTAAAAGTAATTGGAAGGCACGTTTAGAGCTGCAAGGATAATTTCGAAAACCCTTGGGACAATTTTGAAAATATTGAGTCTTTGTAGAGTCTTAACTATTCTACATAAATCATAAAAAGTTTTAAGATCTACAAAAGCAAACTAAAATGACCAACATATTCTGAATGACTGCTTTAGAGGACTGAGATGAAGAAGTCTCAAAGTATATTTTTTCATATCCTAAATTTTTGCTTAATTTTAAAGAAAACTACAAAGAGCATGAGTCACAAAAGAGATCCAAACAACATTGAAATCCTTTAATAATTTTTCAAAGACTTTAAAATATTTTAAAGTATATATATTCATTTAGACCGTAGAATACTTTCAGAAATACAACTAAAAAGCTCAAAATATGGTTTGACAAGTTGACAAGATTTTTGCACAATATTTATTATGAAATGGATTAAAAGCTACAAAATTAGATTGAATATTCCAAGATGTTCTTAAAAGATAGAAAAAAAAAATAGTATTTACTAACTATGAAGTTAAATTGGACAGAACTGACTAAACTTTTAGAAACTTTAAAGTAAGTTTGCTGGATTATTAAAAAAATTGAAAGTTACAAAAATGTCCAAGATAGCTAAGAAAACCCGAACTGCTTTCAAAAATATTTAAAAGATTTTGAATCAGTGTTTATCAAACTACTGCTTGCGGCCTCAATTTTTTTAGGTTAGCTTCTGCATTTTTGATCTGAGAAACACTGTAGCTACCGGGTTGTACAAAATTAATTTGGAAAAAACACTAAAAAACTTTTTCCTAAAAAAATGCGTGTAGTAAACGTTTGATTAAATTTAAGAACATTATCAAAGACCTTGAAACTCACTGAAAATATTAAAAGATAGTTCACTGATAGAACGCTAACTTACAGTAATCCCAGTACAGCATGGCCGGTATAATAATGTGTTGTAGTCATGCCTTTTTTTAGCATCCTTTTCTTGCGCCTACATTTCAAATATTCTATGAGCCACGCTGTATTGGGATTACTAGCAGTCTAGGTTTGATCTCCACAGAGGTAGTTCGAAAATTACCTATTAGGTTTTGCACAATAAAAAAAGCTAAAAAACTTAGCATATATTTAAAATATGAGGTATAGTAGAGCCACCACCACTAGATCTCTTAGAAACCTTTAGTAGTTTTTAGATTTTTTTTAGAATCTATAAGAAAATATTAACAGTATTTTTATGATAAGAAAAGGAACTCTGAGAGCTATTAGAGCGTCATGGCTCTTAAAAGACTTTAAAATAAAACTTTAGTAGTTATATATAATTAATTAGCGTGTAACTTCAAAAATTTTGAGAGATACTAAATGCAACTAAACTAGTCTTAGATATCCATAAATTTTTAAAGCATTCGAAAAAAATTGACTGAGCAATAGTTAACAATACTTATAGAACAAAGCTTATTGTATCATTCGAGTAGCTGAGTTTGGCAATTAACATTATTGTTATCCATGTCTAAGAAAGTGTTTTTTTATTATTCGATCATCAGCCTCTTAAGATTTGCTATATGCCTGAATAAATAATTATAAAACCTGATATAATCAATCAATGATAGCTAGACATAATTCGTTCAGTCGAAGCTTTGCATGTTTAAAACTTTATAAACATTCCAGACATATAAAAAAAGTCCGATTGCCTCAATACAAATAAAATTATAAATTAATTGAATTTCACGACTACAGACATAATTAATTTAAATGTCTTCTTAATAGAATTTATTTAATTCACAATTAATTACTTAATTAGATTATGTCTGGAGAAAATTATTCAGACAACAAAAAAAATATACTTTTACGTTAAATATGCACATACTAAAACTTTAATATTTTGTTTTTACAAACAACTTCCTGTTCCATTTAATATTATAAATTAGCTTAATGGTGAAGTTTTGCAGCTAAAACTCGGCTTGTTAATGCAATTTATTTATGGAGAGCTGGAATGGTATTATTTAAAGTGCATGAAAGTACGGTTTATTATTTATTAGTTTTACGATTATTATATTAGTTGAACTTGTTGTTAGTGGTTTAGATTGTTATTTCTATGAAATACAAACAGATGTATAATATAGTAAAATAATACAAAGGGATTTCAGAATTATTAATGTTATTTTCGTTGGAATCTTTTTCAAGTTTCTTAAAGCTAATTTTATTCTCATAATCATTTAAAAATAAATTGAAATAAAAAAGCCAACCGCTTAATCAAATCCGTAATCTATTTACCAATTAATTAACGCAGAACTACTAGGGTTTGAAATTATCAAACACCTACAAAATCAACCATATCATGGCTTAATTACATGTCAATTAAGTGGCGCGTTGAGTCAACACAATTACTGGTTAATCTAAGCCAATTTGAATATCGCAATTTCTTTTCCTTATTTATAGTGAGTATGAAAAAAAGTGTTAACATTTCCTTGTCGCGTTCCGACGGATGAATCATTAATCTTGAGAAGTGAAACAGGCGACGCAACGCGAGAATGTTTAACAATTTAAAAAAAGACGAGGAAGTGAGAAGAGAAAAAAATAGAATCGCGTGTTGCTAGCAAGATTGATCGATTGTTTAAAACTACAAGCAGGGGTGAAAAAAGGAATGAAGGGAAAAAATGAGAACACATATGTTTAGGGGGACTGCCGTTTGAAAAGTCAGAGAAAATGTAATGTTTGTACAAATTGGTGATATTTTCTTCTGCACGCGATCAAAGAGCGTGAACTTTTATTTTATAATTATACTTTTCCGCAATTTAATTGATGGTTGTGAATAAAAATAACTTTTTGATTGTTGGTTTGTTTTTAAATTAATGAAAGTAGCTTCTAATGGATGCTTTATTAGTAATTCAATTACCGCTCATCCAATGATTGGTTTTGCAGTATATAATGCACTTTATAATAATTTAATTTAAGAAACCGTTTCAAAACCAATTAAAAAAATTTAATTAGTTGACTATTATATAAGAATTGGAAAACACTATCTTAGCATTATCCGAATTGAATGGAAATTAATCACAATAGAATTGACGGCTTTGCCTGATTATTTATTATTAAATCCCAAATTGTTGCAAAAATTTCTCTTCAATTGTTGGAGAACATTTCTACAGTTTTCTTTAAAAATTGTTAATACTTATGAGATCAAAACATTGTAAACAGTCATGATGCACCCAAACATTTTTACAAAATATTATTTCTTAAAATTAACTTTTTTAAAATTTTTGAATTCTTGTGGCTTAAAAACGCAATTTATTGCAAAAAATGTCAAATTTTATGGCATGATTTCTGGTGCAATTAATCAAATTAATTACACAAAATATCAAATTTGATTAAAATTGAAAAAAAATAGTTTAAAAAAGCTTATTTGTTGTTCGAAAAACATCTAAAATGATACAAATAAGAAAAACCATCTATAAAATCTATTTGCCAAAAAAAAAATAATAAATATTAAAAATAGTCCAGAATAACAAATATTCAAAAATTTATTTATAAAAAAATACATGAATTGCACAAAAAAAAATAAAAAATGTCTAAAAAAATATTTTCTGAATAAGAAATTATAAAACCCAAAATATTTTAGAAAAAATTAAAAAACTCGACTGTTTAAATGATTCACAAAACATTGATAAAATAATAGAATTTTTGAGGTAATCTTAACAAAATTTCTCAAAAATACCATTTGTTGCACAAAGAACATATAAAAATCAAAAAAACCAAATTTGCTGCATACAAATAAACACCAATTTTTCCAAATCATTTTTATTTTTGGATAAACAATTGCTCAGGAAAACCATTTATTGCGCAAAAAATATTAAAAAATGCACAAAAAATTTAAAAAAAAAATGTAAGAAACTTGCTGCATAAAAAATAAAAAAACTTTACTTTTTTTGTATAAAATCATAAATCGCCTGAAAAACAACAAATGTTTCATAAAAACATCTAAAATCCCACAATAATGAAAAATTGCGTACAAAACTGATTGCTTTACACAAATTTATTATTATAATATCAATTTTAGCTGTAAAATTATACAAAAAACATAAAAAACAGCTTAAAAATGAATGTACCAAATAAAAAAATCATTAATAATAGCAAGAATTATCAATTTTTTCAAAATCGTCATATTGTTTTTTAATTAAAAGTTGAAAACTTTTAACTTAACTAAAAACATCAAAAACTGCATAAAAACTTATTTACTAATCCAATTTTTGCAATAAATTTATCAAAAAATGCTCAAAAGAAAAAAGAACATAAAAAATTGCACATATCAAAAAAATAGCGTAAGAAACCTAATTGTTGCATTCAACTCAGAATGCAGAACTCCACAAAACTTATTTGCTGCATAACAAATTTATTAAAATAATACAAATTATTCTAATAAATTTATTAAAAATTTATCAGAAAACTTATTTGTTTCACAAAAAAACAAAAAAAAACACCAATAGTTGCGGTATATAAATATCAAAAATTGCCTTTTGCATATTCATCATCATTTTAAGATAAAAATTTGCTCAGAAAACTCATTTGTTGTACAAAGAACATAAAAAACACACAAAAACTTCTATGTTTCAGGAAAAATGTTAGTAAAAATCAAAAACGTTATTTGCTGCATAAAAACTTTATTATTAAAACACCAGTTATTGCGGTGAATTAATCAAAATCCCAATTTTTAGTGCAAAAAATTACGTAAAAAACTTAATTGCTGAACAAAACTTTCGTATTATTATACTAAATTTTGCGGTCTATTATCGTACAAAAAACAGAAAAAAACAGAAAAAAATTTGAAAAGCTTTTTATTAAAAACTTGTATTACAATAAGCATCATTTGTATAAACAGAAATATAGCAAAAAAAAATAATTGCCAAACTAATTTCGCAGTAAATTTATCAAAATATGCCCAAAAACTCATTTGTTGCACAAAGAACATTATAAAATGCATAGATAAAATCGCATAAAAAACCTATTTGTTTCATTAAACAATTTACTAATATAATACCAATATTTGCGACAACTTGATCAAAAATTGTTCAAAAAACTCAAATCTCCTAAGAAAAAATTATTAAAAAACTAAAACTAAAAAGATTGCTAATAATTTAGCAAAACTGAGCAAACAAATTGCATAAAACCTATGTGTTAAAAATAAATTTAAAAAATCACTTGTTGCAAAAAAATATGAAACATTATACAATTTAAACAAAATGCGTAAGAAACCTATTTACTGCAAAAAAAATATATAATTATAATACAAGTTCTTGGGGTAAATTTATCGAAAATTTCCTTTTTCATAATCAATATGTTTAGAAAAAATTAAAATTAAAAAAATTTATTAAAGAACTTTTTTGCTTCGTGAAAGTAATCAAAAATCAAATCAAATCTTTCTCAAAAAACACATTTGTTGTAAAAAAAACATAAAAAAGTGCGCGGTAAAAATCTTGCTGCTTGGAAAAAACATAAAAATTTGCGTAAAAAATAGCATAAAAAACTCGCTCAAAGATATCTTGCTATACTAAAAACCTCAAAAATTCTACAAATAAACAAACAACGCGAAAAATGTATTTGCTGCTATCAATTGTTGCACAAAAAAATCGCATACGAAGCTCATTTTCTATATAAAATAAACCAATAAAAGTATTCCAAAATTACAAGTAACGGCCACGAGTTGGATGGGTGAACGTAGCATTTATTGAAATGGATCCATTACCTCATATAGGTATCTAAACATACATATGTCTTCTCTGTGTGCCAAATACCTCAATTGTCTACCCCAAAAGAGAACGGAGTGAGTATGTATACGTATAACCAAAAATATGTTTAACTACAATTGTTTGATGTGCAAATATCAAGTTTGGGCAATTTAAAGTATTCTCACAAATGCTTGCAACATACGTAATTGCATACTTATCAAGTATATATTAGATTAAAGGTTGATTAAGTTAATTGAACGTATGTGTCTTCTTTTAGTGCTATACTTGCTATGAGCGTCGGCACCCTTCTCGTATGTTTGTGGTGTGCGATAATAGTTCCACACAAACATACGGGACCTACAGTTTAACGTGGAATTCGAACCACAACATTAGATGAGTTTGCTAGGTAAATACTTCGCTGGTTTGCCATTGCCTTGCTAAGGAGACGACCGCATCAAAATATATTCGACAAATTACATATTGCCGCTGCCGGGAATCAAAGCCGGGCTACTTGCTACTTCTCAAATACGTAGTTAAAAACTCTTTTTAGCCGAGTAAAAAAATGTTTTATTAATTAATGTACATTTAATTTTGTTGGATATGTACTGATATAAACATATGATTTTTTAGAAAAAAAGTTTTCTAAATGCCCTCTATCAACTTAGTTCCAAATGGTAAATTGTGCATCACCCGGCAAAGTCAATCTCTATTTATTCCTACGGTTTTTTCTTAAATGTGGTAGTTTAGCTCTTTAATGGTTTGTAGGACGACTTGCAAACACCTTTTCCTTTTAACATCTTCATTGAAAAAATCGAGTGTTGTTAGGTCAAGGAACGTAAGGAGCAAAGGCAAATTTTCAAATCAAAAAACTATCTATCAAAAATCACAAATAACACAAATTTGTTACATAAAATTGATCAAAAAGTTTAACGCTAAAGAATTGCCGGGTTTATTCGCCCCGTTCTGTTGAGGTGCCACTAGTAGTATTGTTATTTTTTAAATTAAAATTTGTTCTTATGGGACAAAACGTCAACCAACTCATATCCAAACCATAAGATTTTAGTAATCACTCTTTTTATATGTTGAACTACTACATACAATATTCTGTGTTTTTATGTTTTTGGTTAAAGATTTGATATTATATTTAACGATTAAAAAAATAATTAAAAACTAATTAAAAATGCCACTTTTTAAAAATTAATTGCGGAGAAACAACTCATCGCATCAAATTTTCACAAATTTGAGGACACAGATTGGACTTTCTTCTACAATGTGTGAACATTTTATTCATTTATATTCAGACGTTTTCTTGCTGAGTTTTATTCTGTGAACCTTTATAATAGCGCAACTATTCTCCCCCTTTAAAGTAAATAAACCCATTTAAAGCAAATAATAGCATTCGCTACATAAAAAATCATACAAATTTTCCAATCATTTAAAATAGCGCATCAAGACCATCTAAAGCAACCAATCAATATCTTAAAACTTCAATGTGTTCGTCAAAATTTTTGATAAAAATCAAAAAATAATTGCACAAAAAAATCCATTAACAGTTTATTAAAATAGCAGAAAATAGCATTTTTGAACAAAAATAATAAAATAATCGTATATAAAGTCACCATTTATTGATAACAAAAAATCTATAAAAATATCGCACGTAACACTAATTTGTTGCATGTAATTTATCAACAAAAATTGCATAGTAAATCATTTAAATTTTATTGATAAAAAATCATACATAAAACCCACCTAAACTTGAAAATCGTTTAAGAAACACATTTTTCACATTAAAAATGCATTTAAATTAACCCATCCTTTATGTATCCTTACTTCCAATATACAAACAAGTCACGTGGAAGGTGGTCAAACGGCTGCCTTGTTGCTTAATGTAAATAAAGCATTCGATTCCGTCTGGCTATAAAGTCGTCTATACAAACTCTCAATTCTTAGAACTCTCCCTTACTTAATACCTCTTATAAAAAACCTTCTTAAAAAAAGAGAGCTTTGCCTTAATGTGAGGAATTGCTTCTCCACAATTTTTTATTCTGAACAAGAAGTTCCTCAAGGATCTCCTCATTCTCATCTCTTTTACAATATTTATTGCTAGGATATATTGAATAAGAATCCTCAACATTTTAACCTAAAGTCATCTATACTGCAATATGCTGACAATACCGTACATGTGTCTCACTCACAAAATCGCAGTAGTAGTATTTAACTCATACAAACATTAACCTACAATGCTATCAATATTTGCTCAAAATCTATTGTTGCACTAAAAACTTTAGTAATTTCATAAGAAGTTCATTTGCTGGATAAAAAAATATAATATTAATACTAATATTCTAAAATAACATGTTTCATTTAACTATAAAAAACTTTTTGCACAAACTGAAAAAGTAAGAATTTTATTTGATAAATTAAAAAATCATGTCCTAGGTATACTTTACAAATTTGCATAAAATTTAATCAAATTTGTTAAGAAAACTTTACTTACATAAAAACCATCTAAAATCAAACAAATACAAAAAATTGCATAAAAAAAATAGTTCAAAATTAAAATATTAAAAGAAAGTTTTTAAAAAATCATCCAAAAATATGAAATGAAAATATCCCAAATTAACATTTTTTTTTTTCAAAACAATAGCGTAGGTTAGTTGCTTAGGTGCTTGCTTCTCCTATTGGAGTCACTAAGTTAAAATCCCACTCAGCCGTAAATTAATTGTAATTTTTTCAATGCTTGTTAATAGAGGTTAATAAGTATAAAAACGCCAATTACATTTTTTTGGTATTACATTATCAAATTTTGCAGCAAACAGGTTTAAAAAAATAGGTTATTTTTATATCTTTATTTCTTTTATACAGCGAAGCAGTTTTCAACGGATTTTTTTAATTTGTTTTTATGCAACAATTAAGTTTTTGTTCTTCTTATACGATTTTTAAATATTTTGTGCAAAAAATAAGTTTTAAATTTTCTTATGCTATTTTGATGATTTTAGATGCTGCAAATTGTTAACCGCTCATTTTTTTCTACAATAAATATACAATTTATACAATAACTTTTGCAACAAAATATTTTTTTTATAAAAACTCGTTTAAAAAAACTTTTTTAAAAGCTAAAATATCAAAAATTGCACAAGAAACTTATTTGTTGCATGCAAAACTTTAAAAATTGCACAAAAGAAACACAATTGCTATATGAAAAATTAATGAAAAATAACTCAATATAATAGAAAATGAAGAAAATTTATTATAAATCGGACAAATAGAAAAAATCGCGTGAAAAACTTATTTGCTACATAAATATTTTTGCGGTAAATTTATTAAAAACTGCTTCTCCCATAGAAGGCTTACAATTCACACCATAGCTCAAACCCAAAATGTCTAGTCCCAATTTCCATTATTCCAACATTAATAGTTTTGCTCGAAAATCCCATATCATAAAAATCTTCTTCCTAATTAACAACATTTCCTGTGCTTTGTTTGTTGAAACTAAATCCCCAAATCCTCTATCATTTTAAATTTAGTTCACAATCCAAAATTCTGTCAATATTATTAACCAGAATTACAAAGGTGGATTTGTATTTATGACACATCCATCTATTAAATTTAGACAAGAAAATTATCAAAAATGCATTAAATGATTGCATCCACCTCTCAATTCCTTTCTTTCAGGAGAGACTCCACATGTTCCTTATTTACATTCACCCATCCTTTGTACAAGCTTCTCTTAATTCTAATTCTACCTTTGTTGGTGATTTCAACTTAAATCTAAGGAAAACCCGTCACCTCCAACAGTTTCTAACAAACTCTGATTATTCTAGAATACTTACTCTACCAACGTTTATGATGAATGATAAACAGAGCACTGATATTTTTCGTCTAGATTAAAACCCCTTATTCACTCCGTTAATGTTATTCCTGGCCTTTGTTTGGATCATTTGGCAATTAGATTCAATATTGATATTCAAACATTACCTTCCCTTAAAGAGTTTGATTATAGCCTAAATATAAGTAACATAGCAAAAGTGAACCAAGAACTTTCTTCATTTGCTATCTCTCTCTCAAATATATCTCCCACTACCATCTCATTATGTTACAAACTATTAGCATCATTTATTCATCGGCATACCCCTAAAGCATTGAAATCCTAGTATAATTACTCTCCCCCCCCCCTGCATTTATTATGAATCTTATTTAATATAAAAAAAAATTATATCATGAATTTAGAAATACAAATGACAGAACATTAAAAAGACAGTTCAATGACTTGAATAAAAACATACACGACTTAATTTTTCAGTACAGACAAGACAAATGTATAACGGCTTGCAACAAAATTAATGAAAAGAAAAGAAAAAACTACTTTCAAAAAATTTAGAAACTGAATAAATACAAACGGACATCATACATACATTCACTAACAGACCCGTTTTCCAAGAATACTTTTTCATCTGACATTGACAATACTTTTCAATGACACTTTAACCATGCATTGTATTCCTTTGAACAAAACAATACACAAAAACGATTATCACGACTTGTTAAATAAAGGTAAAAATTTAGCATCAGTATATGATCTATTAAGTAGACAAATTTTAAAACAGTTCATAACCACATAATAAAAATTTTCAATTATTGTTTTTTACACCAATTTTTTCCTAATAAATGGAAAATTAAATCAATTGCATGCGTCCCTAAAAATAATGCTAACTTTTCTTACCTAGCTAGTTACACACTTTATTCACAATAAAATACTTATAAAACAGTTTGGTTTTGTGAAAAATAGATCAACCGGTTAAATATCTTGACATCTATCATCTAAACATCCCACCATAATTTATAGACATAAACAAAGCATTCGGCTCTGCCAGGCATTGGAGCCTCCTGTTTAAGCTATCCGTCCTAGATGTGCCTATCCATTTAATAAAAATAATAGTAGGGTTTCTATATGATCAAATTCTTAAGGTTAGCATAGCTAACACATACTTCGACTCTACAACAAGGTGTTCCACAAGGATCTTCCTTGTCTTCTCTCCTATATAATATTTGCTCTGATATATATATATATATATATATATAGGTAATTTTCAACAATTTTTGTGATTTTTCTTGTTTTTTTATGTTATTGCTTAGTTTTGTAAAATAAAAGTTTAGTGATAATGTGGCTACTTTTTCTTGCCGTTCTTCATCAAAAAATTTAAAAAAAAAAAATGTTACACCTTGTATCTTGAAAACGGTGCGATTGCGGAACCATGTTAATGAGAACTTTTTTTTCTTATAATTAGCCAACCAATCCCATCCTATATTTTTCGACACATGTTTTGAAACACCCTGTATATAGTTCTATCCCATCCTATTTTAATCCAAACTTCGACATTCTGCAATATGCAGATGATATAACATAGGTTTCACACGCTACATCTATAAACCGGTTTATAGATCAATTGCAATTCTTGTTAGATAAAACAAAATTGTGGTTCAATTACGGCGTTTTTTTGCAAATCCGCTAAAGACCCAACTACTAATCCCTTATCACAAAATCCATAAAAATTCACCTAGTATCCAAATGAACCAACAATCCTTAAGCCCATCCGATATATGTAAATGATTTGACCCTAAACTAAGTTTCAAGTTTCATACTAGCTCAATTATTAAGTCAACTTTCAATCTCTGGTTTGTAAGAGAAAGGGTATCCCTTTGACCTTATCCCACTTAACAAAAAACTCAAATTTTCAAAAAACTTGGAGGTGTTGCATAAAAATTGATTATAAATAACTAATACCAGCTTTAATGTCAAAATGATGGACAATTGCTGAAAAAAACTGTTTGATGCAAAAAAATTTGTTCCATAAATAACCAAAAAATGTACAATAAACTAGTTTATTTCAAACATTCATAATAAAACGCACTACCCACAAAAATAATATAAATAACAAATTATAATGAAAAACCAAAAATCGCATCAATAACTGCATTTTTGCAAGAAATTCTACACTTATTGTTTGTGTAAACAACACATACTGTTATATAAAGCAAATTTAAGTTAAAGTAATTGTAATATTTGATAGTGTTGACAGAAGAGTATCCAACATTTTCTAAAATTTTAAATTTACGCAGAAGGTGACAGAGTTCTGCAGTTTTTTGGTTTATTTTACTGTTTTTTCATAAATTTTTACTTAAATATTGTGATGTTAAAAAGCTATTTTCTTTCATAAAAGATAAATTTTCATCTAAAGAGGCAACAGGTATAGATGAAATTCTGTTCTATTGTTCTTAAAACATTTGCAAATGAATTAGCTATAAATAAATATATAAATTTTCACATTGTTAAGTTCTTAGAACAAAATAACTTCAGCTAGGATACTCAATATGGATTTCAATCAAAATGTTCGACAACAGATCTTCTGACTTGTGTTAGCTACAAATGGAATTCAACTTTAGATAAACAAGGAGAAAATCTTGCAGTAGCGTTAGACATTTCCAAAGCATTTGATAAGGTATGGCATCCTAATCTTGTCAACAAGCTCCATTGTATTGGTCTTGATAAAAAAAATGTAAATCTCATCAATAGTTTTCTTATCAATAGAAAAATTATAGTTAGAATTGATGGTTTTAATTCTGACCCCAAAATCATAAATGCTGGTGTTCCTCAAGGTTCTGCTCTTTCCAAAACTTTATTTTTGATTTACATTAATGAACTTTTTAAAATAACTAAAAGTCCTATTCATAGTTTTAAAGATGATAGTACCCTTCATAATTCATACTTTCTAAAGACTATATCGCAAATATGGCAGAGCGTCTTGAAATTTCTAGTATTGTATCTGTAGCATCTATAAACAAAGACTTCAAAACAATATTTGAATGGGGCACTACCAACATGGTCAACTTTAACTCTAAAAAAACTTCCAACTGTTTCAAAATCAAATTCTGAAGTATCATCAGTACCAAATATTAAACTAAACAACAAATCCATATCTAAATCTTCTCAATTTGTCTTCTAGGGGTTATAGTCTTGCATAATCTTCTGTGGAAGGACCATGTTGTTGACACAGCTTTGAAAGTATCTAAAAAAATAGGATTTCTTAATAAATGCAAAAAGTTTTTTACTTTTGTTCAAATTTTGCATACATACAAAACTTTGTGCTTGTAGTGAATATTGTTCCCAAGTATGGGGAGGAGCATCGGAAACTGCACTATCTTTTCTAAACTCTATTCAGAAACGAATTATTCGGATCATTGCCAATCCAAAATTGACTAATGATTTATATACTTTACAACACGTAATGTTGAAGATCTTTGCATTTTCTATAGATATTTTAATGGTCAATGTTCAAACAAAATACAAGACATTTTGCCATCTAAAAAAATATTAATAAACTTTCAAATTCCGTATTTCCTAAGACAAATATTCAAAGTCAATGTTCATAGACTGCTTAAATCTAGTCTTCAATGTGATTGTTTCAGCGAAAGTGGTTTCACTCGTTGAAATTTAATGGTATTTTTATGTTGTTGTGGCATATTATGTAATTCGTAAATATCACATTTTGAAATTTAAGAAAAATTGTAATTTGTTTATCCAACTAATCGAATAACAACTTTATACAACTCCTTCAATTATTCACTGAATAAAATTATGTGCACTGGTAGTAGCAATGAATTTATTCAAAAATATTTTACATTATTTTACCACAAATATATTTATTTAATATTTGATCAAATAATTTAGTTAATTTTTGTGTATATTAAATGTGCAACCACTAACAATAACTAAAATCACATATTCATTTCACTGTGTACATTTTTGATTTCGTGTTCATAACTAGTTAAAATAATGTTATTAAAAATTGAATATAAAATGTAAATATGGAGAATTGTTTTGTTGCCAGTTTGATGAAAAGAAGAACAGTGCATTTATACACAGCAATATTGCGTAAAAAACAAATATTTAACGTGGAAATATTCAAGCCGCTGGCGGGTATTTACAATTTATTCATTAATTAATACGTCCGCGATTTTTTTATGCGAATTATATTGAGAATTTATTTTTTAAATTGTGGTTTTGTTAGAATGTAATTTAAATATTAAATTAATATGAATGCTAAATTATTTCTTTTTTGATTTTTTGAATGAATGAATGGAAAGGATATTTTCGTATTTGAGTAATTTGGTAATGACGTATAAATATTAAAAAAATCTTTCTTAAACTAGACATTATATTATTACGACAAAAATAACGTTTGACATTTTTTTAAATAAATCATTATAGATAGAGGTTAATAGGAAAAATATTTTAGACCAAACCTACACTGCGGAGAAAATTCAGAGAAATTTAGAACCAATTTGTCGTGCAAATTAAGTGGAAGAGTATAATATATTATTAAACTTTCACAATTTAATTATAAGTTACTAATAATTTCCATTTTAATGCAAATAAAATAAAACGTGTCTTATAAAATTAAATGAAACAAGTAAAGTTATTGAATGGTGCTTTTCCATTCATAATTATTACCATTGAAGCAAATCAATAAAATATAACCCCAAAATGAAACATTTATAAAACTCGCAATCGATTTAATGAAAGAATCGCTTAATGAATAATTTATTTCTCAATCTCCTCGAATACTATCAATATTTACTTTACTTAATTTAAAACAACAGCAAGACGTTGAAAAAATCATCTCGCATATACAAGAATAAACTTAATTCGTTTGAGATTTTTGCGGGTAATCTCAAGTTGAAGTGCGCATAAAAAAGAAAGTTGTGAAATCTGAGCGAAACGAAATCGGGCTTGTCCTAAGTGAAAAGGGTCCGAATAACCTAAACTTTGTAAGATACAAGAAAACGTTTTTCTATTCAATTATGGCCCATATAAGGCTTATAACACGTTTGTCCCTCGTTTTTTTAAGAGCGATCACGTAAAACGGGTAAACTAATTCGCAGCCGAGATTCCACAAAAACCGCTTCTTTTAGTTCCAACATGCGGGGGAATTAATGTCAATTAAGTTCAACTTTAGAATAATTAACTAATTCATTTTTATACACAGTAGATTTTTTCAGTCTGGTAATTAGTGGTAATGATAATAAATAATGGAAGACGTTAAGTTTTATCTCGTACATAAATTACGACAACAGTTTCGGGCGCATAAAATTGTATGAGTAATGCGATATATTTCTCGCGGCGTCTCTCTGATAAATTGGCCGCATCATCTTGAGCTGTTGTGCATTACGCAAAAGTTTCTTATTAAATAATAAAATTAATATAGAGACAAAGTTTTGTGTAATTCCCACAAAATTTGCCGCATAAATATAGAGGTAAAAACTGATAAATAGTTTTGATTCTCATTTGATTGTTGCGGCCGGAATAGCGGTTTGTAATTACGTTTATGCGCCGCGGGATTGTTACAATTAAATTATCTTAGAAGATATTTAAACTTAAACTATTGTAATATAAGTGGAACTCTACTTGAAATTTAACAAGTCGAGTTCCTCTTGTAATTTTATTGGGGTGTAATTTAGTTTATTTCTACTATTTACGACAATGTCACTTACATAATTTCATTACAAATATTATAATCTTGAACAACTTTTTTGTTCAAGTAAAGGATTCTGGGACACGCTATTTCTGTGTTAATGTGTATTATGCAAAATGCTGCAATCATAGTTTCTAATCTCTAATCTAACCAAACATTTAAAGATTAAATTCTAAATATTTAAATCTACAAACAGAAAAATTGATTTGATCTAAGTTTTCAATTATTTCTAACAATTTTTTAAATTTTGTCAGGATAGAAATATATTGATTGTTTTTCCTGACATAAATACTCTTACTACATGGTAAATCTGCCGTGACATGGTTTTTGATTTGGTGCCAAAAAAAAAACGTGTATACTGTGACATATGAAATAATGACATATAGAAAGTTGTAAGTAAATACGGTAAGTGAATACCCTGCCACAATTGTCAAAAAGATAAAACTTTTTTATGTTATACGTAAAACTGCTATTTCCGTAGCATAGCGTAACAATCATCATCAAATATCGCTGTGTAATTTTTTAGGTTAGGTGCATACCGTGACACAGCTGGTGATTGGTAGGTGATGCAAAACTGTTATTTTTAAAACAATAAAAAATGTTGTAAAAAAACAATGTTAACAATGAGAATGCTAGCAATGATAAAGAGACAGATTAGATCAGGTGCAAGCCGTGACATTCTTAGATTAAGTGCATACTATGACGTTATAGAATAGATGCATACCGTGATATTCTTAGATAAGATAGATACCGTAACACTAGTTATAATAAGCAAAAGATAAAATAATAAACAATTTCAGTTTTTAGGTTATGTGTCAATCAATTGCTTCTTAATGTAATTTCAACTTCAATTTAACAGTATATAGAAAATGCTAAAAATATTTTTAATTCAACTGTCGGTTGCAAAACAACAAATGCAATCTTTTTAGACAAGGTTAGGTTAGGAGAAATTAAACATCAAAAACTTTGAATTATAAGCGCACCGTTATGCAACATTTTTAGGTTAGGAGCAAACTTAGCTATCAAATTGTAGGTAATACAAAACTGTAGTTTTTAAAACAATAGAGAAAACTGTAAAATATCCATGAGACAACTAGCATTTGTAAAAAGTTTTTAGGTTTTAAGTTTTAAAGTTTCAAACGTAAAACGTTTTTAGGTTAAGTGGTACTCTTACCGGCTCCCATCCCATGTAGTGATAATAGAAAAAATTAACTATTGTGGCAAGGGTGGCGTTGCACCTCCCTATGTTGTTGTGGTTGTTGTGAAGTATGTGACCTCGTTTTTCCACCTGATGCGTTTGTCTCCTACTTACTAGAGATTCGTAAAAGCTATACGGCCTCTGGTTCACTTAGTGCAAGTTCTCCAGGGGTTGAGAACGCATTGCAGTCATGGGTATTATGTCCATAAACCGCAGGTTTTGGTCCAGCCTGGTTAGCTACGTAACCGCAACCGCATGCAACATTATGCGGCGTGTTGCCTGTAGTTTTGCAGGGTTTAGAAATTGGCGTACAACAGGAGATGCAATGCCGTAGATACAGGTGGTGTCTAGAAGTGAGTGGGTAACTTCTATAGCATTTGTTACTGTATCTAGAATATCCTGTAGGTATAGCAGTGGTTAGCGTGGAGAGCAAATACAAGATGTTCCCAGTTGTTGAAAATAACGTAGAATCTACAGAATTTGGGAATCAATTTGCGGTGCTGGGTGCAAAACCGTAAGTTAAGTGCAGGTCAGGATGCATGGCCATCATTTCCGGAGCGGTCGTCGATGTAGAAAATTTTTGCAAAAATTTCATGCTCAAGTATTAACTGAACTCTGCTTCGTAAAAGTTTTATGTTTATAGGGGGACAAGGTTTTGTCGGTGGACACGTTATTCTGCAGTTGCAATCGTACACCGGCAATAGTAGAAGTTTGTCCCATTGTTTGTCAGGTTGATCTTCTCGCATCGTCTTTATGCTCTTAAGCTCAGCGTGTTTGAGATCCACCGGGTTGACCTGAAGTGATACTTAGCGGTCGTGTGGTGTTTAGTTCTTCATTGTTGCACGTTGTTTAAGAAACCGGTGGCTCTAGGCGCTGATATTGAATCCACCCATCTTTTTTTTTTTTTTTTTTTTTTAGGACGTAGTGAGTTGTTTGGCTCTCAACAAGTGGCCCTTAAGAATAACTTACGCATGGTAATACCTTCCGGTTTTCTTCTCTGCGCAAATCCTGTTGTTTTAATGTCCCTGTCTAAACTAACCTACATTTGGTGCTAGTTTGAGGCGGGCTGGTTTTTGCTTCGCGGATTTTCACGCATCATCTGCGGCACGCATGCTGTCCCCGGCCCCTCTCTCCCTATAGCCCCTACCTTTGTCTGTCTCTTTATATTCTTCTATTGTCAAACTCTTCAATTTTTTTTTTTTGTACACTTGTTGCAAAGTTTTTTAACGCCCTCCATTTATTTTCATCTTTTAAGCATTTGTTAATGATTGTTCTTTTATCCACTTTGCTTTCTAGTATATATTCTAGTTTTTTTCTATCTTCCTCCCACGCCTCACATTCTACTAGAGTGTGTTCTGCGTTATCGTGTGTTTCTTCCTGACAAAATGTACACCTTTCTTCTTCATTTATTTTTTTAATTTTTTGCAAGAATTTTCCAAATGCTCCGTGCCCGGTCAGTATTTGTGTTGTATAATAACACGTCTCGGGTTTCTTCTCTACCCATTCTTTTATGTCTGGGAATAATTCTCTCGTCCATTTCCCCTTTTCTCCTGTATCCCATTTTCTCTGCCATCTTTCCATAGTCTTCTCTCTTGCTCTTATCTTTGCTTCTTTTTTACTCGTTCCTTCTTTTACAAGTTTTTTTATTTCTATTCTTTCCTCCACCATCATATCCGCGGGAGGTGTTGCCGCAATTACCTCTACTGCCTCTTGTGACACTGTTCTGTAAGCTCTACAAATCCTTAGCGAGCTTGCTCTTGTGGCTCCTCTTACTTCCTTTCTGTTTTTCTTTGTTTTCATGGCTTCTCCCCATGTTTCTGCGGCGTACAGCAATTTGCTTCTTGCTGCCGTTGCTATTAGCCTTCTGCTTTCTTCTCCTGGACCTCCGTTGTTTGGCATAAGTCTACCAAGCTTTCTCTCAATTTCCTTTGTTCCAATGACCGCTTCCTTAACCTGTTCATTCCATCCCTTTGCTTCGAGTGTCACTCCAAGGTATTTGATTTTTTTCCCTATGGTTATCTCTTGATCTCCCACCTGTATCTTACCTGTTCCTCTATTATTCCTCTTAGTCGATAGCCATGCCGCCTCAGTTTTTTGTGTTGCTAGTTTTAAGCCCTTACTTCTCATCCATATTTGTATCATATCAATTGCCAGCTCTAATCTTCCTTTTAGTACTTCTATTTCTACGTCTCTACCTACTACTGCTATGTCGTCCGCAAATGCTGTTATTGACACGCCTTCCGGCATCTTCATTCGAAGTAACTCGTTATAGACAAGGTTCCACAGTTTTGGTCCCAGTGCTGAGCCCTGCGGTACTCCTCTAGTAAGTTTGAATCTTCCATTTTTGGTCACTAGATTTCTGTCCTGTAAGTAGCTCCATATAATCTTGATTGTTTTTCTGTTCAGTTCTTTCTTCTTTGCCGCCTCTATAATTGCTGCCCATGATACGCTATTAAACGCGTTCTGTATGTCCAACGCTATCATTACACAGTGTTGTCTTTTCCTCTGCGTTCCGCTGTTTGCTTCTTTTGCTATTGCTTTCACTTTTTCAATAGCTCCTAAGGTTGTTTTTCCTTTGGTAAATCCGTATTGTTCTTTTTCCCATCCTCCTTTTTCTTCTATTTCTTGTTCTATTCTCCGTACAATAACTTTTTCCATTATTTTAGCCAGTGTGTTGATTAAACATATTGGTCTGTATGATGTTGCTTTTCCTGCTTCTTTTTTTTTCTTAATCAGTACCAGAGTGGCTTCTTTCCAACATCCTGGGAAAGTTCCTTCTTTTAGGCACCTGTTGATTATTTGAGTTATTTCTATCTCGTTTCCGTCTAATGCTGCTTTAACAATCTCTGTTGTTATTTCGTCCGGACCTGGTGCTTTGTTGTTAGGCAATTCTTTTATGATCTCTTTGATCTCTTCCACTGTTGCCATAACTGTTGCTTCTTCTTCTTTTGTTTCTGGTTCTTCTACTGGTTCTCCTTTTGGAAATAGTTTTTTAATTATGACCTCTTCTTCTTCGTCTTCTTTTAAGCAGATTCCTTTTGTTCTTCCACCCAATTTGTCCATCACTATTTTGTACGGTTTTCCCCAAGGATCCCCATCTATAGATTCTATCATTTCTTTCCAGCATCTTTTTCTGCTATCCCTAATTGCCTTTTTTAAAATTTTTCTGTCGTTTTTTAGTTTCTCTTCTATTTCCTCTGTGTTCTCTCCTCTTCTTCTCAGCCTTTTGATTTTCCTCGCTGTTTGTATTGTGTTTTTCCTGCATTCTTTTATTTCCTCACACCACCAGTATGGTCCTTTTCGTCCGCCTTCCCTGTACCTAGGAATTGCTTCCTCCGCCGCTTTTCTCAGTTTTTCTGACTACCTCTCGCATCTTTTCTCAATATTTTCGTTTTCTGTCACTTCTTCTGTTTCCATGCCTCTCTTTATCTTTTCTTTGTCCATTCTTCTTACGTTCCATTTACCTTCTCTTGTGTGCTCCTGTTTTCCTTTCTCCTTTGTATTGTATTGTATATGTTTATGTAGACTCAGTGATTCTTCTTCAGTCACGGTCCATTCATTTATTATTTTTGCCATTTCCCACGTTGCTATGGTGATGTCAATATGCGATTTTGAGCTTCCTCTTACAAACGTCGGTTTGTCTCCATTGTTGCAGATTGTAAGATTTAACCCTGCTATCATCTCCTCTAAGATTTTTCCTCTTAAATCGTTCTTGTAGCCTCCCCATCTCGGTGATTTTGCGTTGAAATCTCCTCCTACAATAATTTTTTTGTTTTTCTGTTTTCTTAAACTTCTTTCTAATTCTTCTATCCACTCTCGATAGTATTCCAGACCGCAGTTTGGGCTGATATAACAGCTGTATACTATCATGCTTTGTACTTCTGCCCACACTATTCCTTCTTTTGGTGTTCCCCATCTTTCCACCTTGTCCCTACACTTCCCCCTAGCTAAAATTGCTGCATCTGTTCTTTTGTCTCTTATCCACTTACCATTTAGTTTGTTTTTATTAGGTTCACTCACTAGCACTAGGTCTATTTCCTCTCTCTCCGCTGTTGCTATTAGTAAATCGTGAGCCTCTCTTCCCCTCCCTATGTTTATTTGTATAAACTTATACATTATGTGATACTATTTTTTCCTCCTGTTCTCTCCAGTTATCTGGGTTGTTGTCCTCCATATTCTTCTTTGTTTTCCTCATTTCTTTTTTCTTTGTAGCTGGACATCTTTTCTCTCCCGTTCTGTGTCCTAATACTTTGCATTCAATGCAGTATTCTTTGTTTCTGCATTCGGCAACCTGATGTCCCTCCTTTCCGCATTTTATACATAGCGAAGACCTGTCTTCCCCATTGCATTCTGCCGCTACATGTCCTTTCCTCCAGCATTTATAACATTTTCTTTCATTTGCTTTAACTTTCTCTACTCTGCATCTTATGAGTCCTATGTTTATTCTTCCTTCTCCTATTATCTGTTCTGCTATTTTTTTGTCCATTTTGACTATAGCGGTTTGTATTTCTCTATAACCTTTCTTTATGGAAATTATTGTACTTCCTTCTGTGTTCACTTTGTTCATAATTTCTTCCAGTATTTCTTCTCTCTTAATTTCCGGGCTAATATCTTTGATTATCACCAGTTCTGTAGTTTTGTTGCTGGCTTTTCGTACATTGCAGCCTTCCATTCCATTTTTAATTTTTTCTATCTCTTTCTCCGTCTCATTACCCTTTGTAATTAGTAACAACTCCCCTTTTTTTGTTTCTCTTACCTCCTTGAACGTAGATCCTTTTATCTGGGTTTTTGCCTGTCTCAGCAAATCTGCATATGTGACACCTTGTTTGCTCACTACTATAGCACCTGTTTCCGTACCTGTTTTTTTTTCTCTATGTGTCTCCGCTACCTGTCCCTGTGTTGGCACGCACAGTCTTATTTTTGTGTTAGTTCTTCTTCCTGCTATTTCCATAATTTTTTTTGCATCTCTTGCCGTAATTCCCGTTGGTATTGGTATATTTATTTCTTCAATACGTAATGTTTTTGTTTTGATAAGCATTTTTTCGATAGCTATTAGTATCTCCTTATTCCCTGCCGTTTCGATTTTCTGCTTAATGATGTGTACTTTTCCCACATTTTTTCCGCTTAGATTTTTAACAATTTCTATATATGGCGTTTCATCTTCTCCTTCTTCCTCCATTAGTTCAGGGTATTTTATTTTTGCTTGTTGCAAGATACCACCTTCTTTGCCTATTTCATCTTTATTTATTAAAAGTCCTGTATCCATTTCCTTTCCCATTATTGGGTTTTTTTTTTCCACATTTACATATTTATAGTCTGTATCTCTCCATTCTTTATTTATAATATTTTTTATATCCTCTTCATTAGCCACTTTTAATATCTCCTCGTCGGAGATGAAATGGTTTTTACGGTTTTCTTCCCTATTATCTCCAGTTTCCATTGTCTGTGTCGACATTTCTATACCTATTTTTGTTTTATTTTCATTCTCCTGTTCTTTTTTTTGGATTTCTTCAAATTCCATTCTCTCCATATTTGTTTCTAGTTGATTCGCCACCTTTTTAATTTCCAGTTTAGTGGTTGTACACTCACTGGTTAAGTTTTTTAATTCTCTAATTAATTTCCCCATTATTTGGATTGTTGTGGGGTTATTTGCTCTCTTCGCCTCGTTGTTACCTCCTGGCGAATCTATTTCTCTCCCTCTTTTTTGTTTCGTTTGACCTAATTCTTTATCTTTATTTTTATCCGGCGGTGTTCTTTGCAACATCCCGCTTTTTAAAAATGCATCCATCTTATTAAGTTTTTTGACCCTTGGCCTAGTTTCACTTTTAATTAATATCAAATTGCTGTTTCCGCGTTTATGTTTTATTATGTAACACTAGACGTGTCGCGCGTCACGACACGAGTGTGTTTTAAAACACGACCGCACCTTTATTTTTTGTGTGTCCAGTTTTACACTTTTTTGAACTTTCACAATAAACTTTTCACCTTTCCACTGTTTGTTCTAATTCACAGAATTTTTAATTTTTTAAATCCACCCATCTAGTACATCATAGTAAATACGTATTGGTTTTTAGTCTTTGTGGTATCTAGGGGCTCTACAAAGTTAAAAGCAATTTTTTCCCAAGGTCATCTAGGTAGGTGAAACTTTGGACTCTTTTACCGACTTGGCGATGAGATTGTCGCTCGGGTGCCAACTTAGGGCGTTGGGCAGTAAGTTTACAGCGCTAGAGATATACTTTTCTGTAAAAGAAAAAACTACTTGGTAAATTTAGCCATAGCATCCATTGAATTTTCCAAAAATCGAATGCGTTTAAGTGGTACCTCGTTTGGCATAGCGTGAGCTTTGGGCTGTTGTAGGACACCACTGATTTGCTTAATTCTTCTTCATGGGATAGGACAACTCTTACCGCAATGTTGTGGGCGACTATAATAACTGGTCTAATGCGGTCTTGATTGCTTAAAAGGCGTTGACCTTGGAGTCGCCCCACATAATTGATCCCGTGTAATGCTGTCAAGGAAGTAGTTATTCTAGGCTAGTCCAGCACGCACTTTTAGAGCCAGGTGTATAAGCCTACAAAAAGTTGTTTCTTACCCTCGGTCCTTAATCATTATTTTACGGAGTCTGCAAACTTGCACTTCTTTGGGTGGCAGCGTAATTTAAATTTTTGTAGGAGGTCCTAGCACCAGTCATAAGTGGAGTAAGTGTGTGTCGTGGTCCGAATAAACTAGTATGTCGTGCAGACAAACCAGGACGATGCTTCCTAGTAAGCCCAGTACTTGGGACCTTAGTTTATTGGTACGTCTCTAGTTGGTGCGTTTTTCAACCTGAATTGGTATGTGCCCCAGTCTGGAGCAACAATGGCGGTTTGCAAGTCTGAAGTCTTTCAAGATTTCCCAAATATAAGGCAGTGGGGCTCTCTTTCAAGTAACAACGTTGAAGGTTTGGTAGTCCACACAAAAGCGTAGGGTGTCGTCTTTCTTCTTGACAATGAAAACTGGATCACAGTAACTTTTATTGTTTTCCACTTGTTCAGATGTTATGGTTTTCTTCTGGGCATTGAAAATGTAACAGGCAATTCTTATTGGTGTGATGTCACGTCTTCGCTGGATACGTTGCAAACCATCTGTTCAAAATCCGTTCTTTTTGGAAATGAATGTTTGGGTAGCTATATAGGTTTATGCGCCTTGTTGGCGGAGTCTTTTGTAGTGCTCAGTAGATAGTAGATTGGCTATCTCTGCCGTAGTAAATACATAATCTGAGGTAATTCAAGCTGGCCTGTTGCTCAGTTAGCCAGGGTTTGCCCAAAATTGTTTCCCTAGTTGGGGCGACTAGTAAAATAAACAAATGTTGTTGCAAGTGTTAGAGACGGATGGATTTGTCTGTGCAACGGAAACTATCGGGAGTCTCTGGCTTAGACTGGCTCTCGAGTCAATCAATTTGTGATGCATATCGGTGGTAAGTACTTCTTTTACATTGTGTGCTTAAGTCTTTTTCATTTCCATTGTTTGGTTTGGATTGGTGTGAACTTCTTTTTCTTCAAGTTTCGACTTTGGTGGCCGTGCAAAGTAGTTGGTCAAACAATTGCAAAGACAAATTAGGTTAAATACTTAGTACGTGACTCAACTCATTCTATAAGTATTAAAAATACGCTAAAAAGTTAACCAAGGTGCATAAGACTGTCGGGAAAAAGATTTTGACTGATTGACTGACGTACTGGGCATAAATTCGAACTCTACTCCTTGGTTGGGTCTTCCAAAAAACTTCCTTGCTGTAAGGCCCGGTCGGCGTTCTTGTTACCCGGTGTATGACTTAAACCTCATTCAACGGACACCTCAAAACTGGCACAAACTGGAATAATTCTTTATTAAAACAAAACTTTGCGATGGTTAGAAAAATTCAAGCAAGCGCAGGTAAACTGCGAGGTAACTATAATTATCTTAAAGGATTGTAATTAAACTTTTTGGCCATTTCCTGTAAATTCACCGCGGAATTACCCCTTAAAAAAAACTAGTTGTTCTTAAGATCTATGCCACGGTTTTCAGACATAAGCAAAAACACACGCAAGATCTCTGCGGTGTGCATTTAATTGTTTGATTTTGCGGCAACTTGGGCATAGAAAAGTCCTCGGAGCTATCTTACCCTCCGCATATAAGCTAAATAAAATTTTGGGCTTGTATGGAATTAACGGGCTTCAAGAATTAGAAAAACCTGGCTAATATGAGTATTAGGGCCTGCGTTTGTCATTTTTAAACAAAGTTAGACCCTAAGTTTTCTAAAACTATTTGAAAATCTACCCAATCGCATTCCATTGGCAACTGATAAATTTTTCTATAAAAGTACATGGATGCAGGAAATGCAAGCTACATGGAACGATCACTTATCAAACATGGCTTTAACAATATCGGTAAAGCAAAAAAATTCCTTGCAGGAGCATATATTTCAAAGAAGAGTAAGTTATAAGCAATACCACAGACGATTAGCTTACAACAAGTTTCTTGATGCCAAACGCTTGGGTGGGTGGACAAAAACAAGTTTAAATTGTAGGCAAGTAGCTTTGTCTACTGTAGCCTACCCACCCACCCAAGTGTTGGTGATTAAAACATTTGTTATTACACCCTCCGTTTGTGTAAGTTGTTAGCAGTACTACAGACAATTAGCTTACAACAAGTTTCTTGATGTCAAACGCTTGGGAGGGTAGGCGGGAACCAAGTTTAAATTGCGGGCGTATAACGTCGTCTACTGTAGCCCACCCATCCACCCAAGTATTGGTAATCAAAACATTAATTATTACACTTACCGTTTGTGTAAGTTGTTAGTAATACTACAGACAATAAGCTTACAACAAGTTTCTTGATGTCAAACGCTTGGGTGGGTAGGCAAGAACCAAGTTTAAACTGTAAGCGGATAGCTTTGTCTACTGTAGCCTACCCACCCACTTAAGTATTTAACAATCAAAAGATTTATTACTACACCCACCGTTTGTGTAAGTTGTTAGCAATAACATCGACGATTAGCTTACAATAAATTTTTTGATGTCAACCAAGTTTAATATGTGGGTGGATAGTTTTGTCTACTGTAGCCCACCCACCCACCCAAGTGTTAGTAATCAAAAGATTTTTTATTACACCCACCGTTTGTGTAAGTTGTTAGCAATACGACTGAAGATTAGCTTATAACAAGTTTCTTAAAGACAAATGATTGGGTGGGTGGGCGGGAACCAAGTTTCAATTGTTGGCGGATAGGATTGTCTACTGTTGCCTACCCACCCACCCATGTGTTGGTAATCAAAAGATTTATTATTACACCCACAGTTTGTGTAAATTGTTAGCAATACTACTAACGATTAGCTTACAACAAATTTTTTGATGTCAAACGCTTGGGTAGAAAAGCGGAAGTTAAGTTTAAATTGTGGACAAACAGCTTTATCTACTGTAGTCCACCAACCAACCTAAGTGTTGGTAATCAAAAGATTTAATATTACACCCACCGTTTGTGTAAGTTCTTAGCAATACCTCAAAATTAGCTTACAACAAGTTTCTTGATGTCAAACGTTTGGGTGGATGGGCGGGAACCAAGTTGAAATTGTAGGCGGATAGCTTTGTCTACTGTATCCCACCCATCCACCCAAGTGTTGGTAATTAAAAGATTAACTAATACAACCACAGTTTGTGTAAGTTGTTAGCAATACTACTAAAGATTAGATTACAACAAGTTTCTTGAAACGCTTGGGTGGGTAAGCGGGAATTAAATTTAATGTGTGTGCAGATAACTTTGTCTACTATAGCCCACCCACCCTTCCAAGTGTTGGTAATCAAAAAAATTATTATTACACCCAACGTTTGTGTAAGTTGTTAGCAATACCACAGACAATTACAACAAGTTTCTTTATGACAAAGGCTTGGGTGGGTGGGCGGAAACCAAGTTTAAATTGTGAGCGTATAGCTTTGTCTACTGTAGCCCACCCACCTACGGCTGCTGGATTCCTCTAACCAGTCGTTACGCGCTATAAAACGTTGGAGGGCGGTCTAAGCTGCCTCTGGAACATCTAGACATAATAGAAGAATGCAAGTTTAATCCACGGTCAAAAATTTATTGTAACATATCACGGTGATCTATCCGCAGTAACTTCTTTGTCCCTTCCAGTAGTACTTATAAGTGGAAAATTGCTTCAGCCGGTTCTAGAGCTCCAGTTCTACTTCTAGGGGGACTTTTTTTACAGGGCCAAGTCAAACAAATGCGCACCATTTGAGAGCTGTTAGTGGGTACCACCTCCTACAATCTATATTCTCTACCATAAGAGCAAAAGCTGAGTATGTGTGCACTTACAAGACAATAATTGCTAGTAAACTTGTATTTGAACCAGCTTCGTCTTGTACAGAAGTCTCTGGTGGTCTCTCAAGGTAGCCAAATAGCTTTTCATCCAATTTATGGTACGGATGAATGGATTAACGTTTGTACCGCTATTCTTCTGCCTTAGATTTATTGATTTAGTAAACTTGTAGAGAGAGTGTTTTTTTTTTATACTGGTTTGTTGGCTCGTAAAGCATCAGCAGAGACGTCAACCAGAAATTGCAAAATATGAGTGGTGGCTTGACCCACATTCTTAACTGAAACTAAGCCTTTAAACCGTAGGGTTTCCTTATTACATTAAGGCTGGCCTTCGTTAAATTTTGTGTTGATACGTGCACCGCCGTTTGTCGTATTCGTCTGCGGAATTAAACGCGACAAATTTTCCGCGGTTGCGGCGTGCAAACTAAATGTCCTTGGGCATGATAGTGACGCGCTTGGCGTGGAGTGCGCACAAATAGGTCTTCAAAGCGTCAGACGAAGCTCTGGAATCGAAGATAGGTCTTGAAATCTTGTGCAACTTCGCGCATAAACCGTTGAAATACCAGCTTGCCTCCTGTCGATTTACAGGATGTCTGCTGAACGTGCCATCGTGCTTTTGATTGTAACTCTACTCGGACATAATGTTCACGGAAATGTGAGATATTAAAATCAAGCAGATACTACACCTAGTTTAAAGATATAGAAACGTGGTGTCTAACTTTATCCATTGGTCAGTCTTCATGACAAAAACTCCTTGCAACACGTTACTCATGTTAGATTACTTCACATCAATTCTGGGAATGTGGCCGTTATCTCTAAGCAGCTAATGGTGTACAATGCCAAAACATAGGGTAAGTGAGCCCACTTCACCAGTTCTATTGGTTGCCTATCGTCTAAGATTCACCTTGAAGGCGTGCAGTTGCTGTTCTCTTGGCTCTTCGTTCAGTCGATTAAGTTATCCTCAAAATGTTTTGTTAGATAGTTTTTCTGTGATCTATATTGCTGTAAAGGCTCGTTCTTCCTTTTTCTATAGTCAGTACTTATAGTCATGAGTTAATTAATTTGAAATCAATAAATTTTGCGTAAAGGTTTTCATTCCAACATTAAACAAATTATGATGAACAGAACAAGTCAGGTCAGGACAATCAATATATCAAGTCAGGGCAATCAATATCAATATCAATCACACAAAACACTTAACAAGAGTCACTTTAAAAAAAAACTGTTTAAGCCTATCAACGGTTCAAATATAATTATTATGATATAGCAAAATATCACAAAAAAAGACCTTGAAGGATTTATTTATTAAATGATCAAAAAATTATAAAATGTAAATTATAAAATAAATCTCTTGACAGATCGTTGACAAAAATACTCATTAACAAATTAAATTAAAACCAGAAGTTGTAAATTAAAAGAACGTGATAATTGTACTTTGTATTTATTTAAAAAAATCGCCGCACGAAACCATTAAAACCGTCGTAGAACTTACATTCAGCTTGCAAAGTATACACAGCGTGCTATTTATTTCCAGAGTGCAATAGTTGAATTGTAAAAAGGTGCAATTAAAAATGATGATGTCTAAACGTTCCGGCAATTTATTAACATTCTCTCTCACTCGCCGAATTGTCCGAAATAGGATGGCCTCGCGTATAAATTATGTGGCACGTAATTCGTTAGCTCTTGGTGGTACATTAAATACTTTAAATTGTCGGAACTTGAAATTTGTAAAGTAAATCCCACCTAAACAGAGAGTGGCATTAACAATGAATTAAATGCGGCATGAGTAAGCTACTCTTGCTTAGTGTAGGAGCAGGAACCAAGCGATTCTCCTTTTGTTAATGAAGTTTTTATATATATAAAAATATAAAAGCGCAAAGTATACATAATCCTTTCTTTATTGTATCCGTTAAATGACAAATATTAGTCTTTTATTAAAAATGTTAGACAAAATGTTTTGAGAGATGTATTGATAATGGAAAAAGTTATATTGGGAAAATAATGTATCAAATGCGGCAGGATAGAGAGTGGATAAGAAGACTAAGCATATAAAAATTCGAGTGAAATATTTATTGGTTTTGTCATTTCTCGCATTTTACTGGGTTTGGAATTAGATTTTGTACTCTCGTATTGTGTCATGGATTAATTTAATCAATCTTCTTGAAGAAATATAATTGAACATATTTAAATTTTCTTTATTTTGAATTATTACTAATTTGATTTGTAAAATTGCCTTTGTTTAATTTACTTACATTCTATAGGTTATTTTGTGGTGACCTGAAACAAAGAAATAAACTGTCTTGAATTACTATGCATATTTTATATACTTGTTACATATAAATTTCTAAATAGGAAGCTCATAATCCATAAATGGGTTACAAAAACGTCTACATAATGGTTATGATAAATGTGTTGTAATGTGTTTCTTTTAAAGAAAGAATATTTTTATTAAATAATAGTATATTTTTAGAATGTTTTTTTATGACACCGTTTAATTATAATTTCAATATAATTTAAATATATTTTAATTATTATTTTGTAACAATCTAAATCCTTTCAATAATAATATTGTCATTGAGACTGTTGATTGCAAATTTAATAACGCTTCAAACATAACTTAACCGCATTTAACTATAATATATAAAATATAATTAAATTTCGTTAACCGCAAAACCCAATACAGTAGCTACGTTAAAACATTCATTACGCAATGAATAAAGTATTAAAGCATTAACAGTTGATTTTAATTAAAGTTGTATTATTTGGTTGCCTTCTTGAGCCAACATGTTAATGCATGTTGCTTATATCGTGCAATTTTATTTCTTTTTTCCCCTTTTTCATACGTTCTGGCCTCTGGGCAATTTTCTCAATCTCGCCCGTCAGTTTCCGTCCGGACTCCATTGCTGTCAACCATTGTCTAATTTCTTTATGATTTTTTTTCTTTCTCCGTTGTGGGAATCCAGTTGTAATTGTTTTGTCACTGCTTTATCTCCGTGACAGTATTTTTTTATTTGGTTTTGTTGCTAAATGTAATTAAAATATTAACGAATGATGGATTAATTTTAATTATTTAAGAGACTTTAGAATTTATTTTGTAATTTGATATTCTATATAAAATTAAGCTTTTGAAATAATACAAAATTAAAATTATTATTAAAAATAAAATACTGACAAGTCATTCATTCTACGTACCGACGAAAAGGTCTTGGTCTGAATGAACAAATCATCCAACTTCAAATCAAAATTTACCAGATGACCATTTCTCTTGCAACATATTTTTACTAAATAAAACAAACCACATGCCACCCTTGGAAGAAAAGTTTATAAATATTTTACCCTATACATATACCAGCGAACTATATGTTAACATATTGTGCAAATTATAAGTTATTTTTAAATTATGAATTTTTAACCGACTCATTTCAACTTTGCTAGCACAGGACGAGTTTGTTTCAACCATTGTAATTTCTAAAGGGGTTGAATTAAACTTATAAATATTTTATCACGCATCTGTAAAAAATATTTCAACATATTGCACAAAAAACTAAAATTTTATCAGTGATTTTTCAAATATGATTTTTTAAATTTGCTTTTAATTTGTTATTATCAACTGAGTTCTTTCCAACGCCTGTAACTTCTAAATGGCTTTATTAAGTTTTATAAATATTTTATTCTATATAATAGATACAATTATATGCTAACCCATTACGCAAACAATAAGATTCCATCATCAGTAATTTTTTATATATAATTTTTTAAATTGACTCATTTCTAAACTGTTACTAGCGTTAGTTATTTCCAACGATTGTAACTTCTAAAAGAATGACGAATCACTAACGCTGCATGTAGGTGGAGTACCATTACGGTCTTAGTTCATCGGAGGCAGTAGTTGACTGCGATTCATGTGCGGAGTCTTAGGGCATGGTTTGCCCCTTGGTGTTGTTGCAGGGAGTCAAGTTGTGCGAAGTGACTGTACCTCCAGGTAATTACGACTTGCTTGGCGATCGGACACTGTTTACCCTCTAGGCGACCACAACGTTTTCTATTTTTCTTCTCTGATATGGGACCAGTAATAAGCAATTTGGCTCATCTTGGATGGATAAGAATGCGTCTCAGCGGTAGTACCTGGAGACTACATGGTCTTGGCACAGTTTGTCAAAACACCTCCAAGGTATCTGCGTTATCTTGGCCTATCACGGCCGGTAGATTTTTCATAGTAATTGTTTTTCTTAAACTTGATGGAAACACAGTTAATGTAGGAACATCAAAGCTGGAGATGGAACTGGCTTGCAATTTCTAGCGTGGCAAGGTTTTATTGACTTTAAAGCCAAACTTTTTTCGGATCCCGTGACTGCACTTCTTCGACTCTGTTTTCATCATTGAGGCTATCACGAAAGGCACTAATGTTTTACAATTTTCTCGAGGTTAAAAGTAGTAAAAATGTGAATCCTCCTAAAAATCACGCACAGGATTATATCACGTGGTAAGCTCAGTTTTGGTTCACATTAATGTTATGTTTAAAAGTTACTTCCGGTATAGTCACTATTGGGTTTGGTCGCAATTGAGCACACTATAATTTGCACGCATTTCACTTATCACTGGGCATTAGGACCTCAAGGACATCTGGTTAGCGTAGCGCAATTCTATTCAGGTTCCAGTTGCGGTGTCATCGTTGATTCGGTCTTAACAACTGCTTGTTTTTGTTTGGGTCTTTGTTGACAACGTTTTCCGGTTTAGAGTATGCAGTTTTCTCAAGACGTGAGCACATAACCCTTGATCATGCTAAAATTATCCTAGTAATGCCAGATAGAGTTTCAAGTCCGCGTACAGTATTTATGGAACCATGTACGCTAATATTAATAGCTGACTTCTGCTATGTTTAGGTTCAATTCATTTGTGCTCTTCCGAGTTGTCTAGGTCAATCAGATTCGGCACTTTCAGATCCAGTGTCGGATCAAGAAGTTTTGTTCAAAAAGCTACGGTTACTGTTAACTAGGTGTAGCTGGCAAATCTCATATTAATTTTCCTTGCTAAAGTCTCTCATGTTTGAGTTTGTATCCCACCAAATTAATGCAATGTTGGTCAAAAACTTGAAAGGTACTTGGTGCGGATTGCCAGTCAAGCCCTTGGAAACAAATTTTGCTTGAGTTTCTTTGGTTTAAGAAGAAAAATTATTATGTTTGATCCTGATTGGCAGTACAGTGTAAAGGTATATACGGGTTCAAACCAAGCTTTATTAATTAAGTTTGGTTGACTTTTAGAGAGTCTTCTATCTGTTAAGAGAATCTGAAAGTAGTTCCATTAAAGTGAGACGAAAGAGATAAATTTTCTGTTAAACTATTTGTCCGCAATCATAAAATAAAATACCCCTTCCTCATTCCAGTTTTATATGGCAAATTCTTCAGTACTCCATCAACGGAAAAGCCAAAGCATTTGCCAACAACCTCAAACTCCAATGTTCCCTCGCTGTGACAAAATACGCTAATCTGGAACACGTTGAAAGGTCCACCGAGAAGTCAATGAATTCTTGGAAAACATTGACAATGACACATCGTTAAACAGCGTTTGACCTTAAATCAGAGAATTCTTAACAGAATTCCTAACAAAACTATTATCCTTCTTGGAAAAAGCAATAATGATCCTCACCAATAATGCTAATGTGATTCTTCGTACAGGGAACTTTTCAAAAAGAAAGACTCGCACCTAAAAAACATCTTAAAACCAGGAAAGAACCGGAAATTACCCCAAAAATACCGGCAATTCAGTGCGTAAGTGAGACGGAAGAGATAAATTTTCTGTTAAAAATCTATCCAATCCAAAAAATAAGCTCTTCTAGATGATAAGAGTTTTTTGTGGTCACAGGTCCGTAGGGTTGGGGCGTATTTAATCCAAGTTGAGCAATATTTGTTGCACTCTTAGTTCGTCAGAAAGTAGTGGTTGATGGTAATTAATATGGAATTGTGCAAGGGCTTTGTGGTCGGTTTCCCTCTGGAAACTCCGCAAGTAGTGGAAACTATTTTGGGGTAAAGCTGTCTCTACAAGGATTTGCGTCCTGGAGATGGAATAAAAAAGGGTAACCACAGTGCCCTTCTGGGTACCACGAGGGCTTAATGGACGTCGTAAGAAATGTTTTTTGCGGTTATGCGTCCAGAAATAAGCAATTCGGTTTATCGTGGCCTAACAGATGCATCTTGGCCGTAAAAAATGTCTTCTTTGGAATGTGCGTCTTTGAACAAATAATCTTGCAGCCGCCAGTAGATTTCTCTCAGATTTTATTCTTCTTGAAGTTGATAAAAGCAGGGTTGATGTTGTGCCCTCACAACTGCTAATTTCTGGTGCAGCAGGGTTTGGTTGACTTTGAGACCACGCTTTTTGCTGATCACGTACCTTTAATAGTACCCCAATTTATGACCGCGGACAAATTGTTTAAACTAGAATGGCTCACCCACTTACCTAAGTGCTTGCAACACTAAAATAAAAAAAAAAGAGAATCCTACAGATCACTGACACGACACTTCCAATTTAGTGCAGCTAAGTGTTTGTTATGAACAAATTTAAAGTTTCTTCTCGTTGTAGACGCCAAAAGTCATTAATCTAAAAGAGAAGAGAAAGAAATCTAATGTACAAACTACTAACACTTGTCCAGAAGGGTGAGTGTTTACGGTGTAACCCCACCAGTTGCTGGGGAAGTCGTTGTTGTGCGTCTACATCCCATAAGGTTTACATAAGGTTCTAAAATTATTTGTTAATTACGATTTGAACCGCTATTTAAAAGTGTTGAACTGCTTTAAACCGCTATTTAAAGAGTGAGAGAGTTAAGAGGAGTTTACTAGCTTATCTACTGTCGATAGTAAGTAAAACTCCAATTAGTTTAATTGTGTTCCTACGACTGAGATGCAAAGCCGTAGCCATAGCAGTAGCTCAAGAGATCGTTCACTGTGTACGGGGGGGGGGGGGGCAGCCAATAGTGCAAAGGTGGTGGTCCCCCTTTGACATAGATGCGTTTTGCCGGTGATGTGGTACCGGTAATCTCTTGTTATGACTCATCGGTGATGATAAAACCTTGCGTTTGTTCTGGAATCTCCATCTGCATCCACTTGTTTTTTAACTTTGCCGCCGCTATTTAATTTTTTATTGTTAGGTCATCCGGTAGTAGGTTTGCTCACGATGCTTATAAGACATAAGGTGGTTTAGTGCACAGCCATGAAAAGTTGGGCTGTATCTTCTTGGTAAGTTATTTCTCATTCTAAAGATGGTGATTGCCAATCTGCTTTCGGGTGTGAGTGTTGACCTCTTCAAAAAAATCTTGGTTGCTTGCTGCTTTGGATTCAAATGACTGTTTGGACAAAAACGTCCGGCTTTTATAACGGTACGTGTACTGCAATTTTTCATTTAAAGCATCCTCATCCGTGAACTTCTTTTTGGTCGGTTATTGCTTGCTGTTGAGCCCTTTTCGGTTGCTTTAAATTGGAAATGCTTAGTTCAACAATAGCATTATAGAAAATTAGTGGCAGCTGGAGGTCGCTTGCATAAATGATTGTGGTTGGTTGGTAGGCTTGATCTTTTTTTATGTTTTTTTGTCGGTTCTCCACAGGGGCTGCTTGTTAAAACTGATGAAAACTCTTTAAACAATTTGAGTGGCGTTGCGTCAGTCAAAATCTTTGTTTAGTAGCCATCAGGGTAAAATAAACAATCTTCCAAATTATTTTTGTTCGCTTCAGAGCTGCAGCCTTGCTTCTCTCCTTTGGTTTGTGCAGGATTATAGTGCCTGTCTTAGCGTTTCTTTCGGTTTTTCGGATTTGATTTCAGTTGGTTTTTCATGCTTGTCTTTTAGTATACTTCCGGGCAAATGGCTAGATGCATTTCCGGTTTGCTGGATGCCTTTTGGGTCCGACTTCTATCTTCTTCTAGTTCTGTATACATAATTTTACCTTTGTCGGAGTTATCTTGTTCTGCAAGTTTGGTTTTGGGGTATGCTCTCCGTTGTCCCACGTTAGACGCCATTTTTTGTTGGAGTCGCGCCGTAAGGTTTTGAAATCCATCAACTGCACGGAGACGACGTCCACATTTCGCGGAGCAATGCCGGCAACATACCGTATGAATGTTTTTGCTCTTTACAACTGCCAACAGTTACCAAAGCAAAAGAAAAAAATGTGAAATCCAATCTACAGATGACACTAGAACTGGAAGAGAGCTTATTCCAATTGTTCACTGCTGACAAAGAGTGTTTGAACTATTTGGTTTGGATTGAAGTAAAATTGCATATAACAGCTATCAGTTGTTGTTGCAGAATGTATAGTTTGTGGGGTTTGCTACAAAATTTCCACAAAATTTTGAAGACGCTAGACTGGATGTCGACAGCAACGTTTGTGTTCCTTAGAAAACTGCAGCGCGTTATAATGTTGGCATTTAATAGTAGCAGACGGAAGATCCTTATATTTCCTCTAATAACATCCTGTCTGATGTTGGTTTTTTGGCTCCTGGGTCTTGACTGACTATGAATGTAAACTTTTAGTATTTACATGAGCGGTATAGGAAAACCGCAATGCTTTTTGTCGGTGTTCCTACGCTTGAAACTGAGCTTCCAATTACATCTGGTTGTTCGGAGATTGTGTCTATATGATGTTGATATTTGGTTTGACTTTATTATTAGTACGGAAAGGGAGTAGTCTAGGTTCGTATAAGTTTCTACAGGAGTATTACTAAGTCTAGGTGTCGCGGTGGGTCAAAAGTTTAAACACTTGCGACATGCAGCGGGTTTGCATAGAGTTCACAACTGGCCAACTTCTTCCTTAATTTCCAAGGTTGTTTGCAAATTGAGTATACGGAGATTTACCAATGTTTGTTACTAATGTGCTTCATTTTAATATATAGGATGGTGATATCCGTCAGCGGTTATGATAATATCAGGGATACGTGTGAGGGAAAAATATGTCATGCTGAGAGCTAGACTGGGCGCATCTGGAGATGTTTCTAGTTGATCGCTTGCAACGTCTTCTTGAGCGTCTGGTTTGAGAGGCAACGAATCATTTCCAGTCTATGTTTCTTTTGGTTCTTCTTAAATGCAAAACAGTTATTCTAATAAAACGGTTGGGCGGCTTTCGATGCGTTTTTGGTAAACCAATTAAAAGTTTGTTCTCTTAACGCGCTTACTCAAAAGATTTCACTAACATACGTACTCCGTCAGAGAGATCACATATTTATCCAACTAAATTTATTATTGCTAACAAATAGTTTGAATTTGAGTACCTTGCCTACCCAATCGAGTGTTTGTAATCAAGCGATTGCATCTTTCTCCTCCTTGCAGATGCCAACAGTCACTTCACTAAAAAAAAATTGAGTGAAATCCAGTTTACAAATAACTCACCTTTGGGCGTGTAAGTTGTACAATTGTTGACTGCTAACAAATAGTTTGAACTGGAGTACCCCACCCATAAGTGTTTGTAATCAAAGAATTGGATGTTTCTTCTTTTCTCAAAAACCAACAGTCACTTAATTGAAGGAGAAGACATTGAAATTTAAGTTAGAATGCACCACCCACCCGTTTGAGTGTTTGTAAATAAGATATTAGATCTTTCTCCTTCTTGCAAACATAACAGTCACTAAATTAAATAAAGCAAAAAGTGAAATACAATGTACTAGCGGGTGGATAGAATACTCTAGTTTATGATTGCTGACACATAGATTGAAAAGTGAAAAAAATAAACCAAAAACGCCCACTTTAGCATTTACAGGAGCAGAAGGAAGAAACCCTCTATTAGCTATGAACAAAGATAAAGAAAAGAAAAAACTAGGACCAGATAGGATCATCACTACAACTAAACAGAGAACAGACCTAACAAAATCACTGCCCACCTCAAAAGATCCAACACACTAAAGCGCTGTTGCAGAAAATTATTGCTGCAAAATATAATTTGAAGTGATGCTCAAAACGTAATTTATTAACAAAAACTTAATTTTTTTTAACTTATCCTATACATG
Source organism: Tachinus rufipes (assembly GCA_963932245.1). Taxonomy (NCBI): domain Eukaryota; kingdom Metazoa; phylum Arthropoda; class Insecta; order Coleoptera; family Staphylinidae; genus Tachinus; species Tachinus rufipes. The sequence continues at coordinate 17,912,715 of OZ010746.1, read as the reverse complement.
AGTAATTAAGATAAGTTATTCAAAATTAAATTTATAAAATCTAAAACATTTTTTTATTAATGTAAAATCGCAACTTTGATTTTTTTTTACCGGCATTCAATATATCTTCAATGTGAAAAAAAAATTAATTGATCATATAAGAAAACATTGTAGTAATTTGTTCATTGAAAACATTAATATTATTTTATAAAATTCAATAAAATCATATTGCTACAAAGTCTTCTTCAAAACAATCTTATAAATCATTTCATATTGCCTCTCCAGTACTGTGTTAAAGTAGAGATGTTATCAACGCACGGATGGCTACCCTTAAATCACTTCTGTTGTGCTTCCATATGGTTTTTACACGTATTACACTGATTCCTATCAGCCAACAGCCCCCTATATTTAGACACAATACAAATACTGTACACTACTGATATCTATCTATAATTGACACATGTTTGTCCCTTTTTGTATGGGTGTGTAGCTTAATTTAAATAAGTTAGTACTTTCTAGCAAACAATGTAACTTTGTTATAAATAGTATAATGAGTTATGACAACAAAGTGACCAATCAATATATTAGTAATAATATTAGATTACTATTTGTTAGTTATAAAATTACTTTGGTTAATTAATTGGGACTATTATTATGATATTTATTGATTTGATTGTGCAAGAATAATCATTAAAATTGAATGAATTAATTTTGATTATACAATTTCAACATCTTACCAAACTTTGTCATAACAAGCTAAATATATTACTATTTCAATCTGTTACATTGTATAAAATTTATCACTGTCTACCTTATACAATGTAAGATATATGGGTACATCGACTGACCCAACAAATGACTGTATACACAATGTGCTCCACATACTTTAAATTGAAGTTTAAGAGAAGGATATAAAAAAGTATGCAGCAATAAATAAAGCTGGGTCAACTTTTAGCATGTGAAATCGATTTCCATATATAAACTTACGAGAAAATTGTATTTGCTGCGATTATAGTAAATGTTTGGCAGTTTGGGTCATGCTAGTTTTATAGGTCTGCTTTTTTGATGGATTGTTGCATTAAATTTAGTAAGAAATATAAAAATTTTATGTAATCAGTTGCAATTTTTATTATGTCAATCTTGAATGATGATAATAATTTTGAAACGTAATAAGCTTGTCTAAAATTAAATTTTTACTATAATATGCATTCATTATCTTGCGTTTAATGATAAAAATAGTTTCTAATATTAATTAATTAATTTAAAAAAAACGTGTATGCAATATCACTTCGAAAAAAGATAGAAAGTTGTTTTCAGTTCTTAATGATATTTCTTTTGCCCAAGAAACTATCAGTATTGAGCTTACTATCGGATGATACAAGGTTGGAAAACAAATCGGTTCAATTTTGATTATCAAGCCTTTTCTACCCAAATGGGCAAAAATTTGGTCGTAAAAGCTAAGGTCCTTAAACATTAAAGTTATTTAATTTTCACGCTGTGAGCCAGGAAATGGTTTTAGGTCTGCAAAGTGTTATAAATTGTCGTGGAAACAGCAGAAGATTACCATATGTCAGTTCGGCGATGGTTGACGTCTACAAAGACCAAGAATAATTTTTAGTACAATTTCTGTTTATCCTACATCAGCATAACACTTAATTGCGGCCGTTAGCTGACGATGAATTCGTTTTCATTCGCTGCCCAACTGCAAAGTCTGATGGCAAGTGAAGCATCTGCTGCTAACTATGTTAGCAAAACAGTTTTGGCTAAACTTGTTTTAGATTTTTCAAAAGCTCTTCATTCTAGAAGTTCTTTTGATGTTTTTCTGCAAATGTTTCTTGGGAGGTGCTTACAGAACTGCTGTTTTTGGAACAACAAATCTGTAAAAATTGATAGATTACAAAAACGTCATAGATCTTTTGCAGATTTAGGTAGTGGGTAACTTGTTACAGCTTCAACTTTTATGAACTGAGTTGATCTTTAGCTGAGTATCTTGGAATTCAAAAAATGTGATTGCAAATCTTTAATATGGCAAAGTAAGTCTTTGTGCTTTTTTTAAAGCTGGAAGCAATTAGGACGTCGTCAATATAAACGTTATCCACTTTATCATAAAATAGCTTGATCCGTTGCTTAGCATCCAAAGAATTTAACTAACGACTCCCCCATGTTCACTTGAAAAGGTTCTTAAATTTTTTGCATTTTCTGAAAATTTTGTCCATGAAAAGTGGATAAATCTGGACTGCATTCCAAAAGACATAAAGAGAAACTTATATAATCCAAATATGCAATACCTAATTGCCGTTTGGGTATATAATAGGTGGATAGTAGAAGATATCTATTTACCTCAGAAAACAAGAGCAAAATCCTGTAAGTACAGTACAGAGTACTTAGCGGTAACGGTTCTTGCATTTAATTAATTGGAATCCTGCACGGTCTCTATTTGTTACCTTGTTTGGGAAGATTACTTTTTGAAGATCTTTTTAAAGCATGTCTTGAAATTTCTATTCTTTTAGTCTATCAGGATCGAGACGTCAAGGCTTTTTAGTAATAAGTGGTCTATGTGAGACGCGTACCAAATGACGCGTACCAAATAAATTGTTAAATTTTTAGGTTAAATAAAGCAATTGATAAGCGAGTTTTCTCTGGGTACTGCTCATTGAGTTAATTTGCACAACACAGATTTCTACAGAAGTATATTAACAGAGCAAAACTATTTCTGAGATAAATAGCTTTGCAAGCTCGTCCACAATGACTAAGGAATTAAGCCACGATAAATGGGATGTCGGCAATGACGAAAGTCCCAAATCTAAAAAAAAAAACAGTTTTAAACCATATTAAGGTTTGCTGCTAGCAGAGTAGTGTTTCTTTTTACTCTTTGCTAGTGAGTTAGTTAATGTAGGAACACGCAGATATCGTCTCTGTCAATCAATTATTGTATTTTGCTTTGTTTATCTGAGACGTAGAGGCACCAAGGCTTTGTCTGCAGGCTTCCATTAATAATGGCCCGTCTATTTTTTTGATACAAATTTGCAAATAGCATTCAAATTCATTTAAAAGTACCTAAAATGCATTTTTTATATTTGGATACATTCTTTGCCTATTTCCAATTAATATTTGACTAAAACACTCTGACCAAATATAGTTTAATCCTTTCTGAATGTACTGGTGAAAAAAGAAATTGATTATATCAAATTATAAGTGAAAATAGGAATGACGCCAAAGTAGCTATTTTTACTACACTACTGAAAATCAAGGTACATTCTCTTCAGCAGCAACTTAAGTAGTGGAAGCAACAATAAATCTCTTGGTAACCAACATTTAGGTGAGTGGGCGAGCCACAGTAGAAAAAGCTACCCGCCCACAATGTTAACCTATTCCCGAGATAGAGTGGTCGTAGTGCGTTGTATAAAGAAGCATTTCCAGTTAATTCCTAAAGGTAACGTAGGAAATATTTCTCTGTCTTCTTTTTGTGCTTCAAAGTCCAAAAGTTTTCTGACCTTATAAAACACTTAGCAGGCCTATCAATACTGTCTTTAATTTTGTATACTTTGTTGTCATTTAATAGGAAAGTCAAAATTTCACTAGCTTCAAATACAAATTTCAAATCTAATTTCCCAGCGTTGTAGCTTAATTTGGTCTCTTCCAATGTGAAGCCCTAAGCGCAAATTAAGCCTCAACTTATGTCAACCATAACTTCAGATGAGTTAACCAAAATGGCGGTAGTAAAACAGCTAGGCAGTCAACTGATAGTGGTACAGCATCCATTAATGTTTAAATGTTAATAATAGAAAGTAAATTACACACGCAAAAGCAATCTATGAGCGAAGCAACAAGATTAGAGTTGCGTTCCTTTAGCGGGTCTAAGAAAAGCTAAGTAAAGTAATGTTCCAGAAGTTAATTGTCATTGAAAATGAGTCTTATAATTGTAAGAGCTCTATTTACTTTTTTGCTGAAGGTAATTTAACTGACCATCTTTGCCTGAAATGTTTCAGGTGACAGATTAGTTGCCAGTGATTTTAAACTACTTTATCAGATGATACCACTAATCTTGAAACAGTGAGTACGTTAAGAGTAACAAATTGAGTCCAATCTTTGTGTATCTTCATTAGCACTGAAGCATACCAATGGAGTTTTAGTTTTCATAATTTTTGCATTATCAGTTTTACTTTTACTAAAATTATTGATAATTCAGAAAAAAAATCTCGCTTTGTCACTTTTAACCTTATATACAAATTTGTCTTTTTGATTGTTGGACGTTTTATTGGAGGTTTGCTTATCTGACTGTTTGCAGTCATTATAGGTACATTGTCCGCCATTTTTTCAAGACAAGACATATTTAACATAAGATATTTAACTTTTTTGATTAAGTCGCAGCCAGTTAGGCTATCATCTACAAATTTTTTTACTTATCTCAGCTGCTACAAGTTGGTAGTTTCATTCATTATCACTAAATAATTGTTGTAAATATTTTGTTGCAAAAAACGAGGATAAACAGCGCAAGATTTGAACAATTCTAATTTTCTTGATCACAAACACTCGGGCAAGTATAAACCACGGTCAATTGTTTGCCCGCCCTCCCAAGCGTTTATTGTTTAGAGGTTTAGCAAATGTCAAAAATATGTGCAAGGTTAAAGAAAATTTAATTTTCCTGATTACAAAAACTCGGGCTGGCATGCAGTACACAAGTATAAACCAAATTAGGGTCTATTATGAGCAAAAACACTATATCGAACTACCGGCCTAACATTTTTAAACTGTATTCCCGCCCTACCGCCCGAGTGTTGTTATCAAAAAAATTGTTACGTCAACTACTTTCTCAAACTTAATGACATCTGTCAGACAATCTGTCATGTTTGTTAGCTTCATGAACTCGAAAAGTGATTGTAACTGCAGAAAAACTATATCAATCTACCGGCCCAACATTCTTAAACTGTGTCCCCGCCCACCCGCCCAAGTGTTTGGTATCAAGAAAATTGTTACGTCAACTATTTTCGTAAACTTAATAACATCTGTCAATCAATCTGTCATGTTTGTTAGCTGCAGGAACGCGGGAAGAGGTTTAACTTTTATTTTTTATGACAAACACTTGGGCAGGTGGGCGGGAACACAATATCAAACTACCGGCCAAACATTTATAAACTGTGTTCCCACCCACCCGCCCAAGTGTTTGTTATCAAGAAAATTGTTTAGTCAACTACTTTTTCAAACTTAATGACATCCGTCAGTCAATATGTCATGTTTGTTAGCTGCAGAAAAGCGGAAAGTGGTTGAAACTTCTAATTTTTTATGAAAAACACTTAAGCGGGTGAGCGGGAACACTATATTATACTACCGGCCCAACATTTTTAAACTGTGTTGCCGCCCACCCGCCCGAGTGTTTGTTATCAAGAAAATTGTTACGTCAACTACTTTCTTAAATTAAATTATTTCTGTCAGTCAATCTGTCATGTTTGTTAGCTGCATGAAATTGTTGTAACTTTTAATTTTTCAAGAGAAACACTTGGGCGGGTGAGCGGAAACATTATATCAAACTAACGGCCCAACATTCTTAAAAATATTTGTCAAAAATATGCGCAAAGTTGAATAAATTCAAAATTTTTTTTGATCACAAATACAAATGTTAAATTACTTTGACCTGCCAACCCATACAAGCGTTTATTGGCAGAGGTTGGTTAATTAACCACTGCTGATGATCCGCTTTTATAAAATATGATCTAACAAATGACATTTGTTAAAAATATGCGCAAGGTTGGAAACAATTTAATTTTTCTGATCACAAACAATTTAGTTGGTGAGCGTACCACAAGTATAAACCAACTCACGGTAAATTATTGTACCCATCCAAGCGTTTACTGTTCAGAGGTTGATGTTTCTGCTCATATTATATGACATAATAAATGTCATTTGTCAAAAACATCCCCAAATCTGGAAAATATCCAATTTTCCTGAACACAAATCAAGTGAGCGGGATTCAAGTATAAACCAAATCATGGTTAATTGTTAAATTACTTTAACTCGACCACCCACCCAGGATTTTTTTGTCAAAAAAATGCGCAGTGTTGGAGATACTCAAAATTTCCTGATTACAAACACTAAGCGGGTGGGTGTTACACAAGTATAAACCAAATCACGGTCAAGTATTGTACTACTTTTACCCGGCCACCCGCCCAAGCAATTATTGTTCAGAGGTTGGCTAATCAAATACTTTTGATGTTATAAAATATGACATAACAAACGGCATTTGTTAAAAAAATATGGGCAAGGTTGGAGAAGCTCTTATTTGCCCCGCCCACCAACTTCAGTGTTTATTGTTCAGAAGTTGGCCAATTAACCATAGCTGATGTTTCTGATCTTATGAAATTGTAACATAACAAATAACAATTGTCAAAAATATGCGCAATGTTGAAAAAATTCAAACTTGGAGCGCTGCCCTCCAAGATTGGCGACGGAAGCAGCAGCCACTCTAGGTCCAGAAGTAGTTGGCAGACTGATGGGTTTCGTAGTGTCGGAGTAGGTTGTCTGAGTGCTTAGCATTTTTTATAAAAAAATTTCGTTCTCAAACACTCACTCTGAAAGTTACATACGCACTCACCCAGTGTGTTTGTGGACTCACCCACACAGCGTGCAGATCTTTAAGACCTGGGTTGTTTGTTTGTGGAGCGACGTAGGAGAGCGTGAAGCAGCTACCAGCTGTCCTCAAACCCTGTAGGGGTGTACAAACACAGGGCGTATGGTCTATCCTAAGAGTTGACTGCAGTTGTTGACGTCAACGGAGTAAAGATGGCACAGAGTAACTGAAGACAAATAATTATATCTATGTAAGTCACGTGGTCTTCTTTAAAGCCTTGTTGATGACTTGGACTCAAATCGTTAGCCATGTCGTAATAGCGTCGTCAGAGTGTGGTTCGACCTAGTCTTTATTTGTAAAAGTGATGCGACGTAGCCAGTCGCTCTTGTGTGAGCCAAAGTTGCTATGTCAAGAGCTTTCATGTTTTGATATGACCGGGATAGAGACGTATTAACATGTGTCTCACAACCGGGCTCTTTTTGAAGTAGATTTGTGTGGATCGCTGGTATTGACTGCAGTTTTGCCCAATATTTCTTTGTTAACCACGTGTAAGGTAGTGTAAGAAGTGAGTGGCTGTCTTAGAAGATCTATTGGTCATATGGTCTTCGTTCTGGCCTTGTTGATGGCTTGAATTTGAATCGTTTGTCGTAATGGCGTTATCAGTGTGTACGGTCTGACTTCGTCTTCTTGCGTTACGTTGATTGCAACATCATTCTTGTGTGGGCAATTGCTACGTCAAAAGCTTGATTATCCAGCAGGCGTTCAATAAATGATGGTACTACTTCTTTTTCTTCTGCTGCATATTCACAAATGGATGTTTGCAATCACATTTGCTTCATTTTGTTTGTCCTTGCAGTGCTAAAAAGTTTTTGGACTGTCCTCAAGCCTGTCCAGGCTCTAATGTTTCACAACAACAATTCCCCTTTTCACTTCTATCTTGCCCTGCAGGATAAGCTGTAATATGTGGTACTTCAGATTTCGCATGACATTTCTTATCGTACGCGGGCCAGTACCTCTTCGTTTGTAATTCGATCTGTCAATGGGATTTTCAGTATGCGGCGATAGGTCCACATTTCGAATGCTTTTAGCCAATTTATTGTGACAATTTTTAACGTCCACGCTTCCATTCCATGCAGCAGTCCTGGACCATACATTGTATAAATCGTATTCTCAGGTCTAAGTCGAATTCACTATTTCTCAGTACTGTTTTGTACTTCATAAAAGCGCTTCTTGCATTTTCAATTTTACACTTTATCTCTTTATCTAAGTCCCATTCATTATGTAGCTATACTCCTAGATATTTGAATTTTGTTATTATTTCTATAGATGAATTATCGATTTTAAAGCAGATATTTTCTACTGCTACTGGGTTTCTAGTTAATACCATATATTTATTTAGTCTTGTCTATATTTATCTTTTTTCTTTACTAATATTTACTTCGTTAACTAAGGTTTGTAGATTGTTGATGTTGTCAGCTATATTGATTGTGTCGTCTGCAAAACGGATATTGTTAATCCATTTCCCATTCCAACCCATTTCTAAATTTTCAAATGCAGCCTGGAAAATTTCTTCTGAATACAGGTTGAAAAGCAGGGGAGACAGAATGCATCTCTGGAGTACAAACTCTTAATGCATCTTACGTCTTTCTGGTCTAAGTCCAATTTTTCTCAGGATGTCGAATCGTTTCTTGTGCCATACTCTGTCAAAAGCTTTTTCATAATTTATAAAACAGATGTATACTGGTTTATGTTGGTCATGGCAGTTCTGGACAAGTACCTACATTGCAGTTAGTGCTTCTCTGGTCCCTAGACCCTCTCTAAAGCCAAACGATGCTACTGTTGTCTCTTTATTTTTCAATATGCCCGGGATAGAGACGTCTTTTTTTCATGCATACTGTCTTGCAGCAAACTTGGGTGGGTTGCTGATGTTAGCAACTGCAGTTTTGCCCTCAACTTCTTTCTTGGATTACAACGGTGCCCGGTTGAAGTTCCAGCATTTCTTCGGTTTCTAATTTGATTAAAAAAAATGAGTAGCTTGAGACGATTATGTCTATGTGGGTCATATATCCTTCCATCCGCCCTTGTCAATGGCTTGGACTTGAAGCGTTTGTTGTAATGGCCTCATTAAAGTGTCCGATCTGACCTCCTTTTCATGCAAAAAAGTAAATTCAACGTAGTCGGTCGTTTTTGTGTGGGCAATTGCATTGTTAAGGGTTTGGTTATCCACCCAGTCTCCAATAATTCATGGTACGATTCCTGTCTCCTTATCTTCCAATAATCCCAAAATGGAGGCGTCTTTACATGTTTTTTTTTTAATCTGTCATATTTCGGTGTTCGGTTGATTCCTTTTGAATCGTTGTAATAAATTTGAGGGATCGCTATTGGCGGCTGGAGATGAGCCCACGACGTGTTAAATTTGAAGCGTGTCCGGTTTGCGGTCAAAAACTTTTTCGGTTTCTAACATGGTCTCGCAGATAGTCGTGGTTCTTGTAATTGTATTCTTAAGCAGTTTATTGGAAACCTGGAGCTTACATTCGCAATCATAATTTGGATCCAATACCTCATCTACATAGTTTGTTCAAACAGGTAGCTGATTGATCCAAATCTGGGGAAGGTTGGTAGATATGCTACAGTGTAGCTACGAAAGGTTATGACGGAGGTGGTTTATGATATCCAAGGACTTAGGTGTTGGTTGGATGATAGCTATTGGCGTCTGGCTGACTGGTATCACAACAGATTAGTCAAAGGGATTATCGACCTGCGGATGTTTGTAACGGTGGTGGTATATGTAATTTTGTGTTTTGGTTTAGAACGACATGAAGTGCATATGAGTAGAGTTTGTTTCGGAAATTTCAAAACATTCAAACGTGGTGATGGTCAACAGCACTGTTCGTGTTTGTCGTAGAAAATGCATCGTAAAACACTGTAGGCACTTAGTGTTGGCAGCAGACAGAAACTTTAATCTATGTTTACCCTTAGTAGTGTCCAAAAAACCAACAAGCATGCTAAAATTTGGATTTAAAATGACTGTAAAATTACTCTCATACTTAATGTGTGTCAATAAAATTTAGATTGTTCAATCCTGTTCAAAAGACCATAAAATGTTCAACCAATTTGTTAGACTGTTGCTCTTGAATCTGTTTTTCCTTGGTTAAAAATTAAAAGGCTTCGCTCAAGATCGACCACACTTAATAACATCTCTGAATATGTTGAGCAAAGAAATGAAACTATTTTACTGTGTTTCCTAATAAATTACTAGATATCATTTCTATACTGAATAATTTAAATATAAACATTTTCACTTAAATCGGTATAGTATGAAGTAGGGGAGATGAACTAGGTAAGTTATTGAATCAACTAAAATGCATTACTTAAATACTAAGAAATACATAATACTAATGGAGCATTAAAACAATCCTGAGAAGTTTGTGTGCTTTGTATAAATAACAAAAAAAATATTAACAAAATTAAGGCATTAATTTAAATAAAAAAAGTTGTGCGTCTCGATATGTGTAAAAGATGTATTAATGATCCCAAACACCGACTTTTGTTTATTTTGGTAAAAATACATTATTTGCAAATTGGCCTTTTGTATTTCCATATGTGTATTTTATTTTTATGAGAGAAATGTCTCCAAGCAATATTGCCTAACAGGCAATTATTTGAAATACTAGATAATATGACCTGAATCAAAACAAACATTATGGTTCCCATTATTTTGACTAGCTTAATTTTTGTATTTTATGTCTTAGTTTGCAATTATAATTATACTGCTTTGAACTAATTAAGCAATGTTGGTTGTTTAGTAAAGACAAACATTTACTGCCCTTTGACCTTAATTGCTTGCTTATTGGTTAGATCACCAATCCAATTTAAGTACTATTTGCTGTATTATAAAATATCAACTTATAATATATTTTCTATGATTCATGATTAAAGGCATTATTGTATAATATAAATAAATAAAATGCAACTCACTTAAAATTTGTAACATCAATATATTCTCATTAAATATAAACTTGACATGCAAACTGAACTTTACAATTTGCTTATTAAAATTGCTTGTTGCAAATTTAAATTCTTTACATATAGAAGCAGTTAAATTCAAGCTTGATTATTATATATAAAGAAAAATACATTCATATACAAATTCATTTGGTATGTGCAACAAAATAATTCCGCATCTGAATGCACGGTCGTTATAATTTCAAAGTGGTCTGTTTGTAAATTGCAAGTGGAATGTTGTGTGTGTATGTATAAGTGCAGGGCCGGACATTAAAGCTAGGAGTTTGTTTAAAAGTCGGGAGGGTGAAAAAGGGTGGGAGAAGCAGAAGTGCATTTTCATCTGTCGTCCGAGTTTTTATGTCTCTATCAAAGCGGCCATAGAAATTCAAGTATGCTGGTGGTGGACGACGGGAGCGTAAACTGAGCGAGGGGGCATTTTAATGGAAAGCATATTTCCAGACCTCCCTGGGAATTCTTGTTGAACTGGTGATAGCGAATGTTCTACGTCCCATCTCCGTGTCCCGCGGCTGTGGCGGCGGCGGCAGGTTGAGCAGTGGCGGCGGCAAACTTTCCAAATCCCCCAGGAGGTGCACACGCTCCAGCGATCACCGCATACGTCGCTTCAAGCCTGGATAATTACAGAGATAATAATACTTTATTGACACCGGAGACCCTACCTAATTTACTTATAAAAGTTCCATCATAATGCAAATAGCTCTACTACAATTTGATTGAAAATATCATTATTTCAATCAATAATTATGATTTTATTATTTTTCTGCAGTAGCAATAAAGCCGATTCGATTTTAATTCAATTAAAGTTTCGCTAACTGTGTTCGACGTGCTTGCGGTATCGCTGTCACCTGTTCAGAACATGTGTGGTTTTGCTCGGTTCGCAGGCGAACTTCTAACCCAATTTGCCCGTACGTTACATTTCCGTCTCACCTTACACAATATTTTCTCAAAAGACTGGTTACGTTACAAAGCACTACACTAATTAACAGCGCTCTTACAAATGCCACAACTTGTAAGAAAAAGAAAATAAATAAATAAGCACATATCACACAACTTTTACTTGAGACATTGTCTATTTCCGGAACCATAATTCCAAGCTCGTTTATACCTCATCTTGCTCGGCATTCATGCGCCCGATTAAACACATGCACGCGGCGTGAAGTTTAATTTGTGGACCTAATTTGCATATGTGGGAGAGGAAAAAATGTCATTACTTCGTGTGCTGGTTCCAAACACGCCGTCTAGTAAAAAAGTATATTTTTTATGGGACTGGTGACAACTGGGGACTACATGCACGTGCATTTACAAATTCAGCACCGAATTTTTAAAAAGGAGAAATTTACATCGTATGAACTAGTAGGCAATGAAAGTCAAGATTTTTAACCTGTATTCATGTAAAATTTATATTTACTAATCTTTTCAGGTAATACAATGTTATTTACTCAGTTTAGAATAATCATAAAACATTTTTTCTAAACAAAAATGTAGATTTATAAAATTATTGTTGTTTTATGAAATGAAACAACAATAATTTTATAATCATAATTTAAAGACTAAGTTACTTCATTTTGAAACAAATATAGTGAGATATTTTACTAACCCATCTTATAACAATTCCAACATTTATTTCTACTTTTGAATATTTTTTCGGCTATTTCCATTAATATATTGACTAAAATACTCTGACAAAAAGAAGTCTGATCGTTCCTGAATGTACTGGTAAAAAAAATCGATTATTAAATTTTATGTAAAATCTATGCCATATTTAAAATATGTAGAGCAATGGGCAATATAGTACAATCTCCTACAGAACAAATAATGTTCAGCCGGGCTGATTCTACATCAAAATTAGAAGACTGAAATTTTTTGAAAAAAGATGTTTCTATGGGGCTTTGAGGTTGCAAGACTCTTTGGTAGCAAGTTCCGGTGCGACTTTCCGCAATCGCTAAAAGTGCGTTTTTGTAAACACACATAATTGTATCTTCGTCGTCCAGATGAGTCAAATTTTGAAGTCCGTTAAAACGTTTTGAAAATAATTTTCATCAATTCAATCTATGTTTTTTTTTTGTTCCAATATTACACCCAATTCGTCGCTGTTTTAAGGACCCAAATTGTTTTTCTAGTCCGGATCTGCGGTTTGACTTTTTATTAAAAAATATCAAATGCAGCTACAGGAATTTTCAAATAAAATATGCAAATAAACAATAATTCAAATAATTTTTATTAAAAAAGACTCGAAGATCTACCAAAATATTTTTAGAGAGCTTCATTCAAGCAAATGTGTGTGATAGAAAGGAAATGGGGCAGTCCAATTCCTGGATGGGACATTTAAGAAAGTGGACTGAACGGAGCGCTAAGTAAAAGCAGCTACAGCAGTAGTTGTTAATTCTTATTAATCTAGAGCAAGAAAGGTAATCTTCCAATTCCTAGATAACAAATACTTGGGCGAGTCGGTGGAAAACTTAGTTTATATATATATGTATATATATATAGTATATATATCGGCTGGTTAATTGCATTGGTATTGATGTATCCCAACAACCCACTCAAGAGTTTGTGAAGAAGTTGGATATCTATTCCGTTTTTGATGTTCTTGCAGTTATAGTAAATAAAAGTGAATGTAAATTGTTATTTAGAAGAAAAAATGCTCTCATCCGATTTTTGCATAAAAAATAATCTAACGATAACTAGTTTATGTATATGGGACAAAACGCAAAAAAAGAACAGCCATCTAATTTCATTATGACTAACACTAAGTTTACAAACGATGTTTTTACAGACAGTGTAGACATCTAATCCCAAAATGATAAACACTTAATTCACGTATATGGGCTCGTAAATTGCATTGGTGTATCTCACCCAACCACCAAGTGTTTGTTATGGAAAGGATAAGAGACAGACATTTAATTCCTCCTGACTGACTAACACTCGGAGGTTTATGATTCTGGGCTTTTTTTTCTTCTTTAGGTGCATATCCGATTTCGGATGTTTGCAATGAAAATTACTATCTTCACTTTATTGGTTGCTATTTTGAAGAACTTTTTCGACGTTTTCCCGTACCACGTCCTAAGATTCTGTAACCATGATATTCACCTCTGTCCTGAACCTCACATGCCGTGAATCTAGCTTTTAATGATGGCTTCTAATAGGGCGTATCTTTCTTCATTCTGCGGAGGACTTCCATGTTTATTAGTCTGTCCTTCCAAGATTTCCGCAGGATGCGTCAATATAGCCACATTTCAAAGGCATCCAGTTTTTTTGTTGTTGCTTTATTGAGTGTCCAGGATTCGGCTCCGTATAGTAGTATTGAGAATATGTAACACCTCAACATGCGTATTTTGGTATCAAGATGGAGTTCGTGGTTTTTGAAGAAGTTATTCATTTTATTGAAAGTGGTCGAGCTTTCCCAATTCTAACCTTTACTTCTTGACTATTGTCTTAGTTTTGTTCACAGTTGTGCCTAAGTATGTTGTCTGCTTCATTCTCTCTATTTGTTGATTGTGAGCGTATAGATTTACATTGGGTATCTTTTCTTTGCCTATGACCATGAACTTTGTTTTGTTTCTATTAATATTAAATCCAAATTTTTTACCAACCGCTACAATTTTGTTTAATAGTGTTTGAAGTCCATCAAGAGCAAATATTATTGTATCGTCGGCATATCTGATGTTGTTCAGCCTAGCTCCGTTCAGTAAGATGCCTTCTTCTGTGCCTTCTAGGGCTTCTTTAAAGATTTGTTCGGAGTATACATTGAACAGAATCGGGGACTTGTCTTACCCCTCCCGTTAGTTCAATGTCTTCTACATGTTCATCTTTAATTTTCAGGGATGCGGTCCAGTACAAGTTGGTAATATTTTGTAGATCTTTGGCGTCCCTACTTGTTTTAAGATTTCTATGATCATGTAATGTTGCACCCAATCAAAAGCTATCTGGTAGTCATTTAGGCATAAGCAGATATAGCAGTTTACGTCTCTGATTCTTTGGAAGAGCACCTGTACTAAGAAAAGTGCTTCTCTTGTGCCTACAGCGTTGATAAAACCGAATTGGTTTGCTGAGATTTGTTTTTCGCATTTGTTGTAAATTCTTTTGTGTAATATTTTATGGAATATTTTTAGAAGATGATTCATGAGACTGATACTTCTATATTCTTCACATTTTTTTGCTCCTACTTTTTTTGGTAATACGATGAATTCTGACTTCAACCATTCTTTTGGTATGCTACCCTAGTTGTATATTTTATTAAATATGTTGGTGAGACTTTTGATGTGCTTTTTATTTGTTTTATTGCTCCATCCACTTCCTCTTCCAGGATGTGCGAACCTGTTCCTCCTTCGATGATTGGTGTTGCTATTCTTTTTTCATCTTCAAAAAGTATGTTGAGATATTCCCTCCACGTTTTTTTCTTGTTCTCTAACTTTATGATGATCTTTCATTTATTGTTCACCAGCTTCTCAAGGTTCATTTTTCTTGTTTTATCAGTCAATTTTCTAATTTGTTGGTGTACATTAAAAACAATATATCTTACCTGCAGCTTTTCTATCTCTTTCTTTGGCCTTTCTGATTTTTTGCTTAATTGTCTTGTTAATTTTCTTGTATTCTTCACTGTTGTTCTTTTGACCTTTTCTTTGCTCCATAAATTTATTATTTTATTTGTCATCCATGATTTCTTCTTTTTCTTCTCTTCCCCTTCTTTCAGATGTGTCATCTTGATATTTTGGATGATTTTATTCAAATCTGTTATTTGTTTTTCTACTGACTCGGATTTTTCCATTTCTTTACTGATTTTCTCGTTTATTTCTTTTTCTACCCCTCTTTTGATGATAGGATCTTTAAGTATTCTCATGTTGCATTTGTTATTGTTTTTGGCCTTCGTTTTTTTAAACCGAAAGTTATAATTCCCTAACGATTGGTACATGATCGGATTAATATCAGCACCGGGAAATGTTTTAACACAAGTGCAACTATTTCTAAATCTTTTATTTATGAGTATGAAATCGATCTAATTTCTGATGAGATGTCGTGGTCTGCTGAATGGGAATTTCCAGGTATAAAGCTTCCTTAGGGTCATCTTGAATTGAGTGTTCTAATTCATTCTCTTTGACAAAAATTGTCTGATATATTCTGATTTACATCCTGTACCAAGTTTTGAGTTAAAGTTCCCTATCGTGATGGTGATTTCTTGTTTTGGTAAAGCTCGTAATAGTTCTGTAATGACTTCATATAAATATTCCATCTCTTGGTTTAGTTTATCCGCAGTTGGTGCGTAGACCTGCATAACAATGATGTTTAAGGGAGTTGCGTCAAGTTGAATCACTAAAACTTTTTCTGATACCGGTGTGAAGTTCTTCACGCTTCTAGCCATTTGGTTGGTCATAATGACGCCGAATATGGGTTCGTGCTTGTTATTAGATGTTCAGAATAAAAAACTTTGTGGTCGTCTATATCCATTACTGCTGTAACCCGCCACCGCATTTCGCTTATCCCCATTATGCCAATATTCAGTCGTTTCAGTTCTGTTCTAACATTCCACATACAAATTTTAATTTTACTATTCTTTTTATCTATTGATGTAGTTGGTACGGTAGTCACTATCTCTCCCGAAGATCCAAATGGAAGATTTGAAACTCCTGATTGAAACTTAGGTCTGAGCATAGTCATGTTCATTTTACTAGGACTTAACTTCTTGAATCTTTAATGCGGTGAGTGTCCAAATTTTTTCCTCATCCTTATGCCCTTGGACAAAAGAGTCCCTACTTCCTGCCAATTCCTCCACCCGAAGCTGCTGATTGAAAGAAAAGGGACTACTTATACCGATAGTCGCTCGGTCGACAGAACCTTGTTAGTTTCTGGCAGGGTGCACCACGTGAAGATAAGGTTGTCGGTTGGGCCAGCATTTGCTACCACCCCTTCTGGGATAGTGATTTGTAATGGATATTTTTTTTACTTTTGATGTTCTTGCAGCTATAGTTTATTAAAAATGATTCTCAATTTTCATTTTAATGTAAAGTTCTTCCACATTAATGAAAATTTACCAAAAACATCTATTTTCGTGATGACAATCACTTGGGCATGTGAGCGGAGCACTAAGTTTATATTTGTGGCAGAGCAATTTGTATTGGTATTACCCAACTACGCACCCAATTGTTTGTGATAGAAAATATGAAGAGCATAAATCCATTTTTTGAATGACTAACATTCAAAAGGACGGAGCACTAAGTTTATGATTGTTGGAAAGTGGCCCGCCTACCCAAAATTAGATATACCTTTCACATTTAGTTATATTATATGAGAAAATTATTGACAATTGTCATTAATCTCGAAGTAGAAAGATAAACATCTAACTCCCAAATAAAAAGCATTTGGGCAAGTAAGTAGGACACTGAGATATGAGCTAGTGAATTGTATTGTTAAAGGGTACAATTACCCAAGTATTTGTGATGGAGAAGAAAATGCAAGCAATCAATTTCTATATTACATTATAAATAACATTCGAGAGCTCAAGCAAAGGAGTAAGTTTATGATTGTGGGCCACACTCAAGTGTTTGTGATAAAAAAATTGGATATCTGCTTTTCAAGTTCTTGCATTATGAAAGAATGGTTGTTTATTCTTATTAATCTAAAGAAAAAAAGATAGACATCTAATTTCTAGATGACAAGCATTTGGACAAGTGAGTAGGACAATTATTTCATGTATATAGGCTGTATACTTCGCTTACCCACCCATCCAATTCCTGAATGATGAACACTCAGGAAATTGGGTAGAGTACTAATTTTATAATTATAGGCGGGTGAATTTAATTAGTGTAACCCGCCTAATTACCTAAAAGTTTGCAATAAGAAAACTGGATATAGAAACGCTAAAAATATTCCTGCAGCTATAGTATATAAAAGAATGCTCGTAAATAGTTTAGAGGCCAAGGGTCTCTAAGTCGTTGTTTCGGCCCGTATTTTAGAGCTGAAACACATGGTTTTTGTAGAAACAGACCCTAACATCATTTGCGGTATTTGATTGGCTGTAAATCATAATTTCACATGACGCCTATCTTAAAATCTGACAGTAGTGACAGGTTATAATAAATTTTGAAATTTCTTATAACAATGTTTTTATTAGGAGCAGGCAGAATCCCTTTGCTTTTAGTAGCCTTTATTTGCTTCGCTCCTGTGTGCTGCTAAAAGCGATACGCTTGTAAAGCCTACTTTTTTAATTTTAATATACTGTAGTGTAGCTCACTAACTAATTGTTGTAAGAGTTAGTTTCCATTGGTAAAACTTGTTACCCAAAAGTGCTACAGTATATAAAAGAATAATTCTTAATTGTTAATAATCTAGAGAAAGAAGGACAAACATGAATGGTTTGTAATACTACTTACCCAAATATTACCGCTTAAATTAAATTATGAATTTGAACAGGTCTCGCCCCGCCTAAGTGTTTGTTATCAAGAAAATTGATATTTTCATTACTTTTGGTGTTTCTGCAGTCTCAAAACTGCAAAATAAACTCAAAACTGAAAAAAAACAACTTTAATTGATTTTAGTTGCAATTTTGTTATCTGCTCATAATTTAGTTTTGTGGCAAACCATATTTAACCAAGTAGCACACCTCAAAACTGCTGATTTTAGTCGCAATTTTGTCATCTACATATTAGTTTTGTAGCAAACCATATTTAACCAGGTTTTGAATCTTTCTACTTTTTATGAAAAGTATTTTTAATTGTTTTTGTTTTATGAAATATTTCTTGTACTTTTTGGCCTCATTTTGGTATTTTTAACATTCTATGAATAGAATTTTGCACTATTTGATAATGAATGCTAAGATTTTGGTGCTTTCTAACAATATTTTCATACTTTATAGCAAAATTTTGCTTTTTTTGACTTTATGAATGGAATTTTGAACTTTTCAACTGTTTTTGAACGGATTTTTTCATTTTTAATATTTTAAAAATAGAATTTAGCTTCTATTAACAGTATATAACTAAAACTTGCTGTATTCTTGCATATTTTTATACTTCATTGCTAAATTTAGATGTTTTTGAGATTCCATGAATAGACTTTTGCACTATTTGACAGTTTATAGCCCGATTTGTTTTTTTTTACAATATTTTAATGTTTCATACAACTTTTGATATTTTTGCACTTTTCAACCGTTTTTTGGCCGGATTTTACCATTTTTTACCATTCATAATAAGAATTTTGCATTTTTAAATATTTTATGACCAAAATTTGGTGCTTTCAAACATTATTCTTGTACTTTATGGCCAGATTTTGCTATTTTTGTTATTCTATAACGAGAATTTTGCACTATTCAACAGTTTATGGCCCGGTTTTGATTTATTTTGATTTTTAATGAATAAATTTTGCACTTTTTAACCGTTTTTTGACATTTTTACTTTTTCTATAAATTTTTTTGCATTTTTTAACAGTTAATGATCAAAGTTTGATGGTTTTTGATAATATTTTCTTACTTTATAGCCGGATTTTACTATTTTTGGCATTCCATAAATTAAATTTTGCTTTTTCTATTATTTGTAGCCGGATAATGGTTCTTTTTCACAATATTTTGTTAATTTTTACTTCTTACAAACAAAATTTTGCACATTAAGTAAGAATTTTGCATTTTGAAACAGTTTTATGATTTAACTTTAGTGCTTTTTGACTTTATGGCCGGATTTTGATATCTTTGACATTTTATAGTAAGAATTTTTGCACTATTTACTAGTTTATAACCGGATTTCGGTTCTTTTTAGATTTAATAAATAAATTTTTGACATTTTATAAATCGTGTTTTCCATTTCTTAACAGTTTATGACCAACATTTTCTCTTTAGTTTATGACCGGATTTTGATTTTTTTGACAAAATTTTAATTTGTTGTAACCGAATTTTGCTATTTTTGACTTTTATGATATTTTTTTTTTTAATTTTCCAATTGTTTCTGGCGGATTTTG
Organism: Tachinus rufipes; assembly: GCA_963932245.1. Lineage (NCBI taxonomy): Eukaryota > Metazoa > Arthropoda > Insecta > Coleoptera > Staphylinidae > Tachinus > Tachinus rufipes. The sequence goes on along the minus strand of OZ010746.1, from coordinate 17,893,208 downwards.
ACGTTTTTGTTATTTTATAATTTTATTTTTGCAGTTTTAAACAGTTTATGACCAGATGTTGGTGCATTCTAACAATTTTTTGGCCTGACTTTGTTATTTTTGACATTTTATGAATAGAATTTTGCAATTGTTGACATTTTATGGCCGAATATTGGATCTTTCTGACAGTATTTTAACATTTTATGGCCAATTTATCTTATTTTTGACATTTTATAAACAGAGTTTTAGTTTTTTAACAGTTTATGGCCGAATTTTGGTTTTTTCTCACAATATTTTAATATTTTATAAGCAAATTTTGTTAATTTGTTATCCGCTTCAACAAAAATTCAAATTTTAAATAAAATAAAAAAATATAAATTTTCGTGTCAATTAAAAAAAGCAAGTTTATTCTATAAATTTTTAAATCAAATATAGAGCAACATTAAGTAGCCAAGTTTCTATAATTCTATAAGTCTCAGTGCCTTTAATAAACATAAAAATATTATTACTTAAACTTCCTGCAATAATAATTACTTACCAACAAATAAAACTAAACTAACTAATTCAATTAATTTGGTACATTTTTAACTACATCTTCAATTTAACTTATATGTAATTCTTTGTAGTTTATTTTTCATTAGCCAGAAAGGGATCAGGAAAAGCATCCACTTGGATGAAACACGGGTCCAATCTTTTAAATTATATTGGGATACTTTTGCGCGGCCAAGTTTCCCTCGTAAAGTCGAAATTAGGACCCTAAAACTTAAAACTATCGGACGAATGTGCGGTCACAAAACAAATATGCTTTCCACCCTGACTTTACAATATCGTGTAAACATGTCACGACATAATTAACCCAACTACATAATAATAATAATAATAATTTTCCCGCACGCTAATTTCATTCGATACATATAATGCTAATGTTAGTTATTTGTTAAATTCCGGCTCGGATTATACTGTAATTTATAAATAATTGAATCATTTACATGCTTTAATGATACAATACCTGATCATTCTATTCAATTGAATTTGCATTATTAGTTTATTGATGTTTGACTGCAATCAAATGGTCGATATCCTTTTGTTATAATATTTAGAGCTTGCTGAATTATGCACATAAAAATGTACAATGCACTATTGTTTCAAATAATAAGTATACAAAATTTAAATCTAAAATTAAAAAAATATTCCAGAAACGTTTGGGATTTTTTATATTAAACCAACAAAGGAACTGGATAGTACTCTAGAAGCATTAGACGCATGTTTGAAATTGCAAACTAAAATTGATCTAAAGGCTACTTTCTAGTCTATTCTATTCATTGGTACAACTTTTCTCCAGTGACAATAAAGATAATAGAAGTAGCTGGCTAAAGCCTAGTAGGTGGCGTAAAAGTCACCACCCTATCGGAAGATGCTATAATTTTTGCAAATGACGGTAAATGTCAGTTCTGCTTTGACATTTGTGAAGTAAACAGATACAAAATATACGTCAATAAGACATGAATCGCTATACTCCTAATAACGCAAAATAATTGTTTCGCGTAAATTTAGACGTAGATTTCCCGGTCGTCCTACACCAACTGGGCTAACATTACGGCTTTTAGCTGCTTGCCTAAAATAGTGTGGGTCAACACGAGATGCTGTCAGGTCTGAGCGTCCCCGGAGCAGCCGTTCTGCTGAGAATATTGCGGCTGTGGCTGAAGAGGACCCCGAAATATTGACCAGACGACGTGCCACGCAATTGGGCATCAATCGGCGGTCTTTACAGAAGTTTTTGGTGAAAGACTTGAAGATGTTCTCTTGCAAAGTGCAGACACTGCATCAGCTGCTAGCCGTTGACCGCCAAGCGCGTGCAACCTACGCTCAAGCCATCCTGAATCTCGACCAAAAGGTAGACAACTTTTTATCGAAAATCATCATGAGCTACAAAGCCTATTTCCATCTCTGTGTATACGTGAATAAGCAGATCGCTTCTGGGGTACCGAAAATCCGTGTATAACATACGAAGAGCCATTACACCCGTTCAAAGTTACTGTACGATGTGATGTTAACGCTGGAGGCGTCATCGGGCCTTATTTTTTCAAAAACGCCGTAGGCCAACGACTACTGTGAACGGCGAGCGCTACAGAGCCATGCTCAACAACTTTCTTCTATCTCAACTGGACAAATTGGGACTAGAGAACATGTAGTTCCAACAGGATGGAACAGCGGCGCACACTGCACGACCCACAACCGAAATTCTGTGGGCTGCATTTCCGGGTCCCTAATCTCTCGTTTTGGTGATTTCCATTGGGCGGCAAGATCGCCCAATATAACCGTTCTAGACTTCTTTTTGTGGGGTTTCTTGAAGTCACAAAACTATGTCAACAAGCTTCAGACTCTTGAAGCCCTGAAAAAGAATATCCGTTAGGAATGAACCTATCGCCGAAAGTTCTGGCAAGTTACTCTACCTAAAAAATGAACTTATGTGTTTTTACATGCAATGCAAGTGAAACTAATATACAATACAATACAAAAAATATTTAAGAAAAGTGGGTGCTGAAAGCTTTCTTTAAGCTGGAGGGGCTCACCAGAGCTGCTGGTGACAATAGCGTAGCGCCTTTACAAAGCCTGTGGTATATCCCTTGCTTGGGCTTTTGAATAAGTTTAAAGATGCTTGGTACATTTCTAGCATAGATTAAAATTTATTTTTTATAAAATTTGTTACCTTTAAGTAACAATGCCAACGGTTCATAAAACCATTATTGACTACAAAATAAAACCAAACACTTTCATATACTTAGGCGATATTACCATAATTTTAAGAAACAATTGTATGCTCCCAAAGAAATCTTTGAGAACCCGGAAAAAAACAAAACTAAAGTGCAAAAAATAAAATTCTTCAAGTCATCGATTAGATATTTAAAATTTGTGGTAGACAAAAAAAGTTTTCAAACTGATCCTAAAACAGTAACGGCTATAATGGTATACCCAGTACCTAACTACAACAAAAATAAAATGCTCGCTGCTCTTGTTACCTACGATTTGTGCTAAATTTTTGCTACAATAATAGCATCAATAACTACTTTGCTTAATGAACAAAAAAAAACTTAAGTTTTACTAGGGCAGTACGAGCTTGTAAAACTTTTGATAAGATAAAAAGGCCTGGTTTAGTGCTCCAAATTTAACCAAGATAAGGAATATCCAAAATAATGAGATAGATGAATAATGGCAAAGAAGCAGAAACTCAGAAAACAGATCACCACCAGAATCGAAAACTTCATCTAACAAAACATCAGCCGAACTGGAGCCGCCAAGATCCAGATTCAGGAACATTTATCACTAACGCACACATTAATTGCACCTGCAGATAAACCAAAAGAATTTTTCCAAAAGCCAACTTGCTATATCTACCTGCAGTCCAGAAAAGTCAAAATTTGCCAACTGGAACACGACAGAGAAAAACCAACTATTATTCTTCCAGTGCACACAGATGAACCCAGGAGTATAATCTGATGCAGAAAGCAAAAACAAGACGACAAACAAATAACTATCTGAATGGTACAATATACAAAATGACAATTCGAAGACGCATCAGTGTCGCAAGAACAACAATTTCAGACCTTGTACCACAGTCTGAGGTTCACTAAAGAATCATTAGAGCTGGAAAACACCCTGAAAGAACCTCCAACAAATCGGCTCCGGGTCTTGTACCATGTGACATTCATTGCACCCAGTGAACTCCTCTGGTCGGTGACTGCTTATTCCAAAAAAAAATTATTGGCCAGAGTTAATGCAACAACTATATTATCTCCAGAGTATTTTGTCCTTAACGGGCCTCTAGGTTCCAAACACAACATTTTTTGGCAACAGTGAGTCGAGTCAATTCCATAGTATGTGACTGAAACCTAGCTTGAACTATACAACAAGTTTTGCCGTGCCTACAAATAACCAAAAAAAATTATTACAGCTTATGTGCATATACTGATGAAAAAACAAAAACCAACAAACTGGCTCCCAACACCACCGTCGGAAATTACGTGAAACCCTTTGAACCCAAAAAACTTCCCCAGATGACAAACGCTTCGGTGGGCGGGCAAAAACTAAGTTTAAATTGTAGACGGGTAGCTTTTTCAACTGTAGCGCGCCCACCCACCCAAGTGTTGGTGTTCAAAGCATTATTTTGCCCACCGTTTGTGTAAGTTGTTGGCAATACAACGAGAACCAAGTTTAAATTAAGTTCGGGTAGCTTCTTCTACTGTGTTTAAGTTGTCGGCAAATAGCTTTTTCTACTGTGGCCAACCCACCCACCCAAGTGTTAGTGATCAAAAGATTCATTATCACACCCACCGTTCGTATTAGTTGTTAGCAATTCTTAATGACAAACGCTTGGATAAGTGGGCGGGAATCAAGTTTAAATTGTGAGCGGATAGCTCCGTCTACTGTGTGTAAGTTGTGGGCAAATAGCTTCTTTTACTGTGGCCCACCCACCCACCCGAGTCTTGGTGATCAAAAGAATCATTATCACACCTACCGTTTGTATAAGTTGTAAGCAATACAACAAACGATTAGCTTACAATAAGTTTCAAGATAACAAATGCTTGGGTGGATGGTCGGAAACCAAGTTTAAATTGTGAGCGGATAGCTTCTTCTACTGTGTTTAAGTTGTGGGCAAATAGCTTCTTATACTGTGGCCCTCCCACCCACCCAAGTGTTGGTAATCAAAAGATTCATTATCACACCCACCGTTTGTATAAGTTGTTAGAAATACAACAAACGATTAGCTTACAATAAGTTTCTTGATAACAAACACTTGGGTGGGTGGGCGGGAACCAAATTTAAATTGTGAGCGGATAGCTTTTTTTTACTTTGTTTAAGTTGTAAGCAAATAGCTTCTTCTACTGTGGCCCACCTACTCACCCAAGTGTTGGTGATCAAAAGATTTATTATCACATTCACCGTTTGTATAAATTGTTAGCAATACAACAAACAACTAGATTATAATAAGTTTTAATATAACAAACGTTTGGATGGGTAGGCTGGAACCAAGTTTAAATTGTGGGCGGGTAGTCTCTTCTACTGTGTTTAAGTTGTGAACAAATAGCTTCTTTTACTGTGCCCCACCCACCCACCTAAATGTTGGTGATCAAAAAATACAACAAACGATTAGCTTACAATAAGTTTCTTGATGACAAACGCTTGGGTGGGCGGGCGGGAACAAAGTTTGAATTGTAAGCAGGTAGCCTTTTCTACTATAGCCCACCCACCCACTAGGGTGATTGTGTTTAAAAGATTAATTATTTTGCTCACCGTTTGTGTAAGTTGTTGGCAATACAACAGACGATTAGCTTACAATAAATTTCTCGATGACAAACGCTTGGGTGGGTGGGCGGAAACCAAGTTCAAATTGTAGGAGAGTAGCTTCTTCTACTGTGTTTAAGTTGTGAGCAAATAGTTTCTTCTACTGTTGCTCACCCTCCCACCCGAGTGTTGTTCAGCAAAAAAATTATTATCACACCCACCGGTCTTATAAGTTGTTAGCAATTCAACCGACAATTAACTGACAATAAGTTTCTTGATTACAAACGCTTGGGTCGGTGAGCGAGGACCAAGTTTAAGTTGTGGACGGGTAGCTACTTCTACTGTGTTTAAGTTGTGGGCGAGTAGCTTCTTCTACTGTGTTTGTGATCAAAAGATTCATTATCACACTCACCGTTTGTATAAGTTGTTAGCAATACAACGGACAATTAGCTTACAATAAGTTTCTTGATAACAAACGCTTTGGTGGGTGAGCGGGAACCAAGTTAAAATTGTCAGCGGATAGCTTCTTCTACTGTGTTTAAGTTGTGAGCAAATAGCTTCTTCTACTGTGGCCCACCCATTCAAGTGTTGGTAATGGGAAGATTTATTATTACACCCACCGTTTGTGTAAGTTGATAGCAATACAACAAATAAATAGCTTACATTAAGTTTCTTGATGACAAACGCTTGGGTGGGTGGGCGGGAACAAAATTTAAATGGTGAGCAGATAGTGTTAAAGTTGTGGGAAAATATCTTCTTCTACTCTTTTTACACACAAATGTATTCACGCAATTTGAACATAAGCCACTCTATACTTCATCCTCTTCTAACCGCTGGTAACAAAACCGAACAAACTACAATTTTTTTTTTTTTATTCTCTAAATGTGATTACTATTTCATAAGCAAACCAAAGATGGTTAACTTTCTATTCCAGACTTCTTATTCTTTTTCTTCTTCTTTTTGAAAGCCGTGTGGCTTGTTTTGGTCAAACTCCTACCCCGGGTCCTGCTCCTGTTATATCGACGTCCAGCTGTCCTTCCACCTCTTCATCGGCCTGCCAAGAAGGCGCCTTGTGTATGTTTTACCGTTTCGGACTATCCTGGCGATTCTATTGTACTGCATGCGTGACACGTGCTCGTTACACTGTCTTCTTCTGCTTCGCGCCCATCTCACAATATCCGGCGTGTTGCATTTCTCAAGTATTTCTATGTTAGTTCTTCGGTGAGCAAATGAGTCAGTAATGAATTTAAAGGTACTCATCTCTGCGCATCTTAGCCGGCGTTTTGTCATTGCCGTATCGGCTCTGGTGTCAGCTGAGTAGATAAGAATTTATTTTACGCACGTTTTGTAGATCCTTGCTTTGCTCTCAGTTGTTATGTTTTTATTCCTCCAGACGGGATTTTGCAGTGCTCTGCTTACCTGGTTCAGGACATTGGCTTTTAGGTCTCCGTAGGAGTTTATAGTTATTCCCAAGTATTGAAATTCTGAGACTTGCTCAATGATGATGTCATTCACGACTAGCTTGCACCTGATCAGATTCTTTGCAAAGACTAGGCTTTTGATTTTAGCTGTGGCAATTGTCAGGTTTATTGTCTCGCACTCCTATCTGAACGTGTTCAGTAGCCATTGTAAACCGTTGTCTGATTCTGCAATTAGTACGGCGTCGTCAGCGTAGCACACTGTTTTAATGAATTTGTTTCCCAGTTTGTAACCATGTCCTTAGGCTGCCCCCTTGCCATATCCCAGTTCTGATTTGAATATCAGTTTTCTCTCCGTTCGTCGCTCTTAGTTTAGTCGTTGTATCTGTGTTCAGTTGTTTTATTGTCTCAATTATGTTGGGGTGTATGTCTATGATAATTAACGTCTTTAGTACGTCTGAGAGTTTCACTTTATCAAACGCCTTTTCTAAATCTAGGAAACATAGATAGACGGGTTTGTTGAACTCAAGCGCTTTCTCTGCGATTTGTCGTACAACGTAGATAGCGTCTGTGGTGGAGCGGTATTTTCGAAAGCCCTGTTGATCTTTCCGCATCGTGGTTTTCGCTGTTACAGTGTTCGCTAGATGTTTTGTAAATTTCTTCATTGATACATCCAATAGGGAGATCTGTAGTTTTTCGGGTTGTTCCTGCTGCGTTTTTTGTATAGTGTTATGCTTGCACTCTCTTTCCAGCCTAGTGGGGGTTGCGTCGTTGATAAAACTATGTTTTATAGCTTAGCCAGCTGCCCTGCAAGTGGTTGTGCTTTGTATTTCAGCAGATCGTTTTTGATGTCATTAGTACCAGGCACTTTGCCTTTTTTCAGTTTTGCTAGGATGGCTTTGACGTCTTCGGTAGTTACTTGTTCGAGTGCAGGCTGGTGTAGTCTTGTTGTTATTGTTACTTTTCTCAGTTCTGTGTCTTCTTGATCATATAGTTCGGTGAAGAAGGACTTTAGCTTGTCCAAGCTAACGCTGTTTATTTGTACTGTTTTGTTGGTTTTATTTTCTCAATCACCTCAGGAACTTTCCATACTATTTTCATAAATCTATTTTTGTAGTTTTTAAAGTTAAAATTGATTCTTTCTTGTAATCTAAATAGAATTAGCAAACTTGCCCTTTTAAAACTTCTTAGATAAACCACGGCACCCAAAACATGCTGTTATGTACTAAATAACTATTTTTTTTTTCATTTAATGGTAATAACGGAACTCAACTTATAAGTAAACATTTTAAATTGACTGTTCTATTTAGTTATACATAGACAAAAAACAGCACAGTCTTTGAAATCATAAAATCTTAAATAATTGGCAGTAACAACAAAGTATTCTTCCAATTCTTCAGTTTTTAGAAAGAATTTGCTCATTTTTGGGTTATACTATAAAAACTTTAATTCTATCGATAGCTTATCTGTTATGGAAGGTCGGGAATATATTGAAAAATTTGTGGATTTGTCCAAAGTATACAAAAAAAAAGCTCAAAGGAGATACATAATAAGCGCATCAATACAAAAAATGCAAAACCAATCTTAATAATGCCATACAATATACTAGCGGATTCTTCAAGCTTTTCGGTGCAAACGTTGTGTATTTGAATTGTATAAGTTCCAAAAGATGCGCAACTCAATTTAGCATAACGTGCTTATATCAGTTTATGTAGTCCTGGTTCAAAATGATTGAGTAAAACCCAAAAAACTATCATTAAGTGGTACTTTCGGTGTAAACGTTATGTTAGGATACTAAAACACAACGGAAAAATGAAACTAGTCCCAAAAGATGCGCAATTCAGTCTCGATTCACGTGCTTCAATTGGTTTATGTATATAATCTTAAATAAATACAGAACTAACCGGTTATGGTTTTATAAATTTGTAAAAAAGTGTTAGAGATATGAATGAGTGAACAAAATTGCAACAGATTAGTGATATTCAATAAAGAACAAAAAATAGTAATCTGATAATTAAACTGTATGCGACAGCATTTAAAAACAATTGCATTTTGTTTTTTGTTAGAGCTACAGCAATTTCCATAACCAGAACAACATTTGTCTTTTTAGGAAGTCAGATTGGCTTCTGATTAATTTGATAAAACTCAAATTGGTGTTCAATCGTCTTTGTAGTATTAATAACTATAAATTTTCAAGAGATTCTTGAATGGTTTGAAAGAACATATAATGGTTAACGATCATCAAAATTACCTAACTATAACAACTTAAAACCCTTAACATACTATCCTTGGTGTGCAGGACAAATAAAGATGGATCATCAAAACATTAATTTCAGTACACTTACTTCATTAGTTTTCTAGGTTACGCGTTTATATTGAATTAGCTAACAATATTTCACTGCTATCACATTACTACAGACTTAAATTACATTTTTTATGTATACAAAGTAAAATCTTTATGAATTACTCGTAGCTTTTAACCTTTTTTAAATCCTCACAAAAATTATACAAGTATATTTACAGATTTCCATTTTAATAATTTCTAAGAGTTGCTTCATTCCCTTTGAATTCATTTAAAATTAATTTTTAATTATGACCTACATAATTAAAAAACCGCTTTTTAATAATCCCTTTGGAGAGATATCCAACCAGCACCTTTCTACCTTAAAAATTTAGATTAATCCGTTTTTAATCATTTCAATAAGATCCGAGAACGCTTAAATATATTTTAACATCCCATTGCTGGAGAGAAAATGAAACTTTAGAATCGTTTTAATGAAATCATTACAAATTCACTCTAAAACCCCCTCAAAATAAAAGTTAAATGCAAAGTGCAATATAACTCCGGGCATGGAAATAAATACGCAAAAGTTTCTATGAAGCGCTAATCCTATAAGCGAGAACGCTCCGGAAAAAATATAGCTGGACTATTTGCTTCTTGCATAAAAAATATATATACTCTCCACCCCTTGGTATTATTTTTTCTTCTCTTAACAAATCCCCTGACACAAGTTGCCGGGTAAAAATTATAGGGTCGAAACGGATGCAAAGCATAAAAATAATAAACTATAATTAAGGTTTTAATTATGACTGGAGGCAGCCTGAAGGGTCTATCCGAGTCTTGTTACGAGTACTCCCAATGTATATACTGGTTTAATATAAATGAATGTTACAACTTTGCGCCCGAGTTTGAATTAATTAAAACTATCGGGGCGTTTTGTAAGAGGAGTGTGTAATTAAACGTATATTGACACTTTCCGGTTGTCGTCTGACCTAGCTCAGTCACTCGTTACCAATTACGGCAAGCATCCCGAATACGAATTCCATTGAAAAAAATTACATTTTTACACAAAGCATTCTGGTAAATATCCAGTAGTGTTGGAGAAAATCAATTGCAAGAATGAAGGAGATTAAAAATTTAAGCTGTGCGTCGCGAATGCATGCTTTTATCGCTTTTCCTGTTGCTGAAAACTAATTTTAAATATTACACGATGCTCAACGAGCAACTTATAAAACGGCATGATATGTACAGGAAAACTTGCATAGTCTATGGAATATTAAATGGGGCTTAGCATTCTTTATACCGCATCATCGCTTAACTGTAAGAATGTTGTGAAGTGGTTACATTCTGCCAGGGATATGCATTTTTGTTTTTAATTTACTAAGTGAAAATGAATTCAAACTATGCGAGATATGTTCTTAATTTCTTGATTATATAGAATTAAATTACATTTATGAAATTATTAAAAATTTTAATGATTTTATCAAACTTGTAATAAATTGTTTTATTATTTCAAAAACATGATATACCACGTAGAGGTCACAACCATCAATTATATTAAATTACATTTAATTAATTAATTAATTACTATGCCACTTATTTTTTAATACAGGCAGATGTTCTAATATTATAGTCTAAAATACTTTTGAATCTTCTATGACCAACTCATTATTCATTAATTAATGCCTTTCGTAAAGATCTATTTATACTTTTCTTAAGATTTATTATAAAATAAATAGACCATTATTGTTTTGTAATTGTGTGTGTTAAAATAAATTCGAACAGGTGCTCAGATGATCTAAATTTATTTATAATATTATTACAGCTTATAAATGTATATCTCTGAAAATGTGAGACCAAGTGATCAGCTTAAAAAAGTGCATTTATGATTGCATTTGGAATTAAAGTTAAAGACATAGTTGAAAAATCCCACCATACTGTTCTTAGTACAATACCTCAGTCTCCATATTCTATAAAAAAATATTTAAACTTCATCAAAGCTTACACAAGCTTATTTTAGCTTAATACAAAAAAAAACTAATTGTTTGTTTTTACTGTGCAGACTCTTGAAATTATTGTGTAACTTAGCTAATAAGACAATTAAAAGTAAAGTATGATATTACTAAATGTTGCACAAGATTCAAAATAATCCAATGTACAATTTTTAAGATCCTAAAGTCTATTCAAAATCACGCTACACTAAAGGTATACAAACAAAACAGACAATTAAAAGTAAAGTATGATGATACTAAATGTTGCACAAGACTCAAAATAATCCAATGTACAATTTTAAAGATCCTAAAGTCTTTTCAAAATTACGCTACACTGAAGGTATACAAACAAAATAATCAGCACGAGAGCACATGCAAGCCTGCATGCGATTAATCCTTAGTAGGGGGCTCGTCTGATTAATCCAGGCCCCATTAAAATGAAAATGTATTCATAGAAAAATATTTGCTGTTGTTAAGAAAATATTTATAAATATAACTTTTCTAATATTTAATAATATACCTAAACCTATACCCAATAAATATCTATATAATTAGTATTTTTCTTATCTTCATTTTTAAATCCCCTTTTATTGCTTTGACCCTGTAGCTGTGTTCAAGCTGTGCACGTGAACAACGCGTGTTTATTTTGAGTCGATACTATAGTATCTTTCTTGTCCTGTATTAGTTCACTGCTGCACGTAGGCCTCCTTCAAACTGTTTCATCAATTTAAATTTTGTGCGACTTGGTACCTTTTCCCTGCAACCTTCCTTTTGTAGTCTGCTTTTGTCGCAAATGGTGCTTCTTAGTCTTCATTCTAGCAGTCTATGTGTCAATTAGTCTTTCTCCTTTCTTGCTACATGGTCTACCCAACTTTGCTTAAGTTTAGAAATTTGCTGCATTATGTCTTTGACTTCAGTGCTTCTTCAGATGTTTTCTTTCCTTTTTCTTTCCTTTTTCTTTCCTTTTTCTTTCTCTTAAACTGCATATTGTATACATTCCGTTTAGAACTATTTAGTATCTCGGTATTTCTGCTTTGCCAAGTTTAATCAGATGTCCAAGATATACATACTCGTCTATTTGTTCTATAATCTGGTCTTGTGTTTGGTATTAACCAGCTTCAAGCTCATCATTTTTGTCTTTAACAAATTCATCTTTAGGCCTACATGATTCGAAACTATATTCACCTGCACTAGCATGTCTATTAGGTTTTGGGTCTAGACTAATTAGAACTATATCATCATAAAACCTTAAGGATTATTCCACTATAGTTCGGACAAACGTTCCCACAGCGACATCTCTGATTTTGAACAAATTTTGTATACATGTTTAGGGTACCAAAATATGACGATTCCTAAAATTTTAGATCTGTAGGTGCAATACAGTGTAAATGGCGGTTATTTTAATTAGTTATGAAGTTGTTTTCTTTCAGTTTTTTTGCTGTAAATAAGCAAAAGTAGCCAAAAATCATAATCAAAAGGATGTATTTTATAGAAAATTTTCCGTCAAACAAGATCCCGTATTTGGTTTTTCAAAAATTCTTGCGTAAAATGGGAAAAATACTATTTCATTAAAAATTTAATATCTTTGATTCCGCTAAAAATCGCATTTGTGACATGGGACAGTTTAAAAAATTTACCAATGATATATAGTATCGCATTATTCAAATTTGCAATTTTATACTCTCCACCTCACCAACCTAATTCTAGCAGGCTGAAAGTCTTTCCCCACAGCATGTGAAGCAAGCACCTAAACAAGTAACCCATGCTACCGCTTTATTCAAATTGTTCTACTACGTTGTAATTTTTTTTTTTTCACTCAAAACAAGACATTTTATTGTTAGTTTGTGGCAGATTGGTAGGTTAATTTTGTAATTTAACTAATAAGACGATTAAAAGGATAGTGTATTGCAAGGAACTAAGCTTTACATACCGCTATCATCAGCTTCATATCATCAGAAAACTACAAACTGAAACTGGTTTAGAGGGACTCTTCTTCTTTTTCTTCTTCTCAGCCATTATTTATCCACTCCTGGATGTAGGCCTCCTCCAAAAATGTCTACGTCTTCCTATTTGCTGCTGTTTAAATCCATTTTTTCTGCGATATTTTGGATATCACTTTGCCATCTTTTCTGGGGTCTGCCAGCACTTCATTTGGTCTCTCTCGGACGCCAAATTGTTATCCTCATTTTCCATCTGTCCGGGTCCTGCCTTGCTATGTGGCTAGCCCATCGCCAATTTAGCTGCGCCACCCTTATAAGTACCTCTGTCACACCGGTTCTTCTTCGGATTTCCTTATTCTAAACTCTGTCCCTCAAAGTAATTACGAGCATAGATCTCTCCATTGCTCTCTGTGTGGTTTGCAGTCTGCTAGATGTTTTTCGGGTCATGGACATTGTCTCGAGGCCGTAAGTGAGCATTAGCATTGTGCAGGATTCAAATACCTTCTTTTTGAGGTTTATAGGAAACTCCTTGGATTTGAGGGTATGGTTTAATTTACTAAAAGTTGCCCAAGAAAGACTTATTGTTTTTGAGATTTCGGAAATCTGATTTTCTTTACCGAGTTGACTTTTATGGCCAAGATACTGCGTGTTGTTTGGCGAGGATCTGAGCAATCGTGTTTGAACAGATTCATTCTGATTTCTACTTGTTTCTAGACAAAACTCTGTGGGAGCAAGATGTTGAAGCGGTCGTTCCTGTTAGAGAACCTTGTAAATGGTGCCTAACATAAGACCGTAAATGTGCCGTAAAAACAAACTCGTAATAATACAGAAGAAGAAAACCAGGCATCACAATGAAACAAGCAATCACTTAAACAGTACTTGTGCAATTTAAACAAAAATGATATTGATCTCTCGTTTATAACAAAGTAATAACTTATCGAGATAACCCTAAACCTTTCACAGCACCCAATATAGCTTCTTAATAGCAACAATAAACTAATTTAAGTACATACTTACATTTATAACCATCCAATACCACAACAATTGCCAGCCAAAATAATGCTTAACTGTGAATACAGCAAAAAACATCTGGAATAACCAAAAGTTGAGTCTAGCCCAGACTGCATAAGCAAAAACTTTTATTTGCCGGAATTGTCTGTTGAATTCTAAGAGCCATAGCAAAAATGTCAACTGAATTAGAAAAACAATCTACACCATGCACTCTTCCGTCTCTGTTATTTGCCACTTTATCTACGGTTTCCTCAGACAACTTCCTTTTTTTCTTATTCTTCATCAGCCCATTAACGTCCACTCCTGAACATAGGCTTCCTCCAAGTTTTTTCACGTTGCTCTGTTTAACGCTAGTTGCGTCCAATTTTTTCCCATTGTTATTTTTATATCGTCGGTTCTTTTTTTTTTGTTGTCTTCCTATGCTCCGAGTAGCGTGCCATTACAATCCGGTGTGTCCATTTGTTTGGATCTTGTTTGGCAATGTGGCTGCCCCATCTCCACTTAAGTCGTGCTACACGTTCTATGACGTCTGTCAGCCTTGTTTGTCATGGGATAGTTTTGTTTCGCATTTTTTGTCTTAAGCTTATGCCTAACATGAATTTTTCAATTACCCTTTGAGTGGTTTTTAGTCGATTTGCCGCGCCTTTTATTAGTGATGCGGTTTTCAGACTATATATCGCTACGGGTAAAACACATGCCTCGTATACTTTGCGCTTGAGATTGATTGTTATGTGTTCGTTTTTTAGCATAAAACTTAATTTCCCGAAGGCAGCCCAGCTCAGTCCAACTCCTCTATTTATTTAGGCTCCCTGATGCCTAGTGTGATTTTATGCCCGAGATATATATAGTCCTCCAATTTATCAATGGTGTCCGTTCCTACATCTATGTTTTATTAAGATTCATTCTTAAACCTACTCAATTTCACTACTTCTTGCAAGACCGCCGGTTTTTAGCGTTTTGTTTGTTATTCGATCTTGTCCCGATTGTCCCGATGCCTTATTGTTTTTAGCTGTCTAAAAGCCATTTGTATTTCAGATTTATCTATTTTGGGGATGTTTTGTGAGCCAACGTTTAAGATATTTCTTCTGGTAATATTAGGATTAGGATTCGGTGTACTAGAGTTATACAGGGTTTGATAAAACTTTTGGATTATGTTTACGGTTTTGGTTTTGTCTGTAGTAATGTTACCTTGCTCGTCTTTTAGCTTGTAGATATTTGTTTTTTCCTTTGCCATTTTTGATCATAGAACTTTCATGTTTGCGTTTTCTTATTCTTTATTCTTTTTTTGAGTTGGGCGTATTCCGTTTCTGCTCTGTTTAGTGTTCTTCTGTGTTCTATTAGTTTTTTGTTCTGACTAATGCTGTTGTTTTGCTTCCCTTTTATACAGATTTTGTGTGGCCACTTGCATGCCTCAGACAACAGCTTCCAACAAAACAGCACCAACCCTTTGGCAAACGCCGCCACTATGTTTACAAAAACCAAGCCAACAACAACCACTACTACCATAAGCATTGCACATCTCGTCAATGCTTGATAAAAATGCAAATGCAAAACCCAAAAACAATATATTTACTGGAAACTGCGTTAAATGCGTGGCAAAATTCGAAACTATGATTGGGATAATAAATCTGGAAATCCTCTGTAGTAGAGTGTTTTTGTTGAGCACCTTTACGTTGTACTCTACACGACATATTATCAAAGACAACTTACAAGTATAGCAAAGTATAAATGATCGAAAATATGTATCAGATTTTCTTGGACCCATCAAGTCTTAGATTGATAGCTTCTCCAAAGTATGCCGTTTAAACTTTTCCAGTAATTTAGACACAATTTAACATAACACATAATCAAACTAGAAATTAACCATCATCCAATTTAATTTAAAATTTCAATTATTAACAGCAGAAAAAATCATGTCACAACACCTCTAAAAACTCCCAGCTATAATTCTAAAATCAAAATTAAAGACCAAGCATCATTCTATTATTTTGAAATACCAAAAAAAATTCTGAAAAAAAAAACAGCAGACACAACTCCAAACTACGCAACAAAACCAAAAGAGTAAAGACAAGTCAACTTAACTTGCCTGACATCCCTAGAAAGAAAGAATTCGGAAGAGCGCTAATCCTGATCTAAAAGACATAATATGAAGAAATAAATTTCAGCAAAGTACGGATATATAAAACCTGCATCAGACCTATTATAACATATGAAGTCGAGACCAGAACAGACATTAAAAAGACAAAAGGGCGCTCAAGAACAACATAAATATAGACCCCCAGAGCCATATCTGGTGCAACGAATAACCGATAGCAGACAAGCAAAAGAAACCTCAACAGCAAAACCATATACAAAAAGGCTCCAAAAGATAGATGAACAGTTGTACATCCGAATCACAGAATGTTGGAAAATAACAGGAGTTATCCTACAAAAAGAAGAAGAAGACAGATCCAGGTTAAACATTACAAACTGTGCCAACCACATTAAAATGAATAAAGCCATAAAAATTATAAAGAATATGAATACAAGTAACAAAATAAAACTTAATCATACAACAAAAAAAAAATAGATTAAAAATATACTATTACTACTCGATCTGTCTGAATAAAAAGAAGGTGTCTTCAAACTGCAACTACAACAAAAATACAAACCATATGGAGTAAGCAAACTATAAAAAAAATGAAGAAAAATTGCCACAGTTAGATCATATCATTGTCCCCGAGCTACACATGAAATACCTGAAACTGAATTGGAAAACAAGCCACGAGGCTAACCAGGAATTGGAAAAGATATAGAGAACACTATGAGCGTGGCTCATCATCTGACTGGAGTAGAATAAAAATGTCTTTAGTGGTTTGGAATTCACTGAAAACTGTAGACCCACCCATAATGTAAGTTAAAACCTGGAAAAAAACTACCGGCTCAATCTTTATCTTTTGTCATACTCATCCGTTTGTGACCTAGCCGACAGTGGGACCGCCTTTAGGCATTACTATACCCACCAGCTACACTCTTCTATTGTTTATGGCTTGAGTTCGTCTTTAATCTCGCTTACTTAGAATATTGTAAATTATTTTTTCAATGACAGACTATTTTGTTACGCTCTCTATAATGTTCTAATTTGATTATCTAGCGTTAGTACTTTGTCCAGCTCCTTATACGTACTATTCTTCTTAGTCAGGAACCTTCCGCAGTCAAGCATACCCTTTTTGGTGCTACCTATTATGCTGTAGTAGAAACATTTATCGCTGTTAGACATTTCAAACGTTACAGGTATGTCCAAAAACAGCCATGGCCTGCCAGGAGCTGTGTTACGTAGTAAAAGACTTTACCGTGTTTATAAATTAGCCAAAGTTTAAGATCTTTAATTAATCTCCTGGTCTATTGGCCTGTTCCACCAGGTTTGCTATACGTTCTTTCTCATGCTAACAAGGTATCCTTCCTTGCTGCGGTCTTTTTATTGGCTATAGGCGTATAAGATCTCTCCTTGGCCAACAAGTGTATTGGGATTACTTCTGCAATTACCTGTATTGCACGCGTCAACACCGTCCGATACGCGGACGCCCCCTAATCGCAACCTTCCTCAGCAATTTTGCGAGCATATTTCCGTACTCGTCTCCCTGAGTACAGTCATACCATATATGTGCACCGTATAGCATTATGGAGTCCACCACAGAACACATCTTCCTTCTGCTGCTTGCTCTAACTCCTCCCAAGTTTAGCATTAATCTACTGAGTGCGTTCACTGACCTTTTAGCCTTCTGAAAATGCCCAATGTGAGGTCCCAGGTTTAAATTCTTGCCTATCGTAATATTTAAATATTTCAGGGTCTGCCTGTTCTTAATCATTTTGTTGCCCACCATCAACGTGATTTAACCCATGCCTTTTCCAGCTACTATCAGCGCTTCCGTCTTCTCGAGTTGTAGTCCTTTCTGCTCTAGCCATACTTCTATTTTGCCAATGGCAAAATTCTGCATCTTCTACTATACGTCCCGTGGTCCCACATGCTAGCAACGCTTGGTCGTCTGCATATCATATTAGGAGCACGTCTTCTGGTAGGTTTAGCCTGAGCACCACAGGTCATACTAAGAAAAAGGTTGTTGCCCACTAGGATCTTCCTGTTCTGCAGGTACATGCAAATGAGGTTGATAAGGTATTTCGGGATACTTTTTGATTCCTGGCCACGGTACAGAGTTGAAAGCGTTTTTGACATCCGAAGTAACCAGTTTGGCATGTTTTTTATTCTTTTTGCTTCTTTGACTGCGTTTTTGGCCAATTGGATTGCGTCTATGGTTGACCTTCCTGTTCTAAATTCAAACTGATGGTCTGATAGCCTGCCACATTTCTGGAATTCCTCTACCAACCTGCTGTTCAACACATGCTCAAAGAGTTTTTCCATTGTTTTTATTAACACACAGTGATCTATATTCCGGCGGATCGTTCACGGATTGCTTTGGTTACTCCAAAAAAGCTAGCTTGGCTACCTTCCATTTGTCTAAAAAACTGCCGTCATCCACCTCTACATTATATCCAGGGACTTTGTCGGTTTGGATTGTCTTCTTTTTCCACCTTGTTTCTTTGCTCTTCTAGGTTAGACTTGTCCTTTTGGCCATTTGCACTTGCGGGGTCTCCTTTTTGCTGCTAGAGTAAAAAAGTACTCAAGTTTCCGAGATCTCGTCGATCCACTAGAAAACCAGTTTTATGCTCGAACTTGCGCTTTTTAATTTTTACATGACGCATAATGCCTCTCTAGAGAAAGCGTGGCGCAGTGGTCTAGGCATTCGGCCGCTGTACCGAAGATCGTGGGTTCGATTCCCATATACCGTGATATACTTTTCACACTTTTCACTTTCTATACGCTTTCTATACTCCCCAAGCCGCCTTGCCAGCATGGGGTTTTACGGCTAAAACCTTCTCTGAGGAGTGATAAATTCTCTCCAGTGGTTTCTTTATCCACTTAAAACTGTAGGTCCCTTGTAATGTAAGTTGCCAGCATTGCAAGCAGAGATGAGGCTAAGACGCCAGCAGTGGCGTATGAATGGCTGACAAAGACAAAAACAAGAAGACATAATGCCTCTCTCGCATTAAGTAAAAGAAAATGAATGCAACCAACTAAACCTTGCCTACTAACATCATGAGTATATTATCAGTGGGCTCAAATTTGACAAAACTCACCTTCAGTCGTCATAACCGCAGCATCAAAATAATTATTATCGACTAGGAGTCACTTTTGCAACATTGTCGTCATCAATCTCAGTAGAAACCAATTTAACCGTTTATTCGGACCAACATAAAACTAGACCGTCGCCTACTCTCTTAAAGTTATTTCTAACAATAGTAACAGCTTTTCATAACTCAATTGACCCCAAGAACACCCACATATTTGCTGCATTTCCAACAACAATCTCAGCAGAAACTAATTGCGTTTGCTAATTTTGTACAATTAGACTGACAACACCGTTTGCTCTCTTAAAGTAGATCTAATGAATTGGATCCAGAAAAAGCGGGCCAGGAACATCCTACAATATTGCAGATCCATCCTCTAGAGGCAGGATCGGCAATCTTATTTTGGAACTGGCCAGATCGTAAAAATTCGGATTTGGCCCGCAAGCCGTAGTTTGCCAATCCCTGCTCTAGAGCTATAAAAAACAGTTTTGAAGTATCAGATTTAAAAAAATGCCACCTGATGTGTAATAATATAAGATGACCAGAAAGAAGAAGTTCAACAAACAAATGCAGTCTGACAAGAAGTCATTAAGCTTGGTAATAAACAGCGTCACTTGAGACAAGAAGAAACTCCAACAAAATAATCAAAAACATCAATGCCGATACTACCAACTGGGGTACCGTAGAGTCCATTGTATCTACAGAACTCCCTAAGCACATTTTACTGAAAAGAACACATTATTACAATCCACGGTCAGACGGGTCACAAGTGCATGCTTCAAAGTATTTTACTTAATAACTTACATACTAAAGTTTATTCCAAAGCAGGAAGACAAAATCCTATAAAGTCCTGCAGTAACTTTTTTTACAAACTTTACAAGGAATATTACTAAATACCAAACAAAACAAATGCTGTGCCCGGAAGACGTCTCGAATAAGTTCCAGGTTGATAAGTAAAATGGTAAAATTAAAAAGAAACAAAAATCTAGTGATTTGGATGCAATCTTCATCTGCCATATAATACAGTACAAACAACATTTTGAACAATTTCTAAATCTTGATGACGTCTTCAATAAACTTTTAACTAAAGTATCCAGACCAATCAGCAAAATGACAAGATAAAAAAAAAAAACAATACGGCAAGTTTATTGCAAACAAACATATCCGTCAAAAAAGTACATGGACAAACACCAGCCCACACCAACCTAGCAGACTTAGTATTTTCCATAAGTTAAAACATCACCTAGATCAGAAGCGTGGTCCAAACAATAAAAAAAATCACTTCCATCTCTGATCAATTTCCTATGTTTGGCAAACTCCCGCACAAATATCCAGAAAAATATAATACGACACTAAAGGCTAAAGGTTTAACTCTAACTGTTGGATAAATTTAAAGGACCGTTGTACATGGTAGAACCAGCATAAGATAACAAAAAGCATCAAACGTCCAAATCAGTAGAAGTGTGCCTTCTGAACAATGCAGCAACAAATAAATACTGGAAAACCTAAAGGAAGCAATAGGAATAAAAAATAAAATGGCATACCGATCAAAGTCTTCTACATCTAGGCATCCTGCAGAAAAGAGCAAAGAAACGCAATGAAAATTATTAGCTCTTGAGTTGAACACCAACTAAATAATATTGGACTGAACTAGGAGTTCTTAAAGTAATTCATCAAATTAAGTGTGCAAATAGCAAACCTCAAAAGCCAGAGCAATTTGCCAAAACTAAAAAAAAAATACAATCTGATTTCAACAATTAGAAGAACAAGAAACATTTAGTGAAGCGTTACTGGGTATCACCTTTAACAAACCAGAAACCTGAAATTTTATGTTCAACCAGCTCGTAGTTTAAGCTTAGAAAAAAAACAATACAGTCTAGAAAAGCACCATTACTAGTAGTTTTTGACTCAGAAACGATATCATCTTAGAAACTAAATGTGTTCGATAACAAATCTTAAAAGTCAAAGCAATTTGTATATATCGACAAAACATATCCTTACTCACTTCAAGAGTCAGAAATACCAAAATTATCTAATCTAAGAAACCGTTAGTGTATATCACCCATGATAAAACAGTAAACTCGTGGCCCAGAACTTAGAAACATAAAATTTAAAAAGCCTAGCACAGCACAAGCAATTGTTATACGTAGAGAACTCGGAAGACTTTTAAAAAGGGTCCTGTTTTTAAGCGATCCATAAATTATAACTTCTATCTAAACATTCTGATAGTTTATAATAAAGCGGTTGCTTGGTGAGCTAAAATTACGTTCTAGAATTTCATATTCCGTTTATCTAATTAACGCACTTTAAAAGTCAGAATAACGTTTAAATTAAAAAAAAAAGTAAATAATTTTGTTATTAAAAAATTTTTTTAACTGGAACTCCCTGTATATTATTCATATAAAAACAGAGATTATAATCTCCAAATTATAAAAATAATTAAAACATGTCCGCACATGTAAATTTATTTAAATCAACATTAAATTTTCAGCCATTGTATTAATATTTATTACTCCCGCCTGTTGTATATTATTATTATTTCCATATTATTTTTTTAATGCGACAATTCCTCCGTGATTTCCAGCTTTCCCGAGATAACATCATGCGAAAATTACATCGGACAAAATGACTTACACTTCGCAACCATAAACAGATCGTTATCATAAATCACGCGGCTACAATTTGCTACCGATAAAGCGGAATGTAAATCAAAATTACCACCCCAGCTTGATTACAAACGACTAGCCTGCGGGATGACCACCAAAATGCATAATATAAAAATAACAAAATCAGCTTGTTTGTTACAATTTCATTAACATATCAGAGGGCGGAATCTGGTTCGTAACGTTTAGACAAATTTTATGGCTAGTTCTGAAAATGGGAGGGTATCGTTCGCTTTTTTATCACTACTTTACAACCCAATTTTGTAGCTGAAGGCTGTTTCAGTTGTTAAATTTCAAACTTCTTTACGTGCTGGATTTTTATTTTTATTGCCAGCAAGTTTGTTTTAGAAAAGTTTATACAAATTAATTCTAGTAGAAAAAAAATAAACCGAATCTTTTATTAAGTTCTGAGCCGTAAACACTAGATTAAAATGCTGGCATGACAAAGCACCCTTGGAAGTCTCATAGAGGGTTATAGAAAAATACCTCGTTTTATTTTACCTTTATTTCGCTTGTTGTTCTTTCCAAGTACATAAAAAGTAATATGTAAAACTAAATATTTGTTTCGGTGGGGGAGCTCTTTTGTGCGGCAAGTTTGCTTTGTCGGAATGTTACATGTATTAAATGCATTGCAAAGTTTAAGACATTTAACACTCCCTTGCAGCTATTTATAACTTTTGAAAGAAATGTGTTTGCAAATGATTATAAATTAAATTCTTCTCACAAATATAGAAACTTTTGTGCAAACTAATTTATATTGTTTTTGTTTGAGTTCTAAAACTTCAACCATAAATAAAGTAAACATATTATCTTATTTCCTTGAAACAAAGCAAATCTACAGATTTATTTTCATTAAACACCGAACTTAATGAAGCTACTACTACTTGCAGTAGTTGCGAGACCGCTGACTTCACAAGTGATTCCCATAATGTAAATATTTTACTTTCAACAAGCACTTCAACATTAGTAAAGTATGTTGTTATATTAAGTGCACAATAAAATTACTCTATGTAAACCATAAACAGTAATCCCAATTGTATTAAGGCTTGTATGAATCATTATATTGTGGAAAAGTGTAGCTCTTGTCTATTAAAAAAGAATATAATAATAATAATAATAATAATAAGCGATTTTTATTGTCGTACAGATAAATTAACAATAAGGTATATGATCAGTTGGACTCGGTCTTCCTCTGTTCTTCCCCATTAACCATTAGTTTCAATATCACATATCCTACCATGAAATAATAGTGCTTCAAATTATTTTTGGTTATATTATTTGAGTTCTGTTTAAACTTCATTTTTTAACACTCTTCCATTTGATGTGTATCAGGAGTTGATGTTTAATTACTTTTTGTTCATAATAGCATTAAATATACTTATTTATAGTAGAAATGCAACGCAATAATTTACAGTAAATTTTGTGACAAATTAAACGTCAAAAAAAAAAAAATAAATAAAAAAAAATAAAAAAAATAAAATATTCAGTTAATCCGTAATAAAATGATGCAAGTTTTACGTTAAAGCGGCCATAAATGCGTTATAGAAATTAAATATTATCTACAATAAATTATTGTATAATTTAAAAATTAAATAGCGGTGAACGTTACTATGTGATCACAAATATATTTAAAAACCGTAACTAGTTTCAACCTTTACAAGGCCATCATAGGACGGTGATACAAACAAATATGTATATAAAGAAAAATTTACAAAGCATCTATATGACAGTAAAACATAAAATGTACAAAGAAGTGGAAAATTACATTAAAATTATCATTATAATGATTATCAATTACATACAATAATACAAAAAGAAAAAAACAGATTAATCAGGTAGAAAAAGGATTAATAAATGGCGGTTTTTACTTAATAGTAATTAAGACAAAGGACATTCTGCAAAAAGAGGGAAAGGATTAAATTATTGCAAACAAAGGAGATTTGATCATTAAGCCAGTTTATGGAAAGATTATTTCTTGATTTAGTAATTTTAAAAGCTTCTAACAAATTTAACTTACTGCCTTTAGAACAGTTTTGCATAATTTTAAGTTTATCAATACCTGGGAATGTGTAACTATTTTCTAAAACATGATTTGCAAAAATGCAATGTTATTTAAATCTAGTTTTGAAAGAAATTTTTTCCGGTTTGCCCTACATATCGTGCATTATATGTAGGACAACGTAACTCATACATTTCTAATACAAATTTATTGTATCTGTACGGTCATTAGCGTTGAATAAAATGTTTGGTAACTTATTTTGAGAATATTTCAATGATCCATACATCTCAGCAAAAGGAGCTTACAAAAAATATCAATAATAACTAGATCATAACAATGGATTTCTAAAAAACACAATTAATAATATTATTACTATAAAAGAGTATAGCCTCACTAAACAGTTAATTTATCCTAAGATGAAAGTCATGGAACCCATAAAATACATTTCAATAACATATTTTGGTGACATAGCCAACCGACAAAATGAGAAATCTACGACATCGGTTCAACGTTTATTATTAACATTTTATGAAAAATGCTGCGTTATAGCTTTTTTAAAGGCGTTCTCGGACATGCATCTTCATATTGCTAAATTAGATGAACATATGTTTAACATTTATAATCTGCAACAAAAACTTGTCAAGAACTTAATTGACTTTAATATGTGTCGGTTTATTGTGAAAAAGTTTAGATAACCACAATATAGCAGTTGTTTCTGTTCAATTTAGTCGTAGTTCAAAGGTTGTGAACCTTGGACTAAACCACAAACCACGTGTGGGACTTTTAGATTAAAAAACGCTTCTGCAATGTTTTAAGAGCTAATAAATCAAATTGTTGCAGACATTCTAAAATTATAATAATCATATAATTAGACCAATAGTTTTCGTTTAAAAATACATAGAATACCCTGCTAATGACAAGAGCTTCCAAAACCATAAACTGATATTTAAAGTTTTCTTCTTATTCAGGCACTACTCCTATCGGAGTTTGAATATCATCATAGCTAATTTTTTTTTTTGTTGTTCCAAACAGTTTGTTGGAGCTACGAACCACTTTTTTAGGTTTTGCAACCATGACACTTTTTTTGTCCTACGCTTCTTTGGCCTTTAATTTTGTCCTGCATTATATTTCTTAAT
Organism: Tachinus rufipes; assembly: GCA_963932245.1. NCBI lineage: Eukaryota > Metazoa > Arthropoda > Insecta > Coleoptera > Staphylinidae > Tachinus > Tachinus rufipes. Next base: position 17,868,341 of record OZ010746.1, on the reverse strand, counting down.
AATGCATACTTTTCCCTTCTTATTGCGTGACCTACATATTGCATCTTTTTCTTTTTATTGATGAGCAGGACTCGTTCTCTAGTTTAGTAGGGACCCTACCCACAAACCCTCCTCTTTTTATCTCCCTCAGTTTCATGGTATCTGCTAGTCGCATTTCTTCACTCGACTAGGTTTTGTTGTTTAATCTGCTTCTCTTATCCTTTCCTCGTCTTCTTTCTTTGTTATGAGATCATTCTGTTAATGATATCCCAGTTTAAGCTACTGTCTAGCATTAAGTTGACCATGTTGTCAACTCTGAAGCAAGACATGGAAGTTTCTGCCTCGTGTGTTGCGTTGTATACACAGCATCGCCTCTGATCTTTCTCGCGCTTTTGTCTTTTTATCCATGTCCCAAGTATACCCAAGTAATACCTCTCTCTTCTGCCAAAAGCGAGTACGGAATTGTTCTGGAAAGCACCGTCGTCAGTATGGTGCTGTATGCACGGCAGAACCTAATGGTAACGTTTCTCTGTAGGTTGTTAAGTATGCCAACATACTTGCCCTATTTTGGGACTTACGTTCAAATTGGGGCTGCATACATGACGACAGATGGTTACCACCGATGCCAGGATTGGCATCATTCTACCCACGGACGCCGCAACCTTTTTTGCTTTTGCGGTTACTCTTTGAATGTGTTTCCCGAAACTAAGGAATTTATGGATTGTTATGCCTAGGTAAATTAAACTGCGTTTGAGCGTAATTTCATCTGTTCCTAGTTTAAAATTCACTTCTCTGCATTTCTTTCTGCCGATGATCATAATTGCTTCTGTATTTTCAGTTGCCAGCTCCAGCTTATGGTCAGCCATCCACTGGTTAACTTTTTCTAGGCTGTTCGCCATGGCTTCCATTACGTCCGCGGTTTTATCCACTATTAGCATCGCCAGGTCGTCGTGCGTATGCGAAGAGGGTCACTTGTCTGAGAACATCTGTCCTTAGTAGGTACCCTTCCCGTTACTACGTGCTTTTTCCTCCACAATTGTCCTATTTATAGTTCTTTATTACTTCTGTGAGATATTTTGCTTCACTTAAATCGTCCTACCCCATACCGTCGTATTGAACGCATTTTTTAACGTCGATCGTGATTATGGCGCATAGTTCTCTGGTCTTTTTCATTTTTTTACCTGCGATGTTTCTGACAATTTTCATAGGGACTAAGGTAGACCTTCAATTCCAAAAAAACGATATTGAGAATCTAACTGGTGTTCTCTTTCAACCAGTTCTTTTTTCAACTTTGCCACGATGACCTGCTCGCACAGCTTCCCCAGCAAATCGATAAAGCAAATTGGGCGTTAAGACCACGGGTCTTCTTAATTTTTTCCGGGTTTTATAATTAACTTGAGGTTTGCTGTCATCCACGGGGTCGAAAACTTTCCTTTTGTCCACATCGCATTTAGGGTTGCTAATATTTGTTCCGAGATTTCTTTGGTGCTCTCTTGACAATTTTAGCCAAAATCATGTTAAGCCCTGGGGCTTCCTTTGCCTTAATTTTACTTGCGGCAGTTTTGAGTTCTTCCGCCGTTATTTCCGTATTTTTATCTTTGTTTACTTGATCTTTGTTTGTTTCGAAAACAGTGCTTTTCTTAAGAAGTCTCCTTTAAAAGTATCTAAACAACACAAGGAAACCAACCTTAATATTTAGTACTAAATACACAGAAGCTAGTACAGAGCTTCATCAAATTTTATGATTACAAACATTCTTTTCATTTGCAATCACCACCAGAATGCCTGGACAATAGCGGTAAAACTTTTTATGATAATATTGTATGAATATACTTACTTTTTCTTTTTTTTAAGAAACATAGAAGCAGTTCTAATTTTTTTATAGCAAACAGTCGATTGTGTGAGCGAAGCACCCAGATCAGTTATTGTGGACCAAAAGTTTTAACTAAAATGTCTTGACCTGAATGTTTCTCCTATCTGCAAATGCCAACTGTCATTAAATTTGAAAAGAAACGTAACATATATAATACCTTAATGAAAAACTGTGTTATTGCCGGTCTAGGTTTGTCAAGCGATGTCGGATCTTTTATGGCATTTAGTATGTTTGATAAAATGAATTAGTTATATGGGTTGTGCAGTCGAGACATCTGTTTCCTCTAGGAATTTTTCTGTGGCAAAAACTGAGCTACCAGGAAAGTTGGTAGTCAAAGATAAAGGACTATCTCGGCCCGTCGCGCCAGGTAGGATACAGCTCCTGGTACGCCAATTGTTTCCGTGATGAAACAGAAAAAATGTTGTGTTCTCGAGTGATGCGGTACAACTGGCTATTAAAGACTTGCAAGGCAAACTTCAGTTTGTTAACAATCCACCCAATTTTTGCGATTCTGCTTCCGTTTCCATCTTCTAGGATGTTGATGAACACAGTTCTTTCATACATTATTGTCTTGTCTAAAAGTCACTATCGGTATTGTCACATCTGGGATTTGAGTGTTGTTTGACTTTACTCAAGTTGTATTTGCACGAGTCATCCTCGTCCAAGTCTGTGTCCAACAGTAAATAGGCACTGCTGATTTGGAACTCGGCGGGAGAGGTGCTTGGCGTGGCTAATCGGTTGTATTTTTCAAACTCTAAAAAGTAGAATTCCCAGTTTTCCAAGTCGGGGTCTCCCTTAGGGTCTTGATCGAGTTCCCTGAGTTTAAGAGGTTTCCAGGCAAGGTAGTCCTTTAGGCTTTTTTTCTCACGGTCGAAATCTAAATCAACCTCGTATAATAATTCCTGAACTGAGTTCCAGAATCTTAAGTTTATTATTGTTTACTCAATCATCTTGCTGATCAAAGTGTGTAAAAAACGGTTTAGCACGTTAAATTCTCTAGTTCTTATAGGGCTTCTAATATGTAGTGTTTTAATGTTTAAATGTTTTACAAAGCGCACGTCCCTAGAGATAATAATGTTTTTTTTTTAATTAGGATAGTTAATAAAGACAAAAAATACATCAAAATATAGTAGAATAGATTAACAAAAATACAAGAAAAAACGTTTGGTTGGCAGAGATTTTTTTTAAATATAATCTGCCAGTTAACCTTTTAATGTGAGTTTGCAAATTTGATTGTTTCTTTAAGTGACGTCCCTTAGGTGGTAGGGTGGTCAGGAAGTTGTTTCGGTAATGGGCAACTATATGGTAAATTTTCTTCAATAAATTCTTCTAATTCTTCAGAGAGGTTTTACAATTGAATGTATTTTCTTGGTTAAGGGTACGTGAGGTTTGGAGCACCTATACTCCAAGATGCCCAACGTTGAGCTCCAATCTGTCGGAAGCTGCGGCTAATATCGGTTTTTTTAATGACTGATGGTATGCCTAAGAAAATGAGGATTGGTAATGTAGGTAGTGCAGTCAGAGTGCCTATTCCCCTTGAGAGTTGCCCTAGAGTAGAAACTAATGGGGTTGGTGGTCACTCTCCGAGGTTACCACATTGTCACTTAGCGGAGGTCGTCGGAAATAGAGAACTATTTCGCGATCTCGGTAAAGGTCGTCAATGACATACACCAAGGAATGAGTCATTCTGAGAACAGATGGTTGCAACGCAGCAGTCGTTTACTGGTGTACCAGGTGTTTTCGAGCTTACCCACACAAGTAATACTAATCTATAGATTGGACGTGTCTCCCCTCTTCAAATGTCAACGGCAATCCTTTATTGACAAACTGGATAAGTGAGAAACACAGTTCATAAATTGCAAGCAAGAAGTTTCAATTAAAGCTTTTTAACTTAAAAGTCAAGTCAAAAGTTAACTGTCAATAAAATTAAAAGAAAAAAAGATTACAGATCTACTTCCTTAACAATATACAATCGACAAGTGAATAAATATGGCAAACAGTATCATTTTTTTTGTTGGCGTGTGTAGAGAGTTTTCTAAAGATTTCACGCTCACAGGACGTATCGGAATCACCCTACCGACTAAACCCCACCCAATCTGTGAGTGCCTGGATGTTCAAGATCTTACGGCTCATATACTTTCCGTTTGGAGATTTGGAAAGATGTAGATTGTTTAGGTTACTCCCTATAGGCTGTGAGAAGTGGTAACATCACTCCTCCACCCCACTTTAGGTTATGGTGCAACTACTTAGTTCACTGGCTGCTTGTAGAAAATATTCTCCCTGGCTGGCTCGGCAAGTCGAGTTAGGTCAAGGTTGGGATGAATTGCGAGATTACAAAGTACTTTGCGGCCAAAGTTTCGATGTGTTGACGCAAGCCAAGGTCTGCCCGAATATCCATGTTTCGTACATACTATGAAGCTTCTCAGAGTGTTACTTTGAATGGCCTCAAGACTGTTAAGGAGATAGTTAGCTGCGGTACCCTATATTGGCAAGTAAGTAAGCAAGGATTTGATGATAGATGAGTAGAGCCGGGATTTGTTCCGGGTCGACATTTTGGCTTTATCAAGAATGGACTGCACGTCGAACTTGTACGTGAGTCCCTTGTCAAAGGTAATCCCCAAGTACTAAACAGTATTGGACCACGATATGTGAACTTTATTCAGAAAGACTTTTGCATCAGGTGTGATTCGTCGCCGAGTGAAGAGTACATCTTTGCCTTTTTCTAGATTCATTTTGATTTGCCACTTGTCTAACCATTTTTCAAGGTCGTCAGTGGCATTTTGAAGACTCAGAGTGACCATCTCAAGCGACCTTGAAGAATATAGAATTGCTGTATCATTAGCAAATTGTGCCATTTTGACCCCGTGCTTTGATCTCAGAGGCATGTCAGCAAAATATAGGTTGAATAGCAGCGGAGAGGGAACGGAGCCTTGATGGACTACTGCCAATATCTGCCGAGAGGTAGATATGTGCTTTTTGAGCTTTACTGTCAACGTTCTGCTGTTTAGATATGAGACTATCAGCCTCAAAAGACGCAGAGGAAATTTACCTTTGTACACTAACTTTTTTTTTCGACATCGACCTGATTTTTTTCACTCTAAAACCTTCCACTATAAGGTCCGTTACGCGATTTAATTGATGAACAGTTGAAAATCCCCATCTCAACCCATGTTGATGGTGAGGGAGAATGTTGTTTGATTCCGTGTGATCCTAAAGTCTGTCAAAAACCACCTTCTCGCAAACAGTATTTGATTACTGGCAACTAGTTTTAACTGCAGTGAAATAAAAAATAAATATTACGTTAGAAATTGTTTTTCAGATTTTGTACCCAAAGCTTCGGCTCTGCCAACGCGGAAATCCAGAAGCAAAGTGGATTTTACTTCTCAACTAAAAAAAATTGTTTATCAAACTTAGGACTACGCAAAATTGATTCCGTAGGTCCAACACCAATATTTTTAACAAAGTTTGATTTGAAAGTTTAAATTTCAAAATCTGCTTATAGTTTTGATCAGCACTTGATAAATTTGAAGAATTTTTTGATTAATTTAGAAGACTACATAATATCTGTTTTCAGGCAAAACAACGTCTGCCCTACTACAAGCCACCGGCTGCAAGTATTGTTCTGCTAACGCAAAACACTTTTTTCTGTATTCTAAGAAAATTCCACTTTTATAAATTACAAAATTAAAGAATTGATTTTGTAAAATAATTTTCAGATCCTGACCAAGAGGTCTATTTTTATATTGTTTGAGAGATAAGTAAGGAAGATGAATGCAAAAAGTTACGAATTATGGTAACAGCTTTTGTTAATGTGGAAGTTATAAATGCTTAGCAGAGTCACAAAAGCAGAAAAAAATAGTATAAATAGGAAAAAGTGAAAAAATCAATTTTTAATAGTGGCGCATCACTCGCAAAAATTCCAAAAAAATCATGGATGCAGATTTTTCGATTACTTACGAAGTTAAAAAAAAAAAATTTATGCAATCGAAGATTTAGAAAACCAAAAGTAAGTTTCAACCCTTCTGGAATTTTTTAAGGGTTGTATACAGCGTTTGAGAGGTTAAAAAAAATTGTGTTTGAAGACCACCCAAAACCCTACTTCCATGATTTTTTTTTAAAATTTTTCATTCAATAAGTTTGGAGAAAAAAAATTAATACGTAAAAATGCTATTTTTTGCTCACTATGAAAAAAGGGGGAGGAGTATCAAAATTTTAAAATCCTACCAACATGTTGTTTTGATGCTAGGAAAGTAATTTTTGAGGAAATTTTTGCTAAAAAATAAGAATTTGCAGGAAAGCGTTTGAAATTGTCCGTTAAATTAAAAAACCATGATTTCGTGAGTTTATAAAAAAATAATAAAAAGCCCGTTTCAATTGGTCATTGGTGTTACGCCTCAGCCAAAGATTAACTATTCTGGATTCTGGAATTTAAGTTGGACGGTAAATCAAAGTTTACTGCACGTAGGCTTCATACCTCTTTTTCACATGCTCAATCATCTCGTTATGCATTTCATATCCTCTTATAGTTGGACTGCCTCTAATATGAATTGTGTTTATGTGCTTTCTTAGTTGACAGTATCCTGTCAAGATCCCTGTTGTAGTCTACAGATTCTTTCTGCTCCGTCCAGAAGGAATCTGTTATCCCAACGCTTCTCAGTGCTAGTGTTGATTTTTAGTAGGTCAATAGAACTTTTGAAGGATAGAGCAATCCAGGGTTTAGGTCCGCATGCCACGAGAGACTCTTCACGAGCCAACCCATCCACCTTAATGTTACCTTCTTTGTTGTAATATTGTTTTGTAGATAGACTAAGGCACATGTATATTCTCAGCCAACCGTTGCTTAATAAAAGGCTTTATAATTTCAAATTATGGCATTAACATAACAAAAAGTTCACACAGTAAATAATTGTTGTCTATAACATCCAAAAGCTCTGCCACGCAAAACATATAAGCACCCCTTTCTCCTTAGTATCTACAAGGTACGCAATTTTTTTTCTAATAATATATGTTAGAATGTAAAGTAACCACAATACGACAAGTTATTAAATTGAAACAAAAAAAACTGTTAACTGTAGATAATTCATACTAAACACTAATACAAATGAACTTTCTAACCTCTGTCTGGCTTTACTAAACCAGTAAACACACCTGAGCTAAGACTCGGCCATGTCAATCGCATCGCAATTTAATAGAACGTGCATTGTATCATAATTGTCCATCAGAACAATTAATTTGAGAAACTGTGCATCGTTTTTGCAATATGTTTAATCTAACCGATAATAGTACAGTCAAAGTAGCTTTCACCTCTAAAAAAATCCAAAAGTTTTAAAACTTTGTACACTGATTTATAGGTACCTAGTGAAGGATATACTAAAAGTCCTGACAAATATGACACGACACAATGAAAGCTGATCAAATTTGCAATAAAAATGATCATATACATTTTTCTAGTATTCTTAGCGGTTACAGAGTTATGGAGCAGTAATGATTGCGTTTTTTTCAAAAAAAAAAGTTAGCACGGCACAATATGTAATTTATCGAAGATGCCAAAGCAAGAAAAGGTGTATTTTTTACCATCATTTGTTATATACTTGTAAATCAATATTTGACAATGTTTTGCCTACACTTTTGAATACGTTGAATCATTGTGGAAGGGGAGTTGTACATTTGCAAGAAATAAGACTGAGAACTGCCTCAGGTTCTGCTGCGTCTTCTGTAGTTACTGGAATCAACAGGCTGGCTCAAACTTCCAGCCCCACTGTTCTGGAAGAAGTTCATTTCTTAGTCCAACTTGGATTTGGTGGTATACACGAAAAGCATGCTGCATTGCTGCTTTGCATTGTCTGGTTTAGCATTTAAAACTGATTTGCTAAAATCTTTGTAACAATGCATGTTAAGGAAAGTTTGCTTGTGAGGTGCATTGTACCATGCCAGGAATATTTTCCAGCTTTAGCTTTATTACTATAGTAATACTTTGCAGTGTAGCTCGCTTCTTGAACAAATTGAAACAGACAAGTTTCCATTTTCGATATGCAGCAAATTTCCATAGTTTGCTATTCTGACTCGAATATACCTTCCTTTCTACTCTGCCGTGGTTTGGTTTAACAAATAATATCTGTCTTTCAGATGGGGTTAAAGCCATAAGGAGGACAATAAGATCTTTGCCAACTATTGCTACTTTGTCACTAGTTTAGGATTTTATGACTCCTGTGCGGATGATTAATTTACCAGCGTTATAAATTCTTGTTTTGTTTTATTTCTTTGGTCGTAAAGAACAGTTAAGAGGAATGAAGTAAGTCTGGATTTATTGTGTTCATTAAAAAAAAAAAACATCCTGTTTGACTGTGATTTGTGTTTTGTGTTCTAAGTTTATGTCAATTGACCTCTTTAGCTTGTACTTTGATTCTGTCTACGTACTGAATGGTGCCGCTGAATAGCCATCAAACGCAACGGTACAGCTATTACCGGCATAATGCTAGAGAACATAGGCAACATAACATTGGCAAATTGTTGAGATTGAAGATTTTTGGGCCACACCACCTTGTGTAAAAATGATGTCAAAATCAAAAAAATTGGTTTCTTCTTGTAGTACAGAAAAAGTATCGTATAAGACGGATTCCAGTTTCCTCAAATAAAGATAAAGAGTAAGGAGCAAGCTTATGTTATAAGTAGTTGTTTAAGTCCGAATTACTCTGCTTGTTAATAGGTATCTTTAGAAACATCGTTAAAGGATTGATTACCACCTTTCTCCAAGAACAAAGAAGGTAAAAGAGAGACCGCACTAACACTACAATTTAACGCGTATGTCACGCGTATCGTAAACGATATGTGGACAGGGAAGGTAGTTGGGGGAGAGGGAAAAATATACGAAGGACCAAACAAAAGAGACCCGCTTTTTGGCTTGTAACAATACAAAAAAAATTTCTATTCTTTAGCGCCTTATAACTCAGTAACCGCTGTGTATACAAAAAAATGTATATGATCATTTTTATTGCAAATTATCAGCTTTCATCATGTATATAGTCAACTTTTACCTCCTACCTACAGTTCTTGAGATATTAACAAAAAACCGAAAAAAGTACCTTGTTTCCGGTCATTACCGCTAAAACTTGTGTCATATTTGTCAGGACTTTTAGTATATTCTTCATTAGGTACCTATAAATCAGTGTACTAAGCATCCAGTACGACGTCGTACAGTGCGCAAACAAAAAGCAATTGATAGTGTGCAACGTAGTGTTAATGATGATCCAAATGTGTCAATTGGTCATTGTGCTCAACAGTTAAACTTGTGTCCATACGCTTTATAAAAAAAAATTGCAACAAAATCTTGGTTTACAAGCTTACAAGATTAAACTTGTACAAGAATTGAAGCCACACGATCATCGTTTGCGCAGTACATTTGATAAAAGGGCGAAGGAAAACATTGCTATTGATTCACAATTTCATTTAAAAATTTTGTTCAGTAATGAAGCACACTTTTAGATAAATGGTTATGTCAAAAAACAAAATTGTCGCATTTGGAGCAATAATAATCCACAAGCCATTGCCAAAACACCATTACATCCAGAAAAAAATTACCGTTTGGTGCGCTTTATGTGCCTTCAAAAATGGTGATGGTCAGAACATTGCAGCCTCTAGCCGCGGCATTCACATGTTCGAAATCATATTCAAATATTAATGCCATAAAATTATCTGTCAAATAAAGCCAATTTCATGAATATTAAAAATATTTGTTTGTGTTATATTTCAATATAAAGTTCTCCGTCTCTAAAAAAACACCCTTTATATAATAAGCAACGACTACTGGAGCTACCACCTTCGGGTCTAGGACACTTCGGCGCGGCCGTTTCGGCGCGGCCGTTTCGGCGCGGCCGTTTCGGCGCGGCCAATTCGGCGCCGGCCGTTTGGGCGCTGGCCGATTCGGCGCCGGCCGTTTCGGCGCCAAAACTTTTCAAATAAAACATAGTATATACATATATATTATAATCATAAAAATTTATTTTATATTTTTTACTATTTTATATTTTTATTTCTTTTAGTTATTTATTTTAATAGACTATTATCCTTTATATTTTTCAGGTAATAACCTATTATTAAAAAGTGATCATTAATTACCCATAAATTATTTGCGAGCCAAAATTATGTTTATTATAATATATATTGTATATTTGACAATTTAAATATGTACGTACATATATTTTGATTTTTATGTATAATTTTTGTTTGATATGTTATGTAATTTAAATGTATTTTATATTTTATTTATCATACATTATTTGTTATGTCTCATAAAACAAATCAATTTTTATTATAATGTGTATATATATTTTTGTTTTATTTGAAAAGTTCTGGCGCCGAAACGGCCGGCGCCAAAATGGCCAGCGCCGAGGAGTCCTCGCGCCGAATCGGCCGCGCCGAATTGGCCGCGCCGAAACGGCGGCGCCGAAGTGTCCCATTCCGCCACCTTCTGCATCGTCTATACATTTGAATAAATAACGTTGAACATAAACTTGTTACAAATTGTATGTTTGTTTAAATTTAATCTTTTCTTTTCTGTTTTAGGTGAGTACAATTCCATTCTGAATAAAACATTGTCCAGTCGTCCTGTAAGTAATTTTAGCAATAATAATCATTCATTTTCATTATAAAATATTCTGCGTTAATAGATAAAAATATCCTGAAAGAGCTGATTGACATAAAGTTGCTTCTTTTAAAAATGTTCATGTTAGTTGTTCATTAATAGCATTTATAATAAATTACAAAGTCATCAATATTTCGTGTTCTAAATAAACCATAAACATTAATAGTCTAATTTATCAAAATATATATTTAGAATAATAAACTTTCAGCTACAAAAAATAAATCCATATTTAGTTATATAAATACCCTCTAACTATGACTAATACTGTAAATATAAATAACTACAAAAATGTGTCATCATAACATGTTGATACAAACATATCCCTTCCAACACAAAGATTAACTCTAGACACTCACAATATATTTATGTTTATAAAACATTAAAAAATATACGAATCTTTATCAAGAATAATAATCCTCTTACGAGATCCAGAACATCTAATATGAATGAAACTACTCGCTGTAATATAATATAAAAGCCATGCAGATGATACATTGCGAACAACTGTACTTCCACGGACAAGGCTGCTACACATACTATAACATCCATTTTACGAGCAATACTTTATATCATCATTCGTTTTATTATATTTTCTTGCGCTAATAACTGAGTGATAAATAAAACAAAGACATAAATGTCACCCTGACCACAATTAATAGTTATTATTAGAGCTTTTAAGCACCTTCAAGAGCTATAAAATAATAAAAAAAAGTAGTGAGTGTCATGGTTACTATAGAAATTCAAGGTTTTATTGTGTATGAATGGGAATATTAAAACAAGTTGGATTAAAGTGTTAACATTGTTTATAATTAATAATGTACCATGTATAGTGTTATTTACGTACAAGTAAGATGATGTAAAGGATAGATTAGTAATGTAGTTATAATATTTGTTGATGGAAATTATTGGTAAATGAATTGCTGAATGCCGAGAAAGGTCTTAGGGTATGTGAGACAAAGTATGTCGGTATTAAGGTTATCGATGTGATAGCACGCTAAGTACGATGCCAGTCTTGAATTGTAAAAGATTGTTATTCACTTACTAGCAATTCAAGCATTGTGGTTTTTTGTTAACACCGTATTTGGCATTAAAACCTTACAATACAAAATAGCCGTGAAGAGCATGCTGTGCACTGGTATTTGAAACCTTGAAGTATATTACAACTGCAAAAGATTGGAACTTATGCAGAGAACGTTACACTTAATCTGTTAAACTGTTGCCCTTCATTCTGCCTTTGCACGATTGAGAATTAAAAAATTTGGTTCGTGTTCAAATTTCTTGAATATGTTGACTAAATAAATGATAAAAATACGTACAGCTTCTGTTTATTTACTGATACATTGCTAAATTAAAACTGCATCTTTTAGTATAAACATTTTGCTTTATATCTGTATACATAAAGTTTCAATACTGGTGGTGTTGGCAGCATTAACGCGTCCAATTGGTTGTACCTCCATAAGATTTTAATTATCAACATTGTATCGACTATCTAGAGTTTGTTTAAAGGTCTGCATTAAGTGATGTTGACATGCTGCTTTCGATAGTGTCAGTGATAACTTTGAACTCATTTGCTCCATTTCCATTCAATTTTCTCAAGTCAAAATTGCGTATTTCTGCAAAATTTTCATAAAACTTGAAGTAAGTCGCCCAAAAATTGGCAAAAACGCACTTTTTTAGAGTACCCACTGGCTTTGTGCTCTGGTCAAACGCCACTGCATTTGAACTTAAATGCTGAAATACCTGCAGGTGTACAAGAATTTGCAAAATAAGTTCTATTTTTTCATTGCATTTCTTTTGAGACTACGTACGATTTTCTGTTCCAAGGAACTTAATTTTATTATTTTTAACAATAAGAGGTTGCGCGACTATCCAAATGGTTTAGAGTTAACTGCAATCTTGTTTTCAAAGTCAACAAGTTTTTAGTAATATCAAATTTTAATAAAAAAGAAAACTTTTTGAAGAAGGATGTAAAGTAAGTCGCGTTTTTCTGTTTTTTCAAGCAGTAGCGTTTCATAACCTCAAAAATTAGTTTAAAAAACTGTAAATATTTTTTATGATTTTTTTGTAAATTTTAGAATGTTTTTAAAATCATATTAGAACGTATGTTTATGCTAAAGTCTCAGTTTTGCATTTTTTTTTTAATTTGCAACAAACTTAAAAGTTGCCAACTATAAAATAACCTCAAAATTTAATTTAAAAATTGTAAATATTTTTTATGATTTTTTGAAAATTTCAGATTTTTTTTCAAAATCATATTAGAACGTATGTTTATGCTGGGTCACTATTTTGCAAATAATTTCTAGAAATTTGCAACAATTGTAGTCCAAAAATTGCCCGACCATAATTTAACCTCAAAAATAAACTTAAAAAATTGTAAATATTTTTTATTATTTTATGTAAATTAAAAAAAAAAAAATCAAAATCATATTAGAACGTATGTTTACGCTAAGGTCACAGTTTTGCATATACGTTCTTAAAATTTGCACAACATATATTGCTCAAAATTGTAGTAATCTCAAAAATTAATTTAAAAAATAATAAATATTTTTTATGATTTTTTGGAAACTTTAGAATTTTTTCAAAACCGTTTGGTTATGATGAGGTCCCAATTTTGCAAATAATTTTTTAAAATTAGCGACAAACTTTGTTTAAAAGTTGCCTAATAATAATATAACCTTAAAACTTAATTTAAAAAATTGTAAATATTTTTTATGATTTTCTGTAGATTTTAGAATTTTTTCAAAATTACATTAGAACGTATGTTTATGCTAAGGTCACAATTTTGCAAATAATTTATTAACATTTATACTCCAAAAATTTCTCGAACATTTACTAACCTCAAAATTCAATTTAAAAACATATGTATGTATAATTTTTTGGAAATTTTAGAATTTTTTTAAAACCTTACTAGTGCGTTTATTTATGCTGAAGTCACAATTTTAAAATTATTTTTTTTAATTTGCAACAATTATAGTCCAAAGGTTGCCCAATAATGTACTAACCTCAAAAATAAATTTAAAAAATTGTAAATATTTTTTTATGATTTTCTGTAAATTTTAGTTTTTCAAAATCATATTAGAACGTATGTTTATGCTGAGGTCACAGTTTTGCAAATAATTTATTGAAATTTGCAACATTTATACTCCAAATATTTCCCAAACATGTACTTAACTCAAAATTCAATTTAAGACATTGTAAACATTTTTTATGATTTTTGGAATTTTTAGAATTTTTTTAAAAACTTACTAGTGCGTTTGTTTATGCTGAGGTCACAATTTTGTATTTTTTTTTTTAATTTGCAACATGTATAGCCAAATGTTGCCCAACAATGTACTAATCTCAAAATTAGATTTAAAAAACAGTACAGTTTTTTTATGATTTTAGATTTTTTTTTTTTTTAATGGTAACCACATTTTTCAATTTTATTTTTTCAATGTTGCAGTATTAGTAGTACTAACTGTAATGTGCAAGTTACTTTTATTTTCTAAGTAACTTGTTTTCGTCTTTGTAAGACGCTTATGCACAAGCCCAACGATTATTTCGTTTTTCAAGATTAAAAGTAAAATTTTTTCATGATTATTTGAAAAAATTCAGAATTTTTTAAAAACTATGTTAGAACGTATGTTTATGCTGAGGTCACAATCTTGCAAATCATTTTTTTTTAATTTGCAACAATCTTAGTTGAAAGGTTGCCTAACAGTAAAATAACCTCAAAATTTTATTTAAAAAATTGTAAATATTTTTTATGATTTTCTGAATTTTTTTGAATATTTTAAGAATCATATTGGAGTGTATGTTTATGCTTACTACATAATTTTGCAAATAATTTCTTAAAAATTGCAATAATTATAGTCCATAGGTTGCTTGACCATTAACTAACCTCAAAAATAAATTTAAAAAATAATAAATATATTTTATGATTTAAAAAAAAATATATATATTTTTTTTAAAGAATGTAAGAGCATATGTTTATGCTGAAGTCACAATTTTGCAAAACTTTGTTAAAATTTGCAACAAATTTAGGTTAAAGGTTGCCCAACAATAAAATAATCTTATAAGTTAATTTAAAAAATTTTAAATATTTTTTATTGTTTTTTGTAAATTTTAGATTTTTTTTCAAAATTATATAAGAACGTATGTATATGCTGAGGTCACAATTTTGCAAACAATTTCTTAAAATTTGCAAAATTTATAGTCCAAAAGTTGCCCAACATTGTACTAACCCCAAAAATTTAATTTAAAAATTGTAAATATTTTTTGTGATTTATTGAAAATTTTAAATTTTTTTGAAAACTATGTTAGAACGTATGTTTATGCTGAGGTCACAATTTTGCAAATTATTCTTTAAAATTTGAAACAAACTTAGTTTAAAGGTCCCAACAATAAAATACTCTCAAAAATTAGTTTAAAAAATTGTAAATATTTTTTATCATTTTCTGATTTTTTTTAATTTTTTTAAAAATCATATTAGAATAATGAGTGTATGTTTATGTCAAGGTCACAATTTTCAAATGATTTCTTAAAAATTGCAACAATTAAAGTCCAAAAGTTGCGCAACCATAAACTAACTTCAAAATTAAATTAAAAAAATATTTTTTATGATTTTTTTTTTTAAATCAGAATTTTTATGTAGGTTTTTTAATTTTAGATTTTTTTTTAAACTATGTTATAGTGAATGTTTATGCAAAGGTCACAATTTTGCAAATAACTTTTCAAAATTTGTAACAAACTAAGTTTAAAGGTTGCCCAACAATTAAATAACCTCAAAATTTAGTTATAAACTAAAAATATTTTGATCATCAAGATGGTTGCGACGGTTACTATGTGGTACTTCATATTTAATAAGTAAATAAAACAACTACTATGTTTTTACCACTAATTTAATAATTTTTAAATTAGTGGTAAAAACATAGTAGTTGTTTTATTTACTTATTAAAAATATTTTTTTTAATTTTCTGAAATTTAAAAAAAAAATCAAAATCATATTAGAACGTATGATTAAGCTGAGGTCACAATTTTGTAAATAATTTTTTTGAAATTTGCAACAATTATAGTCCAAAGGATGCCTAACAATAAAATAACCTCAAAATTTAATTTAAAAAATTGTAAATATTTTTTATGAATTTTTGGAAATTTTAGAATTTTTTCAAAACTTTACTAATGCGTTTGTTTATGCTGAGGCCACAAATTTGCAAATAATTTCTTAAAATTTGCAACAATCATAGTCCAAAGATTACTCAACAATAAACTAAGCTCAAAATTAAATTTAAAAATTTGAAAATATTTTTTTGTAAATTTAAGAATTTTTTGAAAACTATGTTTATGCTGAGATCACATATTTGTAAATATTTTTTTCAAATTTGCAACAAACTTAGGTTAAAAATTACCCAACAATAAAATAACCTCAAAATTTTGTTTAAAAATTGTAAATATTTTTTATGATTTTTTGAAAATTTAAAAAAAATAAATAATAAAATAACCTCAAAATTTAATTTAAAAAATTGTAAATATTTTTTATGAATTTTTGGAAATTTTAGAATTTTTTCAAAACCTTACTAATGCGTTTGTTTATGCTGAGGCCACAAATTTGCAAATCATTTCTTAAAATTTGCAACAGCAACAATCATAGTCCAAAGATTACTCATTAATGTACAAATCTCAAAATTAAATTTAAAATTTTGTAAATATTTGTTATATTTTTTTGTAAATTTAAGTATTTTTAAAAAACTTTGTTAGAGCGTATGTTTATGCTGAGATCACATTTTTGCAACGAATTTTTTTTAAATTAGCAACAAACTTAGTTTAAAAGTTGCCCAACAATAAAATAACCTCAAAATTTAATTTAAAAATTGTAAATACTTTTTATGATTTTTTGAAAATAGCAGAATTTTTTAAAAACTATGTTAGAACGTATGTTTATGCTGAGGTCACAATTTTGCAATTTTTTTTTTTTTAATTTGCAACAATCTTAGTTTAAAGGTTTCCCAACAATTAAATAACCTCAAAATTATATTTAAAAATTGTAAATAATTTTTATGATATTCTGATTTTTTTTAGTAATTTTAGAATCATATTGGAGCGTATGTTTATTTTTAAATTGCAACAATTATAGTCCGAAGGTTGCTTGACCATTAACTAACCTCAAAATTAAATTTAAAAAATAGAATTTTTTTTTTATTTAAAAAAAAATTCAGAATTTTTTTGAAAAAAATATTTATGCTGAGGCAGTATTACAAATAATTTCTAGAAATTTGCAACAATTGTAGTACAAAAATTGCCCAACCATAAACAAACCTCAAAAGTAAATTTGAAAAATTGTAAATATTTTTTATTATTTTATGTAAATTTTTTTAATTTACATAAAATAATCAAAAAAATCAAAATTGTATTAGATTTTTTTCAAAATCTTGTTAGGACGTATATTTTTATGCTGAAGTCACAGTTTTGCATAAACTTTCTTAAAATTTGCAACATATATAGTCCAAAGATTGCCCAAAATTGTAGAAATCGCAAAAATTAATTTAAAAATTTTTATATATTTTTTATGATTTTCTGTAGATTTTAGAATTTAGAACGTATGTTTATGCTGAGGTCACAGTTTTGCAAATAATTTCTTGAAATTTGCAACAATTACAGTCCAAAAGTTGCCCGACCATTTACTAACCTCAAAACTAAATTTAAAAAATTGTAAATATTTTTTATGGTTTTCTGAGAGTTTTAGAATTTTTTCAAAATTATATTAGAACTTATGTCTATGCTGTGGTCACAGTTTTGCAAATAATTTATTGAAATTTGCAACATTTATACTCCAAAAATTTCCCAAACATGTACTTACCTCAAAATTCAATTTAAGAAATTGTAAATTTTTTTTTATATTTTTGAAAATTTTAGAATTTTTTTAAAACTTTACTAGTGCATTTGTTTATGCTGATGTCACAAGTTTGTAATTTTTTTTTTTCAATTTGCAACATGTATAGCCAAAAGGTTGCCCAACAATGTACTAACCTCAAAATTGAATTTAAAAAACTGTACAGTTTTTTATGATTTTTGAAAAATTTTGTTTTTTTTTTTTTATAATATTAGAACGTATTTTTATGCTGAGGTCACAATTTTGCAAATAATTTTTTGAAATTTGCAAAGATTATAGTCTAAAGGTTGCCTAACAATAAAATAACCTCAAAATTTAATTTATAAAATTATAAATATTTTTAATGAATTTTGAAAATTTTAAAAAAAATTCAAAACCTTACTAGTGCGTTTGTTTATGCTGAGGTCACAATTTTGTATTTTTTTTTTTCAATTTGCAACATGTATAGCCAAAAGGTTGCCCAACAATGTACTATCCTCAAAATTAAATTTTAAAATTTGTAAATATTTTTTATAATTTTTGTAAATTTAAGAATATTTTGAAAACTATGTTATAGCGTATGTTTATGTTGAGGTCACAATTTTTCAATTACCTTTAAAAAATTTGTAACAATTTTAGTTTAAAGATTGCCCAACAATAAAATAACTTCAAAATTTAGTATAAAAACTGCAAATATTTTTTATAATTTTCTGTAAATTAAAAAAAAAAATCAAAATCATATTTGAACGTATGTTTAAGCTGAGGTCACAATTTTGTAAATAAATTCTTGAAATTTGCAACAATTATTGTCCTAAAATTACTAAACAATATACTAACCTCAAAATTAAATTTAAATTTTTTAAATTATTTTTTATATTTTTTTGTAAATTTAAGAATTTTTTGAAAACTATGTTAGAGCGTACGTTTATGCTGAGATCACATTTTTGCAAATAATTTTTTAAAATTTGCAACAAACCTAGGTTAAAAGTTGCTCAACTATAAAATAATCTCAAAATTTAATTTAAAAATTGCAATTTTTTTAAAAATTACAGAATTTTTTAAAAACTATGTTGGAACGTAAGTTTATGCTGAGTTCACAAGTTTGCAAATCATTTTTTTAAAATTTGCAACAATCTTAGTTTAAAGGTTGCCCAACAATAAAATAACCTCAAAATTTTATTTAAAAAACTAAATATTTTTTATGATTTTCTGATTTTTTTTGAATATTTTTTTAATCATATTGTAGCGTATGTTTATGCTGAAGACACAATTTTGAAAATAATTTCTTTAAAATTGCAACAATTATAGTCCAAAGGTTGCTTGACCATTAACTAACCTCAAAATTATATTTAAAAAATAGTAAATAATATAATTTATTTCATTAGACACGTGTACAATACAAATACAATACATATATACAAATATATACATATATATATAAATACAACAACATGTGTGAAACAAGTCAAAGGTAGAAAATACAAAATTAATAATCAAAAAATTCATTTAAGGAATATGGTTCAATATTAAGTATATACAAAAATGTTTTCCGAATAAATAGTTTTTTGTGAACAAATATTTTTTATGATTTTTAAAACAATTCAGATTTTTTTTGAAAAAAATGTTAGAGCATATGTTTATGCTGAGGTCACAATTTTGCAAATATTTTTTTAAAATTTGCAACAAATTTAGGTTAAATGTTGCCCAACAATAAAATAATCTCAAAAGTAACTTTAAAAAATTGTAAATATTTTTTTATTATTTTCTGTAATTATTAGATTTTTTTTCAAAATCATATTAGAACGTATGTTTATGCTGAGGTCACAGTATTGCAAATAATTTTTAGAAATTTGCAACATTTGTAGTCTAAAAGTTGCCCGACCATAAACTAACCTCAAAATTAAATATTTTTTATTATTTTATGTAAATTAAAAAAAAAAAATTAAAATCATATTAGAACGTATGTTTACGCTGAGATCACAGTTTTGCATATACTTTCTTAAAATTTGAAACATACATAGTCCAAAGATTGTCCAAAATTGTAGTATTCTCAAAAATTAATTTAAAAAATAGTAAATATTTATTTTAATTTTTTGGAAATTTTAGAATTTTTTCAATATTGTTTATGATGTCACAATTTTGCAAACAATTTTTTTTTTAATTAGCAACAAACTTAGTTTAAAGGTTGCCCAGCAATAAAATAATCTTAAAACTTAATTTAAAAAATTGTAAATATTTTTTATAATTTTTTGTAAATTTTAGAAGTTTTTCAAAATCATGTTAGAACGTATGTTTATGCTGAGGTCACAGTTTTGCAAATAATTTCTGAAAATTTATAAAATTTATAGTCCAAAAGTTGCCCAACATTGTACTAACCTTAAAAAATAATTTAAAAAATTTTAAATATTTTTTATGATTTTCTGTAGATTTTAGAATTTTTGCAAAATTATATTAGAACGTATGTTTATGCTAAAGTCACAATTTTACAAATTATTTTTAAAAAATTTGTAACAAACTTAGTTTAAAAATTGCTCAACAATAAAACACCCTCAAAAATTCATTTAAAAAATTGTATTTTTATGATTTTCTGAAATTTTTTGATTTTTTTCAAAATCATATAAGAGTGTATATTTACGCCGAGGTCACAATTTTCAAATTATTTCTTAAAAATTGCAACAATTAAAGTCTAAAGGTTGCCTAACCATAAACTAACCTTAAAGTTAAATTTAAAGCATTGTTAATAATTTTTTAGATTTTTTTTTAATTCAGTTTAAAGGTTGCCCAACAATAAAATAACCTCAAAATTTAGTTTAGAAACTAAAAATATTTTTCTATAATTTTCTGTAAATTAAAAAAAAAATCAAAATCATATTAGAACGTACGTTTAAGCTGAGGTCACAATTTTATAAATAATTTTTTAAAATTTCCAACAATTATAGTCCAAAGATTGCCTAACAATAAAATAACCTCAAAATTTAATTTAAAAAATTGTAAATATTTTTTATAAGTTTTTGAAAATTTTAAAAAAATTTCAAAACCTTACTAGTGCGTTTGTTTATGATGAAACCACAAATTTGCAAATCATTTCTTAAAATTTGCAACAATCAAAGTCTAAAGATTACTCAACAATGTATTAATCTCAAAACTAAATTTAAAAATTGTTAATATTTTTTATGATTTAATGAAAATTTCAGAATTTTTTTCAAAATCATATTAGAACGTATGTTTATGCTGAGGTCACAGTTTTGCAAATAATTTTTTGAATTTTGCTAAATTTATAGCCCAAATGTTGCCCAACATTGTACTAACCTCAAAATTTAATTTAAAAATTGTAAATAATGGTTATGATTTTTTGAAAGATTCAGATTTTTTTGAAAACTATGTTAGAACGTATTTTTAAAAATGCTAAGGTCACAGTTTTGCAAATCATTTTTTTAAATTTGCAACAAACCTAGGTTAAAAGTTGCCCAACAATAAAATAACCTCAAAATTTAATTTAAAAATTCTAAATATTTTTTATGATTTTTTGAAAATTGCAGAATTTTTTAAAAACTATGTTAGAACGTATGTTAATGCTGAGGTCACAATTTTGCAAATCATTTTTTTAAATTTGCAACAATTATAGTCCAAAGGTTGCTTGACCATTAAATAACCTCAAAATTAAATTTAAAAAATAGTAAATGTTTTTTAAGATTAAAAAAAAATCAAAATTTTTTTGAAAAAGATGTTAGAGCATATGTTTATGCCTAGATCACAATTTTGCAAATATATATATTTTTTAATTTGCAACAAATTTAGGTTAAATGTTGCCCAACAATAAAATAATTTCAAAAGTTACTTTAAATAATTATAAATATTTTTTATTATTTTCTGTAATTATTAGATTTTTTTCAAAATCATATTAGAAAGTATGTTTATACTAAGGTCACAGTATTGCAAATAATTTCTAGAAACTTGCAACAATTGTAGTCTAAAAATTGCCCGACCATAAACTAACCTCAAAATTAAATTTAAAAAATTGTAAATATTTTTTTCTATTTTATGTAAATAAAAAAAAATCAAAATCATATTAGAACGTATGTTTACGCTGAGGTCACAGTTTTGCATATACTTTCTTAAAATTTGCAAAGATTGCCCAAAATTGTAGTAATCTCAAAAATTAATTTAAAAAATAATAAATATTTTTTATGATTTTTTGGAAATTTTAAAAAAATTTCAAAAGCGTTTGTTTGCTTACGATGAGTTTACAATTTTGCAAATTTTTTTTTTTTAATTAGCCACAAAACTTAGTTTAAAGGTTGCCTAATAATAAAATAACCATAAAACTTAAATAAAAAAGTTGTAAATATTTTTTATGATTTTTTGTAAATTTTAGAAGTTTTTCAAATTTATGTAAGAACGTATGTTTATGCTGAGGTCACAGTTTTGCTAATAATTTCTTGAAATTTGCAAAATTTATAATTCAAAAGTTGCCCAACATTGTACTAACCTCAAAAATTAATTAAAAAAATTGTAAATATTTTTTATGATATTCTGTAGAATTTATTTTATTTTTTCAAATTATATTAGAACGTTTGTTTTTGCTAAGGTCACAGTTTTGCAAATAATTTCTTGAAATTTGCAACATTTATAGTACAAAGGTTGACCGACCATATACTAACCTCTAAATTAAATTTGATAAATTGTAAATATTATTTACTATTTTCTGTAAGTTTTAGAATTTTTTCAAAATTACATTAGAACGTATGTTTATGCTGAGGTCACAGTTTTGCAAATAATTTATTAAAATTTGCAACATTTATACTCCAAAAATTTCCCAAACATAGCACATGTTTAACCACAAAATTTAATTTAAGAAAGTGTAATTAAATATATATGATTTTTTTAAAATTTTAGAATTTTTTTAAAACCTTACTAGTGCCTTTGTTTATGCTGAGGTCACAATTTTGTAAATTATTTTTTTTTTATTTGCAATAATTATAGTCCAAAGGTTGCCCAACAATGTACTAACCTCAAAATTTAATTTAAAAAATTGTACAGTTTTTTATGCTATTTGAAAATTTTTGATTTTTTTTAAATCACATTAAAACATATTTTTATGCTAAGGTCACAGTTGCCCAATAATCTATTAATATCAAATTTGAATTTAAAAATTTCTAAATATTTTATATATTTTTGAAAAACTTTAGAATTTGTTGGAAACTTTGTTAGAGCGTATGTTTATGCTGAGGTCACAATTTTGATGAGGTGATAATTTTGCAAATAACTTTTTAAAACTTGCAACAAACTCAGTTTAAAGGTTGCCCAACAATAAAATAACCTCAAAATTTAGTTTAGAAACTGTAAACGTTTTATGATTTTCTATAAACTTGAAAAAAATTTCAAAATCATATTAGAACGTATGTTTACACTGAGGACAGTTTTGCAAATAATTTCTTGAAATTAGCAACATACTCCAAAGGTTACCCAACCATATACTAAACTCAAAATTAAATTTAAAAAATTGTAAATATTTTTTATGATTTTCTGTAAGTTTTAAAATTTTTTCAAAATTATATTAAAATGTATGTTTATGCTGAGGTCACAGTTTAGCAAATAATTTATTGAAATTTGCAATATCTATACTTCAAAGATTTCCCAAACATATACTAACCTCTAAATTCATTTAAAAAATAATAAATATTTTTAATGGTTTTTTAAAAAAATTAGAATTTTTTTAAAATCTTACTAGTGCGTTTGTTTAGGCCGAGGTCACAATTTTGTAAATATTTTTTTTTTTATTTGCAACAATTATAGTTCAAAGTTTGCCCAAAATGTACTAACCTAAAAATTTAAAATTTAAAAATTTGTAAATATTTTTTATAATTTCTTGTAAATTTATGATTTTTTTTTAAATTATTTAAATGTATATTTATGCTGAAGTTACAGTTTTTCAAATAATTTCTTGAAATTTGCAACAAACTTAGTTTAAAGGTTGCCTAACAATAAAATAACTTCAAAATTTTTTTGAAAAATTGTAAATATTTTTTATGATTTTTTGAAAATTTCAAAATTTTTTGAAAACTATGTTAGAATTTTTTCAAAATTATATTAGACATTTATACTCTAAAGATTTTCCAAACATGTACTAAGACCAAAATTCATTTAAGAAATTGTAAATATTTTTTATTATTTTTTGTAAATTTAATAATTTTTTGAAAACTATGTTAGAGCTTATGTTTATGCTGAGATCAAATTATAGTAAACAATTTTTCAAAATGCAGCAAACTTTGTTTAAAAGTTGCCTAACAGTAAAATAACAACAAAATTTAATTTAAAAATTTGTAAATATTTTTTTATGATTTTCTGTAAATTTTAGAATTTTTTCAAAATCATATTAGAACGTATGTTTATGCTGAGGTTACAATTTTGCAAATAGGCAAAATTACACTGTTTTGAAGTACACTACCAATACACTCCTCAAAGTTTAAAACTTTGATTTTGCAATTTTTACTAAAAAGTTTAAACACACTTAAGAATAAAACTACTGATTATTTAAGACATCATTTTGACTGTATACAAATTAAATCATTACTGTTTAATTAGTAAAGCCGAGTGGTCATTTTGACCGACAATATAAATTTTTGTGTTTTTGAACTTTGAAGATTTTATCGATTGATTTTGACTTTATAGCGCTTACTTCTAGCGGTTCTAGAAATTTTTTTTTTTTGATAATTTAAACATCGTTAAATTAAATTAAACGTTAAATGTTGTTTGAATAATTGAAAAAATAAGATTTGTGTTACGATTCATTATATTTTCTTTCAAAATATAATTCGCAGTTTGTTTAATAACTTGTTTACCACCGAGTCAAAAGAGTGACTACATTATGCAACAATACAATACTATCCAGTGGCGTCGCAGTAGATTTTTTAATAATAAGTTGTATAAACATGTTGCCTTATATCGGTTTAATATGAAATTAAGGAGAGAGACCAGGTAGATTATTGACCAAATATGTTTCTAAGAATTATTATGGAAAATAAAGCAAGTAAAACGCAGTAACAAAATAATAAAAACTATATAATAATGTTGGGGCAATAAAATAATTTCTGAAGAGGTTGTGCGCTTTATCACATGAATGAGTAAAGTGCATCAATTTAAATAACAGCAGTGGTAGATGTATTATTAATATTAACAGAGCTAAAAGCTGCGCACTGGTCTATCATTCGCAGATCCAAAGCTGTAATAAACTAGATTTCCCTAGATTTCAATTGAGTTGAGCTACTCCGTTAAAAATAGTTGTCTTTTGTGTTTATTACAGGAGAAAGTGATAGACAATCAGAATTAAATTTAATAACTTAATAAATTTATTATTATTTAACCAACCTTTGTAACAAATTCATCATCAATTAGACAACAAGCAGATATATCGTAGCAAGAATGCTGCCCAATAAAAACACCAAAAAGATCTAAAAAACTGCTACAAAACTTTCATAAATCTTCAAGTTCTTTTTCATAAACCAATCAGAAGCAAAAGCAAACTAAGAAAATTTAATTCTTGTATACATTTCCAAAAAGTTTTTAAAAAATCAAAATCAAATCTCACGTAAACAACCGCAACGTATCTACCTAAGGCTTTCAGGTTACCTTAAAAATGTTTTTTTACCAACTTTACAAAAAATATTACCAAATAATAGAGCAATTTCCAAAGTAAAAAAACTTCTCGACAAAGAAAACAAAAACTATAATAAACCAGTCAACCAAAAGAACAACTCTGACATTAATCACTTAAACATTAAAAAACTTGATCAAAACAGCAGTCAGGTTCAGAGTCGGAAGGACTATCTATTATTGTTGCCAGTAATCGGAACAACACCAATCAAAGGCAACGGTCCTTACTTTTCACAAATGGAGTGGTGGAAGCGGTAACAAATATTGCCTAAAAACTAACGGCATAGTGCCTTTGAGTATCTGACACACCCTAAAATTATTAACATACCAAATAACTCAGCGTTTTCTAACTGGAAAATTTTGAGAAGTCCAACCTATGGAATCGGTTACCTGGACGTTACTTCTATAACAATTCTCTTAAAAACATGTTGCCCATGTTGTCAAACTACCTGGCAGACGACTCAACTGACGACCTTATCGACAACGAGACGTGTTAGACCATAACACCCACGCTCTTAAACTAACCAAAACACAAACGGTTTATACTTTTTGTATTGCAAACGTGATCTAAAGCAGTCTTACAATGTGAAAATAAATAAAAAATTAACAAAATAATTGCAACCCAACCCAACAACTTTAACTTTAAAAAACCAAAAATTACAAAATTTGGCCAAACCAACGGAAATGGTTTTGAAAACAACATATAATCTGGCCAATCATGATTGTCCAAAATGAGCAAGAAAACCTAATGAACTATTGTTGCTCGTTTTGCTCATACAATGCAAAACTACCAAAAAAAAGAAGAGGCACCCAAACAGCTAAGTTTAGCACTGAACGTCAATCTCTAATGCTATACAGAGCAATAACACTATCACCCCAAAACTTTTATGGGCAAAACCTCAACAACAAATGTTAAAAATATTGTCAAGCAACACATTGTCCTATCTATCATCACGACCGCGACTTCAAACAACTCGCCACCACGCTGTAGTGTTTACTATCTCAAATATCTAAAAAAAATTCAAGTATTCAACTACGACAGAAACTCTGTTTTACAGTTTCTTTCTCCCACTTCTACTACAACAAAACCTAAAAACAAAAACGGAAAACCGGGAAAGAAGTCTAAGGCTGAAATAACATCTTTGACATCTCTTCCACCAACAGGCCATAAACTTGCAACCCCGCCACGTATAATTCAGATTTGGCTCTTTGGCATGCCATGACATGCCATGGTACATTCCACCAAGTGCAACACTCAGACAAAAGTAGATTCTCTTGAGAGGCAACACTTTAGGTAAAAGTGTACGAACTGAGTGCGTAACTTTTATTCATTATAAAGTATTGCTAACTCAAAGACTATACTCGCCATCCGACTCCCCGGCTCTTTTCACCAAAACCTGCCTCGCCGCACTTTTTTTTTTAGCGAACATGAGAACGAAGCAACTCTTGCTGCCGACAAGTGACAAATTAATAAAACAACTGCAACCCAAAATCTTTAGCAAATTCGGAAGCAACAAAAGAGTTTAGCTCCAACACACTAGTGATTTGAACTATTACCGAATTTAGTCAAACCGACAAAAGCCGCTTTACAGCTGAAGTCGAATCTGATCATATCGTTATCATCCAAAATGAACCTGACAATCGGATCTACACTATCCATTTCGCTCATACAGTAAAAAACGTACAAAAAATAAGAGACACTACAAACATCATAGACCGGTATTTCGTCTTGTGTATTATGTCACAATCCCGATTGCTACGATACAACTTCTACCAACGACTACTAGCTTGGTTCCGTCGACTCCAATATGGAGTTCCACCCCCTTAAAGATAAACCAAGGCAACTACATACGCAAACCCCTGTGCTTGCACACCCTCTATGGGTTTTCTGCATGGCCACTATACATAACATACAAGTGCAGTTCTGCACTCTACGTCGCCATTAAGATGTAGAAAAAACCCCAACGCCGAAGAACTTCAACCACAAGGCTGCATAATTGCCTCTCAGGTCATGTTACGGCCTCCCTCGTATCACTTCCAATGGACAAATCAATAACACAATTAAAACCTATTACCAACAACAACTACCTCTGCCAGTAACAAATGCGCAATTCAAAAAAGCTGTTTCACCGTTAACAAATTAGCATAAAAACATCAAAAATAAAAATAAACAAAATAGAACACAACAACAGCTTTCTTCTAAACGTCTATTAAAACCCTGTGCTTCTGGCGCAAAAGAAAAAAGTTTTTCTAAGTTCTAGTGCCAACTACATTTCATCCTATCCAAACAACAATATCTCGGACATAGGGACAAAACGACTCACCAACTATTCATGCACTGTAATAAAAAGTGCACACACTAACATATAGCATACAAACGTCATATGAAAATATTCCGCAATTAATCTATCATAATGTTAATTTGCGCATGATTTAGAGCATTTCTATCGTAGTACTATAATCAATTTAACGGATACATCCTAGCAAGAGTGCTACAAAAAATACCAAAAATGTATAAAATGGTTATTATTGGCCCAAAGAACATCTCTGAGAGTTTTTTTGCAAAAATTAACCCAAAACTGGAGCAACGTAAAAAAGCTAAATCTTACAAAGATTTTGGAGGCGCCTCCAAATAGTTCTTACAAAATCAAAACAACTCCAAAATTAAATCCAAACACCAGGAGCACATCCCCAAACTATGTTTTACCAACTTTACAAGAAATATTACAAAATAAATATAATAAAAATTTCAACAAGATTTTAACAAAAGAATTCAGACTGATCAGCAAAATGCTAAAATCAAAAAGAAAGATATAACGCAAATTGGATGCTTCCAAACACCAAACTGCTTACCAATATTGACACAATTCTAAACAATCGACTAGATCAAAAGCAAGAGCCACTTTCAAATCAGAAAAAAAACCTCTACTAACTCCGCTCGATCCACTAACAATCTTTATGTTTCACGGAATCCTATATATTTAGCTGATAACTACATAGCAAAAGTCAGATGCAATCTATAAAATACAATACCATCAAAGCAATTTCCGAATCTAACGGACGTCTCCAACAAGTTTCTAACAAAATCCATACCAATCAACAACAACAAAAAGAAAGGCAAAAACGGACAAACACAAGCTGCCAAAAGACTAAACAATCACCTTAATCAACCAAACTCCGCTCAATGCATCGACAATCTTCACGTTTCTTATAAATATCCAGTGATACACAAACTGGAGGCATGGCTCCACAAAAATGACCGCCATACAATAATAGCAAACGTAGCAAACTTTCGATATACTCAAAGAAACGTTGTACATGAGAAAATTAGCACATCGAGAAACATCAGCCCCATCCAAACCGGTACAAGTGTTTTTTGAAGAATCTATTCTATTAAACAAGAGAATTATATGAGTTAAAGCAATTATTACAGTACAAAATAGACGCGCAAACCTACAAAACATTGAAAATCCTAATTAAAAAAGCAGTCAGGATATAAGAAGCCATTGGCTATACCTATAGAGTATAGACAACTAGTAGCAAATGCGCAAGGAAAAACCAACAGAACTAGTAGTAGTCTTTCCACAGCTAAATAATATATAAATGTTGAATGTTGGATAAATTCCAAAGACCGAAATGCAGTAATGTACCGGAAAATCCATCACAATGAACAAATAAATAAGCAATTACATCACAAAATCCAAAAACCTACAGACACCCCATCATTTAAAGACAACCTAATTAAAAAGCAGTCGGGGTATAAGAAGAAGTGAACTATTGATAAAAATCCACTACCACCAGACAATTTGTTTCTCTCCGCCAAAGGAACAGAAACACGTCATCAGAATTACTAGTAGCTCTCCAACAATATTAACAAACGTTAACCGTTCGATTGATTCTAAGAACCTTAAAACACTATCGATTAGAGCATACCGACCGCTACCTTGATTTGTAGTATTTTAATAAAAACGGCAACTTCCCCTTCATCGCTGCTTCTACAAATAATTTGATAATCAATTTATTTTTTTACCAGTACATTTAGAAAGGATTAAACTATGAAATGTCGAAGTCCGAAAATGAACTCGGATCGGCAGAACGTATTCGAGACGTGAGTGGAAAGAACTTAGAGAACTCTATCAAAAATAAGAAAGCACAGACAGAGCAAAAAGAACACATAGAGAGAAAGTAAGATAGTTGACTTGAGTAAATGGTGTGTTTTCTAAAGCGCCACTTGTTTAATAAAAAGCTGAATTCAAAATATCTACACTAAAATACCCATAATGGAATCTACCAACAACGTCGGAGTCAAATGACCAACTTGTTAAAATTAATACGTAAGCAATGACAATATAACTCAAAAGCTATTCTCGGAGTTAAACACTACTAAGCCTTAAAAAACACATCCAAAAGTAGTTAATTGCCATTGTCAAAACGTATAAAGATGGTAAGAGTAGAAGGTGCATAAAGGAGTTTATCTAAGGAAGAAGGACAAACAGAGCACAGAGTGAGCAGGAAGAAGATAAAGAGCAAAAGCAGCATGTGCAACCTTTGTGTAAAGAGTGTACTTTTTTAAGAGCCACTTGTTTGGAAAAAGCTTGTCAGAAATTAGAGTTTAAACACGCAAATGTGTCTCTGTCCTCTACAAGATTTAATAATATAATATTATCATTGAACAGTACTGGCAACATTTTAATTTTTTTTTAACGATATTTGGTCCTCATATTTCAATTTACTTTACAGTTTGAAATTTTTCTTCCAAATCAATAATCACACAGTTCTTGAAACCAATATTAATATTGTAAATATAAGCATTCAACTGATCCATACCTATATACTGCAAATACAAAATGTTATGGTATTAAAAATCTAGGAATTAACACCGGCAACAAGCAAATATGTACAATTGTCGCCCTCAACGTTCAATTTATATCACGTAATAGAAAAATTAATAATCATTCTTATGCAAATATTAGTATTTCTATTCAAAACATACAATTTCCAGTTTAAAGTTCAATCTGTAACAATATAAAATACATTTATTAGATCAATAAACGACAACAATATATCATGAAGGTATAAGTAGGAAATATATATTGAAATGCATACAAAGTGGTTGTTTGCTTGTTATACCGTAGTATGCATCTTACTTATGCAGATTCAGAAATGTCAGATCTAGATTTATAACTAAATAACAAGGCAGACAAATGGTGTTTTATTTGCTTGAAGCGGTTACATACTCGACTTGGGAATTGTTTCTAGTTTGGAATGCTATTTTTCTCAGACATGTTTTATTAATAATCTTATAAAGTTTTACAACCTGTATAGTTAAAAGACAATGTATCTAAATCTGTACGTATAAAGGTAATAATTTTGTTCTTCCCAATAATAAATGAATAATTTAAGATGAACTTTGTGGTGGCAAAGCATATTTAATAATCCTTTATTAATTGCTAGATTGAAATCTAAATGAAATATGAAACTCCTGTAGCTTTTGTGATTTATCATCCCTTTCGTTGAAATAATTATTATATTAAATTCATTACCAGTGGGCACCATGGTGCTATTTAAAATTTTATTAAAGTAAGCAACAAGTTGTTCGGTTGAAGGAAAGGGGGGTTGTAAATCTCGCAGTAATTTAACTTTACTACATGAATTATGAGAGAGGTCGCGCTTTTGATGTCGTAACTATGGACTTGCCAACCAAGTCTTTGCATTTGAAGAAAATCCGAACAATGCCGGCAATAATAGTTGGAACATAACTCCAATAATTAGAAGGGAGCAATCCCCCAGCCTCCCTGGCCTCGTTAACTTGTCGATGTGTTTGAACAATGGTCAACCGACAGCTACAATAAGCAAGGCTGTGTGCTGGTACAGGCGGTGGCTCCTGTTGAGATAACAGCACGATTGCGGTAAAGGTCTGCCCTGGGACCCGTTCAACCCCTTTATCGGGGTGGCCGGCGCGCACACATACATTCACTATTTTACACCGGCCAAACAATGAACGTCGTAAAGCACAGACTTAAAATATGAGATTAGGATATAAATGGTTATTTCCCTGGAGCGACTCGGATGGCGACACATACGCGCACTAAAAAAGACCATACAATAGCGCAATCCCTCCTTTTATTACACACAGTCCTGCTAGGACACGTTCCTTTTTTTCAACACCTGCGATATTAAAACATATAAAAAAGGAACGGACCATGCGATAACAACAGAGGTATTGTCACCGAAAAAGGGACTCGATTTTTGTCATTCGACTATTCCGGATTCATAAATCAAAATAAAATTAATAAAATAAAACGAGCGTTCGTAATGATTGTGTTTACATATGCGTAATATAAAGCTTCATAATAAAGCTTTTATTAATAATAAAAAAGCATGAAAATAATTGGATTTTAAAATAAAAAGCCAATTATGTTTATGTTGTATTTTATTATTTAATCAATTGTTGCAGATGTAAATTCGCATGTTTAATATTAAATGAATTGTCACAAGTGCGTGTTCTGAAAGTTTGGAAAATTCTGCAAACTAATGCTGTAGGGTTAGTGTGTGTTACTGAAGCACAGTAAATTATGCCACTTTTCGGTGAGGCAAAGGAATGTAGTCATTCTTACGGCTAGATATACACATCACTAAAGGTCGACAAGTAAATTTTTAACGTTCCCCATAATACAAATTTCAATTTTGCAAAAAAAAAATTGTTTTGTTCCGTGGTTTTGATTTCGCAGCGTCCGCCGCTATGCCATTTATACCGTATCTTTAAGTATTTTTACAATTGAACGATGATAACAATTTTGAGAATTTCACAACAATTTTTTTTTTTAATCTTTGATAACACAAAAAACTTAAAAATATTAATACATTTATTGGTCATAAAATAAAAAATCAATTACATAGTGACCTAAAAGTTGTGGATCAGGTTAATAGATCAAAGACTCATTTATTAAACTGTTCATCATACAGGAGTCAAAAATTATAAGCATTATAATTTTTTAAAGTACTAGCAGTAACTTACAGCATTAAAACAAAAATTGTACTTGTATGTGGACAGATGAAAAAAAATTAATTTTAAACTCTAATAACAATTTCAAAGGCTCACTTTTTTATTCTAGATTTAAAGAAACGCTTAGCAATGCAACTTTCTAAGTTTTGGACAACAAAAAAGGCCCGTTCCAATGACGCAATAGCTCCAGCGGTCAACCATGTATTAAAATTAAGTAAACAAATAGTCTGGCTGATCTGTGGAAAAACTAAAAATTAGTAAAAACATAATTTGGCTATAATACAAAAACACCAAAGCCTTACCAGACTTGTGTAATGCTAGTCAGACGCGCTCAATTGTTTTAAAAATGTGTTTTACTATGGGCCTGATTACTTCGTAAATGATTTTAATAGTTTTGATACGCAAAATTCATAATTAGTTTTGTTTCTTGAATCTAAGTTATGTATTTTTCTGTAAAGTCTGTAAAGACTATGAAAACGTTACAAAGATTATAGATGACTATAAAAGCCACTTAATATGACTAAGATAGCCTTAACAGACTTTAAAACTGTGTGGGGCTTGAAAACTTTTAAAGATTTTAACGTCGGCAGTAGGGTACGATTATCAGCGCTAACGAAAGTTAAGCAACGGTCGGAGCGATCAATTATCGTTCTTTCTAAATGAATCTATTATCACCTATACGCATCCACACATATCACTTACATGTCTTCTTTGTGGCTCGGTATACCTGACACCTACTAATTGCCTACCCCGAAAAGGAACAGCATGATTAGGTATGATTAGGTACAAGATTTCAGCAGATTTTATCAAATATGCAATCATAAAAAATTGAAAACTATCTAAAAATTTTATAAAGATTTTAGAAACACTTAAAAAATCTGATAAAACGATTTAAAAAAATGGTTACTATAGATTAGATCCAGAGAAGTTTTAAAGGATATTATTGTGAGGATCATATAAAACATATATAGCACAACTAGTCTTTTGGCGCAGAGCACTATACAGCAATAAATTAAAATTCTGTTTGAAAATACATAGTAATTGTATGAGGATTTGTCAACAACTTGGGGAACGACAAATTTTAATTTTTCAATTGCAAAGAAAGCGTGGCATTATGGTATAAGATTCGTTATGGGAATCTAGTTTTTATTTAAAAAAATTTGATCGCCCGGATATGTTCATGTTACCTTATGTGCAGTTCTACTTAAAGCTGCTTAAAAATCTCCCTTCTCACCAAGATGATTCGCCCGTTCGCATACTATTATATATATTACAACTTCCCAAGAATTCTTGAAGAAGTTCACATTAATCTTTTGCCAAAGCCAGCTAGATGTCAAAATCTGTCGCCTATTAAACATGTGTAAGACATGATTAAAAAAAAACAAACTTCTCAAATTATCCGCAGAAATTAGAGGCATTTCACCATAGACCACTTATTGGAATTATAAACCACAAAGACTGGGTGTGGACACAACAGCGATCCGACCATCAAACAGCGCTCCAACCACAGAACAGCGCTCTGACCATCGAACAGCGCTCCGAGCATAGAACACTAAAATGTGTTCTAAGCTCTGATCCTTGCACACCGCTCGAGCCTCGTATTTATATTGAACTGAAACTTTTTTATCGGCGTGAAAGTAAAATTATTTATTAATTAAAAAATATAATATAATAATTTTACTCTCACACTGCTAAAAAGGTTTCAGTTCAATATAAATACGAGACTCGAGCAGTGCGCGAGCTTAGAACAAATTTTAGTGTTCTATGCTCGAAGCGCTGTTCAATGGTCGGAGCGCTGTTCGATGATCAGAGCGCTGTACGATGGTCGGATCGCCGTTATGTCCACACACTTAGGGAGTTTCTTTAATTTTTTTATAGACAAAGGTTTCTGCCAAATTTGGTTAAAAAAGTCTGAACAGTGTAAAATTTCTGTCATTCAGTACCTTTAAAGAATAAATAAACTTTTGCATTTATTTTTAAAAAACTTTAGGAAAAGTGGCAATTCCACCTAAATATTTCATTATTTTTCCATACACAAAAAGGAAAGCCTTTTAGCATAGAGCGGAGATGCATTTAAAATTATGATTTGAATAATAAAAAAAAACTTAAATCCGTGATTAGATTTAAGTTTTTTTAAATTATTTTACATTATTTTTCTTTTGCGTAAAAAGTTCAATAATATGAAATTATTAAAAATTGTTTGGTAAATAACAATTTAAAAAAATAGCCTTTTTTTGCAGTTAAAGTTAAAGAATTGATTTTAATAACAATTTAGTGTTCCAAATTTTTTCCTAATTTTTGATCAAAAAAGATGCTTTATGAGTTTTTATGGGTTTTCTTTAGCGATAAAAAAAAGTTTAACTGTATTTTTTTTGCTTGTGTTGGTAGTGAAAAATTTGAGAATTTGGATAAAAGCTCATTTCTTCGGTTTGAAACTAACTTAATAATATGCAATCAAACCACATATCCCAGTAGATTACCTGCCAAACCAGAAATCCGTGCAACAATATTTTTAACATCATCCTTCAAACTTAAAAGACCATAAAAAATGCATTTTTTACGTTTTGAACGACAAAAACAGCACCGGATAACTAATACCAGCAACAAATAAAGTGAGTGGGGTATAGAGTTTGTTATCTATTATCAAAAAGTTAGATCTAAGTTGCCCGCCCGCCTACCCGATTGTTTGGTATCCACTTTCGAGCTCACTTACAGTTGGGCAAAAGAGCGAAATACTTCAGCTAAATCTACTTACCAGCAAACAGTGAGTAAGTGCCTCGTTATCCCACTCGACTGTTCCTTATCAAGAAAATTGACCAATTTAATAACACCTAACTATTGCAGATGAGAGCATCCAATTTCTGGATCATAAACACTTAGTTGACTAGATGGCGGACCACAGTTGAAACTACTCATCGAAAACCAATGATCTAAGTGCGCCGCCCAGCTGCGCAATTCTATGTTATTCAATTTCTGGATCACTATCACGTGGGACGGTGGTCAAGGCATTACAGTTAAAACTAATCACCGGCAACTAATGATCTGAGTGCTTTGCACACCCAACCGTCGGTTTGTTATCTAATTTTTGGATCACTTACACTTGGTTGGGTAAGCAGGGCACTACAATTTAAACTACTCACCATCAATTAGTAGTGATCTGAGTGCCCCCACCCACCAGCGTATTCGTTATCAAGAAGTCTAATCTGTCAATTAATCAAGTTAAAGAAAAACGCATAGAAAAAAATGATCCATTTTTTAAATCACAAACATTTAGGTAAGTGGTTGGGGCACTACAATAAAACCTACAAACGGACAACCAATAATATGAGTGCCACTCCCACCCACCCAACTGTTTGTTACCCATATTTTGGATCATTAAAATTTAGGTAAATGGTTAAGGCACAGCTAAAACTACTCACCGACAACCAGTAATTCATGTACCCACTCAAACGACTGTTTGTTATCAAGAAGTTTGATCTTTCAACCTCTTTGATCAATTTATTTACAGCTACTAGAGGAGAATGATGAAATTTATGGATCACAAACACTTGAATAGGTAGAAATTATTCACCGACAAGCAATTATCTGAGCGCTTCGACCACCCACCAGTTTGTTTGGTGTCTAACTTCTAGAACACTAACACTTGAGATGGTTAGAAGGGTTGAAACTATTCACCAGCAACTAATGATTTGAGTGTCCTACCTGTCAATTTAAGAAAGAAGAACAAAATTGCTTTTGCGGCTAGCTCCAAAACCCAGAAAATGCTATTTCGGTCATAGAACGTTCCAAGGCTTAAGATCATCCAACCTGCTATAAAAAGACTCAATGCTAATGCACTCCTTAGTTACACCAGCAGATAAACTCAAGGCAACCCTTTTCCTGCCAGAATGCCAACGGGACCAAGCAACTCCAATAAAATGAAGACGTGCCGGCGGATAGATCACACGGGCCTACCGTAACTATCTCAGTACACATAGACAAATCCAAGGACATGGTAGATTGCAAAACCGAGTAATCAAGAAATTGCGATCTGGTATCCGAAGAGGAGACAGTTGGTATATGTATCTGAGAAGTAATCCTAAGCTGGAGCAATCGTAAGCCATAACTTACTTCAGGACGGCCACTTGGACGGACGTAGTGCCGTTTCAAAGCCGTTCTACCACCTAATCCCAGGTAGTAACTGGGAGTCCTCAAACCATGAGAGGCTCGATCAGTAGGTCTACAACATTGAGCTGTGTCCTCACACTCGATGCCGTAGAACCAAACGTCACTGCACAAAGGCCCACTCCACACCTAGAAATCTTCATTAGGAAATTGCTCAAGATCCGGTGCACATCTACACCAGACCAACAAAATAACAAAACAAAATATAAAAAAGTGCTCTGCTCCAGGTCGAGCACCTATCGGACAGAGTTGCATAGATTGTCTGCAGATCGGTAAAACGGTGATAATGTCATGCTAAACCAAAAATCCGTAGGTCAAAAGATTTTTTTTGGCAATCGAAGAAAAGCTTGACTTTATTGCTTGTGCACACGTACATGTGTTTGCGTTGTTAGTGTAAAAATTACTATTTTAGTTTAAAGTTAACTTTGGTTTCTGACTTAAATTGATACCCTAATTACAATTCCGAAGACGCTATCTCAAAATTTTTAACATTTCTTTTTCGATTTTTGAAATTGCAAATACGCGTATATTTCGATCAGTTTTTATGGTTACTGAATTTGAAACTAACTTATTTTTTAATAAATATTTATTAAAACACAGACCCCGGTAGGTTACGAGTCAAAGTGAAATTTTGTGCTTCAATGGGTTTTCCTACGGCAATCAAATGTTGGTTCTATTTACAACTTTTTTGTCGGTTTTTGCACATTTAAGCGTGATATTGACCCCTGAGAAAATGCGATACCAATATTTTGAACGTGTTTCTTTAGTTTAATAAAACCAATAAAACATAAAATGCATTTTTTACGTTTCGAGCCGATAGGACATAATCAGGTGAAAACGGGACTTAGATGTTTCCAAGGCTAGCCACCAAACACAGCCAAACTGACAGTCTATGGGTCAAAAGCTTTTGTTTTTGGCAATCAAAATAAAATTCAATTTTATTGCTATGCTCAAATGACAAATTTACAAATTTAGAAAAAAAAATGAGTTCTTCGGTTCCTTAATTACAGTTCGAATATCACATCAATATGATCCGCTCGTTTTTTTAAAAGGTTAAAATGATCATAATTTTTACACTTGATCGATGATAACAATTTTGAGGATTCCACAATATTATTATTGTTTTTATTTTAATCTATCTAATAAAAATAAAAAAATAAAAGCCATCTCTTGTGAGGCTAGCCACCCATGCTCTGTCAAAGTAAATAGGTTAAAGAATTTTCCATTGATGATCAAAGATTCAGATTCAGATTTAATGCTATTGGTCAAAAACTAAAAATTAAATTACATATAGTGACTAAAAAGTTCTAAATTTTTTATTGAACTGTGTTTCCTCCAAAACACAAAAATTAAGTAAAAAATAGATACATAATAACAATTCATACTTGCTTTGAGTAAAAAAAATGCAAATTTGTTATTTTTTTGGTTTTATACGTAATAATTTAAATGTTTTTCTTGCAAATATTAAGTTTAAATATTACAAAAAAAAAAAGATCAATTTTGTCATCATGAGATGGTGCAGTTGAAAGAAATTACAGCCAGACACGAATAGTATAGCCTCTATAACAGGCAACTTAGTATACACAAAAATTATGTTAAATGTGGTTAAACTAATGCCTTTGCCCGTTTTAGTATTTTTTATTTGCGCTAACATTTTAAACATTCCATGGGCGACGTTATTCTGGGATTGAAAGATGCTAAAACGAGCAAAGGCATAAGTTTAACCACATTCAACATAATCTTTGTGTATACTAAGTTGCCTATTATAGGGGCGACACTATTCGTGTCTGGCTGTAGTTTAATACTCGGATTTCTTTATTAACTTTAATTAAAAATATACCGAGGCCAAGTTGTTGCTGAGGGTTTTTGATAAAAGCCTTGCATCAGTGGAGGTGTTTTCAACATTCTTGCAAAAAGTTCTCTATATTTCCCGTTGTCGTTGACGAATAATTTTTTTGTAATCTTATTGGAACTTCTTTATAAGACACCCTGTTTGATTATTGTTTTGAGTTTATTGTTCTGTTCAAAGTATTCCTTGCGTCCACTTTGAGTCGTTCAAGATTGTCAAGGTACCTTACACCAACTTTAGTGAGCAGGAGTCCTTGTGTGTCTGTGTTAGAGTTTCCCAACTCATCCGGCTTCGTCCGGGTGGATCGACTTGGTCTTCCACTTTCATGCTTTCCTGCTGTCTATTGTGGCTATTTTAATTTACATAAATAAAATAAAATAAAATAAATAAATTACAAAACAAGAAACCGACCTTTCCAGTTTTATAGAAGACACTCTAGTTCTTTACGTAAAGCTTCTGGTTCTGCCTCTATAGGCAACTTAAGACCGTCTCAATGGTATCCGGAGGTCACGGAAGCCAGAGACTGCCTGGCGAGGTGATCCGTCTGCACGACGCTAAGTTATGACTTAGACCACAATGATTCTATGCCGAAGATCGTTTTCTCTAGTCACCACAAGGATGTTATCATCACAGGTGATCTTAAAAATCTCTCCTGTGTGTAA
Organism: Tachinus rufipes; assembly: GCA_963932245.1. NCBI lineage: Eukaryota > Metazoa > Arthropoda > Insecta > Coleoptera > Staphylinidae > Tachinus > Tachinus rufipes. The sequence goes on along the minus strand of OZ010746.1, from coordinate 17,829,667 downwards.
CCATCCGCTTTTTGAAGAGGCTCTGTGGGGCCTGCATTGCGGACGTTTTAAGTGTCCGACTTGGACTTAGCAGTTAACAGAGTATCTCAAGACGCAACCCTCGCTATTTTTTCCAAAGAGTCCGAAGTGAATCAGTTTTACTTCTCTGGCTCTCCACCTTTCATAAAGCATACTTGGAGACATCAAAAATCGATTGCCAAGGCTATCAGAAAAGTATAATTCCAAGAAGTGGGTTGTACAGGAACGGGCACCACATACAAAAACCATTATATTGCTCATTGCACATCCAGCCACTACCAAGGGGTCACCTTGTCGGCTAACTGACTGGACGACGCAGCCGATTGATCTAAATGGGTTTGTCTCGACTAATCGTTCAAAAAAAAATCCTGCCCAAAGGCTCTAGAGACGCATCTCTAAGGTAATTTCAAGTTAACCAGATTCCTTTCATCCTTCCTCAACTACATTCTCATAGCTAAGCAGATAAAAAAACTCCTCTCGTACAATTAGCTATCCATCTTTTGGACTTTCCCTAATAACTACTCTAGATTTGATAAACATTTTAAACGCTCAATAGACATACCTGCCTTAAACCTTATATAAACATTTTACTGTTGATTTGATAAAAAAATTAAAATAAATTACAATATATCATGTTAAAATCGCTTCTTTAAGTATGCTACAACTTATCTGTTAAACCAATTTGTTATTACATCACATCTCTGATTAATATTTTGTTATTTTTGGCTAGGCAGATATAATCTTCCAACTTATAAAATCACCGTCAACAACAATATATCTTATTACATACATCCTCAATCCAATCATTCGCATTATTTAATCTCAATATGATATTATTGTTCTTTCATTCCCTTTCTCAATGCAAACAACAATATTTATCTTGCCTCAAATCATTTTACGACCAAACATTGAACGATCTACGCGATCAAGTCAATTGTTTTATACGGCAGTTACATGTTGCAATCGTAAAGCAAGCAGCGCGCCGGCAATAAAATTTCATCACGTTATCCGATATTTTTGCATGAACGCTTTTTATTTACATACATTGCGAGCGACAACATTGTCGTTCGACACCTAACAAAAATATACCATAATAATAAATAAACCAAACATAAATATTTATAGTAGCGCAGAAGATAATTTTATTAGTGGATGTTAAATTCATACAGTTTATTACAAATGAGATAATTTGAATTTATTATGTTTTTGTAATTTTTGGAATCGACAGTAATGCGTTATTATATGGGCAAATTATTACTGTAGTAAGTACCTTCAAAATCAATACATTGGCTTTAATCAAATTTAACAACAATGTAGCCAAACATCACTACTAGCAAGTGTATAAAATTTAATTAAACCAACACTGCAATTTTGACATTTAATGACCTACCTATAATGCATGTGATCTCAGACAAACTGCAACTAAATTCCTCAAATTGTAATGTACTACGTATAAATAATTATTTTTCTTTGTTTGATTTTAAACTTTACAAGCTTTCATTAATCTTTCAAACAATTTATATTCACCAACCCTTGATAAGGTGTTCTCAAAATCGCCAACTCATCTTTGGTCTTTTTCAGTACGGCGTGATTGATCGGAAGTGCTAATAAATTAATGTCTTGATGTAGAACGTCTTCCGGTTCCATGTAGTATTAATCAAGCGGTGTCTATTACTATGTAAATAGAATTGGTTTCAAGCCAATTGCTTTAAGGATTATTGATTTCTTTACGGAAGGAATGATATAAGAGTATCCTATTTAAGTTTATTGACCAAACGTGTGTGTATGTTGGGGGAAAGGTATTTAGATCATATCTTTATAGTGTTTTTCTTATCAAGTAAGATGAGGGAAGTTTTCGTAGTTGGCCATCGGCGTAAGTGCCCTGGCCGGATAATTTATCGCCTGAAGCCATCGACGCGTGAAACCTAAAATAATTACCGTCCGAGAGAAACCTTCCCCAAACCATATAAGTTCATGTGAGTGGGTTGAGAGAGCATCGATATTTTTTCCACTAGAAAAGTGGCTGTAGCTATTCCGAAGGCGGCTTGATGGAGCGCCGGAGTGTGAAAGGTGACGCCCGGGCCTGTCTGTGCATAACTAAAACCGTCGAGCGTGAGGATGAGGTGGAGAAGAGCGGACCGGTTTTCTAGAGGCACATCAATTCCGTGAGGAACAGGTGAAGAATTGATTTAGCATTTCTGGGGCGCCGCGAAAATTGCCGTAAAGTGGAGAAGCTTATGGGGGTGAGGGAGCGACGCGCCTCCGAGAACCAATTCCATTCGCACGGATGGAAGGAAAGTGTCGCCGAATTATTTCCACGTGCGGCACTATAGCTACTTTTCCAATTTCGATTTTACACAACGAGTAACAAGATATTTGTAAAAAAATATAAAAAATCGATTTTATTTTCAACTTAATATAATATTTATGGAATGTTACGACTACACCAAACAGGCAAGTTGAGAACAAAGGTTAGCAAAGCTATAAACCAGAATGAACCTAATAAACTCAACTACAATGCTCAATGGCCAAGTACACTTAATTCCCTCATTTCAACAGAACAATCATCCAAATATATATAAAAAAGTTACAGCCCGAATGGGACAAGCACTTACATTAAAGTCAAACTAAATTTATTTTACTTAAATTAGAAACATTAAAGCAAATAATAATATATTTAATTGTTTATTCTATGAATAATAATAATTAAAACAGATTGTTTTTCCTGACTATATTTTGTCATGATGATGGACATTCTGCTTCTTTTTTCGATAGACAAGATAGCCTTGATATATAGACCACATATATAATTCGACGTTTCTTAAGATTCCAATCTCGGCAACAAGACGAACTTATTTTGGGGATTAATCATGGAACTTTGGAATACGTTTTCTAGATTTCCCCCTTGACAACTTTCACTATCGCTGTAAGAAAATTACAGCCAAATGGAATTGATATTTATTGGTATTAATAACTCTGATCATAATTTATATGTTAAACTATTTTGTACATGAATTAAGTATCATAATACATTTATCAATCTTATATATTAAAGTTAAATATACAAAGCTTTTATCTAAATTTGATCGACAAATGGAATATTTGGTAATTTTTAAACACATACATTAGCCTGTAAACTGCAATCTGGAAACCAAAAAACTCAAAATGTTTTTCTATGAATTTTCAGCTTTATTTTATTGTTTTTTTTTAATAAAAGATTATGATACAAAAATTAGTGTCGCACTCTCTAAGAGTTCAATTACACGCTTACAAGTGCAAAAATAGACTTTTTTAATTTGAAAAAAAAAGTTGTAAATAGAACCAATTTTTGATCTTCAAAGGAAAACCAATTGAAGCACAAATTTCCACTTTTAAAGGTAACTTATTAGGGTATGTGGCTTGTCGCAGGATTAAATATAATAAGTAAAATAAGTTAGTTACAAATCTAGTTACAAAATTCAAAAGAGAACTGTAAAAAAATCAAAATGGGGATTTTGGAATTATAATCGTTTTTTTCAAATCTGATTTAAACCTTTGGCCTACGGATTTTTTGTTTAGCATAACATTTTCAACATTCTCTTGGTATGGAGACAACCCATAGAAAGGGAAACACCTACGAAAAAATGCAGTGGTTACGCAACCCTCCAGCCAATAGGTGCTCGCCCTGAAGCGGAACACTTTCTCGATTTTTGTTTACCTAGTGTAGATGTGTACCGGGTCTTAGGCGACTTCCTGGATAGGTTTTCAAGATGTAGAGTAGCCTTGGGGCTGCGGCTTTTAGTTTTCCGGCATCAAGTGTGCCAGCTCCGAAAAAGCCTTTATCAAGTTCATGGTGTAGACCTGCTGGTACAGCTCTCAGAGTTCGGAGATTCCAAATTGAAACCTGGGGTTGAGTTGTTGAACGGCGTTTAGTCGCCACTACGCCCGTATACTTGTTGCACTAATTTATCTTTTTGCTGAGGAGTTGCGTTGGTGAATTTTTGTAGCCAACTTGTGAAGCTTGGCTATGTCTTCTAGTTGGTTTAGTATACTTCCTGCGTCTTCTCTGTGACTACCATATAGTGATCTATCGATTGCCCGGTTTTACCAATTCTCAAGATCCGTTTATGTGTACCGGGAATATAGTTGCCCATGTGATCTATCCGCCAGCACGTCTGGATTTTACTGGGTTGCAGAGCAGAAATTGCTTAGTTCTGTTGGCACGTAAACCCTGGGTTTATCTACATCTGTGACTAATGAGTGCATTTCCAGTGGATTTTCTGAACCCGGATCATAAATGTTTTTCACTCTGGTTTTGCTAGTCTGCTAATTCTTGTTGCTATGGATGATAGTCTGCTTTGGTTATTTTACTATGGTAAAAATTACATCCCTTTTGAGCAGCCCGGATGAGCTTCCATCTCGCTGATTGGTTATTTTTGAAATCTGATGGGAAGGTCCCATGACAGCGTGAGCATCTTCTGGGTTTGGTGGCTAGGTGCAGAAGCAATACATCCATCTCTCTCAAATTAACTAGTGGGACTTAGCAAGGCATTTTCTCCTTTCACCAAGATGCTTGGTCAAGTCTCATTGTTCAACTGAGGTTTCTGGTTGATGGATTGTCATAGAATAGTTTTTTCCATGAATCTGTTATCTTGTTTGTCGTACTTTTTCTAAAAAACTTCTATTTCAGCACAATATTCTGTTGCTTCTTGTTCTTTAGCTCATAACTTTTTTCTTACCGTTAATTTATTTTTAATATTTCTAATTGTAGAGTTAAAGTCTAATCTCTTGTTCGATGTTCATGATATTGGATTGGATAATATTTTAGTTTCAACTTGCTGTTTTGTGTAGAGGTTTTTCACTTTTCGCAGGTCGTAGTTGTTTACTATACTTTTACTTGTCTTTTTTAATTTAACTCTAAAGCATCTACTAAAGGAACATGATTTGATTGAAGATCAGCTCCAGAATAAGTTTTCACGGATGTGCTGCTGTTTCTAATTTTTTTTTTCAAACTATTGTCAATCTGATTATAGATTGTGTTTTTGGGCAAATCATCAGGTATTTTATCGCGAAATTTTGATCTCCAGCATATAAGCTAAGTTGATTTAAACTCTCATTCCTTTCTCCTAGTTTGTATGGGCCTATTATATTGTCTATGCCAACTTTTGGCTTAAAACCTAAAACCTTCTATAGTAATATAGTTAGTTTGTATGTTGGTAGTTTTTTTCTGTTATCTAAGAGTAGAATTCTTTTACTTCTTCATATTCATAGTCCGTTCTTAGAGCGTTTATCTGTATAATGTTGATTTGTGCTGGCTCTCATTAATTCGAAGTAGGACGATTCTTCCTTAACCTGGTGTAAAATTTGTAACATTTTTATCAATTCATCTGTGTACTATAATCCCTACTTCATGCTTGTGTTCACCATTGGCAGTACTTGGGTACTATATACGGTGATCGTTTATATTGCAATAATTTGCTTTAAACCAGCGCATTTCACTTATACCCAAGATCATGATTTTAAGCTTTTTTAATTCTTGAACTGCAATGTAGATCTTTTCTGCTTGTGACATGATTCATGCATTTTATGTGCAAATTTTTAAACAACTAAACAACAGTTCTTATTGTTACTGTGCTTCATGACATCGCTTATAATTGTACCCCTCGGAGATTCAATCCGAGGACTTGTAGCTACAGAAATTTTAGTACTCTAATTCTTAATTGCAAGCCAATAATTGGTACTAGAGTGGCCTTCTACCAGCCCAAAATATTGTAGCTAAAAAATGTTTTACATTACCGCAACCGCAAACTTGGGGTCTAATCTTATTATTCTTCTTATTATCACAAATATTAAGGTGGGTGAAAGGAATACTCCAATTCTTATTACAAGCAAATAGTATTATGTAGAAAAACTACCACCCCACCCGAGTAATTGTGATCAAAAGATTAGATAATTCTCATTACCGCTAACCTACCCAAGAGATTTTAACCTAAAGATTAGATGTTTCTCATTGAGGCTAATGCCAAACCTCACTAAGTTACGTTGTAGTAGTAAATGACAACCAGTCAGATTTTTAACTTTCCAAGTTACAAGAAGTTAGTGACATTAAATCATTTGATGGCAAATATTTAGGTTGGTGGGCGAGCTGATACTCTACTTGTTAATAACAAGAAAATAATTTGTACTGTAATTAAAAAATTGTGAGACAATAATTGAATACTTCTCATCATCCCGAAAATGTATTAACTGGACAGGGTAGTCTAAGTTTTATTTACAAGCAAATAGGTTAAACTAGAATAAAACGTTCACCCACCAAAAAGATTGTGATCAAAAGATTAGATGTTTCTCAATACCGCCAAAAGCTAAAGCTTAATAAGTTACACAAAAAAAGTTACAACCAATCCAGTAATCATAAACAGTTGTATAGGGAATGTGGTACCTCATTTCTAAATTACGAGCAAAAATTTGTACTACGCCCAAGAAATTGTGATTTAAATTTTTGATTAGTTTCTAAAAAGTGACACATCCATTCATTTGAACTTAAGCGTATTTACGCTCTCCATCTCCCCAACGTGGGTTTTATTTACTAAGATCTGGTGTACACACATAATCTCACCGGTGGTTTAGAATCCATTCAAAACTGTAGGTCAACACGTAATTTAAGTTGCCAGCATTAATATAAATAGGCTATAGCATTAGCATTGACGTGTATACGTCTGAAAATAAAAGAAAAAAGAAGAAATTTATACTGAATTGATTTTCCCTCCGTCCCAAAGATTTTGATTAAAAGAATGCATAATAAACTGATGTTTACAAAAGAACGCAACTCGGCAGCTAACAAAGAAATCAACAACACACGACAGGCGAAATGAAGCAATGCTATAGCAATCCGGTTACGCTGGCAAAAGAGAACGGAAAAGGTTTTTAGTGCCCCAATCCCACATCAGAAGCCTTAGGAGGAATTGAATCTTTCCATCAAAAAAATTTCCCCTTAAAAAAAATCTATGCAAAAGCGTGGCTTGCCATTTTTGTTGTCATTTAATACCACCGGGGCGCAGTAGCTGCTTCTGCTCCTTTCGACTATTCCGTTAGTAAGTAATTCGTCGATTTGTTCAAAAATCTGGGCCGGCGAGCATTGTAAGTGTATGGGGAAGCTCAAACTGGAATTTTGTCTAGATCAATTTGGTGGGTAATGGTCTTATTGACCGTTAGACCAATGCTCCAATTGAATAGTGTGTCAAACTCCTAGAGTAGTTCCGGTAATTGGGCGTGATTTAAGAACAAGTTAGTGAGAGTTTCAATTTTTTTCTTGGCCAGAATTTTATTTGGTTGTTGTTGTGACCAGTATACGGTAAGCCGGCAAGTTTTCCGTAGTGCAAACATTGGCAAGAATAGTTGATCTGACTGATCTCTCAACCAGTAGTGACCCAGAAACACGTCGTGCGTGACTCACTCCATTTTAAACTACTGGCCGTTATTATGGTTTGGAGTGGCCTATCCACCCACCCAATTATTTGTTGTCAAGAAGTTGAATCACGACTCTCTCTTGTTAATCAAGAGTTTGGATGTGTGTCTTCTATATGAACGTCAAAAGTCATTTTGTCACTAGAGAAAGTTGTAGTTGAAACTTTTGATAACCAGCACTTAGGTGGGTGGATGGGTGGGTGGGCCACTTCATTTTAAACTACTGGCCATTATTATGCTTTGAAGTGGCCTACACACCCAACCACCTAGGTGTTTATTGTCAATAGGTTGGATCACGATCCTCTTCTGTTAATCAAGTGCTTGGATGTATATCTTCTATGCGAAAGTCAGAGAAGATCGTGATCCAACCTATTAAGAACTAACGCTTGGGTGGGTGGGTGGACCACTCCTTTCTAAACTACCGCCTGTTATAATAATTTGGAGTAGTCCACCCACCCTCCCAAGTGTTTGTTGTCAAGAGGTTGGATTACGATGCTCTTTTGTTAATCAAGAATTTGAATGTGTGCCTTCTTTGCAAATGTCAGAAGTCATTTTGTCACTCGTAGTCGTAGTTCAACCTTTTGAGGTTGGAACACAACTCTCTCTTGCTAATCAAGAGTTTGGATGATTGTCTTCTATGCTAACGTCAGAAGTCATTTTGCCACTAGAGAAGGTCGTAATCCAACTTCTTGACAAGTAACGCTTGGGTGGGTGAGTGGGCCAATCTATTCTAAACTACTGGCCGTTATTATGCTTTGAAGTGGCCAACCAAACTAAATTTCTTTTCAACACGCACATAAGCAACTAACGGATGCAAAATGCAATGTTCAATCGTATCCAAGCCCAAACAAGTATGGTAATCAATTCCAACCAAAACCAAGAAAAACTTTACAGAGACCAACAGCACTATTTTTACAAGTTAGAGTAAAACAAAAAAACGCTACTAATTACCGGGTTAAAAAAAAGCTTTAAGAACACACTTCACATTTACATAAATCCTAACCAGCCTAACAGAAAATTGATGAATTTGTTGATAAACCAATAACACAAATCCCAAGATTTAGTAGAATGTTTTCTCAAAACCAAGCGGCAATATATTAACGCATCTGGCCACACCAAGCACGTAGCTTAAACCTTGATCAAGCTAATGATAATATTGTAGGATAGCGTTATCGTCACTGCTACTAAAAATGAAAATTGCCTACAGACAAACCAGTCGTCCTACCTACAATTTCCGATATCTAAAAAATTAATAAACAACTAAACCCACAACGCAAACGTGTGACAAATTACATATAACCAACCAATAGGATTAGTTAACCTTCCTAAGTAAAAAGCATATTTGTAAGAACTAACGTCAGTTCCCTCAATCCGAAAAAAAAGTTGAGAGTCCGTTTGGAAAAAAATTAAGACATCTAAATTTGCAAAGCAAACTTGTAACAAACCAGATATTGTAGTCAAATTAGGAGCGGTTTAATCAGCCAACCAACCCGAGCACAATCCCAAACCTGCAAAAAGCAACCATTTTCCCGCAATCCTGAAAACAACTAGAGAAAAACGTAAGATACTATCTAAACCTGCAAAGAAAATATGTGACAATCCAACAAATCTAAACCTCAATTTCTATAGTCCAAGAAACAAGTGAAACTCCGCTTGGATATTACTTAAGGTCCCACAGGTCTATACCATATTTAAACATACGATAAACCATACTTCATAGCCAAAGTGGAGCGGTCACATCAGATAACGGACCTAGAATCACCGTAATCTTAAACGGAAGATGCATAAAAGCAGGTCTAACTCGGGAACAAGCTACAATTTTTCTAAAGTCAGTAAAATTACAATCTAATAAGCTGATTTCAAAACCATCTTTAAAACGACAATTAATCAGCTTCCATTGGTCTTCGGAAAAAAAAAACCTCACCAGCACAATCAACCACACAAGAAGATGCTTATATTCGGGCATGTGGCAGAACGCTTTGCAAATAATATAAATAATAGAAACTGTAGACCAGAAGCTTATCAAGTTGTGAAAAAGCAATCAAACTGCTGCAATTTAAAAACAAATTAAAAAGTTCAGCGCTTTTTAGAAAACTTGGGCATATACTCGAAAATGCCTATGTTTATAAAATTTAAAATACACCAGTCTTATGTGTTGGCAGCCCTAATTTATGATATAAAATCATCAACTACAATAAGTGCAGAAATATTCAGTCACCAAACGAAACTAGAAAGGCGTATGCTTGGCTTAAACTTTAAGATAGACAAATAGATAAAAAAATACGCAAGCGTACTAAAGTTGCCAATTTCATTCATAGTATACCTAACATCAAAAAACGTCATGTTGCAAAACAAAATTACAAGATGAACAAACAAAAGAATTCACTATCAAGCAAATAAAAGCTTTAAAAGTTGTAAGTTGGTAAAACATAGCTGAATCCGTTGTTCAAAAATAGTAGTACTACAAGGCCTGGTTGAAAAAAATTAAACCAGAAAACAAGTTGTAACATTGCCAAAGATTTACGAAACCTTAAAGGATTTAGGACCTATCTACAAAAACCTTTTTTCTGTCAAGTTTCACAGCGCAGACTACGTTATTCACTTTAAATCATCTCCTTAGGTTAAGCAAAAACAAAGATAATCGTTTTATAAAGGCAGACTATTGAACCCACAAGTCACTATAACTGATAAAGGAACCACGTTACAATTGTCAATGAACAAAATTACTAACCAAAGTTTTAGTTTTGAGTTACACTACAAGGTAAACATTAAATACTAACACGAAATCTATTAATTTCTATTTACATCAGTACCGCTTATAAAAACGTCCAGCATTAGTTCTTGTAATTGCTATCATAAATCTGAAAGTTGAAGGAAGACAAAATAAAATGCAAAAAAGACAGGCTTAAGCAATGTTCGTTAGCACTATGCCAAAAATAATCCTTAAAACTTTGTCTGCCAACTACAAGTTAACACATGAATTCTGGCTCACAAAGCCATTGATGAGTTCTTGTGTTAATTTACTTTTTATTTCTTCACAACTGAAATAATTCGTGGATTTATTTTCGCAAAAACTTTTAATAGTGAATAATAGCGGGTTCTGGACCCTCCAGCAGAGCGCCACCTAGCGGATGAAGTGTGAACTTTTTATCAATCCTTTGTTGAGAATTTAAAATTTACAGATTGAGCCAGAAACCTTGGTGTTTTAATTGATAGTGATTTTCGATTTAAGAAAAACACTTCTCTTTTAATAAAAAACGCATATTGTGCACTAGAGTCAATTTTTATTAATAAATAAAGACCGTTAAAACTATTTTGTATGAGTCACTTGTTTTGTCTAATTTGTCTCCTCTAGCTCCTGCGCTCGGACGCACACCGGCCTACTTACGGTAGGCCAGAGTCTGTATTTGCGTTGCTGCGTTTTGTTGGCGGTAAATAGAAGTCGGTTGTTGTGACCCCTCTTTGCTCGCATCGCCGCGGCGTACGTGAGTACAAAGCGACTACGACGAGCTGCTAGAGGAGGTACACCCGACTCGCAGCAAAGACTCGGTGCAGGACTCGTCCGAAATGCTCCCGTAGCGTATCGAATGCCTGCGTTGTGGACTGCGTCTAGGGTTTTCAACCGAGATTTTTGGATAAAACCAAGGCCATGTACAGCCGCAACAATACCTCTCTCCGCGCACCCCAGTTAATGTTGGCCAAGCACTTGATTACGTTCAAGGTTTTTTTTCACAGGTGTAACTACACAAGCTGCAATATCGTTTACCGCGATCGCAAAAAGAGTAACGCTAATAGTTGACCCTTGGGGAACACCGTTTTCTAGACATAATGTCTTCGAGTTCGTGGTTCCCATTCTTACTAGGAAGGCGTCGTGTAATTTTCTAAATAGATTAAATGATCAACGGTACTATGATTTCGTCTAAAACCCGCCTGGAATTTAGCTAAAAGACCGTTTCTTTCCAGTATCCACATCAGACGGTTGTTGACCATTTTTTCTAAAAGTTTACTGAGACAGCAGGTAAGTGAAATCGGTCTGTAGCTGTTAACGTTGTTTGGATCTTTACCTGGCTTTAACAACGGCAGGATAATGGCCTCTCTCCAACATTCCGGGTAGACGCTGCTTTTCCATATCAGGTTGTAGATTTCCAACAACCGCTCCGTCATGCGGGAGGAAAGCTGCCGGATAACCTGATAAAGCACGTCGTCTGGTCCCGATGCGGAGAAGCTACCCATACCGTTAATTGCCGTTTCCAACTCTTTTGAAGAAAAGAAAGACTTGTAGGGCAAAGAATCCGTGGAAGAGAAATTTAGCTAAGTTTCTAATTGATCTTTTTGATGCAGGATTTGCTCACTATAATTTTGAGAGCTACTGGCAGACGCAAATTGAGTTGCCAATGTTGCTGCGATGTTGGCCGCTTCGGTGACTTCGCGTCCGTCGACGATAAGGATGGGAGCCACAGAGGGAAATTTCTTTCCCGACACGGCTCCCACCTTTTTCCACACTTCGCCGACCGAAGTGGTCGGCGTGATCGTCGATACGTAGCTCTCCCATGATCGTTGCTTGCTTTCAAGAATTTGGCACCGTGCAACGGCGCATTTCATCTTGAAAGCAATCATGTTTCCTGCGTCGGAGTTCTTTTGAAACAGTTGAAAGCTTTTTTCTTCTCTTTTTCAGTTACTCGAGTTTCGTCGTTCCTCCAAGGAACCGACGGAGTGGCCAGCTGACCGCTGGACTTTGGAATGAACACTTCTGCTGCTCGGACGATACAATTAGTAAAAACCTTCACGGCGGTTTCGACATTCTTTTCATTTGACTCTGGTGGGACCAGACTGGCTTGGAAACCATGCCAGTCTGCGCGGTCGAGACACCATCTAAGGGGGACGGACTGTCCGTTTGACGATGGTTTTAACTGCGATGGGAAAATGATTGCTGCCGTGAAGGTCCTCTAATACATGCCAAGATAAACGTGTGGCTAGACGTAGAGAAGATAATGACAAATCAATTCCCGAAAAATGTGTGGGAGAACTCGTATTGAAGAGGACAGCGTCGCTTTGATCGAGAAAATCCTCTATCAAACAACCTCGCGTCTTTCCTCAGGGAATCCCATAACGGATTGTGGGCGTTAAAATCGCCCACCAGAAGGTAGGGCTGTGGAAGCTGCGAAGTAAGTTCTTGTATATCTTCCAGAGTCCAGTCAAACTTTGGAAGATACAGGTTGCATATTGTGGCTTTTATCGGGATGGTAAGCCGGATTGCGATTGCCAAAAGTCTAGATCTGAGGGTTATTTCCGTAAACGGTAAATTTTCTCTCAGAAAAATAGCGACTCCACCTTTGGCTCGGGCACCCGGCAGAACGTCACTTCTTGTGCACGTAAAGCCCCGAAGATTGAAATTTTCTTGGGGTTTATAAAACATAAAAGAAAGCCTACAGCTGGGAACGGGATCTGCCCTTTTTCCAGTCAGGTTTCCTTCTTCTTCTGCCTCTGTCGATAACAGAAAGTTCTAATGCCGAACTGGATTCGTCGTCACCGTTGCTGGAAGAAGGGCCATCCCGCTTCCGTTTACCCGGATCCGACTGATCCTTATCTGTTTGTTTTGGCGTATTTGCCAAAACAAGTTTAGTTAGGTCGGTTTTAAAACTAACCTTAGAATGTGTGGGAGGTATTTCTCACACGTTTTTGGTTAAGGAGACTACAGTTCTCCTCAACCGTTGTATTTGGCACAGGATTTGGCAGCGGCATGTTGGTCTTGATAACCGGTATTGGTGGTTTGTTTGCTGCAGGAAGCTGAATGTGTCCGCTTAGTGCAGCAATAAGAGGCGGTAAAAGTTGACAAATAAGCTCGTTCGTTTGGTGTGGAGACTAATACCAGTTTGCGTGCTTTGAAGTATGTCAGTTTGTTTTTAGTCATCATTTTTTTGATAGCGAATTCCTCTTTGTATTTCGGACAATTACGTGATCTTGCAGAGTGTTCTCCTCCGCAATTGACACACGTAATTGGCTGTTCGCATTCGCTACCATCATGCAGAAGATTTCCACAAGCGCAAATCACGTGGAACATCGAGCAGCTGTGTGTCCAAACCTCTGGCATTTGAAGCAGGGCATTGGTGCCGGAATATATGGGCTGACTGCGAGGCTATAAAAAATTACGTTGGTAGGAAGTTGTGGACGGTTAAACGTCAGTATATAGTTAGGGGTTTTTTCGCGTTTACCGACTCGCATACTAGAAATGCGACGCACGTCGATTACCCCTTGACCATTCATACTTTCTGCAATTTCTTCTACCGTGCAATTTAAAAAGTCTCTGCAATACACAATGCCTTTACATGTATTTAAAGTTTTATGTGCAGAGACATTCACGTTCATGTCTGAAATACGGTTGCATTTTAGAAGTTTTGTAGACTGAACGGCTGAAACGGTTTCGACAAGTTCCATCTCTGACCTTTTTAATAGATTTAGTATCACCAATCAGTCCGTACAAACACTTACTTATCAAGAAGGGGCTAACTTTATCAAAGTTGCCTTCTTCTCTGGTAACCAGGATAAACCGAGGGACATTTGGCAAAATAGATTTGCCAACTTTCTTTCCTTTTCCAATTTGACATCGGACTGGGACCGGGTAGCATTATCCATTGGCACAACCCGATCAATTGTACCAACTTCCGAACAATAAGCCACTGCGCTACCGGAGCATTGTTCTCCCACTCCGGTAGTTGCCAAATCCGTGCCGATTATGAAGCCCCTGTCAGATTTAACTGACGACACGGTGGGGGCGTGAATTTGATTTTGACATCACAAATAAAATTGCGTTTTATCTACCGCCAGGTTGCGAATGAGAGGAAAAGAAGGTTAGGGGTAGAAATGTAAATGACAGGAAAATAAGGAAAGGTAGCCAGGAATAGCTTTGGGTACATTTGGTTTGGCTTCTTCTCATTGACCCATCCGGCATGGGTGGCCCTGTCAAGAGTTTAAACTCCCACCGGCTTAGCTCAAGCAGAAGTTACTCAGCCCCTCACCACGACAAGGTAGTACCCACGAGGGGGATTATTATTATTATTCAATCTGTTTTAAAACTTTATAGGAGAGCTAGCGCCACCTTTCTTTTTGAAACTTGTATCAAAGACTCTTGTTTGTTTCTGAAATAACTATATATACTATGAAATAACTTGTAAGAGCTTTTTTTAAAAAAAAAAAGGTTACTATATGCTATAATTTACAGTTTGACCAGAATCCCGTTGACTGTCAACGTGTTAAATAACTTTTCTGTATCCAAAATCTAACGGTCTTTTTTAATTGCCAATTACGTTAAAATCGTTTTTTGTTCTTTATTTTGTATACATAATTCAACAACTATTCTCAATTTCATTATATTATGTTTTCAAACAGTTCAAGAATACTTTATTGTAAACATAATTACCTGCCTTAACAAGACGTTATTAATTTTACTTTTGTAGTAAACACAATACAAATTAAATTTTTCTAGAGAATAAAGACACAAATAAAAACCTTTGTCTACTTATATTTCGTAATGCTTATTGTAAAATAAAATTAATTTAAATTAATATTTTTATGATGTGCCCTGTTCATTAGCAAAGCAAAATATATATTATTCATCCAACCAATTACGAGGCATCCCTGATGTTTTCGTTTTAACATTTCCTCCCCTTCTAATTAAGCTATATACACAAACATTTCATTTTACAGTCGTAGAGAACGATTTCTCTATGCTTTATTGCAAGCAGTGAAATCACACTTTAACAGTGTCTCGTAATTCGATGAAAACAGTAATCTGATATCTAACAAACAAAGACGGTTTAATCGTCCAAACGTATATTTTATTTTATAGATTCGTTTATATTTTCGAGATTGGAAAAGGTGTACCATCCGAATACAGTTTTCGTACCGGAAAATCGTAATTTTTATTTTTCTTGCGCTCGCGATTTCTTCACCCATAAATATTGCCCGAGATAATGTTAATAATTTCTTTTGTTCGGCGGTCCCGTTCGACTGAAACGTCGTTTTTATGATGGGGGCGGTATTAAAGTGAATTCGTTTTAAATATTAAAAGGAATAATTTATTATTCCCTTTTTTTCAGTTATGGCGTGTAGGAAAAATTTAATACATAACTGGGGAATTGATTGTTCGGCGTAAAATATTTCGTTTTGTTTCGTTTTATTGAAAGAGTCTGGGATTTGTATTGTTTTATTTTATATTAAAATAATGCTTTGTGTCAATATTATTTTTAGAATAATAATTCAAAATGAGCAATGTGCAAAAATGTATTTTTTGTTTTTGATTATCTGATTTTTAATTAACTGTCTCATACAATAATAGTATATTACACAACTAGCATCTAATGACACTTATTACACACATATAAATAAACAAACTTACATAAATTCAATTTAGTAGTTATTTTAACAAATAAAAATATTTCGTATGTATATGAAGTTAATAACATTGGTTTAGAAAATCAAGATTGTTTACATGTCTTTCGGAAATTACAACCGCATCTATTTAAATACATACATACTCATATTAAAAGCAATTTCCGCATGTGCATTGGAACTTTTTGATGCTTTAATTCGTTCCAAACATGAAAAAAGAAAAAAGCAAGTAAAGAGCAAAAGCAGATATGATCGGTAATGGAGTACAAACTTCCCGTTTATTGCATCGTGCCAGAGCACGGCGGGGGTGGCATAGAAAATAAACCGAAAGTAATTTGTTTCATATCCGGCTGAAACTGAAACAACAAATCCGTTTAATTCGCGCAAATGTAATTCAGACTGAGGATAGCGGAGAGTCGAGTCGCGTCTTCACCAGTGCATACTTGGCGCCACTGAACATTATATTCCATAAGTAGAAACTCTCCCCGTGTGCTAAAGTGGAACGCGGAATTTCCATAGACGATGCATTACGTATGCAAATATGCATTTGAAATATTATAGAGTGTTACAAAAATAACATGTACAGTGAATTAAAAGCTGATCGAACATATGGAAAACGAAAATGTAATCATAATTCCGATGTAATTTATTAAAGTGAACCTTTATATCCCCCAAAACGGAGCCTCTTTCTTGAATACATTTCTTTTGATTGAAATTGGCCGGATTATTTTACTGTGAGCCTTCGCCCTTTTTTACTATATATAGTCGCTAACTTTATTATGTGAATCTAATCTTAGATGAAAAAACTGTCTGGGAATTTACCAATTTGCATTTTATAATGGGTATGGATAGATTTTTAAAAACTTTTGTCTGTTCAATTGTTCTAGTTTCAGAATTCAATAGATCCGTTCGATTTTATTATACAATAGATATCCGATTTCGAATAAATATCGCATTGCATTGAAAAATATACTTTTACGCCCGTATTGTCGATTTATTATATTTTCATCCCGTCAATGCAAAATATACAATCACATTTGAATATTGAAGGAATCTCATCATGTTTTTGTATTGTCTGGAATTTCTAATTTAGACTGAATATTAGTTTTAACAGCAATTTAATGTCAGTCGACTCTATGATAGTACACAATATAACTTTAATAAATTATTCAAAGGTAGACTTTTACATTAAAGCATTTTCCTGTAGAAGAAAACATAATTGCAAATTATTATGAAATATGCATTTAATTAATTCTAAAATTCAATCAAAATATGGCTAAAATACCTTAGTATAATGACGTTATTTCCCATGCTACTCGCCATCACAAACTCACAATTATTGTTTATAATAATAGGATTCACTAACACGATACGCACACACAAAGTTTTAATTCAAACTAAATAAAGTACAATCTGGATGTATGCATCGGCTATATTTGGATACGGCACTTTTTTATAAGAGATAAGATTTTATTTGTTCCATCGCTCGGGCGCAAAAAAACGTTCATGCTATTATTGGATTTGGTTATCTTTTACATTACTTGAAAAGGAATAACAAGACAAAATAAATTTATTATTAATAGATACATTTATAAATAAAATTTTAGAATATTAAAATTTAATTAATTCATACAATGTTGTGTATGTACATATATGTAATATTTAATGCAGAAGGCTCTTTAAAAATGTATTTGTAGCTGTATGAGTATTAAAAAAAAAAAAATTATTATTTATTATTTTGAGTTTGGAATGCGATGCAGATTTTTGTGTGGGTTAGGAATTTCTGTGGACATATGGGCAAATATTTGTACCGCATTCAACGCACACAAACATGTTTGCCGCTTTAACTTGGCAATATTTATATTTAGCGTCCTCGCTACGTTTTATATACCGGGAAACATGACAGAAGAGTCTGTTATGTTGTAAAAATCACTATCTTGGACTTTTAGCAAAGGTAGCACTATTTTCTGTAGTGCCTGTACTAACGTAAGGACAACCAAAAAGATTTTTAGAATAGTGTTGTAATGTTGTGTCAAAACTATTATGCTTCAAATAAATTAATAAATTGCTACGTCTATGTTGGGTAGTGCTTCAAGAAGTGAGACTATTATGACTGTAGCTGTTCCATTTAGAGTAATTTTTTGGGAAAGTCTAAATGCAGCAATCTCCATCTAGTACTTGGCTTTAAGGTCAAGCATTAGATCCAAAAATTTAGTTAATTGAGTAGTGGGTATCTTTGATTCCTTCTTTAGTTCCTGTTAAGGTTTGATGGTGGTCCGGTTTTTGTGTGAAAAAAACGTTTTTGGTTCTGACAAATTTAGGCGACCAAGCCACGTACAAGATTGCTATTTTGTGTGGCTTCTCGATGCAGTCTTTCTGTTTTTGTTCTGTGGTATTTACATCCATCCCAGTTCATTCCAGAGCTTAGTGTAATGGTTATGTCTGGTGACAAGTTTGTTTCCAAAGCAAAAGAAGAGCGTACATAGTTTGTTCATGGTTAATCTGGATTCAGACTTTTGATTTTCTCCTGGCTCAATACAACTGATCTAGTGTGATGCAGCTTGGAAATAAATTTTCTTATTCTGTGTCTTGCTGGCCCCTATAAAAAAATTGAGTCAGATTTTTGGCTCAAGAACACTGCATTGTAGTTCATGCTAGTTGTGCAACTAATGTTTGTGTTGCAAAATGTTCTCATTTGGCTACTGTTTCACAAACTGCATCAAATTTTTATAAGCAATCTGAGTTGTGTTTGGGAAGCAATATTTCTAAACAAATTGGCTTGTTTGCAAATAGAATATTGAAGTCTAATCTAAGATTTCCAGTAGTTTTGTCTTAGCTGCACGTCGTATAGTGATGTATATTGACTCAATAAAATGGTAGTCAGGTAGCTCTAAGTATTAATTCGCACGATCAACATCTTTCATTGAGGTTGAGCCAATATCAACACAAAACACCGTGTACAGTTTTTGGTGAGTCTGTGGTTGGTTCTACTATTGTTACTCACGAAGACATTGGCATAGCTCTTCTGAAAACTTTTATATTGTTGATATACATAGTTTATACTTTTTAGAAAAGCTCTTGGCGTTTTTGCAATTACTAAATAAATAAATTTTAGTTGATATCCGTAGAAATATAAAAGTGTGTACCATCAAACTGGCACAAATTACAGCAAAAAGAATTAGGCTTCAAGGTCATAACCGCAAAATTTCTGTTAAAAAATCATGTAAAGATTAGAGAAAATTTAAGTCAACCAATAAATAAACCTACAGAAAAAGACTTAGAAATGCAGTGAAAAGTTCGCGGTGTCAAAATAGATCTGTGTCTTTAAGAAATTGACTGCAAGTTCCTTCAGTACCATAGAAGATTCCAACACCAGTTTTGATAAAGCGTTGCCCATCTTTAAACAAGATAAATTGTCTAGCAATACATTTAAATCCCAATTTTTTATTGTGGCAATTAATTTTTTTGTCATTCAGACAAGCTCTTTTAAAGTTGAAGACTGGTCGATACTTGACTTCTAATTTATGCAATTTGAGCGTAAACATTAAATTTTTTTTTTTGTAAAAATTTAGAAAGTTTTTCACAAGGCTTTAAGGTCAAGCGTTAGATTCAAAAATTTAGTAGTAGAGACTGTGGTAGCTTTGAGTTCTTCTTCAGTTCCTATTAAGGTTTATTGGTAACCCTTCAAATATATCCGAGTAAAAAGAACTCCGCTGGTGACAAGTTTGGACGACCAAGCCACGTACAAGGTCGCTTTGTTGCGTGTGTTATTGTTGCAGTCTTTCTGTTTTTTTCCGGGTGGCTTGGTTTTGCCTTATGGTGAGATAAATTCTAGTTGCTTTTAGAGCTTACTGATGTAATGGTTTTAAGCCAAATTTGCTCTCATAAACTAAAAGACGAAGCCGTTAACCTGTATTTAGAATTCAGATTTTTCACTTAATAAAGTTAATCATGGCCGGCACTTCTGGTTGGAGTATTGGTGTGATATAGCTCGGAGTTGCCTATTTTTTGTTCTCAGAGTTGTTTCTTTTAAACTATGTCAAGTCATATTTCGAAGACAAGGCATTGCAGTTAATGCTTGAAATGAAATCAAAAATTGTTGTGCAACTGGTCTTATAAAATTGTTTAGCAGGGATTAAATCTTACTTTCCACAAAGAACACTTGAGCTGTTGCAAAATGTCCTTCTTTGGCTACTGCTGGTTGGGCTAAGTCTGGATTTCAATATTTCTCAAACAAATTCTGTATTTTGCTGGTCTCTTTAACAAAAGTCAAATCAGATTTTTAGACGTTTTTAGCCAAAATTAAACCTCGTTCTCGACAAAGATCACATCTTGTGTTTTGCTATATGTTTTACTTTGCCTACTATTTTAAATATTGGATTAAATCCTGAAATTTTAGGCTTAGCATACTTGAATTTGTTAGAAAATTTACAGAAACCTTTTTGGAAAATTAATTTTTTTATAGAAATTTTCATTAATTTCAAAATCTTAGCAATTTTGTTGATTAAATTGAATTTCTGCAATAATCAGCAGAAATTTTGAGTTATGGTTTGAAATTTTGGATTCAACAAACTTGAATTTGTTCGATAATGTATAGAAACTATTTTGGAAAATTAGATTTTTCAAAAAAAATTTCATTGTTTTGAAAATATTGGAATTTTTTTGATTAAAATGAATTTTGAAATGAATTAATAATTTATTTAAAATCAGTCGATCGATTCACAGCGGCTAAGGGTCAAGCATAGACAATTGTTTAAACCAGTCTTTCGTTTGATTATTTATAATAAAATGAATTTTTTCAATAACCAGCATGAATTTTAAGTTGCGGTTTGAAATTTTGGATTCAGTTTACTTGAATTTATGCTCTACTACTTGCTAGTAATATTAAATTTCACTCTAGATCATGATTATTAGCAAATACTTTACTAAAGTGTCCGCACACCCGCCCAAGAGTTTGTTATAAAAGAATTTTAAAGTTTCTCCTTTCTCCAAGTATTAGGAATTACTTAATCGGAAGAGATTGAGGTTATATTCAATCTTTTGTTGACCAACTCTTGGGCGAGTGGGTGGGTCATTCCAGATCAGGAATACTAGTGAGTAGTTTAAACTGTAGTGCCCACCCACTTCCCCAAGAGTGTGTTATCAAAAAATTGGAATAGTCTTCTTTCTCAAAATGTTGTAAGTTTTTTTGTCAAAAGAGATGGAGCTGATATTTAATCTTTTAATAACAACACTTGAATGGATGGGCGGGGCACTCCAGATAATGATTACCAACAAGTAGTTTGAATAAGAATGCCCATCTACCCGTTCAAGAGTTTGTTATCAAATAATTTTAAGTTTTTTTAATCTCCAAGTGTCAGAAGTGTCTTAATCGGAGAAGATGAATGTGATATGTTATTTCTTGATGATCAACATTTGGGCGACTGGGTGGGTTACTCAAAATTATGATTTCTAGCAAAATGTTTGAATTGGAATGCCCACCCGTCCGTGCAAAAGTTTGTTATAAAAAATTGGATTTGTCTCCTCTCTTAAAATGTTAGAGTTTCTTAGTTAAGGAAAAATGTGGTGATATTCAATCTCTTGATGACCAACACATGGGCGGGTGGATGGGTCACCTGATCCAGTTTGTTGGTTGTGACTGAAAGGGAATATTTCTTAAACGGAAACTGTTTGTTTGAACTTCCTGTTGAATCTATGATTTTGAGCATTTATGTCTTAACTGCCCAGACACATTGTTTATTGGTGTAGTTATAGTACAGACTCTGTAAAAATGCTGTTAGGATAGCTCTGGATGACGTACGTTGCTCAAAGCGCAAATTATAATATTTTATGAAACTGAGTTATTCAAACGCTGACATAACTCAGTAAAAAAGTGTTAGTTAAGCACGCTTTAGTGCGGTGTTTCATACCCAAAATATGACTAAATTGTCCTTTATTAAACCAAAATAATTCAAAACCTAATAAGCTGTTAGATTTGTAAGCAAACATTACAATGCATCACAAACCACAAATTTTTGTATACCTTCAACCAATAGCGCTTCATTTTTTCCAAACAATGTACGCAATTTTCGCGTTGATGCAGACAAATCAGACCCATTTTCAATATAACATTTTAGTATTTCAAAACGTTGCTCCAAAGTAAAGCGATGCTTTTTTTGTCTGCGGAGGTATCTAACCACACGTTTCTCATGTAATTGTGACGCAAAAATTGACAGCGTTGGTAAAAACATGTGATTCAAAATTCAACTAAAAGATGGCCCACACTTTAGATTGAAAGAGTCGAGTTCAACATACTTTGTATTATTGCTAATTACAAAAATTAAAGTAGTACCATTGCACTTTTAGTTTGCAACATCCAAAGAAGTGCGTCAAAGTTGTAGTAGGCCAAATTTGCTTCATATTGGACAAGTTATTGGTCGTCGGCAAAGCTTGCAAGCAATTGGAGTTGTCATTTTTACAGTTCTCTGAAGCCCAAAAAAACTTTTGCATCGTTAGCACCCGGGCACGGACTTCTCTTTAGGTTTAATTAGTCTTCAAGATAAACTAATTTTTGTTTTTTTTGTCCTAGAAAAGAGCATCAGTTTACTACCTAACAGCGGTGTTGTTGACTTAACAATCATCTTCTTGTTTGCAATAGGAAAGTTTATTAAGGGTTTCATAAACAAAGCATTAAACAGATTGAGTCTTTCCAGAAAGACCAGAAAACTTATCTTTTTTTGGATTCGATCCATTTTTGCTCAGTTGACATCCGGGCATCTTATCAGATCGATCAAAACTAAAGCAAAAAATACACAAATAATTTTCTTAAAGTTAACCATTGCAAGCTGCTTTGGGCCACATTTAAAATAAGTAGACCATTGACATGCTTTGGTCTACAGGTGCATATCCTACCTTACATATACTCGTAAAACTAAATCTTAACATGGGTTTTTATAAGGATCACTAGGAATATTGCAAGACAAAAAGATGCTGCGTTTCTATTGCTAATCTTTGTGGCTTATAAAATTCTGTTTAGGTTGGCAGATGTAAGGTAGTTTGACTTTTATTTAGATTTCAATGCAAGACCGTGGAGTAAGTAAGAAAAATAAAGAAATAGAAACAAACATTTATGTTAACAGTTTTTTAATCACGGCATACACGCCAGATCATAATTAAAAAAACGGACTAATTTTGCTGCGCTAAACATCTATTCCATGGTATTTTAGCCAGTTTTTGGTTTCGGCCAAATATAAATTGTATTTTTTGCTCAAGCCAACATAAAGTTTTTGGACTTTTGCCAATAAAATAGGTTATATTTTTGGCCAAAACCAAAAGTTTTTTATCATTTTTGGACAACATTGTTTTTAGGTTTGTCTAAAAACCTAAAAAAAAACAATCCTTTTCTCAAAAAAAAAAACTACAATTATTTAGTTTTAAATTTGGCCAAAATACAAGACATACATTTGGTTAGACACTAAAAACCATTGACATATCAACAGGTATTTGTTTCTTAGCATTTGAACCATCTCTTATTTGCTATGCTTTATTATGCCTAAATTGTTCATACAAGCTTGATCAACAAGTTTATGAAGTCTTTTTGAGTTCTACAAAATGTTTTAAAAACTAATTTCAAATACCTAATTTCTAAATGTAGATGTAGATTATGCGTAATAATAATTTAGTAAACTATTCTTGATTCATTAGTGTTTTTCATTCAATGTGATTGCTACTACTTAATTCTTCAGTTTAAATTTTACTTTACTAACAAGTATTCTCCAAAAAATCTTGCAAGTTATTGTGTCCTACATTTTTGACTATACAAAATTTCCATGACCTATTTTCTAGGAATGTGTAATGTGATACTTTGCTAATGAATTTGCAACAGAAATGCCAAAGGAAATATTTGATGGGATAAATTTCGAGTTCAAACAAAGCAAAACTTAAAAATTGTACCTTTAGTTTGTTTTAATACTAAAAATCATTTTGGAATATTTAGGCTAAGGTTCAAAATTTTAATTTAAAGTAATTTATTATTCAATTTTTATTTAATTTTTTATTGAGTAATCCGACTACATCATGTGCAATGAACCACATTTATTTGTAGAACATTGCACCCGCATAAAGAATGCAAGGGTAAATCTAGTCGCTTCGATATTCCCCGCATAATTAACGCATTCGTTGCAATGCATTACAGAGAAGTCTTGGGCGCAATGTGAACTGGAACGTCACGGTGCAATCGGTCGGTGGTGCAGAGGCGCCTAGGACTCGAGATCTAATAAAGAAGATGGGGAAGTAAAGATTAGAGTGATTGCCGTACATTCCGCACGCCGATCTTATCATATGCCTAGTCGCTCTTTGTGTTGAGAGTGAATTATCG
Source organism: Tachinus rufipes (assembly GCA_963932245.1). NCBI lineage: Eukaryota > Metazoa > Arthropoda > Insecta > Coleoptera > Staphylinidae > Tachinus > Tachinus rufipes. The sequence goes on along the minus strand of OZ010746.1, from coordinate 17,805,462 downwards.
ACTGAGCTTTGCCGAATGGTCCGGAGAGAAAGAGAGATTTCTCTCCGGGTCGTGGAATTTCGCAAGGATCATCATATAAGGCAAAGCGCGGGCGCGTCGCTTTAATCCATCATAAAACACGTAGGAAAGATAACTACTAAATGGGGCTCGGTCATATATATATTTTTTCTATCATACAAGAATCGTTTTTTTTTTTTTATTACAGTCGGCGAGGTGATCTGATACCGTTCAGGAGCGTTGCAATAAAATTTAGCCCGCTGACGATTCTACGTGCCATAAATGTTTGATTTGCTTCTTCAGAAAAGAAGGAAAGACCCTATATAAAAAATAAGTTATGTATCTGCATCTTCCAGATTGAATTTTCATTACCCAATGGGCTTACATAAAAAATTCCAAATCACATACGCAATATAATGATCTGCATAGATATATTTATTATTTAATAACATCTTTATGTATGGAATCAGAAAAAAAGGCAAGGGTGAAAAAGAACGTGGAATATGTAAGTCATGATTCTCTGAATGCACAGTAAATGTATCTATCACAAACTAAAAATATTTAAACCGACAAGGTCAAGTTTACATATTAATCATAACACATATCTTAACTTAAATCTTGCACTACAATATAATTAAATCTTAATACATAATATGATACTTAACAATTTATTATTAATAAAACCACTATTTTAGTTTAGAATTAACAATTTTAGCTTCTCATCCACACAATTTCTTTTCTATCTTCTTTCGCTCACATTCTTTTTTTTATTTGTTTTTCCTATAACTCGGGGTGACTAAATTTTTACATGTAAAATAGAATATAAGATGTTTTTAACCTTTTTACTCTTTAACCGTTGACCCTTCTATTCTAAATTAAAAAAACCTACACTCCAAAAACTGGCTAACTATATATAACTATAGTGGCGTGTATGGTTAAAATAGTTTGGGCCCAGCATCTTTATTGTCATTATTTAAAAAAAAAATTAAAATCCTATTTCTAAACTACAAATAAACGCCAAATTTCGAATCTGACACAATAGATTTTGAAATTTTTAGCAGAAAGTAGAGAATTTAATTTTAAAATTTATGGCATTTTAAAATTTTAGGTTGACAATTTTGTTTCCATCTTTTCTAAACAAAATTTTTGCAATTTTTTAAAAAACATCAATACCCGTAATTTTTGTAACACCGAGTCGCACTATTTGCAACGGATACACAACAACATCATTTGTTAAATATAATTTCTTTAATCTAACATGTCAAAAATTTTCAAATCTTAAATAGCTGTCAAAAAATACACGATCTAAGTTGATCAACTTATTATATTTATTTGCTATTATTGACATTTCATAAAAAATACACTTTCAGGTATGTCTGGGTTTTTGATATTTCAGAAATAGTATTTTGGACTTTTTAACAGTTTTTGCACAAATATTGCTGTAATATCATTTTATAAATAGAATCTTGTATTTTTCCATAGTTTATTGTTATGTTTGATATTTTATAAATAGAATTTTGGACGTTTCGTTAGTTTATGACCGGATTTTGGAGCTTTCTGACAATTCAAAAATAGAATTTTGCACTTTTAAACAGTTTATGGCTGAATTATGCTAATTTATTTTATAATAAAAAAATTGCAATTTTCAAATTTTTATAAAGCACTTTTTAACAGTTTATATCCGAATTTCAGTGTTTTTTGTTGAAATAGTAAAAATATCAAATTTGAAAAATCCGTTAAACGCCCTCTATATTCTGTAAAGATTTTGTACTAAGTTGACACGGAAATATATTTCAGTCTATGCAGAACACTCAAAGCGTGTACTTTCTTTATTGGAGGATCATGGTATAATCCACCAAAGAATAGTTTCATACACCACAGAACTAAATGACTTTTAGCAGAAAGAATCAACAGAACTCTAGTGGAAAAGGCAAGATGTTTGCTTTTCGATGCGAATTTTAAAATGAAGTTTTGGGCAGAAGCTGTGGATACTGCAGCATATCTAAGGAACAGATCAATTTGTTCAGGGATAAAGGATTAAACACCATTTGAGATATGGAACATCATGAAACCTGATGTAGGTCACATAAAGGTTTTTAGGAGCCAAGATATGGTGCACGTCCCAAGAGTGAAAAAAAACTAAAAGGGATAAGAAATCCAAAAGAATCTTAGGCTACAGTGAACACACAAAAGGATACAGACTGTATGATAAAACAAAGAATAAGTTAATCATCAATAAGTATGTAATTGTAATGGAAGAAGAAACTGATAGCGTGTTAGTCAGTGTCTCAGATTTAGTGGGAGCTAACGCTGCATACCAACATGATACTAGAAGAACAAATTTAAAAAAATTCAGAGAATGTTTGAGAACTATTTAACGTATATGTGTAAAACTAATACAGCTTTAGAGTGTGAACCTCTTACGGTAAATGAAGCGTTATCAAGACAAGACAACGACTCTTGAAAGGCGGCCATGAGAGAAGAAGTGAAATCCTTCCATGAAACACATGCCTGAGACTTAACCAAACTACCGAGAAACGGTTGTGCAGTGAATTGCAAATGGGTTTTTAAAAGATAAAATGACGTTCAGGGTAAAGTTCGTTATTGTGCGCGTCTTGTGGCCAAACGCTTTACCTAAAAGCAAGGTAGTGTGTCATTCCACTTTAAGACTGTAGAATTAGATTTAGATATAAGGCATATATATGTAGCAACAGCCTTTTTGAACGGTGTTTTAGAAGAAACTTTCTGTATGAGGCAGCCTGAAGGTTTGGTCTGTAAACTAAACAAAGCAGTGTATAGCCGCAAACAATCTCCCAGAACCTGGTACAAAAAGGTGGACGATCTTTTAATTTCATTGAACTATAAAAGATCAGAACTTGAATATTGTATAAATATAAAAAGAGACCGAGAATTATTAACCATAACTGCATTATATGTTGACAATATTTTTTTGTATTTTCAAATGATTCAGACGAAACAAAATAAGTTAAATTCAAACTTCAAGATAAAGGATCTGGAAGAAGTGAGAAGGTGTCTAGGTTTGAAAATCTCGCAAAGCAAGGAAGGAGGGTTTATCATTCTTGAGAGTATATCAAAAAGTTATCGCTGAAATTCAATATGAAAGAAAGTAAAATGGCCAATACACCTCTTGAGAAGAATATAACTTTTAGCAATGAAGACATCAATAGATCATTGCCCTATTATCAATTAATAGGAAGTCTATTGTATCTATCAGTCTTGATTAGACCCAACATTGCACATAGTGTAAGTTTTTTGAGCCAATATAACAAATGCTACAATGAGTCACATTGGAAGAGTGCGAAGCAAATATTAAGATACTTGATAGGGACAAAAATCTACTTCCTAAAATATGAAAAGGGCAATGGAGAGTTAATAGGATACGTTGGTACTGATTAGGCCAACGACACAAAAGACAGAAAATCATATACTGACTATGTGTTCAAATCAGCCAACGCGGTTATCTGCTGGAAAAGCAAGAAACAAGTTACAGTGGCGCGTCCAGCACGGAGGCGGAATATATTGCCATGTCGGAAGCTTCAAAAAAAGCAATTTATTTAAGAAACTTGTTATTTGAACTGTTGGGTTCCTTATGTTGCATAAGGCAGTACGGCAGAGAAGGCATGTACAAATACCACGACCGCTCTGGTCACAACTTGGATGGGTGAACCCAAAGTGATGCCGAGCGTAGCGTTCTTCCCAATATGGCTCCGTTACCTCATATAAGCATCCATACATCACTTCTCTGTAACTTGGTGTGTCCGACACTTCGACACCTAACGGTATTAAGAGGTTATTGAATTGAATTGAATGTTGCATAAAAATTTTCAATAATAGCCAAAGTGCGTAAAAGTTGTCGGTAAATCGTGTGCACCCACCATAAGAAGACCAAACATATTGATGTAAGACATCATTTGGTGCAAGAAGCTGTCACAAAGAAATATGTTAGTATATCTTACTTACCTACAGCAGAGATGACTGCAGATGAAATAGTAATATCAAATTTAAAAAACCCGCTAAACGCCCTCTATATTCTAATCACTTAAACCGTGAACTTTCTTTATTCACTGTGTGAACATTAACACTTTTTAACAATATTTTGATATTTTAGAACTAAATTTTGCTATTTTTGACATTTCTTGAGTAGAATTTGGCACTTTTCAACCGTTGATTGCCAAATTTTAGTGTTTTCTAACAATATTTTGATAACTCAAGGACGGATTAATAGTTTTTACCTTGTATGAAAAGAACATTGCACTTTTCAACAACTTATAGCCGGATTTTGCTTTTTTTGACATTTAACGAATAGAATCTTGCACTTTTTAACAATTTATATCTCAATTTTGAGATTTTATGAGTAAAATTTTTGACTTTTCAGTCTTCAACGTTCGGATTTTAGTATTTTCTCACAATATTTCATGGCAAATTTTTTTAAATTATTAATGTAATGTATGTAAAACATAGTTATATTATTTTTTTTTATATAACTATCGCGTTGTACGCTAATCCTCCCAACCACCACTCCGTGTTTAAACGACATATATTATTTAACTTAACACTATTTAGCAATAATATTAGTAATAATGAAGGAGCGGCCGTTGTCAAATCATTTGGCCGCATCGCGCCACTGCACAAAAGTTACTAAGGCTTCTTTGTACGTCCCTACGCCTATGAGACGTGTTTTATTGTTTACGTTTGTAAAATTAAAGTTTTAATAATTTAGTTGTATTTAATTAATATAAAGAGTCTAGTCTAGTCTTCAATATGGGCAATTCCATTTCAAACGGACCAGAGCTGGGGGGGGGGGGGGTGCATTGAGAAACTTGCTTATGTATTTTTTTTGTTAGTTTCTATAACTTATTAGTAGTCCTTTGATCGGTATATGAGGGTATAAACCCCATAAAAAAATTCTACGATTTTAAGTTTTTTTTACGTTTTTTTAACTTAATTGCATTTTTTGTTTAAAACCGCAATATTAACTCGAAAAAATAAATTTACTAAGGAAATCAATTAAAAATTTTCCGTAGAATCCATTTCGCGCCATTTCAAGTTTATACCCTGTCTATAAGCTGCAAAAGCCATAAAACCATGTTTTTGTACTCAGTGGGCTGGGCAAAAAAGAGCATTTTTAAAAAAATTGTAACTGCTAAAATTGACGTGTTTTGATGTAAATTAATTAGAAAATATAAATTTGTTTTGTGTATTTGGGTTTTAAAGGTCTAAAACTCGAAGAAACTGCAAAAATAAGCCTATTTTTCAACATAAACTTTTACAAATGCACATTTAACAGTTTTCAGAGAAACTGTACAACAAATATTATTAAAAAAATTAATTTTGCAAACAATTCTACATAGAAAATAGTCAGTGTCGTGCTTATCTGGCAAAGAAAAACCCATCTAGAAAAAAAAATTTGTTCAAAATTTTCTTATTTTTTTTTTTTTTTTAAAGATTATTTGGATTATATTTTTTAAAGTTTATTTCAGAAGTTTAACATAGACATTTTTTGTTGCTTGAACCAAGTTTCGGCCATTTTACTCCTTGTTTGATAGTTTTTGCGCTTGCGGCACAAAATTAGACTCGATCTATCGGCGCAAAAATTTAAAAATATTATTATTCTTGGCATTCAAACATAAATCTGCCTGTCGCTTGTTAAAATTTGTTAAAAAAAAGTTTTAAACTACACCCTAGTGTGTTTATAATATTTTTTGTAAATATAAAAAAATAATTAATTTTTAACGCATTTTTTGCTTAAAATGTTTGTAAATTTTTTTTTCTATTTGGACTTTTCTATAGACGATGAGTACAACACTGACAATTTTCCATGTAAAATTGTCTCCAGAATTCAAATTTTTAATAACATTTGGTGTATTGTTCCTCTGAGCGCGGCTAAACGTGCATTTGTAAGAGTTTATGTTGAAGAATTGGCCTACTTTGCAGATATTTTGAGTTTTAGACGCTTAAAACCCAAATACACAGAACAAATTTATATTTTTCAATTAATTTACATCAAAATACGTCAACTATAGCGGTTAAAAAAATTTAAAAAATGCTCCTTTTTGCACAGCCCTCTAAGAACAAAAACATGGTTTTATGGCTTTTGCGGATTATAGACAAAGTATAGACTTGAAACGTTGCCAGATTTGGAATCTACAAAAAATTTCTGGTTGATTTCATTAGTAAATTTATTTCTTTTGAGTTAATATTGCGGTTTTTAAACAAAAAATGCGATTAAGTTAAAAAACGACAAAAAAACTAAAAAAAAAATCGTAGATTTGAGGGTTTAAATCTTGAAGACTGCACACAAGTATTTTATGATACACTGTATACTTGCATCGAGTTATTTGTTCCTAAGTTTACCACAAATTTGTCTCCTAGTTATCCCATTTGGTTCTCCAAAAAATTTAAAAAATTAATAACATTTTAAAAAATTGCACATAAAACCTATAAAGATTCTGGTCAATTTGAAGACTTTTTACAAACATTCGAAATAAATGCATGTTAGAAAATGATTTATGTTATAAAGAATACATCAGCAATCGGGAAAAAAAAAGTTTATACTAACTCAAATCTAAAAATTCTAATCATAGCATTCCGTTATGCATAATGATAATGTGACGGCATCTACAGGAGAAGATATTTCTAACTTATTTTCTTCATATTTTTCATCAGTATACTCTTCCAACATTACAAGCAGAGAAAGAGGCTAAGACGCCAGCAGAGGCGTATGAATGGCTGAATTCACAAAAATACTCTTTTACTAAATTACTGGAACCCGAGCCACTTACAGTTAACTCTGCTATTGACATTAACTCTTGTAACATCACTTTGAAAGAAGTTAATAACAAAATATTTAGATTTAAATCGGACATTAGACCTGGTGTTGATGGTATACCAGCATCTATACTTAAGCAATGTAAAAATGAAATTGCTACTCCTTTCAATTGCATCTTCAATCTTAGCCTAAGTACAGGTTATTTTTCATCTTTATTGAAGTCCAGTTATGTTGTATCAATATATAAATTGGGAGATAAATCTAATATACAAAATTATAGACCAATTTCTATTATAAGTGCTATACCAAAACTTTTTGAACATATTGTCTATGATAAAATAAATGTGGTATTTAAAAATATTTTAAATGATCAACAGCATGGTTTTTGCAAAGAAAGATCTACTTCTTCTAATCTTTTTATATTTGAACAATATATTCTGAATGCTTTCAATAATGGGCATCAAGTAGATGTTATATATACTGATCTATCCAAGCCATTTGATAGAAAAACTGGAAAATATAGGCGTATGAGGAAATCTTTTAAATTCACAATATGTCACTGTTAATGGTTTTAGTTCTTATACAATAGCAGTTACCTCAGGTGTTCCACAAGGTAGTCATCTGGGGCCGCTTTTATTTCTACTTTTCATCAATGATATTTCTCAGTCAATAAAATCGTGTGAATTCCTTCTCTTTGCCGATGATTTAAAATTCTTTAGAGCAGTAACAACAGCTGAAGATGCATTTTTAATTGATAATGACATCAAAAATGTTGAAAAATGGTGTACTATTAATGGACTTAAATGTAAAAAAATGTAAGGTAATGATATTTAATAGATCAAAATCTAATTTTGCATACGACTATAGTATAAACTCACAAATATTAGAAAGAGTCGATTTTTTTAAAGATTTTGGTGTATTTATGGATACCAAATTGACGTTTGTTAAACATTTTAATCATGTTACCAACAAAGCTTTAAGAACATTAGGATTTATCAAATGCTATACTAAGCATTTTACGTCGCTAACAGCTCTTCGATCGCTATTCTGTGGCCTGGTTCGTCCTATCTTGGAATACGGTTCGGTGGTATGGTCTCCATCTTATGGAATTCATATTGATCAAATTGAAAGAGTCCAAAACAATTTTTTTAAATATTTGTCATTTAAAAGAGGAGATATTTCATATAACTTTTCTTGTACTGAAATGAGAGAACTAATCCAACTTGAAACACTCTGTGATAGAAGAAAAAAATTTGATGTTGAATGTTTTGTAAAAATAGCAAATGGGATAATTGATTGTCCTAGTCTTCTGTGTCTAGTAAATTTTAATGTACCTAGAAGACATACTAGAAATGTAAAAACATTTTATTCCGAGTTTTGTAGATCAAAATATTTTAAGGATTCTTCATTGCAGCGTATGTGTCGATTTATAAATGAATCTGATCTTGATATCTATAATGTGTAATCTTTATTATTATTGTATTTTTTTTTGTATTTATCTGTTATTGTATTAATATTATTTAAATGTTTTGATTGAGTTGTTGCAACTCAAATGATATGTTGTAATCATCTTGTTATTTGTAATTCAAAATTAGGTAACCCCGTTAATAAATAAATAAATAAACAGATTTCAATTGCCTTCGTCGGATTATGTCTTTAATATTGATAGTAAGTACAGATTTTACCAATTTTAAGTAGGTTATTAAAGTTTTTAGTCGGATTTTATTTTTATTAACAAATTTTGTATTTATGGCCGTATTTTTAAAATTATGTGTATTTTACCAGTTTTTATAAAAAAAAATATTGTAATTTTTGTCCGGATTTTAATACTTTGATTAGGTTTAAATTATCTTATGCCAAATTTTTGAGATTATGTCAACATTTTACCAATTATAGGGATAATATTAAATTTTTTTGCCGAATTTAATTACTTTCCGGCTAGATTTTAATTTTCATAGGCTGGATTTTAAATATTTTTTGAGAATATATACAAGGTTGACCAATTTTTTGCCAAATTATTTTGTAACCTGATTTTAATCCTCTTTGCCGCATTTTGTATAATATTTTACACAAACTCACTATAAAGATTTGTTTTCTGCGTTAAAATTAACGCATGGATTTAATTGAAATTATTGATATTTTGATACTTTATGGTTTTGCTATTTTTTACAAATCGTGAATAGAATTTAGCACTTAAAATTTTGCATTTTTTAACAGAATATGACCAAATATTAGTATTTTTGGTATTTCATGAAAACAAATTTGCTTTTTTCCTACAGTTTATGGCAAAATTTTGCTATTTTAGACATTCTACAAACAAAATTTTGTATAGCTGATTTTGATTATTTTTAACAATTTGTTGATACTTCTTGGCCAGATTTTGCGTTTTGAAAAAAGAATTTTATTTTGCACTTTTCGACGGTTTATGGCGGAATTTATGAAGAAATTGTTGAACAGTTTAAGGGCGAATTTTAATGCTTTCTAAAAATATTTTGATACTATATGGACGGACTGTGTAATTTTATGAATACAATATTGCACATTTATTTTGTACTTTTTTTTCAACAATTTATAGCCGAATTTTATTAAAACAGGTGTATTAACAGTTTATGGCCTGATTATGTTACTTTCTTACAATATTTTTATATCTAAAGACTGAATTTTGTGCTATTTTATGAAAAGAATTTTACACTTTTACAGTTTATGGACGAATTTTGGTGCTTTCTGACAAAATTTTAATGTGTCAAGACAGAATTTTGTTATTTTATCCAGGTTTTTTTTTGAAAACATTTTAATTCTTATAACCGGATTTTGTTATTTTTTACTTTCTATGAATTAAATTTAAGAAGTGATTAAATTTTAATAAAAAAATAAAAAGTATGACAAAATTGTGTGCGCTTTTTTCTAAATCAGTCTTAATAACGACGTACAGCTAAAATAAGTGGCGATAATCGTAATTAATATTAAAAATACATTCAATTAGTTAATTGGAACAAACTAGCCCCGCAAAGACAGGCAAAAAACCCTGTCCAATACCGTTTTAACTATTAATATATAATTAACTAGACACAACAATTTAGAAGCCAGATTAGCAGTAGATTAGACACTTTGTTGGTAAGGTTTTTGTTTTTGAAAACTTCATTTATACTTTTAAAAACCGGATACTTCAAAATCAATTAAATAATTTAAAAGCCGAATTAACAGAATATCAGTATAGTTTAATGTATTAGTTAGCGGATTTATAATTTAAAAACTGACCGAATTTACACTTTTAAAGAAGGATTTACAGCTTTAACGGCCGGATTTAAAATTTTAAAATCGGATTATTATTTGATAGTAAATTTTAACACGTTAGTTACTAGGTTTTCAGTTCTAAAAACCAGATTTACAATTTTAAAGATCAAATTGTTAATTTAGAAGCCGGATAAAGAGTTTTCCAGTAAAATTTTACACTTTTAAAGCTACAAATACTTTATTTTCTTTACTCATAAATTAGCGTACTGTCAGTTTTCTTTTATTAAAACCAAAAATTGTTATCTGAATTTTTAGTTATAAAAGCCAAATTTAGAAAATGCTGAATTTATAATTTGGACATTGGATTATCACTTTGCAAGTAATAATTTATACTTTTAAAAACCAGATTGAAGTTTAAAGGCCAAATTTATAATTCAAAAACTTAATGAACAGTTTAACAGTAAAAAACACTTTGAATGCCGTATTTACAGTTTTAAAAGCCAAATTAGCAGTATTTATGGTATGAATTCAAATTTATGCCTCATGAAGGATCTTGCTCCAACTAACTAATAAACATTGTCTTCTTTATTTGTATGCATTCAAGTTTTCTTTCACCTATTTCCTACACTAATCCATGTTTGCTTTTTGTGCTAAATAGAGTTTATGCTTATTTTTATCGTAAGCAGCTATTTACTTAACTACACGATGGTTGTGTTGTGTACCACTTGCACACAAAGAAATCAAAGTAAATTAAGAAACCACAACAAACAAAAATATGTCGATAAAAATCAAAATGTTATTATTGGCACATGCAAGTCAGCTAATATACAAATTCAAGCTGATCCAGTAAAATAGATTACAGCAAAACTCAGTAATCAGAAGATACTAACCGATCCAAAATCGTAACCTACTGAATTAAGTCAGCATGTATTTTTGTTTAATATTTGTGAAGCCAAAAACAATCAAAAATATGAAAATTTGATACAATAATCTGTTAAAACATTCTTCCATTTGAAACTATGTGCAGCCTTCTACGTTAAACTTCTGGGCAATTTTTGGCTCAAAACCACTTTGGGCAAAAATTGCGTTTTTTCTGACAAATAATATGTACGAGAAAATTACATCTTTCATTTAAGATTAAGCAAAATTTTTTGTATGCCGGGTTTAATCAGTGGCGCACGTTTGTTTTTGCCCCACTTTAAAACACTTTTGTGTTTTTTAACAACAAGTCTTATAACAATTTTAGCTCAAATGATCGCTAGTGCTCCATTGGTTAGCCCTCAATCTTTACATTTGTAAAAATACAATTTTTGACTTTGAGATTTAATAAAACAATGTGATTCCACTAAACAAAAAAAATGGAGTTCAAATATAAGAAAGAAATTTTTGTTCATTATTTACTCCAGTTATTGCAAATTTTCGTTTTTTGGAAACAAATTTCACGCCGCTACTGATTTTTTTTAATCCGTGCTTGGTCGTCTATTGCAGATAAAGAGTAACAAATTTTGAAAATCCTTATGCCCTATCTCCACTTTTGTTAGAAGTAGGTCAAAAATGACTTTAAACTTGGTTAATTTTGAAGGTTTTAAATGAATAGTTTTTTTTTGTAGGGTGTATTGGATCAGGATTCCAAAAAAAAAAGATTTAAATAAATATTAAAAAGATTGGGGGTGGCGTTCTCTAAATAAAAAAGTTGGCCAAAATCGTGATTAAGTAACTTCTGTTGCTCGCAGAGAGGTCAAACATCAAACTTCTTGATAACAAACACTTGGGTGGGTTTGTTGGACACTCCAGAGTATGATAACAAGTCAGTAGTTTAAATCGGTGTGGCCCACCTACCCACCCAAGTTTTAGTTGCCAAGCAATTGGACCGCGACCTTCTCTTGTGACAAAATAACTTCTGACGACTACTTAGAAGTCAATAATCCAAGTTCTTGACGTCGAATACTTGGGCGGGTGGTTGGGACACCCCATAACACTATACAGAGTCAATAGTTCTATTGGAGTGGCCTACCCTCCCAAGTGTTCGACACATTTGGGTGGGAAGGTGGTTCACTCCAAAACATAATACCGAGTCAATAATTTGGATTAGATTGGTTGGATCACAATCTTCTCTTGTGATTAAGCAACTTCTGTGGCTTGTAGAGAGGTCAAATATCAATTTTGACGAACACTTGGTTGGGTGGGTGGGATACTTCAGAGCATGATACCGCGTCAGTAGTTTGGGTGGAGTGGCCCACCCACTTAGCCAAGTGTTTGTAGCCATACGCTTGGATCACGACCTTCTCTTGTGACGAAATGACTTCTGACGTCCACTTAGAGGTCAAACATCCAACTTCTTGACATCGAACACTTGGGTGGATAGGTGAGACACTCCATAACATGATACTGAGTCAATAGTTTGAATTGGAGCATACCTTATGTGATGTGTATCTTACTAATGATTATATATAGCGTCGCCACACTTGCATTCACAAAGAAAATAAGCTAACAATATATTATATATATAGAAGTTACTCTGAGAAACAAGATTTGCAATGAAGACATTAGAAAACACACCAAAATCACAAATATCTTAAGCAGGCCACGTTGCTAAATAATACGAAGATAATTAAACCAACAAACTTGGCGCCAAAAAAATTTAATTTTTGTAGGACTAGAAAATGACGTTTATTTATGTTCTGAAAACATAAGCAAATTAATAAATATTGATTCAAATGTATCCCGTAAATAACACCAATTTCCTTCAATATCTCATTCCAATAAAGAAAATTAATGAAATTAATAAATGATTAAAAGAAACTCACTCTCAGCAAAGTAAACAAAATTTAGTCATTAAGTTGTGAAACTAAAATCTATCGGAATCAGCACATTTCATCGCCCTATATATAAATCCAATCAACCACATAATTCAATGTCCCAAAGAAAAACAATCTATTGATTATTTAGACGTGTCGCAACACAAATAGAAAGCCACTTTGGACCTACTAAAGATAGCGATCGGTATATAATTTTTTGCCCCTCTCTGCACGACACGGATCGGAAGAGAAAATAATAAAATGCGGAATTATGGCCGCTAAGTATTTAATGAATACAGATGACCTAATAAATCACCATAACGTCCAAACGATTCGGCAGAATCTTTCCATTAGCATCCTCCATATATATTTTTTATTATTTATTGGTAAATTCTATAGGCTGTAATTATTAATTAATGCTGCAATATATTATATTACAAGATTAATAATTAATATTCTGTAACATAATTCCAGGTAATTTAAATTTTGATGAATTAGCCATTATGCTTTGAAAATTAATTTAATAATTATTGAACTGGATATTGATATCTTTATATAATGATTGATTTAATTTGCATTGGAATTGGAATGTAATGAGAATGGATATTGTTGCGTGTGCGAAACATAGATCACATTGTGTAATGTTGTGGTTGGGACGTCGGCAATGACGCGGATACACATGAAAGTTTTGATAAGTTTGACCTAATTGTATTAAAAGCTCCGAGCTGAAAATTGTGTTTGCAAGTGACAAAACAAAAATTGAGTGGAAAATTTCCTTCCTCGGTAAAGAAACAAAATTAATGCAAGATGCAATGTGCAAACAGAATGCTGATTGTGTGGTCTCAGCAAGAATAAAATAATAATGCCCGCTTTATGAAATCTGGTATTCATGTTTTTGTGTTTTAAGTTGATAAGAAGAAGTATTCATTTTGGTTGAATCATTTTAGTAACAGTTTCAATCGTAAATGTGATTGAGGTTTTGCGTTTTATTTATTTCATTAAAGCGTTGTATAAGTATTACTTAATTGTAGTAGTAGTAGTAGTAGTAATAGTATCGTTGTATGATAAGAAAAAAAATAACAATCTTCAATACTTTAGACATTGATAATTAATAATAATAATATAATAATAATTGATAAGTATATTATTCTGTTTTAGATTAGCAAGTTAACATTGCTAGTGCTAAGATTGCCGATTGTGTTTGTTTTGGTGTAGAATTTTGTTTATAATTTAGTTGGGGGTTATTAAAAAAATTTCCGTATAGAGAAAAATTTATCTGGGAAAGACCTCCCGGGAGAGAGGAAAACCACATGGTGATTCCGGAAAAACTCATGCTGATTCTGAAAAACCACTAATGCAACCATTAATAATACAATGGAGATGAGTGTGAATTAATTATCTTTATTTGTTTATGAATTGGATGCTCTCAAATCACAGTTGGAACAAATAGAATTAGAAGATCATAAAAAAAGGGTGTAATGGAGCTACCATAGAATTTAACTCAAAATATGCTAATAGTTGTCTTCGTTTACAGTTTCAGGTCAAATATAAATTAAAAGCTGCATTTAGTGTCTTACAAGAGAATTGTCAGAGATAATTATTCTGGTATTTTAAAAGAAAAACTCTGTCGATACTTAGATGTAGTAGTAGTAATCAAATATTAAATGTCAAAAGCATCAAGAGAAAAACAGAATAAAATAATGCAACAACAGTGTTTTCAACAGGAACTATAATAATAACAATTAAGGGAAAAGTTTGAGTGAGTGTCTATCATAATTACAGGATTGTAGAAATTTATACCTAAATGGCCGTTCAATGCTTAAGGTGTCTGTGATATGGGCACATAAGTAAATTTTGTAAAGAGAAACCAAGGTGCAATGACCGTGGAAACATAGAACACTCTTTAGCATAATGTTCAATCAAAGGTGAATCAATTTGTATACATTGTTGTAGAGACCATAAAGCAACTGAACCAAATTGCAAAATGGAAGGAAGAAAACTTTACAAAATTTCTTAGACAAAAAATAAAAGCAATTATAAACTTTCACAATTGGTCTCTTTATGGCATCTCAACAAACAGGCAATACTACAAATTTGTAGAATGAAAGAAGCTTTTCAAGATAAAAGATAGGAAAAAAAATAAAATCGGTTACTCTGTTAACTTCAGAGCAACTAATCATATTTTAAGAAACCAATAAAGACCAAATTCTTCAAATTTAAGAACAAGCTTAAATGATCTACCAGTAGTAGTACATGTACATTCATATGCATATAGAGATAAATCATCACCGAAAAAACAAAATAAGATGAGAGTTTTCCTTACCTCTCCTTTGAAGGTTAAAAACTGTTTAAAAACACAAAACTAGTCAAAAGCCTGGTTACCATATTATGCAGATTAGAAGAGAGGACGGAAGAAGAGAGTGCTCCTTGTTAGTCAAAAACGGTTATCTTTAGATTAAAATCACCTACCTCAATTTGCAAAAATCTGTGTTTGCGAGTTAAAAGTGAATCAGGTTATGTGCCTCCCAATACAAATATGAACGCAAACAGTTAGAGAAAATTAATTTTATCAGTCATAGCCTAAGATAGGACCACTCGTTCCATAATAGGAATGGTCTACGACTTAAAGTGGTTATAGACAATAAGTACTGATGAATGATGAGAAACACGCTCATTTTACTAACAGTAGACCAAGCATCATTGACTTGGATATATTATCACCTAATATTGCAATAGGCTTGAAAACATCTACTCTGGATAACAATATAGGAAGTGATCACTTTCTCATATTGACTAAAGTGAAGTGGGATATGTATAGAAACAAAATTTAAATAAAAAGTAGAATAAAGTTAATGTAGACAAGTTTACTCATGTGAGATTCGGTGACAAGGAACGCACCTCAATACAAACCTTCAAGTTTTTCAAAATCTTTGCCCATGATCGGGTAATGAGTGCAGTGGCTTGGTGGCAAAAAGGAAATGGTTATTGAAAATCTTCCAGAAAACTGGAAGACTGGAAGGCTTTATCAAATTTAACAAAAAAGGTCTAAAAAAAGAAGGCCAAATTCTGAAAATTTTGTAAATCGTTGAACAGAGTAGCCAGAACCGCGGAAATATGTATAAATATTTTTAGGTTTAACAAATTATTTTTCTAATTTAGAAAAATCGCCAGCAGCTCAAAAGATCCTAAGAAAATCTTATTTAAAAGATTGCTTCAGACACAGCACCCTTTTCAATTAAAATAACGCCAGGTCTTCAATTAAGTCTTTCCAAGGAAGAATTATTCTTCTTCAAACATACAATAAAATTTAAAAAAATGAAATAGTTCCAGATTCTTAGAGACATATAAAATTAGTGGCTATGAAAAACCGTATTGATGGGCAAAAAAACTAGTTTAAACCAATCAACTTTTTGGTTTTAATAAGGAGCGGAATGTTGAGTTAACTTGACTATGTTGTGTTCGAACTTTAGCAAAAAAAGAAGTCTAAAGGCAACTTATTTTGTATTTATAAAGGCGTATGGCCTGGTGGACATAGTCATTTTGGCCGCCAGACGGCGCCACGTAACATGCCCTTCACTTGGATAGTACCAGTGGGCAAATCTTGATTGCCTATAAAGGTAATGCAAATCACAATAAAATTGATTAACCGGAACCTTCTACCGTCCGAGTTAAACTCCGCTGCAAACTATTAATACTCCAAAAACAGCTCCACGACAGCGATCCCGCTACAGCTCCGGCTCACCCGGTTTTAATACTTCCAGACACCTATCACGTCCTGAACAAAATCACGCTTGATGTTTGCCACACACAATACAAGTGTTATTGAACCAAAACATAATCCACAGAAACAAAAAAAATTACGTTTACCAACTTTGCCGTTGCCAAGGAGCTCCCACAATCCTTTCAGACCACTAGCACCGCCACTCTACTACCTCCAAGACGGCGTCAATGACAAATGGCACCCGAACAAAACATACCAAAGCCATGGTGCCTTTGTGTACCTTATAACAATAAAGAAAGACGACTTCTCCATCGACATGGAATGAGATGAAAAACAGACAATGCAGCCAACTTACCCGGCAAAATAGACTAGTAGCCAATACTCCCCCCGAAAATGTTACCACAAAAGCTACCCGACGGTTAAACTTTGTGGTAAACTCCATATCCCAACTGCTACTGCAACCTAATAACTACACAGCATATTATTCAACAACGCTGCCGTAATTCACATACTACCCTCTAGTGCTGACTACCCTGAAGGCTGACGGGCAACGACCGCCACATCTAGTCCAGGCCATTTGGATGCCGCTCACAGGTTCACCAAATAATCTTAGACAACGACAAACAGCTGAGGGCGACGTCCCCAGGTACTCTTGGAAGCCGCCAACTTTGCACCACAACTTGCCACCACTTTTATCAGTTAAACCCCAAGCCGAGAAGGGTTCAAAATGAATTTGGTCGTAACAAAGCCTCAATACCCCACGCCGTCAACATGGGTTGATCCACTAACCCTGACTGCACATCCAGACCATTGGGAGTACCCATTGTCCGCAATGCATAGAAAGAACGTGCGCTTGGTACTTAACTATCCCGGAATCGCACCTTTTATGAGTGAACCAAAAACCCAGGTGGCAACCTAATGCCGGCAAACACCACCTGGATCGCACACCACCGCCCTAGTATGGCTTGGATTATGCCACCCCAAAAAATACAAAGAAGACCTGTCAACGTTTGCAAGAGATACACAAGACGGCCCCAAAGAACTTCTTCAATAAATGGAAAACTTCTTTTGCCAACACCAAATTTTAACGTCGTCGTACCACAAGGTATACCTATAAAGCCTTAGAAATAGAGCTAAACAAATTAAACAAGAACCTCAACCTAAATACAAGAGAAACAGGAGTGATAGTCAATGTACATCAAGTCAAAGAACCAGTCAAAACATTTCTCCGTCGACTTTATATTATCAAATATATCCTGACCACCATCCGACGACAATGTCCAACACGGTTACCAGTTTTGTCAAACCACGCATTCAAGTACCGATAGATTTGGCTTGTTTAAAGAATTAGTAGACACCCGGGTGGAGGTTGGTTGTTGAACTCCAAAAATGGCACAATCTTTTGCTCAGAACAGCAACCACTTCAAACAAACCAACTTCGTAAAACAAAAGTCGGGTCGGTCCTAAAACAAACCTTGTCGACCGACCTGGAAATAAAGCCGACGTGACGCCTACCGACGCTTACCGCTAAGCACCACAATGGTAAGAGTAGCCAAAAACGTTAATTGCCTACCCCGCACACCCGTTCAAACTAACGGCTTAAACTACAAACCGTTAATGACTCCGGAGTCAACCGCAATTTTACTCCTCCCCAAGGCAAAATTAGCATCAGACAAGCCGACCCAAACACGGGCTTAATTACTACCGGCCAAGCTTAAGCAAAAGTCACTTAAGAAATGACGTAAACAAGAATTTCCTCACTTTGGTATCCACTCCTGAGCAACCGCCTAGTAAAAACTGTACAGCCAGCTATACCACACCGATCAAAGAATTCCTGGCATCGAACACAATAGAACCCAGAACTATCAAATACTGCGCGCTTGTTGTAATAATCTAGAAAAAGATCTGTCACCCTGAGTCTGCATTGACTGACGGAAGCTAAGCAAAACAACCAAAGATGAGGTACCTTTCTACCCAAGATTTTTACCAAGATGAACTTCACCACGGGTTATTGGCAAATACTGCAAGAGTAGCACAAGTATTTAACTACCTTTTCCACTACCTACCAGTTTAAGGTAATACTATTTGGGCTAAAAAAGCCCCTGCAGCATTCCAGAAGATGATATCACAGATGCTTCCTGGCCTGCTTGGTAAATGTGTCTTGGTTTACCTGGAGGACACTATAGCGTATTCTAACGATAAGAACGTTTGGTCTTCAAAAAACTGCAAAAACATGGGTTGCGCTGCAACCTAACCAAGTGGAAATTTGGGAAGAAAAAATGAAGTATCTTGGACACCGCATCACGGCGGATGGAAATGAACTGTTTTAGAACTTTACTTAAAAATAATTTAAAATTACCCCAAGCCCAACACCAAAAAGCAACTACAAAACTTTCTTGGTTTATGCATGTTGCTCAAAGAGTATGTACACGCGTTACAAAGATAGCGCAACCGCTAATGGTCATGCAGGGCCCAAAGCAAACCTTTCGTTAGATGGCCGACACCTCCACTGCAATCGACCGGTAGTGCCCAAGTTTGTACACTAAGGACAAACAACAAAGCACTTGTGTAGTTAAATACATCCGCCAACTCTTAGTCTACATTTACCATGTAGTCGTTGATCCTAGAAGGATTCAATTTTACAGTAAAACGCACTCCGTGAGCAATTTATTTTCTGCTGGGCTAATCTAGGCACCCGGAATAATTGGAGAAAAAGTTGAGTATGTAGATCGGCTAATGCCACCCGCCAGATGTCGCCACGTAACAAGCCCTTCACTTGGATACTACCAGTGAGCAAAGCTTGATTGCCTAGAAAGGTAACGCAAATCACAATAAAATTGATTAACTCTAAATCAAGACAACACCAACAACACATCGACTGACCGGAACCTTCTACCGTCCGAGTTAAACTCTGCTGCAAACTACCAATACTCTCCGGCCAACCTCATGAATTACTCCGCTACATTGATGTCTGCACCGAAAATATACCACCCGCTTCCGGTCTTACTAGCTGACAAAATCTGGCATTGCCCCCTTGATACTTGGCACACACAATACAAGCGTCATTGCACCGGGACAACTCCCACACAAACAAAACAACTTAACCCTGAAGCCTGACTGGCAACAACCGCTCAACCGGGTGGAACCACTTTTAGTCCAGGCCATTTGGAAGTAGCTCAGAGATTGATCAAATAATCTTAGACACCTACAAACAGTTGTGGGCGACGTTTCCAGGTATTCCTGAGTGCCGCCGACTCCGCACAACGACTTGCTACCACTGGCACCAACTGAACCACGAGCCGAAGCGGGGTCAAAAAGAACTTGTACAACAAAATCTTAGTACTTTACGCCGTCAACATGAGTTAATCCACAAACTCTGACGGCACATCTAGATCATTGGAAGTACCCGGGTGCCCGCAATGAGAAAAAAAACGTGTGTCCGGTATTACTACTTTGGATCGGCACCTCTTATGGTTGAACCAAGAACGTAGGCGGCAGACCCAATACCCTGTGCTCAGAGACACAACGAGTACACCGCACACCACCGCCCTTGTGTGGCCTGAATTATCCGGCCGCAAGAAAAACAAAGAAGACCCGCCAACGTTTTAGGAAAAACACATAAGGACCCCAAAAATTCCTGCATAAATTGGAAAACTGCTTTCGCCGTCACCGGATCCTGACGTACTACAAAGCATACCTAAAAAGCATTAGAGACAAAGCAAAAAATTTTGAAGCATAATTTAAGAAAAACTCAACTTCAATACGATTTGGCGGTCTGATGATACGCCAACACCACACCTATAATTTATATGATGGCCAATGCACAACATCAAACCAAAGAAGCTCTGCAGACAAGCAACTTTATATCGTTGAATATATCCTGACCACTACTCGACAATGATGACTAACACCTTAGCCACTTTCGTTTTAACTCATTCGAAGAGTTAGTAGAAGTAGAGGTCACAAATGAACGCTGAAAAGTGCCAAAAATTTTTGCTTAAAACACCAATCGTTCCGAACAACCAAAGACTTAGGAAACAACTCTTTGACCGACCCAAAAACAAGGCCGACGTGATGCTTACCAACGCCTGCCGCTAAGTACCACGACGATGGAGGTAGCCTACCCCGCATATCTGTTTAATGTAACGGCTTAAACTACGAGGTGTTAGTGACTCTAGAGTCAGTCGCCATTTCACCTGTCTAGACCTCTCTGAGTCCTAATTACCACCGACTAAGCTTGAACAAAGGTCACTATTGGTGATAACCAACAAAAAGTGGAGTTTTTCATTATTCCCGACTTGGGCAAGAACGTAATCCTTGGAAACCCTTGGCTGAACGACAATGATGTCAATATAAATTACAAACAAAAGTGTCAGCACTTTGGCATCCACCCCAAGAAATTGTCTACTAAAAACAAGGAAACCAGCATATAGTTCAAGTCAAAAGATACCAAGATGTGATCGCTACCCCTAAACCAACAACAATTTAAAAAGCTTATCTAAGCTTTTTCATCCGTCTTTAGTAAAGAACAGAAACCCCGCCACTACGCAGACCAACACGCCTAAAACTGAAATTTCCGGAGTGTAATCTCTTATCAGGACCACGCGTTACTGATACAACACCCATAAGAAGGTCCTTACATATTAGCAGATCAAAAAATTATTGGCATTGGGTATAATAGGGCGCAGCTCGAGCATATACAGCACGCTCGTTGTAATAATTAAAAAAAAGATAGGTCACCCTGAGTCTGCATTGACTATTGGAAACTAAACAAAGCAACCACAAAATAAGGTAATAACTTTACCAAAGATCAAGGAGACCCTACAAGATTTTGGGGAAACAAAAATGGACCTCACCATGGGTTATTAGAAAATATTCAAGCAAGAGTCGCACAAGCATCTTATCACATTTTCCAACCTTAAGGTAATGCCATTTGGGTTAAAAAACGCACCGGCAACATTTCAAAAGATGATGTCACAGATGCTGGCCTGCCTGCTTGGTAAATGCGTCCTGGTTTACCTAATGAACATCAAAGTTACCTACGTTTGGTCTTTGAAAAGCTGCAAAAACATGGTTTATAATGCAATTTATTCAAATGCGAGTTTAGAAAGAAAGTAAAATACAGGGATCAGCGCATCACGGTGGATGAAATCAAACCGCTAGAGCATCACCTCAAGTTAATCTGGGACTACCTTGGGGTTGGGTCCAACATCAAAAACCAAAACTTCCTTGGTTTATGTAAATGAATTAAGGAGTATGTACCCGTTTTTGCTAATATATAACAAGAAATGTGGAATCAAAACTACACCATTAGAAAGGTTTACTAGACAAATACATCATCAAAATGTAATTGACAAATTAAAAATTACCGCAGACAGGATTCAAACCCGGGCTGCCTGCTCAACAGTCCTTGCACCGTTATGCTACGGTTGCCATTGCTGATCCTAAAAAGTTTAATTCTACAGTAGACAGCACGCCTGGAGCAATCAACCAATGGATAATTTATCCAGGCACCTAGAAGACAAGGTAGTAGGAAAATAAGTCAAATACGTGGATCGGTTGATGCCCCTTAAAAATCCTCATTTCACTGAGCGGGTAACTATCCAGACACTGTAAAGTTAGTTAAACTGACGACGATATCAAAACAAGGAACAAGTAAACCTTTTTTGGACAAAAACTGTGTCTGAAATGATCATGCGTGCTCAATGCAAGTGCTTTCAGACTTAACATATTATCCAAAGATATGGAGATACGGCCACCAACCAAGCAAATTTTGCCTATATAGACCTAAGATATTGAGTAAACCAAAACGGCAAATTGTATTGGCTGGGGGTCCTCAAAAATACCCACATTTGTACAAAGGTGCTTCACTTGTGCACTAAACAAGCGCAAACTTCCAAAACCTCCTCTAAAACCACAAACGTCAGCAAATCCCTGAGAAAAAATAAGCGTCGATGTTTTTATCACTTTGAAATGACCCCCAAGGCAACCACAGTGGTACTCACCATGATAGAAGTGTGCACCCGGTAGGTAGATCCAACGCAGAAACTCCGGTCCACATACTAGAGAAGAAGCTGTTCCACAGATTAGAATACTCATAAACTATATTCTCAGACAATGACCCTCAATTTACCAGCCAACATTTCATAGACGCAATTCAGCTCTAAAAATGCGTCCATCATACCAGTGCAACCTTCAACCCACAGGCAAACCAGCTAGAACACCGGCAGCTAAAGACAAGCGCTAAGACACTAGCCAAACAACACCTTTGGCGAGCCTAGGATGCGCTATTGTTGTTAGGTGTATACTACAACAACAGACGGAGCTACTCAGCTACCAGCAAAAAGCCAAATTAAATGCTTATAAGACAAAATCTCCAACAACCAGGAAATTGAAATAAAAATCCAGCTACGCAAAAGCCCCACAACATAAACCGCCGCTTCCAATAAACCAAATCCAGAATAGTGACCTACCGGGACCAGCGCTACACCCGGAAAACCAACGTACTTAACAATTACTAACCAGGAGATAAGGTGATAGTACGCGGACGGGCAAAAATATTTAACCACAAGTGCTGAACTCGTTTGTGTAGAAAAATTTAACACTGTCTGAGAGCAAATTTAAAACACAAAAACTTTATATTTGCCAAACATCTATCTTATAATTATAGTAGATTAGAAGTAGTAAATTTATACAGATATTTGGGTGTTTAGCCAGACTAAAAAATGATTTGCAATACGCAAGTCATCAGTATGGTAAAAACATACAGTCAAATGCTAAATATGTCATTGAGAAAACAGCTTGAAGAATCAAGTCAAGACTCTAGTCAAAATTTAAAAGAAACTTGAAAATCTTAAAAGAAATGAAAAACCATCCAAGAAGCACTTTCGTCAAATTAAAGTGGAGTACACTGCAGATAAGACCAAATCCTTGTCCTGGGTTACAACAAAAGCTGCTAAGCAATTAAATAAGAAGAAGAAATAAGATGCAAAATAAATGACAGTTCCTACTGATACTAATTAATTTAAATGAAAAATAACAATTTTAATAATATCAAATAAAAACCTAAAATATCCACGTAAATTGCAAAATGTGACAAAACTAAAGTAATCAATGCTTTCAATCGACGCCCTTGCAATAAAGTTATGTACAGAAAAGCCCCGTTAAGTTAATTTTATGAGTTTGGAAACTGCTTATACACAATTTATGCAATTTTCGCATAATTTATGAAAGTTGAAAGTTCAATTATTTCCAAATCTCGGCTCAGCAATTAGCAGCAGAAGTAAAATTAATAAGTCAGCAGGTTAAACAAAGGCAATTTTGTCTGACTGCCGTATATAAATTTCCATGCTATTCCCCCCATAAACGTTCCAATAAAGTGCATAATGAACTCAACCCCCCAGCCTTTCTGGAATAAATCATAAATTAAGCCCGGCCCGCACATTTTATCGACGTAATCGACTACCACCCCAAATAATAATCTCCGTCTAATTCAATTACTTCATTTTATTCACTTGAAATATTTCATGAAAACATTATTAATATTTGCAGGAAAAAAATAATTAAGTATTAACTTTGACCTGTTGCCTATTCAGATATAGTTTTATAATGCAAATTTTTTCTTCCATTGTTTTATAATCAATCAGTTTCGGGGTCTAGATTTCCGCACTGCACTTTATAACGCAAAACCGTCCGCCTCCATTAATCAAAGTCTTTGTTTTTAGTGATCCAATTTCGTTTCCTTTTGTCCGCCGTAATGTTCAGAGATGTGATTCCCTACTTGACTGGCTTCGTTTCCTAATTCGAAAAACTTTACGTGATACTTTATTTCCTGCGAGATTAATTAATTTTAAAACTCGATTGAGAAAAAAAATATCTAAAGGGTTGATATGTGGCATAATTTATATTAATCGCTGCAGGCAGGAAAGTATCGGAAATGGGTCAATGGTTCAGCATTTATTTCTGAAACTACCCCTGGCGCTGGTATAAATCAATTCAAGTTGCTGCATATGTAGCAAATGCATAAATAACGTCCGACTTGTTCCGATGGACTCTTCCATCTACATTTAAATTGCGTTCAAGGGTGTTTGCAAACTTTGGTCCCTATATGTAAAAATAAAATAAAATAAAACACCCCATCCGTCACGATTATTCGCGTAGTCCATTTTCCTGCTCGATTTCGTTGGTACTTTCAAGTGGGTGAGGTGGTGGGAATATCGATTCAAATCCCCCCAACATGTCAACGCAGATATCCGTCAATTTCGAGTCGTTCCGTGTGCGCCTTACTTGTCCGGATTAAACCCTTGTCCGTCCAATTTATTATTGCCCGATTTGATGCGCGTCCCCATTAAAATATACTGACACGTTTAGGATTTATGCATGGATTACTAGAAGATAATTGAATGCTCCATTAAAGACTTGATTATATCTCAGGACAACATTTTAATTATTCACCCTTAAACGACGGAGAACATCTAAGACAGCATTAAAGGAACTCAAAGAAGGAACTAGTAAACAAACAGCCAAATATTTTAAATATACAAACTATACTTTGCAATTATGAAACGAAAGAATGAATACATAAATTGCATAAATATTTTTATGTGAATTAAAAGTAAAATGGGTATAATGCATATTATTATCAACTTTAAATCTCTAAATGGCACAAAAAACAAATCAAATAATATGATTACGTAAATTATCTAACAAAAACTATAAAAATTATGAAAATAACTATGTGGTGACATACTGAAAAAAAAAACGAGTCAATTTTGAATCGCTAAGCAAAATCCTATTTCAACTTTTCATCTATCAATTAAAATTAACAAAAAAATTAAATTAATAAAAGGCAGAATTACATTCACACTAAAATTTCAGGTTACACGATTGTTTACTCCTGCTGGCTACTCGGTAATACGAGTCGCGGTCGGGTATATTGTCCGATAATGCTCCTGGGGCGTACTGTTCCAGTTTATCCGAGTAGTCTGGTAGTGAAGCTTGAGTCAGATTATCTACGTGGATTTTCACAGGAAGGCAACGGGGATGGTCTTCTACATAGTGACGGTGTCCGGCTTTCATCTCATCTATGTGTCGCCAGGTTGATGTTCGATGGCACTGTTGCCTCACTTGGGATACCTTCATTGGCGCTACGTGGCCTGTTGCTGGCTTCTTGCAACCTCTAGTCTCTGGCTTTGGCGTTATTGTGGACTATGGCCCGAAGCGTGTCCCAAGCTTTGGTTGCGGCGGTATTTGCCCCAGTAGGGTTTCATTCGAGGCAAAGTCGACAACAATTTAAAAGGTAGTTAAGTGTAACAGTTTGTTCCAAAAAGTTTTGGTGTGGTTAGCATGAGGATGAAGTGGTTATGCTGTAATAATAGCGTTTCTATTTTGTAGTGCCTCTAAAAACTTGTGACTAACAAATTGTGGGCCGTTGTCGCTTAACACAATCTTGCGGTACTCTAATTGGCAGAAGAGCTGTTGTTTCAGAACTGTGATGGTTACGTCACTAGTAGTGTGGCAAAGGCTTCTACCCAGCGGGTGCACTTGTCCATCACGGTTAGGATGAACTGGTATTTCATGAGAGTACTGTCAAATAGCCTACAAAGTCAATTAAAATACGTTCTCAGAGAAGGATGCCGGGATGGAACTGTAAGGCGGCGGCCTTTTGAACGGCAGTAGTCTTACTCCGTGCACGTTTTTTGTGACTCCTGGCCAATGGTACCTTCTCAAAATAATGCTATATATTGGTTTTATCCTGCCCCGGATGTCTCATGGTGAAGTTGTTATGGTGTTGTTTTGTTACTTCTTTCTGTATTGCTGGTAGAACGGCTAGACAGCAATACAATTTCCCCCTTAATGCCTAAGTCGTTGGTTTTACTGGTTCTCTGGCCTGTACTCGATGTCAAAAGCAAATTCAGCCTGCAGTAGTGACCATCTCAAGAATTTAATCTTGGTATCCTGCGTCCAGTCAGCCACACCAACGCTCTGTCCGTTTTCATCAAAAACTGACTGTCTTCCAAGTAGGCCCTGTACTTCTTGATTGCCTACACATTTGTGTAGCACTCCTGTTTGCAATCAACTTTTTCCTGATACAGCCTTGTTGCCATGTCTACCTGCTGCGCAGTTGTTTTTGGGTCAATGAGTTTTAAGATTGTGTTCCACAGGCTGGTTGCCTGGGGTCGTGACCTAGTACCTCAGTTATTTGATTTTAGATTGCCGGAAATTGCATTTATCCTGATTTCATCTTAGCCCGTACTATTTCAACTTTTCCATTACCCGCCTTAGGTGTCCCCTGTGGTTGCGATAGTGGTACGAATTTGCCGATCCACTTTGGCCATTAGCTTCTGGAATCCTACTGACTACCGGGGCGCTGTAGTTACTCCTAAAGGGTTTGATTACGCCTTTAGCAATCTAATCATTGCTTGTAGATGACTGCTTTCCCCTCTACGTTATGTGAGTATGGCCGGATTTGTGTGTGTTTATTGATGTAGTATCTTGTAACTCTAAAACGGATGCTTGCACATCTTGGCTAGATCACTGTCACTTTGGTGTGCCGACCTTGTTAGTGATGGTTGCTTTCTAGGTAATAGCAAATTTATTGTGCAAATTGGCTTAGTAGACAACATAGTCGGTTGCGTGAAGTCAAAATAGGGCTAGCCAGGTGAAGTTATGACTATCTATTTTAGTCTCATCCTGATACGCAATATAATTTATTGGCAAGTAATGCTAGTCGCCGACTAGTTCTGCCAGAGCATAGATTGATTGTTGCGTCGTTCTTACAATTGATCGACCCGTTGTTCGTATCCCTAGTGAGAAAAATAGTTTAAGGGTGTTTTTGTAGGGTTTCCATTATTCGTGTGTTCTGCTTTGAATTGGACCAGTTTGGCTTTGATATTAGTGTTTACTTCACTGAAGTGTTGAAGGTCTTTGAATTCCATAATGCCAACCATCTTTTAAATTTGCTGGTCCGCTAGATTGACCGAACAATAACTTATTGTCTGGCCTTTAGCTTCTTTTTTTTTACTTGTTTGGTTTTAGCGTATACAGGTTGCAAATTCTCGTTCACTTGCACTTGACCTGCTTTGCCTTTGCCTTTCAATGCCTTTAGTCAACTGTGGTGAATTACTGTAGGTATTTGTAAACCCAAAAAAATAGCATTCAAGTTTGGTAAACAATCGAAGAAGGTTTTGTGTTCAACTTTTTGGAACTGAATGTTCTTGGGAATACGCAGCCTAGCTCTGCAATGCCTTTGTTGGCATCGTTGATAGAGTCGAGCAGCAATCAACTGTTGTGTTTCTTTCTAATCAAACCATGTGGTGGCTGGGTCAGATTCCCTGGAAAAGTAGGTTTTGGGGGCAGGGCATTTTTAAACGCTAAAGGTTTGGGTTCCAGACTTGTTAAAGTTATGGTAGAAATTCAGATGGGTGGTTGTGGGTGCGTAGACTGATAGTCCCACGTTATAAATCCATCCCTTTGGAAAAACCAAGTCTTGTCTTATCCGGGCTGTAGGGCAGAGCTGGTATTCAGGCCGGACCTTCAGGACGAGTGGTTTTCCAGTTAGATTTGAAGACTAAATTTTTGTTTCTACCTAATTAACAATTTTGTTACAAATTTCTAAGTTATAGGCTATTCTTATTGCTGCAAGGGTATCTGTTTACAAGTGCTAGCCTAGTTTTTTTTAATGTTTGTCAATTTGATCTAACGTAGATTATTTGATAACGAAACAAACAAATTCTTTGGAGAAGTTCCTCTAGGTGTGAGGTTAGTAAGATTGAGGCGCCACGTTGAAACCTGGAGGCAAGATCCAGGTGTTTTTTTTTCTTTTTCTTTTTCAGATTTTATTCTTCCAATATTGGATATAGTCCTCCCTTTTAGTTTTCCATTTTTCTCTGTTTCTTGCCAGTCTTAACCATTTCCTTTCTGCTACTTTCCAAACATCGTCGCTCCATCGTTTAGGGAGGCAGCCTATGTTTATCCTTCCGCATCTTTGTCTCCATACCAGGATATTCGTAGGATTTGCTCAGCCTCCATTTCTGTTGCGCTACTTTTTCCACCACACCCGCAACACCAATCTTCTTCCGCACCCATTCGTTCCTTTACGATTTGCCTAGCATTGTTTGTTCCATTGATCTTTACGCAACGGCCAGCTTATTAATGTTCTGCTGGGTAAATGTTGTGGTTTCTGCCCCATATGTGAGAACCGGTGCAACATATGAATCAAATATTCTCGCTATCAAATTTTTTGGGAACGTCTTGTAAGTTAGAATAAAATCCAGCTTCCCAAATGCTGCCCAACCGAGTCCTATTCTTCTTCTAGTTTTTGCATCTTGGTTTTCTTTACCTATTTTTAGTTTATGTCCCAAGTAGATGTAGCTCTCTACTCTTTCTACCGTGACCCCATCGATGACTATATCAGACCGGTGTGGAGCATCAGCTCTCACAATTTTGTCTTGCTCATATTCATGTGAAGACCAGTTGAATTGGAGATGTTGTTTAGCTGAGTCAACATTTATTCCTTTGTCCGTCCAATCTAAGTTTTTAGAGATATTCTCTAGGCCTAGTGTAAACAGTTTAGGGGACAAGGTATCCAGGTGCTAAAATTGAAGAATAACCCCAGGTGATGTTGTTTTTGGTATTTGTTGGAACCTTGGGAAGTGCATCCAAAAATATAATACTTTTTTTACTTGGTTGGATGTAGCTCTAGGTCCGCAGTGTCAAATATGACTACTTTAGGGTAGTTGCGGATGATCCTCCTGCAAAGTCCTCAAAGTGTAGATGTTAATTGTGAAACAAGGTTGTTTCTCAAAAATTCAAATAACATTGAATGAAGAGTCGAATTTGCAACATAAACATTTTGGTAAGTTTTGGGCGTGTGTCTTAAATTGGAGTGCTTTGTCCACCCGTCCAAATGTTGTGTCATCTAAAAATTTAATTTAATTTTTTTATTATGTTAATTATTATTACATTGGAAGGGAAAGGCTTTTGTAAATGTCTCGACTTTCACAAGTTTAAGAAGTCAATCTAATTTCTCTTGAATGTTCACCTCGGTGATGGAAATTTAAGTTTGGTACTGTGTGATAATGCAGATATGTTCTAACCTCAATGTGATACTGATACAAGGTGTTTATATGGTGTTGCATTAAGTAAGTACTTCTGGTGTCATGTGCAATGACTCAATCGACGTTCATGCAAGTTGAAACTTGTCCGGACTTGTTTGGACCGGTGTTGTTTGCTGTACCAACTTGCCTTCTTATTAGTGGCTTTTAAAACAAAGCATTTGTTGTTTCATGGGGGTCTTAAGGAAAGCGGTTGCAACTGAACAGAGTAAGTTTAAGACGGATTTATTGTCTTTAGTAACAATCTTGTGAATATTTATACTTCTACAAAACTCTTGAACAAATTTCTTTTATGCACTTTCCTTGTGGTAAGCTAAGCGCTTTGTGTGCGTGCGTTACCAAAATCAACGGCGTTTGAAGGTCGTATCAATCCTCCCTTACTAATGCAAGAAAGCTTTGAAGTTCTTAAAATAAGTAAAAAAATGTTTCTGGTCACGTTGCCACATTAGCCTATTGCTCTATTGTTGGAAAGTGGTAATAATATACAACGGGTTTCACTGTGTGTCTATTGTGTCAAAGAATCAAAAAGTCTAAAAACACGCGGACGGGTTTTAATCCAAAACTTACGCTCCAGGTTTTGGTAAAAAGTTTACTAGATTGTGTACAGTTTCATTGCACAAGTTTTATAATGTCTGTTTTTGCTCGATGTTGTAGCGATAACTTCAGGTGGTAGTAAACTTGTTTCTTGTGCCGATGACGCAACACAATTATAGCGTTGTCGTGTTTCTTGCTTGCTTTGCACTTAGCCTGTATTAAGTTCCAATCAACTGGAATGCGCGGACTTGTGTACTTGAAAGGATGTTTTTAGTCTGCTTTTTTCTTGTTGAGTCTTATTTTACTTTTACTTCCAGTATATCTCCCTCCGTCATGTACGGTAAGGTTACAATACAAATTGCGTTTTCCTTTAACGTCGTTTGCAAATACAATTCTTCTGCCACTTTGTAATTGTAAAATAATCGTTGTGTAACCGTAGACTAACGATGCAATTTCTGTATGATGTGCAATGATATTTGTTACATTGGATTGGTATTGGTGCAGAGCTGACTTGGTTCACACTATCTCCATGCCGACAGTGGTCTAGATTCGTGGTTGAACACTTTCCGGTTGTTTCTGTTACTTATATGTGGTTATGATGTGACGCCACAGGAAATGCGTTCGGTGTATGTATCAAACTGGCTGCTATAGCTTGGTTTGGAGTAAAGTTGATTGTATATTATCCTTAGCTGCGAGGAACCAATATTAGTAGTCATCACCTAGCTATTTGTGTCTACTGCAGGACATAAGCCTCTTCTAAATTTTTCCATTTGTTTTGGGTCTGATCTACGTTTATCCAGTTTCACGCGAAACGCTTCAAGTCGTCCGTCCATCGGGTTGGTGGTCTACCTTTACTTCGCCCTTTAGTAGTATGGCTGATAAATGTCTTTGTCCAGGTTTGCTTGCTGGAATTGTATTGTGTGTGATTTTTGGTTTCAGTTGCGCTTAGGAACAATGATGTTTTCTTTACTTCTTTTTGTCAGAGTAGTTTTGAGATTAAATCTCAATCGCTTCAATTTATGCTTTTTGATTGGGCGTTATTTGTTACAAGTGCAGGTTTCTAGTTAGAATTTCTGATCGTCACAAGTGTGTTAGTGTGATTGCTCTTGGGTGTCGATCTTCGTGATAGCGATCAGGGTTACAAAGTGTTGCACTAGGTATGGTTCTTCAGGTGTCATGTGAGATGACTTAAAGTTTATGCGGGTTAAAACTTGTCCGGACTTGTCTGTAGCGTGACCGGTATTGTTTACCGTACAAAGTAATGGGTCTCAGCGTGGAACAATAGTCGTTTTGTAGGGGATTTGCAAGTAGCGGTTTTTGCTGAACAGGGTTAGTTCAAGACAGATTTCTCTAGTAACATTGTCGTAGCTACTAATGCTGCGTGTAGTTGGTCAAGCGCCTCGTAGTAACTGATATCAGCGCCGCTATTTACTTAGACAAAAAAACTTTGTAGTTAAATTTGCGGCAAAGGATTTAATCCGAAACTTACTTTCTACATTTTGGTTGAAGCTTTTGAGGCAACCGTTTTACTAGGTAGTGTAAAGTTTGTTAATACTTTTTTTTGCGCGTGTACCTGTCACTTGATGTTGAAGCAATTAATTTCAGTGGTGGTAAACACGTTTATAGCGCCAATAACGTAACACAATGTATTGCTTGCTTTAAACTTAGTTTGTGTTAAGTTACTGTCAACTAGAATGTTGAGCACTAGTTGTCTTGTTGCTGCAATTTTTCGTTTTTTTTTATATGCCAATAAGTTTTTATACTTAGAATTGGACAACCGATGGCATGTTTCTAGTCGGGATTTAATTAAGAGTATTTTAGAAAATGTCTACTTTTACATCTAGTATATCTTCTTCCGTCACAATTTGCGAAATTGACTTTAGTTGTAAAGCAACTTTCGTCTTGACAATACAAATTGCATTTTTCGTTGTCGTCATTTCAAAATATAATGCTTCTGCCATTTTGTAATCAATTGAGTCTACATCGGTTAATTTGTAAGCGTAAACTAACGGTGCAATATCGGGTAGGTAGTCTAGTATGTATCTTCTGAAATTGCGGGCGACCAATATCATAGTAGTTTAGCCGATAAATGTTTCTGTAAGAACTTATTCGCCTTGATTGTATCACGATTTTCGCTTCCTGTTGCGTCTAAGAGTCATAATATTTTTGGTTTCAATTTATAATTTCTTGTTGGGCGCCATATGTTACTGGTCTAAGGTTTTGTAGAGAAAGATCCTGAACGTTACAAATCTAAGAAGTTGATGTGATTTTCTTTGGGGCTCGACCTTCGTGATGGAAACAATATTTGCTACTTTGTGTAAATTAAAGATATTTCTAAGTTCAAGTTGTATTCTATTAGCGGTAGTACAACGGCCATAATTGCTGGATTGTCAGTGACCTACTTATATTTTTATGAAAGTCACTAGTTCTAGCATCTCAGGTTTTGGAGTCCTAGTTTACACCTCTTGCACATGGCTCAAGGTCTTTCCATTTTATAAGTATCCAAAATTTGGATTGTGTTATAAACTCAAGAGTCTGAGTCTGTCTATACTTTCTGCAGAAGTAGGCTGCAGTTTATTTTAAAGTCGTTGGCTGCCAACCTCTCAATAGTTTTGTTACCTACTTCTAAACTTGATGACAATTCGGCAATAATGTAACACTTCGGAGAAAACATTTGTGATCAATTTTTATTGCTCCAATGACTTCACAACTTCTTGGTCGTTTGGTTGTGGATGGATTGGTAAAATTTTCATCTGTTTAAGTGCAATTTTCTAGAATTAAGCTGTTTAGGTGTTAAGAAGCATAAAGGCAATAGTAGAAACAACAAAAATCACCAACTCTCAATAAGCTATGCGTTGCACCAGGTAGATTTTAGCTAGATGGGTTATCTTTATCTAATAACAATGTTGTGTGTGCTAATACTACTGTCAAACTGTTTGCGAAACTCTTGAATATAATCTTCTTATCCGCTCTGTCAGCGTGTGGTTAGTCAAGCGACTTGTGGAGTGAATGTATGCTTCAAATGCGCCCTAACAAAATGACAGATCCAATTTCTTTATGACAAAGAGTTGGGCGAGTAGGTGGAGTACACGATTTGTTAATTGCGCAAGTAATTTTAATTGAAATGCCTCGTTCGCTCACCCAAGTATTGGTCATCCAGAAAAACCAAAACTTTAATCTAATAGAGCTTTAAAGAATTGCGTTTCTTGAATGCCAAAGCAAATTGATCTTAAATAAGTTTTTTATTTATGTAAAGTGCTTCATTAAGCTTCCTGCTTTTTATCTAGTTTATTGTAAAACCATTTTTTGAATGCTCTGATAGTGATAAAAGTCTTTGGTGGTTTTCTATTGAGTAAATCTGCTATTGATAGTAATCTGAAATTTCAAAATTTGTAAAAAGACCTTTTAAACTCAAATTACCGCACCCTTAAGTTTTAGGTCATGGTGGTCTGAGCATAAAATGATGGCTGTATCTTCAAATAAAATCCACGAAATAGGTTTAATTATCAAAACGCATTACCGTTTTCTTTAGAAAAGGGTCTAAAAATGGCATCGCATCGTAAGGACTACAATTTGCACTACAAGAGATAGCAAAACTATTAAAAAAACTACCATTGCTTTACAAAAAAACCACTATCGCACAATGAAAATTAACATCAAAATGATTGCAAAACTTAAACTGTACTGCAAAAATTATTTTTTTTAAATATATTACACCCACTTGTGCTAGAATCGGATATAATATAGATACTAGTAATCTCAAACTCAAACGGTTATTACGTATTAAGAGCTTACTGTCATCGACTCGAAAGCACAGTTTTGCCTAATTAGATTTAATGATGTTTCAATAATGCATTTACCATTGACGCCTAAATGAATACTATTATTAAATCATTGGAGTTAAATAGCTCCTAATGAATCGATGATAAAGTATCCGATAGAACAATTCGTTCCTTCCCACATGCGAAATTCGGCTTAATCAACGACAGTGCGGTGAAATCCCCCTTATAAATCAGAATGTACGGCTTATCGAATTACATTACACGCTATGCAGTAGTTGTAACCATATTTACTGGGATATGCTAATTAGTATTTAGTGCAATTAACTTAATCAACAGTGTAGTGCTTGCGCGAACTAATCAATACATCAGAGAATATTGCCATCAAACATTCTGGATGCAGCTGGTGTGAAATTATTGTTTGCATATAAATTATTTATGTCGAGAGTTGGCAAGCAAATGCCATTCCCGATGTAATTTTATTAGCGACTCCTATTCTAAGATGAATTTATTAGTCAATCAATTAATAGATAAATAGAACTCCATTACATTTTTTTTCATTATCTGCTCGATGAGGTTGGTCTAGTTTCCGGGGTAACAGCGAGCCTCGATAATTAAATGTGACAAAATTTAATTTGTGCATACACTGATAAAGTGCCTATCCAGTTTTCATTTTGTCCGTACAATTTATAATTAATGGAAACTCGCTCTGGTATATATTTTTTTATTTGCGTGTTTCATATTTCGCATGCGGCAATTGTTTTAATTGTTATAATTGGGATGCATAAAGTTCTACTCACCATTTGTTGTGGAAGCTATGGGCAGTATGGGATGCACCTGGAATTCAAAAAAATTGTTAATTATACAAATTGATTTTTTTAATAGTGCATTATTTATTGTCAGCTTTGTGCGACTGATTGAATGTTGGAATCACATATTAAGACAGTTGAAATTATGTTTCTTTAATTGAAAACAAAAATGTTGAAATTGTGTTTTCTTTATGTTTCAGGTGAGTTACAAATCTTATTACCACTCAGTAGGCAGAAACGTAAGTAAAAACTATGGTTGACGATATATAATATCTAAATGAAAATATGAATATTTCAAGCAAGATAATAGAAGTGATAAAAGCTTTTTTGTAACATACGTCCCCAATATGGGAGTTGGAAGGTGTTGATACAAAGAAGCAGAGTGTTTCGCCTTGAAATGTGTATTCCCGCTTGGAAGTTCCGCAGGTTCAATGTTATGCTAGACCTAAACCCGGTTTGAGTATTTATTTATATAAAAAGCTTCCCACATGCAATGTTTATTCGGTAAACCCAGATTACAATGCAAGGTCTAGGGTTATGCGCTGTGAATTTATTAATTATGTTAGTTGTTGAACCAAAATGTTACTAGTATTGTCTCCTTATGTTGTCAATGTAGCTTTGTCGTACCCATGATGGTGTTTCCGTTGTTTGTGAACCTTTTAGGTTCTTCTATAATCTTTACGATAGATTATGGTATCTACACTGACCATCCTTGTTGTTTAGACTAAGTACAATCCTAGCATGCAACAGTTCAATATCTGGTGCCACTAATGTTGATGGAATTATATTGTACAGATATGCTTTATGTTAGATTTTGGACTTGACTAGTGGCAAATAAAATTGTTCTTTTTATAGGCCCAACTAAACCACAGTTCCTTTCCAATAAAGAAAATATTACATTTCTTTAATGATGTCTTACCTTAAAAAATGTTGTGTTTTTCTTATGTTTTATGTTTGATTTTGTTACTTTTATGTATAGCTAAGGTACTTTCAAAAAACTCTGCATAACCTCGAAAGCGGTCATAGCCCCCGGACTGCCAAATTTCTAACAAAGGAACAAAGAAAGTGCACGCTCCCAAGCGATTACAACGCTACAAACATTTTAAAAGTGATTAGTGATAAAAACATTGATTCTCCCGCAATGGAAGGCGACCTAGAACAACCATTGCTCGAAAACATGCCGACCACATCATGACTGAAGATGAGCCCCAAGAAGAACAGGATGAACTCACCATCTTTAAGCAGAAAATAAACACTAACACTAGAAACTTTTATGCAAAAGTTCTTGAAAATTCGTGTAGTGTCGCCGCTCTGGTTTCAACTATGGAATATTTCAAATCTGAAATGGAAGCAAACCGCCAACAACAAAATCAAATAAATGCATTGCTAAACCAAATACGCAAGAACCGTTCATTCCACGATGGCAAATAAACCGGCAGAACTCGAAGAAAACTCTTTCAAAGCTGATCTACTCAAAATATTAACTACTTCCCTTAACGACGAGGACCTATTAAAACAGGTTCTAGCTATCGCGCTGCAAAAACTTGCATAATAGCAGCACAACCAAATTGCCTGTCAATCAGCTTCTGGAATTGCGACGGCCTTCCAACTAAAATAGAAGAACTAACAAACTACCTCATTGAACATCAAATTGATATAATGCTACTCTCATAAACGGGCCTTAAACCAAAACATAAAACCAAATTTCCAAACTACAACACATACAGAAACGATAGTGTAAGAGGTGGAAGCACTGCCATACTGGTCAAGCAATCAATAGACCAAGCCGAAATTGACATACCTATCATGACAAATTTGGAAGCTAATGGAGTGATTAACAACATCAAACCGCTGGGAAAAATCAAAATCGTATCTGCATACCAATCTCCATCTAAGCCCCTCCTCCACGCAGACTTAAATCATGTTTTAAACGACAATATTCCCACCATCATCGGTGGAGACCTAAACTCCAAGCATACAACTTGGAATTGCAAGAAAAATAATGAAAGAGGAAAATCGCTATACAAATACAGCGAAGAAAACAGTATCATCATACATAGCCCGGACACGCCTACTTTTTACAGTCGCCAAAGTTATCCTCCAGACATACTAGACATAACCATCACAAAACAATTTTACAACAGCACCACCATCACCGTAATAAACGAATTAGAGTCAGACCACCTTCCTTTACTGTTTCAAATCTCAAACATACCAAACTCTAACGCTAACAATTGCCGCAAGCAAACGGATTGGAAAAAATACTCCAACTACATGTTCGAAGAACTTGGGCCGCTACCGACTATTACATCTAATCTGCAATAAACATATTTTGAACAATTGATACAAGTTGTTTGGAATTTTTTTTAAATATTAAGTTTTTGTAAATACAAGTTTTTCAATATTCTGATAATTTTCAATAATTTCTAAATGCCATTAGAAGTTCTTTATCAATTAACAACTGATTTGCACAAATTTGAACTGACTGAATGCTTGCTATTCCTAGAAAAGAGGTTCTGATGAGCCCATAAATGTAATTTAAATTTATTCATATTGAACCTATATTTATTTCATATTTTTTTAATCAATATAAATTTAGTTTTTTTAAGTGTAAAAGCATTTTAATATCTGTTTCTAGTAAAAAAATGGCTTTTCATTAAATTTTGATTTCAAATTAAATAGTTTTAAAAGCTATATGATCGTTCATCGTCACCGTTGTTAAATGTGCAAAATGTTTTATAAGACTTTTAAGTATTTATTGCTTAGTTCTCTCAAATTCAGTTTTAAATTAATTAAATAGAAATTTAAAAAAATGTACTTAACGTTTAATACTTTAAAACTGTTATCTACAACAAAATATATTATTATAAATTATTTATTATCTTTTTTAAGTTTTGTTAACATTATAAAATAATTAAAACACATTT
Source organism: Tachinus rufipes (assembly GCA_963932245.1). Taxonomy (NCBI): domain Eukaryota; kingdom Metazoa; phylum Arthropoda; class Insecta; order Coleoptera; family Staphylinidae; genus Tachinus; species Tachinus rufipes. Next base: position 17,767,758 of record OZ010746.1, on the reverse strand, counting down.
TTTATGTACTATATCACGAATATATGTATTTAAAAACTATAACAAGTTTCAACCTGTACAAGGTTATCATCGGGCGGTGATACAAACTTGTACATAGTAAATTTATTTTGTTAACATACTTATTATTTTCTAAGCATTTTACAGACTAGTTTCACTATATGAATATCATTAAAAAATTAATTAATAAAAATCTGCACCGTAAAAATTCTATTGCGATGCAGATTGTGTAATAAATTCCCTATTACGATACGTACATAATAAAATCATGACTTTAATATAAATGCAAATTAAAAAAAAAAATATTTTTTGTAAAGTTGTTTTTTAATTTAACAGTTTTATGGATAATGGTAAACCAATATTTATAAAAAATAATTAATTGGTTAAAAGATAGAAGTTTTTTTTTCATACATGATTACATATCTATTATGATAATAAAAGGCAAACTTTCGTAAAAGTTAATTGTTCTCTATGGAAAAAGTTACGTTTATTTTTTTATCTGTCAAGTCAATGTCACATTTATCGACTTCATTCATTTTTTTGAAATTCCTGCAAAGTAACAGTTGTCATTAGCTATAAATTTTAAATCCGTAAGAACTTTAAACAAGTTTATTAGAGAAATATACAAAGTTCAATTTAGATTTTGATAAAGACATTTAACATGATTTTTATGTATTATACTGCATTTATTGATGACTTCAAACCAATCAACTTTTGTCGTAGTTGGTTAAACTTTTATGTGTAAAAAAAATATTTTTGCTTAATCCAGATTTGAATTTGCTTTACGGCTTTACGGCTTTATTTGATTTTGTATCCAAATTAGTTGAATTTTTTGAAATCACAGTTAGCATAATGTCATCAACAAATAGCAACAAGTCATCCGCTTGCTTATATTATAAAAAAAAAATCGAAGGACTTACCTTTAACCTTTTCGCTCCGACTTTTTTTTTTTTTATGGAATAAATAGAGTTAATATGGCCTATTGAGGGTCTTTAAAGGTTCTTAATATTTTTTTTAGTTTTCTAAACTTAAATTTGATTCTGGGACATATTGTGCCACCAGTGTTTTGAATTGGGACATATATGTCCTAAAAGACTTAGAATACGTTCAGGAGTAACAATAACTTTATAAAAAAAAAGTATCTTACAAACTAAAATATCTTATATATGGAACGGAATAAAACAACTTTTGCACAATGGTATATTGCACATCGTACACAAAGTCTTTGTGCAAATTTTTTTTCTGCAGCAAACATAGGTGGCCTACCGGCAGATGATCGCCGACATTTAAAAGGTGTCTTGATGTAGCAGAAGGTTGTCCTAATCCTCTCATTCTAATCACTTTAGCGTTTTCTCTTCTTTTTCCGATCATATCTTCCGCCAAATCGATCAGAAATGGGAGTGTAGATTCTTTCTTATGGTGAATTTCTTTGTACAGTATGCAAGCGTTTATAATAAAAGTCATGAGTAGCTTGTAATACACCTTACGCCACCATTTTCCGGATCTACGATTAAAATCGTATAGAGTGGTAAGCTGATCGGAGAAATCAACTCCCCCCATAAATTTGTTGTAATCAGCAACAGCTTGAAGACATTCTAGGGCAACTTTTTGCCATTTTTCAATTTACGGTTTACTGAAGAAACATCGTTTTTATGGCAATTGCTGAGAACTACAATTTCCTTTGTATCTTGCCAAAAACAAGCCAATATTTCAGATTCAGTGCCAATTTGCTATCTCCTCGGGCCAACTTTTCATTATGATTTGGCATTTTTTTTTTATTTCTCATGCAAATGCCCGTAGCTGCAAATGGCAGATTATATAGCAACTTTACTGAGATAAAAAATCTGTCGAAACAAACATTATTACATCATTACGCGGTATAAATCCCACGAGTTTTTTCACCACCCACACCACACTTACCGGCATATATATCAAAGTTGTAGACAGATTTTGATTTTGAATCACAAAGCTCCCAAATTTTTTCTCCCCGTTTTATGGGTTCTTCATCCGAATCGGAAGATGAATTTGAAGAGTTATTTGACGAATTTTGATTTTCATCATAATTGTTGCAATTTTTTGATCGTTTTGTTGGAATTTCTTCTTCGGAAGGCTCAAAATCTGAATCCGAGTCATCACTACAATGGAATGGATTCTCATCTTTGTTGAAAATATTGTTGATTTCTTCTTTCAACTCTTTTTGGGTAAGATATTTTTGACCCATTTTGCAGAAAAATATGAACCATCGTTTTATTTAAAAGCGAAAATCATCAAAAACAAACATTTTCCAGGCAGATATTCTGCAAAGTCTCTAGTACTTACGTTTTAATTTCACAGTAATACAGAATTCGGTACAATTTTTCTAACACAAACTGCTGCTAATAAGAATCATGTCACTCTGCACTGCTCTGCACAAAACAAGTACGAATTGTACCGAACATTCTCGAATATACACGACGACAACGTGGACATTGATAACGCCGTCTTAACAACGGCTATACTAACAGCTCAAGAAAAAGCTACAACAACTTTTGAATTTACCAATAAAGACCCTTTAGGTTTACCACTTTTCCTAAAAAGTCTTATTGCTAACAAAAACAAAGCCCGACAAAAATTTAGACGTACCAGGTTAGCCCAGGATAAGAGAATAGCCAGCCAGTTACAACAACAAGTCAAAAAAATAAAACCTTTAAAAACAGACAGCGGGAGCATGCATTTGAGGGAAGCTTTAAAGATATACCCAAAATCTGGGACATCTCTAAAAGACTAAGACGTAACCACGTTACTATTGCAGCCCTACACCTAGTAAACACAGTTACGTTTAAGATACGTTTATTTTTGGTATTACACCTAAGTGTAATATTTGTTTATTTGTTAAGTATATTATACGGAAAAATGTCCGGCGACTAAACGGATATATCTCGTATATTTAGTGTGTAATATACGTACCGGTTATATATATTTTAAACGTATAATTTACACGTATTATCAATGTAAAAAATGCGTTAATATTATAATAAAAATATTTGTTTAGTCTTTAAATATAGTAGACGTGTATTATAGGTTAAACTTTATCCGGCGAGAAGACATGTGTATGTTTGGATGCCTATACGAGGTAACGGACTCATATTGGGAAGAATTGGGTCACCCATCCAAGTCGTGACCGGAGCGGACGTTGCTTAACTTTTGTTAACGCTGGTAATCGTACAAGCCCACTCTGCCGTACTGCCTCCTCTCTTGTATATATAAAAATGTAAAATTTGTATATCATTCTAACATAAAATACAAAGTATTTCATATAAATAAATAAAACATTATATTATTTAACATAGGCATTTAATAAAATAACAATTAAATTGAAAATCCATTTTGCTTTTTCAACCAGTCTTTTGGTGACATATGAAAAATATACTGTGTATATTTCCACAGCCTCATATGAGACACATATGGTAATCTTTATTTCAAATAACTTGAATAGTTTGCTATTTGTATTTATAATACTATATATAACAACAGCAATCAATAATATTAAATTATTAATGTTACTGTAATGGTTATAATTGCATTGTACAAGAAAAAATGGTGCACCTGACAAGTTATTTGAAACAAAGATGTCATTGCTTATTTTTAGACTTACCACAAATTAGGTATTTTATCTTAGTAATCCTAAACCTACGCTTCCAGTTCAATTAAACAACACTTCAACACTGTTGTGTAACAACAAACAACTTAAAACTGTATCGGATATTACAACTATTAACATTATGGTTGATAAAAAATAAATAAAATGATGAATCATGCATCTCAACATACACTTTGCAAACTATATTCACGAGTTCGGGTAGCCTCGGACGTACAAACATTGAAGACAAAATTGATCGGCAAACTAAACCCAGAAATAATATACGTTAAATATACGTAGATATATTATGCTATTATTTATACGAGTATTCTAATGGTTAATATACGTATATTAATCAACAGTGGAAATAAAAGAAAAAATTAACGTATAATATACAAATATACATATCTTACGTGTACAAGAAATGTATATTATACAAATACACATATACCATATACGCTTTTTACACCATATATACGTGTAATAAACTTATATTATCTAAACCTGTGTTTACTGGGCATGGTCTAAATGCACGGCCTACACAGAATCTGAGAAAGCCGAAGCCATTGCAATATCCTTAGAACAACAATGCAGCCCAGCCTTTGACATTTTGGACACAGACTTCATAGAAGAAATTGAAAGTGAACTGATATAACATCTCCAAACTATAAATGACGTACCACCACTGCTCACCACACCATAGAAAGTGGCTAAAATTATCAAAAAAGTCAAGGCCAGAAAAGCCCCTGGGAAGGACAATATTTCATAGAGAGCCATAAAACATCTGCCCAAAAAGCTGTCGTTGGCCTAACTAACATCATAAATGCAATGCTCAAAAATGTAACCCAGAGTCATAGAAACTAGCCACTATTATAGTTTTCCCCAAGCCTGCCAAATCTCCTAAATTCCCTGAAAACTATAGGCCCATTAGCTTACTCAATTCGCAAAGCAAGATCGCAGAGAGAGTAATTTTATCGCAAATACAACCACACGCTGAAAACAACAACTTAATCCCTGAACATCAACACGGATTCCGCAAAGACCACTCGACGTCTCACCAACTTGCTCGAGTAATGGATCACATCAGCGTTGAGTTCTGCACGAAGAAATCTACGGTGCCACATTTTTTGACATAGAAAAGGCATTCGACAAAGTATGGCATAAAGGTCTTCTAGCTAAGATATTTAGACTGGGATTTGACAAACAACTAGAAAAGATATTACACTCTTTCCTATCAGGAAGATGCTTTAAAGCGCGAATCGGAAAGACTCTCTCTAACAGACGTCCCATAACAGCTGGTGTACCACAGGAATCAGCTCTCTCGCCATCTCTCTACAACATTTATGTAGCAGATATGCCGACCGAAAACAACGGCACTATGACAGCTCAGTATGCCAACGACACGGCTATTTTATACAGTTCAAACTGTATTAAAATTATTACAAAAAGACTGCAACGTACCGCCGATCTAATTACAGATTGGACGGAAAAATAGGGTATTAATATTAATCCGAGAAAAAGCCAAGCCATCCTCCAATCGGAGGAAAAAACCCCAAGAGAACATAGAAATTGAAGGAATTCCAATACCATGGACTAAATAGGTGAAATATCTAGGAGTTACTTTGGACAAATCATTAACATAGAAACCCCACACACAGAATGTCAGAAATACCAGCATTGGCATCACGATGAAACTATATCCACTTCTCAAAAACAATAAAATGACACTTAAGAACAAAATGCTATTATTTAAATCAACAATAAGACCTCAATTAATTTATGCATCAATAGTGTGGGGAACAACTGCCGCAACTCACTGGAAAACAATAGAAGCAAGACAGTTAAGATACCTCCGCATCATCACCAATGCCCTATGGTATGTGAGAAACGATGACATCAGAAAAGATTTAAATATAAAAACCCTCAAAGAGTATATTATAACAACCACTCAACGATTCTTTGCTAAAGCAGAAGTACATGAAAACAACGGCATTAGAAAAATAACGGAAAACCTAACGTTTTTCCGCAAACGATATAACAGACCAATCGATCTGATATCGCAAGATATCATAAATTAAACATCTAAACAGCAGTATTAAAAATACCTGCAAGCAAGACACACATGTGGCTAGCAAATTCTTAATTGGACAGCTAGCCACGCTAAATGTGATTTAAGCCCACCAAGGCACCCGACCGCTAGTGAGACAAATGGGAGAACTCCCGAGAGCTCACAAACAATTCAAAATATGTACGGAAAGTTACCCTCTAAGAAATAGGACATTCTGTGTTAGATGACTTGGCCCATTGTTGCTAATAGATGCATCTTTAACAGTTTCTTTCCTGGTTCATTTTAGTTTGGTAGAAACAGAGGAGATATTATGGCTTCAAATGTTGCGGTGGAACGGACTGTAAAGTTGAGTCACAGTTTAACTTTGAAGCCACGCCCTATGCAAAACACGTGGTTGGTATAATCCTTACATTTTCAAGAGTTTTCCAAAAGGCTTTGCATTTTTCTAGTACGCACTAGTGTCTTTATACTTTGCCCGACGTAAATGATCAAAAAATCAAAAAATTGTCAATCCTTACATTCAGTATGTCTTGTTTTTGTAGTAATTTCATCCGCAGTTAACTAATCACCGCCCTTGAAGACTCGCCGGCATCTGGGTAACGTAACACGATTAGATCCAGGTACTGCCCTAAGGGTTTTACTTTACATGGTTCCAGGTTCGCTTCTTTTAGAAAAGGCGTTGGTCACTAGTGGTAGTTGACCTCTTCTGTGTTTAAGTTTGATTCCCGGATGCACTTCTAGGTCGATCAAATCAAGCGTAATATGATCGGGCAACTGCCAATACGGTGTCTAGGCAAGTTATTGGATTTGTCCAAGAAGCTACGTTTAGTGTTAACTTGGTAGAGCTGGTAGACCTAGTTAAAATCCTCTTTGTTTGAGTCTGTGTCTGAACAACTAGATACGGAACTTTCTGGCTCAAAGTATTTCTACAAGTGTTCTTCGGGTTTTTTAGGTTTGAAAAGTTTCTAAGTAAGCAATTTTTCAAGTGTCTCTTAATCAGGGTCAAAATCTTGACACACCTCATCTAACAACTTTTAATTGAGGTCTCGTGGTGTTAAGCGGGCTATGCTGAACATTACTATTTATTTCTTTTTGCCAGCACAAGGTAGAGGTATATCGGCTACCTATGTTGATTTTTCTTTGCCAATCAAGGTTTGTCTGGTTAATATGAACACTGTTTGAGTTAGAACCAACTTTTACAAATTCAGGTTAGGGCTTCTAGAAACGTTAATTAAGTAGTAGAAAGATCCAAAGATCGTTCTGGTTGTGTGAAACCAGATAGTAAAATCTATATAATAAAAAAAAATTATCCTACAAAAAGTTTCCACAGACGGGGCTTTTACTCCAAGTCATGTGTTGGGTGCCAAATGATCAATTTAGTTCTCGTCGGAGGTGGAGTAGAATTTGTCTACGTTCTGTGTTTCTTCTTAAAAAAAGGTACAATGGTTACCCTTATACCACGAGGTTTTGTCAAAAATCGTCGTACATGTTTTTTCCAATTGCTTCCGTTATATAAGGCCCGTCGTGGCCGATAAATGCAGCTCAGTGGTGTGACTACTACAAGATTTTAACGGAAGCAGTCAAAATCTTACTTAACCCAATGCGGCCAATAGATGCACCTCAGCAGCTTTTTTCCTAGTTGATGTTTGTTTGGTGGAAGCAGAGGAGGTATCATGGTCTCACTACAAAAGCTGTGTTTGGAAATTTACAACTTCTTTGAGTAGGGGATAATCTTCATCCAGGGTAACTTTGTGGATAGTAGAAATACCTTTTTGTATAGCATTTTGGAAGTGTACCCTAAAAATTGTTGCTTAAAGCTGTGTGCTTTTCTCCAAGGCGTTACCCATGACGGATTAGTTGAGCGGTTTCTAGACTATTGCTGCTTGTGCTATTGCTATTAGGTACTGTTGCTACTTTTTGTAAAGTTTTTCGGGTGTAGGTTTATTTAACGTTTAGTTGCAGTACGTTTTCTTTTAAATTCCGCAAGGATAGTGGTTTTGTAGTTTGATTGTTTAGTTTCCGATGCTTTTGTGTTGTTTCTGCTGCTTTTGATGCTAGCTTATAGATTATTAATGACAAGTCCGCCAGGTAGAGTGTCTAGTAAGGCTCAAAGTTTGGCACTCTCTTTTATAAATTTACCAAGTAAACTAACTGTGACTGAGATTTCAAAATTGTTACATTTAGTAGCTTATTGTATAGCTGATGATGTATCTTATCAGAATTGACTTACGTTATAAAACATGAAGGTGAAGTGTCATACTTAGATGTTATCACCACGGAAGGGATCGTTGTTGACAAAGCTTCTTTTGGAACTTTGTCGTGGCATGTTTTTTTTTCATGTTGATCTTCAGGTGTTAACTAAATTAAGACACAATTGCTTCAATGTGTCCCACGTTGGGCGCTTATTGTCACAAATCGGGTGTCGTCTAGTTGAAATGCCGAGAGATACAATTGGTTTTTTTTTAAATCAAGTTTGAATTGCTCCAGGTTCTCAAGTTCTCATACCTAAAAAACTCTGCACGGATTTGCACATAATATTTCTATTTTTTGTAGTGTGAGTTTACACATAGTGCCACTCACTCACACAAATTATTTGTTTTGGATACAACGTGTTAGTGCACAAGGTAGTAGTTGAAGTGCAGAATCAACAGACTTGGGTATTTGGTTGCCCGCTGTTTCCAGATGGTAAAGTTACTTAATGAAGCAGCAGTGTGGCAGTGGTTGCGACTAGGTTTATTCTTCCGGTCAGTAGTCTTCCTATACTTAACTCTTAATGACTGGTAACAGACCTGTCTGGAGTAGAGATGAAGTTGAGGCTAGGATGCAGCTTCTTAAATGGTTTCTAGTCAATGTATACGTTACAATGTCTCAGAACTGACTCATTGAAATTATTTTCTGGATTCATTTCATGCAGTTGGTTGCTGCTGCTAATTTGACGGCATGTACTGTTGTAATTGGCTGATGGATTAAACCGGTAACAAGAAACTTTACTATCCAAAATCTTATGGCGCATTAAGATGAGGATTGCGCTCCAGTAACCAAACCTCGCTACTACCAAGCGGACTATAAAGGTCAAACATTTTTTCCCAACCAGTAAATTAAATATACAAAATGTAATAAGACAGGATATAGCCACAACAAAGATCGGCAAACACGTCTAACGTCACCAGGTAAACCTACTAGTGTCGTCGACTACAAACAGTGGACAACCTTTGGCTATTTCTCAAGCTGCTGCTCACCTATACCCTATGTTTGCACACCCTGCCAAAGTTTTAAGACGACCCACTCCGACAAACACAAACAAAACCACTATAGTGAGTATAGAGTAAGTAGCTGTAAGAGCACACTGAGTGCTTGCGTATATTAAAAGCATTCTTAGTGAATGTTTTTGTAAAATCTTTAATTTATTTTAAAATGCGTTACACACACAATGCACTAAGACGGGGTCCCAATAACACTTCGAGCGTGAGACAGGCAAAAGAAGCAATGACTGCTCCAAACGCTAAGACAGCCGATTACTACTTGCGACTGTCCAGAAAAAAACTTGCAAATTATGACAGGAATCTTGACAGGGCACTGCCCACTAAAGAAACACATGCACACGATTGGTATTGGAAACAATCCAACGTGTAGAGGATGTGAAATGGGTGACGAGACGAACAAGCACGTGCTATGCACATGCCTAGCCTTTTCATACGATGGAAAGTCTATGTTGGAGAGCTGATGGCTTGACGTGGCCACTATAAGGGAGATCCCTCCAAGCGTTGTACTTGCATACATCAGCCACATAGGGTGGTTGAATCCTAGGACAACGGAGTGATGGCACTATTGGAGGAAGTACAAAGGGCCTACGTGCAGTAGATTTTGGCTTACCCTCCAACTTTTAATCCAGAAACTCCGACCACCAAAAACACTTTGCCGCGAGCTGCTCCGCCGCTCCCGCACCATCTGCCTCCGCAACTTTTTTCACAGACCAGCTGGTAACAAGTAGAGCTCGATGTAAAGCAGAGAAAAGCATTGTGCCTCCACAATCCTGCAAACAAACTGAGAAGAGGAAAAAGAAGAAGAAAACAAGGCGACAGAGACGCTATGAAAAAAAAACAGATTTTAGCAACCATCGCTAATAATGACACACTCAAGAAACTGAAAAAATATTAAATATATTTCCACAATGTTTAAAGATTTTATTAAAATTAAAATTAAAAATGATACAATTGCTAAAGTCATTTTTTTATTATTGCTAAAGAAAAAAATGTGGAAGTATGTTGCCAGAATCAAATTAAACTTTCAAAATTTGGTGTTTTTAAAAATCAATAATTGCTATTTCTCCAAGTCTTTGAAGAGCTTTAACTAATTGATTTTGTATCTATTTACCTAAACAAATTTCTATACAAAAACCATAAGTTTTTTTATGAAATAAAAATAGTTTTCTATACTATTAAATATAAATGATAAATAAATAACATAACTTTTACGTTAATAGCAAAATAATTGTAATTATCTCAACATAGATAAATATCTCAACCTAATCACTTAATATACAAAACTACTAAATTTATTACAAAAAAACATCACTGTTACTAATCCCCCTAACATTATGACAATATTGCATGCCACAATATAATCAGCATTTCACTTTTTATTATTATAAGCTTAATATTTTTGAAACCTTTTAAGCTATAGGAATTAATTACATTAACGCACAATAGAATTACACGAAGGAAAATAAATAATAATTTTGGGGGCTGTTTGATAAATACACAATTTAACTTATTACTCATCCCTGAAGTAATTATGTTGAACCCTGTAACGAATCCTTTATTCATTTACTTAATTAAACTTCGATTCATTAATAAAAATATTGTAATTATTAAATATAGTTTCCTCAGAGGGGTTATTTATTTATATAACTAATGCGTTTAATAAATCACGCAACACTTTGTTGAAGGAATATTAAACAAATTAAATATTTGTATAACAAATTCAAGTCGTTAATAAATCCGACATTTAATTATCTTTAAATCGGTTTAACTTTAGAGATTATTTTAAAAATAAAATTTACATTACTTAATATTCAAAGATAAAGTGGTTTGAGTCCATGGGGAAATTTGCAAGCAGAACTTAGAAGAGTTTTTTTTTATTTAGTGGAATAATTTATTTTTATTTGCAAGTCTGGATGTTATTTATGATTGATTGAATTAAGGATAGTTATATAAATACATGCTTCCAAATTGATTGAATAATCTTAAACTGCAAATCAATCGATACTGAAAATGATGTAATTTGTATGCTGACGTTTCTGGCTGTATACCAAAACTTATAAAATCGCATACGGCTAGTATGCCGTTATCATATTAAGCATCACTTATTGCCCTTAGAACTAGTTATAGTTACAATTAGAATTACTTATGGGCGACAGTTATGCTTGATAATATAAAATCAACATTGCATGATATTCAGCAGAACATTTTCATTAATTTTGAGCATAGGTGGATTAATTAAAGGTCAGTAAGCTTAATATGTTAGTCAGATTATAATAAAGCTAAACCACATCTACAAGGGATTATTAATTATGAGAGTATGGTATATAGCATTCATTTTAGCTGTGAGATGTTAATGGAAAACAGATTTTTTTATGTTTATTTAATTACTTAAAAACATGGATTTTTTTTTATATAAAAAAATATGAAAAAAAAAGGCAAAGTCAAGTTATAATTTTTTTAAACAAATAACTATATTTAGATATATAGAAAGAACATAAATATATTATTTATTTTGCAATTCTATGATTGAAATATTCTCGTTATACTCTGATAATAATGTTTTGGTATGCAAGTTAGATGCGAGCTTAATAAATCAACTTAATTTTTTAAAAATGTTATAGTTGAAGATAAAAAGATAAGTTAACATTAGTTAAAAAAACAGTATAAAAAATCATACACAGTTTATTATTTACTAGAGCAAACATTATCAAATATACTATGAAATTTTGTTAGTAATTTTTAGTAATTTTAGCTCCTCGAAGAAGTAAGAAGCGTCCATGGAGTAGCCCATAAGCAAAGAATTTATTTTGTGCGTTCGATCTTTAAATTTGAATTATCCAATAACCAAATAAGATATTTTGAAACTTATTATATAAATCTGCACAAAGCTTTGTGATTAAGTTATTGCCAATTTTACTGTTGCAGTTTAACAGTCCATGTATTAAAATGTAGTTTGACGTAAAACAGAATTCCAATTGTTTAGTCTGCCAATTGCTTCTTCCTTCTGGTTTCGCGGCTTGCATGCAAATTCTCAGTTATTTCCTTTTCGTCTTCTTATAATTTTGTAGTTTTAATTGCTCTTACAGTTTACGCAGAAATTAAAAAAAAATACCTCATAGGGGTTTTGTTGTTAGTAAAACTTATCACGAAAAGTGATAATGCTAGCTGGATGTTAGTAATTGACCGACTAAGGTATATTCATAAACTGCAAATCTACTAAAGTCGTTAAATTGAGCATAATGAAAAGTACACCGAGATCCCGACAGAATTTATTTCTGATTGTTTTCAAAATCTTGCTTTAAGAAGTTTTTATTCTAAGAATTATAACAGGCGTACATTACAATCAGTATAATGATGCTTTTGTAGAGCAGCAACGTGTGTTACGTTCCTCTTACGTTTTTTTTATATGAGTGACTATTTTTGATAACTTGCCAAAAGGACCTCTGTTAATTGATTTGCAAGGTAAGCATCACGTCAATATTTTTATAAAAATATAAAGGTTGTCATCTGCTACAGAAAACCAGGAAGTACTCGGTCATTAAGTATTATTTTTATGTATCAAATTAAATGATGAAATTAAGGTTAAGTAGAAGAACATCAATGTGATAAACTTCGCCTTTTTTTGTAGTTTTGCAAAATAAAGATGATTATTATTATTATTATTATTATTATTATTATAAAGTTAAACATTAAAGCATTTCACTTCTTTCTTCAAAAAATTGCCTTTTGCTTTAGATATATATGATCGAATAGTTTGTGGAGATGATTAGCTAGGCTTTATTTATATTTTCTAATCAACAAACCATTTTTACAAAACTTCAGTGGCAACTTACAAACGCATCGTAATAACGCAAGAACACCTCAAAATCATCAACAATGCGGTGTCACCTGTGTACTGCACTATTTTGACTCGACCAATCTTTTTAATGAGAAACCCCATAATAAGTTGGCCAAAAAGAAGAAATCTTTTGGTCAAATTTATCACAAAATTTGTACTTTGAAGAAAGGAGATAACGTAGTAGGAAACAATACTGTAGTCATCATTTTTGGCGCAGATATTTGCACCTTCTTAGGCTCTTATAAACCCATGCATAGATTCTTGTTTTTTGTGAGGATTCCAAGTCTTATTCCTAGTTACAGCTCTATAGAAGAAATCTTGAGTTTAGAATAAAACAGTTAAATTCTCCTTGCAAATTTAACGGATACACAGTGTTTGTTTAGGTACTAAAAAGCTTGGGAATTTATCGTGCTAACCAACACTTTAGTAAAATGTAAAAAAAAAATGTTTCTGATATTTCTATTTTTCTAATTTCTTTTTCTTATTATTTATAGCTAGGGATTGTCCACTGTTGCTTAAGCCTGCTGCTCAGTGAGGGAGAATTGCCAGCTCTGGGCTCATCTCTTGGGCGGTCATCCTGGAAGTCTTCTTCCCGTAGGTTGTCCCTTTTTGCAAATGCGGACAAGTCAGTCTTCTCTCATCCTTTTCACGTGGTTATTCCATTCTTTTTCCGCGTGTTTTTGCCCATTTCACTACTTTCTGGATTTCACAGCCTTCTCTGATGTCTTTTTTTCTCTTGCAGTCTTGCAGTGTTACTCCTATGATAGATCGTAGCACCTTCATCACCACTGCCCTGGCTTTCTGTTTGGTCCTGAGTGTTTCCGCTCTAATTTCTGTGGCGTACGTTAATATAGGGCGTACGATTACTTCATAAACTCTAGTCTTGCATTCGGTTTGCATGTATTTGTGGCGCCATATAGTATTTCTCAGACAGCCTGCCACCTGTGTTGCCTTTGTCGCTCGCTCTTGAGTTTATTTAAGTCACGGTTGTTCGATATAACTGCACCCAGGTATTTAAAGGACATCACTTGCTCCACCTTCTTTTTTTCTTTTTCTAGATGCATCGGGTTGGGGTTTTGCTTATTACCATTGTTTTTATTTTATCTACGGCTATTTCCATGTTATAAATTTTTCCGGTCAAGTTAAGTTGGTAGAGTAGCCAATGCAGGCCGTCTTTGTTGTCCGCAAGTAGTGCAGCGTAGCCCGCAAAGCAGATGATAGTGATATTATTTTTGCCCAGCGTATATCTTCTTTTGTATCTGATTGCCTCTATTAGTTTATTCATTATGATGTTAAATAGGAAGGGACTGAGAGAGTCTCCTTGCCTTATACCTTTTCTGATGTCTATTGGTTCTGTCGTTTCATATCGTCAATTACGTCAATGATTGTGTGAGGTATTTGGTTGTTCTTTATGATTCGTATTACGTCACCTTTTTGTACTCTATTGAAGGCCTTTTTAATGTCCACGAAGCAGAGATATAGGGGTGGTCGAATTCAATTGCTTTTTTCACCAGCTGTCGCAGCATAATTCTATATTTTTTTTAATCCCTGCTGTTCATCTGCAGTAGGTATCCTTTTCTCCAGCTCAATTTTTATTAGAGAAATAAACAATTTTGCTACAGCCTTTATTAGAGTTATTCCCCAATAGTTGTCTACATTGTCTTTACTGCCCTTTTTATGTATTGGGATAGTTAAGTTGTGCTTTCAGTCGCTTGGGACTTTTGTTTCTTTCATTACTTTGTTGAACAGGTCATGTATATGTGTTTCCAGACTGTCTCCTCCGTACTTAATAAGTTCATTATAACTGCCATCCGGGCAGCAGCTTTGCGGTTCTCAAGTTTTTGATAACCTTTTTTACATCTTCTGCCGAGAATGTGGTATACTCTTTATTATCGTTTTCTTCCCTTCTTCGCTGTTGTGGGTTTGCATCTGCGGGTGCTGCGTATAATGCTTTAAAGCTTTAGTACCATTCGTCCTTTATTGTGTTTGTGATCGTGTATTCATTTACTACTTTTTTGGTTTTTGATCATCCTCCATACTTCTCGCTGCGTTCCATACATATCGTGTTCTAGGTCTTTTGTATATTTTTGCCAGAAGCCTTCTTCAATTTTGCTTATTTTGCTGTTTGTTTTGTTTGTTATTATGACGTATTTTGCGTAGTTTTCAGGTGTTGGTGAGGACTTATATGTCATGAACACTTTTTTTTGCTGCTAGTTCTTTAACCCTCTCGCAAAAGCATGGGGTTTTGCGGTTGGTCTTAATATTGGATGTCTTCCTCGTTCCTAGGGTCTCGTTTGCTGCCGACGTTATACTTGTTTTTATTTTTTCCTAAGTTGTGTCGGCCAATGTTTCTGGTGTTATTTTTCCGAAAGTGAGCTTCTCTTCTAATCTTATTTTATACAGGCTCTGAATGCTAGGTGTTGTTATACTTTTGTTGTTGAGTTTTTGTCTGTATGTTGGTGTCACTTTTTTGGACTTATGTTTAGTTGCATTTTGCACAAAACCAGCTCTTGATCCGATCCTATATTTGCCGAAGTAAGTGTTCTTACGTCCAAAATTTGCCTCGGGTAAATTTCTCTAATTGTTATGATATAGTCGATCATTGAGTGTTGTTCCAAGTTATTTTTTGTTGTAGGGGGTGGTCAAAAAACGTGTTAAAAATTCTTAACGCATTAAGTGCGCAGACCTCTATTAGGTCCTACCCGCCATCGTTAAGTGCTGCCTCGTTAAATACTTGCGTTCAGATTGCCTAGCAGGATGACTTTCTCTTGGAGTGGTATGGTGTTGAGTATTGTTTGAAGGTTTGTGTAAAACTTTTTCTTTTTGGTTTTAGTTTTGGTAGTGTCAGGTGCATATACTGATATGATATTTAGTTTAGTATTACTATAAGTTAAGGAAACGTGCAGTATTCATTTGTTTGTGTATTTTGTGTCGGAGATGTTATTTGCAAATTTTTAGTGTATTAGCAGTCTTGCACATGCTTGCGCTCTCTTGAACTTGTTAATTCTACTGTATACATATACGTAGTTGCTCCTCGTTGAACTGCACCCTTTATGTTGTGTTTCACTTAGTGCACATATGTCAATTTTGTGCTATTCTATCTTCAGGATGATTTCTTTTTTCATGCGAGAATGTTCCATGTGGCAATTTGTAGTTTAGCCGTGGTTGTTGTCCGTTTCTTTGCTTGTGTCGTCGTTGTAGAGTCAGTCCTGTTCTGAGGCTTGTTGTGTTTTCTTTGAATACTTCGTTTTTTTTTTATGGTAGGTAGGTCGCTAGCCTTATCTACCAACCCTCCTTCTTTATGCGGGCTTGGGACCGGCAGTATCACCTTCGATCCACTCATCTGATGCTCCAGGCTAACAATAACTGAAATTTTACTTGGCGGTCAACCACCAAACTTTCAACTTTGTTGACAAATTTATTAATTGGTGCTTCTAGTAGTATTTCACACTTTGCGTCATTATAAATGAATTATTTGCCTCAATTTTTTTTTGTCGAATTATAGATAAACTTTGTACCAATTTGGAATAATGTAAATTAGCTCTGAAAAAAGTTTTTCTGACAAGTTGGAACTAAAAATACAATTATTTCGGGCATATGACCACCGTACTTGTTCCTAACTAAGCTTATTCTTGAGGTCCAATCGCTTTTTCGAGCATTGCCGGTGGTGTATTACAAATAATTCAGACAATGTTGGCTTCTAAAGTCTCAGTTGTTACTGGTTTATTAAATCATTGATTTTAGGGATTTCAACAAGAATTAATCAAGATATGTCAAATCGCATCATCTTGTAGGGCAATTTATAAGTCTATTTCTCAAAATCAACTTATTGCCAAATTTTGAATGTCTACTTTGTGATGGGTAGTGGCATCTTGTTGAAACCACAATTTGGCCAGATCAATGTTATACATATTTTCAAACAAAAATTTTATTGATTTTATTAATCAAAACACAAAACTCGTCGTCATTTTTGAAAAAATATAGTTTGGTGATGTACAAGCTTGCAAATCGCATCAAGAAGCAATGGAATCTGAAAGGTTTCTTCTGTTTTATACGGCACTTTTGTCTATTACCATACCCGTTTGCCGAAAAATGTGCCTCTTTGCATTTGCACGGAGTGATCTTATAACTTTAATTCCTGCACCAACTAGATCTTATATGGGTGAAAGCCAAAATCTTTGAAAATTTTGATAAATTTGGATTTTCTTCCACATTTTTATTTACAGCGTCAATGGTAATCTATGAGTTGCTCAAATCAACATCTGATTTTTAAAGTAAATTTGAGTAATTCATGTTCAAGCTAACCATGATTTGGTAGTATTTGAACTTGCAACGACAGAGACAATCACAACAATTGTATCAAAAATGCAATTTTTTTGACTGTTTTTTACATTACACTCAAAAACTTTAAACATTAAATTGCAATTCTTTTGGGATTTGCTCAAATTTGCTACGGAAAAAGTTGCATTTTTAACGACAAATACAAACATGACATTTGCACTAAAGCACCACTTTCTGAAAGATTTTTACATTTTTCTCAAAAACTTTAAACAAGCTTAAATAAACTAAATTGAGCTCATAAATCTACATTTATTTGTGCATTTTTTTAACTAGTTTTAATTTACTACGAAGAGATTTGGATTTTCAACGACATATACAAACACAACAAATGTATTGAAAGTGAAATTTTCCAACAATTTTTTTTTAATGTTACTCAATAACTTTGCACAGTGTTTATAAAAATGCCACTTTCTGACAAGTTTTATGTAATTTACTCAAAAACTTTAAACTGTGCCTTGATTGGCTAAGTTAACCGCATAAATCTCCATTAAATTGCGCACATTTAAAAATTAGATTCTCAACAACAGATATAAACAAGTTTTTGAGATTACACAAATGTTTTAAAGTGCCACTTTTTAACAGTATTTTTGCATTTTACTAAGTAACTTTGAACTATACATATCCTGTAAGTCAAGCCAACCGAATAAGGCTACATTAAATTTTTTGAAACTTATTTTAATTTGCTAAAGACAGATTTGGATTATTAACGACAGAAACATTTGCATTTAAAAAACTTCTTTCTGACATTTTATTCGAAAACTTTGATTTGTGTTATATAATCCAAATTAACTACGTAGTTTTATGTACATTTGAAAATAAGATATCAGTACTTTTACTGATAAACAGGGCACGTACGTACCATAGTCAGCAGTAGAATATGGTTTTGTGGACACTTAATACACCTTTGAAAATTCCAGTCAACTTGGAAGATTTTAACAACTGTCTCTGTTAATTTTATAAGTGGTAAAACAACGGCTATAACTGATCAGGCTTATGAGTACGTGACCTACTTTATTACTTCTAAAGACTATTATTTTTGGCACATCAGGTTCTGATATTGTACTGCTACAGCTCTAGAGTAAAGTGCTTTAACTCACATCTCTTGTGTCTAGTATTAAAGCCGTGTTGTTATGTCTTAGTTTAATTGAGCCATATCTGGTATAATTGGGTATGAACTGGTGTACACCTAATCTAAAAGCTTTATTTGGTCATACTGATTTTAAACACTGAGTGTTTCTGATGTTAGAATCATTCCAAAATATTAAATAGTCAATTCTTCCAGTATTTAATCTTCTACCAGAGGCATCATATTGTATTTAGTCTTTGTTGGCTGGTAGTTTAGTTTTTATTCTTGTTCCAGTTTATAATCTCTTTATATGGTGTCTAAAGTCTTTTTTTTTGAATGTTTTGGAAAGTAAATTTTCTAAAGACTTAACGTGTCGGATTTACTTTTACATGGTAAGTGTCTACCGACTAGTAGTTTTTTAATTCTTCAAGTTTGGAAAGTAAGTATTTTTTTTTCCAGTTTTTGTACACATAATTTTCAACTTCTTAATAAAAAAAATAATCACAAGCTGTGAGGTCAGTGAACCTTACGGGATTACGGCTCATCGCCAAAACGGAAGATTACGTGTCCAAAAAAAATGCAAGGCACAAATGAAGCTCTGGCTGCATGTGCTATTGCATTATCTTGTTAGAACTAAACATTTCTAGTGTTGATTTTTTGTCGTCGCAATTCTAGTGTCAAAACGTTTGCCAAGATAAAATCATTTTAGTTACAGTTGCATCTTCAATAAAATATGGTCAAATCACTCCAAGACGACTAACGGCGCACACAACGGTGACTTTCTTACAATTAAGTAGACGTTGATGCAGTTTACGCGGCGATCAGAAAAAAATATTTGTATTAGTTCTTCAATCTGCTGGCGTTGTACAAAATCTCCTTCATTCAGTTGCTGGACAAACATAAGTGAAGGTCTTGGTGTAAAATTTTGCAAAGTGGACTACTCATTCAAAGTGCTGCAGCTTCTTTTCGGACATAATGTTCTAAACTTTTAATTACTCTTTGTGTCACTTTTTCTACAAAACCGGAAACAACTGTCGTTTTAAAATTTTGCAACCATCTGTTAATTGTTTTACGTTTTTGAACTTAATTGTAACAACCGACATTAACACGTCGGCAAAAACGCCGCAATAACAGATTCGCCTAATTCTTAATACCCCTCTGACGCTTCTGTCTCTAGATAATCATTGTAATTAACAAACGGTAAGCATTCTTTAAATTTCATCAACCGCAAGCTTCTATTCCGTACCTTCCGTGTGTACGTGTGTACTACTTGTTATAAAAACGCCTTTCCATTCTGTCTCACTTTTATAGTGCATTAAGCCAATGTCTGACATTTGTTCGGATAAAAGATTAAAAAAATATTTGCTTTAATGATAACATAATTTAATATATTTGGTAGTTGTAACAATTTCTCTAATTTAAAATATCCAAAATTTATTATTTTATTTTCCTTGAAAGTCTCAGTTATTAAATATCAATAAATGTGACGCACTCTTAAAGTATCTGATCACTTGCCAGCAGCTTAATATTCTCGGTTTGAGCAACTAATTTAAATCTCAGTTCATTAATCTAATGTTGTTAAGAATTCCTAATACAGTGACTCTCAATGGTTGTATTCCTAATCAGTAGCTGTAGTAAAGGTATCTATGTTACCATTTTTAAAGTATGGTTAGTATTTGATTCACCAAAAAGAGCAGTTATGTAGAGTAGTATTAATTTATCAAGAAACTTCATTTAGAATTTCATTATTTTACGCAAAATTATAACGTTTCTCAAATCTTGTTTTAAAAGTTTATAAAAATATGTGTACACATATTGTTATTATTGTAAGCCTAAGTGGCAGGTTTTGTGTGGAAAGTATTACTTTGAGAACTCAAATTTGTGAAAACATAAATTCAGGTTTATTTTCTAAAATAATTTTAATTTTGAAATCAACTAATTTAGACAAATTAGGTGAAAATGGCTAGCATGTATCGTATGACAAATCAGTTTCGCCCAAAGTATGCCAAATAACTTTTGAATGTTATTTGTAACTAAATTTTTGTTGCAGTGGCTGGCGATCTATATAAGCAACAAATTCTCTTTTTGATTGTTTTCAAATCTTGCATACGGTATAAGAAAACGTTAACAGCAGATGTACCATTATGGGTTATAATGGCCATAATTGGGTCTTTAGTTATAATTTACTATAATAATTTGGGCATTTTGTTATCGATTGGTATAATGACAAAAATAGTTTTAAACCTCAACATTGTAACATCTAATAATGCTTTAATGAACAGGTTGAGGAAGCGGTAAGAGGATCAAAGAAAATGGAAGCAATACTTATGCCAAACAAGAAAGGACTAGGAGAAGAGGCAAGGAGACTATCACAAACGGCGCCTCTAGAAGTAAACTATTGTACGCCGCAAAAACATGGGAAAATCTGTAAGGCTTATAGGACGGTGTCACATGAGGCATTAAAAGTAATCACGGCAACAGTACCGTTGGCAGAAGAAAGATTAGACAAATAGTTAAATAAAATAGTAAAAGAAGGAACTAGTAAACAATAAATAAGAAGAAGGGGGACAATGGACAAGGGAACTAATACCAGCAATTAAAAAAATGGGTAGAGAATAAACCAGTGACGTGTTACTATACAACACAACTACTCACGGGACATGGAACCTTTGCTAAGTATTTACAAAAAATATAAGAAAACACGCATGACGACGCAGAACATACGATAGTTGAGTGCAAAGCGTGGGAGAAAAATAAAATAGAGTTAGAATGGTATTGAAGTAATAAAAACAAATGGAGAACACTAAAAAGTTATGCAACGACAGTACTGAGAAAAAATATAGAAGAATTTAAAACGTTAAGATTTAGATAAACCAAAATGTAGAGAAACACACATATCAAAAGCCACAGAAGACAAAGAAAGGAGGAGCGAGGAGCTAAATGGAAGCATAATAACAAAGAAGGCCAAGACAACTATGCCTACCAAGGAATGGACGGTCAAAGAATAGACATGAGAAGGACATTTACTGAAACATTAGTACCAACCAAAATTGCAAAGATAAGGAGAAGAAAAACAGAATTCCTCAAGGAAAGCAAACAGAATGAATTCACTAAGCAATTTCCATACGGCAGATAAGCTATCTCAAGGTTGACAGACAATGCAACGTTCGAAATGGTCAGAGTATATCTGGCTACCAGAGGACACAAAGAACTCATTCCAAATAGAAATTCTAGAATCTCTTAGTAGAAGTAAAACTGGCAAATCTACTACTACCAAAGGAGTTACACTTAATAGAGTTACACAAAATATTTATGAAAAAAAAGGATACGACGAAGAAGAAGTTAATGAAGATATAGATAAAATAAGAAGATACTTAAGATACAAATATCAAAGCTGAATAATATAAGAATGCGAAAAAGGAAAGATTGATATCTGATGTCAGTGTAGGACGTAGGACTGCTAAATAGGGTATAAGAAGAAATGAGCCTGGAACAGCATGTGTTGCAGTAGCAAACTGTGTGAATTCCACGAGGCCAAAACCAGATATTCTATTAATAATTAAAACAAACATTCTTTTGAAAGTCAAAGACTTATTTAATAAACATAGTGGAATAATCAGGCAATTGAATTAGTCATCTGAAACATGTTGCAGTTTATCAAATAAATTTTAGAATCCCAAAACAACGTTTGTTTTAAGTATTAGTCTAATATGGAATTTGCAGTAGTAATTCCTTGCACAATATATTAATCGTTGGAAAACGCAATTGATCCTACCGCAGCAAATTAAATAAAAAACGATCAAAATCACCAACAGCTGAATAAAATGGTTGTTGTCAGAAACCTTTATAGGAAATCATAATCCTTTGTAAAAACTTACAAGAATGCATTCGCAGCATTCAGACGTCATACAATACTTTTTGAGGCGGAAATAATAATTGCATAGAAATTATATGTAGATTCCCTAATTGGTAGCAATTAAAAATACAAAACGATTTACAAAGAAAAAACATAAATGAAGAGGTAAATCCTATTCAACATTTATTTTTGTTGCAGTTATAATGGAACCAATTTAATACGAATAATAAGCAATTTAATATTATACATCTAATTATTGAAACGTATTAATAATTAAACACTAATTAATCGTATAACGATGGTTTACAAATTACATCAATAGAATAAATGCAATCAAATCTGCTAGCAAATCTAATAAACACGTGATGTGAGTGGGTTTGCTATTATTATTCTACATTTTGGTTGTTAATGTCATATATGCGCAATTCAACTAGGGATGAGGCGTGTAGTTGAAACCAATACATCGAACGTCATCCATGTTTGACTTTGATGCCTCGTTGAACATAATATAAAGTTCCTGTCACGGCAAAACTGCTCGACTGCGAGCGGGTCGCCATTATCTACTGCAAATATTTTCTTATGAATACACATAAATCAAACGAGACGTATTGCACGATTATTTATTCATAAACATCCCTTATTCAAAAGAGGATATAATCAATTCTATAGGGTCATTTTGAAGAAGATATTTACTTTGTAAATTCTGATTTAATTTTTATTATAGAATATTTTAAATATTCATATTTTGATTTAAAAAATAAAATCATTAATATCTGCGTAAGATGTAAAGTGTTAACAATAATAATGCGACATCAATCATTCAGTCAAATATTCTAAAATTATTGTTGAATGAGCCAATGAAATTTCCATACAACTTTGTGGTCAAGTTACAAATTAATGTGCATATAGAGAGAACACTACTATTCATGCTCTAGTAATGGACAACAATCCCGCAGTTATAGACCGCATTCAACTTCAACAAGAACTTTAACAAAATCAACGCTCGCAATTTGCGTGGTCTTATGAAATGCAGGCTTAATTAGCAAATGTTTAAAGCAGTCAAAGCAAATTTATCTTGTGAATGTATTATTGATTTGTGTTAGAATTAATTTTGAATATATCAATTGCATAACTAGTGCATTGTATTATAGAATATTGTATTGTAGAATGAGGTTAAAATAACTCATTTGTCACAAAAGTTGCATATTAAAATTGAAAAATCTAAAATTTTGTCTACAATAAACCCGTTTATAATAAACTTATTACTCGCGCTGTAAGCAATACGAAAGTAAATTTTGTTTAGTATAGTCAGCGCTAGTAATAATTTGTTTTTGTTTTTTTGTATTAAGTCGTTTGTTACATATCTAAGAGCATGAGTTTCAGATTGCAGCTTTTGTAGGATGTCTACGTTTAAATTGCTTACAGTGCCCCCTGCCAAAATGCATACCTAAATGTTTGGCATCTTCTGCTTGTAGCACTAGATATTGGTTTAGGTTAGGTTAGGTTAGGTTCCTATTTTTCTGGTTACCAACGCTATTAGGTATCGAGGGCTTGGTTACCAAAACTCCTTTTAAATCTTTTTCTCATAGTGGAACCCAACTTACCAAGTAGTCAGAAAATAGAACTATAGCTGCCATTAGCCAAAAATGAAAACATGAATCAAAGTTTGGATAAAAAAAATACCCAGAAAGGAAATGGAATCTGGGTAGGGTAACCTAAACAATGACGATGCCCAACGCAATGATAACGGAACTGATATTAAATTTTGAAGGACCTCAAAGTGAAAGAGGCCTTTGGCCAAAAAATTAGAGTAGGGAGATTCAATTTCGGGCTTTAACCAAACCCAAGAGTGTAGCCAAGAGCAATGTAAAAGCTACAAAGGTAGCAATCAAACTGAAAACAGACAAAGAGGTTCTTGATAAAAACCTTAGTGTCCCAAGAAATGTAAGCGTTGAACAAAAAAAATGACCCAAGGAGGAAAGTAATACTCCTGACAAAACAGAACACAAAAAGAAAAATGCCCAATAATTATCAAACAAACAAAACAACACTAACAAACAAATCCAAGAAGTTTTAAAGTTCACGGCAGATATTGAAAAGGAAGGTAGGACAAAACACAAAAGTGGATATTAAAAAAGGTGTAGAGAAACTAAAAAAGCAACAAAAAAGCTAGAAACGGCCAGGCAGCTCGAACAAAAAGAAGTAAAAAATAAAAAAGCAGACAAATTACTGACAGATTCGAGTCAGAAAATCAAATCAAAACAAAATGACGACAAGGAAGAGATACACCAATTAAAAGAGAAAATTATTGTATTAAAATTTTAACTAATTAATGCAAAACAAGAAACAGCCAACTTCACAAAGAAGTACAAATTATCAAATAAACTATTGCATCTCAAGACAAAATTGCTTTGCTGTAGATAATTAAACAGTTAGAAGGAAAGCTGAAGAATAAAAAATGTAGCTTGGCCCAGGAAAACATAATGGACAATAAATTGGACAACCTACTCATTATGATGACAAAAGAGGACCATCCCGGCAATTCTTCTGTGAGGAAGGAACTCAAGGAAGCGCTGACAAAGGGTGAACTTGTGCCTGACAATATGATATGCAGCATTACAAAAAGCAATTTCATATTCAGTAAAAGAAAAATCAGCGAATGCTATAGATTTATCTTTGTAATTACTACAGAGAAGAGAGACCAGCAGGTACAGTTTATCAACGACCTACGTAAATCGCTGGAACGAGTGAGGGATACTGCCGGAAAGAATGGGAGGAAGAAACTGGTATGCGCTGTAACAAGAGGCGCATACACGCCGGCGCACAAAAATGTACTGGAGAAAGTTTTTAGGCAAGCAAAACTGCAGGTAAGCCTACACTCGGCCCCCAAAAGGCAGGACCACAAAGAGAGCGGCAAAGGTAGCGCCAAGCCTAGCAAATTAAAGAGGAAGGTGGAAATCATCATCCTTAAGCCTAAGGACGAGGTGACATACACTAAGGTCATAAAGGACATGAAGAGCCAAGTAGCCGCCAAAGAAGTTTTGATGGTTAAAGTCGCCAAGACAGAAGATGGCAGCGTGCAGATGAAGATTAAGAGCAACAATAGTGAATCTACAGAAACCTTTAAGAAATTGCTAGACCTAAAGCTAGGATGCATTGCAAGCGTGAAGGTCAGAGGGAAGCAATTGACCGTCATGTTGATAGACATTGAACGAACACACCACGAAGAAGAAGTGAAGCAAGTCTTGATGGAAAAACTGGGAGAGGGAGCTAAAAGCCTTAGCAAGACAACACTGGCAGAAAAACAAATAAAGAGGGGATGAGGCATGACTATGTTACGCTGCACTTAAAATGTGCCCAAGACCTTGTCAACATGAAATGGGTCGGCAAGGACGGAACAGGTAGAAAACAAGGGAAATGGTGGAACCTCCGCGGATTGGTCACTAAGCGGTCGAGTGCAAAAAAAAAGAAGGCAACAAAGTTTGCCACAACTGTGGAGGGACCAGACACTTTTGGAGATTGTATTAAAATAAAGCATGAAATGTTCAAAATACAAAAGGGCATGCAGACAAATAATATATGAAGGTGCTTCAGAGTAATCTGGGAAGGGACAAGGCGGTGATGAACCTTTTGTCCAAAACCCTAGTGAAGGAAAATATCAACTTGGCTATAATTTCGAAGCCAAACAAAGCTGTGTTCCAAAACTTAAAGTGGATAACCGATGAGGAATATGATGTTGTCATTAAGTAAAAATCAAACCAAAAAAGTATCTTTCTTAAGGTAATAAAGGCAATAACGGAATTTTTCCAGAAGAATAAAAATTGGATATTTGACGCCAGTAGAAAAAAAAAAGAAAAAAGTTCTTACGGACCATTGTGTCTTCTGAACTCTGCCAGCAAACTCCACAGAACATATTATCAATCAAAAATTGCAAAAAAAAAATGGAAAATAAAACAAGCTTTGCCAGCACTCAATACAGGTTTAGAAAAGGCCGCTCCACCATTGAGCCAATTAGCAGGGTCTAGAAAAAAATCTTAACAAAAAGTCATAGTTAGTTAGATGTTAAAAATGCGTTTAACACAGTTAGATCGTCCGACAGAGTTAAAGAGCTAAAGAATAAAAAAGTGAAGCCGTACCTAGTTACATGTGCACTACCAAAATAAAAGTTGGAGAAAACTACCAGCATAATCAGGACAGACACAATCTTATATAACTACTAAAAACCAAATGGGTGGCTGCAAGAATAATAAGATGGAAATAAATGTCAGCACACAAAACAGAAGCTTTTTTGTGTTGGAGACACAATCATAGAAAGCCAACGCAGCTTCAAGTACCAAAGAGACTGATGCCTAACATAGGGGGGCCAAAGGAAAAAACAAGAAGAGTTCTGTGTAGCGTTGTAAACTCAATAATACAATACTATAAGGCGCTCCAACAAAAAGCAAATAAAGTAATTCCAAAAAGTACAGAAGTATCCTTAGCAGAACACAAAGAAAAGTTTTCATAAGGGTTGCCCGCACATACAGAAAAGCATCTACAAGAGCGCAACTTGATGTTGCTATGACAATGTTGCTACACATGCTGGAGCAAAAAAGAACGTAGCTATCACTAGCAATCAGAGAAAAATAGCAAAAAACGTTACCACAACAAAAACTAGTGGAATACGAGCAGCAACATAGACAAGTTGTTGATTCCGGAAATATCTTCATTGTAGATCAATTGGAAACACGGCTCTACACACTACCACCTCACCCAATTTCTTACGAGATGTGAGCGGTTTTTTATTATCTGCACAAATTTAAACTAAGATACATTGACAAGTGCAAATACTTTGAGTTGAGTAATACCCCCAAACACACGGTGCTACACTGTAACAGGTGGCACAAAAAGGGAAAGAAATAATCAATGGCGTAAGCGTAGAAATCACGGTTGTAAACCTCATAAGACTTATGCTAAAAAGTAAGTCTAACTGGCAAGATATAGCTAAGGCCATAAAAAGTATTTTAAGCATGAAAGAAAGGTAAAAGTAAATCTACCACAAACAGAAGGAGGTAAGAACAGCAAAAAAATGCTAATAGATAACACCGCTAATGCTTACAATAGAAGAGGTTTTAATAAACAAGTGGCCTGTAAACTTTAAATGAGGAGCAGTTTTACACAGCCACGTTGAATGGTGGTGAATTATGCATTTCCTGCGCTTCCAAAAAAATAATTAAATTTCTAGCACCTAATGCTTGGGGTTATAAAAACACAGCATTGAAAAGTATGATAAGACGGGATGAGCTTTTGCTCTTACGCTTACGTACATCTGCTCTTACAGTAAACAAGCAACTTTGTGGTCACGCAACGACGTACTGCGCAATACAAACCATAACGCGTTTGCTAAACAATCATATCTCTATAGATTCAGTATCTATAAAAACAATGTAACAGAATCTATAAGTTAGCTGATTTGTCGTCTTCGGCCTCCGTCAAACATTTTTGTCTCCGTAGTATCAGCCCCACTAACTCTTATTATGCATCCGTTGATTTTGCCACCACAAACCGACACAGGTATTCAGTTCACCACGCGGTTCATGGTAACTTGGCCAACCATCGTCGCCCTAGACGTCCGTTTTCTTAAATCGCGTTTGTTACACAACTTTTGCTCAACGTTAGCCATTTATTTTGTCACCTCAGACTATCATGTTTACTCAGCTTGGTTAAAAATAAGCAATTCAATGTGGCTACAAACCAAAACAAATACTTTTTTAGCCTACCGTTCAATTTACAATTTTTTTTAGTTACGCGTGCTGCTTGCTCTTGGCTACTGCTAACAGCGTGTAGCTGTAAGATGGAAGTTTTTTCAACAGTTCAATAGAAACGCAAAAAATGCAATTTATTAAATTTTGGACTTGACGTCCAAAAACCATGTTCATGTAAAGCAGTTGCTCTTATGGTTAGTCACAGCTCTTCATCTCCATTCGTTAATTTTGTCACTTCGGACCAACGTGACAACTAAGCGTAGTGCACAACAAAGAAAGCAGCCAATGTTCGTTTATATGTCCGCATCGTTATAATTCAATTTTAAATTTAAAACAATAAAATGGTCCCCGCCTGAAATGTGACTAATCTGGTTAAGATAGGATGGTTGGATTAGCCAAACGGATAGATATAATTAGCTATCTTTTTTGCTCTACTAATGGGAGTTGCTACCTCCCACACAAAACTCGTTCTAGTACATCTTACGAGAAAAGCTACCACTAAAAGTTTTAAAGTTTCTACATAATCAAGTTTTCTTAATATTCGAAGTTCCGCAAGTCATTATTGATAACCGGATGCAGTTTACCAGTAAGGTTTTTAAAAAACTAACGTCAAAATAACAAGTGCAAAAGGTATAGTTTAACGCTCAATATCACTTACAAGTAAATTTCACTAAAAGAATGAACAAGGTGGTAGGGGCCGTTATTAGCTTTAGTTTTTGATGGAAGACATTTAGAAGATTGGTTATGCAATCAGGGCTAATGTTTACAAAGCTACCAGTCATTCTCCTATTTTTTTTTTTTAATTTTGAAAAAATATTGATGGCAAGTTTTATGAACATATACAATCAAACAATGTGGTTGTTGATAATGAAAGGAAATATTTAGTAAAAACATTGTCACAGTTACCTGAAAAGTTTCCTGTATAGTTGATCATCAGAAAACAGCGTAGAAGAATTTAAAAACATTCTACTTTTGATGACAAAAGTCCAATTAGTATAAAATTGAAGATCTGGTTTGGAAACAAACGTACCCGTTGTTCAAGGCTATCGATGGCTTTGATTAGTTTTTAATATTTTTTGCGTGTAGGATTGAGTGTCATGAATCCTTCTGAATACGTTAGAATGTAATTAGAGTTTTGTTTTTGAAAACGTATTTATTTTGATGCAAGCTCCTTTGGGTGAGGTATGTTTAAAGGAAACGTATTTTTTGTTGTTTTTTTTATCTCTGTGGGAAGTTTTTCCTTCAAAGGTAAAGTAGTGTTGACCCTAGCATAAGAATATAGCGGCCGTGAATCTGCATGTGGTAAGAGTCCCCTTAATGACCTGACTGTTGCGTCTAGTATCTTTTTATTTAACAACGGCCCAGCTTTATTTTTTGGCACGGGGGTATGGAAAGACACCCATATACCGCATTTATAACGACTTTTAATATGGAAGTAGTTTATATTTTGGTTTGCGAGATGGATATGACTGGGACTGGGAGTAGAGTGGTGGGTATTGGACAGCCTTTGTTTTTTTAAGACTTTTGCTTTTTTTTTCACCAACCAATCATCCAGCTACCAAGCTTTAGCTTCCAAAAGAAAAAAGTTATAAAAGCCTCTATGCTAGGGTTTAGCTTCTTAAGGTATTTCTGCTTTAAGCTGTCTAAGGTGATCTCTTCCAATTGCTATCTATGCTTGCATTACTACTGTTTAAATTGTTCGTTTTTTTTTTTCTTTTAATTTTATGCTTGAGCTTAAAGGCTTGAGAGGCCTTAAAAGCCCGTCATTATCTTTTGCTAAAGTTTTGCGTTTGTTTTTGTTTTCTTCTTGTCTCTGAAGTTTTCTTTGCAGAAGTAGATGTGGTATGTATTTTTTGTGTGTTTTTGCTCTTGTGAGTAAATAAAGTGGTTCAAAACGAGGAAGCAGATTTTAAATTGAAGTCGGAAAAAACATTTTTTGACAAAGACAAATTAAAATTTATTGCATTTTTAGTGGTGTTTGTCCAAATCTACTGTCTACCTGATTTATAAAATACATGTTTATATTTACAAGTACGTATTCATTCTCAATTAAAAAAAAATTGACTTCCGGGTAAAGTTTATGATTTGACAGTTAGTACTGTGAGCCGTTTTATTGATTGGTTTAGCTATAACAATTAATTTTATTTTTTTCTAATAAATTATACATTTTACAAGTTTTATGATACAACACGTTCTACAATCATTTTGCATTATTATTAAATTATAATAAGTTTATAAGTTTAATTGAATAACTTATTTAATTTAATATAACATTCTAGCATACGTAAATGCATATCTGATTAAAATGTAACTTCTTTAAACCCCCAGAGCAAACAATTAAATTTAACTATGTAAGCAATAATTCTGAAATTGTGGCAATGTTGGCAACATAAACTTTAATTATTATTTTAAATGCAAGTCAACATTAGCTAATCTAATCCAATTTCATCTCTAATTTAACTTGGAATAGCTATAACTCCCAAATACACGTCTCATTATGTTAACTTAAATTAATTTAGCGTTAAATTCGCACGTCAAATGCAGAGCAATTGCGTCTTGCACAACAAGGCCGCTGCACTTAATACTTTAATCCATCAATTAATTTAACTTTTATACAGTCGACTATATAAAGGGAAAAACTTGCTAATAATATTATAATATAATGAGCAGTTTCATAACTTTTTACTCGACGTATAAAGCAACAGCAGTTGCTGCTGCACTAATTAATTCCGTGCCAACTTAAACTAATGCGTTTCTAAAATTGTATTGAAAAATTTTGCCAACCTGTACTAACTAGCAGCAGCTGTTTAATTACATCGGTCAAACAGAAAAAAATTACAATTAAATTGTTTATCTAAAAAATGAAGTAATAAATAACCCACTTATGCTGATGTTATTTTAGAAAATGTAATTTATTAAACGGCATTCAAATCATTGTAGGAGTGGGGGTCCTTTCCGTTTAATTAATCCCATATAAACGAGGCCAAATGCATCCAAGTTATTAGTTAGTATTGATATATCGTTAAATAAATTTGTATCCGCTCCTCAAACTGGCAGGCCCTTTTGATGTCTATGTATATATGTTTACACACGATGGTAAAGCTCAAAGCCCTAGCCCGTTAGCCAATAGTTAATCTCATGAATCGTCCACTTGAATCTAAACTATCAAGTTTAATCCCCTAGAATATCCACTGCTTTCAAACTAAATAGACGGCAACTTAAATAAGCCTATATAAATTTATTATAGTAGCCTTACTTCGGACATCTTTGACGTAGACTTCTTTTGCTTCACGCATGGTGTGAGTTGAATTGGGATTTGTATGAGATGGGGTCCGGAAAAACGCGTTTATGTGGATTTAATTACCCAGCCACAAATTGAATTAATAAACATGGCTTGGTTGCTCTCACACTAGTTTGCGAACCGTTGCAGTTTTCTAATTATGCAAAGTGGGGGATGTAAATAAATGCGAGGAACATTCTTAATTAGCCGGCCGTACTGTTAGTTCCCGACGATTATTAATCATTAGCAAAATTTACATTGTTACTTTGCTTAATTTACATGGATAATTATTTAGTTTTCTCACGTGGGGTGGAAAAGATCTTTTGCTTGGCTCTGGGAAAATTTTCTAGTTGTTTTGTTTGCGTTTTCGCCGACGATCGCTCAATTTTATCCAACATCAAATGATTATTTTTATTAATTATAATTTTACGGTTCATGTACTTTATTTAATTTTGTGAATATTGAAGTAATTAGCAAAGAAATAAATAATATTTCAACAACTAATACGAGTACTGAAGTTAATGTTAGTTCCACCAGTACAATTTTTATTTTTAAATTTATTAAAAACTAAAAAACAGATTTAATACCTTATTACCAGTAATAAATTTTATTTTCAAACGGGTTGGGCTTCTTAGAATTAACCAATTAAATGCATTTTTGTGTATAACATAATAGAACTTAATGTTCATACTAAAAGGTAAAATCAATATTAAAAAAAATCATTAACCATTTACAGTGTCAACAGTCAACTGATCTACAAACATGCTAACAAGTTGAATCATTAATATTTTTTTTCGGAAAGAAGGAAATCTTCAGCAAAAACACTGGTACTCCAAATTATAATTACCAATCAATAATTTAAACTGAAATGTCCACTCACCAGCCCAAATGTTTGTAATCAGGAAATTGAAAGGTTTTCTTCTCTGTCAGTGTTAGATGTCTTTCAGTTAAAGGAGGTAGGATTGATATGCAATATCTTGATAATCAACACTTGGGTGGATGGATGGGTCACTCCACATCATGATTACCATTAAATAGTTTGAATTAGAATGCTCACTAACCCACCAAAATGTTAACAAGAAATTGGAAGTTTTTTTTTTAAGCGTAAAAGATTGTAGGTTAGAGAAGAAGATGATGAATATAATTTTTTTAATGACTAACACTTAAAAGGGTAAATTTAAATCATAATTATGATCGAGTAACTTAAACTGGAAAAGAATTCTGACGCTTGCAGAGAGAAGTAACTTCCAATATTTTGATGCGTGGGCGGGTGGTTGTGCAAAGAAGTTTAAACTAGGTAATCATGTTTTGGAGTGTCTCTCTCACCCACCCACGTGTTGGTCATCAAGAGATTGGTATCATCATTGCCTCTTTCCACATAGTGCACAGAGAAATAACTTTTAATTTTTTGATAACAAACACTTGGGCGGGTGGTTGAGAACCCCAGTTTGAGTGCCCCGCCCACCCAGCAAATGTTCGTCATCAAAATAGTAGATGTCAACATTACCTTCTTTGAAATAGAGATTTTTAACGCTTACATAGAAGACACATTTCTAAATTTTTTTATAACAAACAATTGGGCGGGTGGGTTAGAAATTTTTGTTCAAACCATCTGTCTGTACTCATATTCTGGAGTGACCCACCTACCTGCTCAAGTATCTGTTACCAAGAAATTGAATATCACCATCACCTCCTTTGATATATATTTTTTTTAATTTCTTGATAAGCAAACTTGGGCTGGTGAGCGGGAACCCAGTTCAGAGTATCTGTTTGTACTCATGTTTTGGAATGACCCACCCACACGCTCAAGTGTCTGTTATCAAAGAATTGAATATCACCATCACCTCCTTTGACATAAAAACTTTTAACGCTTGCAAAGAAGTAAAATTTTGAATTTCTCATAAAGGAATCACCTCCTTTGACTTTTAACGCTTGCAAAAAAATAAATCTTTGAATTTTTTGATAACCAACTTTTGGGCAGGTGAGCGGACACCAGAGTTTAAACCATCTGTCCGTACTCAAGTTCTGGAGCAATCTACCCACCCGCCCAAGTGTTTGTTATCAAGGAATTGAATATTATCATCTTTTTTTTTGACATAGAAACTTTTAACGCTTGCTGAGAAGTAAAACTTTAAATTTTTTAATAACTTACCCAAGTTTAAACCATCTGTCCGTATTCATGTTCTGGATCACAATTACCTCCTTTGACATAAAGACTTTTAACGCTTGCAGAAAAATAAAACTTTAAATTTTTTTATAACCAACACTTAGGCGGGTGGGCGGGAACTTCAGTTCAAACCATCTGTCTGTATTCAAGTTCTGGAGTGACCCACCCACCTGCCTTAGTATTTGTTATCATTGAATTTAATATCACCATCACTTCCTAAGACATAAAATTTTTTAGGCTTGCAGAAATATATAGTTTTTTTAATTTCTTGATATCCAACACTTGAGCGTGTGGACTGGAACCCCAGTTCATACCATATGTCCTTACTCATGTTCTGGAGTGACCCACCCACCCGACCAAGTGTTTGTTATCAAGGAATTGAATATCATCATCACCTCCTTTGACATAGAGACTTTTAACGCTTACAGAGAAGTAAAACTTGTAATTGCTTGATAAGCAACACTTGGGCGGGTGGGCGGCAACTTCAGTTTAAACCAACTGTCTGTACTCAAGTTCTGGAAAGAACCACCCATCCGCTCAAGTGTTTGTTAGCAAAAAATTGAATATTATCATTACCTCCATTGACATAGAAACTTTTAACTCTTGCAGAAAAATGAAACTTATTTTTTGATAAGCAATACTTGGGCGGGTGAGCGGGAACTCCAGTTCAAACTGTATGTCCGTACTCATGTTTTGGAGTGACCCACCCACTTGCCTAAGTGTTTGTTATCAAAGAATTAAATATCACCATCACCTCTTTGGACATAAAGGCTTTAACGCTTGCAGAGAAGTAAAACTTTTAATTTTTTAATAACCAACACTTGGGCGGGTGGTCGGGAACCCCACTTTAAACCATCTGTCCGTACTCATGTTCTGGATTGATTCACCTACCAGTCCAAGTGTTTGTTATCAAGAAATTGAGTATTACAATTACCTCCGTTGACATAGAGGCTTTTATCGCTTGCAGAAATTTTTTTTTTTTTATGTTTTGATAACCAACACTTGGGCGTCTAGGCCAGAAACCCAGTTCAAACCATCTGACTGTGCTTAAGTTCTGAAAGACCTACTTATCCGCCAAAATATTTATTACCAAGAAATTTAATATCACCATCACCTCTTTTGACACAAGGACTTTTAACGCTTGCAGAAATGTTAAATTTTTAATTTTTTGATGACCAACATTTGGGCGGGTAGGCCAGAACCCCAATTCGTACCATCTGTCCGTACTCCTCATGTTCTGGAGTGACCCACCCTCCCGCCCAAGTGTTTGTTATCAAACATTTGGGCGGGTTGACATAAAAACTTTTAACGCTTGCAGAAGAGTAAAATTTTTAATTTTTTCAGTTCATACCATCTGTCCGTACCCATGTTCTGGAGTTTGTTATCAAAGAACTAAATATTCAGCTACACAATAACTCGAGTGCATTGTTAAGAAAAGGGAAGATCTACCTCTTGGCATTGCTTTGCCCGTCTAAAGTCTAAACTACATGAGTTATACCTCCAATCTTCGTTTTGACTTCTTCCATCTTCTTCTTCTATATTCCTCGCAATTTCTCGTATTACGTTTGAGATAAAGTTTCATGCGTCTTTGTTGCTTAACATCCTCAATCATGTTGTTGACACTTATAGCGTATGCATCTCATCACCTGAGTTTTGCCTTATTGCGACCAACCTATTGCATTTTAGGATTGTGTGTTTTAGGGGTCTGGCAAGTCCTGATGTTCATGCGTTTTCAAAACACCCGTAAGAACTAAGTGAGAAAATACCGTATCTTCCAACGTTTTCTGAAGACCTCCTTGATTAAAATCCTAGTCCTGGCCTGGTCTGGCCTTGGCTTTATCTCCTTTTTGTTTGCTTGCCTGAAGTAAGTTTAAAAATAACTAAACAAAACTCTCCAACCACTGCATATTACTAACAAGATCAACATTATCTTCTGCGTATAGCCAAAATGCCGACATTAAAACTGATACTTTCAGCTGATAGCAATTTTAAAAACTTGGTCTTGAACTTCAAGCTTATCTTTAGTGATCAATCTGTTACTATACGCACCCACAAGAATAAACTAAGATCAAATTACAAAAATTTTAAACAAACCACCAACATACTGCGCGTCTTTAGAAATTATCAAAACAAAAAATGATTGCCCCAGATTCTCTATAAATTATAAAGTTATTCCTAATAGTCAACTTTAAACTACTTAGGCTAAGCAAAAATCTTGATTTGACAACTTACTAATACCAAAATCTAGGAACAGTTCCGCAAAATGCAACTAAGCTTTAAAAACGCTTTAATCAAGTTCCAGAACATAATGTTTTAAGTACTAATTAATTTCGAGCTCATAGACCCCTCAGAATATTTCTGAAGTAGTTAAAAAGATATATTATAGATGCAACATGGTTAATAAAAAAAAACAAGAAAATACCAAACTTAGCATGTGTGGGTCTTTGAAATAAAAAACATTTTTTTGAAAAAAATTTCTTAACCCTTAATGACAATGCAAGTAAAATATATCTCTAAAACCATAAGCGAAAAAAACACACAAGACAAGATTCTTGTCCAATCAACAAATTTATAAGAAAGCGCTAAAGACAACAACAACAAACTACCAATAACAATATTAGTATTCAAATAAATTGTTGTATATGGTACTTGTGTAAGCCATAAAATGCTACCGTACCTACTAAGAGAAAAAATCTTTTACACTCCGCGTAGATAAGAAGTTGGTATAACTAAACTTCTCCACTGTTGCCAAAGCAAAGTTTACTAAATTGATTATATAAATTTAACCATAAAATAAAATCAACTTTTGAAGCAATAAACCTGCTGCCAAAAGCCTTGTCTTGATAGGATGCAGGACGTTAAAGTAGTACTATTGCAAAACTGCATAAAATCTGATGCCAATAAAAAGATCAAACAAAAAATTTCTTAAAGCACAGTTACAAAATGTCAGCTTTGAAAATTTTAAAAAAGCAATCGAAACTAATTTTATAAACCACAACACGGCTTGCACTTTGTGTTACAGAAACAAGATTCTAAAAAGCACATCAAACTTACAAACTAATGTCTTCTATCACGCCTAATCTGGACACCATAGAATTAGGGTAAATAATTTTTTTTTTAATGAAGGCCAAATTGCCAAAAAAGAACCATAAAGACGTTTATTGAACCGAAACCTGTTTTTGGGATCCCCTTACGAGACCAGAAAGTAGTAATCCGTCAAAAACGGAACATAACAACTTATGGCAAGAAATAAAGCACACGAGGCTGTTTCTAACGCACCATTAAACACTACTCAAACTATGGCAACGCAAATAAACCAGTTGAATGCAGTTATGACAATTTATTGTTCTATTAAGTTTGGACCAATTTGTATTTCACTATACCTTGCTGACAATACCTATACGGAAAACCATAAAGTATCAGACCAAACGAAGAGGAGTTTGTAGCTCAAATAAACTAACCGGGTTAACACATAAGCTTATCAACTTAAAGTATTTCTCTTTAATCTTAAAACTTCAGTAGCAAGTTTACTATGCATATGCATATGTAGACAATCCACTAATTACGTTCACATTGTGCTCATCTAAACAATATAAATTTCATCTTCACACGCTTGCTGAAAGCAAGTTTGACGTTAAACCATCTCGTTCCAAATTAAATTTTTTTGGCTAAATGCTAACGTTTTAAAGGCTAACGCAAAATCTAAAAAGGATTCAAAGCCTACAAACGTTTCCTCCTATTTCTTCTGTAACACAGCTACAAGCTTTCCTTGGCCATACCGATTTCAACAAAATATTTACGCAAAATTTGTTAGCAGTTACGGCACTCGTAACAAAGAAGCAAAATTGTTTTGAAGACAAAAATAACAAAATGCATTTTTAATTGTTAAGAAAATGTTAGCAACGCAAGTTTTATTGTGTTATCTTTGGCCGTTGCTAAAAAATAGTTGTAGCGAGTATTTTTAAATAAAAAACCTTTTGGGGTTCCAAATTACGTTTTGGGTATTTCCGTTACATTTCTGGAAAAGTTAGTTTAGTAGCAAATATCTTGTCACGGAATTCCTTTTTACTGTTTCCCATGCCTTTAGGCCGCACCTTTCAGATTATGACTTTAATGGCTCGCCACAAGGCGACTACGTTGATTGTTGGTCTACCTGCTAGTCACCTTGGCAATTACCGGTTAAAAAAAATGCGCAAACCAAAAAAAGTGAGCCTACACATGGCAGAAATGCAGAAAGCGGCCATGAAGAAACTCTTTCCAAATCAGGAAGAAAGAGCTTTTAGGAAATGGCCTATGGCTGCTGGGGAGGTTTGCTCTTTCTCGGAAAACATGCTCCAAGAAGCTTCGAAAAGTTATATGTTGTGGGAAGGCACCATGGCTTGACGGGATTCCCGTTGAACTTGTCAAAACCCTGGTGGAACAATGTCCCAAGGTGTGGCTAGCGGTAACCAACAAATGTGTTATGAACGGAAACTTCCTAAAAGTGTAGAAAAAGCGAGCTTTGTTCTGCTGGACAAAGGAAAGGGTAGGGTAGGTGCAAAAGCTTTTTGTCCCATATGTTTAGAAAGTAGCCGGGAAGCTTTTTGAGCACCCAATAGTGAGAAGGCTGCCAGAAGCAGTTCAAAGTGACCAAGTTCTCAGCTAGCTTCGGAACGGGTTTAGAAAAAGCCGGTTAACCCTGAACGCGCTTGCTAAGGTAAAAGCGGCTGTGGTAGCTGCCAGGCTGTACCATGCACACATCGTAAAGCATGCGTCTTAGTTGATCTGTACGTAAAGAACGCTTTTAACGCGGCCAATTGAGGAAGGATTTTGAGGGCTTTGGAAGGCAAGGGTGTTCCCAAATATCTACTGAATATTATCAGTAACTATTTGTGAGACAGGGTTTTATTTAGTGGGTGACGGTGGGGAAAGGGAGGAGGTAATTCACACAGGGATCAATTCTGGGCCCCACGTTGTAGAACGTTCTCTACAGTGACGTGGTAAGCTTAGAACTGCCTCTAAGAGTGAAAGAATAGCTTATGATGACTACCTAGCAATTATTGTTACAAAACGCTCTAGGGAGAAACTGGAGAAGAGGGGAAACTGCGCTCTTGCCCTCATAAAGCGGAAAATAAGCAAAATGAAATTGGCTAAAAAAAAACGACCAAACTTGTGATGCTTTCCTGCTCAAGAAGAGTACCGCAAGAGAGAAGTGTGTGAAAAAACAAAGAAGGCGACCCGGTTTTTAGCAGCGCGATCTTCCACCAGACACCTGATGTGCTTGGTAGTCTCCACCATAGTGCTCTATGGAGCAGAAATATGGGGGATGCCGTGTGGAAAGGCACAAAAAATGGTTCTGCAAACTCAAAGAAGGTGATGCCAGAAGGGCTTTAGCGCATACAAGAAAACGCCGATGGCGGCCCTTCTGGTTGTGGCAGGCACGAAGCCGAAGTAAGACCTTGTGGTTCAATTGAAGACGGCGGTCTAGGAAGGTCGACCTACTAAGTGTGAAGCAGAAAAATGGTTGGGAGGGGGTAATGGGAGAAGAAAAAGTGACGAATGTTTGTACTGTGGGCAAAGGGATACGGCTAAGTACATCGTGTTCCATTGCGAGAGGTGAAAGAGCTCAAACCTGTATAACATAGTAGTAGTAATGCTGTCTTTGGTGTCCAATTGGGACACTGTGGCCACCATAACACGTACAAAAGAGGAAGAGGTGAGAGAGCTAGTTCCATGGTGTAAATGAAACGGGAAAGGGGTGGGGCCGTAGTGCTCATTAAAGTTTTTGTTTATATGTAAAATTTGATTTTTAATGTATGTTTTGTAAACTGTTCTTGTCAAACAATATGGAAAAAAGAAGAAACATGTGTGAACTTTATAAACTAAGTGAACAAAACGTTCCACAACAAAGAAAAGTGGTGTTAAAATGTAAATGTTTATTGAAAAACTGTGTGCGCACCTGCAATCTGATGTGCGGGACTCTCCACCTTGACGTAATACTTCAGTGCAACCCTAAGGTGGAAAAAAATTGCTAATCCCGCAAGAAAAGAGGGAGGTGGTGTGGTGTCTTAAGATTTTCACCTCCTAGGAAAAAAAATAAATAAAAAAGTTAGGTTAGGTTAGACAAGCAAATATGGAGTTAAATACAATACATTACAAGTGGTAGCTAGCACAATCCTCATCCACCTGCTGGTGGAAAAAACATCGTACAGTAGGAGGGCAAACCAAACGTCATCTGAAAACGCAGGGAACAGGAGTAGAATGAGGAACAACTCACTAAAAAGTAGACAAAAACACTTATTCTCAAGGTGGAACCATAGCTAAACTGAAAGCACGACAAAGTAAATCACTTCCTCACTGGAAATAGGTAATTCGGATCCTTTTTGAAGATAACAACTAATTGTAATGAGGAGAAGTGGACACGCATCTTCCAGTGCCCAAAATCGGCTGCAGAGAGAAACGCCATACTGAGCACAGGACTAAGACTGACAAATACTGCAAAAATTGTCCAGGATGAGAAGTAGTACACCATAGCCGAACAAGTAAAGGCCACAATGCAGAAAAAAGAAAAGATAGTGAAAGAAAAAATAGCAGTACATGCCAGGTGACAGCGAAGCAATGCCGCTAGATGATTCCACTGTCACCCTGGAAGCCTGGAGCCTTCTCGTACAAATCCGGCATAACGTCTTTAGAAAATTCCCCCCACCCCCCATAAATTGCGTCCGTATACTTATATAGTCCTCAAGGTATTGGATTACTTATATATTAATGGATGCGTTTAGTAAGGTGGTAAACCTTTACCCGTTAGTAAAAGCTAATACCACGGCAGTCTTAATTTTCTTAAAAAACATTGATTGAAAGCCGCTACTTATCCAGTTTTGCTTGTAAAAGGCGCTTTATATATACCTCATTTAAAGAGATGTTTTTTACGACCCAACATTATTTCTATTTTAATAATTTCTAAGACAAAAAGCTTTCACTATTTAGGCTATCAATTAAAGTGCAAATTTTAGGAAAAACAATTTTTTTTAATAGATTTTAGCGTTGTAGATCTATCTGCTAAAAACCTAATAACAATTTTTAAAAGCAGTTATAGTCTTTACTACCTAGGTCATCAACCAAACTGAAAATTCCAAAACGTTTAAACTTGCTTTAAAAAAAATTTGATTTGTAGATGCATCTTAGAAAGACGCAAAAATAAATTTTGAAGATGTTATAGTCTTCACCACACAGGTCATCAACTAAAGTGCAAATTTTAGAAAAACCAAACTTTTTTATTGATTTGTGCATTGTAGAACTATCCGATGAGGATCTAATAACAATTTTTGAAAATATTTATAGTCTTCACTATCTAGGTCATCAACCAGACTGCAAATCTCAAAAAGTTCAAATTTTTTTTAAAGATTTTTAGTTTGTAGAAGCATCTCATGAAGACGCAAAAACAAATTTTAAACATGGTTATAGATTTCATCACTCAACTAAAATTCAAATTTTATAAAGACTGATTTTTTTTATTGATTTGTGCATCTTAAATCTATTTGATAAAGATCAAATAACAATTTTTAAAAATGAACAAGATTTAAAATTACACGCCCACAAATCATGAGTTGGTTTACCTCGTCCACCTACTCAAGTGTTTGTGATCAAGAAATCTCAAACACTTGGGCGGGTGGACGGGAACTCCAGTTAAAACTAGTGAGGGGCAATCAATGATCTGTGTGGTGCCCTGATTGCCCACTTAAGTGTTTGTGTTCGAGATAATAGATCACAAACAATTGGGTGGGTAAGTGAGAACTCCAGTTGAAAGTACTAACGGGCAATCAATAATCTGAGCCTCAAAGCAATCATAAACACAAAGACTTACATTCTAGCTCTACTGCTATCCGAAATTATGTTTCATTTCTCCTTCTTAAAACCTTTTTACCTTATTTTACACATTCCACAATCTTTCCCAAATCCTACATGTTGTTGACTCATATCAATCTTCGAGAAATGGGAGCAGTTGAGATAAAACGCATTTAATTTGGGTCTGTCTATCGAATATATTCTGTTTTATTTGTTTATGAAAAATAAAATTTATTTTGATCCGTTTTTAATTTTGATTATATTTAGTTTATGAGTTTTATAATTTCCAATCTAACTATTACGGCACACTATTGTGTAGTATCTGTGTAGTCTTAAAGTCTCACAGATTATAAAATTAGAAAAAATAGAAGAAAACAATAAAAGTATGAGATAAAGTTAAAACTTTAATGAATTATAAAATAAATTAGTTGTTCTGCTATATTATATGTGCGATTAAAATTTTCAACTAAAACTAGAAAACAAATTGAATGTCTACTCGTCTTGAATTCATACTTGTTTGTTTGTTTAAACTTTAAAAGTTTATAAAACAGATTCAAAAGTTAATATTAAAACAATATCCAGCAAAAAGCAATAAACAACTCGATACTTTGGGTAATTTATCAATATAACAAAAAACTTTATGAAATTGCATACAATTAAATTTAAAGCCACTGCTTTATTTAACCCAGCTTTGATAAAAGTCTATTGTTATAATATTTATAACGCAACCCATTAGTGATAGTTGCTGCAAAAATACTAATATAAACTAAACATTACTGTATTGTTCACTATGTAACTAAAACGAAACATTTATGTTGAATAAATTTTCTTTCGCACCAAATGTAAAAATATATTAAACATTAGGCCACAGTAAACCCATTACAACTGCAAGTCGGGTCATATATTCTGCACAAATAAAAACCTAAACAAAGACAAGATACACATTAACATTTCGCACGTTCCCACAAGGGTGTAATTTCAAAAGCGAGCCGGCAATTTTTCCCCAGAATCCCATTTTAATGCACAGTTTAAACTCCTAGATGCAACCTTGCTAATGGCCATTTACCCTCTAAACGAGTGGACAACAGAAAACCGTTCCATATCCATTCGATTGACATTACGTTTATTTTTTTTATTCTCTATTTGGTGTCTTTATCGCTACTCCACATACACACACGACGGAAATAACTCCATTATGTTAATGAAATCACATGGGGGATGAATACGTTCAGATTACAACAACATGGGAATGAAATAAAGTGCGATGACAAAGGGAAATTATAAAATTTTTTTTTCAAGTGATACGCTTGAAATAAAATTATCATTTTAAGCTAAAACAAAGATAATTGGTTATGTAATTTGCATATAAATTCTAGCTGACATATATCTTTTTTGTTTCAGGTAAGCAATAATAATATAAAGAAGCTGAAGCATCAATCAAGTGAGCTTTGTATACGAAGACAATCTACTACGAGAACACGATCGTTCAGGTCTAATTACGAGCCGAATCCAAACGGATGATTTATTATTTAAAGCAGACGGGTAAGCGAGAGAGAACATCAAACTTTTCAAACGTAGTTATGAAGTCTATATATAATAGTTTATTGTTTCCAACTCGATTTTAATTCGAGAAACTTGCTGAATATTATAAACGTAAACTGTACCTTTGAGTTAGGAAGTGGCTCAATGTTGGAATTACTTTGCTTCTTTGTAGTTGCTAATCTGGCTGAAATGCTGAGAACTTGCTTGCTAGAGAATAATTAACCATCTGTATTAAGTACCGGGCAATGAATTAAATATTATTTGTTTAATTTTTGTTTTGTTCAATAGAGAAAGCAATTTAACTATTGTTACTAAAAATTATACATTTAGATAATAATTTAATTTGTGTATAGTAATTTATAAATTGTTGAAAAAAGCTATGATATTAAATTAAGTACAGTTTGTTATAAAAAAATGTTCCTTATAACATTTTTTAGGCCACTGTTGAATGATACAAAAAATAGATTTATACTCTACTTATCAAAACGAGTTTAGCAATAAAATTAAGCTAAAGTAATAATTTGTGCAGATTTTTTTATATCCAAAACTACTCTTAGTTAGTTGAGTCACACAAGGTGTACTTCTAGTCTCATCTAGTGCGGATTAGAAAAATAATTGGGGTCTTAAAATTGTGTCTAAAACTAAGCTTATACGTAATAGCCGTTGAGAGCACGCTGTGCACTGGCATTTGAGGTTTTGAGTTTGCAGAATAACTGCAAACAATTGTTAATTAAATGATGTATTGGTACGAAGGTTGTCATTGTTACTTACACATTAGTGTTTAACTTGTTTCAAAGTTGAATGATTGACATGTTAATGACAGAATACATTAATAACTATATTCAGATTCAGTTGATAAAAGAACACTTGAGAACAATAGTAGTTGAATCAGTAGCGCTCTGAATAGTAACAGAAAATGGAATTAGTAGTTGCAGAAAGGGTAGCGTGTAAAGACAACGGTAAGGTTAAGAATGTTAGTTTTTCCCATTGATGAATTATAGTATAACTTAGTTCACCTGGTACAAGTTTGCAATTCGTTGGGTGCGGTTTACCAAAAAATTGGAAACTCATGGCAGTTATAAGTTACAACAAG
Organism: Tachinus rufipes; assembly: GCA_963932245.1. Classification (NCBI taxonomy): domain Eukaryota; kingdom Metazoa; phylum Arthropoda; class Insecta; order Coleoptera; family Staphylinidae; genus Tachinus; species Tachinus rufipes. Next base: position 17,724,060 of record OZ010746.1, on the reverse strand, counting down.
AATTGTTGCAAGCTAGTTAGGAATAAATAATTGCTGCCGCCATTCTCTGCACTTTTGTAAGCGCAATTTGATGGACTCTTATTATGTGCTGGTCACCATATGAGTACGCCGTAGTAGAGTATTGGTGTAACTACGGCTCTGTATAGCCAAAAAGTAATCTTGGGGTTGAGGCCCCAAGATTTTCCTACCGCTCTCTTGCAAGAGTACAGCGCCATCGTTGCTTTCCGTACTCTTTCGTCTATATTGAGCTTCCATGATAACTTTCGGTCTAGTATGAGACCTAAGTATTTGGCGCCTTCCTTGATCGTCAGTTCAGTGCCCTTTAGCATTGGGAGCTTAAATTCTGAGATGTTGTGTTTCCTTGTGAAAACGATCGATTTTCGCCGGTTAACATCTACGCCACACCTTTTGCACTATTGCGGTAGTTTTGATAGGGCCCCTTCAACAAGTTGCGACATTATATTGAGGTGTTTCTCTGAGGCCGCTATTGCTACGTCATCCGCATAAACGACGACCCTACAGCCAGATTTTCTAAGTTGGAAGAGCAGCTCATTTAGCGTGATGTTCCAAAGCAATGGCGAGAGTACGCCCCCTTGTGGGGTTTCCCTACTCACCTTTCTTTTTATGTGGGATTCTCCCATTGTGGCTCTGATGTTCCTTTTACGGAGCATTTTTCTGATCAGGTGACATAGAGCGTTATCTAATGCTAGTCCAGTTAAGGCTGATTCTATGCCCCTTCTATATCGAGAAAGACAACCATCGTGAACTACTTATGCTTCATCGAGCTCTCAATCTGGTTTACCAAGGCGTGGAGTGCCGTTTCCACGGATTTCTCCTTTGTGTATGCGTGCTGAGACTTTGACAGCATTTCAGGGTGTAGTGTCTCATTCATGTGCAAGTCAATCAGTCTTTCAAGCGTTTTTAGCAGGAACAATGCTAAGCTGATTGGTCTCAAGTCTTTGGGGGAGGTGTGTGAGGCCTTTTCTCCTCTTGGAACAAAGACCGCCTTAACCTCTCTCAAAATTTTTGGGATGTATGAGAGGTTTATACATGCCTTAAACATAGTCTCCAACCAAGGTATGACTATATCAATGGCCTCTTGCAGCTCCACTGGACTGATTCCGTCAGGGCCAGGTGACTTAAAGGGTTTGAAGCTTTTGATGCTCCAGATTAACTTGTCTCCACCTACAATTCTGGCTGACAGATACCGAGGTAGAGCAGTTATAGTGGAGTCCACTACACTTATTCCATTGCCTGGAAAGTGTGTACCCATGAGTAGCTCCAGCGTTTATGTACATGAGGTTGTCCAGTTTCCATCTTGCTTCTGTATGAAGCTTTGGACTGCCGGATCCTTAGATAATATTTTTCGCAGTAGGCTGGCTTCTGAGGTTTCCTCTATTTGTTTGCAAAGCCGAGCAAAAGATGACCTTTTGGTCTTCCTGACCTCCGTTTTGAAATTCCGTTTTTATAGACAGGATCCATTCATTGGTGTATTATGCCTCGTTGAACAGCCTCCTGCATTCCTTTCTTAGGTTGCTTATTAACGGTGTTTACCACCGTGGTTTGCTGTTAACTTTCCTGCTCACGACTTTGCATTATAAGCGTATGGCCTTGATACAGGCAGATGTAAACTGCTTTACAGTTCTGTCTAGCTCATCCCCTGTTTTTGATGTTGGGGGCGCCTGACCCCAGTCAGTCTTTCGTTTGTCTACAAACCTTGGCTATGTTTAATTCTGTATGTTTACCTTAAATTCTATATACCTATGATCAGAAAAGGATTGTTTTTTGGACACTTTCCAATTGCTTACAAGGTTAGGCGTTTTAGTGGAATCGAGTGTAATGTCAAGTACCTCTTCTCTCACAACTGTAGTGAAGGTGGGAGTGTTACCTATATTACATATTTCTAGGTCGGAGATTAGTATAAATTCTTGTAAAGACTCACCTCTGTTATTTGTGTCTGAGCTGCCCCATATGGTGTGGCGGGCATTGGCATCGGCTCCAATGATCACGTCCGCCCCTACTCGGTTGGCTTTGTTGATAATGCTATGGAAGCCCTCTGGGGGACTTTCCTTCTCCTGGGCGAAGTATCCTGAGATCATCCATAACCTACGGTTAAAAAGTCCTATTGATACCGTGACAGTGTCGCAATCGCTGTGGTTAAGCATCATAAAAGCGTTGATACTTTTACCTGCCAGGATACACGAGCGTGGCTTACCTGCGTTTTTTGCGTACAGTAACCTGTACTTATCAGAGCCCAGCCCACAGATTGGATTAGGGCGATGGCGATGTCGACTCCTCCCTTTCTCAGTTGGAGGAACAGAGCAGCCGAGGCTGCTTTGGAGTGGTGAAGGTTACATTGTAGAACCTGCACCATTGCTGAAAGGTATTTCTGGCACCTCGACAATTGTTTGGTTGTTGTCTTTGGTGTTAGAGATTAGCGCCAGATTTTCTTCTGCTTCGCTTATCTCACCTAGTTGGAGTGGTCCGAGCATGTTGCTGACCCCCATGTCTGACATCTCACTGTCTGAATGTGACCGAGGCTCCCCTTCCCTCGATGGAATTGGGGTTTTCTTGTCACTCTTGTAGACATTCAGGGTAGTAGAGCCGAAGCCGTAGCTGATCACTCCCTTACTTTGAGGATGACAATCACTTGCCTTTTTATACTCGTTGCTTACTTTAATTACGCACCAATCCTCAGTTGGAAGCGTGGAATTGCTGGTCTAAATTATCTTCAGTTTTGTCCTCGGGTCAGAGGGTTCCGTCGGGATCCAGGCTCTCGATCTCGGTCTGCTCAGGATCTTGTTCCTTGAGACAGCCTCAATTCGGGCGCCCGGCCAGATTTCTCCCAATTCCCCGATGACTTGCTTATACAGGTCCGCTGATCGTTGATCTGCACTATCCACCAGCTTGATAAGTCCTTAGTGCCAACCTGCGTCTCTGCAGCAAGGAGCTGGGCCTGGATTCATCTGGAGAATGTCTAAATATTTGCCCAAGTGAGCCGCTTCCACCAGTCCCCAATCTGCTGGAGCGATGCTCCCATCTCGGTGACCTCTGTCCATGACCGCCCATTCCAGGTGATCTTTCATGACCACGAAGGTCCGAGCTGCTACCCGTACCCACCTGGTGGTTGTATCCTCGTTTTTCACTATCCATTGAGGGGGGGTGGGGGTTATACCTTTTGCTAGGTTTCCTTTCGTTATGGACCAGACTGACCTCCTTCTGGCCATGCATCCTCTTGGCACGGGTAAGGTCCACCACCGTAGGATTAGGAGTTAGAGAAAAGAGGAGAAAATAGAAGATAGTAACCCCTAGCATCGGGGGAAGAGAACAAGAGTTAGTCAAGGGAAACTGATAGCAAAGATTACAGTAAGAGAAGACTACACCCACGACTAGTGGAAGCAAAGTGTATGTCTAGCTAAAGCACCTTGGGCGCGCCATGCCCGTACTCACAATTGTGAGCCCCTGAGAGGTGTCAAGACGTAGCTCATAGTATAGTTCAGAAACATAGCAATGCTAGTTAGAGAAAATTTCTTAAGAGATCAAGAAGTGAGTTATGGTAAAAAGTAGAAAACCGTACGTTAGGTGCAAGCATGAGCATCATTCCAGAGGAAGTTGTTGGTTTAACGATAAAAGTTTGTTGGTCGAAGTTAATGAGCGTCTTCTTCTTATGCCATTATCCATTAACGGATGTTAGCGACAATATGGTTTATCTCTTTGCAGTTCCTAGCTGTGTAGAACAGACTTCTAATGGTCCTTAGTCCCATCCATTGTCTTATGTTCTCAGCCACGACATCTTCTTTCTTCTTTCTTCTGATTCCCCTAATTCCTTTGATTTTGCCCTCGATAATAAGCTGTAGTACTTATATACTTCTGATTTCGCATGACATGTCCCAATTATACAGTCTTCTTTCTTTTTATTGTAGTCAACAGCTCACAATTTCTGTTTGCCCGTTGCAGAACTTCTTCGTTGATTATTTGCGTGGTCCGTAGGATCTTGAACATTCTGCGGTAGAGCCACATTTTGAAAACTTCTATTCTGTTCCTTGATGTTACTTTCATTGTCCGCCCCTCTCGGTTCCGTAGAGGTGCACAGACCATATATAGCATCTGACAAATCTTATTCGGAGGTTCAGATCAAATTTGGTGTTAGTAAGGACTTATCTGAATTGTATAAATCTATTGCGTGCGTACTCAATTCGGCACTTGATTTCGGTGTCCAATGACCAGTGTTTCCTGCTAGATTTGGGTTGCGGGATATAACCATAAACTTTGTTTTTGTTATGTTTATGTTTAGTACCATGAGTTGGCTTTGATTCCCTACTTTGTTGACCAGTTCTTGGAGATCTTCTAAGTTATCGGCAATTAGTATTGTGTCGTCTGCATAACGTATATTGTTCAGCCATATACCGTTGACCTTTATGCCTTTCTCTAGATCCGTGAATGCTTCTAGAAATATGTTCTCAGAATAGATGTTGAACAATAGAGATGTCATAACACATCTTTGTCTCACTGAAACACGGAGGTGTTATTAACTTTTAATTAAAGACCTCAAAAGAGATGGCTTGATGATATAAAACAACTTACGAGCTGAAACTGGCATCAAATCGCCCAAGACAGAATCGCATGGAAAAATATGGAAGAAGCCTATATTCAGGAGTGGATGAGCACAGGCTGAGAAGAAGAAGAAGAAGTTATTAACTAAGGAAGACCTACCCAGCACTTCCTTCTATAAAATGCACAAGCCAAATCACAATTGTAAGGAAATCTTAATAAAGAAAATAGTTTTACCGCGCAGATAATGCAGGAAAACGCAAATGCACGTTTTTTTTCAACATAATTTTTTTCTTAGGCTATTTTCTATAGATACTTAAAAAAGAAACTCTTCAAACTCTTGCTGCTTGTTTTGTAAGGTTTTCAAACTTAGTTTCCGTCCGAAGTAAAATGTTACCTGGTCCAAAATTAAAAAAAAAATCGTTTCAGTGGTTTGGAATTTACTTAAAACTGTCCAGCACTAACCCAATTGCTGTGCCAATAATTGTCAGTTCTAATCTCACAAAGTGGCAAGTTTTTCAAACTTGTAAATGCTTTTCAAGCTCCTCCTTATATAAAAACCTTAAAGTATAAATTTACTCAAAATTGTAGATTACCATTAGACCTACAGATGCTAGGCACACCAATGATGGATGCATACCCTGAAACACGAGTGTATGTGTCTCTTACTGGATGAAAAGGCAATTCACATAAAATACATCATTTATTAATTTTAAAAATGCCGTTGTCCGTGTAAGATTTAACTGTATTACAGTCTCCTTCACACACAAACGTTTCTCCTAATAGGAGGCATTGCGTTATCACCTTCGACACAATAATATAATAATATATGAAAACCTTTTACTAGTTACAGACTTCCAATAAAATACAAAAATCTTGTATGCCTTTTACAAATATTCGGTCAACTTCTGTGAAAAAACGTGATAATAATCATAAACAGGCATTGCATAAGCTTTGAAATATTTCACAACAATTAGCAAAAAAAAACTAACAAATCATTAATTAGATATAATATACCTGATAAATAAAATTTAAACAAAAATAAGTTATTGTTATTAACATTTTATAATCTTAAACTTAAAACAAAAATTAATATATTAAATTCGTAATTTTATGTGATTCAAATGATTAAAATTAATTTGTCATTAATTATTGTAGATTAAAATAATAATTCCTTCAATATAAACAGTTAGTTTGATTAGTAATTTTCTGCAGCTGCATATGAATCATGTAGAAATATGCACAACACTCATATTCTTATCAGCCAAATATATAAACAAAATATACACCAACCGACAAAAATAATGATAATTAACACACTCATAGAGATAATTACATTCCATTTATTTAAATCATCTGTTTGTTACAAGAAGCAATAGTCACGTGATGTGAAATGATTTCACCCACCACATTTCTTATCGCGTTTGTTATGCATATATAAATCAACAATTGCCAACGGCACCAACCAGTTTCAATCAATTTCTCATTAAAAACTTTTCGAAAAACTAAATGGCTGAAGTACCCAAAACCCCTAAGGGGTATGTACATCAACCAGCCCCAAATAAAGACAATGCTGACCCAGCTGCTGCATCTAAGGAAATTCCGCCTAGTGTTAAGAAAGTTGCAGTTCCCAAGAATATTCCTGATGGTGTTAAGAAATCTGCGGCTCCCAAGAAAATTCCTATTGTCGTTAAGAAAGTTGCTACTGTCCGAAAAGTTGATAATGGTCACAGCATTGCAATTATAATGCCAAAAGATTCTGAAGTTGGAATAAAAGCTAAAGCTTTTGAACGCTACCCATTCGTTGGTTTCCTAAACGGTGTTGGCAAAATCATAAAGAAAATATTTGTGCGGATTTCAGAAAAGGACGACGAATATCAGCTAACGTGTTTGGATATTGTTTCAACTTTTTTTATGCATTTGATGATTGCTTGCGCCGCTTTTGCTCTGGGTTTTTTACTTTTTATTCTAACTAAGTAAATCGCTTGAGAAGTTAATTTGGGTTTTATTAATATTGTTTGTAAAAGTTTTTCAAAAAATATGTTTTTGTGTATCGTTTTAACAGGTTAAATTATTGTAATTGTGTTTTGTCGTAAGGTTTCCACTATTTTTAAATGTTGTAATTGAATTGAAACCAAATATATGAGTTTGCATTAATGTGTTTATTGTATCCCAACTTTTTTTTTTTAGTGAGTATATAGTGTTTAGTGGAAAATTTAAAGTACTTAAAAAAAAAAATCAGTAATTTTTACAAAAATGTTTGGTACAATAATGGGGGTCTCCAGGACGTAAGAAGTAAAAATAAGGAATCTAAAGTGTTTAAAAATAACCAAAATGTTTTGAAGAGATTAATGCAAAATGATCTAAACTTGTCTAAAGTTTGTTGAACTATTCTAAATCAATTTGTTAAAGTAAACCAAAGTAATTCAAACTGAATCCAAAAAAATGCTGCAAATTGTTTTTAAATTAAGTAAAAAAATATGAGTAATAGAAAAACGTTCTTTTTGTTTTTAAACTAACTCATAAATTTGAATTTAATTATTAACTGAAACAAAAATGTTCTAATACAAGTGATCTATAGGTGAGTTAGTTATAAATGATACTCTAGTATGCTGTTTGTGGTGTTAAGACTGTATACTAGAGTATCCATTATAACCAACTCAACTATTTTCACAAAGTATGAAAAAAATGATTAATCAAAACTTAAGTAATTCAAATAAGTCTGAACTGTTATGGAATAATCCAATCCCATCCAAAGTGTTTTAAGCTGCTTTAAATTAATCTGTTTAAGTGAACAAAATAATCCAAACAAATCTGAAAATTTAAAATGCTGCGTTTTCAAATTTTAATACAAATGTGTTCTGATAACAGTAAAAAAAACTTGTTATAGCAAATAAAAGTAATTTAAAATAATACAAAATCATTTGTGTAAATCCTAAAAGACCATAGTAACCAAATAGATCCAAATTGACCACATTATTCTAAAATAATTCAAACTAATCCAAAATTATATAGCCCACCCCAAATTGATGTGCTGAAGCTATTAAAATATTCTAAAATTAATCCATACCAATTTAAAATGATTTGTGGAAGTAATTTTAAGTAATCTAACATAATCCTCAAAAACCTAAATTGATTTAAAATGAGTCAAACTGTTGTAAAATAATGTAAAGTTGCCTCCTAACTAACATGTTTCTAATAGTTTCCTAACTAAACCAAACTAATCTAATAATCATTTTTACTATGTCAATTTAAAAAAAACAGTCAAGTTTTGGTTTAGGTTAGGTTTTTCTAAAATTCCATAAAAGTCAAATGATAAGAATTGACTAATATCTTTTAGGAACTGTTTCATAATAAAATGTTTCACGTTCCAGCATGATTACCAAATACCATGGTATGGGCCAATCGATCATATTGATATGTGTTATTATATATTAAAATTATATGTATGACAAATAGGTTATGAAATGTATACACAAAATAGGTGCCTTGTACTTTCACTCTGTAAAAATGAGCTCTTAAATAAATCATCAAAATGAATAATCCAAATTAATTAGTTGGACCAATGATTCAATGTGACTAAACTGACCCAAAGTAATTCAAACAGATCTATATACACCAAAGTGATTCATACTGTTCAAAACTAATCTAAACTTAATGTTCTAAACTGATCCAAACTCCTTACTAAAGTAATCTAAAGAGTAATCCGATATAAACTGATTTAAAATGAGAAAACTGATAAGTATTTTTAAAGTAATTTGATTTTATTTAAACTAATCTAAAGTGGTATACATTCATTAATAGTGTCTGTCCTGTATTTGTTAACAGTGGTTTCATGCTATTGAACGTGGCACGGGCATGTTCTGTCCCAGCACAAACCTCACACTCCGGGTCCAGATCTTTTGTGATCCAACTTCTAAGATATTTGAGTTTTGGTACTACTTTAATAGTTTCTCCGTAAATTTGTATATGGCAAAGTGGTGTTCTCCTGCTTACTACCTTTATTTTTTCTGTGATAATCTTTAGGCTAAAGTTGTCACCAGTATCTGTAATTTTATTTAGCAACTGTTGTAGTGCTTCCGGACTGTCAGCAATTATAGCAGTATCATCAGCGTACCGTATATTGATCAATACTCTATCATTGATCTTGATTCCGTCTTGTAGTGCTTGGTTAAAGGCACATTTCAAATACCAATTGAATAATAAGGGCAAAAGAACGCAACCTTGGCCCACTCCCCTCTCGATTGTAGCGGGTTCAGTGATAGTATTTTCAACTCTGACTGCAACTGTTTGTTGCCAATACAAATTATTAATTATTTCAATATCGTGTCTTGTTGCTGATCTCTGCATTTTTGAAGAAGTACAATTAGACCATTCTACATGGATTTTATCTGGTTCAGCAGCCTTCCTCGATTTGCTTGTTTTGATTGCTCTTATCACCTCACTTTTGAGTATTTCTGGTGCTTCCTCCATTTCTGAGGTATTGTCATAAAATCTAGGGGTTCGCTAGTATATAGGTTTTTAATGTATTCCAGCCATTTTTTCTTCAGTTCTTTCTTTTCCAATATAACTTTGTTGTTGTTGTCTACCATTTGCGGTAAGATTCTTTTTTGAGTTTTTCCTGTAGCTTCTCTTATTTTCCTATAAACTAAGAAGTGATCTTGTTTTTTCTGCAATTCTTTTTTTCTCATCTACGACTCTTTGCAAACCTAACCTGTCTCCGTATTTCACTGATTACTTGTTTATATTTCAGTGCTTGCCTGTTCATCAAGAGCCTTCTCTCTTCTATCTTCTCTAATATTTCCTTTGTCATCCACTCTTTCTTCATGTTTTTTTCTTTAGACCCTACTTCTTCTGTTTATATTTTGTTCAAAATGTTTTTGATTTTCTCCCAATCATTTTGTATATTATTTTGTATATTTGCCTGTATTTTTGTAATTTCAGAATTGATTCTTGTTCTTACTTTTTTCTTAATTTCGGGGTTTCACAATTTTCCAATTTCTACCGGTTTCTTTGTGCTACGTTTAAGTTTCTTTAATTTAATGTTTAAGTTGCCTATTACTGGGTTGTGATCGGAATGTATGTCGGTTCCTGGGTACGTCTTTACTCCACGCATTCCGTTACTATATCTTTTGTTGATTAAGATAAAATCAATTTGATTTCTAACTATGTTATTTGCTTGCTAGTTATACAAGCGTTGGGTGGCAGGTTGTACCAGCTGTTTGCTATTACTAGGCTCTCTTCTTGGCAGAATTGTATTAGCCTATCTCCTCTATGATTACGTATTCTCAGCCCGTATTTACGAACAATATTCTCTACTTCCCCCTGTCTTTTTGCAAATGTATTTTTGTATTGTAGTCTCCCATACTTTGTTCTTTTTTGTGTAAGTGAGAAGTTCCTTAATCTCTTTATAGAAACTTTTCTCCTCTCTGTCTGGTTTATCAGCTGTTGGGGTATAGCATTGTATACTATTAATATTGACAGACTGCGCTTTGATTTTCAATAACATGGTTCTGCTTGAATATGGAATAAAGTTTATTACCGATTTTTGAACATTATTAGACACAAGTGTGCCTACGCCATTGAAGTGTTGGTTAATTTCACCCCCCAAGTAGTATAGTACTGAGTTATTCTTGTTGCATCCTCCATGGGCATCTTACTTCGCTCATGCCTAGCAGGGTGATGTCCAATCTTTGCATCTATTTTATAGCGATATCCAGTTAGTCATTTTTCTTGTTTTCTACTTTGGAATTTGTCTTAACTCTATAGTCTCTTCTAACTTCAGTTGTTTAACAAAGGTTTTGCAGGATGACGGCCGGGGAAGCCTTGCATATTAGTTTTGATTGTCCTCTCATGCCGGATCTTATTCATCCGCTTTTAGTAAAGATTTCTCTTTTTATGGACAAAAAGGTGCCCTTGCTCTTACCAGCTCTTCCACCCGTAACTGTTGGCTGGTGAGAGGAGACTGCTTATACCGGCAGTCATTTGTCGACAGTGCCTCGTTGGTTTGTAATTCCTCAAAACAGCATTCATTAACTACTTTTTGAAGAATTATTAAGTATTCTGCAGCAACCAAGCAACAGCAAAGTTTTCTGAGCACAACTGTAGAATTTTTCTTTGCCACTTTTTTTCTTAATTGTATATTTGTAGACATTCCCAGTTATTGTAGTATCTGTTGGCGTACACTCAATTAAAAGAATTCAGAGTCCCAAAAAACTGTGACCATCACTTTTTGAGCAAAAAAATGTATCTTTGCTTTACTAGGTAATAAAGAGCTCTTATGAACCCATTGCATGGACTTTTGTTATGTGAAAATATGTATTGTACAAAGGTCTCATCTACAGTAACAATTATATTGAGGAAATCTTGGGATAAAGCAGTCAAATCTGTCTTCTTCACAGTTTTTATTAGAGATCGAACAGCTTGGTGGGAATCCATTGTGCCGACACTTTGCTCATTCCCAACTGAACTGTCGTAAACAGTTCAAGATTTAACATAAATGTCATAAAATGTTCTTAATTGTCACAAATTTTTGTAAATTGTTTTAAGATATTCATTAACTGTCATAAAATGTCTCCAACAATTTTAAAACTAACACAAAAGTCATGAAATTTGTATAAGCAATCACTAATGTCATAAGATGTAACATAGAAATCGTAAACTGTTTTGAAATGTTGCAAATATTCTTAAATTCGTTTAATATATAAAGTATGAAAAATGTTATGAGATATGTCATTAAATATTTATCATTTGTTATAAATGTTGCTTGACTCAATATGTCATAAAATGTGCCTTAACTATTCAAAATATTTTTTAAATTGTCAAATATGTTTAAAAATATTTAAAATGTTTCTAGACTCAACTATCATAATATTCCTACTCAAACTAGTTAGTTTCACTAAATTCAGTTTTTAGACCCTTATTTGCCAACTGCAGTCGACGCCTATGAGTCAAATGTAACATTCTTTTAATTGAAAAAAAATTGCTATCATTTTTAATAGTTCATATCAAGCTATTCAACATATTATATCATTCAACATTTAATTAAGTATACTTTGAGCACCTGTTAACTACTTCCAATGCTGCAAAGTGCAATGAATAAACTCAAAAAGTTCTTTACATTTCATTGATTTAATAAATAGTTTGTCAAGTTTCATCATAAGCATGCAACATATCAAATACGAACTAAATAAATTTAATTATAAACTAACAACAATTCAATATTTTTTAATCATTTACCTTTGCGCAGTATCCATATTTTGTCATCCGGAACCAGCTCCAACTATCAAAACAGATTAACTTCAACATTTACACAAATAATGTTAATTGTTCACACTGTTCATAGTCAATAATACTATTAATTTGAATTAATTTCACTAACTTTACCGAGATAATAGTATTGCAGTAGCCCTCACCACAATTGTAAAATGAGCTGACCATATGTATATTAGATGTATGCAATCCAATATACTCACTTATTTAAATGTTAATAAATTTATAAGTTTCTAAGTGTATGAATTAGTTAATATAATTTATAATTATGTATGCAGAATATTCTAGTATTGTAAGGTAATACTGTAAAACCACTTCAGTTTTTTTGGTTGTAAGAAAGCAATAAAAGAAAATTAAACGAAACATAAATTTATGTGCCAAAGAATTCCACAAATAAAATTCCAGCACGGATTCAATTATATGTTTCGTTGTGCTTTTTTTTAATTTAATATTAAAATTGGTGCACAAACAATACCCGCTTTATATACGTAAACATATATAAAAAGTATGTGGAACCTTCAGAATTCCACAAAAACATTTCCCATATTTTTGCGTTGCTAAATTAATATGAAATTCCTGTTGCGTATCCCCTTTTTTGTGTTTCTAAAGTGATATGATCAAAAAGACTACATTCTCTCTCTCTAGAGATATTTAGTTTTGGGAATAATGCTGGGGTGTCCGTACGCACATTACGTAAGGTGAGTGAACCGGGAGCGTTTCGTGGAGCAAAACGGAATATTCCGGGCACATATTATTTTCAGCATTATATTTATGTCGGCGGACTGGTACGAATATCAATCATAACGGGGAAATAAACTATTTCTGGAGATATTTTTATTCACTGGATATTCTCATCACTGCGTACGAATAATAAATTCGGGGGAAGATTTCCGAACGCAATATAAACCAATATCTGTAGCGGGATGTAATAAAGCATCAAAGGCGAATGTACAAACAAAAAAAAAACAGCAGCCACGAATGATTTACATGCTTCGGATGCAAAAGAAAAAAAAATAATATAAATTGTTGTTCGATTACATTATGGTTCCATACAAATGCACCAACATACATCATCTCTGGTTGATTCATGCAGATTTATTTTTTTCATATATGTTGTCTGTATTAGCATATTTATATTTCGTATTCGTCATTCTCTGGATGTGCGATTTTTCATCGACTTTTTATTACCACATCGAAAAAATATCAGCGGCCATAAAGATGATCGTTATTATAAATAATAAGTTACTGGATACAAAAGCAAACATCTAAATCTGTTAGCGGATGAATAATATTCTGAATAATGTATCCAACAATCTGGTTTGCTTTTTTATTATTTATACAATGTAATAAATTCTGACATATGGAAAAATTATTACTTTTTTCTACAAATTGAATAGTCTTTCAGAATTTAAGCGATAGTTTTCTATCGCGTATTCCACGTAGTGCATGGAACTTTGTATGCACAGTGCGGATTTTGCAAAAATGGAATGGTCGGTGGCGGTGGCGGGGGCCTTCTCGTTACAAAGTAATTTAAAAACCGCTGGCGGAGCGCAATCAATCGTTGTACCGCATCCATTTCACCGGACTGCGTCCGCAGATCTCCCAAGGCGCATTTTAACAAGCCCTCTCAATTATTAAAGCCCTAAAGACTAATATAAAGGTAATGTTTGATATGATGATTTTTATGTCAATAAATTGGTTAAAAAAATTAATTGTTTTGCATAAAATATAAAATAAATAATTTATTTTACGAAAACTCTTAATTACAAATAACAAACTGAAATTTAGTATTAAATTTGTTTACATTAATCAACAAATTCTTCTGTATTGTATGGTTTATATTTTATATTAATTATTGCTGGAGGCTTGTTTAAATAAATTTGGTAAACAATTAAACATAATAAAAATAACAAAACGTATTAAACGAATATAATTTGAATTTAATAAATAATGTAGGTATATATGTATGAGTAATTTCATTACTTTTCGAATAATTTGAAAAAGTCGACCTCTTTGATTTTGCTCAAATTTTCAGGGATCAAAATATGGATGAAAGAAATGAGATCCCCAAAATTTTATACCTTAGAATATTGCTTGTTCAAAATGACACACATAGCTTATTTTGTATCTCAATTTTTGGGCTTCTGGAAAAAGATAAAAAGGTCCACGATGGCTCAAATTATTCTTTATTACATGTACTTTAAAACCCATATTTTTATGTTTAATATCGTGGCAGTCATTTTGATATATAAAGCTTCAAACATTATTAAAAAAAAAACCGTAAATTTAGCAGAGTCGCAAGACTTTGTTTTCTTTAAACCGTTCTAACTTTGTAAAATCTTAACAAAATTTGATCCACAATGTCTAGAATCCACAATGTCATGAAGTTATTATCCTGCTAGACAGGTTTTTGGCAAGCCGCTTAAAGAAATACTAGACTGGAGCCTTGTTGAGATCGATTGGTGCTGCAGTTGCTAAAAAAAGACGTGGGGTCTCTTAGGGGCTTTTTTGAAAAAGACCTAACTTGCTTTTGGCATGTGGAAGCTGGATGGGCAGTGTTGATTATGGCTACCAGTGTGGATTCTATCTTTGTTATTTTTTTGGAGATGTCTTGGCGCACTTCAAAGAAGAGCTCCTTGTCAATCAGGCTGACAGATTGTTGATCTTTTTTCCTGCTTCTTGAGTAATTCGTTTTTTCTTCAGCTGACCGTACATTATAGCAATGACGGACTGAGTACTGCTTGTCCTCCATGCTGAAATAAATTTAAATTAATCAATTAATTTTTTAATTAATAGTAATAATAATTTGAATTAATATTTAATTAATAATCTGTGACTGTTGATTAAAATAAAAGTTGTAGTGATCCTTGTGGACTCTGCAGTTGCGTGTTGCTGCATTGTTCCTTTTTTGTGTGGTTTAGTCGGCTTGCAGTCTGTGACTTTTTTGTTTGGACAAACTAGAATTGTTTAATTTACACAAACCGCACACAAACTAGCGTTGTAACCTTGTTTGGGAAAAAAAACTGCACAGTAACTAAATTTAGAATACAATAAAACTGAGATTTCTAACTTTTATTTAAGTCTAATGGAATATTTTAAAGTTTCGAACATATATTCCACAACCCACAAACTGTCTAATAGATAGAAGCTGATTTACAACTTTCTGGTATAGGGCCTGGTTGTAACTTTGGAGATTGGTCTCGGAATTGTTTATTGAATGATTCACAAAAACCACACTCATAACGTTAATAGCTATATTTTAGTGGTTTGGGTTAAAAAAAATCTTTTATAGGCCTAACGCATCGGATTCACATATCAATTTCCAATACCTGGAAGTTCTAGACCGTTCAGGATCATATATTGTTCATTTTGAGATGGTTAATATTTTGTGGGGTGGGATGAGGTGTTACTATGGTGTCACTTAAGGTTAGGAAACTTGATTCATCGGTCGTTTGTAGAAAAAAAATTCTTGATTACTTTGGCAAGTTGGGATGATTTGCAAGATTAACAAAATACTTTTAGGCCAAAGTTTCGATATGTTGTCGGAACGGGAGTATTCCGAGATTTGTCCGAATTTTTCTTTTTCGAACAAACTATAGTTCCAAAGAGTCTTCTCAAAAAGTAACTTTAAAAACCTCGAGACAACTGAGGTGACAATTTGCGGCCGTTCCCTAGATAGAAGGTAAAGAAGTCTTGACCCCATGATCTTTTTCTGTCTAAATTCTTTAACTATAAGGTTTGTGATGCAGTTTAATTGATTGACAGCTAAATGTCTTCATTTAAACCCATGTACATCTTGGTGGGATGAGAGAACATTGTTAGTTTTTGTGTGGTCCTAATTTTTGCAATAATTATCACCTTTCCATTCTGTAGGAAAGTGCCCGGTTCAAAGAATTGCATTAGCATTGTTGGTAAGCGCCATTTTGTTATTTTATCGGCACCAGAAACAGTTTGAGTTTTAAATCTTTTAAAAATTGCTCTGATTTGAGAAGATTAAATGCTTTCCAGAGGTGCGTCGTTGTCGACCCTTTTGACGTGCTCCAGATCAGTATTCTTGGTGTACGAGGGGGAGCATTCGAGAATGTTGGCAAATACTTTGGTCTTCCCGTCGATAGTGAATAAAACTCCATTTTTGCCATGAATCAATTGCCATGGAGACTTGTCTGTTTTGTAAGGCTTTGGAGATCTTCTACATTAAATTGTCATCCTCTGTGATTGATTCCTAGGAGTTTTTCTGCGTCTTCTAGCGGAAAAACGGAAAACTACAGGAAAATTTAAATGACCTATAACGATTTGAAATTTGAAAACTATTAATAGAAGTAATTTCTGCCCAAAACGTATAGTTTTTGTTAAAAATGCAAGAAACAATTAAAAAACGCAAAAATTGATATAAATATGTCTATTACTCCAAAACCACTCTTTTTCATGCGTACGCTAAGTGAAAATAGTCTTCAGACAGTCCAAAAACGCCTAAGTATACAAGTCGCTAAGCTGTGTGTGAAATTTCTCTAATAAATTGATTTTTTGTCTAATTTGAAAGGACTAAGAGAGAATGAAGAAGCTGAAGATACAGACCAAGCTTAGTATCTGGTTAATTAATAAATAATTATGGTTACATGAACAATAATCATGTATTAGACTAATATTCTGAATTAATAAATAACACAATTTCTTAAATAACTTTGCCGGAACTGAGGCTCAAACTTGCGACAATTTATGTACCGAGATTTGAGTTAAGCACCTAACTGAGCCATTTTCTGGATGTGGTGTGGGTTGTCTTGTTCTTTTGCATAATTATTGTTGGTGCTGAAGCTAACTAGGGCTACTAAAGTAGTAACGTTGGAGGTTTGGATGTTGACTGGGTTTTACGTTGGGTGATAATGTATGATAAATACTGATATGCCAAAAAATTTAATAATGTATGAAAAAAGTTTTGTTAATTTTACAGGTAGCATAGGTGCAGTATTTTTATTGGTAATTAAATGGTTCTAGAGCTACTTAGACGACTTCGTCTGACATTAGACTTTTAATGCCTGCTATGGTTGGTGTTAGAGTTTGCCAGGGTTACTAAAGCAAAGTTAAAGAATTAGTTGTAGACTGGGTTTTATGTTGGTTTAAAAATGTATGACCATTTTTTTTAACTCTGTGGTTTTCACTAAGCGCAATGTCTTGTTACTAATCAAAGAATTCTTAAACTTATTATAAAACCACGATTGATGTTAGCTTCCTCATGCGAGGTAAGTTGGACCTGGCGTTAACTAAGGTTACTAAAGTAAAATGTTTAAATTTGTTTGGGATTGTGGTAATAGAGCGGTAAAGTCATTCCCACTAGTTTAGAGTCAATCTACCACATTTTATCTGCAAAATTACATTAAGGAATTTATATTTAAAGTTAAATTTGTAACGATCCACTTGCGGTATAATGATCCTTAGAATTCTTTGTGTTTAATCTCTTTTTAAAGTGATTACATAAGATTTATAGAACCAATACGCTTACTCCAATATTTTAATGCAGGAAGTTGCACATGTTTGTCATCTTCAAAACTTGTAATTTTTAGGTCCCGAAAAAGCGCTGTCACCCTATGTCGATTATAGTCAAAATTTCAGTAAATACTCTTTAGAGCACAAGAAAACAAGTTATCTATATGAGAAATGGTATATCGGGCATTACCAAGAATTTTTTAATATTCAAAAATTGTCAAAATTGGCAAACCGCACATTCTTGTTTCTCAATTTTTTGAGCCTTTAGAAAAGATAAGAAAGTTTAGATGGCTCAAAATATTCCTTATTACATGTACTTTAAAACCCATATTTGTTTATTTAATGTTGGGACAGTAATTTTGATATATCAAGCTTCAAACATTATTCTAAAAAAAAAAACGTAAATTTAGAAAAATTGCAAAATTATGCTTTGTTTATACCGTTCTAACTTTGTCAAATTTGAAAGAAATTTTATCCACGAGGTCTAGATTTCTTCATGTTTAATCTTTTTTTAAAGTGATAACACAAGACTTATAGAATTAATAACATATTGACTATTATTTTGATGCAGGAAGTTGCACATGTTTTCGCGATCTTCAAAACTTGTGGTTTTTAGGTTTCGAAAAAATGCTGTCACCTTATGTCGATTTTAGTCAAGATTTTTGCCTTTAAATTATTTACAAATAACTATTTTCAGTTTTTTTATAAATATTTAAAAAACTGCATTTTTGACAGTTAAAACGTCACCATTTAAAAAAATACCAATTAAACTTTTTATTAGAGACAAATTTATCTACAAATTTATGAAATAAGCTTTTTTATTTATATTGGAGATTATTAAGTTAATCCAGTTTATTTGATTAGACCTAAATTGATTAAATAAAGTACGAAAAAACTGCATTTTTGACAGTTAAAGCGTCAAAAATGTTGTAAAAATTGATACAAAATTTATATATACACCCTCCGTCTGTTTGTTATCAAGAAAATGAATACGTCATCTCACTCTTCTGACTTAATGACATCTGTCAGTCATTCTGTTATATTTGTTATCTGCAGATACGCGGCATGCAGTAATAATGTCAAATTCCTTGATAACAAACACTTGGGTAGATAGGCAAGAATATAATAACAAACTACCGGCCCAAAATACACTATTCTTACACACGCTATCTCACACAATTTCACTCTTAAGTTACACAGATGTGTGGTAAATAATTTCCAGTAGTTGTGGTTTGCATGTTCTAAGGACAGACAAGGATAAAGAAACACTCATCCTTGTAGTCACTGATCGGTGTTTAATGTTCTGTTTTTTTCTTGCCGGTCCAAGTTCATGTATGTCTGTTCTTATCATCTTCCATCTAGTAGGCAATGGCCGCCAGCAAACATTATAATGGTTTTTCGTCCATTTTGCGTTTAGAACTTTTGCTCGTCATCGTAAAATTACTTTAAGTTCTGTGGCAAAGGTGGCTGCAATATTTTGTGAATGATACCTTTTTTTGAATTAACCCGATTTTTCCAAACGCAAATCAGCTCAGCCAGATTTGTCGGTTGATTTTGGCGGTCTGATTTTCTTTGCTCTGCTGCTCATTAGTTTATTTTTTATTTTTAGACTTACATTTTTGACGTTTTGCATCAAATCACCGGCCTAATATTTATAAACTGTATTAAAACCCACCAGCCCAAGTGCCAGTTATCAAAAAAAATGTTATTGTGCTCACTTTTGACGTATTAGTCATAGCTGTCATTCAAACTATTACATTAAAAATAGCAGAATCGCAACAAGTGTGAAAATAAGCAAATTTCGGGAACACTGTATCAAACTACTATTTATAAACTTTGTTTTTGCTTACCCGCACAAGTGCCAGTTATAAAAAAATTATTGTGTCTACCTTTGACGTATTAGTGACAGATGTCATTCAAACTATTACTTTAAAAATAGCAGAAAGTGTAAAAATAAATTTAATATTGTGCTTACATTTGTATTAGTAATAACTATCAATTTGTCACATTAAAACAGCAGAAACGCAACAAGTGTAAGAATAAGCAATTTTTTTAATAACATACACTTGGACGAGTGGGCTTGTGGGCGGGAACACTGTATCAAATCACCGGTCCAATATTTTTAATCGGTGTTCACCCACCCAAGTGTTAGTTATCAAGACATTTTTTATTGTACCTCTGACGTATTAGTCACAACTGTCATTTAATCTGTCATACTAAAAACAGAAGAAATGCAACAAGTGTTAGAATAAGCAAATTTCTTGATAACATACACTTAAACGGGTGCACGGGAACACTATATTAAACCACCGACCCATAATTTATAAATTGTGTTTCCGCCCACCTGCCCAAATGTTAGTTATCAAGAATTTTGTTCTTCTACCTACCTCTGACGTATTAGTGATAACTGCCATTTAATCTGTAACATTAAAAATAGCAGAAACGCAACAAGTATGAGAATAAGCAAATTTCTTGACAACAAACACTTGGGCGGGTGAACGGAAACTGTATCAAACCACTGACCCAATATATACAAACTGTGTTTCCGCTCACCCGCCCAAGTGTTAGTTAACAGGAAATTTGCTTATTCTCAAACCACCGGTCTAATATTTGTAAATTGTGTTCCCGCCCACCCGCCCAATTGTTAGCTTTCAAGAATTTTGTTGTTGTACTTACCTCGGACGTATTAGTGACAACTGTCATTTAATCTGTCATATTAAAAACATCAGAAATACAACAAGTGTGAGAATAACCAAATTTTTTGATAACAAACACTTAGGCGGGTGAGCGGGAACACTGTATTGGACCGGTGCAATATTTATATACTGTTTAGGTTTTTGGTAAATTTGTTTGTTTTGTAATTAGTTTATAAGCCGTTCTTCTCTGTCATTTTACGCCTCAGTCAAAACTGGCAATGTTCTATAACTTTTCTTTTGCTTTTGTCAAGTTTGACACTTATCGCCTATAACAATTTAGATTGTGTTTTTTTTGTAAAATTGTTTATTTTAAAAATTCTAAAAATACATTGAGGTGTAAAAAAAACGGCGTAATGTTTGCGTTCTGCTATGGCCTATAGCCTTAAAACAATAACTCATACAGCACATAGCAATCAATGGAACGTACAATGCTCAATATAAGTTTAACGGATCATATACGGAATACGAATACAGAGATTTGCAAAAGAACCATATCGCATATGCATATACGCAAACAGAACTGGGTACGTCATGTCTGCCGGCAAGACTCAACAAAAGACGAGTAGTAGAATAGTGTTTAATAAAAACTAAGAGTTGCACGACAAATGAGAAGATGGATTGTCTAAAACCAAAAGGGAAGCTTACCTCTAGAAGTGGACAAACAATGGTTAAAAAGAAAAAGATTATCTTGCTTCATGATCCTAAAATTTAATCTTTTTTGTTTTCAAGTTGTTCTCTATGGTTTTCTGACCGTCTGATGTATCCTACTAAAAATTTTCCTGCGTCTTGATCTTAAATTTCTATTGTTTTCAAGTTGTTTTTTACGGGTCTCAAACCGTCTGATGTATCCTATTTTCCTAGTTTTTGTACCGCATGGCTTTACTTTACGTCATTTGTGTGGCAGCGTTTTGATGTTGATTGATTTGGAAGGCAATGGTTGATAATAATATAATCCATGCTTTGCGGTTTTTTTTTGTGAGATCTATTGACAGTTTTTTTTTTTATTTTGTTGTTAAACGGTGGTTGTGTGGTTTTAACGTTTAGTGGCTTCTCTAAAGGTCTGGCTCGGCTACAAAATTGTTGTTGGAAATAATAATTATTTAAGGATCAAATCGGTGAAGCAATAGCTTTTTCAAGGTATGCAGTAGTCTCACCCGTGGAATTAGTCTACGCAAAAACTTTCATCTACTGAGTGCAACTGTGCATGGTGCTTAAAATAAACTTATTTCTGCTAGTAGTTTTATTGCATGGTCCCACGTAATCAATGGAAGTTTCTGGCTGGTTCTAGTTTTGGCTAATTGATGATATTAGCTAGCCGATGCTGCATAGAAATGGTTGTGGTATAGCTTTTTTAAGCAACTACATTTTTTCGACATCATTAAAGCTCATGTTGACAATCTCATCTTGAAGACTTGCATCAATGAAGTTTTTTGTAGCGCCGTATTCTACTACCAAATTGCACTCTTTTTTTTTGCGTAGGAAAGGAAAAATCTTTAAAAGTCACTGAACAGCCCGTGCTGTCCAGTAGTGTCAGGTTTTTACTGACTAAAAAACCCACCTTTTACCTTTCTTACCTTGAGGTGGTTTGTTTGGCGCCCCTTGCACTGCGGTTCTATTGAACCTGTACTCTGGTGTTTTACTCCTCGAACAGCTCCGTCTCTTCAATAAAGTCCACTACCTTTACCCATTGTTTTAAGCAAGTCTTCGTTTAGGTTGTGTTTGCCAAAAATGGATATACGTTGCTGTTTGTAAGCTTTGCATTCATTCAGCAAATGTACCGGAGTCTCATCTTTTTCCATACAATGTCCAGTTATCAGTTTTGTGAGCTTTTGGAGTCTAATACTACTCATTTGTATTACTATTGTTTAGGTATCATACGATGGTCCTGCTAGGAATATTCTTAAATGTGTCAATCCGTTACAGTTTTTCCACAGGTTGTTGTGCTCCGCCTCAAGTTTGCTGCGAATTATTGCTTTTCCGGTCTCGTATGGGATCCCAATAGCGGGTTCTGGTCTAGTAAATGTCCCCTGTGCTCCTTGCTTGGAAATTCTTAGTATAATCTTGATTTAGCATCTTATAATTTTTTTGTTTTTGTTTCAACACATGATGACCAAATAACAACAATCAACGTGGGAAGAGTGTGTTAATGCTTTCAAAACCAGTGTTTAAAAAGAAAACTTGATTCGCTATCTAAATATGTGTTATGAAAATTGGTTCCTGCATATACTAAAGTGTATTGATCATAAATGAACATATTTTGAAAAACAATAAAGTTTTTTTATGCTTTTTTAGCTACTTTTTTTTCTTATTGGAAAAAAGGATTGCCCAGAGTTAGGTTAGGTTAGGTTAGATTTCTGGACTCCAGATTTTGGAGGCAGGGTAAGGTGAAACCTCTTCTAGGCGCATCCCTGGTGGCGGATAGGATTGCTCACGCGGACCAACACCATTGCACGGTGGCCTCGCTACGGCGATGAGACTACCTTTTTCCTCCCTTCTTCTCTTTCTTCTTTGAAAGATCGTTTGCCCTAGAACAACTTTTCGGTCTTCATTGGCTTCTTTTTTGGCTTATCATTGCTATTAGGTATCGAGGGCATGATAACCAAAACAACTTTTATCTTTCTTCTTATAGTGGAACTCAACACTTTAAACGTCTATAAGGGTGCGCAACAACAACCCTGCCGATAGGGACAAAACTGATTTAAATTCAAAATCTCCTATTAAAAAAAATGTTATACCCCAGGGAGGTACCGCTAGTAATACTAGTGTGGATTTCTTCACTGCTCCGGCAATCTGACTGATGGATTTTGGATCCAGACACACCGCCTCTGTTTACAGGAGAGGAGATGAAGGGAGCTAATGCAAAGCTTGGCCCAAAGAAAACCGCACGCCCCGACGGTATTAAAGGCCAAATTGTTAAACTTGCCCAAGAAGAAATTCCGGAGGTGTTACGTGCCGCTTTTAACAGTGTTTTGGCTATTTGAGTTTTTTTAAATAACTGAAAGAAGGCAAAGATCGTGTTAATCTCAAAAGAGGAGGAAAATAAATTTTGGGCCATAAGCCTATTATGTGTGCTCGGGAAAACCTACGAGCTTCTCCTAAAGAGAAGACTCGAAGAGGAGTTAGAGGAGAAAACAAACAAAAAACTGTAAAGTATCTGGGAGTATGGCTGGATGCAAATTGGACATTTGGACACCACACCACTAACAAAGATCCTGCCAAACGTTAGTGGCCAAAAGGCCAGGAAAAGGACGGTTTACCACGCGTTGGTTTAGTCTATCATAACTTACGCAGCGCCTGTGTGGAAAAGTGCACTCGGTCTTCAGCGGCACAAGACCTCGCTGATCTTAACCCAGAGGAAAGTTCTGCTGAGAGTTGTTAGCGGATAAGGACGGTCAGTGCAATGGCGGTGTGCGTGATAGCAGCGGTACCACCAATATACATTAAAGTGCTGGAATTGGAATTGTAGGATAGATACTTGGCCAGGAAAACAGGGCAAGAATCAGCCTTTAGCGTAGTTGAAACGTGGTAGCAGCATTGGGACCGCCCAATGGACAAAAAGGCTGATCCCAATCATTTCAATCTGGAGTGGTGGTCCATATAGAACCACGGACTACTTTTGACTCAATTTTTGTCAGGCCACGGCAGCTTTGGGACATTCAGAAAGAGAATTGGTAAAACCGTTGACGACGCCTGTCACTACTGCGGGGAGCAAGACTCTCCCGAACACACAATCTTCTCCTGCGAGCGCTGGCAGGTCGGGAGAAAGAAAGCCGAATTGGCGTTAGGAGAAAGTTTAAGGATGAATAGCCTGATGGACTTGATGACGGGATCTGAGCGCAACTGGTCACACATCTACAACTTTGTGACAAAGACCATAAAATTTAAAGAAGCGGAAGAAAGGGCTAAACAAAAAGGAGAAATTAGAATTTAAATAACGAGAAAGTGTCCAGCCGGTTGGGCGATGAGAAATCCTTTTCTAAGGTATTCCGTCCAACCGGTGCAAGGTTTTTCAGTGGGTGCAAGTCTCACACTCCCGGACTCATTAAATTAAAAACCCGGGAAGCATTAGCGTTTACCTCTTAAAAAACAAAGGTTAGATTAGGTTAGGTTAGGTTAGGCTTGGTTGTGTCATTCTCCACGCCAGTCTTTTAGGTATTATTTTTATTAGATAGTTGCTAATCCCTTTCTATTTAATTCTTCTAGGATTTAGCTTCATCTGGCGGAATTAATAGCATTTTTTATATCTGTACTCAAAACTTTTTTGAGGTTGTACGTTCTACTTCTGATTTTTTAAATTTTTGTGATTATAAGTATGTTTCCAACTCATTTTGTTTTATGTTTAGCAATACGTAACAGGAGTATACCGTGGTATTCTGCGTTTTAATGTAGATAAATCCTTTCTTTTACTATCGTATGCTAATTGCTTAGACATTTTTATTTTTGTTTCATTTCTGACTCTCGTTGAGATCGCAAAGGTTTTTGTTGTTTTGTGAACTATGGATTCCGTTTCGATTTTATTTTTTAGCATATCGCTTTCGTTTTCTTCTAGGTTTATTACCTATATCTTTACGTGTCCTTTCTTTATTGTCTGACCGTGTTTATTCTAACGCTTATCTTGGTAATGCCTACATTTTTTTTATGTGTCTGAACATGTCAGCAAAGAATTTGCTTTTGGTAAGCCTTATGGTCAGTATCTTCTTCCGTTTGGTTTGATGTTTGCGCGCTATTCTTATTATGTCCGTTCTGTTCTGATAGCAATTTACAATCGGTTACAGAAAGTAATTACTCTCTGTAACCGATTGTAAATTGCCTGTCCTTTTTGATGCGGATTTCCTTCCTTTTTTATAACTTGTTATTTGAGTATAGGTGTTACTAAACACGTACTCCAGCGTTTTCCTGAAATTACGTTTACGCTTTTGTATTTATGACTGGAGATTTTTTTTTGTTGTTTCTGGTGACATCTTTTCTGAGCTTAGTTTGTCTTCTAGTATATCACGCATTTTTGTAGCCTCTAGTGTTACATTCGTCTTGTTGTTGCTGCTGTATGTTTTTTTGTCTTCTATATCTTGAGTATTGGTGAGCGTATGATTTTTCCATCCCCGAGCGTAGCAGAAGATGGAAAAATCACAAGCCAGTTCTAGAAATTTTTACATTGTTTGCTTTTGAAGTTTCTTCTTCATGTTTTTGTCTTTTTTGCTGAGCTATTCAAGTACTTTTCCACTCAACCATTACATTATCTTTTGCGTCTTTATAATTTTTCTAACGAGGTTTTTCCATTTTTTTGCGTCTTTTTTGATCTTGAAAAATTAGTAGTTTGATTTTCTATCTCCTTTTGTTTTTTCTTATTACCGAGGCAAGGTTACCATGCAATGGTGTTGGTCCGCGCATACAATTTCCTGAAGACGCGCCTGGCAGGGGTTTTATCTCTTCCCGCAGGTTTTAGTTACTATTAAGTTTACTACTAAGTTGATTTTTCCAAACACCCTTAAACCGCGCAAAGTCTATTAAACAGTTTTTAGATTATTTTTGGCTTTTCAAAACTTTCCGAAATAATCAACAAGAATCTTGGCCTTTTTTTGTGAGCGATACTGCATAAAATAACAATGATGATTTCTGAATCTATTGATTTACGTACGTTACATTTTTTTTCTGACACTTTGAGTTGAGAATATATTTTATTAAATTTGCTTGCTTCTAAATTTTGTTTTCAAATTGTTAAACTTTATTTTAATAATTTTCTGAATAGTATTTCACCAAATCGTAAATTAAATCCTTGCATGTATACTACAATCTACTACTACTACATTCGATTTATTAAGTTTTGTAATTACAAGCAACCATTGTATTTGGAGGTTTAAATAACATCAGAGAAATTAAATTCACATCGTTATGTGCGGTAATTAATTTAATAATTAATCAAAAAAGCAGTATCAACATTTTCCTCAACTCACATCCTGTATAATTACCGAATACCTTGTAATAGTTTTCAATCACGAGAGCTTTATATCAGTTCTATCGTCGGCACTAATTATATTGTTAATTAAATTACGACGCCGATACCTTTGATTATTTAACATTGAATAAATTGGTTATTATTATTATATTATTTTATATTTACCTTGATGCCAATACTGTAATATGAAATAAACAGTATATTTATTTCTAAATCTAATTAGTTAGTTCAAAAATAATTTAATTTGATAAATTATTTCAATTTGCAGCACACACAAATGGTTTTAAATTACTTTTAAATACTACACCCAATATTAATCATCTCTTTTTTTATATTGCGCATTTATCTACCAAGCTCGAATGGAAAAAACACATTATAACATTGAAAATACGCGCCTACCCTTTCCAAACATTTTCGGACTAGATAAATGGGCAGCAATAACGAGGCCATTCATCATTGGAACACCATCGCTTTTTGGTTACTCCAACAGCAATTATATCAGGTGAATTGGGGGCTTTCTGCAATGTCTAGACTTGGCAGATTTTTTCTTTACAAATACTGTCAGTTTTGCTAGAAACTACTATTTATTCAATATTTTTTTGTCGCCTGTATCTAAAGAACAGTCCTTATTTCACACCACAGTGCATTTATCATTTTGTCTAAGTTGAAGTGGCAGACGTGGAGATATCAGTGAGTGGTATTGTTCGAGGCTTTCTGTCTTGGTTTCAATTAGATGAGCAATTTATTTCTTATCTCCTTTAATTACTGACGATAATATATAACTGTTATTTTTCAATTTACAAAAAAAATATTTCAGTTGGCTTAAAATGTAAAATTTATGTAACTATTAATCAATACGTGTAAGGCGAATATATAATGCAATATTCAATACAATTTTGTTCGTAGAAAATGGTTGCTTTTGCATAGTTACAGTTGCATGGAGCTGAAATGCATTGAGCTTATAGGAGCATTAAACTTCATTTGTTTCTTGCTATTGGCATTCTTCGGGCGAGGCGAATCAATCGTGTTTTATGTGATGTGTTTGATTGATCTGCATACACCCTGGAATTCAACTAATGTTCAATTTTCTGTAAGGGAATTGCATATTTGATTTATGCATGTTTTGTTTTTAATAAGCAGAAAGGGTTTTATAAACAATCAATGGTATAAATTATTACTATTAGAAATATTAAACAAATTTCTTTATAATGATATAAAAAAATCGCTTAAATGTTTTATTAGTTTTTTTTACATATTGATTAATTATATTTGTTTTGCAATAAAAATACTAAAGCTACAGCAGAGTGTATACCTTATTGCAATTTGGTTGATAAAAATTAACGAATTAACATAATATGAAAACTATAAAATATCTTAAAAAATATACAAAGTTATTATTATTTAAAAATATTTCAATTCATTTGAAATATAAATTGAAATTTTTTTTAAATTAATTTACAATAAGTTGCTTAAAAAACTATTGTGGGGAGAAAGAAGAGCCAATCCAGCTTGACGCATAATTATCCGCTATTTCTGGGTTTCTCTGAAGCAAATCTGTAAAAATTTAGAATGGGTGGCCTTGTGGTTGTCTGAAAACTTACGAAAGACACATTCAAACAATATCCACCTTGCCAAGTTTTCTGAGATGACAAACAATGGTGTCCTGGTGGAACAACTTTTGTCCAAAATCCGAAGATCATAGCAGTGGCGGTTTCAGGGGGGAGGGGGGTGGGTAATAGGGTAATTCCGCCCCCCCCTAAGAATTTTTTGTTTATCAATTTTTAATGTTAAAAATGATTGATATTCTATATTTCAAACAAATAACATTTACGGTAAATTTTTCCATCGCTTTAAAACGTTAGAAAAGGTCCTTTCTATGTTGTTTGTTTGTTGTACCTACGAAATAAAATAAATATTCATCTTTTTTCATCTTCTATGTCATAACCACCTTTAAGTGAAAATCGCCAATATTTTTTGTAAAAACTTATTTTTTTTATAAATTTACTTTTTTAAAATGTGATTAGCTTAGCAACTGGCTTTTGAAGTTGAATGCGCGTTCAACAATATCTCGTGCAGTTTTTGAAAATCCTTATTTTATCGGATATGGGCCAATATTTGTTTGAAAGTATGATAAGATTAACTAAGCTTAGCTAACGCCTCCAAATGCTCAAAATTGACTTACTATTTGCCAAAGTGTACAACTTTGGAAAAATAGTTTAATCCTTCTCCAACTCTAAGCACCCACTTCGTACACAAAAATGAGTTTAATAATACAATACTTGATGAAGAGTTAATTGTCTTTCTAATAATTAGTAAGCTTTAATATTTCTTTTTATGTAGTTTAAATAAAGTGGTTATGCTTTCATGTAAGTTGTTTGTTAAAAGCGTACTATGTTTTTGTTGTTTTTTTTTTTAAGTTTTTTGTTGTTTAAAAAATTTAAACAGTAACTGATAATTATCTATAGTTTTCTGATTGATGACCATCTCTCGAATAGTTACATTAGTGCACCGTAATTACTAAAGTTTCCGTTATTGATTTTTATTCTCGTGGCCAATTTGTCACCTTTTTCTAAAAAACTCGGATTATATTTTTAGAACAAAGTGACAATTTTTCTAAATTCAAAATTTTGAATATGATATCAGATGGATTGCTAGTTGTGGAAACATCGTGCGAGTCTATAATTTCAGTGCAATATTGGGTTTTGCTTACTCAATTTGTATCACAGGTTATAAATGGTCTATAATTGAATTCAACTTATTTATTACTATGGTAATAGCTATCCAATAACAGATTTTTACTTATAGGATATTTAAGGCTATTTTTGTAGAACTCAAAAGCACCCGAAGTACTGCTTTACAAAGTTTTAGTCTTGATAGTGTTTGAACCTTTAATGATGTAATTCT